>OY728161.1:548107695-550607695 GCA_963277665.1 Viscum album | reverse complement strand
GTAGTCGGGTATATCATAATGTCATCGATGAAGACTACCACAATGCGATCAATGTATGGATGAAATATCCTCTTCATGAGTCCCATGAACACTGCTGGAGCATTGGTCATGCCGAATGGCATAACCAAGAACTCATAATGGCCATACCGACATCTGATGGTTTTCATCTGCACATCTTCAACTCATAGTCTGAGCGGATGATAGCATGATTTGAGAACTATATTTGAGAACCACAGTGCTAACTTCAACTGATCAAAGAGGTAGTTAATCCTCAGGGGTGGGTACTTCCTCTTCTCTGTCACCCGGTTCAGGTGCTGATAGTCAACACAAAGCCTCAATCTCCAATATGCCTTCTTGACAAATAGAATTAGGGCTACCTAGAGAGTAACACTAGGCCAGATGTATCCCTTCCACTACAAGTACTCTAGCTGTACCTACAGCTCACAAATCATTGTGGGAGCCTCCTAATATGTTGGTAATGATATCAGTGTTGTCCAGGGGTACAATTTAATGTAAAATGCCACCTCCCTGTGAGGAGGTACACCTGGGACATCATCAGGGAATACATCAGCGTACTGGTCCACCGCTATAGGTTAACTCAGACTCTCCACTTCAAACGCTCTGAGGGTAAGGCTTGCCAACTGATGAGTAATCGACTGCACCCTCCTCTGGGTAACCCCATCCAGCACTGTAAAGCCTCCCTTCTTAATGGTGAAGGTAACCATAGTCCCATATATGCTGACACAACACAATTTATGCCAAATACACTCAATATGAGCATGGACTATAGAAAACCAGTCCATAGACAAGATGAAATCATAAGGACACGAATCCTCTACTAGGATATCCTAGCTGAAGCTCTAGCCTCCTAGGGTAAGCTCTCACTGCCGGTAATAGTGTGTAATCGTTGAATCTGCAATCGTATGTGTCTCTAGTCGTAAGGATTGAGCCAAAGGCTCTGTCATAATCTCTGATCTCTGAACGGGGGTAGTGGAAAAAAATGACGGGTACATATGTCTATATTTACTACTGAAAAGGTGAAGTAGACATCGATTATACCTCGTAACATCTCTAGAGTGTCATGGTAATAATCCTCAGCTGTCTGGAGCTGATCTTTCTCCTGTCCACATGATCCCTACAGTCGGGGTGGACCTCATAGTGGTGGTGGCGGTAACATCTCAAATAGTTGCCCACCACTAGCTGCACGACCATCTCTTCTATCACATCTGACTGCTTCAAGAGGACCTCCTCGGTTGTACCTATGTCTCTACCTGGGTGGTCCTTCAACCGTCTGCTGATCATCCAAATGGCGGGTCAGACAATCCTGAGCCATGTGACCTTGCCTGCTGCATTTGTAACACTGCCTTCTCTTGGTATGACTAGCTCCGCTTTCGGTTCCCCGCACAACCGATCCTGAGTCATGCAGTCGTTCACCTGTAGGTCTGGTCTTCTTGGACCTATGTGATGTATGTCTACTACAAGCTACAGAAAACTCTACTGCATGATGACCGGTAGTGGTTCTCACTTCTTGTGACTGCTCGACAAGGAAACTCTACACCAAGAGGGCTCTCTACGTCGGGATGCTTAGTGAGATTATCGAACACCTGATCTCTGGCCCGATCCCCTACACGAAGGTTTGGGCCCTGAAAAATGGGTCCCGCACCATATCTTTGGAGTAGTGTGAGTGTTCAGTGAACCTCGTTGAGTAAAGAGCCATGGTCATGCTGCCCTGATACAGATAAAGATACTCATGTATGTGCAATGTGAGAAGATTCATAGGGACAAACTCTACACAAAATAGTATTTCGAAGTCTTCCTAGATAAGTGTCACCTCATGGTGAACCGGGAGTATCATGCTCCACCATCTGCCTATTGCTACCTGTAGGAGGCTGGTGGAAAGGATCCCCAGGAAATCAGTTGCTGTCCCTACGAGTCGTATGACTCTCAGCACAACCTCCAAGAAATCCTCAGCTACCTGAATGTCTGTCTCTCCCTTTATCCTGGATGGCCTATGGGGATGGAACTCGTGAAACTCCCTCACAAAGCGTGCACCCTCTATTATTGGGGCTGGTGGCATCAGTGGCCCAATGTGGAGTGGTACTGCTGGTTCCTCCCCTAGTGACTCTTCTGGAAAAGGGCTGTGCACCGTGGCCTCGTCGCTTGCGGGACAATAAACGCGTACAACTCTTATAACTCTAGCTGGTTGTCTTCATGGTGAAATCCTAAATGAATCAAGTGTTCCAAAGTCACGATGTTTAACCTGTTAAAATGAAAGTTATACCTGGTGAGCGGACTGAAATGATCACAATTAAAACTATTGAAAACACACATGCAATCATTGTTTTCGTGTGTTATGTCAGAAATCAGAATTTAGGGTCCTGATATATGGATAAGTTGTCCATCGCACCCACACTAGACTCCCTGAACTGAAAACCTCACTCATTACCCTTAACACTATTACATCACAGAAAAGATCTGAGCCCTAGTTCTGTGGTAGAACCGATTCCTCTAATACCAATTTGTCACGACCCATCCCCCAGGGCCCATGCCGGGACAACCCCAAGCCCGCCTTCCATAGGGAAAGTGCTGGCGACTAGCACCAAAGTCATAATCCCAAAAACTATGAAGGAATGACCTTTATAATCTGTAAACACACACACACACAAGAAAGCATATTGCTGGATACGAAACACTATGTAAACTGTATAACAAAAGGGTGATAAAATTAAAAGGAACCAAAATACGAGCCCAACTAGAAAGTACAAGTATAACTGTGATACGAAAAAACTTATGAAAAGAGAAATTATGTTGTTGGGTAGTCTTTTGAGGTTCCTACTTGAAGGGTTGGTATAGATCACCTCCTCACCACTCCACATATGTCTGTCTCTTCCATGTACCAACTCATCGTAAGGTCCACCTCCGGGTACCGTCTAGTCTTGGTACTCTTGTCCTCATTCAGCCATGTCTATCATCTGCACTAAACACAACGATGTTCTGGCATTGCCCATGAAGGGGTGAGTATAACGATATTTCAAAGGGACCCCGAGACCCTCTAGATCTCAGAAAATATGACAAGGATAAAACAAAAACTATGAAATCAAAAGATTACCTTACATTGGTATATGCCCATACATATACCTAAGATATCAAGTAATCCATCTCAGTGATGTGGAAAACACCGAGGATCTATCTATGCTCACACCTAGATTTATTCGAGGGGTAGTGTAATGAGGCACTCCCAGTCAAAACGTCGAACACCATGGATGCTGCAGAACTCCCCCTCTATTGAGTATAGTGGGCATGCTGCGTCAAACAGAGGAACTTACCTCAAACCTTGGACTACTAAGGTACTCCTACTATAGAGTACCGTGGGACTGCCGCATCACACAGAGGCACTCCCCACTGTGGGTCTACCATGTCACAAAGAGGCACTCCCCCTCGTGGCCTACTGATGTACTCCTCCTGTTCAGTACCATTAGTCTTCTGCATCACCATGTCTTTCCCCACCATGGTTCTGCCACGTCACCAAGGTGCTCCCCACTGGGCCAGTCGAGTCACTCAGAGTGTAAACGATCAGCAGTCGTAAAGTCTCAGCCAGACACTGGGTTCCCGCACTACACTTTCTCATCTCCAAGTGGATCTTATCTAACATATACTGATCGATGAAGTGTCTCAAAGGTCCATCACGTCATATGGGTATCAACGTAATAGAAGAAGCGTCGATCGGATGCTCGGTCTGTGAGTAATTTGCATTTTGTTCCTAGGGGCCTGGTAGGATTCGTGCTCGTTACATCCTAACCGATCTCCATCATAATCCAAAACACAGTGGGGTATTACTCAAAGGGACCATCTCACTCCATGATTTCCAATTCCGCTGATGGTTCATCAAATGGACTTCTGGTGCCAAAGTTTTTGCTAAAAGAAAGTAATTAAGTCGAAGTGGGCCCAGGTTCAGTCCAACCCAGTCCGACCCGGCCAGCCCCCACCCGGTTCGGGTCGACCCAGTTCGGGTCAAGCTAGCCCGCAGTGAGGCCCGGCCCGTTAGGTTAGTACGGCCCACTAGGTCCGGCCTGAGAGGTAGCGAGGGGCCGCGGAGGGTGGAAGATGGCCGTGAGGGCGTGATGCCACTGAGCGGCTCGGCCGAAAGATGCAGCGAGGGCCTAAGGCCGCAGGGTGCCTCAGCCGGGGCGACTCGTATGGCTAGCAATAAGCAGAGTCATGGTGGCTCGGACGGTCTGGGTGAGGGTGGTTCAGATGGGGCGTGGGTCCGGTTCGGTAGAGAGGCCAGGGTACTGCGGGTGCGCAGGTTCGGTTTGACAGGGAGGTAGGATTGTAGCAGGGTGGCTCGGCTAGGGCATGGTGCCTGTTCGGTAGGGAGGCTTGAGCACCATGGGGACGCAGGGCCAGTTTAGTCGGAACACCAGAATGCTATGGGGTCACGAGGCCATTTCGGCTAGGAGGTGGAGCACCACAGGGTGGCTCAGCTGGGGCGCGGAGCCAGGGCACAAAACCATTTTGGCAGGAAGGTCGGCGCACTGTGGGGTGGCTTGGTTGGGCCATGGAGTTAGGGCGTGAAACCGGTTTGACTGGGAGACAAGAATTCCACTAGGGTAGTGAGGGTTATAGAGGCTGTAGGTGGCGGCGCCATTGATTCTTCACCTTTGTCGCCTTCGTCACCTTCCTCCATTTCGAAGAGTACACTATTGAAGAATAGCGGAGGAGTCTATCCATGTTTGTTTCGCCTGAATCCTCCACGATTAGAGTGATAGCAAGTGGTTCACAAAGAACGAAGAATAAATGTATATGGAAGATATTTTAAAACATCATTTCCCACATTACTCTTTGATCTCTAATCCCAAATCCCGCAAAATTATTAGAAGGGGTGAATGAGGGAAGTGATAATCAATAAAACCCTACCTCATTTTCTTGAGGGCGTTGGTGCGATAAAGAAGGATAAGCCTTCGACATTCGTGTCGTCCACCACACACCTCTGATCCTGGGCTTGTGCATTGATTTGTCATAGTCTAAGATGTTCTTTGTCGGTGTTCTTCGTGGAGGAAGAATTCTTTCGATGGAGAAGCTTTCTCCCAATTCCTCCGAAATGTAAAGTGGCTCCAATATAGCATATTATCCCGTCTATTATGTTTATTTTCATAAATTAAAAATGGATAAATTAATGTGGTGTGTTGGAGTAATTAATTGGGGGAGGGTCGGCACAATTAATTGGGGAGCTCAAGAGATTTCTGCCCACATTATTATGGAGTTCAGGGGGTTTCATTCCATGGGTGGTCCCCACCACAAAAATATCCACAAGGGAGTTAGGTTCGGGTGGTCCCCACCACCGAGCATTCAATTTAGAGAATAAATCATATACGGTCCCCACCACCATAATATTCACAATTGGGTGGTTAAAAAAAATAATATAAATGTGTGTTTATTTTATTTTATTATTTCCATGAAAAACCCAAAAACTGTATTTCACCCTCTCCTAACTGCCGTCAAGATGAATGTATTCTTAAGTGAATACCGACACTATGAGTCTAATGATACCCTCAGATTTAAATTTCGAGCATCGGTTCAAAACATATAAAAACATGCTTGCACGTTTACTGATCATACACGAACAAAAGTTCGTAAATTCATTCTAGGCACTCCAGGCCTCAGAATCATGTGCCATCAATTTTCAAGGACCTATAAAATTCCCATTAATATTTTATAAAAATTACATGGAAATTTCTATTATTTACATATTAATATAAGAAACTCACAGAATGTGTATCTTAGATCATAATCACGAGTCACGGAACAAATCATGGTACTTTAGAAGACATAAGTAATAAATATCAAAGAATGTTATAAAAATAAACATACAATTTGAGTCATACCGAACACACTGGGTATCATATTGAGGTTCAGCTGATTGAGAGGTGAATAATCCATACAATTCTATGGAAAATATTCATGAAAATTCTTTTTTGATGTCATACATTGAATTCGACTACTGAGAAGTAATATGTTCTATTCATCATGTTCTCTCTTTTCTGGATTGTTGTAAATATTTGAATGGATAATATGATATCCAAAATAATCTATAAAAAATAAATATTTGATAAAAATAAGATTGAAATTTTCAGAAAAAATAGTGGATAAAATGATAAAAAAATTAATTAATTTAATCAGTAGTAGAAGTTCACATTTATACATTCTTGACAATTTTCTTGTTGTCATTATCAATGTTTCCGCATCGATGACCAATTTCTCACAAGTATGAGAATATATGACCAATCTACCCAACATGAACAATGTATTCCACCTGTATAAAATAACAATTCATAGGTGTGTAATATTAAAAATAACTAAATAAAAAAAATATGAAAAAAAATCACTTCATCTATTATAGTCACACCATCATACCATATGTGTTCGCTCTTTCATCAAGTATGCTTCCCATTCGTTTATTAACACATATATATCATCTTGTGAATATGTGTCTATAATAAATTCTTTATAGTACTAGAAAAATTAAAATATTCAAAGGATTGATAAATATTTAAAATGAAATTGTAATTATCTTAAAAATATATATTTTCAAGGATGATCGATTGTTCCTGGAATATGAGCTATCTCGTAAATTTACATACATAATAACCCCAATGTTTTTATTGGTTTGTTTCAGAAACTTTAAAAACAATGAGTATAATATGTAATTTGTTTTGATATGTGTTTCTATAGTGAAATATTATTATATATACCCATAAACTTATTCAGTCTCAGAACGTGTCTTCGTCCCCATTATATGCTCCTTGCCTCATGACTTTATTATCATAAAATCTATAAACTACACTATTATAGATGAATCCCCATTAAAAGATAATATACGTTATATAACATGATGTTCGGTTGTAAAATGTTTTATGTAGTGTATTAAAAATTGACTAACTCCTTCTTATGTTGATGGTTTGACGGATATCCATTCATTGATTCCATGAAATAAATCATTGGAATATCCAAATTTACTGTAACGAGCATCCAATGTTTTCAAAAAGCACAAAAAATTATAAGTGATGAATGAAATGAAAATATATTTGATATGATGAAATTCTATATTTTTACACTGGCATCGTATGTTTTAAATAATGTCCATCATGTGATATATTTTTTCAAATGATTTGATCCAACCTATCAATATTTCAACATTATTCTAGACATTTATTTTCATTTTTTATAAAATATATTTTAACTAATGATTCGATGTATTTTCATGCCCAAATCCCTTCAACAGTTTTTCATATGAACACCTTCTATAAATATGAAAATTATTTATTCATAATTAACACAATATTTCAGCTTTTCGAAAATTTACCAATGAAACCATTCCTCATGTATATATTTTCAACTGAAGCATCTATCTATTAATAGTTAAGGATTACAATTTCACACTAAATACCAATGATGTCCGGATATTTCTCTATGTATATTTACTCTTCAAATTCAACTTAGTGTTTGTGACCATCTTTTAACATTGTACCCACATGATCCTCGAATTATATTAAATGTGGATATAGAATGGGTGGGGTAATGGTTCTCTAAGTAGATATTTTTGATTGGATGGTCAATCCTATAGATGGTTTTGAGACATTATATTGTTTCATCCCCTTCCATTCATATGCCTATAATAAAATTCATCTGTTTAGACATTTTTTAATTAATTTATAAAGGTTTATCATGAAAAGTAAATTGGAAATGAATACATATTTGTCAATATTTTTTTCACTTATTCTGATTGTCATGTGATGAATTTTACAATAGCATTTTCATTCAAATCTATATCATCCCCATGAATTGGAATATGATGCTCGGATATCGTCTCATTGGCTTCAGTGATCGATAATTTCTCCTGTGCTATTTCAATTAGACTGGTGTGTAGAATGTCATTTTGAATATTGAAAACATTATCCCACACCATAAGGTGATGGGTGGGTGTTTGTAAATAAAAATCCCAATCATTATCACAATATAGATTATCCATACAAGAAAGGTATCACTATATATCTGATTAACATTTAATCGAATCATTTATCATAACATTTATTAACACTACTAATACATCTCTTTGAGGGTAATAGATATCCTCAAAACTAGTCGGGGTGGGCAGGATCTTCACACGGTGGTTGATCAGGAGTTGCATCTTCTCTTTTACTCTCCCTTATTAATATTTCAATATTATCTATCTGCCATTAGAATTTTTTATCATCTTTCAATATTATTTCTCTTATCTATTTTATTAATTCACTTTGATTGTCCTATTTTTTTCTCCAAATATTTTATGGGTGTCACCCTACAACCCACATCTTTGATACGACCATACTGTTATGGCCCCTTCAAGGCCATTGATATTATGTATTTATGATATATAGATGTTGTTGCTTCTGATGAATATGTTAGATAGCAAATATAGAAAAATAAGTTATCATTGTTAATTAATAGATATTTAATGAAAAAAAATCTTATGTAATACGTACACATGTTTCACAAACTTTTTGTGTGTTTTCATCTATTATTATCCCACATATATTTAAATTTTCCTCTATCCATAGCACCTAGTTTGGGATGGATGTGGTTTTTTATATTGAGTAATCTATCTACATATAAACAGTGTATCATAATTACTCTATTTTTTCATGGCACATAAAATTATTGCAGTAAATTTTAAATATGTACCAATTTTTTTATACTAATGTGTACCACATCCTTGCTTTACGATTGGTGTACGATGTTTTCCTACTCGTTCCTTATTTCAGACACCCAGTTGATGTTTTATAAATAAAAAATATTCAATCAAAGTTCTGAACACAAATATCATCAAACAACGTATCACTAGAAACAATATACCTAAAATGACACATCCACATAACATTAAGTAAATTCATCCCATGATTCATTGGTTATCTGGTGTGCATAGATAACTGGTGGGTGCATGTTTATTTGCCATTAATCATCATTATGATAACGACTTGTTCAAATCATGTGAAATCCTCTAGGAATCCTTTTGGAAAGCATTAATACATATTTATTATGGGATTCATCTACTAAAAATTCAATCTATGATGGATGATGATAAGTAATTCAATGTATCATTATTTTACATTTAAATAATATAAATAAATGATTTCATAATGATACCATAATATCATCCCACATAGGTTTCGTCATCCCGGGCACAACATATTGACATTAATGTACAACAATTGGCACATATTTCTTAGTGATAATTCCAATATAAATACGGAACATGGCCTTATTGGGATTAACAAGATGACCCTTTGTATTCCATCACTCCTTGAATTTTATGCCTTTTACATTTTCCATAATGATCATTCTTAACACCATCAAACTACGACGATCTTTTTTTTTTCTGAGATTCTGGTCATCCAGTGCCTACCATTTCCCAATAATAATCATCATCAATATTTTCATATAGATCCAAATAATAATTATGTGCATATTGTCATTGAAATGATGTTCTTGATATTCAATGAATACCCCTATGGAACCATAATGTCCTCCATGATGTTGAAAAATAGATATCTCTCTTGTCTGGATAGAGTCTGAGCAGTTGGGGAATGAAAAATTCATTTTTCACCCTTCACTAGCACCAACACTTCTTGTATTCTAATTTAAACCATGTACATCCTATCCTTAATTCCAGAATTTTTTTCTAGATGAATTTATCAACATTCCAATAATAAAATAACATAAATTTTCTTATAATGCATAAAATCAATAATTTGTATGACGTACAAACAACTATAGTATAGTAATTCTAAGAAAACACTGATCTATTTTTCTAACATTGGTTTCATAAGGTTTTTTGAAAATGTTTTATCAAATGTTGTGTCAACATCTTTTACATTCCCAAACAGTTGATCAATTATTAGTGGATATGATTTTATACATTCTATTAATCATCCATCGAATGATGTCATCCAATATCAGTACTTATATCATCGGTGTAGAAATATGTGATGTCTTAGAACCATGTTTTTTAAATAATGTGTCTACATAATTGACTATGTAACTTATTCACATATGTGACACCCATTATTTTCATTAATTTTATATCTTGAAAATTTTCCATAAGCAGAAAGCTCATTTATCATCCCGTACAAAGTGGATCCGAAGGTGAAATATTTAATTTTTTATGCATCATACAATATATAACCTGAATCCCCTAGTAAAGTCAAATCCTAAATCAATGAATCCAAATAAACATCAAAATAATTCCCCTGTTGTTTTGGTCCTAATATAAGAGTTGATAACATGATGTGTTTTTGTTTCATAAAGAACGACAATAGAATGTTATAATTTATGAATATAAATGTCAATTTACTATGATTATTGATTTGAAAACCAAATGGATTCACTCCATTTATAGATAACACAAGAAAATGGTTTCTCAACTCATTACAAAATTTTGGTTACTCATTATCAATTCTATTTCACAAAACCCCAATTCTTTTTTAAACCATTTTTAAGCTATTTAAAACAAAGAAGTGTATGTTGAAAACCAATAACTTATTATGAATTATTTCAAAACACATGTATCATTTTAAAAAATACAAATAAGAATTTTTACAAAGACATAAAGCCCGTGATTTTAACTTTATAAAGGCTACATGAATAAAAAGTATCCAACATTTTATAAAATATAATGCTATAAATGGTTTATCTTGTATCTCAAGAAAAAATAGTATGAATCATATAGTTTACTCTCATAATAAATTTGGTGAGTGAATAATTGTTTGATAAATACATAAGTGTCACTTGAACATAATGTAACATATATTCAAAGTGGGTAACCATCTTACACTTGATTCTTGAACCATGTACTACCCAATCTTGGTCCTTCCAATACAGTACATTGGGTGATGCATCGATATAAAAACCATAACTAGGGAATCAGCTAGTGAGCTAGATTAATAATCACCATTAACTATTCTAAGAAATGATCAAGGTTATAGGATGCTTCATCATGGAGGCGAACCATATAGATTGAGATATCCTCAGTTATAACCTTATAAACCAAGAAGAAGGAAGACTTATTCTAATTATAGGTTCCCATAAGTATGACTCTATACTAAAATTTACATTAATGACCAATTATATGGTTGGGATTGGAGTTGGGATCTATGCCCTGGAGCTATTTCCAGCATGGACTGGGGTTAACCCTTCAAGGTGCACAAAAAATACATATTTTGATATGATCTCAGGGTACTTGAGTTATATGAATTAATATAGGTAACATATAATTTCATTCACATAAATAATGGTTTAAGTATTCTAGGATTGAAGACCATAGTTGGGTTGCTAATACAGAAGGAAAATACTATATAATGACTTTCTAAGATATGTTCCATACCCTAGTGGAAAGGTAAATAATATTCCATTTGTAAAATATGTTTTGTAGGAATTAAATTGTTTATTGGATTTCCATTCTTATTTATATTATTCATGTTCATCTAATATTGGATATACTAATTTCATATATGAATTTTTCTAACAATGCTATTCCTTTTTCTAAATTCAATACATGAACAGATATAAATTCCCATGTTATAAGTTTTGTTGATTTTTTCCAATATATGTGGTACAAGAATTGTTTTTCTTTTCTCATATGTGTTTGTCTATGAGATTGTGACTATGAGAATCTGGGACCTTATATCTTATGTGGGTATTATATGTTTGATAAATCTCCATGGAAAAATTATTTATGTTGGGAGTTATATAACCATCATCAACACACAATATACAATCATAATGTTTGGAATTATACATACTAGTATTGGGTATTTTCTATTATACTTGTATAATAAAGATATATAATCTCAAATAAAAGGGGACCAATGGTGGTTAAATAGAGATTATTCTCTTAAAACCCATCACTAGAAGTCCAATTGATCTCTAGTCCAAAAATTTTTATATATTACTATCCATAGGTTCAACTGGGGAACTGTAATAGGTATCTTGATTGATTTCAGAGACATAAAAAAATGGGGAAAATCATATTTATTTATTTATAATTTGATTTTATGATCCATTAAAAAACATGTATATGAGCCTCCCTAAAAAAATTTCATTATGTATGGTTGAATGTAAGGAATGATTAAATATTATATCATGTTGTGTTTAATTTAAATGATACACAAATATCACTATATATATTAAGTTAGAAACATTAAACCATATCCATATGTAAACAAAAAATGAAAATCATGTTAAACGACACTAATAAAACATATCTAAAAATGGATGGGTTATATAATATGATATGATATAAACCCAAACATGTGCTTCATTCACACAAACATATAACAAAATAACCAATTCCTATGCCATTAAACATCAATTGGGACACACGAATCCAATAAATAACCATATTGATATTGAAAAAAATGTAATTAGAGCATTGATATAATACTGAATGTGGTTGCACCTGTTGAGCTGGGATCACTGGAATGGTGGTCTCATAGGGGAGGATAGATTCCTAGAAAGGTGGGGTTCGACTACAGACGTGGGGTATGTCGAAGAGGGCTTCACAATAGTTGGATTTGGTGGCAGAGGAGGAGGAGTTGGAGGGAGGGTGACAACATAGGAGAAGGAAGATGAGTCAGTGATCAAGGAGGAGAATAAGGTTACAGAGGTGGATGAGAAGAGCTTAATAGCGGTGGAGCTGAAGAGGGGGAGGATCGACCACCAAAGAGGAGGAGGATAAGTAGGATGAGGAGAAGGGTTTTGCGGTTGCAGTGGAGGAGGATGAGGAGTCAGTGGCCAAGGAGGAGGAGGAGGAGGCGATGATGGATGGGTTATGCTTCAACAAGAGCTTGAGTTGTGAGAAAGGGGGAGGGGACTTTTACTAATAATTTAAAAAATATGGTAAACCCTTTATCAACACTATAGAAAAAGCATTGATAGATGTATATATTATCATTGCTAAACTAGAAAGCGCTGATAACACACACATTTATCGGTGCAAACAAAGCGCTAAGAAAACTGTTAATATATCATTTTTAATATTTACATATTTAAAAAATATACATAATTATTTATTATTATAAATTTATTATATATATATATATATTATTTTTAATTATATATAATTAATAGACTTATTATAGTTTCATAATTTTTTAAATATATCTATATTTATATCGAATTACATTTGTGTAGGTCTATTATAATTTTATAATTATTTAATAACTATATATATATATATTAATTATAATTATATATTTATTGCGTATATATTTTAATTTTAGAAAAAAATGTTAATAAATTGGTATATATATTTAAACACATTGAAATTAAATGAATATATTAATTGTATATAATCATATATATATATATATATGTGTGTGTGTTTAAATACTTATTAAATTACAATAAATATATTAATTATATATGATTTTAATTTCATAATAATTTAAATAAATATATATTTATATTTAATTAATTATGAAATTAAAATAAATATATTTATCATAGTTATAATTATAATTATGTATATATATATATATATTTATAGCCATCAATATATATATGTATATATTAAAATACATATGAATCTCTAAGAAATATATTAATTATATTTTTTTAAATTTCATAATTATTGAAGTAAGTAATTATGAAATTACAATCATATATATATAATTAATATATTTATTTCAATATCATAATTATTTAAATAAATATATATATACATTGTTATTTATATTTATGAATATAAATATAAATATAATTACTTATGATTATAAATATATATATAATAAATATATTTACATTAAATTTATTTATTATAATTTTATAATTATATAAATACAAATATGTATTTATTTAAATAATAATGAAATTATTAAAAATATATATAATTAATATATTTCATATATTTTCATAAGTATGTATATATATAGTCTTTTATATATATGACTATATATAATTAATATATTTATTTTAATATCAAAAGTAATTAAAAAAATTACAAAATTATAAATATTTTTGACTAAAAATAAACAAATATTTATTTATAATTATAATTTAAAATATAATAAATATATTTATTATTATATTATAATTATTTACATATATATTTTATATAAAATTATTTTTATAAATATTTGAATATAGTTATAAATAGTTTTAAATATATATAAATATATTTCTATAATTATATATATCTATAACATTTTAGTTTTTATAAATATATTTATTATAATTTTCTTGCTATTTAAATATATATATAATTATAAATAAATATATTAATTACATAAATATATTTATCATGACATTAGAATTTATGAGAACATAATAGATTCATGGGAACATGAATGAATCATATTTTAAATGACTTTATATATAAATATAAATATAAATTTAAAATTTATTTATTTATAATTATAGACATATAATTATAAATATATCAATATAATAAATATAATAAATATATTTATTATATAATGAAATTTATAATATATATATATTTGAAATATTGAGAAAAATATATTAATTATATTCATGATTTTTTATTCATTTTATAGAAATAAACATCATTTTTTAATATAAATATAATAATTTTATATAAATTAATTTTATTTTTTATCAAACACCTTTATCACTGCTAAAAATAGCACTGATAAATTGTCCCTTAATAAGCGCATTAATTAGAACTGATAACAGGTCATTTGATTAGTGCTTTTAGATAATGTTGATAAAAGCCCCCTTTTATCTGTACAATGTTTTTAGCGCTGAAAAAAGATAGTGCATCCCTTGCATCGATCTGGGGTAGTGAAATATAGTTTTCAACAATGAGTTAATTTCATTATCTATGTTAGAGATACACTTCTTGGAATCTCTATCAATAAAAGATTTCTTTCTATATTAAGGGTAATCCCCTATAATATCTCAAGCAACATTAAAGGAAAAAAGAAGTCGTATCATTTTAATTAAATTGAGTCGGAGGTCTTGAGACCATTCTTTTTGAATAACTGGTCATCTAGTAATCATCATTGTTATCAACATGATCATTATCAGAATCTGAATCGAAAAATGGGCTAGATTCATCTAATTTCATAGACAGAGGATCAAGTGGATGAGGTTTTATAAAAGCCACATATGTGGTTGATGGATGAGAATCAACAGCCCCATCAAAGCCTGAATCATCGCTGTATTTTGTGATAGGTCCAGAATTGGGGAAACACAATTCTTTATAATTTACGTCACTAATGATTATACAATTTTGGTATCTAGGGATAAAAACAAAAAATAATATACCATAACACCTTTAGGGTTCCCAATAAAAACAAACTAAATATCTCAAGGTTTATGTTTATTGGTATTGACATGGGAATATAAAATACAGCCAAAAACTCTTAATTAATTACAAGAAGGTTTCCTGTTGTTAAAAAATTTCACCCTGTCATTAAACATATTAGATGAGGACGGAAAACTATTTATAAGGTACATTGTCATAGTGGAATCCTGAGGCCAGAAAGCCTTTTTGATGTATGAGGATACAAGAAAAAATTGAACTCACTTATGTATTGTTTTATTCATATTGTCAACCAACCCATTATATTTTGGGCGTCCATAATTGTCTGGTTCATTACAAGACACATATATTGTATAAAATGAATGAAATAATAAGAGAGGTATTCAAATGAATTATCATTTCCCATGGTTTTAATTTTTTTATTATCAGATGTTCAAAAACGTTTTTCTAGGTTTTAAATGTTTCAAAAACATCATATTGTTGTGATCATGTAAATTCAACCCTTTATATCAAATTCATCAACAAAGCTAACAAAATTGGAGCCTCTACAATGTTAGGTATTCCTAGATAGTCCCCAAATATCAGAATGAATGTATTATAATTGGTAACATTAATTTACAAAATATAGGTTTAGAAAGTCAGAAATTTACATCATAGTCTCCACTATAATTAATTTGTAATAATTTAAATAAAAAATAAGAATCATATATTGATCACCATCATCAACAATCATATTTAATATTGGAAATATAAAGAAATATTTTAGTTAATCCAATAAATGGTTTTTTAATTGAATGGTCGGGCATAATATTAAATCTAAAAAAGAAGTGTTTATTATATATTATATCAATTAATGAGGTTATTTTATATAATTCCTCAAACATAATACATAAACTAGTTGTAGTTCATTCATTAGAAACTTCTCTATGATCATTTTCACCTAAATAAAGAAGCAATGAACAAAGGCCTTAACAAAAATAACATAAGATAAATCATGGTAAAATGTAATGGACATCCCATCATTATACTGGGTAAAATGTGTTTCATAGGTCCATACATGGAATCAATTAACTCATACTGAACTGGAAGGGGTCACATCTTAATCTTCGATAAATTGAGATTATTTCCCCGAATATTTTTTTTGATTTTGAGACAAGTTTATTCCATATTTATCCAAAGGCTCTAATACAAATTTTTTTGGGAAAACATTATGTGTACATCACCATGATATTTATATGATAAATATATATTATTGGTTATTCAATTTAGTATTCTAATTAAAATGATATTTTTTTATAATTATTTAAATTTAAAATAGAAAATAGATAGATGTGAATCAATATAGTGTTGGAATTGTAAAATTAAACATAATCCATATTCTAATAAAGTGATAGATTAAAAAATATGTGTAATAAGTCAGTATTGTTGGACAAGATATTCAACATGATTCAGTCCGTTTTGGACCTATGTGAATAGAATGTTCACCTCCCATAAACATGTTTTTTAACCTCAAATGAAAAACAATACATGATACAATATAGTAAGTTATAAAAAATGGATATTAATCAATTAGAAAATTCAATCTTCTGAACTAAATGATAAATAATCTATTATACATATAGTATAGAGAGGTTGGTCCTCCAATAGCCCTATTCTCTTCATATATTGGGAATAGAATCTTGTGAAGCACATGGATCGGATGATTTCGACTAATTCAAATGATTTGTAACACATTTAAAGTCCACACATATTTGAAGGGAATGGATTCCACCATAGATCCACCATAAATATTATATGAGAAGATGAATTGGATGAAAAATGGGTAGGTGCATATCTCTAATGAATTTACATAATGGTAATCCAATATAGTATTTTCACCATAGAAATTGGGAGTTAAACAAGGATAATTGAATGGGTCAAATAAAGATAATAACTAGTGTGAAATGGTCATTAATCACCAGACAAGGTGTTGATCCTCTAAAAAAATCCAAAAACTAGAAGCCTCCACAAACATGGATCCAAACCCACAAAGTGAAACAATTGCTAAAACCCCCAATCAAGTGTAATTATAAGATCAATGGTTTGGAAAATAGATCAATGTTCATGAGAAGTCATGCAAGGATTATGAGAGTGGTTAAACCAGTCCAAGGAACACCAAACATACCATCATACAAGGGAGGACCACATCGGAATAAGGTATCTTATAACCAAATAGGAACATTCCAGTAAAATAAGATTGAGAAAAATAATAACAATGAAAAACATAGACATTTTTCCAAGCTTGTATAATACAATAAATAACTTGTAAAATAAAGAATAAGAATATTTTAAATTAAAAACATATAGTGTTAAAAAAATTGGCCAAAATATTAACATAAATTCAATTCCATAAATCATAACATTATTATAGAGGATTATTGTTGTTGTGATACCAAAAAGTATTATTTTTAAATAACATTGTAGGACATTTTCTCTTCATTAATGGGATGTAGGGGTAGATTATTGGGATTCAAACCATTTAATGGAGAGATAAATTAATTAATACAGAGACTTCCTCAACAATAATATAGGGGGTTTTCTAGACATTAATGGAGATATATTTTTTCTAATAAATGATATGAATTGGGATGATAGCCATATTAATTGAGGACTAGGACTTTGTGCATTTTTTAAAAGTTGAGGTTGAATATTCATGGTATTACTGCATTATCATCTACTAATGTAGAGGTTCTCGGAAAACATTAAGTTAATTCCTCAAAACTCCCCTAGAAATAAAAGGATGAGGATTAATATTATGGTTTTAGGATTATATAGTAGGATTATGCTTATATATATAATTATGATATTGACATTTAGAAATCCTTTTCAAGGGAGATCTTAATTTTCTTTCAAAGATGGAAAAGGGTGTCACCAATTTTTATATATATGATGATTATTTGTGTGGTAGAAACAATGTTTCATTCAAAATGAAATTTTTAGATGTTTTATCTTCTTTGATGGGATGAAGGGGTGGATATTTGATATTCATACAATTTATTTGATAGATAAATTAATTAATTGAAATATTTACTCAACATTAATAGGGGACATTATTTCAACATTAATGGAAATATTTTCATGGAAATAAATTCAAAAAATAGAGAAGTTCAATGTATTATGTAGAGACATGGACTTGGATTCTATATAGTAGGTTACATTAGAATATTTTTGGTATGATGACATTTACTTATACTTATGTTTAGGTTCTTGAAAATCAACAAAGGGGGTAACTCAAGATGAAGTCCCCCAATACGAGGAAGGGTGTTGTCACATATGTTGTAGCATGTGAGAACCATAAGAGATGATGAACGAAATCTCAATGTTGGACCTCTAATGGGATGTGATATAGTGTTTATGATATAAAATATAGTGTTTCAACAAATTAGAGGGTTTTAAGTAGTTGAAACATTATATATATCATGAAATTTTATCTAGTGGTGTGAAACATTGAGAAATATACATCAAGGAGAAGATAGGTTATCAACATGAGTCTCAGGTGCCTTGATTGACAGATAAATGAGAAATCATCCAAGAGATATTATATATTGTGAATGATGAAACTTTTATGGATTTATATATCAAAGTTATTGTGGGTTTTTTTACCTAATGGGGTTTTTTTCAATGATGGATCTATGTGCATGACACTTTTTCCTGGAATTGTGGTGTTTTCACTAGGAAAATTATTCTGACAGAAAATGGAGGTGTGATACGAATTTTTTGTTTACATTGTATTTTTATCAATATAATTATAACCCAAATATAACAATTTACATATATTTGTTACTCTATATTTTTATAGTGGTATTTTCAGAGTTACCCCATGTGTTTTTAATCATCTACAAAAAATTATTTTTCCTTGATAAAAAAATCTTTTCAACATAATTTCTTCATTTATATTTGATTTATCTATTCCATATTTATTAAGGTTTCTTAAATAAATTTAAAAATTTATTTCTTTCCAAGGATCTGGATTCTCCCTAATAAATCCAACATGAAATGTTCTTGAACCATATGAATAATATTTTTAAAATAAATAGGTTGTCTTTAAAAACTTGGGTTAGGTAATCAAAACTAATAAAACTACCTATAATTTATATATAATCATTAGGAATCAACCATATAATGATTTTAGAAATATAGAAATGAGATGAATGTCTATCTATGTTATCATATTATTACGTAAAATAAAAATACATTTTTTTGTGATTTTAAACAATAAATGGTGCGGTTTAATATCAAAACAATAATAAATGACCAGGGATTGATGTGAAATCATAGGAAAAGTGTTGATGTATTATTTAAATTTGTATGAGAATGCATCACATCAATATATTATGTTATTTTTTTGAATGATCGATAAATATATTTTTAAATATGTGAATATTCTAAGAAAAATACCTCAACGTTCTATTTTAATGTTTTTTGGTTATTTGTGTTTGTTTAAAAATCCAGTTGACAAAATTTCATCATAGATGTTGTCGTGGAAATTTAATTTAATGTTGAAACATCTTAAAAATTATTTCCAAATTTTTGGGCTAGAATATTGTGATTTCATTTTTGGAAAATAAATGATTCATAAATTGAAAAATCGGTGGACCACATAGAAATTGTGTTATGAAATCTACAACGTGAATTGACGGAATTGAAAAAGAGGAGAGTCGTTTGTAGTGAAAGTAATTAACATAAGGGAACCACATAAAATTCATCATACATTTCATTTTTCTCTATAAAAACTACAATGTGTTTACATTTTTGGTGTAATGTGTTTAATTAAGTGGTTTTGTAAAGGGATTTTTGTTTTTGGACTATGGTGCTCACTCCATGCTACCCACATAGGTAGTGTAGTGTGTGGTGATGACCAATACACAAATGAGTACTTAGTAATTATTATTATTAGGTTTTGTGGATCTATTTTCTTATATAAAGGACACGAATCACATCATTGGGATAGTCAATATCATTTGAGAATATTTTCACTAGAAGAATTTGGCTATGTTTGAAGGATTTTTGTAAAGGTGTTTTTTAATTATGTGAAAAAGCAATAATATAGTGGAGGTGGTTTTTGAAGGGGGACGTCCACGATGCATTCTTAGTTTACAAAAGTAATTGAAATGCTTATATTTTCCTCAATGGTTACAATACTCATGACGCACTCCTACTATGTGTTGCATGGTTATCATGAAAGAGGAATTTAATTATTGAATTGGTTTACAATGAGTCTCAAACAAACAGTTTTGTATGTAGTTCATCTCAGTTATTGAAGGGTTTAAGACAATTTGTGGAGTAAAAGGTATCAGCCATGAAAGGTTTCTCTAAGAGGTATTCTCCGCACAGGGGGAATTTTAGTTCATATATCATGTGAAAACATAGTATCATTAGAGAATAATGTATGAAACTATTCTGTGGTGTTTCATAACAATGGATAAATCTTTTAACGGAGTAGTGTGCACACTTCAGTTAGGAGAGTAGTGAGCCTTAAAATCACGAATGGATGTGAACTAGGAGGGATAGTGAGTCCACTCCAATAATTTTAACTATATTGTACTTTATTGAATTTGGTACCTGTGAAATTTTCCTTTTTATTTTCCATTTACTTATCCCTATGATGGTGTACCATGAAATTTTTTGATGTCATATGTATGTATTAATTATCATATCATTCTCTGATACTAAAAGAATAGAGTGGATTGTTTTTTAATTTTGAACATGTTCTAAAGGGGATGTTGTTTTAATATTATATACAATGATGAACCCCTACACTAAGAGTATTTATCATTGTTGGGATAACAATTAGTATTGTAGCTAAAGGTTAATATCAAAGATTCCCTCTCACACGGTTAAATAGAGGTTCTAAAACATAAAGGGATTCTGATATTTTACAGAATCATTTTTTAATTATGGATGAATATTATGTAGAAATAATAAAAACTATATGTATAGATGTTTTTATAGCATTAATTCATGAAATATTTTCTATTGTGGATAGTAGTTCTTTATAAGAAGAAAACTGAAGGGAATTGAATTTTAATTCTAGTGGAATCAATGCATTATGAAGAGAATTTTCAAATGGAATCTACACAAATGTGATGTCATGTAAGTACATGAATTCCATTTGGGAAAAGATATTAACTATCTATGAAGGTTATTAAATAGTTAAAGATGAAATGTTATAGGTTTTTTAGAACAATTATGAGAACTTGAGATTCAACTCCAATGGGGTTGTTGATGCATTATTTGATCAGGTGAATTTGTTTATGGAAGGCACATGTGGTCTCAGTGAAATTATTGAAGATGTTAGTATCATTTAGTATGTCTTGAGATGATTTACACCTCAGTTCAATACAGAATTATCTATATTATAAGATAAATAAACAAATGACCTAACATTTGATAGCTTTAATAGTAATATTATCTCTTACCAAATCATAAATGAATATATTTAGTCTATTGAAAAATAGAATTTCACAGAGGTGGATTTCAAGGACATGAATAATATCACTATTGAATATTGCTAGGAAGAGTATGAGATGGATGTTGTCTTATCATTACTCTCCTAAAAACCATAAATAGGAAAACAAAGGTTGAAAAGGAAACTCCTACTCACATGTATTTGATATGGAATGATCGGAAATATTGTTTTAAGATACAAAAAAAATAACCATGAAAATGATTTGGATGAAGTCAACATTCCCCTGAATAAGACATCAAACTATTTGATGGGTATGAAATAATTGAAGATAAATATCATCAAAAAGCAGAATCTTCTTTCAAAAGTAATTTAAAATTTAGAATAATATGAGGTATAAGATATGGAGAGTTGTAAGGATTATAGAGAATATCCTATGGTTGTATATGTATATATCTCATCGCAAATTGAAGAATGTGACATTGATGAAGAACAATTCAAAGGAATAATTGATCTGCAAGATGAATTAGAAGAAACTATTGAGGAGATAGAGTTTTGGAGATCCAAAATAAAGAAATCCAAAAGACTGGTTCATGATTACAAACAATATATGAATTATAGGGAATAAAAAACGTCTATGCTGATGGAATAAATTGAAAATCATAATTCTTTAATACCATAGAGATTAGAAATAGGTTATTGTGTGTAAGATGAAAGTGGAATAATTGAATAGGGTTATTGATTACTTGACTATTATAGAAAAATATCAAATATAATGTATCAAAGAACATGAAGAGGAATTTTTGGACACATGATGAAAATTAGAAGTTCATGAGAGACTCTTGATTCCCAATATTCCAAAAGGAAAATCGATTACTAAGGAGAAAGAAAATATTGAAGTGGAGAATAAAGGTCCAGAAAAATAGAAGCAATATTCAAATACAAATGATAAGGTTGGAAGGGTGTTGATAAAAAATATAAGGTTTTAGTGGTTGATATCAGACCTCAAGATCCCACTCCAAGGTTGGAAAATTATTTGGTTAGAAATTAGATTCAGAAAACTCATAGAACCCAATGCAGAACCTATTCTAGAATAATTTATAGGAATAAAACTCATATCATGTGTTATTTCAATGGAAATTTGTGAGATTATCCATATTTCTATCTACATATCTAGAAGGTATCGAATGAAACAGAATAAAAAAGGTGGACACAAAAAGATACATTTTCTAATAATGATTTTGATGGTGGCTGTTTCTATTGTAGAATATTTAGACGAATACCTCGATATTTGTCATCAATAATATAGAGTAATGTGGAGAAGTAGACCCAAAATGTTCATAATAAAAATCTCAATAAAACATCGAATGACTTGAAAAAGAAAAATATATTTTTATTTGAAAAACATGACTTTTTTCCATCATGCTATGAGGAAGATCGATAATATCATTTTTCAATATACGTGATCTTAGTCGTGTGGATCAAAACTAAAAGTTTTGAGAAGGAAGTGGTTGTAGATACTGCACTTTACAAAACAGTTCATGCTTTTTTATGGATCCTAGATACTGGATACACATCCTACATGAAGGTAAATATGGATCTTGTTATAGGAATAAAATATTTAAAATAATGTGTTTTCAAATTTTGAAATGATGAAGTCTTGATGATTATTGGATGAAAAATACAAATTTGGGGGAAACGATATGAGACAAGTTGATCTATTTTTTTCGAAGTTCTCTATCACAACATATTATGTTTTAGTCAATTGTTGGACTTAGATTATTTTATAAGTATTTCCATGTGGTTTTGTATCTTTAATGGAAAAGATGTAATAGTATTTTTAAAAGGATTGTGTTGGAAGGGGATATCTATATTATAAGTGGAAAAGATGATATGTTCTTTCTATAAAAATATTATTGTAATAGGATGTGGCATAAATATCTTTTCCGTCTCTGCCAACCCTAACTGGAAGATTTTGGATAATAACATGATTCTTGAGATCTACTAAATATATCATGTGATCGTACGAACACATGCGTAGCTTTTCAACAAGGAAATATTATCAGTAATATGTACAATTAAAAAGAAAAAAGAACAACCAATGTACATGAATTAGTTCATCCATATGCGTGAGGACCTCTATCACTAAGATAACTTAATGGAAATAGTTATTCTATAATTTTCATTTATGATCTCAATAGGATGGCATGAGTATTTTTCAACGACCATATGTCTGATGTGTTCAATTGCATAAAAAAAATATCAGCTGGTATCTAGAAGGATGTCTGAATAAAATATTCTGACATTTCATATAGATAATGGTATGAAAATCATAAATTTCCATGTGGAAGACTGTATCAAGAAACATGGAATAAGGATTCATGTTTCGGTAGTGAGAACACCTTAACAAAATGGAGTGGTTGATGGATAAAATCATATCATAAAAAATAAGTCTAGTATAAATCATATTGGAAAGGACCTACCAGATAAATTATAAAATTATGTATTTTTAACATCAGTCTATATATCCGAAATGTATTTATTGTTATTTGAATTTGAAAATATTCCATATATGTAGTTGTAAGGAATGAATCCATCTTTTAAATATATTCAAATCTTTAGAAGTTATTTTTTTATTATCAGTAAAAAGAATCATAGGAAATTTGAATCATAAGATGATGAGGGTATATTACATGGATATTATGTAAAACTAAGAGAAGATAACTCTTTCGATACAAGGATGTGAAAATTATTTCACTAAAATGATTTTACTATAGTAGAAAATGCAAATAATATTTAAAAACACAGTGAACAATTCCCTAATAATAGTGATGAAGAGGAAAGAACCTCAGGAGGTATAAGTGGAAATTTCATATTTAGAGGATGAAATTAATGATGCGTAAGAGGATTTAAAATCATTATATGCATCGATGATGGTCATTAGAGATTAAAATGATAGAAAATACATTATAGGTGATTTTCATGTAGAAATTCAAACATAGAGAATATATACATTATGGAATGAATTAGGTAGAGACTAAATTTTTTTATGAAGCACCTACAGATGAAACCTAGGATACGGATATGATCAAATAACTTGAACTAATTGATAATAATTAGAAATGTGATATTGTTTAGTGACATGTAGATACAAATTTCATTTGGAACAAATGGATCATCTAAAAAAACTAAATAAAGATGCATTAGTAATTCAAGACATAAAATGACTATTGTGAAATGGATACACTTAGGTCAAGGTAATAGAAATTGATGACAATTTTTATCATGTTATAAAGCTCTATGATAATTGATTTTTTTCCATTATAATTTAAAAATAATAATGTTTTCTAGATGGATTTCAAGAAAACATTTTTTATTAGGGATCTATAATAATAACTGTATATCGAGCATCTAGATGGCTTTCAAATACATGAATATAATTTTTTTTCATCTGAGTAAGGCATTATATTTTCAAATGAAGCACAATGAGAGTGGTATTCAAGACATGATCAATTTTCTAATAAGAATTGTTTTCATCTTTTTGGATTTGATTAAAATATATATGTAAACAATGAAAGTAATCAAATAATGATGGTGTTAGTGTGTGTTTAGAAAATAATAAATGCTAGATCATATGAGTTTTAGTGAAAATAATTTCCTAAATTTAGGAAATGTTAGTTTGAAATGTTAATTAATGGAGAGATTACATTTTCCAGTACATTATATGTGACATAGGGAAGGAATGAAAATTTTATTTATTAGTCCTAATATTATAAGGAGGTTCTCTGAATATTTGGAATTGTTAATTCCAAGGAGATCATGACTCTGGTGGCTTCCTTGATGATGCAATCATGAGAAGAAAAATGAAAATTTGTTAATTTCATAGAATATAGGAATATAATTGGCAATATACTATACATTACAATGTCGTGATATGATGTTGTTTCTACCACATGGCATGTTGAGCAACCCCAATGAAGTCCACGTATATTTAGTGAATTTTTTTTCATTATATCAATGGTATTATTGATTTTTATGATGTACAATGAAAAATCATAGTAATAATTATTGGGTTATACATATAAATATTGAAATGGTTCAAAAAAAATAATAGAAAATCAATTTTAGTTGGTGAATTATATCTTTCTGGATTTTGTATTTCCTGAAAAAACTAGAACCATGACTGCATTTCATTGATCATTTCATAAGATAAACATATTATCGATACTCAAGCTTCAATGTTGTCATTATTGATAAAGTAGTATCTTGATATGGGAGTTGAAGTTAAATTCCCCTTTAGAATCCATTGCGATAATTCTTGTGGTGTAAATCATTGTAAAAATCTTGTCCATTGATCATAGACAAAGAGGATTGAAATAATATATCATTTTATCAGGGAGATTTTGAAGAATGGCCTTGTGAAATTGAGTGTCTTCCTATAGAACAACAAGTTACAGAAATTCTGAGGATGGCCTTACCCAAAGAGGCATTTGAGTGGAATCTATTGGATCATAGAGTTTAATTTACTCCCCACACTTTGAAATTTTAATGTGCAACCACCTCTTGCAAATGTATTGTGTGTTTTTCCCTCATGTGATCGTATGTATTATTTACATTGTTTGATCTAAAAAGGTGTGAAATTTGGGTTCATTGAAATATATAGAGAAATATAATCATTAATACAAGGGGACAAGATGACAATGGGGGATCAAAGAAAGGGATGTTTTACATTTGACGACACTAATGATGATCGATCAATATTTATATATCACAAAATATGATGTTTGTGATGATAATAGTTGATTATTTTGGGAAATAAGTGATTCATTGATGAATTTCACATGCCAATCTTATTTCTAATACTGATCACAGCTCATGTGGGATTAGAGTGTGTGTTGCATATGTTTTTGATCACTATATAGAATAACATGATGCTTGTTTTGATGGAATATAGAAGAGAACCATGAGTTTTCAAAACATCAAAAATAGTGATGTCGAATATACAATGGAGTCTTTAGTAATTATGATTATAGTGTATTTCAGATCTATTTTATTATATCAAGGACCCTTAATGACATCATTGGGAGAGATAATTTCATTAGTGAATATTTTCCAAAAATAATTCAGTTAAATCTGAATGTTTTTCATGAAGATATTTAGGAATTTTTTGAAAGATAAATTCTGTAAAGGAGGTGGTTCACAAAGTAGGATATCTATAAAAATTTCATATTTTGTTAAAGTTATTTTTAGGGATCTTTAATTCTCCAAAGATAAATATGTTCACAAATAATTATCACTATGTGGTCTTGGTTTATGTGAAAGAGGAAGTTGGTGAATGAATTGGATTTCAGAGGAGATTGTGAAGAACTTGTGCAATGTAGGGAATGCTACTTCATGAAGTTATTGACGCAGTTAATGGATGAACATGAAATGTTTGAAAAAGGGTTCAATATGAGGTACATTCCCTGTAGTGATGTACAAGACATCAATCAGGTTAAAATTATTCATCATGACACACTAATGTGTGAAACTATTCTATGGTCTTTTAGAAAAATGGAATAATCTTTCGAATGATTAGTGTGCACACATTAGTTGAGAGAGTAGAGATCATTCATATTGTAAATTTTACTGAGCCCGGTGTGATAGTGAGTTAACTTTGAAAATTGTAATAGCTATGAAATTTATTGAATTTGTAAAATATGTACATTTCTATTGGATGTTTCTTGGAAATTTCCCTATGAGGGTGAAGCTAGTAAAATTATTGTGTCTGGTGCATGTTTTAATTAATTTATTACTCTCTTCTACATTATGGAGATAGAAGAGTTGTTTTCAAGATGAATCAATATCTAAAGTGGAATTTGTATTAATATTTCATACCCTAATTCACCCCATCCTTAATGTGTATTTAAGATAGTTGGGATAATAGAATTAGTTTTCTAACACGTTATAGGTGGTAAAAACCATGAAAATTGACACTATTTTATGCAACATCAATGTGAATAATCCATGGAATTAATTTTAAATGTTGGAACCAGTTTTACATTAATTGTAGTTACAGTTTTTAAAAAATGAATTAAAATGAATTATAGTGATTTAAAACACTAAAATGTCAATGTAATAGCTAAAAACATAGATTAAGTCCACATATTGTTGTGAAATCATAGGATATTAGTATATGAATAATTTTTTATGTGTTTCAGGAGGCGTTATGTCAATCTAACACGTGGTGTGCAAAGAAATTCAAAATATGCAGTTTTAGTGATTTGAATGTCATAAAAAACATGGGGAAAGTGGTAAAAAGTAGGAAAAGGACCACATATTTCATTGAAATCAATGGAATATATTCAGAGCATTATTTTTTAGATATAGTAATATACATCACTTCAATCTATGTTATCATTTTACTGGGATGACTGAAAACTCATTTTTAGTGTTTTAGAACATAAAAGTGTGCATGTAACATTCAAAAAAATAGTAAAATGAGTCATATTGATATCAAATCAAAGGAAAATTATGGTTGAATTATTTGTGACATGTATGAGTAGACTGTATTCCATTAATTCATGTGGTTTTCAAATACAAACCAAACACACTATATTAAGGATTTTGACAGTATTCAATAGCAAGCGTCATGGCATAAATACAAATATATTGATCTCTAATTTCCATGAAATCTATTACCAAAAACAATATCCCAATTTTCAAAATATTGTAACTAACTTCACATCAATCAGAGACTATGTTTCCCAATTATGGCTAAATACACATTTTTAGCATTTTCAACCATTTGAAAGATTTTGTAAATTTTCAAAAAATTAAAATGACCTATGATTGAATTGAATAACTAAAAACAATTCATTGAATTATTTTTGGTGTCCATATGTGGAAGGAACTTCAATCTAACATGTGGTGTGCTCAAACCAATCAAATAAGCAATTTTTAATGATTTTATATTGTTTAAAAATGTGCGGAGGAGGTTCATAACCCATTACGAAACCACCAATTTCCATGAAATCATAGTGTAACAAAAAAATTATTTATTGAAATAAATTAAAAAATGGTACATCAATTAGAATTTTAATACTTCATGCATGACCAAAAATACAGTTTTACTATTCTAAAAAACCAATGTGTGTGTTTGATGGTCAAAATAAAAAAACGACATTAGTTTGATGTGGAATCATAAAAAACGTTTATTTGAATTATTTTTTATGTGTATGAGTAGATGACTCTTCAATCATTGATGTGTTGTGCTTGGAACAACAAAATAATAATTTTATATTAATAAAATGATTAAATATAAGTAATATAATGAAAATAGAACCAAAAGACTCTTCAGTGATTTTTTTGGGTGTGCTTCCACTTCTCATTATGGAGATTTTTAGGTTTGTAAATGGGTAATAGGTTAAAATTTGTAATAATATGTTGCATGATGATAATAATGTTTTGTATGTGACTTCTCCTAGTGTTCCCAGTTTTGAAAATTCCAGAGTTAGGGAATTCTTCAATAACAGACATGATTTCTGGTGTTTGTATATGTTATAGCCTTATTTTAATTAGTGGTGTTGAAACATTATTCCTAAAATACATATTAAATTTTGTTACAAAAACACTCTTTATGTTTACCCTCTTCAGTACCCCCATTATTGGTTTTCGGTTTGGAGTTTTCATATCCCATCTAATGTTAAATTCTTATAGTGGTTGGTTTTCCCATGAATTTTCTAAATAATCTATTATCTCACCTATAATCATTCATCATGCGATATGTTATGCCCTCTTTATGTTGGAAGTTAGAAATATTCTTCTTATGAAATACTATGTTTCCCTAGAGTGTGGGGTATTTGGATTCCTTGAGACTATTATTTTCTAGATTTCATTAACAATTCCACTGGTTTTCCAATGAATATGGTCAACTAGTTTTATATTCCCTCTACATCAAAATTTTATATGTGTGTGGTGGAATGGATAATTTGGTTATGATGAAACTATTTTTCTTATAATCACATGGAGTAGGCAACCCACATTAGTATGTCTAATATAGTGGAATGGTCATATTTAGGAAATAATAGAACATGTTTTTGGTCTATTATGAATGGTGTCCATTGTGAGACTACATTGAAACCCCCTCAATAGATGTTATAAAAATTAACAGGGTTCCCTCTGTGCTAGAAATAATAGGATGGACATTTTTTTGATTTTATCGAATGATCATGGAATGATTGATTTATCATTTCATAATCACTTCATTGATAATTATATCCCCTATAATGTTGTGGTCAAATCTATTCATTAGAGGATTTTGATTTCCCATGACCATTGTTTGATTGATCTTATCATGTAATTTTAATTCCTGTTTTTAGAGACACTATTATGGTCCATGATGAGGGTGTAAATCATTTCAATTAATATTGTTAAGAAGGTTCACATTTTGTTTCTCTCATTTCATCATGTCATTTCTAATTTATTAAGATAGAGGGAATCATGCTAGTCATCATAATTAATCATGGAGTGTATATTGTTATTCTATGTGTTGTTTATCTAATATTACTTTTTGGATTTTTTCTCTTATACTAAATTTTTTTCTTAGAATTGAATTAGTCCTAATAATTTCAAAAACAATAAAAATATTAATCTTTCATATTTATTATTTTTTAGTTATTTTTTTCTATACTTACATAAATTTTTATTTAATTTGATTATCAATTATTTGAGATGATGGGTGAAGAGAATTGAAAAAAAATGTATTTGTTTAGTTGTGATGTTTTGAAATTATATTTGAAGAATACATATATTAAATTAGTCAATTATGGTTGTTTTTTTGTGTTTGGTATATTGAAAATACCAATTTCATAGTGTCTTAATTGTCATTAAAAAATATATACATCATATAGTGTCTACCATATTTCTATAGAATTGGTCTAGCAGAGTTCAACTAGTGTAGTCATGATTGACCTTGTGGTGAAAACCTATAATGACTTCCAAATAAAAGTCTCTATAGGCCTTATCCTCAATACCCTATATAAATCACACAAAGGGGGTCACTATGGACATCAACCAATTGGTGTATAGAAACTATCAAATGTATTAATCTATAGTCAATAGATATATAACAATAGCAATATCCATTGGGAACTCATTGGTCAGTTGTTGTGGGCCTTTAGAATCCATTAAAGGACCTTTTTTTAATCACTACTAAAGAACACATGATAAGAAATAATAGTATTTTTCAGCATTAAATAAAATCTCTCATTTTGTGTATTCATTGTCAAAGATTTTATTTAGTGCTGGAAATGTGTGGTTTTTATCCAGGATAAATAAGAGCATTATTAAAGAGAAACCTTTATCAGAACATTTTTTAAGTGTTGATTAATGGTATCCTTTATGTCTTCTTAAAAAAACTCCTCATAAATACTACCATTTATTAGAGATAAATTAGGCATAAATAATGTGATATCTCACTAGGTGTTTATCCCACATTAGAAGTATAATTTAGCTTGGAATTACATTATATGTAGTCCCATGCCTAATATTCATTTGAGTTTTCTACGACGTTTTTCAACATTTACACTTTCACACCACATGGGTCTCAAATGTCATGCCAACACATGATGGACCACATTCCACACCCATGAACGCCGTTATAGATTCCATACTCATCATATATCACTGCCATAACAAGTGGAGTTTGACCTTATATCCATTCTAGGTGGTGGAATGCATTAGGTCCCTTCATTGGAATGTCAGTTTTTTATGACTCATCCTAGATGGGTCCATTCCATGACTACCCCAAGGCCACCTCCAATATTCCAGGGGCTGGTAACTGTCATCGAGTAGGCGAATCACTAACATTGGAGACATTTCCAATGTACTTTTTTTCACACCCAAAAAAATATAAATGGTAAACCACTATATAAAACATTAATAAAAACCACTATGATCCCACTCATAGTACAATAGGGGCGTAAAGTGAAACAATGTGAACTGGTCAAGAATACCAAGAAAAAAAGAGAACTAAAGTACCAGCCCAACATGAAAAGAAATGAGGTGCTGAGACTGTAATCTAAAAATCCTGAGACACACACCTAGATCTTTCTGGATCTCGATAAGAATCACCTAGTTCATTCCCATATAGTTCTCCATCAAAACATTTATCATATGCACAAGACATGATACATGTAGGAAAGTCTGTAAAGAGGTGAGTAAAACAATACTCAGTAGGACACCCTAAAAACCACAGTGGAAAATCATATGGAGAAAATCATAACGAAATGTACATTAAATCCCACATAGGTATATAAACATACATATACCAAGACCATCATGATATACAAAATTTGAAACACTCAGAAACACAGGGCCCCAACCTTATATCCAGTATCAGGATTATCGTTGTATGTTAAAAAGTAACACATAAAACTAGGAGATCATATTCCACAAGATCAGCCATCCTAGATGTTATCAATTAAAGAAGTACCCTCCATACAGAAGAAATCTATCATAAATAATTTTTTGTTTCAGATAACTTAGTCAATCAATAACATCCTACTAGGTCTACCTCTAGTTCTTAGCACCAAAGTATTAGTCATCGTTGTCTTGCACAAAACGAAGGACTATGGAAACCCAGGTGGATTGGACCCACCATACCCTCAATACACATACGAGGGAGCCATGATCATAAACATCTTGTGAATCCACTACCACTCCTATAAAGAGGGGCCCGCACCTCTGTCTGTCGAGGGAGAACTGGCGCTTATCTAATTATCGTTCTCATCAGATGGATGGGCCCACTCATCACAGTTGTGTCCGATATCTGAGGAATATCCAATCCCATGGGAGGACCGACTCTCCACCACTACATGGGATGGGGGAGTGAAACTCCATATGCGAGTACCCACACACTGATACATAGAGGATTATGACTTTTGTGGGGCCCACACCCTGATCCCATGTGGGAGTATGACTCATTGACTAGAGGACCCGCACTCTGGTACAATAGGGGATTACAAACTCTATCTGTTCATGTGTAGTAGAATCTCTCCCTAGACCAACAGGGTAGTACTGACTACTATAATATATGACATGCACACATCTTAGTAGGGGAGTTTCGACTATATGTATGCAAGATATGTAGGACCCACCCTATAGTCTTATAGGGAGTACCTAACCTTTCAAAATAAACAAATTCGAGAACCCACACCCCAGTACATCCGTGGAGGAACACTGGCATGGGAACTACCAAAATGAAAGGACCCAGATTCACATATGTGGGCAGTCCCACCCTTCTAAATCTTGTTAATTCCATCTCAAGCTTTATTTTACTGGGAGGAACTACTCATCAAACCAATAGGTCACCATCAAACTTCAATAAAAACCCACATAGTGTATCTAAAAAGGACTATCTCTTCACATGGGTCCAAATTGGAAATATATCTCATCAAAAAAATGATACATTTCAATGATATGGGTGTGTTTGTTAATGGGTGTCCATTGGGTCTGGGTTCGGTCTGACTTTGTCGGATAACTTAGCCCAAACCGACCCGCTTGGTTGACCCTGTCTACTTGGCCCAACCTGCACCAGATGGGCTGGGGGGTTTCGCATGCTAGGTTGCCTCATGGTCCATCATCCTCCATTATGTGGTTCGTCCATGGTCTATGTCACCCATCAAACGGGGGTGTACCACCCCAATCCAACCGGTTCACTCACATATACCGAAAATATTGCATGGAGATCAAACTCGTGCGTACTATCATAAAGTGAAACCACATCTCACCAACTTGTGGCACCTTCTACGAGTTCCCAAAATCGCCACCATCGGCGACCGTTCCCCACTACGCTGGCATTCCAGTGTATTCTTCCATGGTCCGCCATGCTCACTTAGGTGGTTTGATTTCCGATAAGCAAAAATTTATGGGATGTTCAGGTCACCATATTTACTACAATGGTCCATGATTCATGCCATGATCCTCCCCATTGCAATGATGCTCGAGAAACTATATTTTCTACACCGCTTCTATCCATAATCCATCTTCATCATCACACTTCTGTCGTAACACATCCATTCCATATCCTTTTTTTATTGTTGTTCAAAGAAGCATTTGTGCAACGATCAATCATTCGTCATCCACTGAATAACGTGATGAATGTGGGGGAGAAAAGAAACATTGAAGTACCTAAGGAACGAAACTCACCCATTTTCCATTTCGGCTTCGATATATTCCATTTTAGGGTTCACGATAACTAAACCAGAATAATCTCGACATAGACATCCCCAAATTCCCACAATCAAAGCAGTCATGCATAGGCGATTGATCCACAGGTCAACTTTTTTGTGGGTTGATCTCTGTTTGTTTCTATAATCAAATGACAGGGAAAATAAAGTATTTAAAACACCAAACATACTTTGATCCAATTCAATTGTTGATGTTGAGAAATTGTGTGGTTGTATTTCGTTGATCCTTGATCCTTGATTAGTTGGATCCACCGCTCTTCGATTCGTTTTCTGAACTTAATCCAGAAATCCGTTGGTCTTTGTTGAAGAGGCTCATCATACATGCCATATAGGATTCCTAGGGTTACGGAAATAACCATGGAAATACTGAGAAAATACATATCCAAAGAAAAATCATGTGGTGTGAATAAAAATAATTTTATTAAATAATCTTCTGATGAATATGTCCAAAAAATAACATTCACCATCCACCGAAGTCGGTCGAAGTTAGGCCCCACTTAGGGTAGAGTCGTTCTTTTAGAGGCATCAGTGCCCTCAAATTGGTGATCTAGGCACTCTTTGAAAGATATTAATGTTTAATGTTACCCGTGTGAGCTTTTTTAAATATAAACCAAAATTTATGAAATGATTTGTTCTGGGCACAATGGGCCTTAAAATTATGCTCCATCTCGGTGCCTGATCATAGAATTATCCAAATAATTTTTATTTTTTAATGAAAAACATGAAAAATTACATAATTGACCGATATTTTCGATTGAATGTCCCAAAATAGTTAGAATATTAATTATTTAATTATATACATACATACATACATATATATATATATATATTAGGTGTATGGGGATATAATTACAATAAAACACACTGACCACACACACAGGTTGGAAAGGTAGGCCATTGCCTCTTGGGGATGGCCCGCTCATCAAGCATTATTTATTTAGTACATGTCATGTAGGCCCAATTGACATGAAACCCATAAAATGGACAGAAATCATAGGGCAGCGCCATACCTGCATCATCCTTCTTACGTCATCAAGTATACGTCATACCTATGTCACCGCCTGCCTACCTATATCATGCCTGCATTATCCCCTGCTTGTGTCATCATCTCTATCGCCAGCTGCATAATTATGTAACAGTACAAATTCCCACTCTGATTTGAAATTTATATTTATATATTAAATTTTATAACATATATATACATAAAATCACATAATTTATGTACTTTTTAAAATAAAATTTATTATATATATAGTAATAAGTTTTATATTAATTATATATATATTTAAATAATTAACACAATATTTATAATTAATAAAAATGAATTCATTTATTAAATAAATAATAAAATAATTTATTTATTTATTATATATTTATTATTGTGCATATATATATATATATTTATATATATATATTAAAATTATTCATTTTTAAAAAACATTTCAGTAATAAATTTTATAATAAATTTTTTATCATATAATGATTGTAATGTGGTTTTAATTAACACAATTTAAATAAATTAAATTTTACTTAAACATATAAGCATGCGTTTTTATCGGTTGGATCGGGTCAGCCCCAAAATTCTTAAAAATTGAATTTCATTAAATTTAATATATATGTGTGGATAAATAATATATTACATATATATAAATATATAGATATTTAAATAATTAATATAATGATAACAATTAAAAATAATGAATAAAATTAATATTAAAATAAAAAAATTATTTTAAATTTTTATTATAAATAGTATATAAATTATTTAACTACTATATTAAGTAGTTAAAAAATTATTAATCTGTATTAATTATAATCAGTATATTAACTATCTAATTATACATATATAATTAAATTTCATTGATTCGTAACGTGTATTCATTTATTTCTATTTATAATGTTAATTGTCTTCTAACTTTATTTAAAATTTATTGATTTAAAATATTAATTCATTTAATATTTTTTCTATTTTATTCATTTTTGATATTTTTTATACATAAATATTCATTATTATATTTAATATTTTTTCAAATCTTTTATTTTCAATTTATATTATTTAATTTTGTTTAATTTTATCCATTTTCTAAAATTTATTTATGCTTGTATTTCATTAAGAATTAATTTCTTATATGGTTGTAATTTACTTAAATAATATGTATTCATTTCCAATTAAAAATTATATAAATTTTTATTTATAATTTTTCGGAATTATTTATATAATTAAAAAAATTATTCATTTTTTAGATTTATTAATTATTTTTATTATTTATTTAATCAATATAAATAAAATATTATATTATATCATTGATTAATATAAAATATATCAATATATTATGTCTATATATATACACACACATTAATTTAAAACACACAAATATTTATGTAATTAACGGAATCATATATCGAAACACGCACACCTAATATTTATGTAATATATTCAAGTTTTAGTATTCATTTAATAATATTATATAGTAAAATAATATATTTTATTTTTTTATCATTGAATTTTAGTTATTCATTTTTAATATTATTATTATTAGTACTGTTATTTCATTTTTAATATTTGTAATTTTTATTTTATGGTAATTTCATAAATTTTATTCAAATATATATATATATATATATATATTAATTTCTTATGTTTTAGTATTTTTAATATGAATTCTTATAGATTTCATTACTTAATAAGATTTTATTTATTTTATAATCATTTTAATTAACAACACTTATATATTTTTTTAATATTTTTAAAATCACTCATTTGTAATTATACAATTTCACTCATTTTTAACATTCATTAATTTAAGATTAAATATTCCTTAATAATCTTAATAGTTTATTGGTATAAAAATATTTATAAATTAATATAATTTTAAATGTATATTTACTCTATTTATAAAAATATATATTGAAAATTATAAATAAATATAATATTTTTATAATAGCATTTATATAATTATAAATATATATTTATATATTTAAAAAAAATTAAAATATTCATAAATATATATAAGAAAGAGTACTTCAACTATATTAAAATTTATATTTATAAATTTTTATTATATATATATATATATATATTTATTTATATTTAAATATACTTAAGTATGTGAAATTATATAAATATATTTATAATTATGTACATATATTTAGAAATATATATAAATATATATTTATTTAAATCTATTATTATAAATATATATCTATAAATATTTTTATAAATACATATTCATCATTCATTTAATATATTTATAATAATTTAAAATTTTATTTTTAATAATTATGTATATTTATATTAATTAATAATTATATTTTAATATTCATATTTAGAATTAATTGAATATATTTATAAATATATAAATTAAATTTTATGAAATTAATTAATTAAATATTTATTAATAAAAAATAATATAATAAATATATGTATAGGTATATTTATTTTAAAAATTGTTTATTGATTATATATAATTTAAATTAAAATATTTATATTATGAGAATTTATTATGAACTGTTTATTTTGTAGGTAGAAATTTGTGCCAATGGGCTAGCCTTCATCCCACTAGGCATACCACCGCATTATAGACACAGATTAGGCCCTTCTTGCCAGGGAAAATAGTAGGGAGATCCCAACACATGGTAAGAAGATATTACCTAGAAAACTTGGGCATCACATTGGTGTGTGGTGATCAGGACCACACGCCAACAGGAGGAGGCTATCCTACGTACAAGGCAGCACCAACTGTGGTAAACATTCTCCGACACTAGTCAGACATCATTGTCATTATGGTGTCAGTGAATAACATACAATGAAGCATGGATCACAAATCTGAATCTGATGTTGGACGTTCACATATGTGTTCAACCATTTATAAGCATTAAGAAAGCACAGATTAATCCAAAACATTATTTGTGATTTTATATAATTGCTGATAAATAGTTGTTTTATCATCTCTTTTTTTTAGTGCTAATAAATCCCAAATTGATCAAAAAAAATTAGAAGCATTGATAAAACTCTCTCTAATAATTAAAATAAAACCCTAACTGAATCGATTTCTCTTGCACCATTTAAGTTGTTGCAAAATATCAACTCTTCCACTGATCCCCCTCAAAAAAATTTAGGTGAATCATCCCTCCCAAATTTTATGGTATGTAATTTTTTCTACTTTTCTCCTTTAAATATTTCATTGCCATCTACATCTTACATTTTTCCATTGTTTATATTTATTTCTATTTTTTCATCTTTTGTTTAACTTTCATCTCTCACATTCTTTACGGACTCAAAATCATTAAACATTACATGATCTCAAGATCTCATAAGGGTGTGAAATCATGAAAAATATATTTATTTTCTATATTTATCAGAATTTCAAATTCTAGTAGTTTAGATCTGTCTATCTATAGTGTGTGAAATTAAAAAAAATATTTATTTCATTTCAAAAATGATCAAGGATAAACATAATTTTTAATTCCTTAATATCTTTAATGTAATCTATCTTCATGGGTTAATCACTATTAGATAAATAGATCATCATGATATGTTTTGAATGATTTACCACATTACCTATAAAAGTATAATATTTATGAAACAACAAAAAAATTCTAATATTTTTCATATATATTTTATAAATATTTTTTATGAATTGTGAATAATAGTAATATATTTCAATGAATAATGAGTGAGATGTATGAATCTCTCTAAAGATGAGAGTGACATTTTTTCATTGACCTCATAAATCAACAATGTTTTATAGACACTAAAAAATATTATATGTTATCTGAATAATGTCATCATCTCAAATAGAAAATAAACACTCTAAATCCTATTAATATATTATTAATTAATTTTTTTATTGAATTGAATAATGGTGATCTTTGAAGACTGTTATCATACATATTTTTGTGTACCAAAATTAAATAATTACAGTATAACATTATTTTAGATTGGTATAGTAGTGAAATATAGGTTCTCCTAAGTCTATACATATTTATTTATCCATTCCACCATCATAAAATATTTATTTCAATCAAAATGATTTATACATAATCATCATCTATTTATGTTAAATAATATTATTAACATTCAAATTCCTCTTAGATACATAAAATCTCACCTCATATATAATATATATTGGTAATAACACAATTGAAAGGGATGTCACTATCTTTATCCAACCCATAGTATATTTATCATGACCCCACTCCGAGAAACTTGGACTCAGAGGATTCTATTCCCTTATGAAATTCCATCTTTAGAACAAAGTCCTTTTACTTTTCATGGAGTAATTGAAGTATTTATTTGAATATTGAAATTAAAACTATTATATCAGAATGAGTTCATGTAAGACGATCATTGTGAGCCTTCTCCTATTTATAAAAAACATGGAACCCTTTGTGGGGGTCATACAACTGCTTCTATTCTTTTCTACTTTAGGGAACTAACTAATAAATTTTGTTCAATGATTCACTAACTCCATAGATCACAAAAATTTAGATTTAAAAATGCAATTTTCTTCCTCATCAATATCATCTTCCAAATAGTTATTATATCATTTTGTTACATAAGATTAATCCCCCATATCTTATGGAAATTAAAATATGTTTTTGAACTACACTGAGTAGTAGCCATGATATACTAGGTATCAGTGACCATTTTGGAGTAATTTAGAGCATAACACCTAAGAACAGTGGAGTAATTAATTTATTAAATTAAATTACACATTTAATTAAAATCATTATAATATTATTTGAAATATTCAAATGATGGGTAAACATCATTAGAATTATTTTTAACAATCTCATTTAATTATGAATATCGTATATGAATTTATTTTAAAAATATATAAATATTTTATGAACATAATAGGATGGATAGGAATTGAATATGGATTAGTGATAATCATATCATAAAAGAGTATGAAGATGGAGTTAAATATTTCATCGAATTTAAATAGATCATCAATACAACACTCCTCAATCCTTTCCCATGTTTACGATGTTTTTCTTTAATACAAAATTACTCCATACGATTTGGTAGAACATTATATTTTCATATAATGTATAAAAGATATAAATGTTAGACTAAACATAGGGAAAAACTAAATGTGCACATTGATATGTTTGTTATTACGATTTTATGGATCATTTGAAAAGAATACCAGTATAAATGATGATGGAGTTAATATGGATGAAATGAAAATACAAACTGAATATGTACTTCATGAATGAATATAGCTGATTATGAAGTTAAATAGTTGTGCTAAGAGAGAATTTTATAATTTTTATACAAATTACACAACATTGTAAACTATATTTAGGTTATATAATTTGAATGTTTGTTGCGGATGAAGTGACACAAACTATACATAAATACACCTTCTCTTGAATGATATGATACTATAAGAAAATGAACTTCCATGTCAAAAATGGGATGCTAAATTAATTCTACATTCTATTGTAATTATTTATAAAAAATAAATTCTTATCCAAATGATTTAATATTGTTTTTCAAGGACTATAATTTATTCATAAAATTCATTATGTGTTGCCCGAATCAATGCAAGAAAGATGAATCAAGTCCTTTGAAATATGTATGGTACATTCGTATCATTCCATGGTTTAGAGGAATTTATAGATGTTAGGATACCATGATACAAACAACAAGGAATTTAGAAAGAAAAATTAATATAGAGTATATTTTCATTTAGCAGACTCTCCTTTGTGGACGAAAATTGACAATGAGTATCATGAAAATTGAAATAATCCATGAAACTATCATCATAAATTATATATATATTGAATAAATAACTTTTCATTATAAAGTATTACTCATAGTACATGTCTAGATATGGTTGTAAAATATAACTTTCCACCACGTATATAAATGAGGAGCAAATATATTTTGTTTTATCATCTGATATCTTGACCAAAACAACCTTGTAAGGATATTGATGTCTATTTGGTTCTATTTATCTAATATCTGAACATGATGTGGGTAAAAAATCATATTATATTATTCTAATAGAAGTAAATAATTCACATTGAGGGATATATTATTCTTAACATGATGTGGGTAAAAAATCATATTATATTATTCTAATATATGTATAAAATTTAAAGTGTACTTTTTCATATACATTTTGTGAAGTAATTAATTTTTATTACCAACATATCGATAAATATATCTAGTAATTACTAATCATGCACACCCAAAATTTTATAAATAAATTAGTATATATATATATATAATGTATTATTACATAATTAATTTCACACGATGTAAATATGTGTAAATAAATATATATATATATAAATAATTGATCGTTGAAAAACATATATATAATAAAAAATATAATTTTTATTTACATGCATACATATATGTATGTGTTATAAATAAGAATACATGAATACATAAATATTAATATATATATATATAAGCATAGGTACATTTGTACATGAAATTAATATAGTGATATAAATTCTTATAAAAATGAATACATATTTTTATATATGAGTTGATATATATACATACATAAATCTATACTAATACAAAAATATAAATATATATTATTTCCATTATATACAAATATAATTAATGTAATTATTTTCATATAAAAGTACACAGTTGGATACATACATACATATATATAAATATTTGAATATACACAAAGAAATTTTTGTAATTATATGAATACTCTTATATACATGTATACATATAGAAATAAATATATTTATATATATTCATACACACATACATTAATATAGGTATATAAAAATATAAATATTAATAACTGTTTTGAAATATATTTAAAAAGATTCATTAAATATTATATATATATATATATATATATTCAAGTGCATACATACATACATATAAACATATAGGATGGTTTAATTTTTTGTAGACATATTTATATATAAATTAATTTAAAAATAGATATAAACATGTATATATAAAAAAGGTTAAAATTTAGTGTTATATGTGTTGTATACATAAAATGCACTTATAAATAATTATTTTTGTATATACTTATACAAATGTGAAATTCTATATAATTACAAAAATATATTTATATGCATGAATATTTATATCTATATATATGTATGTACATATAATAATATTATGTAATAAAATGTCATTAAAAATAAATATATTTTTATATTCCTATTAAAATATTGACCATGAACATATATAAAAACCAATGAACTCCAACACATAATAATATATTTATATATAAGCACATTCATACATATATAAGTAAAAATTCAAATATTAATATAAATATATAGTTAAATACATATCTTCAAGTGTAGGTACATATGAAAAGCATATATAAATATATATTAATATAAGTATGTAAATATATATTATTGAAATTAAATGAAAATACAATTGATGTAATTATTTATAGATATATGTACATGCATTCATACCTATATACATGTATATATATAGGTATACACAACTCTAAATAATTGTAGGAATATTTTAATACATGTACTTAAACACATTTAATATTATTTTATATTCATATATAAATATTCAAAAAACAATTTATATATAAATACAAGTTTAAAAAACCACTACAAAATATTTATCTTGTTCCAACATGGACATATCTTTTCACGAACCAAGACGGAGTGCCATCAAACCTGAAACCTGAGTCAATCTATGGCATGGCATGAATTGCATTCCTGACCCCAACGAGCTAGAAAGTATTTCCTGGGTATCAACAATATAATATTGGAACAATTTCACCAATGTATATAATAATAAAAAACCATTGAGAATAAAACATCACATAACCAATAACTATAACCAAACAATATACTTCAATTTTGATATTCAAGGTTTCAAATTTTAACCAAAAACAAAAAATACAATAATTAATTGAGAAATGGAAAACCTTCTAAAAACATGCATGAACAAAGAGGGTGATCGCCAACAATCCACCACCACCAACACCTCAAATAAGTGGAATAATTGAAACTAGATCCACCATTAGCACCACACGACATCTTTCCTTTACATGGGTCTTATATAACAATGTTTACATAAACCTAATGATTTATGTTGGGTGTGATCCAAATCCCAATAGGATTTCAAACAAAAATAAGGATTTCATTCTATAACATTTGATGATAAATTCAAATGAAAATTTTCATAAAATGTTAGAAACCATTTTCATGGAAGCACTCAAGGAAACCAATTTGATGGAATTTTTTTTGGAAAACATTTCACTAATTATAGATGCTTTAATACCATAATGTGCACAAGGTCCACGTTATATCAATGGTTATCACCACATCACATAAGAATCACATAATATTATCATGTCCCAATAAGAAACCATGAGAAATACCTACTGGTAACAATCACAAATGGGACCCTATAATCCTCATACCTCGGTGAAAAAAATTCTCCAACAATAAACAACAGCTTTCTCATGCATGATCCACCAGAGGGGAACACATCCCAAGGTATAGTTTTCTCCATATAATAATCCAAAACTAATAGTTTTCCCATGAATGATCCACTAGAGGGGATCTTATCCCACTGTTTTGTTGTATCTGATCCAATCACATGTTTAGTTAGTTTTGTAGCACCACTCTTATTATAATAATTTGGGCATTTTCACTTCTACGTACACAAATATACTAGTTCTAGTTCTCCCACCTAGATACTCGAGATTCAATTTGTTCTAAAATTTCTATTTCACATGTCAAATAAATCTTCATATTCGCACACAACCCAAGAATCATAAAAAATGAAATTATCATTTTTACAATTCAAATTTACGAAATAATAAAATACCACATAAAACCCACTGTTGTTTTATAAATATATCCACTTTCATTTCTCACGTGCATCGAAACCGTTTGGAAACACATTTAGCACCATTTTCAAAATTTACAAAGCCCATTGAAAAACATTATAAGATGTTCGCACATGATATCCAACCATTACAATGGTCAAAGAACCATTCAAATTCATACACTAAACAAATACACATTATAACATGTGTCACATCACTTTTTTAATTCAGAATCCAAATTTAAGGTGAAAAATAATAATCCAACATAAAGAAATAGATTTTATTTGTAAAACCCCCATTTCAACACATTCTATGCTTCAAATCCCTAAGAAAGCACATTTATCACCATTGAAAAAAATAAAGTAACACTGTAAAACTACTCTACAATAAGACACACATGAAACATAAAAAAATTCCACTATAAAAACAACATTCTTCTTATATGCGTGTGAAAAATTTCAAAAACACATTTCATACAACAAACTAATCCACATAACACCTTTTAACAACCATGAAATCAAATTTAAAACATATAATATTGTAACAACAGAGAGCCAACAACCTCAATCATAGAAACATCTAAAAATGATGAAAAACCACAACCACACCTCTATAAGGCTATTAATGAAAAGATCAAACAAAATATGTCAATATTTTCCCCAAAAACACAATATAGAACCCACACTATGTCAAAAAACCCACTGGAAAAGGAGAACCCAAAGAGGGAGGGACAGAAGCCCTAGTAGAAGGATGATTCCAAAAGAAAAGAGTTACATGATGATTACATGATGAATCCACAGAAAAACACAGAAGTATTGATGCTAGAAGTCTCTATGAAGGTTTCGAGGAAGCTCTCAAGGATTAAAATCCCATAGGGTTTATACTAGAGTTGTTTTATTGATAAAATTGAACTTGAAAGAAGGTAATTTTCAACATTTTAATAACCTAAAAAACATGTCTCATGGTTATCATACAATGTTTTCCAGACCCTGCGAATATTGTGCATCCCTCTCTATCAAAGGGGAACATGCCACAGTATTAGCCTAAATTGTTTTCCAAACTAGGTATCAAACATGAGGCCACCTCTATCCAATAGGAAACTGACAACACACATACCTATAGGATGCTGCATGGTTTCCCTTAACTGTAAGTTTGCTATGAAACACCTTATATGAAGTTCAAAATGTCTACTTTTCACTAAAAAATCGTTGGTAAACTAAAGAATAAATAAAAGACCAATAATTATCAAAATAATACCTCAAAATAATTTCCCAGATGTGAAAATTTTTCCACCATGAATACTTTCCACATTTGTAAATTCACTCTTAGGATTGACATGAAATGAAATTATACTCTTACCCCACCTAAGACATCTGCTCCCATGTCTCATTATTATCACTACCAAGCTACAAAGGGAATAGACCAATAGATTGGACTTCCCATGAAGCACTTTCTCCTATGAATACAGAATATGCACTGGAGGGTCAAACATATACAAATTGGGCTGTAAATAAAATTATTATGAATTCAAAACATGAGATGGGTCTAAATTATACTTTTTTAGATATGAGACATGGAACAGCTCCTAAATTGATGTGAACTTGTTGGGAAATCCAATAGATATTCTACCTTACTCAATCTCTTAGTAATCTCAAAAGGTCTATCATACATCAACATTATCATGCAATAAATTACAATATGACAGTGACCCAAGTGAGGTGACACATTCAAAAACACCCGACCATAATGCAAAAATTCCAAAGATGTATGCCTCTAATCCGAATATCGATTATATGTACATTTCACAATAAAAAACCATTACCTGATCAACATAAAATTATCAGATGTTTCCTACACAAGGCTCGTCCCAACAATTCGGTCCCAGCTACCTCTTCCCCACATAATGTTGATAGACACATTTGACCATAATGCTCCTCAAAATGGTATATTTGAATAGATGATTTGTAAATGCAATATAAAAAATTTACCAACACCAAATTGCTATCCCACGTACCTCCAAATTCTATCACACATGTGTGGATCATGTCATTCATGATTTAAATCACCCTCTATTTTTGGCTATCCATTTATAGGTGGAATTGCATGCCAAACATATCCTTGGACCCCATCATCTTCTTAATGCCTTCCCAAAAGCGTTAGGTAAACTGTGGGTCCCTATCTGTAATAATCATTGAGTGCATGCTAGGAATCCACACCATCTCCTAGACATAAAAGAAACTCAAATCATCCCTTTGGATGAATCCCTAATCAGAATGAAATGGGCTGATTTTGTCTGATAGTTCATCAATGCAGAAATAACATTACACCCCTGAGATGTATGAGGTAAGACTATAATGAAATCAATGGATTTATCATCTAACTTCTAGGTAGGTATGGGTTGTTCTTGAAGAAGAACAAAGGACCTTTGGTGTTGTGATTTAACCTACAGATGTAACGCCTCGACCCCAGCTACCCAGAGCCGGTGCATTACTTCGTAACATTGGCATGATCACAAAAGATCATGTCTCGAAAGACCGATTAGTTTAGTAGCCTTGGAAACACTAGATACATTCATAAATGTTACATTACATCACAAAGTGAAAAACTATAATAACATAGTCTCCATAGTCCACACTTATATCCTCTTAGGACTATCCCTGCAGGTCATTCATAAAATACATCTTCAATCCTGGAAAATATTAAAACATTGAAAGGGGTGAGCTCAGATGCTCAGTAAGGTTAACAATATAGCGGAAGCTTTAATAAATAAACATTAACATTTAAGGCAATGTATAACTAAAACAAAAGCCTTTTAAACTTGAACTTCAAAATAATATGTAAAAAGTAAAATGAGATAATGCCATTCACTTCTTCACATGGATATTCTACTGGTCGAATAATCACATGCAATATCAATAACCACTTTCATAATGATGGAATGCATAATGCCAGACTATCATAACCACGTAGCCAAGGCCTCGTGCCAAGACCACAAATAAGATTTTGTCAAGGCCTCGTGCCAAGACACTAGTTTGTCTCATGAGACCTACCGATTCATCGAGGAGCTATAGCGGGCTCCACCCGTCACTTATTAAGTCCAATGCATTCCTCATATGAATTGGTTTAAACATATCATAAACCATAACATAATCGTATCACATAAAACATGCATAAAGGAAACATAACATTTCCACATTTCAATCAGAAGATATCAATACAACACATTGATATAATAAAAACACTTTCAAAACCATTTTCAATACCAAAATAAAAGAAAGGTAAAACATGGTATTTATTTTTCTTTTAAAAAAAGGTATGGCTTGTAGAGGAATCCGAAACTCAAATAATGGTCACGGAGGTGGAGAAGTCGTTGTCGCCGCATAAGTACGGAAAGAAAAACATTCCCTTTTTGTCATTTAGTAAAACGCTTCGTATAAAAAAGATTCCTTTTGAATAAACGTAAAATTCAAAGGGGTTTATACACCGTATAAAAGAAAGTTGTGTATAAAACCAAATATGCATCAATGAAAGGAGATTGAGACGAAGTCCTTAAAAGATCATTTTTAAAACAAAATAGATCTATTATGTGTATTCACTATAGGTACACATAACGAAAGTAAAATTACAAAATAGGACATAATAATATCATGACATAATTTGAATGTAGGAGATTAACCCAAAAAATGGAAGTTGGGTTAAGAAATTCCTTTACAAAGATCATTTAAAAAAAATAGATCTATTATGTGTATTTACTATAAGTACACATAAATAATGTACAATTACAAGATAGTACATAATAATATCATGACATAATTTGAAAATAGGAGATTAACCCAAAGAATGGAAATTGGGTTATGAAATTCCCTTACCTCGTGTCTGACTTGACTCAACCGTTCATTAACCTCCTGAATAATAAACTAGAATTGATATATACCTTATTAAGAACCATTTTCGATTTCATTATCCTTTTTATATCACTTTTTACAATGATATGAACATTATGTAATTATTTAAGTTAATAACGGTCGTTTTGTCGATCTTTGGTACTTGAGTCAATAATAAACTTCTTATAATTACAAGTTGTTTATGTGGTAGAATATCCATTATCTCCAGAATTATATTCATGATTTAGATATCATATATATCATATATACAGTATATACATTCATTCATAATGTCACGTAACATTTAGAGGTAAGAAATGAAATGCACCGTTCATGGAGACGGTAAGCCGTACGTACGCATGAACGCTACTTTCAATTCTATTTCATATTTAATGGAATGAAATCATAATGATAAAAATTTATAATATAATTAAAGTATAATATAGTGTATAATACCATTTAATCCATCCATTATACATCCCATATATGGCACTAATGATTCAAATCACTTTGAGGGGGCGGTAGTCCGCACTTCCTAAAATGAAATTATCGCGTTTTACCCATAATGGAAATCATAAAGTATACCATAAATGAGAAATACAGAAGCATAACTAAAACATAAACATATTTTATATCATATATAAATATAGTGACATCTTAATGGCCACCAATGATGGTGTTATATGAGTGTTGAACAATCATCGTTTCGTGAGGCAGAAATTCACCATCCACAGAAACCATATGTTCTTTAACCATTAGATGTAGGTGTGTGTAAGTGTATCTCGAATACTTCTTATAAAAACATCCTAGAATATTTAGGATACTGGTGTTGTTACAAAAGTAATGAATAAAAAGAGTTTAGGGGGGTTGGAGAAGAAAAATAAAACAAAACAATATTAGGGAAGACATTATCTCAAAATCGGGTAACTCTTTTTGATTTGAGACAAAGGCTTCCTTGAGAAGAGTTATGCCCAAAGTGAGGCTTCTAGGAGTAATAGGGGGAAGTTGGGAGAGTATTTGTTCAGAGGTTGGCCGAGCCAAATGGCTTGAAGGTATGAATAAGGTGGGAGAGGTGGGGGACTTTTATAAGTGGAGAGGAGGGGCTCTTTTGGAAAGATTGAAATGTTACATTATTATAAAACGCTTTTCAGATTATAAAGGTCCCACACTTATATAAGTCGTGGATAAGGTGATAAGGGTTCTAAATATTTTCATTCAATAGGCTTTGGACAAGTGTAAGCCTTGGATTTTTCATTATCTTCTCATTTTATTTAAATCGTTAAATAATGAGGTCATCGCCGCATCATAATGATGTCATAAATAATTTAATTTATTTAATGTCTAAAAATTATAAAAAAAATACTATGATGTAGGAAATATTTTTATATTTCTAATGAATATTTATAATCAAAATTTGTACTTGTGTAACCCCACTTAAAAACTGTTTTAGTAAAACAACTCATGTTTGTGTCAATTTAATTTTAACATTAAATAAATATATATTAATGTCATTTTCCAACTAAAGTGTCTCCATGGGGTCCCCAAGTTTACCCATGGGTTGTCTTGGTAGTCCATGACTCTTCCCATAGGAGTAGGACAAGTTTTATGCTCATCTCATATTATTAAAACATTATTTGGACCTTAAACTACACTAATTACCTCTAATCGCGATTAAGAACTTAAAAGTTACTATTCAACAAAAATTTATTTTAATCTCATTGAACCAAATTTTACTTCTTAATGACAACTATGTATGTCGGATTTTTTAAAATCATATCACATAAGTGGTAATATTTCATTTAAATGAAAAATCAGTTATTTAACTACCACTTAGTGGTTTCACTGTTCATCAAAAAATGAAGTTTTTCAGAACAAAGCCAAAATATCACCCTAAGCTATAATTGAGATTCCAAATTCAAAAATGATGTCTATTTTACAAAATTCCAAACATATAATTTGCATTAATTAATTTCATAATTAATTCCCACTGTTACAACAAATAGTGTGTTTTTAAGAAACAATTTATATCAAAAGATTGGTAATTGTTTATGTCCAATTTCAATGTTAAATTAATTCTAATGACCACCATTGGATAAAATGGTAAAAATATATTCTAATTATAATTTAAAACCACTAAATAGTATAATTTATCTCTATAAATTATTTTGATTAAAAAAGTTGTTTTTAAGTAATTTTCACTATTCATAAAAAATTAGATGTTCTCAGAAAAATACCAAAAATTCAACATAGGCTAATTTAGATATTACGAACACAAAAATGAAGTCCATTTTGAAGTATAAAATTTCTATAATTTTAAAAAGTGGTTATTACTATTCATAACAGCTACTTTTATTAGTCGCGGTGTTTTAGAACTCGAAGTTGCGTACAATGCAAGATATTGCATTATTGAATGAGATGTGTATCGTGGAAGCTCGAGGTGTTACATTCTCCCCTCCTTCAATAAATTGCGTCCTCGCAATTTGAAATTTTTTCTTTGAAAAAAAAAGGTTGAAAATAGAAAATACCTTTGTGGAAAACCCACATCGGAAATAAGGTTAATAAAAATATAACATTAAAAGAATGAAAGATAGGTACAAAGGGCACCCGAGATTGCCCATTCTAGGATTCTATGAAAATATGGATATGGAGGAGAAACAAACCATCAAGGTCTGGTGGAGAGTTATAGAAAACAGGATTAGGAGAAATTTTAACTACAGGAAAATCACAAACTTGTGATTGGTTAAATGATCATTGATTCCCCAGTAGGAAAAGTTAACCGACAAAATTTTTGTTTTGAGTTACCTTTTATAAAGTTTAGAAATTTATTTAGGTGATTTACTATGAACGTAAGGGAATATACATACTTGTCATGTAGACTTTCATTCTTTAATAAATTTTTACCACAAACCCATCTTTCTCTCTAAAATGTAATACAACTCAAAAATATTTTATTTATCCTAATTGTATAAGGTTCCAAATATTAACACATATCATTTAGATTAGTAAAACTATTTTGTAATAACCAGAGACTTCCTGTAGGCTAGTGGTGAAATAACGGCCTGTTGCACTATGGTTGTGGGTTCGATTCCTGCAGCTTTGTCCGACGCGACGGGTTATGCCCCACCCTGCAGGTTGTCCTTTTCCTAAACTATAGTATTATAATATTCCAAAAATAATCTTCATAAAATTTTTTAACCTTAAACAATACTATCAAAAGATCAACTTAATCCATTCCAACCTTTATAGTTATCCAAAATACCTCCGTCCAGACTTTCTCTAAAGGGTCGTTAAATTCCAAAATCAATTGTAAACTCAGATTCCCCAAAAAAAGTAAAGTTTCTCTTATTGTAACATACAAAAAATATGATTACGTTCATCATATTAAATACTTAATGAAAACAACATGTAGTGAAGTACAATCCTTATATATATCACATTATTCTTATAACCATAATATAGTTCTTGAGTCCAAAAACACAAATACAATAATTATTCTGCTTCAACTGTAGTCACAGCATAAGATTGGCCTTGATCCCTTGGCCTTTTCTGAGGTAAGTTTCCCTAACGCTTAGGACATTCATTTGCATAATGCCCCATTTCTCTACAATTGTAGCATTCAACATTGATAGCCTCTTTCTTTCCCTTGCAATCACGCGCCTGGTGACCTTTTTCTCCACATTTATAACAAACTCCCATTCCTTTTAGGAAAGCACCGGGTTGATTCTTCTCACAACTATCGCATAATGGAAAATCCTTCTTTCCCTTTTTCCCTTGATCCGTTTCTTGTTCCCCCATTCTCTTCTTCTCTTGCGTTACTTTGTTGTCATAAGACTTAGAGAATATCTTTTCTGTCTTGATAGCACATGAGACAATATCTTCGTATGATGAGAAGGTTTGTGATACTAAAGCTCGACAGAGAAATGGTTTTAACCCATCAAAGAAACGATCAATATTACTTCTTGGGTTACGTATATAATCGGAAGCATGCCTCGCTAACCTTGTAAAGTTAGCCTCATACTTTGCGACATTCGCATCCTCCTTCTGCCTCAGACTCAGAAATTGCCTTTCCATATCTGCTCGATGGTCACGAGGAAAGTATTTTTCTAATAAAATCTCTTTGAACTCCCTCCATTCCATATTCGATACATCATCATCTTCCTTTGTGTTTTGAATCAGCGACCACCACTGATCGACATCTCCAGTGAGGCGGTAAACTGCCATGACAACCTTCTCCCTTTCACTACTCCCCAAGGCATGGAATATTTTCTCTAAGGAATTTATCCATTGCTCAGCTACTATAGGATTTGTACTCCCATTGAAGGTTGGTGGTTGTAGCCTCATGAAGCGGTCTAACATTGATCCTCCACGTTGCAGATCAGGGTGCTCCATACGAGTAAGGTTATTATTCATAACCTGCGTGAGTTGTCCCAGTATAGTAATAAGTTGATCAGCACCAGTTGTATCTCCAGATCCACAATAATTATCTTGATCAGGAGGGCAATCCCTACACGGAGTGCGTGCATTGATACGGTTTCCATTCCTTCCACTAGGCGCCATTTCTAAACAATGGCATAAACTTGGTTAGTTTATGAATTAAAATACATAATTCCATATTTGTAAAAAACATTTCATAAATTGAACTATTTATGGATATAATCCATAATCATAAAAAGAAATTTTTTCTTTGAGGAAGTATATACTCATAACCCTTCATAGTGGTTTGTAAAGAAAATGAGAATTATCCTAAGCATATCCACTGAGAGTGTCGTAACAAAGAGTGCAGCAAGGCCCGTTGTCATGCACCAGTTCCCGTTCGAGTCTAGCTCAAAGCGGTTTTTTTGGGTTTTACCCCTAGGTACATCTGTGCCAGAGCCGCCTCTACTTGCTCGTATCCAGACAGGGGTGTATTGCTCGGAAAACTCACAAAATCTCTACAATAACAAAATTCTAGGAAGTTATTCTATACTAATCCTCAAAGTCTATCATTGGGCTATGTGCTCTAATCAGAGTTTATCTAAATCTATCCTCCAAGGTTAGTACTAAACTACCTATGATACCAACTGTAACGCCCCGAACCCAGCTACCCAGAGCCGGTGCATTACTTCGTAACATTGCCATGATCACAAAAGATGAAGTCTCGAAAGACCGATTAGTTTAGTAGACTTGGAAACACTAGATACATTCATAAATGTTACATTACATCAGAAAGTGAAAAACTATAATAACATAGTCTCCATAGTCCACACTTCTATCCTCTTCGGACTATCCCTGCAGGTCATTCGTAAAATACTTCTTCACATCCTGGAAAATATTAAAACATTGAAAGGGGTGAGCTCAGATGCTCAGTAAGGTTAACAATATAGCGGAAGCTTTCATAAATAAACATTAACATTTAAGGTAATGTATTACTAAAACAAAAGCCTTTTAAACTTGAACTTCAACATAATATGGAAAAAGTAAAATGAGATAATGCCATTCACTTCTTCACATGGATATTCTACTGGTCGAATAATCACATGCAATATCAATAACCACTTTCATAATGATGGAATGCATAATGCCAGACTATCATAACCACGTAGCCAAGGCCTCGTGCCAAGACCAAAAATAAGATTTTGTCAAGGCCTCGTGCCAAGACACTAGTTTGTCTCATGAGACCTGCCGATGCATCGAGGAGCTATAGCGGGCTCCACCGGTCACTTATTAAGTCCAATGCATTCCTCATATGAATAGGTTTAAACATATCATAAACCATAACATAATCGTATCACATAAAACATGCATAAAGGAAACATAACATTTCCACATTTCAATCACAAGATATCAATACAACACATTGATATAATAAAAACACTTTCCAAACCATTTTCAATACCAAAATAAAAGAAAGGAAAACATGGTGTTTATTTTTCTTTTAAAAAAAGGTATGGCTTGTAGAGGAAGCCGAAACTCAAATAATGGTCACGGAGGTGGAGAAGTCGTTGTCACCGCATAAGTACGGAAAGAAAAACATACCCTTTTTGTCGTTTAGTAAAACGCTTCGTATAAAAAAGATTCCTTTTGAATAAACGTAAAATTCAAAGGGGTTTATACACCGTATAAAAGAATGTTGTGTATAAAACCAAATATGCCTCAATGAAAGGATATTGAGACGAAATCCTTAAAAGATCATTTTTAAAATAAAATAGATCTATTATGTGTATTCACTATAGGTACACATAAAGAAAGTAAAAATACAAAATAGGACATAATAATATCATGACATAATTTGAAAGTAGGAGATTAACCCAAAGAATGGAAGTTGGGTTAAGAAATTCCCTTACAAAGATCATTTAAAAAAATAGATCTATTATGTGTATTTACTATAAGTACACATAAATAAAGTACAATTACAAGATAGTACATAATAATATCATGACATAATTTGAAAATAGGAGATTAACCCAAAGAATGGAAATTAGGTTAATAAATTCCCTTACCTCGTGTCTGACTTGACTCAACCGTTCTTTAACCTCCTGAATAATAAAATAGAATTAATATATACCTTATTAAGAACCATTTAAATTTCATTATCCTTTTTATATCACTTATTACAATGATATGAACATTATGTAATTATTTAAGTTAATAACGGTCGTTTTGTCGATCTTTGGTACTTGAGTCAACAATAAACTTCTTATAATTAAAAGTTGTTTATGTGGTAGAATATCCATTATCTCCAGAATTATATTCATGATGTAGATATCATATATATCATATATACAGTATATACATTCATTCATAATGTCACGTAACATTTAGAGGTATGAAATGAAATGCACCGTTCATGGAGACGGTAAGCCGTACGTACGCATGAACGCTACTTTCATTTCTATTTCGTATTTAATGGAATGAAATCATAATGATATAAATTCATAATATAATTACAGTATAATATAGTGTATAATACCATTTAATCCATCCTTTATACATCCCATATATGGCATTAACGATTCAAATCACTTTGAGGGGGTGGTAGTCCGCACTTCCTAAAATGAAATTATCGCATTTTACCCATAATGGAAATCATAAAGTATGCCATAAATGAGAAATACAGAAGCATAAGTAAAACATAAACATATTTTATATCATATTTAAATATAGTGACATCTTAATGGCCACCTTTGAAGGTGTTATATGAGTGTTGAACAATCATCATTTTGTGAGGCAGAAATTCGCCATCCACAGAAACCGTATGTTCTTTAACCATTAGATGTAGGTGTGTGTAATTGTAGCTCTAATCCTTCTTAGAACAACATCCTAGTATATTGAGGATACTGTTTTTGTTACAAAAGTAATGAATAAAAAGAGTTTAGGGGGGTTGGAGAAGAAAAATAAAACAAAACAACATTAGAGAAGACATTACCTCAAAATCGGGTAACTCTTTTTGATTTGAGACAAAGGCTTCCTTGAGAAGAGTTCTTCCCAAAGTGAGGCTTCTAGGAGTAAGAGGGGGAAGTTGGGAGAGTATTGGGGCAGAGTTTGGCCGAGCCAAATGGCTTGATGTTATGAATAAGGTGGGAGAGGTGGGGGCCTTTTATAAGTGGAGAGGAGGGGCTCTTTTGGAAAGATTGAAATGTTACATTATTATACAATGCTTTTTGGATTCTAAAGGTCCCACACTTATATAATTCGTGGATAAGGTGATAAGGGTTCTAAAATTCTTCATCAAATAGGCTTTGGACAAGTGTAAGCCTTGGATTTTTCATTATCTTCTCATTTTATTTAGATCGTTAAATAATGAGGTCATCGCCGCATCATAATGATGTCATAAATAATTTAATTTATTTAATGTCTAAAAATTATAAAAAAAATACTATGATGTAAGAAATCTTTTTAGCGTTATAATTAATATTTATAACCAAAATTTGGACTTGTGTAACCCCACTTAAAAACTGTTTTAGTAAAACAACTCATGTTTGTGTCAATTTAATTTTAACATTAAATAAATATATATTAATGTCATTTTCCAACTAAAGTGGCTCCATGGGGTCCCCAAGTTGACCCATGGGTTGTCTTGGTCGGCCATGACTCTTCCAATAGGAGTAGTATAAGTGTCATGCTCGTCTCATATTATTAAAACATTATTTGTACCTTAAACTACACTAACTACCTCTAATCGCGATTAAGAACTTAAAAGTTACTATTCGCCAAAAATTTATTTTAATCTCATTGAACCAAATTTTACTTCTTTATGACAACTATGTATGTCGGATTTTTGAAAATCAAATCACAGAATTGGTAATATTTCATTTAAATGAAAAATTAGTTATTTAACTACCACTTAGTGGTTTCCCTATTCATCAAAAATTGATGTTTTTCAGAACAAAGCCAAAATTTCACCCTAAGCAATAATTGATATTCCGAATTCAAAAATGATGTCTATTTTAAAAAATTCCTAACATATAAGTTTCATTAATTAATTTTATAATTAATTCCCGCTGTTACAACAAATAGCGTGTTTTTAAGAAAAAATTTATATCAAAAGATTGGCAATTGTTTATGTCCAATTTCAATGTTAAATTAATTCTAATGACCACCATTGGATAAAATGGTAAAAATATATTCTAATTATACTTTAAAACCACTAAATAGTATAATTTATCACTATAAATTATTTTGATTAAAAAAGTTGTTTTTAAGTAATTTTCACTATTCATAAAAAATTAGAAGTTCTCGGAAAAATACCAAAAATTCAACATAGGCTAATTTAGATATTACGAATAAAAAAATGAAGTCCATTTTGAAATATAAAATTTCTATAATTTTAAAAAGTGGTTATTACTATTCATAACGGCTACTTTGATTAGTCGCGGTGTTTTAGAACTCGAAGTTGCGTACAATGAAAGATATTGCATTATTGAATGAGAAGCTTATCGTGGAAGCTCGGGGTGTTACAACAGACATGTATAACACCACGATTCAAAGACATCTATGTACAACCTTATTCTCGACCACCAGAACCGATAATGCACATCATCGAAAAACATGGCGGTAACAGGATGAACAACCCACATAGACTGGTGTCTATCCTACATCACTACCTTCCTTAACAATAAAGGTACCACAATGTGACCCTAGAAGAACAAAACACTCTAAGGAGATAAAGGCCACTAACAAGAAACCTCACCTCCATTTACATACCACATAGCATTCTATCACAACTCATCAGTCAGATGATCTTGCTGAATTAACTACAAAAGGTAAGGTATTAGATGAACACTAGAATTGAACAGACCTCCAATATGTTCCTTAGTCTCCAGGTGAATCTAACAAAAAATTGCCATCAATTTCCATTAATCATTGGAATCTTTAAACACCTAAACCATCATTTTTCTGCTCAATTCCTATGTATCCTCATTAGCATTTCATGGGTTGTAGATTATATCAAAATCAAACAACTAAATGTACTCAACCCAATGATACTTCCATATATTTAGAATTTTTTTGAGAAAATGTAGGCTAAAATATTATGATCAGAATTGACCACAAAATTCTCCAAAAAAAAAGATAATGATGCCACATATTCAATGAATGTATCATCGATTCAAACTACAAGTCATGGGTGGGGTCATTATTTTAATTTGATCAGGGTTGGAATGAACCATATTAAACTACATGGTCATCCTGAATCAGAAAAACCCTAAGACCCATACATGATGGATCACAGTAAACCACATAACCATTTTCTAGACTCTTAAAAATCAAAATTGTGGTTTTGGTAAACAACCGCATAATCTCTTCAAATGAATCCTTACACTCTGGGATCTATTTAAACATTACCCATGTTTGGGTAAGCGGATTCATGATCAATTAAATGTGGGAGAAATATCAAAAAAACAACCTATAAAACCCTACCAGGCCCAAAAAGATCTTGATCATAATATTTTTTTAGCTTCTCCCAGGACATCACTAAATAGATCATTAGAAGTTCCAATGAAACCATTAATTCTAAAATAACTTGACCCAAAAACATCACCTACCTAATATAGACGGTGCACATGGAAATATTTTCATAGAGATGATATTTTTGAAGAATTCCTAGTACAATCATCAAATTGCGATCTGATCTACCTATGTACAAGAATGGACAAGATGTCATCCAAGAATAAAATAAAAAACAAGTCTAGATAGTGTTATAAAATCATATTCATTAGCACCATAATTACCACTATAGAATTTGTTGATCCGAAAGGAATGATCAAATACTAAAAATTGTCGTACCATATTTGAAAAGATGTTTTCATAACATGCACCTCTTTGACCCAGACATGGTGATACAAGCAACACAAATCGATCATATTGAACCTCCTCTACCCCTTAAGATTACAAACAAGTTCATCAATATGGGGAAACATGTACATATTCCTAATCTTCAATATATTTAAATATATGTAATAGATACAGAGTTGGAGCAATATATCAACTATCTAAGAAAATAAATCTATGGAGGCCCAATGTGTGACACTCGAGTGAATGAATCAATTGAATTATAAATCATCCAACTGTACCTTTTATTACATAATATCAGTGGGGGGATACAGTATGAGGGAAGATATATCTATTTTTTTCACAATTCAAATTCAATGGAAATCTATACATTCTATTCTCAAGGATAGCATGAGAAATAAACTAAAAATACCTTTGGGAACTCATCCACTATATGTCGTAATCCATCATTAAGACTGTACTATCGTCCGAAAACATGATAAATCTGATTTGATAAAAAATATTGAACAAATCCTTATGTTGTGGTCCAATAAGTCCTTACTAATGATCTCATTCACCATGAAAAACATGGGTGATTCTATCAAGTTCCACAAAACTCACCCACCATTGATAATAATAGATGTGTTCTTAAAAATGCACCATCCATTCGATCTAAAGGATTACGTTGAAGGGTTCCATATCCAAACATGTAAATACCATTCCAACCCAATCTCTAACACTGTAACTGTACAAGATGAATACATGAAACCCTTACCTCGCTTCTTACAATGCAGCATCACAGTCCTCATCGCATAAGGAATAAGAATGGATGGAAATTTCATAAAATGCAAACAAATAGGCAAAAATACAAGAAACAAAATCACATGTATCCAACAATGTAATAAACAAATATTATGTAACAATAATGGTACCTCGAACATTCACATGCCATGCGTTCAATTCCACAAGCACTCATTTCATAGCCTGATGTTTCTTCATATCAGCATTTGCCTAAGATAATTCACAGACCTATGGATCTACCCTGTAATGAATCTTCACTGAAGAATATCCAGAACTTCCACCAACAAATACAAATCAAGATCCCACTATCCTAGATGGTTCTGACCATGCTGGCATCCAATTTAAATATACAGATCTTGCACCACTCTGGTATGGGTGTTCCACCTTTCAAAATCATTGAATGTTCTTGATAGTTATACACCAGTGGAAAGCTCTTGGTTTAGATGAACACATAGATCAGATGTGTCTTTCCTTCCCAAACTAATGGTAAAAGATCGACCTATAACCTAATTCCATGGATGACGACCTTCGTGAGGGATGGCCTAACTACCCCCTCCCATTTTCTCATAATCATTATGGTTATTCTTTTACTCATATGAACTGCCACCTCCCACAACTGACATATCACCAGAGAAACCAAAATTTCCTCTACAATCAATTTCCACTATCACATTAGATCAACCACCATGGCATTAGTTTTCATCATGAACAAAAATACATGAGATTAGATATCTGGATACAACCCTATCTCGAACAAAGGAGCCTTTAGATGCTAATTGGAAATGACCTCAAGTGATAATTAAACTAACTTTGAAACGTGGTTTTCATACCTCATCACAATCAGGTCTACCATATTGGGCTCCAAAAACACCTGGGACATGGGGAAGGCCAAAATTTTAGTACCGTAATTATTTTTGATGATGAACTTATCAAATTTCAATCCCATATAATTGATATTTCCAGCCTTTACCACTTAGTCCTACAACGTCTCACTAGGTCTTTGCAACAGGAACAAAGCTCATTGCACCCTGAATTCCTCATGAGTTTCACGAAACTCAAACATCCTCTCTATCATCTAATGAAACTCCTATAATTCTTTGGGTTCTTTTATTTCTTGGAAATAATGTGAATTTTTATTGAGTAACTCCTAATAATTGTTCTTTATAATTCTTGGTTCAAGTTTTTTAACATGAGTAGGACCAAAACCTACTCCTTCACCCAAATATTAAACGAACACAAAGCTATGCGTCCACTATCCTCAGATCGATTGGTGAGGGATAACTCAGTTCATCCTATTCTCGTGACTACACAAGAAGTCTCTATAGAGTCATATATATACGACAAGTAAAAAACACTAGAAAAAACCGTAAATACATCCATAAAAACAACATTTTGAAAATTTTGAGTAATAAAAATGATTTCCATAAAAGATTTTTAAGCCAATACAATGTCATATCAAATAAAATAAAGAATATCAATCAACATTACCCTCACCTGATGAGCATATACAGTCTGCAGCATGCACCTCTCACCTGGAAAACTTTTGATATCTCATGATTTATAAACAAACTTACCCTACATTTTACCTTTGGATAATGAAATAATAGTTTTGGTTTGGTCACCTATTTCGAATCTGTTTTGTGTTCACTTACAGTTTCTTGTGGTTTGGAATACTTGAACATTAGTGAATATTTTTAATCCTTATCAGAGGATATAGGGTACATCGTTCCTACATTTATATGACTATCTATGTTGGCAGACATGTTAAGTAGATCCTTAATGTATACGTAGTGATGTGAGTTCACTATGTCCCAAATGTAATGGTTGAGGCCATTCAAAGACCTTGTCACGATGGAATCTTGTTCCTTATAAATATTCTCCTTAATAATGATGATCTCTTTCTCTTTGTGATAATCCTCAACAATTAAGGACCCTTGTTTCAAATCCTACAAATTATGGAACAAATCAAAATAATAGTGCCGAAAAATGAACATATTATGCATTACTTCATTCATCTCCTCCCAAGTGTGGATGAGACATTCTCCATGTCGTTTTTGACTCACTTTTAGTTGATCATATTAAATACTATCATAGTTGATGAACTCCACGGCTTCCAAGATTACATTGTTTTACTCTGACTAGGTGTGACAAAAAAACATTTTTGACCTTTATTTCCCATTCCAAATCGGTTTGAGGGCCATTATTACATAGGAATGAATAGATCCCCAACATTACACCTAAAGATCATTGGATTTCCTCTATGGTCGTTGATTTATCCAAATTGGGGACTCATTAAAATCCGAAAACTCCTTATCTCATTCAACAACTCGCCTCCTTGATGGTTGTCTAGATTTGTTTTTGGATTTCAATTCATTCATCCTCAGAAACATCCTTTGGAAGTGTTCTTGTACATCACTCATGAAAAAACATAATTTTTTCTTCACTAGTGAGACATTCCTCCACCATTTAGGAATCCTATGAGAAAAATTAAAGATAATGATAAATAAATCTCACACACCCCCTCATGTGTTTAAAATAAAAAATAATTTCATCAATCATGATTCACTAAAATTGTATTTTTTATCAAATTGTTACACCCTTTCCATTTACCACTAAACTTGATTACTATATAATTCATTCCTAAATTTAAAAAATCGAAAGGATTATTGAAATGTGTTTAACGTCCTAGTTCCAGAAGCTTCCCCGAGGCACCCCGTGCCCGGTTGGTCACATGGCCTCAAGAACCATTCCCCGAATACAAGAGGCTGAAGAATAGCTGCGAGGACCTTGGATGTGATAGTGGGGAATCTATACACTCATTGGTAGAGTACACAATGGAAGTAAGTGACACATGTAATAGAGGAAGCAGTAAATATCCAACACCTGTAAACATCGGAAGAAAAAAATAGTAAACAACTTGATCACACACATATATGTATATGAAATGATGCATGATACATATATGACTAGGAAAGCAGCCAATCTAGTCACAATGATGTATACTATACCAAACCAAAATATAAAAGATAAATAAACATATAAGAAACTCCTCAGCATCGCAAGACTCGGCTTGGTCCCATGCTCTCCTACTGCAATGCAAGTCATGTACCTGAAGTAGAAGGGTGCATTCCCTTATCTATACCTCCAACAACATAATCAGTTTGGGCCCAAAAGCAAGACACAAAGAAGGTTTGAGACTAAATCCCAGTTCGAAAACACCCGAAGATCTATGCTTAATAGTTATTGAGTAAATGGAAGGTAAATTATAGTAAATATTATGCAGTATGGAATAAATAGGATAATACACAGTAGTAAACAATCCACAGGTCAAACAAGAAACACAGAAGAAAACAACTAACCCCAAACAGGAAACCCTCTGGGAAGTACTCTCATTCATACCCTATGGTCTTATACAAGAATAAACAACAACCCTCTAGGCAGTAAACTCATCCTATAAGCTCTGGTTTAGTCATACGAAATTTATAAGACTCGGTGAGGAAGAATACTCAGTCAATTCACCTTATAGTCTAGGGTAGTCAGGGACCCTCTAATGAAGATCATGCGGTCAATTCTCCTTATATCCCCAAGGTCTAGAGACTCACTAGGGAAGCCCACTCAGTCAATTCCTCTAATAGCCTTAGGTATATAACAGACTCTCTGAGGAAGCCCACTCGTTCAATTCCTCTTATATCCTCGAGTGGTTTAAGGAAATTAAAACAAACAAGACTCTCTGAGGAAGCTCACTCGGTCTATCCTCCTATAGTCTATAATATCCAAGTCTCTAAAGGAAGTTCACTCGGTCTATCCCCTATAGTCTATAAGGTCCATGACTCTCTGAGGTAGCTCACTCGGTATATCCCCTTTTATTCTATAATGTCCAAGACTCTCTGAGATAACTAACTCGATCTGTCCCCTTATAGTTGATAACACCAGGTTCTCATGGCCACATTCCATTCACTATATAATAATGCTATATGGCCAAAGTATCCTAAAGAACTACATGGATAACCAGTCTATATAATAACAATCATTTTAGGAAACAACACTCCATCCTATAGTAAAAAGGCATTAAAGAACAAGCATTATGGCCAATAGGCTGAAGAAGACCGAACAGTCGTAAATAGAACAAGTCATGGGAAAAACATCCAAGAATTTAAATTATCCTCATACATCACATTATTACCTCTACATAAGTATACAAGTAAGGAAGGAAAACAATAGGAAAAAATACGAAACACGAAATACCCCGTTCAAGGGTATTGTTGTAATTTGCACATAATACTCAACGAAGTTGAACAGAAATGGACAAACCTCCTACCTTCATGCTAGGAGATCGATATAATTGAAACACAATCCTTGAATATCCTTAGAAAATATTAGATCTATGAAAATTCATAAAAAGATCAACCCACAATAACATGAAAAAACATAGAAATTGGAAAACAATGCTCTATAATAAGGATGAGATTATTGTTGTGTCTCCAACACAATCGACATCGGTCAATTCGGAGAACGGATAGAGGCTCGGGGGCTCGGAGAAGATCTGAGGTTGTACGGTTTCTCTCGGTGGAACGAGACCTAGAAGAAGACACCTTTGGCGATTAAATGCAAGCCCGGTGTGTTTAAAAAAGTACAGGACTTGTACTTTTGGATTACATGGTTTATATAAACCATTTCCCTACTCCTCTTTAAACGGCATCCACATCACCCCTACATTGTCGTGTGTGTGGCTCGGACACGGCGAACACACAGCCTCGTGTGGCATAGGAGTACATGGAGTGTACTCATAAAGTACATGACGTGTACATCAAAAATTTCCACAAACTCCACTTTTCTCAAAAAAATCTAGAAATAGGAAAAACATAGCTGAAAAGAAGGAATAGGTTCGTAAAAACTGCCCCTTAAAGAAATTTGTCCCCATATTTCCCTATCAAGGCATAAAAGAAGAAACCCTGAAAAACTCCGGCCAGTGCGATCGTACATCGGCCTTCCACTCCCATGTCTCGTCCTATACCCACCCATACTGCCATAGAACCCATACCAGAGGAATAGACCGGCCATAGAGGACATTCATACTGCAATCAAAAATTCAGATAGGATGATCCTCAAATGATGAATATTCTTCATGCTCATCCTACTCAGGTTGAAAGACATGTGACTGGTCTGAAAAGTAACGTTGAAGCTGAGAAAAGTGGAATACGTCATGCATAGCCTGATACATATGAGGTAACTGCAACAGATAGACAACCGGCCGAACTCTCTCTAACTCCTCAAATGGCCTGACGTACCTCGGTTAAATCTTACCCTATCTCTAAATCCTTTTGTGTCCCAACCTTGGTGTGACACACAAGAAAACCAGGTCCCTGATCTTGAACTCCAGAAGTCATCTCTACTGATCAGTATAAGACTTATGTCGAGACTGAGCTGTAACCATCCTCTTATGAATCAAATCTATCTACTCTAAGGTCTCTTGAACAAAATGAGGTCCCATCAAATTTGTCCCTCCACCCTCCAACCAGCATAAAGGTGATCGTAATGGCCTACTATACAATGCCTCGAAAGGTTCCATAGGAATAGTCGCCTAGAAACTGTTGTTGTAGGAAAAATCCACAAGAGGTATATGCTTCACCGAAGAACTTCCATAATCCATAATACATTATCGGCAAATGTCCTCAAGCACCTAAATCATATGGTTAGACTGGCCATCTCTCTGGGTATGGTATGTTGTACTCAAAAGTATGTGTGTACCCAAAGCTTTCTGAATCCCATAGCAAAACCAAGAAGTAAAATTTCCATCCCTGTCTGCAAAAATGGAGTGCACACCTCCATGTAGACGTACAATCTGTCGGATGTACAACCGCCCCAGCACATCAACACTGAATGTCTCCTTGATCGGCAAGAAGTGAGCAACACTCATGAGTCTATCAATGACAACCCATACTATGTCATTCCATCAAGTTGACCTAGGAAAACATATCCTGTAGTCCATCGCGATGTCATTCCACTTCCACTCGGGAATGGGTAACTGCTGTAAAATCCTTATTGGTTATTGTTGCTCCGCATTCACCTGCTGACATGTAGAACGCCACAGGACGAAACCAGCTATGTCCCTCTTCATTCCTGGCCACCAATACTGATGGTGTACATCATGATACGTCTTAGTGATTCCAGGTAGAACTACCCAAAACGAGGAATGAAAATCCCAAATCAACTCCTCGCGTTTGTCTTCTGGCACCCATATGCGTCCCTAGAAACACAATATCTCATCCTCTCCTAGGGTCCTCCCAGGAATAGGGTCCTCTCCTGACATGGTTTCCCATATGACATGTCCTTCAAAATCTGATATTTTCCTCATTCGTACCCGATAAAGAAGAGTATAGGTATCATCTACAGAATAAAGAAACGTCTGCCCCTGACTGTCGTGCACCTCCAAATACATCTCAGAGAACAGAGCAATAATCTACCACTTATTGTAGGCCTCCTAATCTTCTTGTATCTAAGTCCTCCTTCACACTTCATTAGCCACAACATTTCCCTTCCTGGGCATGTAGGCATGCTCAAAGTCAAAAGACTGAAGTTACTCAACCAACCTTCACTATCTCAAATTTAGATCACTCTGAGTGAAGATGTACATGAGAATATTATTGTTGGTATACACCAAAAAGTTCTCTCCTTGAAGGTAATGTATCCAACAGTGTTTGGAATGAATAACCGCTTCCAACTCTAGATTGTGCGTCGGTTAATTCCTCTCATGCGGCCTTAACTGTCGAGACCCATAATCAACGACTCCATCTCCCTGCATAATAACATATCCCATCCCAATAACTAAAGAATTACAGTAAATAGTATAGATTTTTCCTAGATCTAGAAAGGCTAGTATTGGTGCTGAAATCAACCTCCCTTTCAGCTCCTGAAAGGATGAATCACAAGAATCTGACCATAAGAACTTCACCCCTTTCTTGGTCAGACATGTCAGTGGTGCTTCTATGCGTGAAAGACCTATATGAAACAACTGTAGTATCCATCCTACTAGAGGAAACTCCACACATCAATGATGCTCTTCGGCTTATCTCTCACTTTCTATAGGTCTACTGATACTCCTGCCTCTGATATAACATGACTCAGGAAGTGAATATGGTCCATCCAAATGTGGTATTTTGAGAGCTTAGCATATTACTGATGCTCTCTCAGTGTACTCAAAACTATCTCATGATGGGTAGCATGGTCGTTTCATGTGCGATATTACACCATTATATCATCCACAAAGTCCACCACGATGTAAACCAGGTATGGATTTAACACTCGTTAATTAGTGACATAAAAACTACAGGCGCATTCGTGAGACCAAACGGCATAACCATATACTCGTATAGACCATACCTAATACAAAAAGCATTAGGAGGTATATCAGATGGTCTAATGTGCAAGTGATGATAACCGGATCTCAAGTCAATATTTGAGAACACCAGAGCTCCTCGAAGATGATCAAATAGGTCATCGATCCTTGGTAAAGGATATCGGTTCTTGACCATCATCTGGTTCAACTTCGAATAGTCCACACATAGCTTGAGGGTACAGTCTATCTTCTACACAAATAGAATAGGTGAACCCCAAGGAGAAGTACTGGGTAGGATGAAACCCTTCGCCTGGAACTCTACCAACAGCTGCATGATCTCCTGCAACCTAGGTTTAGACATCCTATAAGGAGTAATGGACACCGGTGCTGCTCCTGGAATGAGCTCTATCATGAATTCTACCTCACGCGATAGAGATAACCCAGAAAAGTCCTCTGGAAAGATATCTCTAAAATGATCCACCACTGAATGAAAGACTAATTGAAATGTCCCCTATTCATCCAGATAAAGGCTAGAAATATGGGTTGTAACTCCTCCTAACCCATGATGCGCTGGACCCACTCTGCTTGCCTGGACATCCCACTCACCTCTATAAATAATGAATCCACCCTCAGGTGATACAAAGCTCACTCTGTGGTGATAACAGTCGATGACCTCATGTAAAGGAACTAACAAGTCCATTCTGAGAATGACATCATAGATCATCATCTCTAGTACATAGAGATACCATAAGAAGTGACACCCTGCAAGCTCAAAGGGCACTCTCTGCACTGATGTACACTAACCGCTCTAGTCCCCAACGATGTGTCTAGAGTCAAAGTATCAGCAGAGGAAAATATAAAGATCCCAAGGATCTCCACAACTAAATCATAGATAAAACTATGTGTAGCACCAGTATCAAAAAGAGATGAGGATAAAATTAGGGCTACTAATATCGTACCTTGAACTGTAGAAGTGTCGGGATCCTACAACTGATAGTTCTTCTCCATATCAAAAGTCTTGCCTGTATAGCGGCCTTATGACCCTATCTATGAACTCTGAGATAATCCACTCTGTTGTCGCTGATATCCTGGTGACTAAGTACCACGTCCACAACCTCCTCCTCGGCTTGAATGTCTAGAAGAACTCCAGTTCCCTAACTGGTGAGAAAATGGTGATGCATCTCCTGAATGCGGGGTCATAGAAGAACCCCTACCACTAGATATAGGTGAGAAGAACTGACATAAATGCTGAAGATGGCCCATCTTTCTGCAAGATTAGCACTCATTCAGGTCTCTCTGGCACTAAGGCCTATTATGCCTGCTCCTCCTGCATTGGTAGCATACTATGTGGTTGCCCGAAGATATATTCTGCCTATTTTGATCTCCTTGTGCAGACTCCCTACATCGCTTCCTACTATTAGTATGAGGAACAATGATGCTGGATGTTGAACCACCCTGGCTCACTACTCCAGAATCCCTATGATTGCGCTCAGTGTTCAGCGCCTGGTTGATGAAAGAGGATATCAAAGTCAACCTGAAGATGTTCACTAGCGAGTGGATGTCGTGTCTCCGACCATCCTCGAACTTCTGCGTAAGGAACAACTCATCACCTCGTAGAATAGGCATGAAAAGCTGCAGCTCAGTAAAGCGAGATGGGTACTCTATAACAGAAAGAGTACCATGCTCTAGACTCATAAACTCCCGGTCTCGATCGTCCCTCACGAGCTTCACCCTCTAATCTAAAGGTGTCTCTTGATGCTCGAAAATTATCAGTGTGGACTATAGCCAAGAAAGACTGTAGAATCCCCATAAAATCATCCCTAAACTGCACATCGGTGCCTGCAATTGGTATAACTACTGGTGCCAAGGCTGGCACAGTAGGAGGATCTCCAGGAGGTCCATGATCATCCATAACCGGTGTCTGATCACCGTCTGGCAGCTAACATACAACCGGAGGATGTCTCGGTGGAATAACTCTGAAAGTTTAAAAACACACCTTATATCCGTATTATCAAAGAATGATAAGACAAGAATACAAGAGGGAAATAGTAGAATGAAACATTCAAGTTTTAAAAAATATGACTACACGGCGTGTATAAAAACTACACGGCGTGTTCTCTTAAACAATTCACATGGGTGTGTACTTCTGCCGTAACTGGTCGTGTAATGCCCAAACCACACGACATGTTGTCCCCACACATGGAATGTACATGAACTCTATTCCCCTACCCGAATCTCCTTACACAGTTAACTCACACAGTCCTCTTAATCCTAGACTACACGACATGTTCACATAGAAAACGACGTGTAGTAGATAAGTTTCAATAACTAGTGTTGTTAGTTACACGGTCAGAAACACGGCTAACTCTACACGGTGTGCTCCATGGGAACACGTCGTGTACATGAAGGTTTTCCCCGAACCGTGTTGTTCATGACATAGCCGGGTACATAGGATACAAGGCACAAACTGTGAAAGCAAGAAAGGATGTGTAACGTCTTCTTCATCCATCTGTGTCGTTAGTCACATGGGTAGACACAAGGTCTCTACAACACGGTGTGTACATACAATACAAGGAGTGTTCATGAAGATATTCCACAACCTCGTGTTTCTTCCCACACAGTTAGTGATACGGTTTAAAAACTACATGTCATGTATTCAGAAAGTACACGCTGTGTATTCTGGGTTTTTCTAGGCAGTATCATAGAAACTACTCTGAAGCCCAGAAAACACAGAAAACAAACGTTAAGGTGCCAAATTCTGATCCGTGAGGGCCCATACTCCCCATGAATCAATGTTTGGAATAACATACATATCACATACATGGAAAACAAATCAATGATCCACCATGTTATGATTCCAGAGGGCCCATAACACCTCAATAATTGAAATTTGGAGTTCATTTCAGTAAATATATACACACAAAAAACTCTATCAAACTATAGTTATTTTTATCAATTAAACTATCACAACAACAAGAATATTTTACACATCATCTATAACATAAAAAAGAAATTACTAATGTAACCTAGATGGAATGGAAAAATGCATTACAAGAGATTTCCGGAAAGTGCTTATATGATGCTTGAGATGGAATACTGTCATCTCATCTGGATGAAACAGAAATAGAACCTCAATAATATCAAAAGTAAGAGCTCAAATCTTGAGAATCTCTCATGGTGAAATCATATCAACTATAAAAATTGCAAAACCAGAAGAAATTGTAATAAATGAGGTAGATAGGCTTTTCCTGTACATGGGTTAGCTACACCCAGACACAACTAAATTCCAAGTACCTATTTCATCCTATCCCTGGATATAGGCTCCAAAAATTTACTAAGGAGAAATAAAAACCCTATGATACCACATTGTAACGTCCTGGTTCTGGAATCCACCCAGTGGCTCCCCGAACCTGGTTGGTCACATGGCCTCAAGAAAATTTCCCTGAACGCCAGAGGCTGCTAACTAGCAGCGAGGGCCTTGGGTGTGATAGTGGGGAAACTATTCCCTCATTGGCAGAGTACACAATGGAAGTAAGTAACACATGAAATATCGGAAGCATTAAAAATAAAACAACAGTAAACAACAGAAGACTAAAATAGTAAACAACTGGAGCACACACACATATATATGAAATTATTCTTGATAAATATATGAGTATGAAAGAATCCAAACAAGTCACAATGCTGAATACAATACCAAACCAAATTACAAAAGATAAATAATTAGATAAGCAACTTATCATCATCACAAGCCTCGTCTTGGTCCTATGCTCTTCTGATCCAATGAAAGTCAAGTACCTGAAGTAGAATAGAGCTAACCCTTATCTATACCAAAAACAAAATAATCTTTTTGGGCCCAAAGCATGACCCAAACAGGGTGTGAGAATAAATCCCAGTAGGAAACCACTCGAAGATCTAAGTATAACAGTCGATGATTAAATGGTAGGTAAAGTACAGTAAACTATATTCAGTAAGAATTAAATAGGATAATACACCACAGTAAACAATCTACAGGTCAGACAAACAACAAGGAATCAAACAGATAACCACAAACAGGAAACCCTCTGGGAAGTACTCTCATCCATCCCCTCTGGTACTATCAATGAAGTACCAACAACCCTCTAGGAAGTACACTCAGCCTAACCAATTTGGTTTGGTCAAACGAAATTTATTAGACTCTCTAAGGAATCACACTCAGACAATTCCCCTTATATTCTTGGGTAGTCAGGGAATCTCTGAGGAAGATCATGTGGTCAATTCCATTTATAGCCCCAAGGTCTAGAGACTCTCTGAAGAAGCTCACTCAGTCAATTCCTCTTATAGCCTCATGTCTATCACAGACTCTCTGCGGATGCTCACTCGGTCAATTCCTCATATAACCTAGTGTTGTTCAAGTAAATTAAAACCAAAAATACTTTCTGAGGAATCTCACTCAGTCTATCCTCCTGTAGTCTATAATATCCAAGACTCTCTGAGAAGCTCACTCGGTCTATCCTTTCTAGACTATAATGTCCACGACTCTCTGATGTAACTCGCTCAGTAGATCCCCGTATAGTCTATAATGTCTATTACACTCTAAGGTAGCTCACTCAGTCTATCCACTTATAGTCTATAGCACCATGTTTTCACGACCTCATGCGAGTTAGTGCATAATAATGCTATATGGCCAAAATATCATACAAAACTACTTGGATAACAAGTCTATAACATAACAAGAATGTCAGGAAACAACACTCCATCCTACAGTCACAAGGCATGGAAGAACATGTATAACTGCCAATATGTTAAACAAGACAGAAAGGTCGTATTGGTGGAATTTTCACGTAATACCCAACGAATTTGAACGGAAAAGTACACACCACCTACCTTGATGATAGGAGATCGATATACTAGAACTAATATGCTTGAATATCCTTATAACATCATATATCTATGAAAATGCACAAAATGTTTAACCCACAATAACTTGAAAAATTTGAGGAATTGGAAAATGATGCTCTAGAAGAAGGAAGTGCTTACCGCTGTGTTTCCAACGCAATCGACGATGGTCGATTCAGAGAACGGATGGAGGATTGGGGGCTTAGAGAAGATCTATGGATTTACAGTTTCCCTCTATCAAATGAATCCTAGGAGAAGTCACCTCTGGCGATTAGATGCGAGCCCGGTGCGTTTAATGGAAAAAAGTACACGGTGTGTACTTTTGGAGTACACGGCGTGTACTACCCTTTTCCGTACTCTTATTTAATCGGCCTCCACATCACCCCTACATGGCCAGGTGTGTGGCATAGACACGACCAGCACAAGGCCTCACACGACAAGGGAGTACAAGGTGTGTACTCATAAAGTACATGTCGTGTACTTCAAAAACTTCCAGGAACTCCTCTTTTCTTAAAAACCCCAGAAAAAGGGAAAACATACCCGAAAATAAGGTCTGGGTTTTTACAATATTAAAATACCAAATTATTATTAAAATTTATAAATCAAAATAGCCTCAATAATAAAAATTTTATAAAGGGAATAAAATTGATGAAGAATAATGAAAATGGGATATACAATTCAAAATGATGTAATTTTTTTGAGCCTCTAATGTTTTTGGACTCTTTTATTTTTAGAAAATGTATTAGTATCAAGATGAGTTTTTAGTATTTAAATGTAGGAGAAGAAATAATTTGTAACATCAAATGGAATAAAATATTGAGTTGCGTGGTTTTAAAATTACATATTTCATTACAAAATTAGGACACACTATATCTCACGATCTATAACTTTGATTTTAATTATTCTAGATGGAGAAGAAATATCAGCTTCACATCTAAAAAAATTAAAAAATATACATCTAAAATGGAGAATAAATGATATCCTTATGTGAAGTTGAAAATGTATCATAATTGATGCTTCACCGATTCGAAGAGAAAATTAAATAGAAGAAGGGATATGAATGAAGGAACCCAATTTATTGCAAATGTCCTATGATACAAAATGATATGTGATGAATGACCTAGTGGGAAGTGTCCTAAAACCCATTTATAACATTCAAATGCTGATAACCTGGATCGAAGCATGAAAACAAGTGGAGGTGGTGTATGAATAGTGAAAATGAGAGTGAAGGGGGGAAATGGTCAAGGTAGGACACAAATAGAACTTGTCTCAAAATATAATTGACACGAGACACCAAAAAGGATGACCAATACATTCATAAGTCAATAATTAAGAAAGAACACAATTGTTGAAATAAAAAGTCACCATAATAACGTTAACATAAATCATGATGTCTCATGAGTACATGATGGTGGATATTAATAGAAAATGGAACATGAAATTTGAATTACACATGGTGTAGCTCATTACATTCGTCTAATGACTAGTTATACAATGTCAGAAATCCAAAAGGTTTATTTTGATAAATTTGTAACCTTACCGTTACATTAATATATAATCAGAACACCTTTTTGGAAATTTAATGACAAGTATCCCACCACCTTTCGACGTTGAAGATTCTAGGTTGGGGTGGGCTTGATAATTTGTAGCACCACATGGGATGGATTTTTAAAAGAATCCTTCTGCCTTAATAAATGTAATTATTGGTTCAGATATTTTCCCCAAGGGTGTGGGGGTATACTCTTCGAATTACATTATTAAATCCATTAAGGCCTCCTTTATTCTACTGGTTTGTACCATTGTCATTGGGCAACCCATTCCTCGATACGAGTCTTCTGCAATCATGCCCCTTCCACCATCCACGTCAAGACTTCCTTCTACCACTCACTACCCATTTGTGCCAGGATCCTCGTAACAATAATTTAACATAATATGTTATATGATATCATAAGATATTAACCTGAATTAAGTACACGATTCGGAAATGTAGTTTGACATAGAGGAAGATGATTTTAAATGAGACCATTGAAAATTTATTAGAGAAATATTCTTTAAATATTAAAATGATTCCCATAAAACATTGAAAAATTAATATAATAATCTCTTAGAATATCATTCGAATAATGAGAATATTGATATGATTGATCATACAGAATTACATACACCATCTACATGGATTTTGGGTGATCAACTCATACATGTCACCAAAGATAAAGTTAGATGACCAAAATACATTTTTTACTTTAGAAAGAATAGTTCTTTTGGGAAATCATTTTTCTTTTTTTAAAAATGAAATTTTAAACATGTATAGACCAAAAAAGTTATTGATATTGAAATTATATTTTAGAAATAAATGGTTTCCCACTGATGTGATATTATTTAATAAGAGTTTTTAAGAAAAATTTGTAATAAAATATTTTAGTGATGTTTAAGGAAGGTATTAAAGAGTTTTTCAATAGAAAAGGAATATTCATTTTAATAAAACAAAAAATTTACCAATATATTATTTCCTGATGAAATTAATGTTTATTAAATTAATGTTATATTAAAAATGATTCTGGAGTTCACATGAAAAGAGGTAGGAATACAAGAAATTCCCTTGAATCATGCATGTTTAATAGGAAGAATTGAGAACAGAACCATTTTAAAGCATGTATGTCCAAATTAAATAAGTATTATATGATATATAGATATAATAGTTTGGATTATATATATATAATATAGAATAAATAATCCAAACAATATAATCATTCTGTTTGAGTAAATGTAGTAAAAGAGTATCATGAAATAAAACCGACTGTTCTGGTAGAATCCCTTACGACTTTGTAATGAACCGATTCATATGCCCCAGTATTAATAATAATCATAAAATTCTTTAAATAACATTGAAATATATATATATATATTTGTTGTATTATAAATAATAATTTAGTATAAATACACCATACAAATAAAATTGTTTGAAATAATTGATATCGTAGTAAAATAAAAGTGAGATGACTAGCCCCATACCACTTTGTTATCTATCGAATAATATGTCAAAAAATTAATAAAAAAACAAAGAAATATTTAATAGAATTAATATAAATATATTAATTATATATTATATAATATTTTAGTACTCATATACCACATATTAGAAATAATAGGTGAATAGTGGAAATCTAACGAAAAAATTTGAGATGGGAAACCCAGTACCTTATGTATGAATGTGTTCGACACATGATCTTAACATCCTATATTATAAAATTAAATTAATTAATTATATAATTTTGTTTACCTTATATATATTTATTATATTTTATATAATTTTATTATGTCTATTTATGGTAATTTTTATGTTTATAAAATACAATTTTATCGCCCATGAGCGGTCATTTCCTATATTTTTACGACAAGTGTTCTTTTATATAAGTCTCGAAGTTCATGTATAATGGATAAAATTAAAAATAAATGAATTTATATATTAATAATAAATATAATTAAATTTTATTGGATATATATTTCATTTGGTCACATGGTTTGTGGTTTAATTATCAGATAATAAAATTAATTATAATCGTTTAGATTTTTACAGTGGTTTTTCGATTACGGTGAACTAGTATTGTTCTATTATTAAATATCATATAAATATATATATATATATATGATTTTTAAAAAAATCACAAGATAAGATATAATAATTATTTTATAATATCATTATATCATAAAAATGGTCTCATGACCAGCCTGGATGATGAAATTGAAGAATGAAAGTTCGTCATCCACGAATAATGTAAATCACCACCTCCCTGATGATGATTTCTTTTTTTAAAAAGAGAGAGAGAGTAGGGAGATTTATCATTGTTATTACATTAACATGATATAATTACAATATATATATTATAGATGGGATATCACAATCATTTTGGTAGAGGTGGCGAGCTTATGATAAGATAAGAATATAACATGAAAGGAAATTAAAAGAAAATATAAGTGGTTTTTAGGTCTTGAATTATACTCATGGAGACCCTCCTTAAGGGAAGGGGTTTTGGTCTTCTTTGTAAGAACAAGAGAACTTGTATATGGGGAGAGATTATGTAAGAGTCTTTGGGTTTATCATTGATATGATTCAAGGATTAGAGGATTGAGGAGAATAGGGAGTGAGGGGTGGTTTTTATTGCGAAGGAGAGGGGTGTTTTTTGAAAATCTTATTCATTATTTTATTATTTTTCTCAAGATAGTAAAACATGTTAATTATTGTGACCCAAAATAGTAATAGGTTCATCTAATATAGAACTTAATTGTTCTTAAATTAACCATACATCCCATATTACTCAATAAATATTGTATCTAGCAATTTTTGTAAATTATCATATTTTACTATTCACAAAAACTTCATGTATTTTAGAAAATACTAAAACATTCACTACAACCATTTATAAATATGTTTAATAAAAAAATTGAAACGATTTTATAGAAATTATTTTCTAAATTTTTAAAATTTAATTTTAAATAGTTTCATTTTATACTTGAAAAATACAGATTTTAAATAAAAACACGATTTTATAATACATTCAAAAATTATTTGCGGTCTCCTAAAATTTTCATAAAATCCTAGTACAAAAAAATATTTGATTAATTTTTATTAAAAATAATTTTATTTTTAATCAATTTTTTAATTTAAAATTTTAATCAAATAATTTTTACTTACAAAAATATGAACAGTTAATAAATATTTTTTTAAATATTCACTCAAATTTATATGGTGCATAAATTTTAATTATACTTACATGGGTGAGGATACCATTCATAAGATTCATATAACTATTTATAAGAGTACATTACTATTCATAAGTTTAACATTAATATTCATAAGGGTACATTACCATTCACCAAAAATTAAGTTGATCCTATCAAACCTTAAATATCATACTGATCGCAATTGTGTATAACCATTTTTTAAAATTAAAATCACAGAAGATAGAAATATAAATTTAACGTCAATGTTATGACTAAAACAAATCATTGTTTCATAGAGCCTTAGTGTTGTGTGCATATAAGTTATTTAATGAATTGAAATTATTTATGAAAAATATAACACAAAATCATGGGGTATGACATTAATAGTGAATATATTCGTAAATTTTTTTAGTATTTATCAAAATAATAACAATATTAAATATATATTTAATTCTAAAAATATTTATTTAAATAATATATTAATAAAAATTATTTTTTAATAAAAATAATCCAATAAATATATTCATATTATAATATACTTTTACAAAAAAAAATATTTTAGAATATTTTTTTTAAAACATTAATTAAAAATAAATTTCAATGTTGTATATTTTAAATATAAATATATTATGTATTATTTTTCATTGAAACCCATAATTTTAAAATATTTTCATTTATAGCATAATGGATATAATATTATAAAATGAATTAATGGGGTGTTACATTTTCAACGTATTTATGTAGTTTTAGCGATTGTTGAACTCTAATCATTGTCAAGAAACAAAGGCTAAATTTGATATGTGAGAGATGTTGTCTTGTAATATTTACCATTATAATTAATTAATGTTACAAGTTTCTACAAGTTATACACCTATGTAATTTGATTTATTTCAACATGAATATCAAATGATTAGTGTGTGTTTTATTTTATGGTATCATGTATTGAATACAGAGATAATTTTATATTTTTTATTAGATTTCATGGCTATGAAGATCAATTCTGTGTATCATATCAAGATTCCAATGATGTTGTCCAATGTTCTTGTACAAAAAATTATTTTGTTCAGTATTTTTTTTCATGTAAAAGAATTTATGATCACCTTATTGTGATATCAATACATGAAAAAACATATTTTGGGGAGGTGGAACTGATCTTCTAGAAATATTATAGTTTTCAAAGAATATTTTTCGATGTCATTTCTTATATAGATTCAGTTATAGAAAAATGATATAAAGAATTAGAAAAAATGTTAATTAATATAGTCATTGTGTCTTGTTAAATAAATATAGTTTAAGACATTAACCTATATATATTTAGTAAATTTTAAATATAGTTGACTATCGTAAATAAATTCATGTATAGAGCTGTTGGTCATGACAGTTTCGAGAAAATATTCCTATTTTAATAGAAAACCAAAGAGGAATGGGAGTGATAGAGACAAAATATTTCTAGAAAATGGTGGATGAATGTAAACATAATTGAATAAATAAATGAACATGTTAATTTCTATGATGACAATATGATTTCAGTTTTTGATGAATTTAATTTTTATGAGAAGTATCTTAATTTTAAATTGGTATCTCATATCAATTTTTTCACACAGGTAATTGAAGATCAATCAAGATCAGATTTTTTTTACAGCCAAAAAACACTATTAAATGTAATTTATTTAACATCATAATTATTTTCTAGAATATTTTTAATTGTTTTTTTTCAATAATGGAGGTATACCAGATTTTGTTTTGTAATTTCAGCTTTATAGGTAGACTATCTAACCATTTTATGAGGCCACGTGGTGAAAACATTGAATACAAATTGTTTTTGGGTTGAGTTGTGATGCCTCTACACCATATATAAGATTTGTTTTTAGATTTTATTCAATAAAATTAATAATTAATAGGATGTTTTGAATTGTAATGTTTTGGGACATTATTTTATGAATCCACAAGTCTTTTCTGATGTACTGTATGAGAATTTTTATATGAATCCATTAAAGCATTTATCGGGTTGTTTGAATTTTATTAGATTGGGACATGATTTTAAAAATCATCAAGTTAATTGGAGATATAAAATAAGATTATTTTTATACTAATCCATTGAAGCATTTATACTTGGACACCATGTCATTATTTTTAAGATAGAAACATTGTTATTTGAGACTATTTATAGGATGTCTTAAATTGCAATGAATTGCAAGACAATTATAAGAAATGGCCATATTTATGTAGATGTAATTTATGTGAATCATTATAAATGAAAAATCAATATTAATTTAAAAAACAACTAGGCTATTATTTCTGACCATTTGTAGTTCCTGTTTTAATGACCTAGGATCAATGTTGGCAAACATGAAATTGTGTTCTATTTTCAACTGTAATGCATCTAGTGGGTTTTTTGATACCACATACCTTATACAATATAATTGTTTCATTAAATTTAATGTACATGAAAAGGTAATACTATAGAACTGATTTTAAAAAAGGTACGACCCAAAGGACATGTTCAATTCCAGTTTCATGTCACACCCCTAACACCAGGATGTTTAATTACTTATATTGACGTTGGAGGCCCTGAATTAGAAGAAAAACCTTTTGGAGAAATGTTGTTTCTTACTCGTTGTTAGTTGATTTGGAAAATAATAAATGTTCCATATATTATTGAAAGTCATCCACTTCTTCTTAGGTTAACAACCTCTTAAAAAACATATCTATTGGAAACATCCCCACAATATAAAAAAATATAATTTCATGGTCCATGTTTTCATCACCATGTTGAGAACTGTCTCCCACTATGAACAATAGATTAGTCTTGACCATGTAATAAATGATCCATTTATGGATGAATTTTTTGATTAATGAATTCTTCATGTTTTATAAATTTATTTATGCCAGTTTATTTTAAAATGTATTTCATATCTAATTGGAGAAAATATACTATTACTAATGCATATTTCAGATAAATATAATGTCTACCACCACCAAATCAAGGCTTCCTCACACTTTAGTGGCAGAAAAATTTCTCTAGATATAGGAAACCTGTAATGTCCAAGGTAGATTAATAGTGTTAATGGTGGAAAAATAGTTCTATTCAACTGTAGTGTATATCCTACTTGTTCTTTACCAATATCTATATAAAATATTAATTTTTTAATTAAATTATTCCATATAAATATGAATTTTTTGGGGAAATATATTAAATTTTTTAAAAGGCGATTCCTTTGTAAAAAAAGATAAAATCACAAGATTATTATTAAAAGGAAAATTAAAAGAATCTAAAATGAGGGATAATATTAAAAGATTTTTCATGAAATGAAATAAGAGAAGGGGGATGGTCTTTGAAACTGGGTAATGTCTAGATTTACTTCAATGATGGCTAGACCATCTGAAATCATGTTGTCTTCTCGATAAACATGTGTTATGATATAGTTATTATTGATAAGTGAACGAGTGTATTCGAACCAACAGGTGGTAATTATACATGAAATATGTGTTATGACAATATAAGTCTCTTGAATGAAGGTCTTCAAGTCACATTCAATCCAAAGGATTCTACATCCGAAGATCATGCAAAAAGCAATAGCATGTATCAAACCAATGTTATATGCTTCAAAAGAGGTGGTAATGACACATTTAACAATGAATCATCCAAGTATCTGACCAAGGTGATTCTTGAAAATAGATCCACACCCTTCATGTCACGAATTTCTATTGGAGGTGGCATCAATATTGATTTTGAAACATCTAGGTCGGGGGGGGGGGATCTCCAGAACACCTCTAGAGTGTGATGCGACTGACAGAAATTTCCTTTAATCCATAGATGCTTCCGGATTCCAATGTCATGTATGATGTTCTCGAAATGTCATTTTTTAGTTATAGAAAATTCTTGTATGGATATGAGGATCCTTATCCTACCTGAATTTTTATTTTATGAGTAGTTGTTATGAATAATAGTATTCCGATCAAACCTAATCACATGATGTAGTTATGAAACCACAACAAGGAAGTGGTTCCTGATTTGCTATGATCCTTCCATTTCCACTCATTTTTTATCTTGAGATTTGACAGAATAGCGAATCAACCATCTACAGTAAAATATATAAAGTATATAGTTCTAAAGAGTAGAATTAGTTACGTAAGACAGAAAGAGATGGTAAACATCTTCACTATGTTGATTACAGAATTTTCACAGAGAGCAGTGATGGATGAAAATGATTGAAGTAAACATTCAGTGGGTACTATGTTGTTATCCAAACACTAGATAAGACTGAATCTTGATGGTTCTATCCATGTTTTTTTAAATTGTTTCAACACGTTGTAATCGCTCCAAGAGTTACAGAAATAATGATGGTATAAATATTTTGAGTTTAGAATACCATTGTGAGAAGTTTCCATTTTTATGAAATCATTGGTGTAAGAGAAAGAGTAGTTTTCAATGAAATTCAGAATAGTAGCAGGGAGGTGATCATGATGAGAGTGAAAAATTTCTCTTATAGAGATGATGGTATTACCATGAGTTTGATTGAGAGGTATCATGGAAATTAAAGGCATTTCGGTCCGGTTATCTAGGTTGAATTTTATGTAGGAGTATATAGAGACCATCCATCTAGAATTATTCATAATATTTTTAATGAGTTATTAGATAGAAGTTCCTATTAATAAATTAATGTTTATCAAATTCCCCGTTTTAATTAATTCATGAATCTTATTTTTGAGAAATGTAATAGCTTCATTAGTATTGTGAAAAAGGATCCACGTGAGTCTTTCTTCAAGGTATTCAATAATTTATTTCATATTTTTAATACCAATACCACCATTTTAAATGGTATTGCAACAAGTTGACATGGGAATAGTCACATCATTTCATTCCAGAATACTACAATTCCAGACGATGTTATTTATGGTGTTGTTCATTTTTTTAATGAGACCGTCAGGCCAATTGTAGACGATCATGGACTAAACCATCTTGGAGACAATAGTGGATTTAACAAGGCATGTACGACTTTCCATATAATGATATTTTCCTTTCGATGAAGATAGCAGATTTAGATCGTTGTCAATAATATTCCCAAAGTGACAAGATTCGGGTCAGCCCCAAAAAATTGGAAAACCAAAATCTGTGAAAGGGAGCATACTTTCTTTCAGACCAAGGTCACTAATAATGTCACATTTTTTCTTGGATGGATGTTTTTCGAAAGAGGATGCCATATTTGTTACAACTAATTGTTTGACCCGAAACCTCTTTGTATTGTGAGAGCACATTTTTATGATTTAGAATGTTTCTTTTATCCCCTTGTAGGAAAAGGATGGCGTCATCGACATAAAAAATATGAGTAGGATAAATCACATACCAAGATACATGTATGGTTTTTAGATTGTTCTGGTCTACCAGGTGGCTGATCAGATGCCTGAGGTAGTCTTATGCTATTTAGAAGATAATGGTAGATAGGAGGTCACCATGCCTGACACCTTTGGTAAATTTAAAATATCCCTTGGGAGATCCATCGGTCAAAATGGAGATTGACACTGAGATAATGAGAGTTATTCTTGAAGTGATAAAAGAGTTGTTAAAAAAACCATTGAGGACTTTGAAGATAAAAATATAGTCCATGGTGTCAAAGTCTTTTTTGATGCCATCTTTGATGGAAATATTACCTCCTCTTTTAGATTTATTCAAATTATTAACACACTCAAAGGCAAGGAAAATACAGTCTTGAATTGATCTATCCATTATAAAACCATATTAGTTCCAGGAGAGAATTTTTTCCATGAGAGTGGAATTTATATTCGAAATGATTTTGGTGATAATTTTAAAAAGGTAGTTGATAAGAGAAATGGGTCTAAATAGATGAATCTCAGATACATTATCATCTTTTCGGATCAAGGTGAGAAACTGTTCATTTAGAGAGTGAGGGAGAACTCCATTGGTGATGAAGGATTTTACAAGTTTACAAACATCAGTCTGACTCACATTCTAATAATGTTGGAAGAAACTATTGTTGAATCCATCAGGACCCATAGCACAATTGAGATTCAGACTAAATATTGTGTCCTTGATTTCATGATCCATCAGAGTGCTGCGAAGGAAGGATTTTTCCACAACAATGATCACTAAAGGAATGCACCAAAGCATGAGATCTTTGATTATATTTGGACAGTTGAAAGTGGATTCATAGTAAGAGATGATATGATGTGCAATGCCAACTTCATTGTCTGCGAGTCTATTCCAATCCACTATGAATGATAACATCCTATAGCCCTTCTTAATTCTTTCAAGAGAGTTGTAGAATTTTGTATTTTTATCACCATTTTTAACCATTTAACTTTTGTTTTGTTTTTTTTCATAATATATATGAACAATAGTAAGGAGTTATGTTTGACTTCAATGTTTATTTCTTGATCAAAGTCAGTGTTGAGGCTAGAGATGATGTTTGAGTTTTGTATATTATTGAGATATATCTCAGGAATCGTGAGGTCATTATTAATTTTATTGGTTTTAGAGGTGCACCAATTATTTAGTGTTTTTTAGATGTTTTATTTTGAGGTTACAGTCAAGATCATCATTGTTACATGAGATTGAGGACCAATAGTTTTTTATGATATATGAGCATTCATCATCAGAAGACCTAAAATTATTAAATATTAAAGGTAAACAGGGTTTCATGTCTTTGGTGGAGATGCTGATCAGTATTGGGTGATGATCAGAGTTCAGTCTATAATGAGTATTAGCAGATATAATGTCCCATTTATCTAACAGAAGGTTATTAGTGAAGTCTTTATACAGCTTAGAGGTGACTATATTATTGTAGTGTCTTCTATACCAAGCTTAATTTTCACCAGTGAGATTGATTTTAATGATATTGTAGTCATATATTAATGTTTAAATTATCTCACAGAAATAGAAGCATGGGGAGGACCAATTTTCTCACTTGATTTGACGATGTCAATAAAGTCACGAATTATAAACTAGGGTGCATCAATGTTAGTGTCAAGATAAGATATTTCATTACAAAGTGTTCTCCTTTATTTTTATCCATTCATAGCATAATCAAAACAGCAGATAATATGTGTGTCATCTATATTAAAATTTCAGTTAAAAATATGATCAGTGATATTGAAAACAATAATATTATGTAATGATATGTGTGAAAAAATCCATAAATATTCAGCATTTAGGTTTTTTGTAATTTCACTAGTAAAAATAGTTTTTTTTGACATAAGTAAGATTATTTAGATGCATAAGTAATTTTTGGCTCCGCAATATCAAATAATAGAAGTTGATGAGTGTCAGTCATTCTATATAACATAATAAAAGTGTTAGAGTTCTAAATACCCTGACAATTCCAATAATGTATCTTCATTAAAACCTATATTTGTAGTTAGAAATCCCATTTTTTCAGAACATATATTTCAAGAAGACATTCTAGCATATTATCTATTATTAGAGGTCTATTCCTACGTATATCTAGATTAGTTTTTGTTTTTCATTATATGTTTAGATATTGGATTACTCACAGAAGAGTCTACTAATTTATTAGAACATTTCAATAATGCATTGGAACTATGATTCAAAAGAGAAATTATAGACATTATAAAATAGTCCTCACTATCTATAGGTATGGGGATAGATGTACCAAGAACCTTTAATGTGTCTACATGCTACCTTTGTATATTTTCCTGTTCCAAAGGACTGTAATAGTTTAGGTCCATAGAGTCATTATTAACCTGCATGAGCATATAGTCCTGTACCAGAAGAGTGGTACCATGTTCGACAGATTTGAATTCCATGACAACAAAATTGTAGTAATTAGATTGATTCGTGTCCTGGATTGACATATAAGTAATGCTCCTAGGCTCGACATTACACCTTATGGGGTTAGTATGAGTAGCTATCATAGAAACTGGCTGATCGTCATTCATTTTGATTTCATTGTTTGTCCCTAGAGAAGTGTATGTGTTAGAAGGTTATATCATTGAAGACTTAAGGATTGGGACTATAGGTTTCATATTACACTACATCAGAGTTACATAATTAAGGCTTTTGTCAATAGGTACAGATCCATCAAAAGAGAAATGTTTGGCAGTAAAGATGATTATGTGTGGGATATTTTTCTTCTCCACTACATGTTTCTCTATGTCTATCTTATTAGTGAAACTATTGAGTTTTTAGGATTGTGTTGGATCCTGTACTGAAAAAGGTGATTCTTGAGTAGGGGGGGGAGTCTAAGTTATATTTTTTGTTATTGGAGTCTTTATCAAACTCTGAAATATTAGTGGAATTTAAAAGGAAGGGGTTCTACGTCTGTACATCCACAGATTGAATTGAAACTACCTCATGGAAGACACTAATATCTAGAGTTGTTGTGCATGTGATTCATGCATTCCAATTAAATTGTTTAGGTGTATTATCCCACACACTCAGGTTAGGATCCTCATCTTAGATTATGATTGGTCTTGAGGTCTCACTATATTGGTGAGTATTTTATTCTTCCTTCTCATTAGATTTCCTTACAGTGTCTAAAACTATATTTTTTAATTCTTCCAGGAGGCCTTGTTCATTATTGGAGTTTTATTTCTTTTCTGCAAAATCTACTTGGTTTATACCCGAGTGATTCCTTTTATGTGTAAAACTATGTTTTTTGACCCAGATTTGAGGTTTCTTTTTGGGGGGATCAGATATCTTCATAATGGGAGTTTTGAATTTTTTATTTCTCCTTATTTCTTTCCAATAAATTTCAATTGGGTGGATTATATGTCTTCTAATCACCCTGCAATTAGAGATTGTATGATCAATGTTATTATGTAGGTAACAAAATGGAGGCTTCCTATCATGTTTGATTTGAATATCCGTTTTTTATTCATTTGTAGTGAAATTGATTATATTCAATGGAATTTAACATTAGTTAATTGCCACCATACCTCCAGAAAAAATCCATAGTTTAGAATTTATGTTTTTTTGGACAATTTTAATGGGAGAGAACATGAAGGAGACAATAACATTCATAATTTTTAGGTGCCAAAAAAACAATTTAGTTCAAGGAGTTTATCCCATACATGTGCCTTTGAATTCTTATATGTGAGCTGATTGAAAGAAGAGTCCCAATCAGAAATTCTATGTATACCTGGTGTTATATTAAGGATTCAAGATTTTCAAAACTTTCTATAAGGCCTCTTAGAATTTATTAGTATGTGGAATTATCCTTTTTCATATTGGAATTAATTTCCAGTTTGAATAATTCCAACAGTGAGCAATACAAATATAAAATTCAGATAAAGGCCATCGAAAATCACTATTATGTAATTGATGTGTCCCATGATAGAAAAGATGATCATTTTTGTGCGATGTTGAAGATAATCTAGATCCTCTTCCACCAAGAACCCACCTTCATCATATCTCATCCCAAGGGGAGGCTTTATCGTAATATCCATACTAGGATCACGTGAGTGGGAAAGTGGTGAATTGAGATAAATGTAGCATGTATATATCAAAGAGGTTCATAGATGGACGTGTAATCACTATGCAAAGAATCATAGGCATACAAAGGAAAAATTCCATGATCTACTATATTAGAATACTAATTTCACCATGCATAAATTGCATCCACAACATTAGTAAGGTGGTTAATAGGATCATTTAATGTATTAATAATTGGAAGAATCGGTTTTTGTCTTTCGAAAAAATAATCACCCAGGTTAACTGTGTTCTAACCTCAATTCCAATGCACATTTCATCACTCTCCATTTTTCGAAAGAGAAAATAGTGAATATAGGGAAGACAATGACCCCTTTTATTTTGAATTCTCACTCAGACGAGGGACATCATTCGGAGTTATGGGAATGGATGGACATACTAGTGAAGGAGTGAAAAATCAATTTAAGAATTATCTCAAGAGATATGCATGGAATTCATCCAATGACTGATTGAGATGTTCTCTCAGGATGAACTCTATTGGGGTGGATCATAAAGAAAAAGTATGTAATGAATATCAGTTCTTAGAATAGGATATCATCTTCCTTATATATCACTATCCATCATAATATCCTAGTTTTCCAGAGGCAGATTAATTCTATTTTTGTTAGATATGATATTAATTTATAGAATGAAAATTGGGTTGGAACAGAACTATTCTTTCTAGGATATTCTATGATGGGAATGTCTTTCATTCAAGCTATGGAGTCATCGAATTTCACCAATGTGGACTTAGAAAAGAATTATCAAATTTTATTTTACCACATCGAGCTTTCTTCTAATCCAGATATATGAATTTTTATAGGATATGTGTTTGACATTCTAATTGGTAAAGACTACCATTGTGCAGTATCCATCACCACTGAGTAGGAAATTGGGGGGATTTAATCCACTATAAATACATTCTTCCATAACAAAAATTCATCATATTGAGTATTTTATATAATTATATTTCCCTGGATGAACAAATTCAGTAAAAATGTATCAGCCTTATTTCGAGTTGTTGTAGTTGTAGAGAACCATCAGGTGAATCATCTAGTAACATGTTTCTTGAAGGGGAATGAGAGAAAGAAGTATTGAAAACCTTTAGTGATTTAACCAGTTTTCATTCTCAGTTTTCTTCAGGATGATATATAATTAATCTCAATTTTCGAGGAATAAAAAAAACAACCAAGAAAAGAGGTGACAATATTTACTCTAGTTGTGGGATGCTAGTGCATCTTATAGGCTAGTAAAAAATCATATAAAAAAGGGATTTGTTGTCCAAAGGTGGGCGTTGATCTCAGAATTAATAGTTAACTCAAAACTCACTCTCAACTAAAAAATAATGCTAATGACTCTCCATCCTTTATGTTTCAAGGAATTCCATATCTCCCATACACAAAACCATTTGGAAAAAACATAGTTGGTTGATCAACTATAATTATCGATGGTCAAGGATTAAGATAAACACGCATGAATATTTAATCACATGTACAGTGTGGGGAGGGGGAATTGTTGGTTATAGTATGAGTTTTTTTATTATAGATTTCATTTATTTTTTTTAGGTGGTGAATATCTTCAGGCCGACATAAGGGAAACTCTAGAAGGTATTTTCTATTTCAAAAAGATCAATATTGATCTTCCAGTAATTGAAACCGACTCCAAAATCAATCATAGTACTTATGAAAAATCAAAACCATTTTGTGGTTATAATATTATCTCATATTCTAGTGGAAAATAATAATAATAAATCATGTGGAAGATATATATATTTTGAAGTAAATAATGTTTTGGACCTCCATTCCTTAAAATGATACTCATGATATGTCAGTTACCAGTTTCTCTACCTTGGGTTCCATTCCCCCTGAAGGAGTGGATTTAGTCTAATGGGATTCCATCAGGATTCATTAAGTTATAACACCTGGACATGCTCATGGGTGTACGTGGATTCAATATTTGTTTTTATTATAGATAAATAAAATATGATGACGATGAACAGTCAAGGGGACATTAATAGAAATGTTTAAATTAAGGGAACATTGAAAGATCAATCAAAATCAAGAATCCTCTTAATGTGATAATAGTATTTTTTTAGATATTCTAACTCATCCTAATGAATTTTGGTATAACATCCAATAATTCAATATCACTTATAGGTTCTAGTTATAGGAAATACTAGCTATGTCAATGGGTTTTTGAAGCTCATATAAATCTATTATTTCTTTTGATTGTGTTGTTATTGTTCATGTACTCCTGGTTCAGGTTTCATAATATTTTACTAAATCCAATTTTTTTATTATATTTTCATTTACTAGAATTAAAATTTCTATTGATTTGGTTTGGTGATTATGTGTTTCTTGATTTTCCTCATAAAAACTACTTGGGGGAGGTTTGGTTTCATAATATGTTCATCCCGATGTGTTTTATCCACATGGATCCCCATTTAACTAGGACCTTATTTCTAATTTAGCATCATTATTGAAGGTATAATTTCCGCTCTAGAAATGAATGATTCTATTTTAATTGCATCTTTCGTGGTATTTCCACTTATAAACATATTCAATTTCTTATTTTTTTAGCTATTTTCCCTAAATTTTCTTCCATCGTCTCTAGTTTTCTTTTCAATGTGTTATTTTATTCATCAAAGCTGTCTATTTTGTTATTTTCATCCTCATATTACTAAATTGAAAGAACTACATTCTTTAGTGGATGTTGTCTCCATTTTACCTTGGTCATGTTTCCACATTTATATTATTTTTATTTTTACATAAACATGGATTGAGAATATAATTAATTTAATACCGCAATTATTAAAAATATCACACAAGTTTAATCACATTTTTAAATTTTTGAAACTGTAAAAATTTTATTTTTACATAACCATGGGTTAGGAATATAACTAGATTAAGACTTATTGGTAGAATTACCACACTAGATACAACAAAATCAATATTATACTTCATCTATAATATTTTTCTTATTACATAACCATGGGTTGAGATAATTATTAATTTAATGTTGTAATTAGTACTCCTTAACCACTAATTGTAGTGGGTTCCTCTTGTTTCTAAATCTTTAATATATTTATTTTTTACATAATCATACATTATAAAATTATTAATTTACCTACATAATTATTATAATTACCCCATTAGATCCATCTTATTGACTATTTAGTTTCTTAACTATAGTTTTGAAATTTGAAAAGCTTCATTTTGTGAAATACAGATTGTCACCTTTTTATTTCATTTTAAAAATCTACGTTAATAACAATTCATTGTATATAAAAATAATAATGTTCTGAAGACTCACTCTATATATACATAAAAATAAATTTTAATCCGCACAAGCAATAAGACAATATACCTCATAATCATTGAATCATACTTGTGAAATTCTATAATAGAATTTCTCGATTGCTGGAATATTGAAGGATACCACTTTAGTGTTATCATTTATATCAAATATATACATAATTGATAAATACACAACTCATGTTAGAACCCATTATAAGGAAAAACATAGTAGAAAAATATTACAAGCATATGAGTGCTATTGTGTCAACAATATCTTCTTGTTCATTTCCCATTGCAGCTTCCAAATGTTCTACATTAATTTCCTAATGGGTTATTAATCTTAAAAATTTTAGATATATTTAAATATATAATAATTTATTGGTTGGGTTGATTCAATAATATTATTCCATTTATATTTCAACATGTATGATCCTGAATATCCAGTGGACATCACCTTAATATAATTATCATTCAAATACAAAATATCAGAAATAATATTTCCCGGAATAATTGTTTTCAAATACATAATAGAAAGAGTTTTTGGATTTCATACATTAAAATGATGATATAATATTTGAGAGAAAATCCTCAAAAATATTCCAAAAATTACTTATCTACAGTTCCATTTAGGAACATATTTTACAAGTGGATTCATTTCATGTATAATGTTTTATAAAAATTGAATACTTGGCCTAAAGTGCACACCCTGAAATTATTGTAACAAATTTCCTTGGAAATCACCGAACATACAAAATTTATAGAAGGAACAAAACAATCCCCTTCTGAATCTAGTATAAATTTCATTGAAATATTGAAAAGATGTTTTTTTGTGGATTCCAAAAATTAAAATACATGTTTTAGTGATATCATAAGGTTGAATAGGATTAGAATTTCAATAGTAATATCTAATGGAAGCACCAAAAGAATTACAGTGGAACCAATGGGGAATGATCAGAATCAAATTCCTTGCTAAATCTTGTAAATAATTAAGTGATATTTAAATAACATGTTATTTTTGATGGTTAATAAAATTATAGTAAATTTTTAGTGATAAATTATGGAAAAATATGACTAAATGCTCCCCCAAATGTTCTAATTGATGTTCCAGTGGAACCACCAATGGATGTTTTAGTAGAACCTTTGTTAGGTCCCATTAAGGATATGGTTGATGGTCTAGAGGGGGGTCAATAATCTTGATTAAAAAAATTTCATAAATAAATTAATTATTTATATTTTATTTTATTTTGAAATATTATGGTTAATTAGTAGTGTAAAAAGTAGATAAATCATGGATATATTTTTATAGTAGATTAGTCCAATATAGTCCTACTCTAACCTTATTCCTCACTAGTCGATGAGATATATGTGTGCATTAAAAATAATTTTTATTATGGAATCATAACTCAATTATAGAATCCTCTTTTAGTGGATGGATAACCATGACACCAAATTTGGTATTAAGAGTCACAACACTTACAACCTCATTTAGACACTCAGAGTCATAACTCAAATAGTCTTATCTTTAGATACAGAGAGTCACAAACCATAGATCATGACTTTATAATTTGGTAGTCACAACAGGAGGAACAAGAAGATAAAATAATGCATTTTAGAGTAAATTAATTAATAAAAAATAAATTGTATGTGTAAAAGATAGAAAATAGTGTTACAAATTAGATAAGAGAAGATAAACAATGAGAGAAATGGTACACATTCTTGATAATTAGACTAACACATCTCATCAAGGAAATTATATTTGTATTAGATGTAATTCATCACATAATATAATGTCTAGGTAATAAAAAAATTATCAAATAAACATTTTATTGTATGGTAGGTTAAAGAGGATCAATACAAGTTGAATATGTTAGTCAATGATTTTTTTGTTTATTGTTATATTTGGTTAACTTGAAAGATAAAAATATATATATAATAGATATTCATTAGTTTATGTAGTTTCTCTTAAATCAAATATTCAAAATATATTGATGCTAGAGCATTCATAGATATCATCACAAAAATCCCAACACCATGGATTATGTTACCATTTATAATAAATCTTAATTAAAATTATTTAAAATAATGTCAATAACTCTTATAATTATATCTAAAAATTATAATAGTGTCGAATGTTTTTACAACTGTACTTTAAATACATTTAAAACTCTTTAAATTGCCAAAATATTTTCTGAAAACAAGTAGCACAATCCAAAAGTATATTCAATTATTTTAAATTAAATTATCCTGTGACCTCCAACATTATTGGAAAATGAAATTGAATTAATTTATTAATTTTTATCTTTATTTTTTTCAACAAAATCATCAGAATATCATTGATCACAATCCTTATATTTCATGCTAATTTATCAAGTAGAAAAATAATTGAAAATAATACATACATACATATATATATATATAATATCATTGTTTAGTAGGAAATCACAATGTGGAATCAGCAATGTTGGGTAAAAATATAAGGTACTCAAAATAAGGGTACACTAAAGTAGGGAAAAAATTATGTTACAAAAAATTTGGTTACACAAAAGCAGGGTAAAAGAAATTAGTGTGCCTGCAAATATTGTACATAAAATAAGGGTATAAAAAAGTAGCGTAAATGAATATTGTGTACACGAATGTAGGGTACATGAAATTGTGGTACAAAAAAATAGGGTACATTACAAAAAGTGTGGTTTCCAATAAATGTTTTTCACAAATCCAATTATAGGTTAGTTGAACCACACATTTCACTATTTTCAAAGTAGTGTTTCCTAACCAAACATTGTAGTATTTCGATTGTAGGGTTACTGAACCACAATTTGAAATATTTTGAATGTATGCTTGTTGAACCGTACATTTCACTATTTTGAAAGTAGGGTTGTCGAACAATACTTTACATTGCATTGAAAGTAGGTTTTTCAAACCATACTTTTTCTAAAAAAAAGGACAAAACAATTTAACAAACATATATGAATTTTTAAAGGCTATAAACAAAATATTATGACATTGGTAAAATAGACATATTTGTATAAAATCATATTAGAATTCAAACTAATCATGAATAGAATAAAATTGATTTCTGCTGCTCAAGAAATTATCTAAAAACATATGCAACAATATTCTAGAAAAACTATATATGTGAAACAACATTGTAGAACATCAGATAATTTAATGATAATTAATGTGAATTTTTAGAAATCGATATAATCTAATGAAATCAATAAACAATTAGATATATATAAAATAATGTTTAATGAAAATATGATATCATTATAGCATGAATTAAATTAAATAATTTAACTTTTTAAAACTACAAGCAATTGAGTTTCTAAATAATATCGGAGCAACATCATTGATATTTTCAGAACTAGAAAATAATTTTCATACTTCCTTATAAAATAATGAAATTTATATAAATATATTACCTTTCAAACATGATATTAATCATAAAAATACATAATCATTGCAATGTGATATTTTTAAAATATATAGTAAATTTATAATGTAGTTGATAATGAAAAAATATATTTGATACTAAAAATAAGAATCATGTTCAAGGTTAATAAGAACATGCTTGAAAAAGAATTAAACATCATTAAAATTCAATAAAATAGAGATATCCATTTTATATATAATATTAAGTAGTAATTATTATATTATGATTTCTATAAATCATGTTATAATTAAAATATAGAAATGTATAATAATAAAAATACACAGGTAATTAAAAAAATTGGGTTGTGGATATTGAAAAAAATGTATAATCATCTGAAATCAAACAAATGAAAACACACACATGCATAGAAACCTCCTCCTTTTTATTTTATTGCTATAGCAAAACATTTAAACCATTTAAAACCAATTTATTTATCCACTTCCTTAATAACTAAATAGGAAGTGAAAAAATTAAAAATACTCCCCCTAAAAAATGCAGTTAAAATTACCACATACCAAGATCAAATTTAAAATTTTTAAACTTACAACAGTATAATGGATTTGTAAAAATATATGATAACTGATTATTAGAAGTCTTAAATTATAATAAAATATCACCCTGGTTCACATGATCTAAAATAATGTTAAATATAATATCAATATTCTTTTTTATATAATGTTTTAAGGGTTTTTTTGAAATTGAAAATTATATATTGTTTTTCATAATAAATAAGTATTTTATCAATATAAACACAAAAATCACATATTATTTTCATAATACATAAACATTAAGCACAAATAATAGTAGTAGAGATATACTAAACTTATTTAGTAGAAAAAGAAATAGATAGTTGTTTCTTAGATGACGTGGAAATTACCATTTTCCCAAAAAATGAAACTTACATGTGGGCCTTTTTCGATCAATTCTACATCATCCAAAATTAGATTCAGAATAAGATGTTAAATAGAAAAAATTATATTTTTGATAAAGTAAATCTAAATTAACTATTCCTTTAATATTTCTTATTATTCTTTCTTACTTCTTTAAAATATCATTATTTATGATCTTCCTTAAATGTAGAACATAAAAATACAAAAAACATGATATTGGGTCAAGATAAAGTTAAATATTTAAAGCTACCTATCATTCCTCTAAAAACATTAATATAAATGGATTTACAAAATTCATCAAAATCCAATTTACAATTAGTACCCTTAAGAGTTTTCATAGATTTAGATGAATCAAGACAATATTGTTTAAGTATGTTTTTAGTATACATTTATTTATTAAGAAAAAATTTCATCTTTTATTTATTAAATTAGTTGTTTAAGAAAGAATATTAATTCTCACATAAAAACATGTTAAACTCCAAATAAATAAATGTAGAAAAATTAATTCTAAGTACATCACTATAGAAAAAAATAACTATATCATCAACAATGACTTAAACAATTAAAATATCATTATATGTAATTTTAATTGAAATTTTATGATAATAAATGCCTTTATTGAAAACATTATTTTATAAAAACAAAAAATATATTTCATACCAAGAATGAGGTTCATATTTAAGACCATATAAATCATTATATTGTTTATAAACATGGTAAATAATTTTTTCACTTATGCAATTATAGTGATGAGAAACATAAAATTATTCACTTATAAATCCATTTATGAAGGCTCTTTTAACATCAATTTGATACAATTTAAAACCATGAAATCAAGAAAAATACATCTATATTCTAATATCATATAAATAATAAACTAGAGAAAATGAACCTTCAAATTCATTACCATTTTCTTGAGAGTATCCTTGAGCAACAAGTCTGGAATTGTATTTTAAAATCTCTCCAGATTCATCCAACAAGTTTCTATAGATTGACTTTGTTCCAATAATAATCTTATCACCAGTAAATTTTACTAAATTACATAAATTATTTCTAACAAATGGACTCAATTCATTTTTCCTATAATCAATCCATTTTTAATATATTAATGAATACTTTACATTAAAAGGAACAAAATAAAAAAAATGTAGAATATGAACAAAATTTTAAAATTCAATTTCTACTTTAAACACTAGAATCAAAATTGTCTATTAATTTTTCAACATGATTCTATTTTTGAATCATCCATGATTTTATATTATGTTTAGAATGAAAAGGCTCCCCCTAAGTGGATTAATATTTATCATAATTTTTTCCTTATCCAACAATAATATATATAAACTCATCTTCAAAAATATGGGAATTAGAATTTAATTTAAAATTATTTTCATAAAAAATTACATTAACATAATCTACAATAACCATAGTAATTTTTTTATAAACTCTATATGATTTACTATTATTATAATAAACATGAAAAATACCGTTATCACTTGTAGAAATAAATTTATTGAAATTATCTGTTGAATTTAAAATTAAATCTTTACGACAAAAACTCTAAAATAACAAACATAAGTATTTTTATTTTTCAATAATTCGTACAGATTTATCTTTAAAAGGGTCCAATAAGATTAATATTTTAAATATTACATGAAGTAAAAATACCTTTATCTCAAAAAAATTATAGGCAAATTATATTCACTTAATATAGTTCCAAAAATATCAATAATTGTTCTATTTTTTCATTCTATAACACCATTTTGTTGTGGTGTTGTTGGATAAAAAAATTAGGAAAATAAATATTCCCTTCATAAATATTTCAAAATATAAATTTTGAAACTCACCTCCATTATCCTTATGAATATATATAATCATAATTTTTTTTTCATTTTGAACTAATTTTCAAGAATACTGAAATATATTTAATGTATCATTTTTATGAGGAAGAAATTATACCCATATAAGCCAAATGTAATCGTCAATAATAACCAATGTATATTTCTTTCCACCATGACTAAAAAATTGAGCGGGTATAAATAAATCAATATTCATTAACTGTCAATGTCTATTAATACTTATCTTATTAATAAATCTACAAGAAATATTATGTTGCTTCCCTTTAATTAAAGTGTCAGAATCATGATGATTTTCACTCTTCAATGATGGTGGTTGTAACACATTCTCATGTTTTGAGAAATTTTGGATCATTATAAAATTTACATTACCTAATCGTCTATGAAAAAATATGTTTTCATTCTATACAACATTTAAATTCTTTGCATGTTGAAAAATTAGTTCATTAAAATCAATAATATTAAAAAAAAAATTTCATTAGTACAAAAAATAAATAATCATTTTAAAAAAAAAATTTATAATATTTAAATTTAAAATTTATTCCATCATCACATAATTGTGATATAATAATTAGATCATGTCTGAGTCCTTAAACACATAAATCATTATAAATAAAGGTATAATTTGAAATACCAACTTAACCAAGACATTTTACATTGCCATTGTAATTGTATCCAATTGTTACAGTACATCCATCATATGTGATATATGAGGTAAAATTTGATGGGTCTCCAGTCATATGTCTAGATAATCCCCCTTCAGTGTACCATATCAAATTCTTGATACATCCAAATATTTTTTCCGATAATATAAAATTACTCGAAAATTTGGGTCCCTATGTTGCTCTAGTTCCAATGGGATTGGTAATAAAAATTTTAGGTACCCATAAAAAATTTAAAACTAGTTCTGTAACGTACTCTAGATTATAATGATTTAGAATTATAAGTATTTTTATATCACAAATATTGAATGAATCTATGAGAACCATCATTTTCATAGTGACATTTCATTCCACAATTAAAACAAGTATCTTTGAAGTATACAAATTTTTAATTTTAAAAATATGAGTTTTATACATTTGGGTAATCTATTTTCATAGATAGAACCATATTTATTTTTTAAATTCATATTAATATACATCATCATAGGATATTATTAGAAACCTTGAATTAAAGTAGATAAAAATTTTCTAATACCTTCATATTCATTTTTCCAATTTTTAATAGGTTTCAAATTTTCATAAACATTAAAATTAGAATTTGAATTAGTGTTTCTTAATATTTAATTCTGACGCAAAAAAAAATATTGGTCAATAAATTTTTTCATTTTTTTCTTTATTCTTTTTATATAAACCATATTCATTGAAAATATATTTTCCTAATATTTCAATTTATTCATGTAATTTTAAAATATTCAGATTATTAGAATCATAGTCAGAATCAAAACATCAAAAATGAAATATTGAATTTTTAAACATATGAAAGGATTACATGAATCATATGTCAGAAAATTAAATTCCATTCCTAGATCATTAAATAGAATAAGATTATTCTATACAACTCTAACTTGTTTTTATTTCATTGTTATCCTTATTTTTTAATATATCTATATTCGTTATTTTAGGAAAATCATGATCGATATGTTTTTTATTTATACATTCATAACTCGTTACATATAAATAAATGAAATTTCTACCACCTTTGTTAAATACCTTATATTATTCTTTTTGAGGGTTTCTGGTAAACCAGTACTGGAATCCCTTTTTTCTCATTATTTTGTAAACTCTAGTCACAATATGATCTATATATTTTTTTCACTATCTTAGTGATCATTGTCCAATGTTTCAACAAGAAAACATTAACATATTTAAAATATACAGATTTTCATTTTTTGGTCTCCTCGTTATCTATATTCTTCAGTTCTAGATTATACTGTATCAGTGATCTAATCAGTTCCTCAAGTGTGTAATCATTGGATTTTTTTCTTCCATCAATGGAACCTTCTTTTCATTCCATTTCATTGGTAATTCTCATAGGTATCTTTCAACATTTAATGGGTTTTACTTTTCTTATTCATGTTTATTCATTCCACTCAAAATCATTTTGAATATATAGGACCTTTGGTTTATTTTTTAATCTTCACCAATCATAATGTATTGATACTTAGCCTGAAGCAATCTATGGTTGGTTTAGATTATTTTGTCAGAGCCAAGGTGAGTGACTTGATGAATATTATATATTGCAATAGTTGTCTTACAAGAAGACAGATTACTAAAAAATCTTTTTTTAATATCAAAACATAAAATATTAACAACTCTTTAATTTAAAACATATCTACTATAATCATTTCCAATAAAATTTTATATGCCAACATTAGGTATTGTGTACATTTTGACCTGATAGACTAATGCCCATAGATCAAATGTTGAGGTATGTCTCCATTTTGGATCTCCAATAGCATAATTATTTTCATCAAGGTATGTTAGGTATTAATGAATCCATATATCATTAGTGTTCAATCATGATATCTTATAAGATCTTTCCCTAGATTGTGATGTCTAGAAATATGTTATCACAATTAAATATAAAATAATACTCTTTAAGTGGATTGTACTATTCCAAAATAAACAAAATTTGTGAGAGATTTAAATGAATCATAAAATATTATAATTGATCTAATCCATTATAAAAAGTATTACGCATTGATACCAATTGATAGGTCCCAATTGGGATATTTTATACGGAAAACATGGGGGTGAATAAACCAGGTTAAATTTTTTAAGGTAATTTAATGAATGAATTAAATTAATTATCAAAGAATAATATTAATATTAATTATATGTGAAAAAATTAAATTAACACAGGATATTTTTTGTAGTATATTGGTCAAAATTTGACATAATATACTCATATAGCTATCTAAATAGCAAGATATATGTGTTCACTAAAAATGATTTTTAAGGGGAAATAATATCCAATTTATAATTTCCTTTGCTAGTAGATGGTTAGAAATGACACTTACTATTGTATTAGAAATCATTTCCCTTTCAACCTGACATTAGACAATGGGTGTATGAACTGAAAGAGTCCTAACATTAGATAAAGGGATTTACAACCCATAGATCCTAAATTTAGAATCCACGAGTAACAACATGAGGAAATAGAATACCAAATAATAATTTTATATATAAAATAATAAAAATGAAAAATATAAATCATGGGATAATGATGTGAAATAGTGTCACAGAGTATGAATACAGACAATAGAAGATAATCAATGAAATAACTAGTACTGGTTCTTGAGAATGGGCTTGTACAACATGTTGATAAGGTTTATATCATGTCAAAAATGTTATCATGTGATGTTGTTGTGTATTGTTGTATATATTGGGTCATGTAAGAGATATATAATAGATATTTAGAAGATGAAAAAACTATGCATCAATTTAATATTCAATATAAATTGAATCAATAGTTTTTATAAATACCACCCCAAAAATCAAAACACCATTTCTCCATTATTCAGGTTCAACAAATCATAAAGAAAATAATTTAAAATAATTTGAATACCTCTTCTGATATTATATCAAAAATAAGAATATAATCAAACGATTTTATAACGCCAGTTTAAATCCATTCAATCCTCTTTATACATTTTCAAAATAGTTCCTGATAACTAGTAGCAGAGTTGGAAGGAATATTCAATTATTTGTATTTAATTTATCTTGTGACAACCGATTTTATTTGAAAAAGATGATGAAATAATTTATTAATTTATCTCATTAAATATTGCACTAAAATCATCAAAATCACTTCGTTTACTTATATTTAATCAATATATATATATAAGATCAATTTTCATAATAAAAGAACAAAGTAGCCGCAAAAAAAGTGTAAAAGAAGTAGAATACATGAAAGTAGGGTACATTACAAAAGTAATGTTGGCGAACTATATAGTTCTCTATTCTAAATATATGGATTCTGAAAAACATATTTCACATTTTTGAAAGTAGGGTTTATATACCATACATTTCAATATTTCTAAATTAGGTTTTTTGAACCATACATTGAACTATTTGGAATATAATGTTATTAAACCAAACTTTTTAAAAAAATGAAAACATAGTTTGACAAAATTCAATAAATATTTAATGGATCTTAACAAAATATCTAAAATTTGGTCATTTATAATTATTTTTATAAAATACTATTATATTTACAATGAAATAATAATCGAATAAATCTTACTTCTACTTTTCCTGAAATCATAAAAAACAGAAGTAATAACATTCTAGAAAAAAAAATTTGTGAAACAACATTGGGGAACTACATATAATTTAATGACCATATAAATGGTCTTTTAAGACATAAATGTAACCTATTGAAATAAAGAATTCTTTTTGGTTTTCTAAAAAATTATGTATGGTGAAAATATGATATCTTTAAAATATACAGTAAATTAAATCTTATAAATTTTCAAAACAATTGACATTAATGGTTTTAAAAAATGAAGTATCAGCGTCATTGAATTTTTTAGAACAAGAAAATAATTTTTAGAATTCATCATAAACCAATGAAATTTATATAAAAAATATAACAACCAAGAATTATAAGAATCAAAAAAATCCAAACACATTGGATTGAGATGTAATAAAAAAATAGTATAAAATAATAATTTATTTTATATTAAATTAAAATTTTGATACTAAAATTAAGAATCAAAAATCGGGCCTAAATGAGAACAATATAGACAATGTATTATATATTGTCGCGATTTATTAAAATGGATATATTGATTTTATTTTTTATATGATTTTTCAATTATTAAATTATAATTTAATTTTCTCAATATACAATTAAAATACCAAAATGAATTAAAATTAAAAGTCAAAAGTAATAAAAAAATCGTAAAGGGTTTTGAAAATTGAAAAAATGTTTCATTATATGTAATAAAAAACATGCTCATTCAGGAACAACATCAACTAGAATTTCCACATGAATCTCCACTAGGATATATAATAGATATTCTAGTGGAATCCCATCATGAAGTTACAGTGGTGAAAGAATAGACCCAAATTGTTTTACTCAATCCAGTAAAAATATCATTAAAATTTTGGAAACATGTTTTAATTGGAGATTACACAAATTTTAGTATATGTTTTAAAAAAGGGTATCTTTTCAATATAATGAACTAGAATATGAAAATATGATACAGTATGATATCCATTTGAAACTCCAGTAGTAGTTCTAATGGAAGCTTCACTTGATGTTCCATTAGATGCTCCACTAGAAGTTCTAGTGGGGAAGAAACAAAACCAAATTCCCTTATAAATCATGTAAATAATTCACTCCAATAAAGAGATTTTTTTATTCCAAAATTACTGTATAAGTTTCAATAGAAGCTATATTTGCAGGATAATTTTCAAGAAAATGACTGGACGTTCTAGTGGAATTTCCAATAGAACATCCAATGGATGATCCACTTGAAGGTCCACTGTAAGTTAAACTATAAGTTCATCTATAATATATACTATAAGCTCCAATAGATGATTGAATAGAATAATTATTGTAATGAATACTAGAAGTTCCAGGGAAACATAATAGAAAAAAATTTCCAATTAAATCTGGAAAAAACATCGAAGTAATATAGAAAACATAAATTTTGGGGATTCCATAAATTATAGAATATGTTTCAACATGAGGTAGATTTTCACTATAATTAGCTGGAAGATGATTTAATATTATAGATTGATTTTCGTATAGAAACCCCACTATAATTTCCATGGTTCTATCCATTTGACACTCTACATGATGTTCTATTGGAATCTCCACTGAAATTTATAGTAGAAGATCAACTAGAAGTTCCAATGGGGAAAGAATAAACCAAAATCCCATGGTAAATCCTATTAATCATTATGTGAATTATAGAAAACATTTTCTTATCGATTATCCAAATCGTAGTATATTATTCTATCATAACATAAGTAATAATTCCACTATAAGTTCCCTTGGAACATGTAGTGGATGTTTTAGTGGAAGTCCCACTAGAAGCTCTACTAGTTGTTCCATTTGAATATCCATTATAATTTCTAGTGGAATCTCAACTGGATGTTCTTTTTTAACAGATGGGGAAACTATTAGAACAAAATACCTTTCTTAATCCTATTAAAAATTTTCTACAATATAGAAAATGTTATTTTTTAGGGATTTGAAAATATACAATAGACGGTTCAACATTCAATATAATTAGATAGAATAATACATGAAGTTTTAGTGGGAGTTACATTGGATGTTCCAATGGAATATCTAATGGAATATCAAATAGAATGCCTAGTATACATTAAAATGGATGTTCTAGTATATTTTCAAGTGGAACCTCTTGTGTAACCTTCAATGGAACCCCCAACGGATGTTCTAGTGGGTGATCCACTATAAATTATAGTGCATGATTTATTAGAATTTATAGTGGGGAAATATAAAACTTTTCCAACTACTATCCTAAAAAATTAAACTATAATAGAAAAAATGTTTTTTTTGAGGATTACAAAAATTATGATACTGGTTTTAGTCAAAACATATGGTATTATTCTTATAATAATACTATATGTTCCATGTATGTTATAATGGAATATCCTCTAAATGTTACTATGGAATCTCTACTCCAAGTTCCTAATTCATTTCATATAAAATACATACAATAATCACATTCTAGTATATATCTTAATGGAAAGTACAATAGAAATTCCTTTGATATTTCCAATGGAGGTTTCAGTGGAACCTCATGTGGAATTTCCAATGGAACTTTCATCAATAAATCTTAAAAAAGTTTTTTCCCTCTGTTCTGATGGGATGTAGTGTCTTATAAAAATATTATTTTATAATTCAAAAAATATAGATAGAAAAAATACAATGATAATAGAAAATAATATAGATGATTTAAAAAATAAATTATGATAATATAACAAATACTTTTTCTGAACTATAAAAGAGAATTTTCAATGATATAGAAAATGATGATTTTATTATAAATAGATAAGATATGGAATATTATTCTACCTTTTGTACCTTATTTCTTCAAAAAACCATTTCTAGTGAATGAAACTAAGTACCACAAGAGTCACCAATGTTCTCATGGAAGACAAATAGTGGATTTTCATTTCACGAGGCTTCTGGAAAACAAGAAAATATGTTTGGTGGACTCATTGGTGTCACCAAACTATTTGGAGTGAATAATGTTTTCTAAGAACTTTTCATCAACGATCTCTAGATTCTCTGGAGTTGTCATTGAAGAAGGATTCATCATTGTTTCCATAATCATTGGAGTCACAAAAATAAACAATTGATCATTCTTAGGGATTTCAGATTTGGGATTTGGAGATAAAAACCATCTATAAATACAAATATAGGGAACTCAATACACAATTAATTTTACGGAGGAAAATGAAACTAGACATGTATATAAATCCCATAGATGAATTGGAATATCTAGTTAAATGGGAAACTGTGTATGATTCTTATTCTATGAAGTTAATGAATAAGGATTCATGTCGAGGGGCCTTCAGGATATATTATTAGGGATTTAATGATAAAATATTTGATGATTCTTGATATAATAAAAATGAAAGATTCCTCTAACCTTTATATAAAAATTGAATTCATTTTTACATTATTTAATTATTTTTTATTTTAAAAATTGAATAATAATAAAATAATAAATACCATTCAATACATAAAATTATGTTATAATATTTCAAATATAATTATCAATTGAGTAGTTTTTTATAATAACTCTTAGTTTTTTCTAACATTTACAATGAAAATTTTAATGTAAATATAATTATTAATAAAAGAATATTACTTACAAGATTTTTTATTTTTTATTTTATAATGTCATATTAATAATTTATAGCATTTATGTTGATTATTTTTTAATGTATAATAAATTTACTTGTAAAAATAAAATTACTATTTATAAATGTATATTTTAAAAAAACATGACAAAATGATAAATTCAATTTTTAAAATTGGATAATACTCATTAGATGGATGATATAAAATAATCCAATACATGGTTATGCAGAAAAATGGGGAAATCATGAATCTAGACATGTACCATACCTAAGAGACCACGGGTCGGAAAAATCGGTGTAACCTTATTTTCATCACTTTTGATGAATGTGAAAGAGGAAGATAAAAAGCAGTGACCTAAATAGTAGATCCTTCCAACAAATAGACTAAATTTTTGATGATCATTCTCTAGGCACCAAATTTTTTTGTGAATAGTATGTATGTTTGAATTTTGTATAATATCACTCGATCCACTATATATAAATAACACCACAACAAAAATAATCACATGTGCATCGACCACTAGTGGAGACTACCTAGTTAAATTAATTTTTTAAAAGAAGTGAAAATAGATTTGATAGTATTCTAGATGATGAATTTAATACATAAAAAGGAACCACTAGTCACCAATGTGTCCACATTAATATTTATAGTACCATTTGTGGGAGGATTATAGGTTTTTAAACACTTGAATCTGCCAATGATATTGATTTGGGAATCATCGTGACCCCATTTGGTAAGCTTGATGGTGAGATGATCAAACAAGAAAAAGAATGGTCCGAACAAATGATTAAAGAAAAAATAATTTCTATGGATCCATGTCATTCTGGAAAATATTCATAGTATATTTATAGAATCTGAGAGAAGAGATAAATTACACTTTTTCAATACCACAAAATTTTTAGGCATTGACTCCAAAATATAATAAGCCATATAAATCAACACATTCCACTTGTCCATGTAAATGGGGAACTAAAAAATCACATAAAAATTGGATTCTAACATAACAATTAATAGAGGACATAATGGATCATCAGAATCATGGTTATTCATGATGAGATCTATAAAAGGGTGTATAACAGAGCATTATTTGCTCTAAATGTTTTATGAATTAGAAGTGATTCAGAGATTCTATAGGGATTTCTAGTTTACAACTGAATTCAACTCCAACATTTTCAGCACCAGCAGGTTACCAAATTTCATTGATTAAGCATCAGAGTCACTATTATTCTAGTTGATATGATCATTTAATATCTTGATACCACTTTTTAGGTAATCCTTGAACATTATTTTGATCATTATTTAGATAGGGTTTGTCTCTGGTTGTTTTAGGTGAAATTTGAAAAAAATAGAGGCATTTTCTGATGTGCATGGTTGGCGAATGGTTTTCCCAAATCATTTTCCCCCAAGTGAAAACTATTAAACGATGGATTTTGGGGGTATTCACTAGAGAATAATGGTTTGAAAAACCATGCACCAACACTGGAGAAATCAATCACCCTATATTAGGGGTAAACGATTAGGGTTCATGAATTGTTAAACTGTGAAGCCCTTTCAATAAAACTATGCGTAAAGGTTTTAATTTATCTGAAAATTTTTTTTTCAAATTTTTGAACACCATTTAATGTTTATATAACCCCTACTAGGAACAAAATCGATTTCAAGGGTTGAGTAGGATCCCTAAATGTTATATTAGTTCCTCCAACCCCCTCCATTGATGAATCAAATCTATAGGAGATGACTAGATCAATCTCTTATAAGTTGATATAATCAAATTTGATCAATCAGAATCCATTTTTCTGTCCCCATTCATAATTATTAGATCATTTGGTTTTTATGTATCAAAAATCATTTTCATGGGATCTTTATTCATGTTTTTATTTCTACATTTTTGAAACCTTCATTACCTGTTGGAGGATCCAATTGCGAGTGTCAATTTCATATATTTGAAATTAGGTTGGTGGTAACAGAATTATTTTCCAACATTTGAAACATTTAATTTCATGATTACACTGAATGGAGTTTTTAATTGATTTAAAAACATGTAATTGTGATGATTTCATTTCTTATTATAAGGGGATATAGAAATTGATCAATAACCACATGTTCAATGGAATTGAAATTGTGGTATGCATTTATGAAAAAATATAGATTGATTTTGGAACAATTAATTATGGAAATTATTTGATTTTTTAATTAAGAAATGACTAAAATTGAATTATAATTTTAAATTGAATGAAACGATGAAAACCTATTCATTGGTTTTGAAAATAAAAAGTTATTTTTGATACAATAATTTAAAAATTATTAATCAAATAAGTTGAAATAATTAATTGAAAATTTTATTGACTGATTAGCTATTTCATAGCCTAGGTAGTTAGTGGTAACAAGGATAATTATTCTAGGACATTGACTCCATAGAAATTTATTGAATAACTATTACTTTATCATATTTCGCTTGACTACCTATAATGGGGACCTCTATTTGGGTGTAGTATAGCATTGATGGGTTCTCCATTTGGGGGTGTACATTTGTGTGAACACCTGACTTGTGTCATGATCACTATGAGATGTGTGAGGATCATATTATGTAATTAAGTGACATTCCATGGGGATTTTTTAAACAGTGATTTTTTTTATGATTTTTTTTATTTTATTATACATGAAATAAAATTGTTGAACAATTTTATTAATTCCAAATAATGTATATAAAATGACATATATAAAATATTAATTTAATCATTTTTGAATTTGTTTTTTTAAATATTTTACATATTTTTGAAATTAAAAAAATGTTTTTTTGAAATCATGAAAATGAAATTCCATGATCTATTTTATTAAAAATAATTGAATTAATGGTAATTTTAATGGTATTGATTATGAAACACATGGGGATTCCCTAATCGGATGTATATCTCACACTGAACATTTTCCATTATAGATTTTTGTTTATTATTCCAGGTCTGAGAAATGTGAATGCATTTCTCAGTGGTGGTGGATGTTATTGATCCTTTGGCATTGACTTATAGAGGTGACCTGTTGATAAGTTTTCTACTCGTTTCATGGGATGTTTTAAATTTATCTTAATAGATTTTGATTACTTTGATGATTTAATACATTTTATTTTATTATAACTATATTGTTTCTATTACATTCCCCTTTTGGTGTATTTAGAATAGTATCTTTTAACTTTTATCTTCCATTATTTTGTGGAAAATTAATTCCCTCTTTTTTCATGTATCATGCCTGGTGCTAGTCTCCTTCCAGTAGGGATTAGAATCACCCTTGGGGGTATATCAGTGTATAATCCGGAATCAATGTACCATAGTTGAAATAATGTTCCATGAAAACTCTCATCATAAATAGAATGAAGTAACCATAAGTGGTTTGTGAAGAAAATCTAGAGGAATAATTGGATCTAATTCAGAAATTTGATCTGTTTTTCATTTTGTTTTTTTGAAATTAAAATAATCAAATCTTATCTGACCATAAATATATTCTTATATACTTTGTTTGAGTTAATGATCTGAGAAATAATTAGATTACTTCAATGCTGTTTTCTGATGTTGTGTAGCATCATTCCATGCAAAAGATTGGTGAATTGGACCCAAGAGGAATCTTTCGGTGAATTATAGTGAGCAGATCCTAACATGGAATAGAATCTTGTTATGATTATTGTGTGTGTTTAAAATAATCTAGGATAAGAACCTGCACCCATTCTGATTCAACATTACATGGAAAAACCTCTAAGGTTGGACTCACAAAATTATTCTCAAGAGTTAATTCACTAGAAGCTTGTAGAATTCCAAGGATCAAATGATCCTCAAGATGATGAATATTGATTAATAAAGATATATCATTTATTTTATTACTTTTTAATACTTCATTCGATTAATGTAAAATGTTCCTTCTTTAAGATAGAGTGACCTAGAGGGAGATTGTGGGATTTCATGGTAATATAAAAGAAGTATATTGAAATATAGTGGATGGACAACAAGTTTCTTATAACTATAAGTACTATAAATAGTCTATGTTGTGATATAAGACTATGGTGTTTTTCAAACCAAAATAAGCCGACTAGACCAATATGAAGTTCACAAAATACTTTTCTGAGCTTATGGAATTTTCACATGAGATTATATTGAATGAGAATTTGAATACATAACGGATTGATATGGGAAATAAACCTAATCATCATTCATAGGTTTTATTAATGATAATTATTTCTTATGTTGATGTGATGGATAGGGATTTGATGGGTGAACATGGATTTATTTGTTATTTAGGGTTTTTGAGAGGTCATTTTTCACCTAGTGGGTTCTCTATGAGTTCCATTAAAGGAAAAAATAATCTTGATGAGTCTTAGAGTAGATATTGATAGTAGCCATCTTTCAGACCACATGAAGTGCCGTATAGAGTCCCATTTACATGATTCTAGTATGGAATGTTTGGGTATTTGAGAATTGTTTGTAATGAGGCGCCAATGATCAATATTTATTGTGGACTCTTTGGAAAACTACATAAATTATTCCATTTATTTTATACTTTGAATAGTGTAATGGATTCTTCAACACCTAAAATTAATTTGGTGAAATCAGATGATTCACCACCGTAGGGTTTCTATCCATAGGCATCCAAAACAAATCTTCTTCACATAGAAAAATATTATCCAGGGTATGTAGATACTGGTCCAGGGACTATAAGAGGAACCATCACAATAGCATCATATTTAGTGAATGCACAATTTGATATGTGTGAATCATATTCATTTATATTAACTAATATTTTAAACATGATAAATCATTCTAAACATCCATTATCTTATGTGATGGATGGTACTACACCCAATATAACAAAGAGAGAAGAGGATCAACTATTTTTGACAAGTATATTCTCTTTATCATATATTGATATTTTGAAGGGTTTTTGGTTCTCTACATGAATCCTATTAAGTTAATTTTTAAAATGGATTTCCTCGCATATAAAAAGGCCTAAATTGAGTGATATCTTCGATGGGTCTCCTTTGCTACACCAATGGAGGTGTACTGTATCATTCTTGGAGGATGGGACATGAAGTTGAGTAGAGCGATACCTTATTATCTAATGTTGGGGAAATTTATTTTAGTATTTTATTTTTATAGAGTGTTAATATTTGTTGAATGATGTATCTCCATTTATTTTCAATTTTATTATTTTTTTCCTTATGATTTAGATTTTCTCCCACTAGAAAAAGAGGTAGAGTTTTGTGGTGATTTTGATCATTTAAATCAACCAATTTTAATACCTTTTTATCACATGGAACATACAGAAATGAAAAAGTTGATGAATCAGTTGGACGATTTATTAGAGAAAGCCTTTATACACATCAGTTTGTTTCCATGCAAGTAACATGTTATCTTTTCCAAGAAAGATGATGTAACAATTAAAATATGTTATTAATACCAAAATATCATCCAGGTTATAGTATATACATATTATCTATTTCCATGGATTGATTATCTATTTGACCATTTAAAACGTTTAGGCGATTCTCAAAGATTGATCTTCGCTCTTTTTATCACCAGTTAAGAACACAACAATCAGAAATTCAAATAACAACCTTCTGGGGTAGGTATGATCATTTTGAGTATTATGTTATTCCATTTCGTATAATCAATCCTCCTAAAGTCATCTAATATTTTACGAATAGGATATTCCATGAATATAAAGATACATTCATGGTGGTCTTTGTAGATGGCATCATGGCTTACTCGATGTCTGAGGAAGATTATGTGTGTCATCTATGAATAGTTCTATAAATCATGATAGATCATAAAGTTGATGAAAATCATTTAATTTGTATTTCATTTAAATAGAAAGTGATTTTCTAAAGATAGATGGACTCTTTTGGTGGTATCATATATTTTTAGAGCATGTAAGTAATAAATTTTTTCAGCTAGAAAAGTTATTATGTAAAATTTTCATAATTCCCATGGGGATATGAACCCAGGAAAAAATAATATTTTTTATAATATGAAGTGATGAATATGGTGGCTAGGTATGATATGTGACCTTTCTTATTTTTATTCACATTGTTAAACTTTTCCATAGGTTAAGGTCGAGCACTAGAGAACTTCTGGTATTCTACAATCCCTTCTTGTGCTAACTTGGATGTGCCATGATAATTCTATGGAATTTGTGGTGGGGTTACTACAAACCCCATGAAAGAAAAATTTAGTATGGGTTTTACTGATAGGCTATGAAAATATGATTATTTTATACCCATTAAGGATATAACCATAGTTGAGGAATTGGTAAATATCTATTGGAAATTGGTTTTCATTTTCATAGATATCCATATACTATAGTCTATGATAGAGTTCCTAATTTTACCGCTCATTTTTAGTAAGGCCTTCATTAGGTGATGAGATCTCATGTTCCTTTGACAATGGAATTCCATCCATAGTAGGATGGATAGGAAGAGTGGAATATACAGATTATTAAGGAAATTATTTGTTCATATATAATCAAATTGGGATGATCTTGGAATGAATATTTGGGAAATGTTTAGTTTTCATATAACATTAGTTGTAAGTACATGATATGGATGGATCCTATGACACCATGTATGTTAGGAATTGTAAATCTTTGTCATGTTTGTTGGAAATTGGTGAATGTCCCTTGGTTGGAGCAATCTTGGTCCACGAAATGTCACAATAGATTTATTATATTCATCATAGAATTTTTACTATAGAAAGATTGTATAATAATTATACTTATCATTTTTAGAGACTATTAGAGATTTCAGTTGGTGAACAGGTTTTTATAGAGTTTCTCCTCATTTAGGTTATCGATGACATTGGATAAAAGGAAATCGTGCTATTAATGTTGTTGAAACTTTTGCGGTTGATGAGATGGTTGGAAATTGGGATTACCTTTTATTACGTCTACCTTAGTTGATGTCAATACATAGTGTGTTCTTTGCATCACACATTCATGAGTATCTTTCTAAACCCTCTCATGTCTTTAGATGGGAGGATCTTGATGTTGAGCTTGATTTATCCAGGACTAATCAGTCAGTTGAGACTATTGATTCCGAGAAAAATATACTTCATGGTAGCATGATACCATGGGTCTATGTGCTATGGAATTATGGTTATGATTCTCATGAAATGTGGGAGATATAGGAACGGAAGAGAGAGGAGTTTACCTATCTTTTTCATTTGGAAATTTCATGATAGGAGTTTAAGAAGAATAATGTGTTTATGGTGGGGAGGTTGTAGAACCCCATTATATATTTTTAGGTATTCCTAGACTATTTTTTTCCTCATTCTTTGGTTGGGGGTCATGTAGTGTTGTTTCAGGTGAAATTGGGAAAACAAATCAAGGCTTTTTTCGGATGTTCATTGTTGGGACATGGTTTTTCAAAACCGTGCACCCCACTAGTTTAAACAGTACATCCCTAGACAATGCTGGTTTTAACAACTAGTTGAAGTTTTGAATTACCATGACATCGCTTAGGATAAACAACTCACCGGTAAACATGTTGCATGATTAGGGTGCACCATTTTTCTATCCATTTGGACCACTCTAGGAAATCGGGCACAAGGATTTTATTTAATCAAAAAATAAATTTTTAAATTCATGAACCCCAATCTGCGTTTCCTATAACCCTGAATTGGTCCTAACATGATTTCTAGCATTGAAAAGGAACTATTGAAGTGATGATGGCTCCTCTAACACCTTTCATTGATGAATCAAATTTTGTGTGGAAGATCTACGCTCTCTTTGGTATGTGTATCTCCTCTTGTTTATTGTCTCCTTATCCCTCTTTCTATCCTCCTTAGAGAGTATTATATCATGATGTTTTTGAGGGATCTATACTATATTTGATGGGATCCTTATTCTAGGATGGATTTCTAGATCTCTGAATCCGTAGATCTTCTTTGGTAGATCGCCTCATGAGTGTCAATTCTTGATCTTCTATTAATGGTTGGATATTTCATATTTATATTACCTATAATTGAAAACATTAATTAATAGATTATGTTTTTTTGATTTTTTAATTAATTTTAAAAAATTGAATTGTGTTGAAATAATTATTTCTTTTAAAGGTATATTAAAATTGATAAAACCACAATTTTAATGCAATGGAAATTACAGGATGGATAAATAGAAAATAAAATCATGATTTTGGAAATAATTTTAGTTGAAAATATTTGATGTTGTTTTTGAGAAATACATTTAACTTTAATGTCAATTTGAAATGGAATTAAATTATTAAAATATATAATTTTATTTTTAAAATATTATGGTGTGTTGGAAATTGAAATTGTTCCACTATATTTTAATAGATTTGAAATGATTATTTCCCAATTTTATTGATTGATTGACAGTTGATGCACAAGTTAGCATTAATATATTGTGTTAACTAGGAAAATCATGATAGGAAAATCCCTCCCTAGAAATGGATTGATAATGAAAACTATTATGAAATCATATTTGGATTTATTTCAGATAATGGGTTCCCCTATTTTCATGTAGACTTCCACTAAAATATTCCCCTTTTGGTTTTTATATGTGTATTCACAAATTACAAGATCTGTGATCACTATAATATTTTATAGCACACAATTACCAGATAAACTGACATACCACAGGGCTTTTTTACATGTTTTCTCCTTTGCTATGAGTTTTTATTTGATTAAACTTGCCATTGAATTTTTGAACTATTTTATTCATGGGAAGATATTTTCATACAGTATTTCATATAATTTTTTTAATCATGATTGATAGATTTTTTGAAAAATCAGCAATAATTTCAAAAAGAAAACATCATTTTATGAAAATATGAATATAAATATGTTGGACCTCTTTTATTTAAAATTTTAAAAGTAACGGTAAATTTTACTTATATTGATTATGGAACACATGGTGAGACCCTGCTGGTATTTATAGCTCACACCATAGATTTTCATTTGTCTGATTGTAGATTTAATTATTCTAGGTCATATAAAAGGGAATGTGCCTCTTGGAGGAGGGTCATGTTCATGATTATATAGATTGGATTGATGGAGGCGACTAGTGGATATGTTATCCACCAATTTTAGGTTATTTTTATGTTTTATGATGATATATGTTGATCACATTGATGATGTAATACTTTGATATTTTTGTACCCATTTGGTTTATAGAAATTTCTCTATTTATAGTGTTGATAATACTGACTTATAAATTTAATATTATACTATTTGGTTGAATATGTTTTCTAGATATTATCATGTATGATTATAGGTTCTAATATCTAACATGTGGGGATAAGAAATTTACATTGGGCTTTGTTAGTTCCAGCTTCGGTGTCAGGGTTTTAGGGTATCTGGGTAGGTTTGTTGAAGGTCATCTACCAAATACATTGTACATAGAATATTCAGAATAATATTTCACTATATTTTTTAAAACCATTAATTAACCATTTTTGTACACTATCCACTACCATACATATTAAACAATTATTTCACATTCTCAATATCCATACCTTCAACAATCATTGAAGGTACCAAGGGGAAACTATTATCTAGCATCCAAGTTAAATTCCATATATCTAAACTAGATATATCCAATATCATTAAATAGTGGAATTTATTTATATTATAATAAAAACTCCACAATCGTCTCCAAAAATATGATTTTCATGGGAAAAGATTTGACCCACATAAGTTTGAATTCGGAAAATATTTTTCATAAATGACCCAAGAAAAAATAGAATCATGCTGATCCATAAGCTTCCATCCCAGCATAAAAAGAATGGAATCATTAAAAATGTATTGATATTAAAACCACATACCTGTAGTAGACTTATGGGGGAAAAGAATGAGCCACACCATCAATAGGGTTATCATCATTCCATTATTACTCCTTACATGAAAGAATCAATCTAGTATTCAATTGGTAAATAAACCTTGTAATTTTAAAATGAATTATCATAGGTGGGGATAGGTTGAACCGTGGCCTTGATATGGTTTTATTTACCCTATTTATAAATCCATTTACCGGAACACCCTTGAATTTTCTTCACAATCCTTTCCAAGATACCTTAAAACAACTCTTTTTTGAACTCCCATAAATAGTGTGCAAACTAAAATATTTGTTGTGCTTTTAAACCACCTTAATTCTATAAGCAATTTAGAGATCATCATTCATCCCTGTAGGAACGCCTAAACTAAATATGATCATTTACATGGAAATTCCAACCAATAACCCATATTTTGTTTTATTCATTTGGATAATTTGTTAGATGGCAACGAATCCCACCAAGGTAGCTCTCAAAAAAGAATGTTCCACATCAAAAAATAGGTGGGAAATAGGTGTCCTCTACAAATAATCCTTCACAGCATGAACCAAATTAACCCTAGTTTCCATAAAAAGTCTCATTGGAAAAACATCAGCCACCAAAATAGATATGAAAGGGAAGATTTTTTCACCCAAATGAATATCCCAAATCGGAGAATAGGTTTAATAGGGACCACTATTGATTTTATTTATGAAAAAGATAGTAGAAATAAAATACATTATAAATTAAATAAATTAAGAACAAACCCCCATTTTATTAATAAAAAACAAGATAAAAGGCCATTAAAATCTTTAATAGGCCTTATTTATATCCCACTTCCAAGCCATGATACATCTTTTCAAAAAATATCCACCTTTTCGGATTGAAAAACATCATGGGAAATAATGAAATTATCTAATATGTGTCATTTAAGGATGAAACCACATAGGATTTCATAAATATTCGATGACATCCATGGCCATCGATGGTTAAGCCACATTTTTGGAAATATTTCAAAGGTAATATAGTATAAACTGATAGGCCTGATGATTGAGACCAAAGAGGGTTTTTTAATCATCTAAATGAGTGCTATAATAGTCTAATTATGTTCACAATGACAAAATTTTCCCGTAAAAATTAATTTCATGAAAGTTTAAATTTCTGGACCAATAATACAATAATATTTTTGAATGAAATAATAATAAAAACAATCTGGTCTAGGGACATTGTTCTAGTGTATTTGGTTTAGTGTAACCAAAATCTCAACATTATTAAAATCACATGTGAGCTGGTGATTCATCATTTCCAAAACCAGTGGTTCCATTCAAGTAGAATTATAAAGATAAATGGACACTACCCCAAAATCATAAAAATATCCACATAAAAACACATGGTAAGATCTTGGATTCCTTTATTATACAATATAGTCCTACATTTAAAATTTGTGAGAAAATAGTTAGAGTTCATGTGCCCAATTTTGAAGTCCTTATGATTGAAATAGAAGGTATTAGAGTTTCCCACATTGATGTGGAATTATTGGGACTGAATATACCAAAAACATTCATTTATTTTGAGTGCAACATCAATGTCAGCTTCTTGTCCCGAGATTGTGGATAGATTATAATCATAAAGGCCGGTAGAATATAAATCATTTAGATTTCATTAAATAACATCACAGTTAATATTAGCTAGATGAGAATTGAGATCACTCCATTTCAACATGGAATCTTCAAGATGTATATTTCTTCATATGTCAGGATCCTCCACCATCCAAAAGGATCAAATCACATCTTTTCACTCTTTGTCCTTCTCCCATAAGCCCAAGAATCTGAAGATTCATTCATGAAATGGTTTCCTAGAATTAAGATATGTTTATATTTTTTTCATAAAATGGTCTTATAAGCACACAGGTTTTTGATTTTATGACTTTGATGTATTTAAATACATATTTTTAGAGATATGAGTAGATACAATGTGAGTTTTTGAGGCTCGGTGTCTCAAAATTTAATTATATTAAAATATTTTATATATTTTATATTTCCCATGCATAGTTTCATAAATAAAATTTTATAAATCATAAAAATAATTTCCAATAAAATTTTAAGACAACAGATGAGTCCATAATTCATTGAAAACATTAGGTGTGACCTAAAATAGGCAAGTGTGTGGTGTTCAGATATCTCACCCATTGTCAGTATGTTCTGTGGATAAATTAATTATTTAATAATATTATCTTAAAAATAATTATTTAGAAATACAATAATGGAGAATACAATATGTTTAGCTGCATAAACCAAATGTTGATTCTATATCTTCTTTCCCTCCTTCCATTGAACAATCTCCTTGGATGATGATGAATCACTGGATCGGTGCAGATCGGGGTGCAGCAAACACAATGACATCCTTATATAATTGTCCATTGAATTATTCTATGAATAATGATCTAATATCTAAGAAGGAATTAACAAAATTATATTCCATTTTTTTGTTAAATTTCTTGAATAATCAATCTATTCGAATGATCTGGGCCAACTGTGGCCTGAGCATGTGCCCATGTACCAATTAAATTGATTAATCCTTATTTTTTTATCCCTAGATATACCCATTCTCTATAGTTGGGAAATAATGATTATAAGTGACCGTTTAAATGCCTTTTTTCCATTCGTCTCTTTAATATTGCATTCATCATATATAGAACATGTGGTCCTGTTTCGACAATTTCTGGAAGTATCATGACTTATTAGACACCTAGAATCATGATAGATTAATGATTGAGGAATATATTCATAGAACCATATTATTTTGGGGATTTTGTCATGTTTTTTATGATTGATTCAATGATCATAGGATGGATCATTTATAGAGTAATGTTCTTGGGTGCGTGGATGATGCAATTTTTTTCCAAAGTTCGATGGAATCCAATTTCTAGAGAATTATAGACGAGAACTAAGTTCCATAGCCAGATCCTCTATTTTCTTGTGGAATTGATGTTGGAATGGAAGGGACGTGGCCAGATTCAACACATGTGGGAAAATATAGAAAATGTTAAAACCCGACAATAGTCCATATACAATGATGAGCACACCACGTGTATACCATTGGTTGTGAAAGATAAGGGATTAATATTTTAAAAAGATGGAATGGTGTGTATCCCTCGTAAAAGTTTTATACCATCTTCCTCATCTAGATGCAGCATATGTCGGATCACATATTAAGGTACCCAACATGTGACCTAGTACACATGCACGACTAGAACACATGGGAATCACCTTGTGTGATGTGGAATGTCATGTAGTAATGTACCCTCACTTGGGATAAAATACACAGAAATACCGTGGGTACAAGAACATGTCCAGAGCACACGAGATGTACCACGAGTGGCATAGGAACACAATTTATATCCCCCACATTAAATGTAATCATGAATAGTTGGAGATACATTGAACTCTAGGGAATCAATTAGGTTATATAGTGGGACCAAAATTCATGTGGGTCCCCTCACACATTGTGTGTAACACCCCGAGCTTCCACGATACACTTCTCATTCAATAATGCAATAGCTTGCATTGTACGCAACTTCGAGTTCTAAAACATCGCGAATAATCAAAGTAGCCGTTATGAATAGTACTAACCACTTTTTAGAATTATAGAAATTTTATATTTTAAAATGGACTTCATTTTTGTATTCGTAATATCGAAATTATCCAAAGTTGAATTTTTTTGTAATTTTCTGAGAACTTCCAATTTTTTTATGAATAGTGAAAATTACTTAAAAACAACTTTTTAAATAAAAATAATTTATAGTGATAAGTTATACTATTTAGTGGTTTTAAAGTATAATTATAATATATTTTTACCATTTTATCCAATGGTGGTCATTATAATTAATTTAACATTGAAATTGGACATAAACAATTGCCAATATTTTGATATAAATTGTTTCTTAAAAACAAGCTATTTGTTGTGACAGCGGGAATTAATTATAAAATTAATTAATGCAACTTATATGTTTGGAATTTTTTAAAATAGACGTCATTTTTGAATTCGTAATATCAATTATAGCTTAGGGTGAAATTTTGCCCTTCTTCTGAAAAACTTCAATTTTTGATGAATAGTGAAACCACTAAGTGGTAGTTAAATAACTGATTTTTCGTTTAAATAAAATATTACCACTCCTGTGATTTGATTTTCAAAAATCTGACATACCAGGTTGTCATTAAGAAGTAAAATGTGGTTCAATGAGATTAAAATAATTTTTGGTGAATAGTAACTTTTAAGTTCTTAATCGCGATTAGAGGTAATTAGTGTAGTTTAAGGTAAAAATAATGTTTTAATAATATGAGATGAGCTTGACACTTTTCCTACTCCTATTGGATGAGTCATGGACGACCAAGACAACCCATGGGTCAACTTGGGGACCCCATGGAGCCACTTTGGTTGGAAAATGACATATATATATATTTATTTAATGTTAAAATTAAATTGACATAAACATGAGTTGTTCTACTAAAATAGTTTTTACGTGGGGTTACACAAGTCCATATTTTGACTATAAATATTAATTAGAAATATAAAAAGATTTCATACATCATAGTATTTTTTTTATAATTTTTAGACATTAAATAAATTAAATTATATATGACATCATCATGATGCAGCGATGACCTCATTATTTAACGATTTAAATAAAATGGAAAGATAATGTAAAATCCAAAGCGTACACTTGTCAAAAACCTATTAAATCAGTAGATTTCGAACCCTTATCATCTTATCCTAGAATTATATAAGTGTGGGACCTCTAAAATCCGAAACACATTTTATAATAAAGTGACTTTTCTTTACTTTCCAAGAGTACCCCTCCTCTCCACTTATAAAAGGCCGCCACCACTCCCACCTTATTCACACTTTCAAGCCATTTTGATCGGCCAACCTCTGCCCAAATACTCTCTCAACCTCCACCTCTTACTCCTAGAAGCCTTACTTTGGGCAGAACTCTTCCCAAGGAAGCCTTTGGCTCAAATCAAAAAGAGTTACCCGATTTTGAGGTAATGTCTTCTCTAATGTTGTTTTGTTTTGTTTTTCTTCTCCAACCCCCTATACTCTTTTTATTCATTTATTTTGTAACAAAACCAGTATCCTCAATATACTAGGATGTTTTTATAAGATGTATTCGGGCTACACTTACACACACCTACATCTAATGGTTAAAGAACATACGGTTTCTGTGGATGGCGAATTTCTGCCCCACGAAACGATGATTGTTCAACACTCATATAACACCTTCAAAGGTGGCCATTAAGATGTAACTATTTTTATATATGATATATAATATGTTTATGTTTTACTTATGCTTCTGTATTTCTCATTTATAGCATACTTTATGATTTCCATTATGGGTAAAACGCGATAATTTCATTTTAGGAAGTGCGGACTACCGCCCCCTCAAAGTGATTTGAATCGTTAACGCCATATGTGGGATCTATAAAGGATGGATTAAATGGTATTATACACTATATTATACTGGAATTATATTATACATTTATATCATTATGATTTCGTTCCATTAAATATGAAATTGAAATGAAAGTAGCGTTCATGCGTACGTACGGCTTACCGTCTCCATGAATGGTGCATTTCATTTCTTACCTCTAAATGTTACGTAATATTATAAATAAATGTATATACTGGATATATAAGATATATATGACATCAAAATCATGAATATAATTCTGTAGATAATGGATATTCTACCACATAAAACAACTTGTAATTATAAGAATTTCATTGTTGACTCAAGTACCAAAGATCGACAAAACGACCGTTATTAACATAAATAATTACATAATGTTCATAACATTTTAATAAGTGATATAAAAAGGATAATGAAATTAAAAATGGTTCTTAATAAGGTATATATTAACTCTAGTTTATTATTCAGGAGGTTAAAGAACAGTTGAGTCAAGTCAGACATGAGGTAAGGGAATTTTTAACCCAATTTCCATTCTTTGGGTTAATCTCCTACTTTCAAATTATGTCATGATATTATTATGTCTTATTTTGTATTATTTATGTGTACCTATAGTGAATACACATAATATATATTTTTTATTTTAAAAATGATCTTTTTAAGGACTTCGTCGCAATCTCCTTTCATTGAGGCATATTTGGTTTTATACACAAATATCTTTTATAGGGTGTATAAACCACTTTGACTTTTACGTTTATTCAAAAGGAATCTTTTTTATACGAAGCGTTTTACTAAATGACAAAAAGGGAATGTTTTTATTTCCGTACATAGGCGGCGACAATGACTTCTCTGCCTCCGTGACCATTATTTGAGTTTCGGCTTCCTCTACAAGCCATACCTTTTTTAAAAGATAAATAAATACCATGTTTTACATTTCTTTTATTTTGGTATTGAAAATGGTTTTGAAAGTGTTTTTATTATATCAATGTGTTGTATTGATATCTTGTGATTGAAATGTGGAAATGTTATGTTTCCTTTATGCATGTTTTATGTGATACGATTATGTTATGGTTTATGATATGTTTAAACCTATTCATATGAGGAATGCATTGGACTTAATAAGTGACGGGTGGAGCCCACTATAGCTCCTCGATGCATCGGCAGGTCTCATGAGACAAACTAGTTTCTTGGCACGAGGCCTTGACAATATCTTATTTCTGGTCTTCGCACGAGGCCTCGACTACGTGGTTATGATAGTTTGGCATTATGCATTCCATCATTATGAAAGTGGTTAATGATATTTCATGTGATTATTCAACCAGTAGAATATCCATGTGAAGAAGTAAATGGCATTATCTCATTTTACTTTTGCCATATTATGTTGATGTTCAAGTTTAAAAGGCTTTTGTTTTAGTTATACATTGCCTTAAATGTTTATGTTTATTTATGAAGGCTTCCGCAATATTGTTATCCTTACTGAGCATCTGAGCTCACCCCATTCAATGTTTTAATATTTTCCAGGATGTGAAGAAGTATTTTATGAATGACCTGCAGGGATTGTCAGAAGAGGATATGAGAGTGGACTATGGAGACTTTGTTATTGTAGTTTTTCACTTTATGATGTAATGTAACGTTTACGAATGTATCTAGTGTTTCCAAAGCTACTAAACTAATCGGTCATTCGAGACTTGATCTTTTGTGATCTTGCCAATGTTACGAAGTAACGCACCGGCTCTGAGTAGCTGGGGTCGGGGCGTTACAGTTGGTATCAGAGGAAGTTTAGTACTAACCTTGGAAGCTAGATTTAGATAAACTCTGATTATAGAACATAGCCCGAAGATAGACTTTAAGGATTAGTATAGAATAACTTCCTAAAATTTTGGTATTATATTGATTTTGTGAGTTTTCCGAGCAATACATCCCTGTGTGGATACGAGCAGGTAGAGGCTGCTCTAGAACTGATGTACCTAGGGGTAAAACCCGAAAACACCGCTTTGAGCTAGACTCGAACGGGAACTGGTGCCCGACAACGGGCCTTACTGCACTCTTGGTTACGACACTCCCGAGGGATATGCTTAGGATAATTCTCAATTTTCTTTACAAACCACTATGAACGGTTATGAGTATATACTTCCTCAAATAAAACCTTTTTATGATTATGGATTATATCCATAAATAGTTCAATTTATGTTAAGTATTTTACAAGTATGGAATTATGTATTCTGATTCATAAACTAATTTAGTTTATGCCATTGTTTAGAAATGGTGCCTAGTGGCAGGAATGGAAACCGTATCAATGCATGCACTCCGTGTAGGGATTGCCCTCCTGCTCAAGATAATTATTATGGAGCTGGAAATACAACTGGTGCTGATCAACTTATTACCATACTGGGACAACTCACTCAGGTTATGAATAATAACCTTACTCGTATGGAGCACCCTGATCCGCAACGTGGAGGATCAATGTTAGACCGCTTCATGAGGCAACAACCGCCAACATTTAATGGGGGTACAAATCCATTAGTAGCTGAGCAATGGATAAACTCCTTATAGAAAATATTCCATGCCTTGGGAGTAGCGAAAGGGAGAAGGTTGTCATGGCAGTTTACCGCCTCACTGGAGATGCCGATCAGTGGTGGTCGCTGATTCAAAACACAAAGGAAGATGATGACGTATCGAATATGGAATAGAGGGAGTTCAAAGAGATTTTCCTAGAAAAATACTATCCTCGTGACCATCGAGCAGATATGGAAAGACACTTTTTGAGTCTGAGACAAAATGAGGATGACAATGTCGCAAAGTATGAGGCCAACTTTACAAGGTTAGCGAGGTATGCTGCAGATTATATACGTAACCCAAGTGGTAAGATTGATCGTTTCTTTGATGGGTTAAAACCATTTCTCCATCGAGCTTTAGTATCACAGTCCTTCTCATCAAACGAAGATATTGTCTCGTGTGCTATCACGATAGAAAAGGAATTCTCTAAGTCTTATGGCAACAAAGTAAAGAAAGAGAAGAAGAGAATGGTGGAACAAGAGACAGATAAAGGGAAAAAGGGAAAGAAGGATTTTCCATTATGTGATAATTGTGGGAAGAATCACCCTGGTACTTGCCTAAAAGGAATGGGAGTTTGTTATAAATGTGGGGAAAAAGGTCACCAGGCGCGTGATTGCAAGGGAAAGAAAGAGGCTATCAATGTTGAATGCTATAATTGTTGAGAAATGGGTCATTATGCAAATGAATGTCCTAAGCGTCAGGGAAACTTACCTCAAAAAAGGACAAGGGATCAAGGACAATCTTATGCTATTACTATAGTTGAAGCAGAATAACTAATGTATTGGTGCTTTTGGACTCATGGATTATATTCTGGTTATTAGAATAATGTGATATATATATAAGGATTGTACTGCAGTACTTGTTGATTTCAGTAAGGTTTTAATATGATGAAGGTAATTATATTTTTAGTATGTGACAATAAGAGAAACTTTACTTTGTTTGGGGAATCTGATAAATTGATTTTGGAATTAAGAGACCTTTTAGAGAAAGTCTGGACACAGGTATTTTGGATAACTATAAAGGTTGGAGTGGATTAAGTTGAACTTTGGATAGTATTGTTTAAGGTTAAAAAATTTATGAAGATTATTTTAGGAATATTGTGATTCTATAGTTTTAGGAAAAGGACAACCTGCAGGGTGGGGCATAACCCGTCGCGTCGGACAAAGCTGCAGGAAACGAACCCACAATCAAAGTGCGACAGGCCTTTATTTCCTACCACTAGCCTACAGGAAGTCCCTGGTTATTACAAAATAATTTTACTAATCTAAATGGTATGTGTTAACATTTGGAACCTTATACAATTAGGATAAATAGAATATTTTTGAGTTCCGTTACCATTTGGAGTAAAAGATGGGTTTGTGGTAAAAATTTATTAACGAATGAAAGTATACATAACAAGTATGTATATTCCCTTATGTTCTTAGTAAATCTCCTAAATAAATTCCTCAACATTATAAAAGGTAACTTAAAACAAAAATGTTGTCGGTTAAATTTTCCAACTGGGGATTCAATGACCGTTTAACCAATCACAAGTTTGTGATTTTCTTGTAGTTAAACTTTCTCCTAATCCTGTATTCTATAACTCTCCATCAGACCTTGATGGTTTGTTTCTCCTCCATATCCATATTTTCATAGAATCCTAGAATGGGATATATCAGGTGACCTTTGTACTTATCTTGATTTCTTTTAATGTTATATATTTATTAACCTTATTTCCGATGTGGTTTTTCCTCAAAGGTATTTTCTCTTTTCAACATTTTATTTTCAAAGAAAAATTTCGAATTGTGAGGACGCAATTTATTGAAGCAGGGGAGAATGTAACACCTCGAGCTTCCACGATACGCTTCTCATTCAATAATGCAATAGCTTGCATTGTACGCAACTTCGAGTTCTAAAACATCACGACTAATCAAAGTAGCTGTTATGAATAGTAATAACAACTTTTTAAAATTATAGAAATTTTATATTTTAAAATGTAAATCATTTTTGTATTCGTAATATCGAAATTATCCAAAGTTGAATTTTTTGTAATTTTCTGAGAACTTCCAATTTTTTTATGAATAGTGAAAATTACTTAAAAACAACTTTTTTATTCAAAATAATTTATAGTGATAAATTATACTATTTAGTGGTTTTAAAGTATAATTATAATATATTTTTACCATTTTATCCAATGGTGGTCATTATAATTAATTTAACATTCAAATTGGACATAAACAATTGCCAATCTTTTGATATAAATTTTTTCTTAAAAACACGCTATTTGTTGTGACAGCGGGAACTAATTATAAAATTAATTAATGAAACTTATATGTTTGGAATTTTTTAAAATAGGAATCATTTTTGAATTCGGAATATCAATTATAACTTAGGGTGAAATTTTGGCCTTATTCTGAAAAACTTCAATTTTTGATGAATAGTGAAACCACTAAGTGGTAGTTAAATAACTGATTTTTCGTTTAAATGAAATATTACCACTTCTGTGATTTGATTTTCAAAAATCCGACATATATGGTTGTCATTAAGAAGTAATATGTGGTTCAATGAGATTAAAATAATTTTTGGTGAATAGTAACTTTTAAGTTCTTAATCGCGATTAGAGGAAATTAGTGTAGTTTAAGGTAAAAATAATGTTTTAATAATATGAGATGAGCTTGACACTTGTCCTACTCCTATTTGATGAGTCATGGCCGACCAAGAAAACCCATGGGTCAACTTGGGGACCCCATGGAGCCACTTTGGATGGAAAATGACATATATATATTTATTTATTTAATGTTAAAATTAAATTGACACAAACATGAGTTGTTCTACTAAAATAGTTTTTAAGTGGGGTTACACAAGACCGAATTTTGACTATAAATATTTATTAGGAAGATAAAAAGATTTCCTACATCATAGTATTTTTTTTATAATTTTTAGACATTAAATAAAGTAAATTATTTATGACATCATCATGATGCAGCGATGACCTCATTATTTAACGATTTAAATAAAATGGAAAGATAATGTAAAATTCAAAGCGTACCCTTGTCAAAAACCTATTGGATGAGTATATTTCGAACCCTTATCATCTTATCCTTGAATTATATAAGTGTGGGACCTCTAAAATCCGAAACTCATTTCATAATAAAGTGACTTTTCTTTACTTTCCAAGAGTGCCCCTCCTCTCCACTTATAAAAGGCCCCCACCACTCCCACCTTATTCACACTTTCAAGCCATTTGGCTCGGCCAACCTCTACCCAAATACTCTCCCAACTTCCCCCTCTTACTCCTAGAAGCCTTAATTTGGGCAGAACTTTTCCCAAGGAATCCTTTGGCTCAAATCAAAAAGAGTTACCCGATTTTGAGGTAATGTCTTCTCTAATGTTGTTTTGTTTTGTTTTTCTTCTCCAACCCCCTATACTCTTTTTATTCATTTCTTTTGTAACAACACCAGTATACTAAATATACTACTATGTTTTTATAATATGGATTCGAGCTACACTTACACATAACTACATCTAATGGTTAAAGAACATACGGTTTCTGTGGATGGCGAATTTCTGCCTCACGAAACGATGATTGTTCAACACTCATATAACACCTTAAAAGGTGGCCATTAAGATGTAACTATTTTTATATATGATATATAATATGTTAATGTTTTACTTATGCTTCTGTATATCTTATTTATAGCATACTTTATGATTTCCATTATGGGTAAAACGTGATAATTTCATTTTAGGAAGTGCGGACTACCGCCCCCTCAAAGTGATTTGAATCGTTAATGCCATATGTGGGATGTATAAAGGATGGAGTAAATGGTATTATACACTATATTATACTGTAATTATATTATACATTTATATCATTATGATTTCGTTCCATTAAATGTGAAATTGAAATGAAAGTAGCGTTCATGCATACGTACGGCTTACCGTCTCCATGAACGGTGCATTTCATTTCTTACCTCTAAATGTTACGTAATATTATAAATGAATGTATATACTGGATATATATGATATATATGACATCTAAATCATGAATATAATTCTGGAGAAAATGGATATTCTACCACATTAAACAACTTGTAATTATAATAATTTCATTGTTGACTCAAGTACCAAAGATCGACAAAAAGACCGTTATTAACTTAAATAATTACATAATGTTCATAACATTTTAATAAGTGATATAAAAAGGATAATGAAATTAAAAAAGGTTCTTAATAAGGTATATATTAACTCTAGTTTATTATTCAGGAGGTTAAAGAACGGTTGAGTCAAGTCAGACATGAGGTAAGGGAATTTTTAACCCAATTTCCATTCATTGGGTTAATCTCCTACTTTCAAATTATGTCATGATATTATTATGTCTTATTTTGTATTCTTTATGTGTACCTATATTGAATACACATAATATATCTATTTTATTTTAAAAATGATCTTTGTAAGGACTTCTTCTCAATCTCCTTTCATTGAGGCATATTTGGTTTTATACACAAATTTCTTTTATACGGTGTATAAACCACTTTCAATTTTACGTTTATTCAAAAGGAATCTTTTTTATACGAAGCGTTTTATTAAACGACAAAAAGGGAATGTTTTTTTTTCCGTACATATGCGGAGACAACGACTTCTCTGCCTCCATGATCATTATTTGTGTTTCGGATTCCTCTACAAGCCATACCTTTTTTAAAAGAAAAATAAATACCATGTTTTACCTTTCTTTTATTTTGGTATTGAAAATGGTTTTGAAAGTGTTTTTATTATATCAATGTGTTGTATTGATATATTGTGATTGAAATGTGGAAATGTTATGTTTCCTTTATGCATGTTTTATGTGATACGATTATGTTATGGTTTATGATATGTTTAAACCTATTCATATGAGGAATGAATTGGAATTAATAAGTGACGGGTGGAGCCCGCTATAGCTCCTCGATGCATCGGTAGGTCTCATGAGAAAAACTACTGTCTTGGCACGAGGCCTTGACAAAATCTTATTTGTGGTCTTGGCACGAGACCTTGACTACGTGGTTATGATAGTCTGGCATTATGCATTCCATCATTATGAAAGTGGTTAATGATATTTCATGTGATTATTCGACCAATAGAATATACATGTGAAGAAGTAAATGGCATTATCTCATTTTACTTTTGCCATATTATGTTGATGTTCAAGTTTAAAAGTCTTTTGTTTTAGTTATACATTGCCTTAAATGTTTATGTTTATTTATGAAGTCTTCCGCTATATTGTTATCCTTACTGAGCATCTGTGCTCACCCCTTTCAATGTTTTAATATTTTCCAGGATGTGAAGAAGTATTTTATGAATGACCTGCAGGGATTGTCAGAAGAGGATATGAGAGTGGACTATGGAGACTTTTTTATTGTAGTTTTTCACATTATGATGTAATGTAACATTTTCGAATGTATCTAGTTTTTCCAAGGCTACTAAACTAATCGGTCTTTTGAGACGTGATCTTTTGTGATCATGCCAATGTTACGAAGTAACGCACCGGCTCCGGGTAGCTGGGTTCGGGGCGTTACATTGTGTACCCCTTGGATCATTTTGATGTAACGTTAAACATTTGTGTCTCCTTTGCTAGGACTCGTATTTTTTCACATGGGTACCCTATAAACACTATTTTACTTGAATAATGTTATGGTTTCCTCAGTTGATGATTTTTAGAAATGATGTGGAATTTTTGTGCATTACAATTGGTTAGGTGATACTTAATAATGGTCACGATCATGCATGATCATAGGAGGAATCCTATGTAGAACCCTCTAGCTAGGCAGGGCATGGGTCCTCAATGACTTCTAGAATGAAACCATCTAGATGGATAGGAATGGGTACTCTACATACTGATATCGTAGAATAACCAAGCATTAATTAAAGTAGTGGCTTTATGGATTTGTGAATTTTTTGCCTCCTCCTCCACTATGAATACACAGTTCACCCCACCGTCCATCATCTCAATGATGAAAGGGATACCAAGAACCTGTTATCCATGGAAGAAGCCAATTATCATCACCAAATCTTCTAGATCGATCTCCTCCACTTTGACTCAGTAACCAAAAACATTTTTGATACCATCTGTATCTTCCACCTTGCATCCCCTTCCATCATTGACTATATTCTAGACCACTATGAGGTTTTGTATCAATGAATTTACGGAATGAAAAATGGGAAAAAAGTGTTTTTATGAAAAGTATAACATTCCAGATGTTGAGACATGTCCAATGGTAGCGAGATCATTTACGTTTTTCATCAATGAAAATCTTAAGTACTCATCCAATATCTTAAAGGGAGGGAATTTATAGATAGATGACGAATACTGAAATCATAAGGGTCTATGGTATAAAATTTATTGGACACTAAACAAAAAAACTACTTGTTAATTTGTCAAGGGTGATGGTATGGACGTGTTTTTTGTTGAATATGTGATCTTTCATGGGTCACATTCTATCCCCAATGTTATTGTAAGAAAGAAAATGCATCTTTTCCTTCTTTGTGGTATTTCTCTATACTAAATTCGTACTAAATTCTTTCTTTGACCAGTGAAACAAAGGTTTGAAATTTTGTGAAAAATATAATTACTTTATTAACTTGTATCAATATGTTAATGATTCATTATATATTTAATATATCAATATATTGTGTAATCTATTTATGTTTTATCTATGGATACGGTGTTTTTAGTCTGTGAAATCTTTAATAGATTATTATCTATAATGCCATATTTTTGCAATCGGTTATAATATGTGTATCATTTATTTCATATATTAAAAGGGTTCTTCTATTATTGTCTTTATCAGTTCTTATATTGGAGGATGCGATGTTCTCCCTTCGATTTTGATGATTCTTCTTGGTGTGTTGGTTTGGAATCTTTTCTAATGTGAGGTAATAATAAGTGATCATTGACATTTTCCCCATGTCATGACCAAGTTTATGAAATGAGTTTTTGATCCCATTGCCAGATTCAATCATTAATGTGACATATAATGTATGAAAAAAATTATGGATGAAGTTTGATGGAATTTCTTGTACAGATTTTTGGAGTTTAAACATGCTTGAACATGTTTACAACATATCTTGGGAAGCTTTTGGAATTTTCATGGAGTTTAATCTTGTTTTTATGTTATGTTTGAACTTTTTCTTCAATGTCAATTTTTTTAATTTAATATTACTTAAATTTATTATCATTATATAATAAATTAATTATATATAATTATATTAATATATTTAATATTAAAATATCCATAGATAATATTTATTTTTAACATTATTGATAAATGAATATTAATTTTTGGTGATTCTTATAGTATTTTATAATATTATATATAGACAAATATTTCATATGATTCTATTCAATTGATTTTTATCAGCATATATATTATCTGTTGATATAATTATGAACAATTGGAACTACTTTATTTGTTGTAATAACATTTACCATCATAGTTTATACCAATAATTTAGTGACATGGACACACTAATCCATGTATTTTATTTGGGGTGTGTGTAAGCGGTTGATATCCATTAGTGGTTTCTAAAGGATGTATTAGAAACTTCTAATGGTGGCCACTAATTCCAAAAAATAAAAAATTTGGATTTCGCCCACCTCTAACATTGTATTCACAACGATTTTGCTGTACAATTGTCTTGTCTCCCCCATCATCGCACTGCTTCCTCCGACCACCCCCCGAAACACCAAGATCAACACTCAAATACCACCCTACACATTACATCAAGTAATGAGGTCCCTCCCTCGACATCCCAATGATACCCCACGACACCCGTCCACATAACTGACTCACTCAAACGACCATGCATCTACCATGGTTAATGTCAGAATGTTTTTTCTCCCTCCATGTCACCGGTTGTGTCATGTTTTGTTGGAAACATCAAATAAAAAATGAATGAGGGTGTTTTCAAGGAGTAATTTTAGTGGCCACCTTAGGTTGTTGATTTTTTTCATTACCTATTGAGAAATTGTGACTAAGAACAATGGTATCAAGGTGGCCTTTAAAGTTATTTAGTTGCCGCTTTTTGTGGTCGCTAAAAGCCAATATTTGAGTAGTGACATATATGTTATTAAATTTGTTTTCCAACATAAAAGTTACATTTACCAAAATATATGTCACATCCTTCATTTTAAATTGACGTTTAATATGGTTTATTTTTTGTCTTATATTTATTCATTAGTTTCCCTTGTTGTTTTTTATAAAAAATGGAGATTTTGGGATTTTCAAAAAGTGGTGCATGGTTAATAGAAACTGTGTGACATCCTCTAGTTAAGCATATGTCCGATTTACTCATCAATATATGTGACCACATAGTTGACAAAAGGTTTGGAAAACTGTATGGGCTAACCATCGGCATGTTCCACTTGGACAGTGAGAGATGCACGGTTTCTACCAAATTTTTAAAACCATTTAGGAAAACCCTGAATTATATCTAGGTCATTAAATAGTGAAAAATAACCATCTTCCCCTCTTTTTAATTAACACTAAAAATCATCTAATCCAAATCCTATGGGATTTTCAACCATGGAAGCTTTCTCACAACCTTCTTGGAGCCTTTGAGCATCATTCACTGGGAAGTTTTGGTCTAGATTCATTAATGAGTAAACTGTATTGTCTCTTTTCATGTGGTTTCATTATTCTTCTACGATTTCTCATCCTAACATATTAGGATATTCTTTTTTCAGTGGGTAGTTTGACCTATTGAGTGTTAGATTTTTGGGGTAAATATTCACAATTGTTGTTCTATCATTCCTTTATAGGGCCATACTGAGTTGCGGTTATACTTTTCCACAAGTTTCTGGATGTATCTATTATTAAGATAGGGGGTTCCACGATATTACATTATTAGATGATTTTAATATGATTTATTGGTTGATTAAATGTTTTTATTGATTATGTTTGTGGTTTAAAATATGTTTATTTAAATGTTTTGACATGTGTTGGTGATGAAAGTTGGTTATTAAAAGTAAATTGGTTATGTTTTGTGTGAAACTTATTGTAGTGTTTATTTAATGTATTCTAGTAATGTGTAAAAGGTGAAAATTTCGTTTTAAAAAGGTATTTGTAGGTGAGAATGTGTTGAAAGTGGTGGGTTTCAATGAAAATTTCTTTTCTTTAATGTTGTTTTCATATTGTGCACTATAAATGTTGTTTGGGAATTGTGAATGTGATTTGAAATGTGTTAAAGATTGGATATGTTGTGTTTTAAGTTGAAAGGGGATAAATCCATGTAAATGGTTGGATTTCTCATGATCACTTCATGTAGTATTTCCAAATGGAATTTTTGAATTTTTCAAATGGCACAAAATGTGTTTTCAAATGATTTTAGTTTTCTTGGTAAATTAATTTAGTATAGTTTTTGAAAAAATGTTGTTTTCATGTTGGATTTTATTATTGGATAAATGTGAATTCTATAAATGTGAATCGGTAGTGTAAAGGCTTGGATTCACCAAACAAGATTGATGTTATAATAGTAATTAAACATGTGATATTAACAGATACCACTATACACTGTGATGGGATCCCCTGTAGTGTCTCTTGTATTAGAACGATAATGGTTTTTTATTATTACATAGAGACCAAAAGACCTTTTGATTCATTCCTATCTAGAGGATCATGCACAAGAATGTTTTGGGATATTTTTGGAGGATTGTTATCACTAGGGTACAAGGTTTCTAGGTTCTCGTTCACGCATGTCACTATTAGAAATTATCGATGGTACTCACATGTGACATGATACTTTTATGTATTTCTTATGTGATGTGGTGCTAACTGTCGGTATCTAGTGGACACTGTTGAAATTGTGGTTTAAAAAAATCTTTTCAAATTTTATTTCCATAAACTTTTTTCATGAATTTTTTTTCTATTGATATGTTCCTTGAAATGCCTATCAAATATTTATTAAAATGTGACTATTAATTTATCTTTTAATGTTATAGAATAAAATATTTCTTTTCAGTGATATCCTATATGGATTTATCTCACACCCTACATACACATTTTAAGCTAGGAAGACCATGTTATGTGTGACATAGGTAACGGAAATATGTCTCATTATAGTAATGGTGGATCCAACTTCTTTTTTTCCACTTATTGTTGGTGATGGTGGTGGTGGCTTGAGGGTGATCACCCTATTGTTTCATGGAGGTTTTCAGGATGGTTTTTTCCCATTCAATTGTGGAATTGTATGTTTGTTGTTAATTTTATAATCCATGTATCTAAAAATTGATGTATCTCATTTGATTATGGTTATATGTTATGTGATGGTTTATTCTCATGGGATTTTTATTATTATATACATAGGTTAAAGAGTTACCGATGTATATTTTTATACACGTGGAATAGTTTCTAGCATGTGGAGATCGATAGTTCCCATTAGGCCATGCCATAGATTGGGTTGGGTGTGGGGTTGAATTAAACTCCCGCATAGTTTGCGAAAAACAGGATTCATAGCAGGTTTCTAACTTTTTGGGTAATGTTTTTTGGGAATATTCTTAATAGAGAAGAGATAACTCTATTGAGGAATGAGGTTATATTTATAAGTGGGGTGTTTATCCAAGTAGTACATGAGTCACTATGAGATGTTGGGAAATTGGTGTGACATCTCCTCCATGTGAGATGTACATGTTGTAGATTGTACATTCATGTCATATGAGGGTAATGTGGTTTGCGATTTTGTAGTTTGTTTGTGATAACATTGTTTTGATTTACAAATTTGTCTGGAAAGCATTTTTCATTATTTTAATTTTTAAAAATTAGTTTGTATGGATGTAATGATGGGTTTTCCTTGTGTTTTTTAATTATTGTATCAAGATGCCTCCCTAGAGACTTCATGTGTAGTTGAGAGAAGAGGCCAAAGAGAGTTATATCTCAAAAATTGATCCTAGGTTTGTGGATGTAGCGATTTGAGTTGTTCGTGATTTGGGTGAGGGAGGAGGTTCTGGTCCTACTCATGTGTGTGATGTTGAACCAGAACCTATAATGAAAAAAGCTTAAGAGTTCCTCAAAAACCATCCTCCTCTTGTCCAGGTCATCACAGAATACCATGAATCTGAGGAGTGACTTGATAGGATAGTGAGGATGTCTGATTTTCTTGACACTCTGGAGGAATTCAAGGTGATGTGTGCTTTGTTCATGTCAAAATTTCCCAGTCATATGTGGTGGGACTAAGTGTTTCAAGATGAAAATCTCATTTATATGGGTTAGAAATATTTTATTTTCATCTTCAAAAAGCATTATTATTCTATGATTTTATCCTCCATTAACTCTTAGGAGTTTTTGGAGCTTATAAAGGGAAACCAAAACTGTGATGAGGTATGATAACCACTTTAAATATTTAGTTTGATTATCACATGAGGACGTTTCCAAAGATAAGATAATGGATCTGATGTTTAATATAGGGTGGAAGCTAGATATCTGATCCCATTTCTTTTTTATCAATAATAAAACCAATGCTTATGTGGCATATTTTGTATGATGGTGGAAATTTATTGTAGTGGAACCCGCATTTTCTCTAGAGTTATGTTATCTTTTGGTCGTGGAAGTTCTTTTGAGCGAATGTAGAACTAGCTTGAGTTGGAGATAATGGGAGTTATTTTTTCATTCCAGCCCTCTCGATTGTCTTCATCTGTGGCTTTAGGTTCTAGGTTTATCATGTAATATCAATTTTGGAAGGAATGACACATGTGATCTACATGTCCACCTCCACCCAAACCATACAACCAGTGTCGAACTATGGGTAACATGAAATGGTTTTGAATGATGGATCACCCATCCCAGAGTGGTGCTGCATCTATAGAATTCAAAAGGATTACAAATTGGTGAGAACCATCCAGGACAGTAGTTTCTAGATTTGGAGCTCTTGGTAGTAGGGATAGATCTTCTTCAGGGAAGAGATAGTTCATGGAACAAGCACCTGTTCGTGATCATTCTCAAGATCTAATTGAGATGAGGAGACGTCATGTTATAGAATGAGGTCTAGTTGAATCAGATGCAGGGCCTATAAAACTATTAGGTACCATTATTATTGAAAAATCATTGGTTGTTTCATTGTTTGATACATGTTCTTCTGTTTCGTTTATTTCTACCTGTTTATTTGATGTGTTAAATCTGCCAACTGATCTTATTCCTTATGCGATGGAGTTAGATATGCCTCTTGGTAAGAAGTAAGATAAGGGTTTTATCAATTCACTTCGCTCCAATTGTAGGGTGATGGTACTAGTCCTAATGATGGATTAATACCTTTATTGGAAGAGTTCCTAGAGTTATTTTCTGATATTTTCATAGGTTTTTCTATAGAGTGGGATATGAAGTTCTCTATTTATTTGGTGTTGGGAACACAATTGATTTATCTTCCCTCATACTATATACCCCCTCCAATTTTATGTAATTAATGGTATAGTTGGTTGATTTAGTATCTAAATAATTCATTAACATGAGTTTCTCGCATTGGGCCTCCACAATTCTATATTCTAATAAGGTCTATGGATCACACCAATTCTGTATTGATTACTAAAATTTGATTAAATTGGTTATTATGAATAAGTACCCTTCACCTTTTATTGAATAAATTTTGGATAAGCTAAGTGGTTGAGATGGTTTTATATTAATAATCATTTGTTCATGTATCACCAAGTCAGAAATAGAGAGGCGAATGTTCCCAAAACAGCTTTTCGAAGAATGTATAACCATTTTTAGTAATCTATAATTCCTTTAAGATTGAAAAATGTCCAATCCGTATTTATGAAGTTCAGGAATAGGATTCTCAACATTATCTTTTCTTGTTGGAAGTTGTATTTTTGGATGACATCATGTATATTGTGGGACTACGGTGGAGTAGATCGACATCTGAGGATTGTGTTAGGCACACTTTGGGATTATCATATCTATGTGATGATTTCCATGTTCAACTTATGGATTAGGGAGGTGATTTATCTGGGTTGTGTTAACGCAAAATGTCGGGTTTCAGTGGAACCTGTTCTAATTATTTTTGTGATATAATGGGAGAAGATAAGGAATGTTTTTCATATCATAAGGATTTTGGGATTGGTAGGGTATTACAGGCGGATTGTTCAAGATTTCAATCACCATTCTTTTTTCGTTACTGAAATTCCACATAATGGGGTAAAGATGGAATAGATCCTAGAGTGTCAGGTATCCACTTAAAAGAATAAGTGATGGTTGACCATAACCCCTTTTTGATATTTCGCATTCTAGAAAGGGATATGTGGTTTAATGTGTTGACTCAGTTATGGATCTCATGTGTGTTCTAATTAAGGATGACCACATAGTGGAATATGGTTCTTTCCAACACTAGTCACATTAAAATATTTACTCAACCTATGACTTGGAGTTAGAAGCTGTGATAAATGTATTGATACATGGAGTCATTATCTGTTTGTGGAGAATTTTTTGGTCTATATTGATCATAATATATTAGCCTACATGTTCAGCCCAAAAGATCTAAATATGAGGTTGTGTCATTGGGTTGAGTACCATCAGGGTTTCAATTTTGATATCATTGAAACCATAGGAAGAAGTCTTGTGGATACAGAGGCATTGAGAAGAAAAAGGATGGTGTATGTTTTGAAGGACTCCAATGATGAGTGGACATTGACGAGTTTTTTATCAGATCCACCTACATACTAAGATACATAGTGGCAGTTTTTTATTTGTGATTATTCAGATGAAGCCTTCCCTTTCGCAGTTGATTCAGCTATATCATCCGAGCGATGATTTTTTATAGTATTATATGCATTTTATAAATGGAGGTGAGGTTTATTTTGGGTGGTCATTATCTCATAAGTGAGTATTGTTCTTCAAGGGTTGAATTTTGGTAATGTTGTCGTTATGGAATGTGGTGGTGTAGGATAGCCACCAGTCATTGTGGGTCATCCATCCTGGTACCACCAAGATGTGTTTATGATGTTCATTGTCAGTTCTGGTGGTCGGGTATAAGGCAGTACATATATTTCATTGTATCACGGTGTTATACATGTATGTAGGATAAATCACAACACCATATGCCTTATGGTTTTCTTCATCCGCTACCCATTCCTATCTAGAAGTGGGTTGAGATCTCCATGGATTTCATTGTTTTAATTCCTCATATACCTCACGGTGGAATTATATTTTGCGGGTGATTGAATTTCTAACCAAATTAGTACATTTCATTCTGATTAGGGACTTAACCATGTTGTAGGAGTTGAGTTGATTGTATGTCCATAATATGGTGTAGCTTCATGGCGTGCAGTCAACGATTGCTTGAGATTGGGACCCTCATTCTATGCCACAATTTTGGGAATTCCTTCAGATGATGATGGTGTCATATGTTATTTTTTGAAAGAGATACCACCCTGAAATGGATAGTCATAAAGTGTGGGTAGTTTAGATCATGAAAGACATGCTTCGGGCATGTGTGATAGATTTTAGAGGTTCATGGGATAGCCATTTAGTGTTGGTAAAATTTTCATATATTATTTATCAATCATCGATTATAATATAACCTTATGAGGTTCTTTATGGACAACATTATTGATCACCTTTATGCTGTGACGATGTATGTGAGATCGCATTGTTGGGATTGGCCTTCTGTCGGAATCATCTGATAATGTTATGGTAATCAGGAAGTGGTTGTGGATGTTACATAGTCTCTATATGTAATATGATGATTAGATTCATAGATATTTGTATTTTTTGTGGGTGACCGTGTGTTTCTAATTGGGTCACCTCACTTGGGTCACAGTCATATAGGAATGTAATGGATGCTAATGGTGAGGAATGATTTACATTTTTAGATTGCAGAGAGACTTGGTATGGTATACTATCAACTATATATTCCACATAATTTGACTTCAATTCATGATGTGTTACATTTATCATAGATAAAAAGGTACAAACTTGACCCATCTCAAGTGTTGAATTTGAATGAATTGTATTTAGTGGCTTATTTTTTTTTTTTATTTTTTCATTAGTTTTTCAATGAGTTTTAGTGAAAATTGGATGTTTTGACTGGAAAAACATGTTGAACGAGAGTAACATATGGTTAAGTGAAACCATTCACCATACTCTAGGTAATTTTGTGACTGGTATTCTCCATGATAGAGCATACCTCATGTTTGATGCACAGTTTGGAAAACCATTCGTGTTAACATTGTGGTATGCTACAATTAGATAGTTAGGGATGTATGGTTTTCACACGATTTGGAATATTATGCCGGAAAACCATGCGACTTTGATTCCATATCATTAAAAAGTGTAAAATTATTTTCATTCCATCTTCATATTTAACACTAAAACATTTATAATACGAACCCTATGGGATTTTAATCCGTGGTAGCTTCCTTCAAACCATCATAGAGCCTTTGAACATCAATATATGGGATTGTATAATGTTTATTATTTGTGTAATCCTCATTTAAGTCTATTTTCCAATCATTTCTTTCTTCTTCAAGGGTTTCTCTTCCACCCACTTGGGGTTATTCTTTATAGTGGGTTTTTTGACATAGTGGGGGCTCTATCATGTGTTCATTTGGGGAAATATTGATAGATTTTGTTTGTCCATTTCCTTATAGGGTCTTATTGAGGTGTATTTGTGTTATTTCATTGGTTTTCAAATGGTTCTAAGCATGTGGATGGTGGTTCTCTGATTTTTCATTATTACTTGTTTTTTATGTGATTTTATAGTTGTTTAAAGGTGTTCTATGGATTAGGTGTGTGTTATGAAATTTGTATTGGAAATAATTTGACATTCATTGATGATAAAAGTTTATTTTATGAATTAAATTTGTTATTTTTCATGTGTTTCTTAATATATATTATTTTTACAGTGTTACGTGATTTTTTTAAAGGTGATAAATTTTTCCCAATTGGATTTGATGGTTAAAATGTGTTAAAAGTGGTTTTTTTCAAAATAAAATTTATTTTTTCATGTTGTCCTTATATTGTTCTCCTTAAATGTGGTTTTTGATTTATAAATGTGATATGAAACATGTTATAATGTGGATTTGTTGTGTGTATGAATTTTAAATGGTGTTTTCTAATGGTAGTGGATTCATTTCAAGTGTGAACCTCTTATAGTGTTTTCAAATTGGATTTTTCAATTTTGACGAAGGTGATAAATGTGTTTCCAAGTGGTTTTTGTTCATATAGGAAATGATAGTGGTTATTTTTAAGAAAAAAGGGTTTTTTTCATGTTGGTTTTGATCATTGGTTAAATTTGAATTGTGAAAATGGTGAGTTACGTTTTGTGTTAATCATTCCTGGAATGTTTGTGTGAAAATGATTCTTTATTTGAAATGATATGGAAATTTGGGAAAAAATGAATATTAGTATCTAGGTGGTGAAACTAGATATATTACATTATTATAATTAGTTATGGAAAGTCCCAAATTATTCTTCTTGGATTTCCATTATAATACTAACAAAACATGTTATATGATCAGATACCATTAGGATTTGGGATGGGATACCCTCTGTTGGATCGGTCATGGGAAAATTGTTAGTTTTACATTATATTATAGAGACCACTAAACATTGGGATGTGTTCCCCTCTTGTGGATGCATGTAATTTATGTTGGTTATGGTTTTAGAATATTGATCACTAAGGTACGAGGATTATAGAGTCCCATGTGTGCTAGTTATCGGTAGGGATTTCCAGTGGTTCCTTATTCTGACATGATAATTGTATGTGATGCATTTTTGAGGTGGTTATAACCATCAGTATATTGTATACAATGTGTGAATTTTGGTTTTAATGTACAATTCTATTGAGAAATTTTTTACGTAAAAAAATTCATGATAATATTTTCCTTGAGATGTTCCTTCAAAATTATTTGCAATGTTTTATGAAAAAATTCATGTTAATTTATATTCTGATGTTATATCATGAAAACCATTTTTGTTGTGATATCCTATTGGGATTTGGATATCACCCTACATAGATCATTGGGTGTATGTATAAATTATTAAGTATGACCCATGTAAATTCATGGTGTCCCGTGGAGGTGATGGTGGATCATGATTCTAGTGTTCCACATATTAGAGCTGTTGGTGGTGGTGGATTTCAGGTTGTCACCCTATTTTTTCATGATGTTTTTTGGAAGGTTTTTTTCTCTTTTAATTATGGAATTGTTGGTTTTTGGTTAAAATTATAATCCTTGAATTTGATAATTAGTGTATCTTGTTTATATATAGTTATTGGTTATGAGATGTTTTATTATCATTTGTAGTTTATTTGTTATGTACATGGGTAAAATCAATCCAATAGTATAGTGTTGATAATTGGGCACTAGTTTCCAGCCCGTTAGGATAAATAATGCTCTTTAAGCCATGCCACAGATATGGTTGGTTGTCAGGTTAGATAGAACATCGACATCATTCGTGACATGATATGTCCATGTATGAAAAAGATAAATATTTTTTAGTGGTTTTTATACATGTATTTATATGTAAATATGATTTTTTTCATACTTATGTATGAATATACAATAATATTTAGAAGTTTTTATGTTAATTTATTAAAATAAAATTACAAATATTTATAGTTGTATATATCTATATATGTGTGTGTACATATAAATGAGGGTACATTTATCTCTAAATAATTACATCAATTATACATTCATATAATTTCAATAATATATATTTATGTTCTTATATTAATGTAAATTTATATATATATTTCCATATGTACATAAACATAAAGATATGTATTTACCACTGTATGAATATGACTATATGAATTTAAAAGAACAGATGTATGTATGCACTTATATATATAAATAAAATATTATGTGTGTGTCTGTGTTCATTGGATTTTATATTTGTCTGTGATCAATAATTTTTATAGTTATATGAAAATATAGGTATTATAATTGTTTTTTAAAACAAGTACATAAATTAATTTAAATATTGTTATAGATACATACATAAACATAGATACAAATATGTATACATGTAAATATATTTGTATAATTATTTAGAATTATACATTTGTATTAGTATATACAAAAACAAATATTTATAAGTTTACTTTTTTTACACCATGTATAATACTTAATTTTTACCTTTTCTATACATATTCATCTTTATACCTAGTTTTCTATATATTTATATTTAAATATGTCTTTAAATAATTAAATTAGAATATATGAATATATGTATGTATGTATGTACTTGCAGTAATATATATATATTTATGAATTCATGTAGATATAATAATATTTTGATGAATGTATATAAATATATTTAATATAAACATGTAAATATTAATATAATTATATACCTATATTAATGTATTAATGTATAAATAAATATATATGTGTGTGTGTGTGTGTGTGTGTTTGTATATAATAGTATTCATATAAAAATAATTATTGTTATATATAGGTATATTTATATGTATGTATGTACCTATCCATGTGTGTACTTATATTTGAAAATAATTCCATTATTTATATTTTTATATAATTGAAATAATTTTTATTTATTTTTTTGTATTAATATAGATTTTTGTGTGTATGTGTATCTGTTCATATTTAAAAATTTATATTTATGTTTATATGAATTTATATCAATATATTAATTTTCAAGATGAAATGTACCTAGATGTTTATATGTATATATATACATTAATATTGATGTTTTAATGTATTCATATATTCAACAATTACATATATGTGTGTATGTAAATAGACATTATTTTTTTATTATATATATGTCTGTGTGTTTCTATGATCAATAATTTATATATTTATATATTTATAGATATTTACATTGTGTGTAATTAATTATGTATGAATAAAATATATATATATATATACACTCATTGAACAATACATTTGTGTGTTTGTGTTATTAGTAATTTTTAGATATATTTAATTATATGTTTTTATAAAAAAAATAATTACTATGTAAAATGTTTATAAAAAATAATATTCTAAATTTTATTCGTAAAATTTATATTTGATGCTTAAATATAAATATGTTTTTGTATATATAAATATGTTTATGTGATATATTTATGAAAATATATATATACTTTTAAATAATTATATATGTTTTCATATTAATTACTAAATATATAAATACACATATAGTCATTAATTTACTAAAAACTTTATTGATATGTGATTTTTAATGTAATTTGTTTGTATAAAAAAATAATCAACGAAAAAGTAAATTTACTTTGCAAACTGAAACAGATATATGAAATATAAAAAAAATAATGTATCTTATACGTGTCTCGAATTATTCGCCTTGATGTAACGATCATAGGTGTTGACATATTGAAATTATGATACCTTTTAAATATAGTATAATAGATCAATGATTATTACTACAAAAAATTGAATGGATGACAGACAATATCAATTGGGATTAGCTATGGGTCATGAACTTAATACCAGTTTAGGTATTGAAATATAATTATTAATACAATCAATTCTATGGTTGGAAAATGATGGGATGTTTACCCATCAACATCTTATTTTCCCACAAAAAATTCTGAGTTAATTAAGAGCCTACAATTGTGACATGTCGGGTAAATTATATAATTACACATATAAATCAATATATTTATTTATTTATAATTGCATACATACATATATTACTATAATTATTTAAATAATTATATATATATGTATATGAAACTATATGTATGTACATTTTGGCAACACAGAAAATGTAATTGTATATACAAATAAAATTATTTTCAATTCATATAAAAATAAATATATTTATAAATACATATATCACACTTACATACATATATCACATTAAAATATTATATATAAAAATAAATATATACATAATTAAATACATATATCACATTAACATATGTATATATACATAAATATATATATAATTATACATTCAAAATAAATTTTGTCTCATAAAATATAGATGTTTTTTACACTTTATGTAATAAATAATTTTTTATACCAACATATCAATAAATATGTATACAAAATAATGATCACGTACACACACACATATATAAATCAATGGAAACACACACACACACACTTATATATATCATATATTCATTCATAATTACAAACACATGTAAAAAAAATTTGAACGAAAACACTCACACACACACACACATATATATAATACAAAACAATTCATGTTTACATATATACATATGTGTATGTGTTAAATATATGTATCGGTGCATAATTCAATATATGTATATATATGTATTCATAGTTACATGCGTACTTGAAAATTAATACACTTATATACATGCATATATATATAGAATATTCAAGAGTCGATCAAAATACCGGTCCAAAAAAAAATTTATGAATAGTAGCTAAAAAACAACAACATTGATCTTGTGGCACAAAAAGCAACAACATACACAAAAGTGGCAGACAACACCACCCAAAAAACAACTAGATCAAAAAAAACTCCACGCGCATAAAGGATCTGAAGACCTCCAAAAGTTCAAGGCCCATTGACCAAAATTTAATGGATCATAAACTGATAATAAAAGTTTACACACACAATAATAGACCTAATAACTATGAATAAAATCACCCATCAATCAACATGGACCTACCAATACATAACTATTGTAAGTAGAAGTCATCAATGATATCCCAATCCGAGTCTTCATCCCATGAACGTGTCTTTTCTCCCTAAAGACTTCACTCGAACAGATTGATGGCCTCTAGTGCTACATGTTCATTGCTATGCTACATCACAACGTCGTCCAAATCACAATCCCATACCTACCCATGATCCTAGGTCATTTGCACACCCGGAGAACCATGGTAATAAACTTTAATCACTTGATAATTAGCCCCAACCTGTTATGTACGTCGTCTGCGGCAACCAGACATCACTCGCATCATGATCACCGTCCTACTCTCATATTAAGTCATCTTCACCAAAGTGAACTGTACCCCTAAAATATGCATTCCAAGGATCGTGATATCCGACCAGAAACACCACCACCGCCTACTTGGGTCTCCAACCACCCGAATCACTAACTAGAATTCAGCTTTCATATGCAACCCTCACCCCCTATCATCATCGTTTTAGTGATGAACTCCTACAAAAAGACTTTCAAGACCCTTCCCCCATGGTCTGGGCCATGACTAACCTAAGCCTTCCTTCCATAGGCCAGTGGTTGGCGACTACTAATGGAAAGGAATTTCTTGAAAATGGGAAGGTATTGCCTCAAAAACTATACACACACAAGCATGCTACACCCTGTAAAATTAAAACACAATGTAAGAGTGAGGTGAAACCACAAATATGTGTAATTTTTGCTACTAAAAGTAAAGGGTCTGGATTACAATACCAACTGAAATGATATAAAAACAACTGAAAATAGAAAATAGGACTAGGAATCATCTACCGAGGATCGTACATGATGTGTATTTACAGACAATATCCACTGATCTCCACATTATCTAATCGCATCCATGTATCTCCTTGTCCTACCTCCCTCAAGTCTCACCAAAGATGGTCATCATCTGCCCAAGACACAACAAGGTGTGGGTGAAGCTTGTTTCGGGGGGGGGGGGTTATAACAACAACTAGTAGAGACCCCTATACCCCTGAAGGACTCATAATTCCAAAATGGAAAACCCACAAGGAATGATATCAAACACAAAACACAAATCCTTATATACAGCTCAAACGAAGTACAGTTAGAGCACATTAGTACAGATGACTAGTCGAGAATCTAGATCAACTTATTCTGTCGACAGGCACTCCTGCTCACCATACAGGGTCTGACCCACACAAGGTCAGTAGGTAATAACCCCCGCAAGACCCACACAGGATCTGACCGGCCCGAAGGCCAAAGGTAATAACCCTCGTATGACCCACAAAGGATCTGAACCACCAATAGTTGATAGGTACTAACCCCTGTAAGATTCACATAGGATCTGAACCAAACATGATCAGTATGTGCTTACCAACAAAAGGTCGCTGAGTATTGTCCCACACAGGATCAATATGTCACTAAGCCATAAAGGGTCTCTCTAAGGCTAGTCCTAATCAGGTCGCGTACTTATTATCCAAAATGTCTCTCTAGGTGTTAACCCATATAGGATCATTGGGGACTAACCTCTGTATGATCTATCTCTAGCTCTGACTCACTACCAGCCATAGGATTCCAACTCATAGTACGGATGATTTTGGATGAACCACTCCCCAAACCATCAGTCATTTTTAAAAAGGAACTAAGTCCCATGAAATGAAATCCTATGATCCATCACATAATTAGGGTTACAACGCAATAGATGGTGTGTCAACCAGATTCCCGGTCTATATGTTATTGGCATTATGGTGCCAAGGGACCTATTTGATTCGGAGACGATCCTTCCCGGTTGTACTCCAACATTTTCCAAAACAATCCTCAAGTATTTCGAAATGAACATATCTCTCTATGAATCCCAGTGGAACTGATGGTTAGTCAAACACATTTCGGGTTCTCATGTTATGGTCAGTTAAGCGTAATTGGGCCCGAGAGATGTCTGGGTCCAGTTCGACCTAGTCGTATTGACCCGACCCGACCAGGCCTGGGTCTGACCCGTCCAGGGTCAGCCTGGTTAGGATGTGTCACTACAGGCTTGGCATGCTGAGCTGAAGACCGACCCAACCTGCTGGCAGGGAGCACCCAGATGGGTGCTCCAACCCGCTTTCTAGTGGGACCCACGGGTGGGTCACGTGGTCCTCCTACCAAATAGCTCAAATGAGACATTCAACTCCTTGATTGGCAGCACTAGGTGGTGGCACCTCATCAGCCACAAGTCGCATAGGATGTGGGTCCCAACCTTCACCACATATTTGTTTCGTAGATTGTTTCCATGTGACGCACAATGGTGCTCCATCTCCCGTCCCCACAGTCATTCGTTATTGGCCGCCTATCTGACCGTTGTGGTGCCGAACGACGCCACCCTCTTACATGGCCTTCGAGCACCAGAATCTGTCGCCCCCACCAACATCAGTCACTTGTTCCGCGCATCTAATGCTTTTTCAGGCCACCTAGTGAGCTCTAGTGGTCCGTTCAACCTTCTGGGCATGCCTACATCCCTCTTGGTATTTCTTCATCATTTCACGACTCACAGTTTCCTATTTCTGATGATTTTAAATTTTTTCCACCATGAACATGACAAGAAACCATGTGGCCAAGGGTCCGGGTCTTTTTTGTTTGGTTTTCTCCCTCCACGTTAGAATTTTAACAAGAATGTCACGACCCGTCCTTGGGGCCCGTGCCGTGACTACCCCAAGCCCGCCTTCCATAGGCCAGGGGCTGGTGACTAGCACCAAGGCGTAAATCCCGGGAAAAAGGGAAGTCATTGCATTTGTAAAGTAAAACTGCGCCATAGAGTAGCAAGTGGAAAAGTAAACACTAAGTAAAAGCTGGTACAACAGTAAGTGCGGAAAAGTAAAGGGGGCCAGAAATACAAGACCAACTGTAAAGTACAACTGGAAGGGGAAAAATAGCAACTGAAAAAGTAAAGCCACAACGTCAAGCCGTCCTCTGGAAGTACCACCTGAAGGGTGGGTACAGAAAGCCTCCACTGCTCCTCGGGTCCAGCCTACCGATCTGAGTACACCTCGCCTAATGGTACACCTCCAGGTACCGTCCTGCTCCACAAGCCTCCACCACGATCAGCGCTGTCCGTCGTCTGCAACCAACACAATGTAGTGCGGGCATTGCCCATGCAGGGGTGAGTATAAGCTACTCAGTAGGGACCCCGAGACCCCCGATGGTCTCCCAAAATCCACGAAGGATAAACCACAAAGGAAAGATACAATCACAAAGTAATAACCGACACTTCTTAGGTATATGCACATACATATACCTAAGTCACCAATTCTCGTTCAGCTCCAACATCCGCGCTCAAGTACAACCCAGTCCACACAGGAAAGCAAAACGTAAAATCCACACAGGATAGCTCAACACAATCCACGAAGGAAAGTAAAACATAAATCCACACAGGATAGCTAAACACAATCCACAAAGGAATGTAAAACAGAGTTTCAGCTCACACAGGTGTACTTCTTCGGATGATGATAAAGATGATCACTGATCCATCTAAGTTGTCGGACCCACAAAGGATCGATATGTACTAACCCCCACAAAGACCCACACAGGATCGGGCCCACACAGGACCTGTAGGCGCTGGCTCACACAGAACCGCTGAGCGCTGCCCCACATAGGATCAGACCCACATAGGATCGGGCCCACATAGGACCTGTATCACTGACCCACAAAGGATCATTGAGTTCTATAGTCATCGCCGTCGAATCCACTGAGGATCTCTGCACAGTCGTCGTCGTAGTCACAGTAGCAGTCGCAGCTAGCTCTAGGGTTCCCGCACACGGTAAGCTCGTTCGAGAGGGTCCGCTCCACGAGCCGAGATGCTGATACATCAACAGACACATAGTCTAGAGTTGATGTATCCAAATGTTCCGTATCATCAACATGAACTCAACATCGCAGACGGCGTGTCAATCGAACGCCCGGTCTGAGAGTTATTGTCTTTTTCGTCCTAGGGGCCCGGTTGGTTTTTAAGGGAAAACCAACCCGACCGTACTCCACCTACATCCAAACCTCTGTCGGAGTATGCCAAAATATTCTTCTCACTTAGAGGAATTCAACGAAGTTGACGGCACGTCAATCGGACGTCCAAAGCTCAAGATATGAGTGTTTCCGCTCCGAAGGCCCGGTTGGTTTTGTGAACGAACCAACCCGGCCAAACCCAAAGTTTTCCAAAACCTTGAATGTGATATACCGAAACGATCATCTTGATCCAAGGATCGCATCGCCGCTAACGGCGCGTCGTTCGGAGGCCCATAGCTCACGTTACAGGCAAAAGACCGAAAGCGGTCCGAAGACGGGGGGTCTGGGCCCGGACCGACCCGGCCCAACCCCCCTTGGGTTGGCCCGAACCAGGTCAACCCGACCAGAGTTCGGGTCCGGGTGGGATCCGGTTTGGCACGGCCCGGTCCGGCCAGGGTGCGACCCGGTCGGTCGGGCCGGCCCGGGTCGGCTCAGCCGAGCGGTCGAGCGTGGCAGCCGCGGGGCACTGCCCCCGCGGGTTGGAAGTGTCGCGGCCCCGCGTGGGGCCGCGCTGGAGTCAACGGACGTGGCTATGCAGCGTCCCATGCGTGAGGGCCGGACCCGCGCGACCGCGGGTCCACTGGCTGCCGCCACCGCAGCTTCAGCCGCGGCGGCCCTGTCCAGCGGCGCGCCGAGGCGCCGCCGCCTCCGGCCACCGGAGTTGCTCCGGTGGTCCGTTTTCCTTCCCGTCTATGCCGGAGTTCCTCCCGGGTCCCGTTCTTCACTGCGGAAACAACGGATCGTCCCTGCGGCATGTTTTCTCATCGCCCGCCAATCCGCGCATCAACGAACAACTGCAGAGGGTTATCGGGCTGTGTTTGTTTGGCCTGCACCCTCCGCGTTAGATGATAACAGTTGGGAAGATTAATCAACACAAAGAAACATAACCAATAACAATTTTAATACAATAAAATTGTTCTTATGAAACCGGGTTCATTGTTTTAAAAGAATCAATCACGGGAAAAAAAGGATTGATCTCAAATAAAACCCCATACCTCGTCTAGTCGTCTGACGCACGTTCTTCGTGGAATTGCTCGTCGCGGAAGGAGGGGATCGTCGCGTCGTCGCGGTATCCAGCGTTGCGTCGACGAACTCCGAGGACCAAGAAACAACAGATTTAATTAATAATAATTAAATCCATATTGTTGTTTTATTCCACGAAGGAAATTTAAAAAAAAAAGAGCCCAAACCCCTACCTTGTCATTGTCGATCGAAGGTTGTCGCGGGGTTGGATTGTCGCGGAAGACCATCGCGGAAGAAGAATCGCCGGCGTCGCGGAACATGGCATCGCATCGTCGATTTCTGAGGGCTCATCGTTCTTCGCATTCTTCACATTCTTCACGTTCTTCACGTTCTTCGCGAAGGAGGATGAAGAACTCTTGGTTTCTGTCAAATCCTCTCAACGAACATTTTTTCAGAAGTCGTGCGTTGGTCTTATTTTATTATTATGCCAACGGATTTAAAACAGGTTAAGAAACGATTAAATTAATTCATAGAATTAATTCAACGAATAAAACCGCCCAATTAATTCAACGAATAAAACCGCACAATTAATTGGTGTGTTAAGAAATTAAGAAAACGCATCAGTTGACTTCATAATGACGGGTTTTCACGGGTGTGTTACTTAGCGGAAAAGAAATGGTGGGGCTTGTGCGGGCCCCACCTCACAAATTTCCTACCAATATGGTAGGATATTTTTTGATAGCACCCTATCCGCATCAACTCAGCTTAAGCAGCTTTAAGTGGCTTCAAGTGGCTTCCAAGTGGCTTAAGTGAAATAAAATAAAGTTTTCCGTACAATTTATTTTATTTCTTAACTTTAAGCCCAAAAATTAAAAACCACACCCGAGCAAACGCAACTCCGAAAGAGCCGTTTCTAAGAAATTACTGGTGCTGCGATTCCATCGGTGTCCTTAGAATCCGATTCCGAGCACCGGTTCAAAAGTTAGAAAAACCCGCTCGTCCGTTCACTGAACGTACCCGAGCCAAACTTCGTAAAATGATTCCGGGCACACCGGGCCTCGGAATCAGGTGCCGTCAGAAACTGTGTTCTTGTAAAAATCAAATGAAAATTAAGAAAAAAAATATCCATGAATTTTTTGAGTCTTTACATCACTCCCACCTCATGTATTTACGTCCCCGTAAAGATACATCATAAACTAGGGAAACAAATATGGGTACTGAGCATGTATCTGAGCCTTTCGCTCCCAAGTTCTCTCCTGGAGGTTCCCGTGCTGCCATCTGATGCGCACAAGAGGAATCGATCGTCCACGTAGGACCCACTCTTGTCGATCCTCAATCTCCACCGGGACCTCGGCAAAAGTCGCCCCATCATCAACGTCTAGCTCCTCGTGGTCAATGATGTGTTTTTGGTCATGCATGTATCTCCTAAGCTGGGATACATTGAAGATGTCGTGCACCCGGTGCAACTGACGTGGTAGATCTAGGCGATAAGCCACCTAGCCAATCCTGTTGAGGACCTGGAATGGTCCGTTGAAGTGTGGAGACAACTTGCCGCCTCAGCCAAATCTCTGTAATCCACGTCGAGGTGAGACACGCAAGAAGATGTGGTTGCCATCCTCTAACTCTAGTGGCCTCCACCTCCTATCAGCGTAAGACTTCTGCCGGCTCTGAGCTGTCCTCATCTGCTCCTGGATGACATGAACCTTCTCTGTCATGGCCCGGACCATCTCTGGTCCCACAAGTGCTGACTCCCCAGGGTCTGTCTTGCACAAAGGAGATCTGCAAGGTCTGCCGTACAACGCCACATAAGGTGCCATCCCGATGGTGGAGTGGTAGCTGTTGTTGTACGCGAACTCCACAGAGGGTAGGTGGTCCTCCAAACTGCGACCAAATTCTTAGACACATGCGCAGAGCATGTCCTCGAGAGTCTGAATGGTCATCTCCATCTGACCAACCGTCTGAGGGTGAAAGCCGGTGCTCAGACGTAGTAGCGTCCTGAACGCCTCCTGCAACCCCTTTCAAAGCCGTGAAGTAAAGGGAGCATCTCGATCAGAGATGATAGATGATGGCACACCGTGAAGCTGTACAATATCTTGAACGTAGAGACGCCCCAAGATCTCCACTGAGCCCTGCTCTCTGATGGTTAAGAAGTGAGCCGACTTGGTGAGTCGGTCGACAATCACCCAGATGGAGTCGTGACCTCGGTAAGTGCGTGGAAGTCCAGTCACGAAGTCCATAGATATCTCGTCCCACATCCACTCCGGGACCTCCAAGGGTTGAACCAAGCCTGCTAGTACCTGGTGCTCTGCCTTCACCTGCTGGTAGGTGAGGCATCGAGAAACGAACTCTTCCACAGCCTACTTCATGCCCGACCACCAGTGCTGTCGTCTGAGGTCCTAGTACATCTTCGCCACTCCAGGATGTACCACCAAAGGAGAAGTGTGAAACTCTCTCAGCACCTCCTCTCGTAAAGCGACTGGTACCAAGGTACGTCCTCTGAAAAGTATGTCGTGCTCTGCTCCAATGGAGAATCCATCAGGTGCCTATCCTGAGGATATCATTGCACGCCGCCTCTCACAGTCAGTGTCCCCATGTTGTGCCTCTCTGATCCGCTGCAGTAGTGGAGGGGTGACTGTGAGAGACTGGAGGAAGGCTACTCCATCTCTATCCATGAAGGATATCTGCAATGCGGTTAGCTGCTCTGTCGCCTCCTCAAGTTGCTGAATGCCCGTCCTCCTGTTGAGGGCATCGGCTACCACATTTCCATTCCTAGGAGTATAGACTATCTCAATGTCATAGTCTTGGAGGACCTCGAGCCATCACCGCTGTCTCAGGTTCAGGTCCTTCTGCGAGAAGATGTACCTGAGACTCTGGTGGTCAGAAAGGATTGTAAAGCGCTCGCCCATCAGATAGTGTTGCCATGTCTTCAGAGCGAAGACCACTACTGCTAACTCCAGGTCATGGGTAGTGTAGTTCTGCTCATGCAGCCTCAACTGACGTGATCCATAGGCGATCCCTGCCCGCTCCTGCATCAAGACACATCCGAGTCTGGTCCCTGATGCATCGCAGTAGACTACGTACCCTACTCCCTCCTCAGGCAACCTCAAGATAGGTGCGCTGGTCAATCTCTGTCTCAGCTCCTGGAATCTCTGATGACATCTGTATGACCACACAAAGGGTTTCCCCTTCTTCATCAAAGCTGATAGTGGTGCCGCAACTCTGGAGAAGTCTGGCACGAATCTCCGATAGTATCCAGCTAGTCCCAAGAAACTCCACACCTCTGTCACGCTCCTGGGTGGCTCCCAAGCTAGCACCACCTCAATATTCACAGGATCCACTGAAACTCCCACCTCAGAAATGACGTGCCCCAAGAAGTGGACCTCACCTATCCAGAACTGACACTTCGAGAGATTTCCATAAAGATGGTGCTCTCGGAGTGTGTCTAGTACAACCCGTAAGTGGTAGGCGTTCTCCTCCTCAGTCGTCGAGTATATCAAAATGTCATCGATGTAGACTATGACAAATTGATCGAGATATGGCTGAAAGATCCTGTTCATGAGGCCCATGAACACTTCTGGAGCATTGGTTACGCCGAAGGGGATGACCAAGAACTCATAGTGGCCATACCGACATCTGAAGGCCGTCTTCTGCATGTCCTCTTCTCGAACTCTGAGATGATGATAGCCTGACCTAAGGTCTATCTTCGAGAACCACCGTGCTCCCTTGAGCTGATCAAAGAGGTCATCAATCCTCGGTAGCGGATACTTGTTCCTCACTGTCACCTGGTTCAGGCGACGATAGTCAACACAAAGTCACAAGCTCCCGTCTGCCTTCATGGCAATCAATATCGGGGAAGCCCAGGGTGAAACGCTGGGTAGGATGAAACCCTTGCCCTACAAGTCCTCCAACTGTACCCGTAGCTCTCGAAGCTTAACGGGGGCCATCCAATATGTTGGAGTCGATATCAGGGATTTCCTGGGGTACAGGTTGATATGAAAGTCTACCTCTCTTCGAGGAGGTATCCTTGGAACATCGTCGGGAAAGACATCCGCGTACTGATCCACCACTGTAGGAAAACTAGGACTCCGCACGTCAATAACTCCTAGGATGAGGCTAGCCAAATGATGAGTCATGGGTTTTCCTCTCCTCTGCGGAAGTCCATGATGTGCTGCGAAGGCTCCCTTCTCACCAGTGAAGGTGAACCTGCCCCCGTCGGTGCGTACACATCGCACCTTGCGCCTAATGCAGTCAATCGGTGCATGGACTGTAGATAACCAATACATTCCCAAGATGACATCGTAAGGCCTCGACGCCACTACAAAAAGATCCCAGCTTAAGATCTCGCCTCCTAGAGTAAGCTCACACTGTCGGCACCAGTGTGTAATCATCGAGTCTGCTCCCGTAGGAGTCTCTAGCCGTAAGGATCGAGCCAACGGCTCTGTCGGAATCTCCGAGCTCCGAACAAGGGAAGCGGAAATGAAAGAGTGACTCGCTCCTATGTCTATAATAACTGAAGCAAGGTTGGAATATACACAGATCGTACCTCCAATCATCTCGGGCGCGCCGTGGTCATAGGCCTCCGCTGCCTGGAGCTGTGGCTGTCTCTGCCCGCCAGCTCCCTATGGTCGGGGCGGGCCTCCTGGTGGTGGTGGTGGTGGTAGAGCCTCAAAGCGTCGACCACCACCTGCTACTCATCCAGCTCCTCTGACTCGTCCACCTCCCCCCTGCGGACCACCACGGTCGACTCTCTGCCTCTGCCTGGGTGGCCCCTCAACTATCTGCTGCTCCTCTGCATGGTGGGTCGGGTAGTCACGAGCCATGTGACCCTGGTCGCCGCAAGTGTAGCACTGCCTGCCTCTCAAAAGACTGGCTCTGCGCTGTGTGCCCCGCACTGCTGAGCCAGTGTCCTGAGGCCGTCTACGTGAGGGTCTGGTCTGCCAGGACCCCTGATTCATCCGCCAACTGCCTACTGTAGAAGACTCTGCTACGTGCCACCCCGCGGTAGGTCTCGGCGCAGGAGAAGTCACAGCAAGAAAGCTCTCGATCAAAAGGGCTCACTCCAGTACTCCTGCCTGGGTCGGGATGCGGAGGGAGATCAGTGATGCCCTGATCTCGTGTCTCAATCCCTGCTCAAAGGTCCAGGCCCGGACGAACGGGTCCCGTACCATGTCGGTCGAGTAGCGCGAGAGATCGGTGAATCTCGCCGAGTACTGGGCGACCGTCAAGCTGCCCTGACGTAGCTGAAGAAGCTCTTGGATGCGCACCGCACGGAGGGTGGCCGGGACGAAGTCTGAGTGGAATAGGCCTTCAAAGTCTGTCCAGATGAGAGAGGCCTCATCATGCACCTGGGGCATCAATCTCCACCATCGTCCTGCAGCTGTGTGCAGTAGGCTCGCTGCGAGGATCGCCATGATGTCTGCTGGTGTCCTCACTAGTCGGAAAACTCACACCACTGCCTCCAGCCAGTCCTCTTCTTCCTAGGGGTCCGTCTCCCCACGGAACCTAGGCGGTCGCTAGCGCTAAAACTCATGCAGAGCACTGAGGTGACGTGCATCGTCAGCGGCTGGTGCTGGAAGCATCGGGGGCTCGGCGGGTAGAGGTACCGCCGGTGCCTCTGCCGTCAAAGGGCCCTGTACTGAGGCCTCATCGCTCGGCGAGCTGTCATCACGTACCACTCTTGGAACCCTAGCTGGCTGTCATCGTGGGGCCATCCTGAAAAGGAAACAGGTGCGCCACGGTCAGAACAGTATTCCTGGTGAGCTGATATGAAGTAATCACAATGAAAACATAAAACACACATGCAATAAATGTTTTCGTGCATTAAGTCAGAAATCAGAAGTCAGGGTCCTAGTGTACGGATACGTCGGCCGCCGCACCAACACTGGACTCCCTGGACTGATAACCACACCCAATACGCTAAACACTATTTCTTCACATAGATGAAAGATCAGAGTCTGTGGTAGAACCGACCACCTTTGATACCAATTTGTCACGACCCGTCCTCGGTGCCTGTGTCGTGACTACCCCCAGCCCGCCTTCCATAGGCCAGGGGCTGCCGACTAGCACCAAGGCGTAAATCCCGGAAAAAAGGGAAGGCATTGCCTTTGTAAAGTAAACAAGCACCACAGAGTAGAAAGCAGAAAAGTAAACACTAAGTAAAAGCTGGTACAACAGTAAGTACGGAAAAGTAAAGGGGGCCAGGAATACAAGCCCAACTATAAAGTACAACTGTAAGGGGAAAAACAGAAACTGAAAAAGTAAAGCCGCAACGTCGATCCGTCTCCTGGAAGTCCTACCTGAAGGGTGGGTACAGAAAGCATCCACTGCTCCTCGGGTCCAGCCTACCGCTCCGAGTACACCTCGCCCAATGGTCCACCTCCAGGTACCGTCCTGCTCCGCAAGCCTCCACCACGATCAGCGATGTCTGTCGTCTGCAACCAACACAACGTATTGCAGGCATAGCCCATGTAGGGTTGAGTATAAGCTACTCAGTAGGGACCCCGAGACCCCCAAAGGTCTCCTGAAATCCATGAAGGATAAACCACAAAGGAAAGATACAATCACGAAGTAACAATTGAAACTTCTTAGGTATATGCCCATACATATACCTAAGTCACCAATTCTCACTCGGTTCCAACATCCGAGCTCAAGTACAACCCAGTCCACACAGGAAAGAAAAACGTAAAATCCACACAGGATAGCTCAACACAATCCACGAAGGAAAGTAAAACGTAAATCCACATAGGATAGCTCAACACAATCCACAAAGGAAAGTAAAACAGAGTGTCAGCTCACACATGTATACTTCTTCGGATGACGATAAAGATGATCACTGATCCATCTAAGTCGTCCGACCCACAAAGGATCGATAGGAACTAACCCCCGCAAAGACCCACATAGGATCGGGCCCACACAGGACCTGTAAGCGCTGGCTCACACAGAACCGTTGAGCGCTGACCCACAAAGGATCGGACCCACACAAGATCAGGACCACACAGTACTTTTAGCACTGACCCACAAAGGATCGCTGAGTGCTGTAGTCGTTGCCGTCGAATCCACTGAGGATCTCTGCACAGTCGTCGTCGCAGTCATAGTAGCAGTCGCAGCCAGCTATAGGGTTCCCGCACACAGCAAGCTCGTTCGGGAGGGTCCACTCCACGAGCCGAGAGGCTGATACATTAACTAACACTTAGTCCAGAGTTGATGTATCCAGAAGTTCCGTATCGTCAATAGGAACTCAACGTCGCAGACGGAGCGTCAATCGGACGCTCGGTCTAAGAGTTATTGTCATTTTCGTCCCAGGGGCCCGGTTGTTTTTTAAAGCAAAACCAACCTTACCGTAGTCCACCTGTGTCCAAACCTCAGGCAGATTATTCCAAAAGTTCCGTCTCACTTATAGAAATTCAACGAAGTTGACGGCACGTCAATCAGACGTCCGAAGCTCAAGATATGAGTGTTTCCGCTCCGAAGGCCCGGTAGGTTTTGTGAACGAACCAACTCGGCCGAACCCAAAGTTTTCCGAATCCTTGAGTACGATATACCGAAACGGCCGTCTCTATACAAGGATCGCATCGCCGTTGATGGCGCATCGTTCGGAGGCCCATAGCTCAAGTTACGGGCAAAAGACCGAAAGCGGTCCGAAGACGGGGGGTCTGGGCCCGGACCGACCCGGCCCAACCCCCCCTGGGTCGGCCCGCACTGGGTCGACCCAACCCGGGTCCAGGTTGGACCCGGTTCGGCGCGGCCCGGTCCGACCAGGGCGCGACCCAGCCGGTGGTGCCGGCCCGGCTCATCTAGCCGCGGGGCGCTGCCCCCGCGGGTTGGAAGTGTCGCGGCCCCGCGTGGTGCCGTGCTGGAGTCAACGGACGCGGCTATGCCGCGTCCCTTGCGTGAGGGCCGGACCCGCACGTCCGCGGGTCCGCTGACCGTCACCGCCGCTGCTTCAGCCGCGGCGGCCCTGTCCTGCGGCGCGCTGGGGCGCCGCCGGAGGCTTCCGCGGGCCACCGTAGTTCCTCTGGTGGTCCGTTTTCCTTCCCGTCTGCACCGGAGCTCCTCCCGGGTGCCTTTATTCACTACGGAAACAACGGATCGTCCCTGCGGCATGTTTTGTCGTCGCCCACCAATCCGTGCATCAACGAAGAACTGCGGAGGGTTGTCGGGCAGTGTTTTTTTTTCCCGCACCCTCCGCATTAGATGATAACAGTTGGGAAGATTAATCAACACAAAGAAACATAACCAATAACAATTTTAATAAAATAAATTTTTTTTATGAAACCGGGTTCTTTGTTTTAAAAGAAACAATCACGGGAAAAAAGGATTGTTCTCAAATAAAAACCCCTACCTCGTCAAGTCGTCGCACGCGCGTTCTTCGCTGAATTGCTCGTCGCGGAAGGTGGGGATCGTCGCATCGTCGCGGTATCCGGCGTTGCGTCGACGAACTCCAAGGACCAAGAAACAACAGATTTAATTAATAATAATTAAATCCATATTTTTGTTTTATTCCATGGAGGAAATTAAAAAAAAAAGAGCGCAACCCCTTACCTTGTCGCTGCCGATCGAAGGTTGTCGCGGGGTTGGATTGTCGCTGAAGAGCGTCGCGGAAGAAGAATTGCTGACGTCGCGGAACATGGCGTCGCGTCATCAATTTCTGAGGGCTCGGCGTTCTTCGCGTTCTTCGTGTTCTTCGCGTTCTTCGCGAAGGAGGATGAAGTATTCTTGGTTTCTGTCAAATCCTCTAAACGAACATTTTTCCAGAAGTCGTGCGTTGGTCTTATTTTATTATTATGCCAACGGATTGAAAACAGGTTAAGAAACGATTAAATTAATTCATAGAATTTATTCAATGAATAAAACCGCCCAATTAATTCAACGAATAAAACCGCCCAATTAATTGGTGCATTAAGAAATTCAGAAAATTCGTCAGTTGACTTCATAATGACGGGTTTTCACGGGTGCGTTACATAGCGGAAAAGAAATGGTGAGGCTCACGTGGGCCCCACCTCACAAATATCCTACCAAGAGGGTAGGGTATTTTTGGATAGCACCCTATCCGCATCAACTCAGCATAAGCAGATTTAAGTGGATTCAAGTGGCTTCCAAGTGTCTTAAGTGAGATAAAATAAATTTGTCGTACAATTTATTTTATTTCTTAACTTTAACACCAAAAATTAAAACCACACCCGAGCAAACGCAACTCCGGAAGAGGCGTTTCTAAGCAATTATCGGCACTGCGATTCCATCGGTGCCCTCAGAATCCGATTCCGAGCACCAGTTCAAAAGTTAGAAAAACCCACTCGTCTGTTCACTGAACGTACCCGAGCCAAACTTCGGAAAATGATTCCAGGCACACCGGGCCTCGGAATCAGGTGCCGTCAGAAACTGCGTTCTTGTAAAAATCAAAAAAAAATTATGAAAAAAAAATTTTCCTTGATTTTTTCGGGTCTTTACAAAGAAGGAGATAATTTAGCCAACATTAATATACTATAATAATTTTGTGATTAATCACATCATTCAAGCATTAGGGAAGAACAATTATCATGAACATAAAAAAAACCCCAACCTTGTGAATCATTTGATTCGTTGTGGTAGATGAAGGAGAATCTGTTCATTGATGAAGTCGTCACCATTCGGCATTCCCAGTTCAATCCCTCCAACGACATCCATGCTTCCATTCCCCATTTGTGGAAGAATTCTTCTCACATCTATAGAGGTTTCTTCCTTGGGGAATTCGTGTCAAAACGACACCATAGTCCTCAATTAAATAGAGGGGAAAGGGTGGTTAACGCACCAAGTAATTAATGAGTTTCATTAATAGATGTGATTAATTTGCCACATTAATTGTACGAGGGGTGGTTACACAACCAAAGAATTGATGGAAATTTAATATCCCATATTAAATGTCTAACTACCTTCGAGGTCCCCACCACTGCCACTCAAGAGGTGGTATGATAAAATAAATTATATATTTCTAATTTATTAATTCTTAAAATATGCAAAAAATAACATTTTCTCCTAAACAACTACGGTCGAATTGAACACACCCCTATGTGAATCCCATCACTGTGAGTTCAACGGTGCCCTCAGATTTCAATTCTGATCACCGGTTCAAAATATAGAAATTGTCACCAACAAATTTACTAAACGAGGCATAAAAATGATAAAAATTTAATAACAAACACCCTCGACCTGTGCCAGTTGAGGTTAGGATCTGCCTTAGAGAAACACGCCCTCACGAGATCAATGATACTATAGGATTTCCAATTCATGTTACCATTTACGAGTTATATAATTTGACAACAAAATAATTTTCAATTAATTATTTTATTTGCAGAAAAAAATAACTGCCATTGTTGGCCCACGACAACCGATGTTATGATCTGCCTATGGAGTGATTACCCTCATGAGTTCAGTGGTGGTCTATGATTTTTAATATGAGTCACCATTTGGGAGTTATAAGAATTTGAAAAATAAATAATTTGATTTTATTACTTAATTTAGTGTTAAGAAATTTTTGGGTTTTCTCATTGGAGGCATGAACAGACCAATCATATGTCGCGCCTAGGGTTAACCCACCATCCTGAACACAACAGTGCCCTCATATATTTGATTTGGGGTCCATTTTAAGGATAATTCCACATTTTCATGAAATGCCACTCTTTCATTCTACTTTAAGATTAAAAAAATTCGATGGATCATTCCGGGAACTTCAAGGCTCAAAATATCTTACTGTCCATTTTTATAGTCTCGTAATAATCCCAAATAATTTTAAAAAATTACATGGAATATGGAGGACATTAAATTCGCCCCACCTTTTGGATTTACATCCCCGAATTCCAAAATAATTGAAAATCAAACAAATGAGGTTACTGATCACGAATATGACCTCTTTCTCTTATGTTCTCTAATGGAGGTTCTGATGCATCCACCGAAAATGCCACGGAGGTACCGACCGTCCATGAAGGACTTTGTCTTGTCGATCCTCTATCTTCACTAGGAAATCTGTAAAATTCTACCAATAATCTAATTCCAACTCACCTATTTGGTTAACGTGTGATGGATCATGCACACATCACCTTAGAAATGACACTTGTAATATGTTGTAAACCCAGTGCATCTATGGGGGAAAAGCTAGGTGGTACTATTTCTCACCATATTTGCTGATAATATGGAAAGGTCTGAAGAACCTCATAGATAGCTTGCCGCCTTGGCCAGACCTCTGTAATCCTCATCAAGTTGAGACCCGTAGGAGGGAATGGTCTCCCTAATCGAGTGCCAAGGGTCTCCCTCTCCAGTTTGAAATGAAAACTTCCAGCTCTATGAAGTCGGCATCTACTCCTAGATGATTGGCACCATCTATGTGGTAGCATGTACCATCTCTGGACCCATAAGAGCTAACTCCCCTGGTTTATTCTTGAAAAGAGGAGATCATAAATGTTTCCCATACAAGGACTCAAACAGAGCAATGATGGTGGTGGAGTGAAAACTCTTGTTATATTCAAAATCCACCAGTAGCAGGTGGTCCTCCCAACTGTGTCCAAAATCAAGGACACAAGCACGAAACATGTCCTCGAGTGTACGTATGGTATGCTCCATATGTACATCTGTCTGAGGATGAAAGAAAGTGATCAGTCATAGCTCAGTTCCCAACGCCTTCAGAAATCCCTTCCACAATAGGTATGTAAAACGTGTCTCATGATATAAGATGATCTTCGACCGCACTCTGTGAAGTCGCACTATCTCTTGAACATAGAGGTTCCCCAAGATCTCTACTGATCCCTTCCTTTTTATGGGTAAAAATTGGGCAGACTTGGTGAGTCAGCCAACAATCAAAATGATAAAATGCTGGCCCCTAGACGTACATGGTCTTCCTGTCCCAAACTCCAAAGAGATACCATCCCTCATCCACCCCCAGTCTCTCAAGTGGAAGATCCAATCCTTCTGGTACCTAATGCTCAGCCTTCACTTACGGACAATTGAGGAATCAAGATGCAATCTCTACCATGACATTCTTCATCCACGGCCACCAGTACTGACGTCAGATGTCCAAGTGCATATCTTCTACCACGGGATGTACCACCAAAGGGGGTATGTGGAACTCCCACAAAAACTACTCTTGTAGTGTCACATGTACCATGGTGAGTCCTCTGAAAAAGATGATGTGCTCCCCACCTTCACAAAATCCATCATGAACCTGTCTTGAGGATATCATAGCACATTGGGCCTTGTAGTCTGCATCACAAATCTATGATTCCCTGAACCACTTAAGTAGTGTGGAGTAACTGTCATTGACCAGAGGTAAGAAGCTTCATCAATATCCATGAAGTACATCTAAAATGCGGCTAGTTGTTATGTCGCATCACTAAGCAACATTTGACGAGAACTCGTTTTGAGTGTGTCTGCTACAATATTTCCCTTCCCAAGAGTGTATAATTCCTCAATGTCAATTTACCGGATGAGCGCTAGCCATCATCACTATCTCAGGTGCATTTCCTTTTATAAAAACATATTCCCTAGATGCCTGTGATTGGAATAGAATGGTAACCATTCTCAAAACTAAAATCTCAACTCCCAGATCTATGAATAAGCCATAAGATATGCAGTTTTAGATATTTGTGTAGTTTTTGGGTAGAAGACAATACATAAATCCCTCTCCCTATGGGAATGTAATTCTGGAAACATCTTTTGAAAATATGTTCCCCCACTCATCCACTAATGTTGGGAAATAAAAACTCCAAAATCTTGCTGCAACAAGGGTAAGGCCGACCAACTCATGACTGATTGGATGTACCCTCTTATGAATGACATTAACCCATGATGCGTTGGTTAGATTTTTCTTAGAAAATGGTAAACCCCATTCCAATGATACAGATATACCACAATCTTTTTGCCTAAAATAGTCAACATGATCATGAACTGTGGATGACAAGTCTATACCCAAACTAACGATGTAAATCCTCGATGATTCCACCAAGAGGTTACAACCAAACTCTTATCTCAATGATATTATCACATAGTATTAATTTTCTGATTATCGAGTCTCTTCTAAAAGGTATCTCCAGATGTCCAGGCGGAGTGCACACCCCACGCGGGGAGTGCCAGATGGATAGGCCATGTCACCCAGTGGGCCAGGCCTATCCGTGGCTCAGAGTGCCAAGCCTGCGACAGCCCCGCCAAACCGTGCCAGTAAAGGAAGGTTTGAATCGGGCCTGACCCAGACCCCTCTCGGGCTTGGAAAATCTTAATGGGTAATATCATGCGAACCGAACGTCTTCTTTACAAACCATCTGCAGCGCTGAGATCCTTGGAGTGAGACGGTCCTTTTTAGATACTCCAAGAAGGTTCTTGAGAAATTTTTATTACATCCATGTGGTATGTCCTCCAAATCCTACTAGGCCATCGTCACTAAAATGATACTATCATAAAAAATCGGATTCCCATTGTCACGTAGTCCAGTTGACATGACGAATGTCCCACCGTCATGGCCCTGAGTGGTGCTTCCCTCCTCTGCAGCTAGTGAGCGCTAGCTATCTTCTCCTCCACCGACACCAGTCAATGATGTTGAGCGCTAGTGTAGTAGTGCCTACAAAACTCTCGGGTTGTCTTCATCATTGTGCACCTCCGAGTTTCAGCTTTATAACTAGTTGAAAATCGTTCCATGAAGAAAACATCAAGAAACGAAGCAGCGGAGGGTCCATGCCTTGTTCGGTTGGCCTACGCCCTCGGCGTTAGCATTTCAACAAGAGTGAGATAATTTAGTTAACATTAATAGACTATATTTTTCACCTGACCTACTACGGTTTATGTAAAGAATCCATTATGTGAATCTAGGAGCTGTATGTTTAACACTGCACTCAGAATTCAATTCTGAGCACCAGTTAAAAATAGATAAATTGTTCCCTGCACATTTACTGAACGTACCTTAAAACAGTTCAAAAATTAATAACAATCACCCTCGATCTGTGCCCATCATGGATAGGATCTGCTTAACGGAAGAACTCCCTCAATATCTCAACAATACTCTCAAATTTTCAATCTGATTTTATGTTTAGGAGTTATAAAATTTTACCATAAATTAATTGTTGCTTAATTCATTTATTTCGGGCCAAAAACTAAATTCTATTATTGGCATGTGCAGACCAGAGATAGGATCTTCCTAAAGAATGAATACCCTCAAGAGTCTATCTATGGTCTCAGATATGAAATTTGATTCACCATTTGTTAGTTATAAGCATTTCAAAAATAAATTTTTTTTATTTTATTGTTTTATTTACAGTTAAGCCATTTTTTGGGTTTCTCACCAGAGGACTGTGCTGACCAAACATAAGTCTTTCATAGGGTAATCCAATCATCCTGAATGCAACAACGACCTCATATTTCTCATATATGAAACCTATTTACTAGTTATTTAAATTTATTAGGAAAATCCATCACGCACGCTATTTAATGATTAAAAATTTTCAACGGATCATTCTAGGAACTCCGGGCCTCAAGATCATGTTCCATAATTTCTCACAATCTTTTAATACTACCAAATAATATAAAAAAATACAAGGAATTTCTGGGACATTACACAGACCCTCCATCACCCATCATCGTCCTTAGACTCTAGCCAAGATCTGCACACCACCTCACACACAAATTCTATCATCACCACTTTAGATATGAAATCACTAGACTTACGCCACTACCCCAGTATAGTATCATCTACATGAATCCAAGCCATTAAACAACCCCCCATTGCAAAACAAATGGTGCATGATGGGTCCCTCACCCGGGTCCTGTGAATCACCATCCCTAGCACGGGCTTACCAATACATTAAAATATGACATCCTCAATTTTGGGAGTAGCCTTTGTCCACAACACATATGATGTTGGCCAGATGCTAGCCAAATCGCCTCCATTAACCCTCTTGTATGGAACATTTTATAGTTACATGACCCTCATTTGTGAATCTAAGAGGTAAAACATCTCCTTGTTCCGAACAACATTCATAATTGATAGATCCTCCATGCGGGTGCCCCATTTAGGGCGATCCTAAAATTGATCACAAAAAAATTATAGAGAGATGTTGTAATGCCCCGACACCAGTTACTTAGAGTGGGTAAATTATTACATAACATTTGAATGATAATGGAATCATGTCCTGAAAGACTGGTCCATTTAGTAGCATTGGATGTACTAGATACATACATAGGTTTTACATTACATCATGAAATAAAAACAACAACATTATGTCCCATTTGAATACTCCTATATCTCTTAGCCTATTCATGCAGGTTAATCAAAAAATATTTCATTGTATCCTTGTATAAAATAACACATACGAATGGGGTGAGCTCAGGTGCTCAATAAGGTAAACAATATAGTCGAAACATTCTAAAATAAGAAAACATTTATGGAAAAGTATAAGACTATACCACAAGACTTTTAAAACATAACATCATGTTAATATAAAAAAGATAATTCAAATAATTGAATTTACATATTCACATGGATATTCTACTACTCAAATAATCACATGTAATATCAACAGGCAATTTCATAATGATGGAATGCATAATGCCAGACATTCATAACCACAGAGTCAAGGCCTCGTGCTAAGACTACAAATAAGATATTGTCATGGCCTTCTGCTAAGACACTAGTTTGTCTCGAGATACCTACCGATGCATCGAGAAGCTATAGTGGGATCCACCCTTCACTTACTATGTTCAATTCATTCCTCATATAAAAAGTTTTAGACATAACATAAACATTCGTATAAAAACTAGCATACAAAATGTCAATACATTATCCATAAACCAGAAATGGTATAAAAATAGATCATCCATAGTCTAAAGTAACATATTAAACACAATATTTAAGATTGTATTATAATAAATTAACCTCAATTGTGAATAATGAGGGATAATGTCATATATGAATATAATCATCAAAACAATTCGAGAGAAATATACCCATTTTTAATGATAACACTTAAAAGTCTCAATATTTATCAAGAAGCCATTTAAAAGTGATTTTTTAATCAAATATTATCATACTAGATTTAAACATTTAAAAGGAATTTTATTTTTAAAACATTCATGTACAAATAATTAAATGCGTAAAATCATTTTTATAACATGGACATTAATGAGAATGATTTAGAAGAATAAATATTTAAAACATTTAAAATGATATTTTAGTTAGAGTTCCTATCCAAATAAGAGATATATTAAATAAAAATAATTTAGTTAACAAACAATTCATAATATCATGAGAATAAATGGATTCATGAAATACTATATAAAATTACATTATATGCACCATATAAAAGTGAATATGTGTATAACAACAATGAAGTCTCTGTGGAATGTAAATTGAGATGAAATTCCTTATACAGACCATACAATTAGGTTAAGGATAAATAAACTACATAATTATTTGTGAAAAATATAAATCCCATCAATATGATTGGATATAAAGTTTAAATAAATCATAGGACATTCGCACATATTCTTGTAAATACAATACCAATGACTTGTATGTTTAACTCAATGAATGGAAATTGAGTTAAGATTAATCTTATCATGATCATATCAACGACTTGAGAAATTTTCAAAGGAGTGATTATGTGACTCAAAATTATATCAACATAATGAAGAGTTGGAATTACTACATAAATAATTAATGTGTGATATCAGACCTAAACATGGAGTAAAATAATCAATGAATTTTTCGTAAAACCTAATTAGTAGAAATTGATATTGGAAATTCCCTTAACATTTTTGTAATTTATGGATCATACACCACATGAAAAAAAATTCATATAATGAAGATTTAAATAATAGAAAATTAATTTATATTACACAAATAATACAATTATGGGAAGTACATACACCACAGAAAATGAAATAGTGGAAATTAATGTATGGATCTCATCGGAATAAAAAGTGAGATGAAAACCCCTTACCATTTATTTTCCTTGGTTGAGGGTAGATTTAACTCCCATATAATAGTTACTTTTTTGTTATTAAATTATTCAATAACCATATTAATTAATATGATATCATATATGATCTTATAATACTATTTTGTTAATGATATTTCAGTAGTATAATCGTTTTTGGTGTTAACTGGTTCGTTTTCCTTTATATGAATTGTTATGTAAGTCATCATTGTTGTGGATAGGATTTATATAATTCATATCTAGAATGATATCAAATATATAGAGATTATTTTTAATCCTCAAATTAAAATTATTCTTGAATGTTTGCAATAGGGAATGAATATCAACGCGTTTGTGGAGACGGTATGTCATACGTACGCACGAGCGACAATATCATTCTTTTGATCATGAAATCATATATAATTTGATGTAATATCATTAATACAGAATAAATAACATGTAATATCTATTATTTAAATAAATTATACTCATCATTATTCCCATCCAAAAATTGATGTTTTTGAATAACAAACTACACCAAGACTTAGAGACGATAAGCAGTGAATATGCACGTATTGTGAATTTTTCATTTATAGGATGGATGGAATGACATATATGGTGGTAACATATTTATAATAACATCATATTATGTAGGTGTTACTAGATTTATTATTTTTGTATTCAGATAACAATGAAATAGGAAGTGGAATAAGGAAAGAACTTGAAAGAGGGTGGTGAAATTATTACCTCTTCTTCAGGTTCTTCCTTTTGAATTGATCAAAAGGATCATTAAGATGGATTTATTATAATAGTGTGGCCACTAGGTTTCTGTGAGGGAAGTTTGGAGGATATTTGGTCAGGGTATGGCAGAGACAAATTGATTTTGTGGTGTGAAATTAAGAGAAGGGGAAGTTCCCTTTAATATGAGAGGTGAGGGGCACCTTAGGAAAAGATTGAAATAATATTTTATAATAAAATAAATTTCGTTTTATAATTTTTCCAAATTGATTTATATCTATGATAAGGTAGGTATGGGTCTAAATTCTCTCAAAATAATAGGTTTTAGTCATGTTTTGGTCACTTTATTAACCTCATCTTTTAGATTTAACTATTTGTTCAATAGTTTAACTTTTATTGCGTCTTCTTGTATTCTTACACTATATTGTTAATAAACATACTCTAAACATCCCAGAGAACCTCAAGTGTTACATTAATGACATATATAATATTAATTAATCCCTCTAAAGGATCGTTAGATTTTTTGGAATATTATATCAAACAATAATATAGTATTTTTTAAAAAACTCATTTATGTCAATTTTGACACTATTTAGTATTTGGTTTTTATGAAAATCATGACATCTTGATTACATCGAACAAGAATTATTTAATAAACCCTAACATTTCATATGAAACTATAAAATTATTATAATCCTTCAAATACCTTAAATTAAATTTATTTGGATATTTATAATATCAATAATTTTAATCGTTCATTAATAAGGTAATTATTCCATCATCATTTTGTAATAAATAAATTTACTTATTTATGTGTTTTTATTTTTGTAAGTTATAATTATTTATATACAATTTTAAATTATAAAATCGATTTTAGATTAAAAAATATTCGCATAAAATTAATTCCTAAATTAATATTTTTGATCTCAATAATTTTAGCATAACTTTATGAGAGCTCAAGATATTTTTAAATGTATTATAAAATCAGTTTTTAATTTATAATTATCATCTTTCAAATAAATAATTATTTTATATAAAATTTAAATATAACTAATTCAGAATTATATTTAGATAAAATAGAGTCCATTTCTTAATTTAACATGTCGAAAAATGGTTATAGGGAATTTTCAATATTTTTCTCAAATAATTATTATTTTTTGAATAGTATAATATGATAATTTACAATAAATGATAAATGCATGAGTTGTAGAGTGAAATGTGATCTATGGTTGATTTAATAACTCATGGATTGAACTCCCATGTACTAATTTATATTTTTTTCATATGAATCAACAATATTATTTTGTCTTGATAAAAACTATAAAACAATTAATAAGATATTAAAAAATCAACCATCTCCTCTACTATAAAAACCACCCTTCACTACCTATTCTTCTAACTTTTCTATGCCTTGAAACATCTCAATGTTCTTTCCTAGTACTCTCCCCTGGTCTCTCCCCACACCCCATTGCTCATGGTCATTTTAAATTACAAAAATCCCCTTCCCTTAAGGAGCTTTTCCTGGAGGATATTTCAAGAGGTAATACCCTCTTCCAATTTCTTTTAATTTCATTTCATGTTGTTTTATTTCTTATCTTATCATCACCTCCATATTCCAAATTATAATGACTACTCCAATATGAACTATATAATAATTTTTTATAATTTTAATGGAAAACCCAAAATCAATCTCCTCTCTCCCTCTCTATCTCTCTCTATCTTATTTTAAAAACGAAATCATCATCTTGGAGGTGTTGATTTACAACCTTTGAGTACAAAGAACATTCATTATTCAATTTATTCATCAAGGATGATCCTAACACAATTTTTATTGCAGAACCAAAATATAAAATATGTATTATATCTTATTTATTCATACTGGAACCATCATATATACATGATATTAAATAATGGAACAAAACAAATTTTTGTAATCAAAAAACATCCAAGGAAATCTAAATGATTTTCATTAAATTTAATATCAAATGATGCATCCTCATTCAATGTAACCAAATGATATATATATATATATCCATTTATAATTACTAATTTAAATTAATAATATAAAAATTCAATTATGGATAATTATATCGAATCCATAAGAACATCCATTCTAATATACAAGTATACATATCATGAAAACCAAGGAAAAAAATTCTCCCATGTGATGAAATGTTATCTTATATCTCATAAAAATTGACATAATTTGATGTAATATAATTATAATAAATAAAATATATATAGATATATTTGTTGAATTAATTAATTAATTAATGGATTTAATTTTATTATCTTGGATGTTAAGATCAAGAGCCTAATACATTCAGACCTATGGTAAGAGGTTTCACTTCTCACTTTAGTTTTCGTGAGACTTCCATTATTTTCCATTTATTTCATGTATGTTATGTATGTCTACTGATATTTTATATATGATATAATTTATATAATTATCTTCATCAGGTTAAAATATTCATTGGTTGTTTATTATTTTTTGGATATATGATTTGATTGATTACAAAGTGTTATGGGGTTTCTCATCTTAGTTTTGTTTTTGTGAGATTTCCAGTATTTTACACTATTTATCATGTATGATGTATTTTTAGTGACCATTGATATATCATATCATAAATATATTTGTTCTCATGGTATTAAATGTATCATTGTTTTATTACTAATGTAGTGTCATATGAATCGATTGATTACAAGGTGGTAAGGAAATCTACCTGAACGCTAATTTTTCCTTCGAGTAACGCTTTCACTAAAATTAATCAAATGAAATGATTCAATTTATTTTTATACTTTCACTAAATTATATGTATATGTTAAAAAACTTTTAAATAGATAATATAAACCTTCATTAATGGGGATATACGTGGTTTAAAATTGTTCCCTTCTCAATTATTCTCAATAAAAAGCCTGATTTAATGGAACTTCTTGAACTCATGCTCATTTTCAAGTCCAATCGAAAATCTATTTTAATACACCATTTTTTAAGAATCAATCATTTTAACATGAATAGATATATTGAATAATATATTATTTTATGAAAAAAATTCTTTCTTATTTAAAATCACATTAATATTTTCCTTAAACCACACTAATGTGTTTTATTTATAATGTTTCTTAAAAACACTTTTTACATGGATTCACATCAGTAGGACATCATTTATGCGTAAACTAATTTTTCAATGTACATACATTTTCATTTCTAGGATATAATGTTTGAAATCTGAATTTATTATTAATACAAATAATTTTCCAAAAAAACACTTCTATCTAATGAAAAGAGGATTTTCCTTCTCTTACCATTACTTCTGTGAGATATATGACTTGACCATCCATTAATTTTTATCTGTGGTGTCTAAAAAAACCATTGATATATAATACCATTAATATCCTTATTATAATTATATTCTCAGGGATTATTATTTTATTGTTCCAATGTTTAATGGGACGCTTTATAATGTTTAACGAATATATCCACCAATAAATTTTAAATGACATCATTTAAAAGTATCTTCACCTAGGGAAAAATATGATGTTGATTCCTATACATAATTTAGTTTTATCTCTTATTATTTCATTTACCATATTTTGTTGAATGGTTGATGATAATTTTGACTATGGATGTGGTAATTTGATCCCTTTCATGGGTTATTGAAAAAGTATTCAGATTTCATATGCTAGTTTTTTAAAATGAATTTTTTTCCTATATACCTCTATTTTAATATGTGGTATTTATTGGACTTTGTATTTGATGGTTGGATCCCACTATATCCCTTCAAGGCATCAGTAGATCTCATGATACAAACTAGTTTGGTATATTACAGATTTCTGTATGGTCTCGGCATGAGGCCTTGAGAGTATGGTTATGATGTCTCACATTACGCATCACCACATTATGAGACTGGTATTTGATTTTCCATGTGATTATTGGAATAGTGGAATATCCATTGTTATGTTTTACTATGGAGTTATTTATGGTGCTTTTATACCTGCCATATTATGTTCAAAAGTATTTATTCTTAAAGGAAACTATTTTTAGTTATTAACCATTCTTATTGTTTCTGTTCATGATATCTTCTGATGATTTTCAAAACCTTATTGAGAATATGAGCTCAATCCTTTGTTAGGTTTCTTTTACCCAAGTTATAAAGTAGAAAATTGTGAATATGATTTCAAGGATGAAGTTTATTTCATATTATATTGTATCATATTATATTATCATTTCTGAATTTATTATGGGTATCACGAATGTAATCTTCTCTTCATGGACTGTTAAAACTGATCAGTCCTTTACGATTTTATTCCTTATAATCATGAAAATTTAATAATATAATGTGTCAGCTCTATGATTTTGGGGTCGGTATATTATATAAAAAAGTTATATTTTATGGAAAATAATCATTAATTAAACCATTTAAATTTCAATTAATTGAGAGCTACGAATTACCAATGATAATGAATCTTTCAAAAATAATTGATCCCAATTTTAAAGCAATAACAATACATAATCTATTAAATAGATAATGTTTAAGGTAACTTCACGTGATGCACTGTTAATTTTTTTAAACAACCATGAAAAAGAACTCATGGTTTCATCATATAATAATATAGGCCCAAAAATGACAATGAATCGATGGTGATTTAATTCCATAAAGAACCTTACAGGTATGTACACATTATTATCACTCTATGTGGTGTAAAAACAACAACATATCCAAATAACTCATAATATGTCTTCTTTTTTGGATTATCCAAGAAAAATATTTGTATCATTCCCAATTAATTCAAACATTATAGTATAGATGAATGATGAATTGTCCAGAATTTTTCATTTCGAGAACTCTAACATGAAATATGGATTCTCATGGACCATTTAATATTACAAATTATAACATTGAATTTTAAATATGTCAACACATGTGTAACCAATATTATCCTGGACCGCTGCAATAGTTATCCCCAAGGTCACGAAATAATTTGTTTTGACGCTCGCTAAAGCATTCAAATCCAACTCAGCTCCATGTGCTTCTATTTTTTTTCATTGAGACATGATCATATGAATTGATATAGTATTGTTAAAGGGATGAGTATTCCCTTCAACAAATACATTCCATTCATATTTCTCACATGATAACAAACTAACCCCAAATCGAGAAAGGCAGTCTATACATGTCTTAGCACGATTAAATATCACCATGTTTTCATGTTTTTTAACCTTCCTATTACATTATTTTCTACATACATAACGACATTATGAAATTATTTATTTATCATTTTTCCTTTTAATCATTTATTAATATCAAACAGTAATCACATTTACTCCACCATTATTAACATAGAAACATTGCACAACATCATGTGATTTAATCATCTTCCCAATATTTAGTTTAATAGGTAATGAGGACAGATCAACATCATTATCATTGGAACAAGCTGAAACACAAAAACACGAGTTCATGAAAAATACATAAATTGAAAATCATTGTAAATATATATTGTAAATAATTCTATTGATTTTTCAATGGAATATCTAGTGAATTTTCGAGAGAAACTTACAATAAATGTTCCTAGAAAAATATCTACAAATATCATGTAGATTTTCCAGTGGAAGTTTCACAATACATGAATTTAATTATACTTATAAAACTATATTTAATTAAATATATTTCTATTAAATTAATTTATAAAACCATTTTACTAATTTTTTCATAATTTGATTAAAAATTATCATTATGAAATATATAAACTATATAAATTAAAATGTAAATAAAATTTATTGATTAATGAAAATAATTATTTGAAAATATAATTATATATTCCATTGTATAAATAAATAAATTTATAAGATATGTTGAATAATTTTTTTATAAAATATATTGTTGAAGATCCATAATACAACCTATATTTTATACTTATAAAATTAACATTAAATAAAAATAAACTTCTTAAATGAAATTATAAATTCATTTTATTAATTTTTTTTGCATAATTTGTATAAAAATAAACATTTGGAAATTTAAAAAATATTTGTTTAAATATGGAAAAAAATTTATATATTTAAAAAAATAATTATTTTCAAATATAAATAAATTTCTAAATATATAAATAAAAATAAATTTATAAGATACATTGAATAATTTTTTTACAAAATATTCTGTAAAATTTCGGCGGAAATTTCAACAATAAATCCAATAATTTTGGCCTATAAATATATATTTAAATTAATAAAAAAATTTAAAATACAATTTTAAAACCATTATATTTCATTTTATGCAGAATGTTTATGAAATTAAACCTTTTTAAATGTATAAAAATGAATTATAAAAATGTAAATAAATTTTATATAGTAATAAAAATATAGAATTATAAATATATTTATATTTATAAATGTATAAATAAAACATCATTAATATGATATATTGAATATATGTTTTCACACAACTACTCTCTACACACTCTAGTGAAACCTTATACAACACCGAAAACAATGAAAACCAGAATATATGACCTCTTCAATTGAAACTACACCTTGAAGACTGTGGAATACTAGAATCCAATAAGAAATATTGTGAAACCCAGTGATCATGCCCCATGAAACTGCATACTTCAACCATAATGGTAAAAGTTGTAAAAAATGACATGCACGGTTGAATCTGCTCTATGATGACTCTGGAATAATTGCCTCGAACGCCTGGTATGATTCACACTATGTCAAAATGTGTTGTCCTTGCCCAGTGAAACCCCTTGAAGTTGTAAGATCTTGTTAAATCCCTTAATTTTCAGTGCCTCATTGTAAATTTCACATTTATGCTGAGATGGAAATTTTGGCTATGAAATCAATTCAATTCCTCCATGTGTAAGGATGTGTTAAAATCATGTTGCACCACATTACAATCCTGTCACAAACCAGCCTGGTTACCCTAGTAACCCGATAACTGAGCCAGCCCTGACATAGCCCGAGGGGCGTTCCCGATCCCCATGGGTCGGCGACGAGCACCTGGCATCGTACAACATACATGTGGGAATAATTTTGCCACAAGAATGCAGAATAAAGAGTAAATCCAACTGTATGCATAACAAAAGAAACTCCACTAGGAGCGATGTACCAGGATACAAAGAGGCATGAAATGCCAAGTACAACAACCCAAGTACTAAAGATGAGAAAAACAGACCCAAGGTCCCTAACGACACAACTCACTAAGACCAAAGATCAACAGCTGGATCCCCCTACTAGAGGTCCCTTCCCTTTGATCGATCCTGGAAGAAGAAAGTCTACAAACACCCGAAGGCCAAATTAGGGTGTGAGCCTAAGCCCAGTTGATTATGACCAATGATTCTATAACAGATTCCAAATATAGATTATCCAAATAAAAACATTCAATTTTCAAATAAATAGGTTTGGAAATTCAAAAGCACATTTTAACAAATCATGATATACATTTTCAAATGATGGAAAATTCATCAAGAAATGCATTACAATGATAGAATTTTTCTGAAACAATGTCTTAAATAAAAATACATACATAAAATAGTTTATGTAAATTCATCAGGCATGTAAATAAGTTCAAAAACATTTTCATACATTTATATTTAAAATATAAATAAACAAGCAAGAAATATGGTCATCTGACTAAATGAATGATAGTATTAACTAGTTATAGGATTCCACACTCTCTATGTGAACTCAGAAAAATCTGTATACACACGTCCCTATGACAATGGCCAAAGGAGACTTGTCACCAACCATTCGGGGAAGTGACCCACCACAACTATGTTTTAGAACATTATCGTAGTGTAGAGTTAATCCAAATAACTCACTAACTACCTAAGTACTGCATGCGCTCTTACATGATGGGTGAACTATTTTAAGAATGATTAAAATATTATCAATACCATTATTCCATTTCAAAAGTTCCAATTTGATTCCATTTAAAACAAAAATAGGTTTTATTCAAAACATGCCTCTTTCACAAGCTAAAACCAATGAGTTTCTATCAAATCATTTTAAGCCATTTTCAAAAGTTTGAAATCCATTCGAAACCAATTCCATCATTACACATTTCATTTTCACAATTAAATTCAATAGTCTAATTGAATACATTTCCATCAAATCCATAATTTAAATTAAAAAACTTAAATCGACCAATTTTCCATAACCGCACCTAATTCAATGGAATTGGGGGTTTCTCAAATTTTCAGGCAAAAACCATTTCAAACATCTCAATTCAATGGAATTGAGTTTTTATGAATTTAATTAAAAGAATATTCATCAATTGAATTTAGATAAATGATTTCAATAAATCAAGAAAATACAATGATAATAAATTTGGCATGTCGGGACGGAATGACCTACATTGATGTTTTTGACCAAAACCACAAAGGATGAGAACGCTCAAGAAAACTGGGTCTCTTTTTCAAGAACCCACCTTAGATCTCTTCTCCTAGAATGATCAAGACCAAATCTCATGAAACATGGTTCCACATACTTAGATATACCCATAATGGGTGTAGTCTATGAAACAGAAAGAAGAGGAGGAGTAGATCTAAGTAGATCAAAGAAACCAATCAAGAACGATGAAGAACGATCACATACCTTAAAAATCCCACATCGATTCACCAAGAGGAGCCTTTTCATTGACTCCAAAACAAAGGGAGAACTTTCCTTGACCCTAGGAGAAGACAAATCCCTAGTTAGGGTAACATGGGAGGAAAAAAGAAGCATTTAGAGGCAAAACGGCCGAGATCCACAATTTAAGGATCTAACATTAAGTGATCGCACGGTTGGTCTCCACGGTTTGACAAACTGTGCGCTAACCGTGCATTAGCTACTGCCTTGGCCACCCTTCTCACATGGCTTGGATGCACGGCTAGACAAACCGTGCACTACCCATGCAGAAGCTTCTATCCAGGTTTTAAGGCTGGCAGGGTTTGGTCGCACAGTTTTTGAAACCGTGCACAGCACACTGGGTTTTAATTTTTCCCAAAAATTATCCCAAACTCTTTCCAAGCCTTCACTCCAAAACAAAGCTACTTAGAAACATCAAAAATTACCTAAAAATGTAACGGGATGTTACAAATCTAATAAAATATGAAATAGGATATGATAAATCGTGAACTTCAATATGGGTTTTCTTCTCAATTATGTGCTTTTGCGTCTCATTGGATGTCTATGCCCATCTACCATTCCTCCATGTTCGTCAAATAATGTAACTTCCTGAAATCTCCACTAACTTTATGGTTGGTGGTCTAATTAGAGGCCACATCCCACAAGTTTCTACACCTCCCCACTAGATTTGGTCGCACATTCCTCCTCTTCCCTACACCTTTATAGCACAATCATCGTCACTGACAACCCATGCACACACATATTCATTCCTCCTAGAATTACTCTTAAATCACTCAACCATGTATGTATTCAAACCTGTTTACTTATCTTCATTCAAAGTTAACAGGGTTAAATAAATATTTACATCAAACCCTTGTAAAATTTCAATCTCCATCAAAATAAATCCAATTTATAATTTTCATGGGTCTCTCGTAATTCAAGTCATGTATCCAATTTCTATTGAAAATGTCATATTTATAAATATTTGTATTCTCATTCTATATCTTATTTCTCAATTTATTCCTCCAAAACACTATATGTAATTCTCTATTTATATCAAGGTAAACACATATGTTATTCACTGATACTAGGAGCCGACATTGAAATCATCATACTAGGATCATCTATATTCCTCAAATGTCCAATTCCTCAAGTAATCTAGCAACATATTTAGGTAATTTACCTAAATCCTTGCATCCCAGTATCTTTCATCATTTATGTATGCATATTTTTTTATTTTCTCATCATCTTGTATTTTTTTGAATGCCCATATCACCAAATTTAAAATCCAATCATTATGTTATGCATATATTGGAAAAATATATGTCGCATTATCCATCCATGGTAACATGATTATATATTTAATATATTCATACATATATATATATATATATATTGTATATATATAAATATTTGAATGTGTGTGTGTGCATGGTGTGTATCATTGATTCCTACATATAGGGTACATAATATTCCCATTGAGTGCATATGAGAAGAGGTGAATAGTGATTACTAGGGGCTCAAACATTATATGGTAAAAGACTCTCTATGCCCATGTTTTTTCATTTCATGCCATGATTTTATTTTCTCCCCATGATTTTTTATAACCATTTATCCTCATTGTCCTCTTCAATTATTTTTGTATGAATGTGTTTATTTCTTATGATTTAATCCCATTTTTACAATTTTATTATGACATTAAACTTGTTATGTAACACCCCGACCTTAGTTACCCAGAGTCAGTGGATTATTGAGTAACATTTTCACGATCACAAGAAAGATCAAATCTCGAAAGGCCAATTCGTTTAGTAGCCTTGGTAACACTAAATATATTAATAATGTTTACATTACATCCTAAAATGAAATCTACAACAATATAGTCTTTATATTCCACATTCTTATCCCCTCATATTATCCCTGCAGTTCATTCATAAATTATTTCTTCACATCCTGGGAAAAATAAAACATATAAAAGGGGTGAGCTGAAATGCCCAGTAATGATAACAATATAGCGGAAACATTCATAAATAAGAATATTTAAGCCAATGTATAACTAAAACATAATCCTTTTAAACTTTATCTTCAACATAGTATGGAAAAAATAAAATGAAAAAATTCCATTTACTTTTTCACATGGATATTCTACTAATTGAATAATCACATGCAATATGAATAACCACTTTCATAATGATGGAATGCATAATGTCAGACTATCATACCCACATAGCCAAAGCCTCGTGCCAAGACTACAAATAATATTTTTTCAAGGCCTTGTGCCAAGACACTAGTTTGTCTCATGAGACCTACCGATGCATTGAGGAGCTATAGCGGGCTCCACCCATCACATATTAAGTCCAATGCATTCCCATATGAAAACTTTTAAATATAATATAAACATTTGTATTAAAACATGAATAAGAAATGTAAAAACTTCATCCATAAACCATGAATGGTATAAAAATAGCACATCCACAATCAAAAATATCACAAACCCTTCAATACAATATAGAAGTTTTGTATCATAATAAATCAACATCAAATAAGCATAAAACTCATCAAAGGATATTGACATAGATGATATCAAAAATCTTTTTAGAGTAATATCTCTTTTTATTTTGAAATCATTTAAGAGTCATATATTTATAAAATATAAAATTTTATTTGAAAATATTGTTATAAGCTTGTAATGGAAGCTTAAAAGATTTTATAACGGCGTAAAATAGCCGCACCTGCCGTATAAGTTAAAAAAACATTCTTACTATAATTCTGTCAAAAATGTTAAAAAGAACCTTGTTTGGAAAATGACAGAAAGATTCCTTTTTAAACCACATATAAAAGTCAACAGGGGTATAAATGACATTAACCCATATTTTATTAAATAGTAAAAATGTTTTGAAATACATTTTTAAGAAACAAGGATGTGGATGATAAAGAAGTCCCAGTAGATTATTACGTATAAACAACCTCAGATAATGAAGAGATTTCAAAATAAACTCTTACCTTGTACATTTCCTTGGTTGGGGATAGGTTAACCTCATGTATAATGGTGAAATAATTGTTATTAAATTATAAAATAATCATATACTTTAATATGATATCATATATGATCTTTTAACTTCTATTTGTTAATAATATCTTAGTATTATCGTTGTTTTGGGTGTTAACTTAATTATTTTCTTTTATATGTTTTGTAACATTATCCATGTTTGTCATGGATAGGTTATATCTTATTCATATCCATAATGATATCAAGTCCTTAAACATTATTTTTAAATCATAAAATGATAATTATACTTGAATTGATACGATGGAGAAGTAATCTCATCGCTTTCATGGAGACGGTAGTCCGTACGTACGCACGAGCGACAATATCATTATTTTGATATTAAAATAATATATAATTCGATGGTATATTATATATACAGAATCATTATCATGTTATATTTATTATTTACATGAATTATAAATCATTATTATACCCATCCAAAAAATAATATATTGAATAACAATTACACCACGACGTGGAGACGGTAACCCGTACGTACACACGTATGGTGACATGTTATTCAAAGGGTGGATAGAATACTGAATATGGTTGTTCCATATTTATAATAACATCACAGTATATACAATATACTGGATTTATTATTTTAGAATGGTAATAACAAAGAAAAAATAAGTGGAAGATGAAAGGAACTTGAAAAGGGGTGGTGAAATCATTATCTCTTCTTCGGGTTTTTCCTTTTGATTTGATCAAAAGGAATCCATAGGTTGGCTTTCTGACTAAAGGAAGGCATCTAGAATGAAGTTGTGGAAGTTTATAGAGTATTTGGTCAGAGTTTGGAATAACCAAAAGGCTTTTAATGTGTGAATTACTGAGAAGGGTGAGTGCCCTTTTATAAGAGGGGTGAGGGTCACCTTTGGAAACACTAGAAATATTATTTTATAATAAATACATATTCGGTTTATAATGGCTCCAAAGTGGATTATTTAAAGTTTAAGGTGTGGATAGCTCGAAAACCACTCATCCAATAGTATTTAGAGAGGTTTGGGTTACTATATTAACCTTATCATTAAGTATTAATTCTTAGTTAATTAGTTTGACACTTACCATGTCACGTTGTATTTTTGTATTATATAGTTAATAAACGTACTATATATATCCAAGAGACTCCCAAGTGGTCTATTAATGATACACCTATCATTATATAAGTCCTTTGGCCGATCCTTATATTTTTAGGAATTTAATATCAATTAATAATATAATATTTGTTTTAAAAACTCTTTTATGTCAATTTTGATGCTATTCAATAGTTGATTTTTGTAAAAATCATAAAATAATGATTAATGATAAAAAAATTTAATTACATAAATCCTAAAATTTCATGTTAACCTAGAAAATTATTTTAATTTGTTAAAAGTATCATATTATATTTATTTGGGTAGTTATAATATCAATTATTTAAATTTTTCACTATTATGGTAATTACTGCATCATCATTGTGTCATAAATAAATTAAATTATTTAATGTCTAAAAATTATAAATAAACTATAATTATTTAGTAAATCTTTTTATCTTTCTAATGAATATTTATAGTCGAAAATACAACATATTTATCCCTATGTAAAAATTGTTTTTCTAAAAGATATATGCTTATGTCATTTTTGTATTTATTTTAACTTAATTAAAATAAAGTGTCCCTATCACATACAAGTGGCTCCATGGGGTCCCAAAATCGACCCAAAGATTCCCATGGTAGGTCATGTATCCACCAATAAGTTTAGGACACATTTAGGGTAATTTAGTATTATTATAATTTTTTTAACCATTATTTACCATATTTACCCTTAACCATGGTAAATAAAATATTTACCGAAGTAATTATTCAAAATGTATAAAAAAACTTACCTATTTACAAAATATGAAAATATTTCTTACAAATATGGAATCAATTTTTCAAAATTCAAAACACAGAAGTGGCAGAAATTAATTTAAAATTTATTCCCGTTGTTAAAACAAAAACTGTGTTTTTAAGATATAATAACTATCAAAATATTGACACATGTTTATGTCCGGTTTAATTGTAAAATTATGTACAATGACCAAAATTGTATTAAAAGGTAAAACTATATTCTAAATATACTTCAAAACCACTCAAATTCATAATTTATCAATATAAATTATTTCTATTAAAAAAATTGTTTTTAATTAAAGTTTGGTAATTTTCACTATTCATCAAAATATAAATGTTATCCGAAAAGTTCCTAAATTTCACCCTAGGCTAAATTAAATATTTTGAATCCAAAAAAAAGTCCATTTTGAGAGGTAAAATTTATAAAATATCAAAAAGTATGTATTACTATTCAAAACGGCTACTTTGATTGGTTGTGGTGGGTGTTAGAACTCGAAGTTGCGTACAACACACACTACTGTATTATTCAAAGGAAAGCATACCGTGGAAGCTTGGGATGTTTAATGGTAAATTTTTTATGTCCCCATTTAGTCAAATTGAATATATAAAAGTTTAAAATATTGGATTTAAAAAGGGTTCACTATTAAATGTTGGTAAAAGTGCAATACTGAAAATGAATTTGTTCCTTCATTATGTCTAAGAAATTCATAATACGGATTCTAAAATTATAAGAATTATATAAAGATTAAAATTTAGTTAATATTATTCATTAACTCTTTTGAACGGCTTGTTTTGTATGTCATGGTGCGCTTGAACTCGATGTTGCGTGTAGTGCAAGTTATTGAATTATTTTGAAGAAATAACACACTATGAAATATTGGGGTGTTACATTCTCCCCTCCTTCAATAAATTGTGTCCTTGCAATTTGAAATTGTTCTTCGAAAATAAAAGGTTGAATATAGAAAATATCTTTGTGGGAAAGCCCACATCGGAAATTGGGTTAATAAAATTTAGTCTTAATAAGAGGAAAAGAGAAATGAAAGGGTCACCACCAAATTATGATCTCTATTTGGAGAACATTGGTGGAAATTAGATACATATAATTGCAGGAAAAACGTAAATATTTATAGGTAGTGATTGAGGTCATAAATCACAAACAAGTGTAAAATTGAGGGCCTTAAATTCATCAATCTATGATGATTTAAAATACCATCGGTTCAGCAAAACCTATGGTATTAGGATAAAACATTTTTATGTTTTAAGATCCCTTCACTAAAGTATAAGAATTAATTTCTTCATTGAATAAGAGAAGAAGAAAAATATATACTTGACAAGTAGAGTCTCATCCTTTAACTATGTTGTACCAGAAACTCATATTTCTCTCTAAAAGATAAGAGATCTTAAAAATAATATTATATTTATCCTATTCGTATAGGGTTAAAAAATTAATTTATAATTCATCTTGAAGAACCATTAAAAAATGACATTATTCAATACAGGACATGACGTGGGTCAGTGGTAGGTGATACACCCTCATCGCCCATTGGTTGTGGGTTCAAGTCTCACAGCCTTGCCAGACACGACGGGTTGCCGCCCGTCCTCCAGGTTGTCCTTTTATGGAAATCCAAAATAATCCAAACTAGAACTATCCAAAATACTTCAATCCAAAATTTATAAAGAAGGTAAACACAATGAAGATCTTTTTTCCACGTAATAACATGTGAACACCTTCATCATGTATTCTTTTAAAACATTGAAACATCCTGAATTACCATAAAACCTTATTGATTACACTCATGATCCCTTATTCCTTAAAGAATAATAGATATCCTCCTTCAATCCAAAAAAGTTTTAAACCCCAAAAATGAAGGAATATAGAAATCGTTAATCAGTTTCTAGGTAGTCAAGAATATCTAATATAATTTATCCAAATCAATCATGTATTATTCTAAAATCACTACCTCGGTATCAGAACAATATTATGGTTTATCTTTCTCTCAACCATATATTTTCCAAAAATTTAACTTGCTATTGAGTCACTTATCTTTGTTCCACACAATCTCAAGTCCTTAATGAGATAGTACTGCAGTACAATCCCTATATACTCCATAATTATTATAAGAATTACATTGTTGATACAACACTCAAATGGAAAAATCAACATAAGAACTCTAATCATTCCTCTTCATCTGTGGTAGTATCGTAACTTGATTATTATCCAATAGCATCATTTGCAGCATAGTCTGATGACTAGGACATAGGTTCGTGTAGTGTAAAAACTCCTTGAAAATGAAGCATTTTACATTTGAAAGCATTTTCTTACCCTTTCAGTCACGTACTTTGTGCCCTTTTCCTCCACACTTATAAAAAACATACATTCCTTTGAGGGAAGTTCCAAGTTGTTTCTTCCCATAGTTATCACATATGGGAAAATTCCTCTTTTCCCTCTTCCCTTTATCCATCTTTCTCTCTTCCATACTTTTCTTCTCTTTCTTCCCTTCAAATCCATAGGACTCAGTAAACTCTTTACTTATCTTATCAACACATGATATTATTTCTTCATGTGATGATAATACATGGGAGAATATTTCTCTTATAAATTATGGCTTAAGACCATGAAAGATATGATCCTTCTTTCTCTTTGGATCATGTGCATTGCTGGAGTTCTCATTCATTCTACTGGGCACTATTTCTAAACAATAGCATAAACTAGGTCAGTTTATGAATTGAAATGAATAATTACAAACTTGTAAAATACCTAACACAAATTGAACAGTTTATGGATATAATCCATAATCATAAAAAAAATTCTTTGAGTAAGTATATACTCATGATCCCTTCATAATTGTTAGTATAGAAAATGAGAATTATCCTAAGAATATCTCTCAGGAATGTCATAACCAAGAGCGCAGCAACGCCCGTTTTCGTGCAACAGTTCACGTTCGAGTCTAGATCAATGTGGTGTTTTCGGGTTTTACGCCTAGGTACATCTGTGCTAGAGCCACCTCTACCTTCTCGGATCTAGACAGGGATGTATTGCTCAAGAAAACTCACAAAATCTCTACAATATCAAAATTCTAGAAAGTTCATCTATTCTAATCATCAAATTCTATCTTAGGGCTATGTTCTCTAATCATAGTTTATCTAAATCTAGTTTCCAAGGATATTTCTAAACTTTTTCTGATACCAACTGTAACGCCCCGACCCCATTTACCCAGAGTCGGTGCATTATTGCGTTACATTGTCATGATCACAAGAAAGATCAAATCTCGAAAGACTGATTCGTTTATATCCTTGGTAACATTTGATATATTGATAAAGTTTACATTACATCATAAAATGAAAACTACAACAATATAGTCTCCATATTCCACACTATTATCCCCTCATATTATCCCTGCAGGTCATTCATAAATTATTTCTTCACATCCTAGGAAAAATATAACATATAAAAGGTGTGAGCTCAAACGCCCAGTATGGATAACAATATAGTGAAAACATTCATAAATAAGAATAAACATTTAAGGAAATGTATAACTAAAACAAAAGCATTTTAAACATGAACTTCTATATAGTATGGAAAAAATAAAATGAAATAATGCCATTTACTTATTCACATAGATATTCTACTAATCGAATAATCACATGCAATATCAATAACTACTTTTATAATGATGGAATGCATAATTCCAGACTATCAAAACCACATAGCCAAGGCCTCATGCCAAGACTACAAATAGGATATTGACAAAGCCTTGGGCCAAGACACTAGTTTGTCTCATGAGACCTAACGGTGCACCGAGGAGCTATATCAGGCTCCACCTGTCACATATTAAGTCCAATGCATTCCCATTTGAAAAGTTTTAAATATAACATAAACATTCGTATTAAAAATTTCATACGAAATGTAAAAACTTCATCCATAAACCATGAATGGTATAAAAATAGAACATCCATAGTCAAACATATCACAAAACCTTCAATACAATATAGAAGGTTTGAATCATAATAAATCAACATCAAATAAGCGTAAAATCCATCAAAGGATGTTGACATAGATGAAATCAAAACTCATTTTAGAGTAATATCTATTTTTATTTTGAAATCATTTAAGAGTCATATATTCATAAAATCTACATTTTCAATGAAAATATTCTTATATGCTTGTAAGGGAAGCTTCAAATATTTTATAATGACAGAAAATAGCTGCACCCTCCGTATAAGTTAAAAAAACATTCTCAGCTTAATTCTGTCGAAAAGGTTAAAAAACACCTTGTTGGGAAAACGACGGAAAGATTCCTTTATAAACCACTTATAAAAGTCAACAAGGGTATAAATGTCTTTATCCCATATTCTAGTAAATAGTAAAAATTTTCTGAAATACATTTTTAAGAAACATGGATGTGGATGATAAAGAAGTCCCAGTAGATTATTACGTATAAAAAACCTCAGATAATGAAGAGATTGCGAAATAAAACCTTACATTGTACTTTTCCTTGGTCGGGGTAGCTGAACATCCTATATAATGGGGAAATAATTGTTATTAAATTATACAAGAATCATATACATTAATATGATATCATATATGATCTTTTAACATTGATTTGTTAATAATATCTTAGTATTATCGTTGTTTCAGGTGTTAACCTAATCATTTTATTTTATATGTTTTGTTACGTAATCCATGTTTTTCATTGATAGGTTGTATCTTATTCATATCCAGAATGATATAAAGTCCTTAAACATTATTTTTAAATCATCAAATGATAATTATACTTGAATGGATATGATGGAGAATGAATCTCATCGTGTTCGTGGAGACGGTAGTCCGTATGTACGCACGAGCGACAATATCATTATTTTGATATTAAAATAATATATAATTGGATGGTATATCATATATACATAATCATCATAATTTTATATTTATTATTTACATGAATTATAAATCATTATTATACCCATCAAAATAATAATATATTGAATAACAATTACACCACGACGTGGAGACAGTAAGTCGTACGTACGCACATATGGTGACATGTTATTCAAAGGGTGGATAGAATACTGAATATGGTTGTACCATATTTATAATAACATCACAGTATATATAATATACTGGAGTTATTATTTTATAATGGTAATAAAAATGAAATAATAAGTTGAAGAGGAAAGGAACTTGAAAAGGGGCGGTGAAATCATTATCTCTTCTTTGGGGTTTTCCTTTTGATTGGATCAAAAGGGCTCTGTAGGTTGGATTTATGAATAAATGAAGGCCTATAATATGAAGTGAGGGATGTTGAGAGAGTATTTGGGTAGAGGTAGGCCGAACCAAATTGATTTTACAGTGTGAATTATTGAGAAGGTGGAGTGCCCTTTTATAGGAGGGGTGATGGGCACCTTTGGAAAAGAAAGAAATATTATTTTATAATAAATTCATATTTGGTTTCTAATGTCTCCAAAGTGGATTATTTAAAGATTAATGTGGGGATAGGTCGAAAACTACTCAACCAATAGGATTTAGACAGGTTTGGGTTACTAAATTATCCTTATCTTTAAGTATTAATTCATATTTAATTAGTTTGACACTTACCATGTCACTTTGTATTTTTATATTATATAGTTAATAAACATACTATATATATCCAAGAGACCCCCAAGTGGTCCACTAATATTACACCTATCATTATATAAGACTCTTGGCAGAACCTTATATTTTTAGGAATTTAATATCAATTAATAATATAATATTTGTTTTAAAAACGCTTTTATGTCAATTTTGAAACTATTCAATACTTGATTTTTGTAAAACTCATAACAGAATTTTTACTTCTAAAAAAGTTAATTAAATAAATCCTAACATGTCATAGTAATGTAGGAAATTAGTTTAATTCATTAAAAGTCTCAAAATATATTTATTTGGGTACTTATAATATCAATTATTTTAATTTTTCACTATTATGGTAATTACTACATCATCATTGTGTCATAAATAAATTAAATTATTTAATGTCTAAAAATTATAAATAAAATATCATTATGTAGGAAATCATTTTATATTTCTAATTAATATTTATAGTAGAAATTCCAACATATATAACCCTATGTAAAAATTGACTTTCTAAAAGATATATGCTTATGTCATTTTTGTATTTATTTTCACTTAATTAAAATAAAGTGTCTCTATCACCTAAAAGTGGCTCCATGGGGTCCCAAAATCGACCCAAAGATTTCAATGGTCGGGAATGTATCCAAAAATAAGGTTATTACATGTTATAGGGTAATTTAGTCTTATTATAATATTATTTTTTAACCCTTATTTACCAGATTTACTCTTAACCATGTTAAATAAAATATTTACCAAAGTAATTATTCAAAATTTCTAAAAATAAAAGTTACTTATTTCCAAAATATGAACGTACTGATTCCAAATATGGAATCCATTTTTCCAAATTCAAAACACAGAATTGGCAGAAATTAATTTAAAATTTATTCCCGTTGTTAAAATAAAAAGCATGTTTCTATGAGATAATAACTATCAAAAGATTGACACATGTTTATGTCCAGTTTAATTGTAAAATTATGTAAAATGACCAAAATTGTATTAAATGGTAAAAATATATTATAAATATACTTTAAAACCACTCAAATTCATAATTTATCAATATAAATTATTTTTATTAAAAAATTTGTTTTAAATTAAAATTTAGTAATTTTCACTATTCATCAAAATATAAATGTTATCCAAAAATTTCCAAAATTTCACCCGAGGCTAAATTTGATATTCTGAATCCAAAAAATGAAGTCTATTTTTAGAGATAAAATTTACAATATTTCAAAATGTAGGTATTACTATTCATAACGGCTAGTTTGATTGGTTGTGATGTGTGTTAGAGCTCGAAGTTGCGTACAACACACGCTACTATATTAATCAAAGGAAATCATACCGTGTAAGCTTGGGATGTTTCATTGTAAAATTTTGATGACCACATTTAGTCAAAATGAATATATAAAAGTTTAAAATATTGTATTGAAAAAGGGTTCACTATTAAAAGTTGGTAAAAGTGCAATACTGAAAATGAATTTGTTCATTCATTATGTCTAAGAAACTTATAATATGGATTTTAAAATTATAAGTATTATATAAAGATTAAAATTTAGTTAATATTATTCATAACCTCTTTTTAATGGCTTGTTTGGTCAGTCCGGGTGCGCTTGAACTCGTTGTTGCGTGTAGTGCAAGTTATTGAATTCTTTTAAAGAAATAACACACTATGAAATCTTGGGGTGGTACAAGTTATGTTGAACTCATAATAATGATGAATTCATTTCACATCAATTTGGTCTATATTTTTTTATGATTTTTTTTAAATTTGTTTAATAGAGACATAATATATTACATAAGTTTTTTTAACAAAAAATGACAATGAGTTCTATTTTGGTTTTACGATGTGAAAATGAATTGTCATGATAATTTTTTTATAAGTTCTAATGATTAGGAAGAAAATAAAAATGTAAATTATGTGAAAAAAAAGATAAAATACTAAATAAAATGTTTGGTTTATTATATTGAACACCCAAGATTGGAATGTTATACTCAACAAACTATTGATTAAACTTTTAAACATGAGAGTTTTCTAGTTGAATGCATGTTTCATCTTAAAATATGGTCTACCTCTATTATACACTCCACTTTCATAAATGAACACTAGTTAATTTAAATGTTCTCATGAACCCAATAGAAATATGTCATTTGGAAATTAATATTATTTATAATTCATAATACATGATACCATTAGTTGAACAATAATATTTTCTTATGAGATATTATATGTGAATAATATATAAGTTATTCTTTTTTTTTGTGAAAAATATAAAATGTATTAATATTTCATAGTTAATAGTTTTTTTACCCATGGTAGTCACTAATTATGATCAGAATACTTAAATTATATTTATATCATTGTATCCAAGGGTAATCCAACCCATTCCATTCCATAAATGTTGGTTAAGGACATGTTTCAAATAATCAAATACATCCTTATGAAAGAAATGGTGGGTTTCTCTTTTAATGAATCCATACCATTATCAATCTAGCATTCACTAAAATACAATATTTTTAATCATTATAACATATTACAATTCATTATATGGGTGAAATTCAATAAAATTCATTAAAAATTTATAATTAATTCATTATATATTTATCATTCATTCATAATTTCTAAAATATTACAATACATTAATTAGTTTTATCATATATCAATTCATTAATCATACATGTTTCATTCATTCAAGATCTATAAATGATTACAATTAATTCATTATATGTATCATATTACAAATCATTTATTATTAGTGTATCATTAATTATAATTAATCCATTATAATTCACTAACAAATTATCTATAATATCTATAATAGATATTTAACATATTCTATGTCATAGATTATTTGTGTAATATCTATAAAAAATTATCTGTGTAATATTTATATGTGTAATATATCAATTTATTTTATCTCTATAATGGATTCTCTCTGTAATATCTATAACATTTTATATGTGTATCAATCATTTAAATTCAACAAAATATTACAATACAACACCATATTATTAGTATATGTTATCTATGTAATCTCTTTACCTAATTATTATCTGTTTTATAAAATGTGTGTAATTTGTGTAATATATCAATATGTGTATTAGTACGTACCATGAAGAGGATTGATGGATAAATATGGAATATCAGTTGTTATACTGGATTTCATCTAAGCTATAGTGTGGGATTGGTTCATGTTTGTTGACTATAGTGGAGGTTGGAGGATTGTAATTTTGAAGCTAGAGGCCAGGTGACTTCCTTTCAATATTGTTGGTCATGACTGAACTGAAGTTAGTGGTTCACATAGTTCATTATTTCATTGGATCTTTTAGTGGGACAATAGAAATAAGACTGGTGGAATACATGGAGAGGACTTTGTACAGTTCCCATTTGAATTTGATCAAAAGATTCCATATAATCAAAATGTAACTAGGATTCCACTTTTTGATGTTTCCAGGTGAATTTTTTCTTTCACTTATTTATATAAAACTATTTGAACAATCTGTGATAACATTTACCACTTGGGACATCCTTATTCAGTTTTCTCTACTTTATCATGTTGTATTCCTTTTTTACATTATGTTAAAGGGTTATTCATGGATAAATATTTTTATAGGAGGTCATAGGTGAAATATGTGTGCTATATTGGAGGAGGTGAATTGTAGCAGCATGTCAATGTACGATGTTCAGAATAATATGGGGTGAATTTCTGAAGGAAGTGGATTTTTCAGTTTATGAATTGTATACCTCATCCTCCACTATGGATACACCGTTTAGACCACCATCCTAAAGGGTGAGGATTTTTGGATAGATGACGAATACTTCAATTAGAAGGGTGTATGGTATAAAATTTCTAGGGCACTGAACAGAAAACCCACTTGTTAATTATTCAAGTATGATGTCCTGGATGTGTTTGTGTTGAATATGGGAACTCCCATGGGTCACATTCTACCACCAATGTTATTCCATGAAATAAAGTTCTTCTTTAATTTCTCTAGGGTATTGATCTTTATAAAATTCATACTAAATTCTATCTTTGACCAGTGAAACATAGGTTAGAAATTATGTGACAAATTTATTTACATTATTACCCTGTATAAGTATGTGTATGATTCAATATATTTGTAATATATTAATATACTGTGTAATATATTTATGTTTTACCTATGGAAAAAAAATTTTAATCTACTAAATCTCTAATAGGTTATTATCTAAAATGTAATATTTTTGCTATAGGTTATAATATGTGTATCATTCATTTCATATCCTAAAAGGTGTCTCCTATAAGTGTATTTATCAGTTCATAGGATGGGGGACGTGACGTTCTCCCATCGGTTTAGAAGATTTTTCTTAGTGTGTTGGTTTGACATCTATTCTATTATTAGGTAATTATATGTGATCATTGTCATTGTCGCCTTGTCATGACTATTTTGATGAAATGCATGTGTTGATCCCATCACTAGTTTCAACAATGAACGTCACATAAAATGAATGAAACAAATTATGGATAGAATTTTATGGACATTCATGTAAAGTTTTTCTAGATTTTGAACATTCATGAACATGTTTATAACATATTTTGTAAATATTTTTGAATTTTCATGGAGTTTCAACATGTTTTTATGTTATGTTTGAACATTTTGTTTTCAAAGTCAATTTTTCATATTTAATATAACCAAATTTTAGAGAAATTATATAATAAATTTAATATATAAAATTATATGAATAAATATAATATTGGAATATCCATACATAATATTTTATTTTTTAAATTATTGATAAAAAGATATTAATTTCTGGTGATTATTATAGAATATAATAATATTATTTACAGATAAATATTTCATATGATTCTATTGGTAATTATTTTATCAACATATATGTTATCTGTTGATATTATTATAAATAATAGGAACTATTTTATTTTATGAAAAAATATTTAGCATCATTGTTTATACCCATATTTTAGTGACATGGAAACACTACTCCATGTATTTTATTTTGGGTATGTCTAAGTGGATGATATCTATTAGGGGTTTCTAAATGAAGTATTAGCAACCTCTAATGGTTGCTACTAATTAAAAAAAACGATGTATTTAACCCACATCGAACATTGTATTCACAACGAATTTACTGTAATATTGCTTTGTCTCCCCCATCATCGCCCTGCTTCCTCCTACCACCCCCAACACTTCCCGTTCAACACTGAAATCCCCCCCCCCACATATTAAATCCAGTAATCAGATCCCTACCTCGGCATCCCTATGATAAACCATGACATCCCTCCATATACCCGACTCCCTCCTGCCACCATGCCCTACCATGGTCATCGTCAGATAGTTCTCTCTTCATCCCTCTAACCTGATGTGTCTTGTTTTGTTGGAAACATCAAATATAACTCGAATGAGGGTTTTTTCATGGAGGATGTTATGAGGCCACCTTATGTGGTTTTTGTTGTCCTTTACTGATGGAGAAACTACGACTGTGAAAAACTTCTTCATGGTGGCCTCTAATGGTATTTAGTTTCCGTTTATTTGTGGTCGCTAAAGGCTAGTATTTGAGTTGTGAAATATCTATTATGAAAATGATTTAACCATATAAAATTTACATTTACCAAACAATATGTCGCATCGATGATTTTAATGGGAGTTATTATATTGTTCATTTTTGTCTTATATTTATTAATTATTGTCCTCAAGTGTATTTTATGAAAAATGGTGATTTTGGGATTGACACCATATGGTGCATGGTTAAGGGAAACTACGTGACATCTTCCAGGTAATCATGAATCAGATTTAATTTTGAACAGAGGAGACCACATAGTTGATAAAAGGTTTGAAAAACTGTACATGCGAACCATCGGCATGATCTTATTGGATAGTGAGGGATGCATGGTTTCCGATCAATTTTGTAAACCATTCCAGAAAACCCAGAAATCTATCTAGGTCATTAAATAGTGAAAAATAACCACATTCCCCTCTTTATAATTAACCCTAAATCTCGTATAATCAAAACCCTAAGGAATTTTTATCCATTGGAACTTCCTCATAACCTTCTTGGAGCCTTTGTACATCAATATTTTGGTAGTTTTGGTGGGGATTGGTTAAAGAGTAATAATGTATTTATCTTTTCATATAGTTTCATTATTCTTCTAGGGATTCTCTTCCTCCCTTATTTGGAAATTTATTTTTAGTCGGTTGTTTTACTTAGTGATGGGTTTTATTATTGGGATAAATATTCATAGCGGTGGTTCTATATTTCCTTTTTAGGTTCATACAAAGATGCAGTTGTAGTTTTTCACTAGTTTCGGGATGTATCTGATATTAAGATAAGTGGTTCCTGGATTTTACATTATTAGATGATTTAATATGATTTATTGGTTGATTTTATGTGTTTTATGGATTATGTATATGGTTTGAAATATGTTTTGGAAATTTTTTGAATTGCGTAGGTGATGAAAGTTGGTTATCTAAAGGAAATTGGTAATGTGTCATCTGTACAATACTGCAATGTTTCTTGAATGTATTCCAATATTGTTTAAAAGAGTAAAAATGTGTTTTCAAAGGGATTTTTTTGTAAAAATTTGTTGAATGTGGGGGTTTTCAATGAAAATTTAGTTGGTTGCATGTTGTATTTTTATTTTCCCTATAAATGTGGTTTTTTAATTTTGAATGTGATTTGAAACATGTTAAAAAATGGATAAGTTGTGTATGATGTTGAAAGGGGCTCTGCCAAGGAAATGGTTGGATTTCTTGGGAACACTTCATGTAGTATTCTCAAATGGGATTTTTAAATTTTTTAAATAGCATGAAATGTGTTTCAATTTTTTTTATGTTTTCTTGGTAAATTAAAGTATTATTGATTATTAAAAAAATGGTTTTTTCATGTTGGATTTGATAGTTGGATAAATCCGAATTCTATAAAATGGTAATTTCCTTCTTTGTTTATAACGCTTGTAATGTGTGTTTGATATTGATGATTTATGTGACACGTGAAATGGAAATTTGAGCATAATGGGAATCCTGGGTATCCGGGTTGGAGAAATATAATTACTATGTGTAACACCCTAGGTAAATAAAGAATATGACATTTTTATATTTATCCATATTTGTGAATAATATATTAATATTACTTTAAAGGGAACTCTATGCTCGATGGCATACCAAATACGCGACAACGAGTTCCTTTGAAATCTTACGTTTCCCTCTAAGAATAAAATAATATTATTTTAAATTGTAGTTAACGCCTAGCCGTTGTAAAGGCGGGAATGAACAGAACAAACTACAAAATGATTATATATGTTTTTCAAATATTTTTACTTTTTACAATAAATGTTAGAGGATTAAAAACGCGAATGAATCCAATTTTAAGCATAAACATTCTAATAATCTTTAAAAGGTCGATTAACCGCCTTTTGAGGAAGAACCTCTTTTAAATACACTTTATGACAATTTTATATGTTATATTTGACAAAATAAAATTCTTCTTTAGAATCGGGACATCAAAATTTACTTTGTGTAAATTTTTGGTATTTTTCCGATAAAGTTCAATTTTAATGAATAGTAAAAAATGTTGCATTTTAATTCAAAACCTATTTTTAATCTAATTTATTTATATGATTATATAATCTTTTGAATTGGTTTTAAAGTGAAATTAGAATATATTTTTACCATTTAATCCAACATTGGTCGTTGGAATTAATTTCATCTTGAAATTGGACATAAACTAGTGTCAATCTTTTGATACTTATTATTTCAAAAAACACGCTATTTGCTCTGACAGCGGGAATTAATTATTAAATTAATTAATGTAACTTCTATATTTTGAATTTTGTAAAATATATGTCACGACCTACCTTCATCAAAAGGAGGGAAGGGTCAGCAGATTGCCAGACCCTTCCTTCTTTAAGTTGAAGGAGAGATAATGACCCCCGAGACCCGCCTTCAATAGGTCCCGGAGTGGCGACTAGAACCAAGGGTATTGAAATTTCTCACAACTAGAAGGCATTAACCCTTTTTGTTTTATAAGAACGAGAGATGAGGTGATGAAACTCAACAACACCAAGGTAAATGAAGAGTAAAAGAAAAAAAATAAACCATTCCCACATGCATGTTCCAAAAGTAAAGCCACAATGTACAAAAGGTGACTACAAGGTAAGTACCAAAGAGGAAAATCAACAACTGCAACTACCCCAAAGAACCGATCTAGTAAGGTCCTGTGTGATTCCCAAAGTCCTCTTGGAAACCAGAAAGCATTTTTATATATGTATGGTGAGCATACAAGTAGACTCAGTAGGGAAAACCAATGACTCTCGTGCACAAGTGGGGGAACGTACTAAAGTCCCGTGAGAAAAGAGTAAACAAAACAAATATCAAGGTAATCTATCCACCCCAGGCCTCACCAAGGCACACTCCCCAAATTACTCAAGTCAACTAATATATATAATCAGATCACATCGATGTTTCGGTACCCCGCGCCACTTTCCCACTGGTTATTGAGACATCCTACGCATCAGACCAATCCCTCCATTCTCACTGCAGTCCCACTGCCACACCCGCCCACACACACCTGGGCCACAACCACACGCAGTCCCACTGCCGAAATCCCACCCGCACACAGCTGGGCCACAACTGTCACGCAGTCCCACTGCCGAATTCTTGCCTGCCCACACCTGGGCCACAACTGTCACGCAGTCCCACTGCCGAATTCCTGCCCGCACACAGCTGGGCCACAACTGTCACACGTAACCATGCCTGCAAACACCTAGGCCAGAACAACCACCACCACGCCTGAAGACACCTGGGCTAGAAAAAATTCACTACCAAGCCCGAAGACACCTGGGCCCCATCCCGAAGACACTTGGGTAACCACCTGCCGCACACACCTGTCCAACCACCACACTACCCCGCCTGAAGGTTCTTGGGCTAAAAATGGTCCTCAGGCCATCACAGCCTGCCCGAAGATACTTGGGCTATCCGGGAAAGGGAGAAGAAAAGGAGCTAATAACCAGCCACCAAGAATAGTGTTGGCAAAAACACGCTCCCCCGTGAAATGGGGGTGTTCGGTACTTAAGTGATCAACTTGGGTAGGGAGCGAATAAGAAAAAAAAACTACAAGTATAGATATAGGTAAAAAGCACTCACCCAAAGTCTAGGTTTTTCTAACCAACCTACAGAACACATCACCACTGCATCTAAGTCACAAGTCAGGATTCTCGTCGACAAAACCCATTTGTCCCAGTCTTGTTTCATGTTCAGTAATAATGTTTAAGTTTAAGCACTACTGGGAAACTCGTAGTCCTAGGCATAATTCCAGGAAAGAAAACATTCAAACATCAACTAAAACGCCCACACCTAGTTCTCAACAACAGAGTATCCCACCCCAATTCGTGATATAAACAAGTACCCACCCGGTCTTAAAACTCACAACCACCGAATCCATACCAAAAGGGGATCCCATCCCCAATGTCACACAACCACCGAGGGTATAATGAAAGGGGATCCCATCCCCTCCTGCGTCTCCAGCAATCGGCCCTAAAGGAAAACAACCAACTACAACCACTGACACAAGTCAGGGTTATGCCGGTACTTTCAGATTTAAACGACTTAACACACTCCATGATTTCAAATTCCGTGTGTTCTAACCAGGAGTTATCACAGAAGGGTTGATCCTGGTGCTTTCAATTTATTCTGCCGGGTATACGTGATTAACCAATTTACTTTTCACAGCAGGAGTTTACAACCACAAACAAGCCATTTGAAACATCAGCAGGGTTCATTAGTGCATAAACTACAACCACCAATGACCTCGATTTTTAGAAGTCATAAGCCAGAACAACTCAACAAGATGGTCATAGAAGGAACAACATCAAAAATATAAGACAACATCAACGATCATAGCCCCCCCTCCTTTTTTTATAGAATTTGTTCATTATCTTTAATTAGGTCAGGCTTATCCAATCCTACAGAATCAAAAGCACGCCCACCCCGCATGATACACAAAAGAGAGATGCAAAGGAGAAATTCCCTAACTGTTGATAGATGATCAGCATCTAGGTCGGGCATGGAACTTTACAGATAACGATGTGGCGCACCCGATGCAATAGAAGCTGTTTGTGAAAAGCCACGATCGAGGAAAGAGAAACCACGGCTAAGCCTTAGTTTATAAGATTTGGGGACGGTTGAGGTGAAAACGTGAAACCGCGTAAGGAACGGGGGTCGTGGGTTGACCACGCGGCTCCACTCGTCATAAAAAGGGGGTCGGGTGGTTTAAGCCGACTCATGAATTGATTAAGTATTTAATTAAAACTCTTATGCGCATTACGGGTCTCTAAAACACGCTTAAACGAGTCAGAATAGGGTTTAAAACCCTATTTTCGCAAAAAGGAGCGCGACCGGAAACAACTCGACAAGGCCGGGTGATGCCGATCAGTCTCACCGATCCGTCTTCCCGATCGGTCTCCCCGATCGATCGTGTCGATCGGTCTCACCGATCAGTCTCACTGATCGGCCTCACCGATAGGCCTCACCGATCGGTCCCACCTATCCACCTCACCGATCGGTCGTGCCGATCGGTCTCCCCGATCAGTCTCGCCGATCGGTCGCGCCGATCGGTCTCCCCGATCGGTCTCGCCGATCGGTTTCCCCGAGACGACACTCCTTTAGGACCCGGATTTTGGAAAAGGGAAGGACAAAGAGAGTCTGGGTCATCACATCAGATACCTCTCAAACTATTCTCGTCCTCGAGAAATTAAACAACCCAGGAGGAAAGGGCGGTTCCGAACAACCACCCTAAAAGATACCTCTCAATAGTGAACCTCGTTGTTTAACTAAGAACACATTCTTGTCACGAACCAAGCAACATACCATGCCAAACTTCACGAGCATGTGGGTTGGGGAGTCTCCTCCCCCATGTCAAAATATTATCCACTTTGGGCAGCACTGACTCACCCGCACGGGTTTAATCGCATCCACCTTAATGCGTCTTGATTAGGGGCCAGGTTCTCTCCTTCCCCATAGCCGGGGATTTTCACACACAAACATAGGAAAGAAAACCAGTACATTTCATATCCAAAAGACAAAACGTTCTACCACAACTGGTACAACAAGGAAAAATACTCAAAATAACTCTGGGTACTGGGTACGCATCTGTGCTTCCCTCTCCCACGTACTCTCCTCAAGCCCACCATGTCTCCACAAAACACGAACCAAGGGGATGGTTCACCCGCGAAGAACCTTCTCCTTGTGATCCTCAATCACCACTGGTCTCTCCACAAAGGTCACGTCGTCCTCAATGTCCAGCTCACCCCAATCAAGGACGTGTGAATCGTGGTGCATATACCGATGGAGTTGGGACACATGAAAGACATCATGTATCCTTAGTAGCGGCGGTGGCAACGCTAGCTGGTAAGCCACTTCGCAGGCCTGCCGCAACACTTCGAAGGGTACGATGAATATGGCAGAATGCTTACTCTATTTTTCAAACCTCCGCTACCCATGCTGAGGGGAGACCTTCAAGAACATGTGGTCCCCAACCTCAAACTCCAAGGGTCTCCTCCTGGTATCAGCATACGACTTCTGTCGGTCTTGGGCCGCCTTCATCCTTTCCCGTATGAGCTGAACCTTCTCTGTCATGTTCTGCACCACCTCCGGGCCAAGGATGCCTGCCTCTCCTACTTCGGTCCAACACACAGGCGAACGGCATGGCCTCCCGTACAAAGCATCAAATGGGGCCATGCCAATGGTAGAGTGGTAGCTATTATTGTAGGAAAACTCTACCAGAGGCAAGTATCGCATCCATGATTCTCCTGAGTCCAGAACATATTCCCGTAGCATATCCTCCAAGGTCTGGATAGTGCGCTCTGTTTGTACATCTGTTTGGGGATGGAAAGCAGTGATAAGGCGTAACTGGGTGCCAAACACATGCTGCAATCCTCTCTAGACTCGCGAGGTAAACCGTGCATCCCTATCCGAGACTATAGACCTTGGAACTCCATGCAACCGCACCACCTCATCCACGTACTTTCATGCCAAAGCATCCACAGTAGTCGACTCCCTGATTGCCAGAAAGTGAGCCGATTTCGTCGACCTGTCCACTACAACCCAGATGGCATCGTACCCTCCTTGGACCTTGGGTAGTCCCATGATGAAATCCATTGAGATGTCATCCCACTTCCACTCGGGGACATCTAGAGGTCGTAGTAGGCCGCATGGAACTCGGTGTTCAGCCTTCACTTACTGACACACTAAGCACTTGGCCACAAACTCTGCCACTGCTCGCTTAACTCCGGGCCACCAAAACTGCCTCTTGAAACTCTAGTACATCTTGGAAACTCCTGGATGTACCGCCAGGGGTGAGTTGTGGAAATCACTGAGAGCCTTTCCGTGCATCGCCTCCGGGACAAACAACCTTTTCTGAAAAAGCATCTTGTTCTGACCATCCTTTGTCCATCCTTCCGAAGCATTTCCCTAGTCAATGTGTTCGCGCATCACTTCGCACTCTAGGTCTCCCCACTAAGACTCCTCCACTTGCTGAAACAGGGATGATTGCACTGTCATCTGATATAGGCAGTGTATGCCGCTATCCATCTTCGCATCCTGGTTTAAGGTGGCCAACTCCTCCATTGCCTTCCAGGCATCCACCGACTCTCGGACCACATCCTTTTGAGTCCTCCTGCTCAAGGAATCAGCCACCACATTTCCCTTTCCCTCAGTATAAGAGATCTCAAAGTCGTAATCATGGAGGAACTCCACACATCTCCGCTGTCGCAAGTTTAAGACCTACTGGGAGAAGATATACCTCAAGATTTTGTGATCTGTGAAGACCACAAAGTGTTCCCCGATGAGGTAGTGCCGCCATAACTTTAGCGCAAAAACGACCATTGCAAGCTCCAGGTCGTGGGTGGCATAATTATGATCATGGGAACGTAGCTGCCTGGACCCATAAGAGATCACCCCTTGTCACTGCATCAGCATGAATCCCAGGCCCTGTCCTAAAGCATCACAGAACACCTCATAAGCCGCCCCTTCTTCTGGTAACCACAGCACTGGGGCACTGACTAACTTCTCCTTCAGATAGCTAAAGGTTGACTGGCACTACACACTCCATACGAAGGCCTGGTCCATCTTGGTCAGTGCCATCAAAGGGGATGCTACTCGGGAGAAGTTGTGTACTAATCTCCGGTAGTAACCTGCTAGCCTGAGGAAACTTCGGACTTCCGCCGCATTCTTGGGTACTGCCCAAGAAAAAACTGCCTCAACCTTTGATGGGTCGATCGCTACCCCCTACTCGGACACCACGTGCCCGAGGAAGTGCACTTCTCGTGTCCAAAACTTGCATTTTGACAACTTCCCATAAAGCTGGTGCTGTCGGAGGACCTCCAAAACTGTCCTCAGGTGCTCTGCATGGTCCTCCTGTGACCTCAAATAGATCAGGATATCATCGATGAACACAACCACGAACCGATCCAATTACTCCCGAAATATGGAGTTCATAAGCCCCATGAACACAGTCGGGGCCTTCGCAACACCGAAGGGCATGACTACGAACTCGAAGTGTCCATTCCTGCACCTGAACACTATCTTCGGGATGTCGCTCTCTTTCACCCTCAGCTGGTGGTACCCAGACCGTAGGTCGATCTTCGAGAACCATCCAGCCCCTTTCAGCTGGTCGAAAAGATCATCTATTCTCGGAAGAGGGTAGAGATTCTTGATCATTACCTGATTCAGCCTCCTGTAGTCTATGCACAATCTGAGGCAACCATCTGCCTTCTTTGCGAACAGGACTGGAGCGCCCCATGGTGACACACTCAAACGAACATAACCACTCTTCATCAGATCGTCAATCTGTATCTGGAACACCCATAACTCCGAAGGTGCCATCAAGTAAGGAGCCATCGAGATTGGACGAGCTTCGGTCTCAAGGTCTATCCCAAACTCGATATCACATCAAGGGGTTAGAGTCATCACCTCCTTAGGAAAGATGTCCATAAACTCACGGACGATCTCTAGCACTTCCACCATTTCAGCATCCACTAATTCCACTGTCAGTTCGATCAACAAGGATAGGAGAGGTTCCTCTATCCTGTTCCCCTTCGGACTGCTCCACTCGCCGGTGAAGGTAACATTCCGGTCATCCAAGTCTGAGAACACCACCCTTCTTTGGAAACAGTCGATGATGGCGCACACATAAAATAGCCAGTAGATGCCTAGGATGACATCGTATGGCTTAATCTATAGCAGAAGAAGATCCCTAACCGACTGATGTGGCCCTAACATCAGTCTACATCCCTGACAAACGAACAACAAGTCATTCTGACCTCCGACTGGTGTGCTCAACACCAGGGGCACTGGAAGTCTCTCGACATCTAGTCCCAAGTCATGGGCTAGACTGGGTGCAACAAAGGAGTGCGAAGATCCGGTATCGAACAAACCATAAGCAAGAGTGCTAAACAGACTGATCGTACCTCGAACAACCTCTGGCCCTACTGGAACTGGTGCCTCTGCAATGTGTAACTGTCCACGCCCAGCTCCCCTTCCCCTCGGCTGTTGGCCACCTCCCCGACCATTCCCTGGTCGAGTTCCCTGTGGTGCGCCCTGAGGTCGGCCTCGTCCTCCTATGTATGCCCTCAGAGGAGCGGGAGCTCGCTTTCCCTGCTGCTACTGCTGGAAAGGTCTGGCTGGAAGCTACTGCTGGGGCGGGTGCTGGGGATGACTGCCACTGCTATATTGTACCCAGTTGGGGAACTGACTCTGAAGATGCCCAGGGCTCCCACAGATGAAGCACCGCGGCCTCGGGCCCAATGGAAAAGGGCGAGGGCCGGGGGATCGAAACTGAAGCTGTTGCGGCCTGCTCCCTGCGGGTCGAAACCTAGAGGGTCCTGACGTTGGAGGCCTGGTGCTGACGGACATCCCCTTCGATGATCCCAGCTTGATCCCCTCTCGTGACACTCCTCCTATAGCATGCATCCTCTCCACCACTTCGGCTTTCTTCTGGACCTCCAAGTATGTCGGCCGGGTAAAGGGGGTAACAGCATAGTGGAGGGAGGGTCAGAGTGCCTCCTCTAAACGTCTTGCCCGAGACTCCTCATCGGGAAAGAGGTCCAGAGAAAAACGTAGGAGGTCATTGAACTTTATACCTAGATCCATCACGGACATACTCCCCTGCTGGAGGGAGAGTAGTTCCTGCCTCTTTTCTGCCTTCATCGTCGAGGAGAGTAATTCCACCCGGAACTCCCTCTCGAAATCTGCCCAAGCCACCTCAGACTCTCTCCTCTCCCCTAGGTAAAGCATCCACCACTGATGTGCCGCTCCCCGCATCTGGATAACGGCCAGAGGAACCCAGTACTCGGTCGGGGCCCGAATCAGGCCGAAGGCTATAACTAGCTCCTCTGGCCATCCTTCGGTCTTCATATCGGAGGCACTGCCCTCATACTTCTCGAGGGCCTATCGCTGGAAGGCCCAAAGAGTCTTCTGCCACTGGCCGTCCTCTTCCTCTCGATCAGCTCTCTGCTGATCGGCCAAAGTAGTCTCCGGGGCCTCGATCGCCTATACCACACGTGGTCGCCTTCCAGGTGTCATAGCTGCAAGGTATACAAGGAATGCCTAAGCCCAAGTAGTGTAGAATATCGTCATCAAAACTTCTTAGAATTTAATTTATTCTTAATTCCCAAGACACACCAGAAACACAAGAACACAAGTCATTATGATGCATGTACCTTTCCTAGGGTCTCTACCCTACAATCAGTGTGGTCTCACATGGCCGTTCGGTAGGTCCAGAGTCCTTTCATCGGATCACAGGGGCCCTAAAATCATCTGTCCTATTCGGTCTTCCCTGGCCTAATTCATGCGCCAAGGTCACCCAACACTATTCCCTTACAATCCCATGAAATCCTCACTATTCCTAACTCCAGACTCCATCCTATCTCTCAACCTACCCCTTTGATACCATTCTGTCACGACCCGCCTTCACCAAAAGGAGGGAAGGGTCAGCATATTGCCCGGCCCTTCCTTCTCTAAGTTGAAGGAGAGATAATGACCCCGGAGACCAGCCTTCAATAGGTCCCAAAGTGGCGACTAGCACCAAGGGTATAGAAATTTCTCACAAATGGAAGGAATTACCCCATTTTGTTTTATAAGATCGAGAGATGAGATGATGAAACTAAACAACACCAAGGTAAAAGAAGAGTAAAGCCAAGAAATAAACCATTCCCACATGCATGTTCCAAAAGTAAATCCACAAGGTACAAAAGGTGACTACAAGGTAAGTACCAAAGAGGAAAAGCAAAAACATCAACTGCCCCAAAGGACCCAGCTAGTAAGGTCCTGCGTGATTCCCGAAGTCCTCCTGGAAACCCGAAAGCAGTTTTATATACGTAGGGTGAGTATACAAGTACACTCGGTAGGGAAAACCAAAGACTCTCGTGCACAAGTGGGGGAACGTACTAAAGCCCCGTGAGAAAAGAGTAAACCAAACACCTATCAAGATAAACTATCCACCCCAGGCCTCACCAAGGCACACTCCCCGAATAACGCAAGTCAAGTAATATATATAATCAGATCACATCGATGTTTGGGTACCCCGCACCACTTTCTCGCTGGTTATTGAGAAATCCTACGCATCGGACCAATCCTTCCATTCTCATCGTAGTCCCACTGCCACACCCACCCGCACACACCTGGTCCACAACCACACGCAGTCCCACTGCCGAAATCCTGCCCGCACACACCTGGGCCACAACTGTCACGCAGTCCCACTGTCAAATTCCCACCCGCACACACCTAGGACACAACTGTCACGCAGTCCCACTGCCGAATTCCTGCCCGCACACACCTAGGCCACAACTGTCACACGTAACCACGCCTGCAAACACCTAGGCTAGAACAACAACCACCACGCCCAAAGACACCTGGGCTAGAGAAAATTCACGGCAACGCCAGAAGACACCTGGGCCTTATCCCGAAGACACTTGGGTAACCACCAACCGTACACACCTGGCCAACCACCACACTACACCGCCCGAAGGTTCTAGGGCTAAAAATGGACCTCAGGAAATCACAACCTGCCCGAAGATACATGGGATATCCGGGAAAGGGAGCAGAAAAGGAGATAATAAAAAGCCACCAAGAATAGTGTTGGGAAAAACACCCTCCCCCATGAAATGGGGGTGTTCGGCACTTAAGTGCTCAACATGAGTGGGGCGCGAATAAGAAACAAAAAACTAAAAGTATAGATATAGGTAACAAGCACTCACCCAAAGTCTAGGTTTTTCTAACCAACCTACAGAACACAACACCACTACATCCAAGTCACAAGTCACGACTCTCGCCGACAAAACCCATTTGTCCCAGTCTTGTTTCATGTTCAGTAATAATGTTTAAGTTTAAGCACTACTGGGCAACTAGTAAGCCTAGGCATAAGTCCAGGAAAGTAAACAGTCAAACATCAACCAAAACGCCCACACCTGGTTCTCAACAACAAAGGATCCCACCCCAATTCGTGATATAAACAAGTACCCACCCGGTCATAAAACTCACAACCACTGAATCCATACCAACAAGGGATCCCATCCCCAGTGTCACACAACCACCAAGGGTATAAAGATAGGGGATCCCATCCCCTCCCACGTCTCCAGCAATCGTCCTGAAAGGAAAACAACCAACTACCACCACCAACACAAGCCAGGGTCATGCTAGTATTTTCAGATTTAAACGACTTAACACACTCCATGATTTCAAATTCCGTGTGTTCTAACCGGGAGTTATCACAGAAGGGTTGATCCTGGTGCTTTCAATTTATTCTGCCTGGTATACGTGATTAACCAATTAACTTTTCACAGAAGGAGTTTAAAACCACAAACAAGCCATTTAAATCATCAGCAGGGTTCATTAGTGCACAAACAACGACCAACAATGGCCTCGATTTTCATAAGTCATAAGCCAGCACAACTCAACAATCTGGTCATAGAAGGAACAACATCCAAAATATAAGACAACATCAACAATCACAGCCCCCCCACCTTTCTTTATAGAATTCGTTCATTAGCTTTAATTTGGTCTGGTTTATCCAATCCTACAGAATCAAAAGCACGCCCACCCCGCATGATACAAAAAAGAGAGAGGCAAAGGAGAAATTCCCTACCTGTTGATAGATGATCGGCGTCTAGGCCGGGCGCGGAACATTACGGATAACTATGCGGCACACCCGATGCACCAGAAGCTGTTTGTGAAAATACACGATCAAGGAAAGAGAAACCACGGCTAACCATTAGTTTATAAGATTTGGGGACGGTTGAGGTTAAAACGAGAAACCACGTAAGGCACGGGGGTTGTGGGTTGACCACGCAGATCCACTCGTCAAAAAAAGGGGGTCGGTTGGTTTAATCCGACTCATGAATTTATTAAGTATTTAATTAAAACTCTTATGCACGTTACGGGTCATTAAAACATGCTTAAAAAATCAGAATAGGGTTTAAAACTCTATTTGCGCAAAAAGGATGTGCCACCGGAAACAACTCGACAAGGCAGGGTGACGTCGATCGGTCTCACCGATTGGCCTCACCGATTGGTCCACCGATTGGCCTCACTGATCAGTCTAACCGATCCGTCTCACCGATCAGTCTCACCGATCGGCCTCACCGATCGGTCTGACAGATCGGTCTCACCAATCGGTCTCACCAATCGGCCTCACCGATCCACGCCGATCGGTCTCATCGATCGGTCGCGCTGATCGGTCTCACCGATCAGTCTCACCGATCGGTCTCACCGATCGGTCACACCGAGACGCAACTCCTTTAGGACCCGAATTTTGGCAATGGGAAGGACCAAGAGAGTCTGGGTCATCAAAATAGATATCATTTTTGAATTCAGAATATCAAATATAGATTAGGGTGAATAATTGGTATTTTTCTGAAAAACATCAATTTTTGATGAATAGTGATACCACTAAGTGGTAGTTAATGAAACTGAATTTTCGTTTAAATGAAATTTTACCACCTTTGTGTTTTGAATTTCAAAAATCCGACATACATGGTTGTCATTAAGATGTAAAATGCAGTTCAATGGGATTAAAATAATTTTTTTGGTGAATAGTAACTTTTAAGTTTTAATCGCGATTAGAGGTAATTAGTGTAGTTTAAGGTAAAAATAATGTTTTAATAATATTAAATGACCTAGACACATGTCCTACCCTCATTGGATGAGTCATTGCCGACCCAGAAAATCCATGGGTAAACTTGGGGACCCCATGGAGCCACTTTTCATGGAAAATGACATTAATACCTTTTTATTTAAAGTTAAGATTAAAATGTCACAAACATGTGTTATTTTACTAAAAAAATTAAATGGGGTTATACAAGTCATATTTTTGACTATAAATATTCATTATAAAGCTAAAAAGATTTCCTATATCATGATTTTTTTTATTTTTAGACACCAAATAAATTAAATTATTTATGACACAATGATGATGTAGTGATTACCTCATTATTTATGGATTTAAATAAAATGAAATGATAATGTAAACTCTATGTCTAAAACATGTCACAAACCTATTGGATTGGTGTATTTAAAAACCTTATCACCTTATCCTATAAATATATCCTTTTGGGACCTTTTAAATCCTAAAATCATTTTATAATAAAGTAATATTTTATAACTTTCCAATAGTGTCCCTCCTCTCCTCTTATAAAAGGCCCCCACCTCTACCAACTTACACACACCTCTCAAGCCTTTGGATCGGCCAAACCCTGCCAATTTCATCTCTCCACATCCCTCCCTTCATCATTGAAGCCTCACTTTGGGAAGAATCCTTTCCAAGGAAGCTTTTGAGCTCAAATTAATGAGAGTTACTCGATTTGAAGGTAATGTCTTCCCTTGTGTTCTTTTGTTTTATTTTTCTTCTCCAAACCCCTAAAATCTTTTTATTACTTTTTCTTGTAACAACACCAGTATCTTAAATATACTAGTATGTTGTTATAAGAAGTATTCGAGCTACAATTTCACACAACTCCGTCTAATGGTTAAAGAACTTATTGTTTCTGTGGATGGCGAATTACTTACTCAAGAAATGATGATTGTTCAATATTATTTTAACACCTACAAAGGTGTACTTTAAGATGTAATTAAATTTATATATGATATATAATATGTTTATGTTTTCCTTAATATTCTTCATTTTTCATTTATGGCATACATTTATGTTTTCCATTATGGGTAAACGCGATATATTCATTTTAGGAAGTGCGGACTACCGCCCCCTCAAAGTGATTTGGCTTGTTAAAGCCATATGTGGGATGTATAAAGGATGTAATTAATGGTATTACATTTGATATCCTACTGGAATTATAATATTCATTTATATCATTATTATTTCATTCCATTTAATACCAAAAAAATGAAAGTAGCGTTCATACGTACGTATTGATTACCGTCTCCATGAACGGTACATTTCATTTCTTATCTCCAAATGTTATGTACTATTATAAGTACATATATATAATGGATATATATGTAATATATTACATATAAATGAAGGATATAATTCTATAATTACAATATATATATCTCTCATTTTGTTTTAATTCCATTAATATGAAAAAAATGAAAGTAGCGTTCATGCGTACGTACGACCTACCGTCTCCATGAATGGTGCTTTTAATTTTTTATCTCCAAATGCTATGGAATAGTATAAAATGATTATATACTGGATATATATGATATTTAAAACATAAATACTATTCTTTATATGATGTACCTATAACTACATGGATAATTCTTTTCCAACAACTTCAATTTTTACTCATGTATCAAACATCGACAAAAACTTCTGATATGAACTCACATTATTAAGAAATTATTATAACATTATAATATGTGATATCAACTGAAAAAAAATCTTTAAAATAATTCCTTAAGAAATTATAAATTGAAAAATGTTTATTATTCAGGAATATAAAGAAACGAACAAGACAAGTTAGACTTGAGGTATGGGATCCAACCTCTCTCTTTCTTTTTAAGTACTCTCTTTTATGTCATTTCTTTTAAGCTCATATTTATTATGTTTGGGGATGTTATTTTATATTAATCATACTGTAACTTTTATGTTCATATTATGATAGACCCTATTTGATATCATAAATCCATTTTTGGAAGTTTTAAGTGGCGTCGTTAGGCTGCCGAGTTTTCATAAGGTATTTTTCATCTCACTTTTATTCCCGTGACATTTATACTAAGTTTGCCACTATTTACTTTGAGTGGTGTATTTACTTCCCATTATTATACACTTTGTGTAGTATAATTTCATTTATGGATATTTAAACCTTCATTTTATGACCCTTCTTCCATGGGGTGTATGTTTCAAAAGTTACCCAACTCGGTACGGGGACCTTTCACCCTCCTCATTTTAAAAGACTTCTTTTGTTATGTCTTTTAATTTACATCTTATTATTTTGGGATATGTTCTTCTATATAATTATAGATGTAATGTTTATGTACATGTGATGAGATACCATTCACTCTCTCATTGACTAATTTTCTGAATTTTTAAGTGACGTCGTTAGGCTGTCGAATTTTTATAAGGGAATGTCTTAACCCAATTTCAATTTCTTTGGGTTCAACTTGTACTTCTTGAACATGTCATGCTATGAATATGTGTGAATGACCTATGATTGTTTCACACTTAATATCCACTTATATTGGGTGTATTTATTTTTTTCACACATAATTATGTGATAGATTTATCCTTAATTTAAGGACACCATCTTTATAATGGATTTCATCTCAATGTACATTTCCATTGAGACTTCATTGTTGTTATGAACCAATTCACTCTTACATGGTGTGTATACTATCCTTTGACATATTATATCATGAACCCATGTATTCTCATGATATTATAAAGTTTGTATTAAATGTTATTTCATAACTATTTGTATTCAATAGTCTCTCATTTTGTTAAAAACTCTTTAAAAAAATATCGTTTTAAATGTTTTAAAGATTTATTATTCTAAATCTTTATCTTTAATGTCCATGTTTTCAAAGTGGGTTTTAGTATTTATTTATATGTACATTAATGTTTTAAAATTATAATTCCATTAAAAGCTTCAATGTGGTATGGGACACTTTGATTCAAAAATGTCTTTTAAATAGTTTTTTAAAATGGATTGATTAATTAAATATCTTAGAATTACTTATTGTGATTGAAAAAGAAATGTTGTTATTGAAATGTTTATATTTTCGATATTTTCTGTGTCATGATGGTACTTGGACATTTTAATGGTGGTTATGTGATAAACCATATGACGGGTGGTGCCGTGAATACTAGGACGAGTGTTGTGTTATAACCACCAATGCATTGGGTATGGAAGTCGGTCGTATGGCTATTCCATTAAGTATGTGTGGAAGTCGACTGAATGGTTATTCCATTTAAGTATGTTTATGTCCCAAGTTTCCTTTATATGTTATGTGTTCTTTATATGGGTTTTATGGTAATATTTTGGTTACAAAAGGGTAAGTAATGATCTTTTATTCAGTGAAGAGTTTTTTACTACTTCATAAAGGTGGAAAGTATTACTTTGATAAAGTATACATGGTTTACTTGTTGTTTTGAAAAACTAACAGTTTTTATTCTTTGTGTGTCCCTTATTGAGCTATTTATGCTCATCCCATGTTTTTTTGAAAATTTTTTTACAGTAAATTATGTGGAATAGTGTCAAGTATAGGATCAAGCGAAAGTCATGCTATCTAAAACATGGAACTAGACATGTTTCTTTTTAAGATTTTTTTATTTTATGGAAACATAGTAGAAGTTTCTACTTTGTAATCTTTTGAGATGTAATAGTTATGTCCTAATTCTCTAAAACTCTAAACCTGAAAAGATCCTCAATGTGAATTATTCATTTAATTCAATATTAAGTAAGGTTTAAGGTCGGGGCCTTATAGTTGGTATCAAAGGTTGGTTTAGATAACTTTAAAGGTTAGGGTATTATCTAGGAATAAGTGACATTACCATAATGGTTATGATTTCAGAAAGAGTCCTAGTTTTAGATAAAGTGAATGAGTAAGTATATCTTAGTGCTTATCTTCCTCACTAGTACATTATGGTTTTGTTGATATACTCACACTGACATTTCTGTTTTTAGTGAATAGATGGATCTAGTAGGCACCAAAGTGACAATAGGTTTGAAGGAAACTGTGGTGGTTCTATGATTAATAGACTGGACGAAATGGGGGATTCAATGAGGAAACTCATCGTTGTTCTAAACCAGCTATCAAAGAGTCCTGATCAACCACTTGTACCTTGGTATGTTCTGTAATGCATCATGTACGAGATGACCAATCAATGTGGAAGTTCATGTAATAATTATAAAGGTAACCATTCGGGTTTATATGATCCTTACTTTTGAGGTAATTATGGGTTATTATATGTTATGATAGAAAATGAATGTCATGAGATAAACTTGAGGTTAAATATGTTATGATTATTTTTGAAGATTTTATCTCATTTTGGGGAATTTTTTAATAATTATATAGTTTTGGAAAAAGGACAACACGCAGATAGTCTGACAACCCGTCGTGTCGGACAAAGCTGCGGGAATCGAACCCACAACCAAAGTGCGACTAGTATTTATCGCCTACCACTGGACTACGTGAAGTCCTCGGTTAGTTAGACTAATTATTTTTAGTTATATGATTTTAGGAATCAAGAGTAAGTTTATTTTGGGTTATCTATGGAAATGATTAAACTATCATCGAGGATATGTGATTAGGTTAATTACTTTTCAATATGAGAATTTAAGAGCAACTGATGTTATTTGGAGATAAAAGTTAATTTGTACCTTGTAAGACTATGTTATTAAATCCTTCAAATATTTGGGTTTTAATCTTAGTTTGTTCTACTTTGAATAATTTTATGGACAATTGTTTATCGAATGGTCTTCGTAGAACATTGGGTTTTTTTGGACAAATTTTGGAGATTAAGAATAGATTTTTTTCCTTTATAAAGGATTATACTTTTGTGGATTATCTGATCTCATACTAATAATTTTGGTTTTGGTTTTTGTCTAAAGACATGGGAAATATATATTTATCTTTTGTGGATTAGGTGATACTCAATAAGTTGATTATATTACTCTTAATGTGAACAAGTCTTCCTAAATACTCATCTTTTGGAGAAAATATGAGTTTGATTAAGGAATCTAGTAAAAGTTGAAAGTCTACGTGACAAGTAGGTATGTTTCATTATGATTTAGTTAAGCTCAAAAAGAAATTCCTCAATGAAGAGTAACTAAAAACAAAAATGTTGTCCGTTAACATTTCATATAGGGGAATCGAATACCGTTTAACCAATCACAAGTTAGTGATTTTCTTATCGTTAACTTTATCCTAGACATGTTTACTATCAATCGCCCTCAAAACATGACCCTTTGTTTTTTCATCTATATCCATGTTTTCCTACATGGTATCCTAGTATGGGTTAACTTGGGAGACATTTTTAATTCACTTTATTTATTTTAATGTGATAGTTTTACTGAATATTGTTCCGATGTGTGATTTTCATTGAAGATTCGAAGCCCAATTTTAAAAATTGCGAGGATGCAATTCCCAAATGGGGGGAAGGATGTAACACCCCAGGTAAATAAAGAATATGACATTTTTATATTTATACATATTTTTGAATAAAATATTAATATTACTTTAAAGGGAATGCTATGCTCGATGGCATACCCAATACACGACAATGAGTTCCATTGAAATCTTACGTTGCACTCTAATAATTAAATAATATTATTCTAAATTGTATTTAACGCCTAGCCATTGTAATGGTGGGAATGAACAGAACTAACTACAAAATGATTATATATGTTTTTCAAATATTTTTACTTTCTACAATAAATGTTAGATGATTAAAAATGCGAATAAATCCAATTTTAAGCGTAAACATTCTAATATTCTTTAAAAGGTCGATTAACCGCCTTTTGATGACGAACTACATTTAAATCCACTTTTTGAAAATTTTATGTGTTATATTTGACAAAATATAATTCTTCTTTAGAATCGGGACATCAAAATTTACTTTGTGTAAATTTTTGGTATTTGTCCGATAAAGTTCATTTTTAATGAATAGTGAAAAATGTTGTATTTTAATTCAAAACCTCTTTTTAATATAATTTATTTATACGATTAGGTTATATTTTGAATTGGTTTTAAAGTGAAATTAGAATATATTTTTACCATTTAATCCAATAGTGGTCGTTGGAATTAATTTAATCATGAAATTGGACTTAAACTAGTGTCAATCTTTTGATACTTATTGTTTCAAAAAAACACGCTATTTGCTATGACAGTGGGAATTAATTATTAAATTAATTAAAGTAACTTATATGTTTTGAATTTTTTAAAATAGGCATAATTTTTTAATTCGGAATATCAAATATTTCTTAGGGTGAATTTTTGGTATTTTTCTGAAAAACATCAATTTTTGATGAATAGTGAAACCACTAAGTGGTAGTTAAAGAAATTGATTTTTCATTTAAATGAAATTTTACCACCTCTCTGTTTTGAATTTCAAAAATCCGACATACATGGTTGTCATTAAGATGTAGAATGTGGTTCAATGGGATTAAAATAATTTTTTTCTGAATAGTAACTTTTAAGTTTTAATCGCGATTAGAGGTAATCAGTGTAGTTTAAGGTAAAAATAATGTATGAATAATATGAAATGACCTAGAAACATGTCCTAACCTCATTGGATGAGTAATGGAAGACCGAGAAAATCCATGGGTCAACTTGGGGACCCCATGGAGCCACTTATCTTGGAAAATGACATTAATACCTTTTTATTTAAAGTTAAAATTAAAATGTCACAAACATGTGTTGTTTTAATAAAACAATTTTTATATGGGGTTATACTAGTCATATTTTTTACTATAAATATACATTAGAAACCTAAAACTAAGGCCTAAATCATGATATTTTTTTTATAATTTTTAGACACTAAATAAATAAATTATTTATGACACCATGATTATGCAGCGATTACCTCCTTATTTAACGATTTAAAAAAAATGAAATTATAATGTAACATCAAAGTCTTACACTTTTCAAAAACTGATTATATGGGTGTATTTCGAAACCTTATCACCTTATCCTCGAAATATATCCTTTTGAGACCTTTTAAATTCGAAAATCATTTTATAATAAAGTAATATTTTATAACTTTCCAAGAGTGCCCCTCCTCTCCTCTTATAAAAGTCCCCCACATCTACCACCTTACACACACCTCTCAAGCATTTTTCTCGGCCAACCCAAACATATCTCATCTCTAAACATCCCTATATTCATCATTGAAGCCTCACGTTGGGCAGAATCCTTTCATAGGAATCCTTTGAGCACAAATCAAAGAGAGTTACCAGATTTGAAGGTAATGTCCTCCCTTGTGTTATTTTGTTTTATTTTTCTTCTCCAAACCCCTAAACTCTTTTGAATACTTTTTTTGTAACAAAAAAAGTATATTAAATATACTAGGATGTTGTTATAATAAGTATTCGAGCTACACTTTCACACCCCTCTGTCTAATGGTTAAAGAACATACTATTTCTGTGGATGGCGAATTACTGCTTCACGAAATAATGATTGTTCAATATTATTTTAACACCTTCAAAGGTGGCCATTAAGATGTAAGTATATTTATATATGATATATAATATGTTTAGGTTTTCCTTAAGATTCTGTATTTTTAATTTTTGGCATACCTTTATGGTTTCCATTATGGGTAAACGTTATATCATCATTTTAGGAAGTGCGGACTACCGCCCCCTCAAATTGATTTGATTCGTTAATGCCATATGTGGGACATATAAAGGATTGAATTAATGGTATTACATATTATATCTTACTGGAATTATAATATACCTTTATATAATTATTATTTCATTCCATTGAATACAAAAAAAGAAATGAAAGTAGCGTTCATGCATACGTATGGCTTACCGTCTCCATGAACGGTACATTTCATTTCTTATCTCGAAATGTTATGTACTATTATAAGTACATACATATAATGGATTTATATTTAATATATTACATCAACATGAAAGATATAATTCTGGAATTATAATATATATCTCTCATTTTTTTTCAATTCAATTAATATGACAAAAAAAATGAAAGTAGCGGTCATGCGTACGTACGGCCTACCGTCTCCATGAACGGTGCTTTTAATTTTTTATCTCCAAATGCTATGGAATAGTATAAAATGATTATATACTGGATATATATGATATTTAATACATCAATACTATTCTGGATATGATGTACCTATAACTACATTGAAAATTCTTTTCCAACAAGTTCAATTTTTACTCATGTACCAAAAATCGACAAAAATGTCTGATATGAACTCACATTATTAACCAATTATTATGACATTATAATATGTGATATGAAATGGATAATAATCTTTAAAATAATTCCTTATTCAATTATAAATTGACAAAAGTTTATTATTCAGGAATATAAATAAACGAACAAGAGAAGTCAGGCTTGAGGTAAGGGATCCAACCTCTCTCTTTCTTTTTAAGTACTTTCTTTTATGTCATTTCTTTTAAGCTCATCTTTCTTATGTTTGGGGATGTTCTTTTATATTCCTCATACAGTAATGTTTTTGTTCATATTATGAGATACCCTATTTGATCTCATAAATTCATTTTTGAAAGTTTTATGTGGCGCCGTTAGGCTGCCGATTTTTCATAAGGGATTTTTATCTCACTTTTATTCCTGTGACATTTATGCTAAGTTTTCCACTATTTCCTTTGATTGTTGTATGTACTGACCATTATTATACACTTTGTGTATTATAATTTCATTTATGGGTATTTACATCTTCATTGTATGACCCTTCTTCCATGGGGTGTACGTTTCGAATGTTACCCAACTCGGTACGGGGACCTTTCACCCTCCTCATTTTAAAAGACTTCTTTTGTTATGTATTTTAATTTACATCTTATTATGTTGGGATATGTTCTTATATATCCTTATTGATTTAAAGTTTATGTCCATGTGATGAGATACCATTCACTCTCTCATCGACTAATTTTATGAATTTTGAAGTGACGTCGTTAGGCTGTCAAGTTTTTACAAGGGAACGTCTTAACCCAATTTCGATTTCTTTGGGTTCAACTTGTACTTCTTGAACATGTCATCCTATGAATATGTTTTAATGACCTCTGATTGTTTCACACTTAATATCCAATTATATTGGGTGTATTTATATTTCTCACACAAAATTATGTGATAGATTTATTCTTAATTTAAGGATACCATCTTTATAATGGATTTCATCTCAATTTACATTTCCATTGAGAATTCATTGTTGTTATGCACCAATTAACTCTTATATGGTGTGTATACTTTCCTTTGACATATTATATCATGAATCCCTTTATTCTCATGATATTATAATGTTCGGATTAAATGTTATTCCGTAATTATTTGTATTCAAGAGTCTCTCATTTTGTTAAAAACTCATTAACAAAAATATCGTTTTAAATGTTTTAACAATTTATTATTGAAACTCTTTATCTTTAATATCCATGTTTTCAAAGTGGTTTTCAGTATATATTTATAAGGTAATTAATGTTTTAAAATTATAATTCCATTAAAAGCTTCAAAGTGGTATGGGACACTTTGATTCAAAAATATCTTTTAAATGGTTTTTGAAAACGGATTGATTAATTCAATATCGTGGAATTACCTATTGTGATTGAAAAAGAAATGTTGTTATTGAAATGTGTATATTTTTGATATTTTCTGTGTAATGATGGTACTTGGACATTTTACGGGTGGTTACGTGATAAACCATATGACGGGTGGTGCCGTGAATATGAGGACAGGTGGTTACGTTATAACCTATAATGCATTGGGTATGGAAGTTGGTCGTATGGCTATTCCATTAAGTATGTGTGGAAGTCGACTGAATGGTTATTTCATTTGAGTATGTTTATGTCCCAAGTTAACTCTATATATTATGTTTTTTTTTATATGGGTTTTATGGTAATATTTTGGTTACAAAATGGTACGTAATGATCTTTTATTCAGTGAAGAGTTTTTTACTACTTCATAAAGGTGACAAGTATTACTTTGATAATGTATACATGGTTTACTTGTTGTTTTGAAAAAATAACAGCTTTCATTATTTGTGTATCCCTTACTGAGATATTTATGCTCACCTCAAGTTTTTTTTAAATGTTTTTCACTGGACTTAATGTGGAATAAGGTCAAGGATGGGATCAAGGGAAAGTAATGTAATCTAAAACATGGAAGTAGACATGTTTCTTTTTAAGAGTTTTTTATTTTATGGAAACTTAGTAGAAGTGTCTGCTTTGTAATCTTTTGAGATTTAATAGTTATGTCCTAATTCTCTAAAACACTAAAACTGAATAGATCCTCAATGTGAATTATTCATTTAATTCAACATTAAGTAAGGTTTAAGGCCGGGGCCTTATACTATGCTAGTTGAATCGGTAGTGGCATGTATTGGATTATTCAAACAAGATTTATTCTACAATAGTAGTTAATCATGGGATATGATCAGAGACCACTATATGTTGTTATGGGATCTCCTATTTTGGATAGTTTATGATAAAAATGATGGTTGTGGATTATTATATAGACTCCACTAGACCTATTGATTCATTACACTCTATAGGCTTGCGCATGATAATGTTGTGGGATATTGTTGGAGGAATTTTATCACTGGGGTACAAGGTTTCTTGGTTCCCATTTGTGCATTTCACTGGTAGAAATTATCTATGGTACACTCTTGTGACATGATACATTTATGCATTGCTTATTTTATGTGGTGCTAACTATCAGTATATAGTGGAAAATGTGAACATTGTGGTTTTGAAACAAGTTTCTTTTGAAATTTCCTTTTCCACAAAAGTGTTTTCATGAATTGTTTTCCTTTGATATGTTCCTTAAAAATTCCTTCCAATGTATTATTAAAATTTGAAAGTTAATTTTTCTTCTAATGTTATAGAATGGAATTGTTCTTTTAGGGTGATATCATACATGGATTTAGATCACACCAGACATACATATTTTTGTGTGTAAAGACCTTGTTATGTATGACCAAGGTAATAGAAATATGTCTTGTGGTAGTAATGGTGGATCCGACAGCTTGTGTTCCACTACATGTAGGTGTTAGTGGTGGTGTCTTGAGGGTGATAAACCTCTTCCTTCATGGAGGTTTACGGAATGGTTTTTTTCCCATTTCATTGTGAAATTATTTGTTTTTTAATATTATATTCCACGAATATGAAAAATGATATATCTCATTTGATTATGGTTATTAGTAATGTGATGGTTTATTCTCATGGGTTTTTTTATTATTATATACATGGGTTAAAGTGTTCCCAAGGTATATTTTTATTCTCATGGAAACGTTTCCAGTCTATAGGGACAAATAGTTCACATTGGTCGATGACACAGATTGGTTTGGGTGTGGATTTGTATGACACTCCAGCTTAGTTAGGGGAAAACGATATCATAGCATGTTTCTCACATTTTGGGTAATGTTATTTTGGAATATTAACTATAGAAAAAATATATCACAATTGAGGAATGAGGGTTGGGTTACAAGTGCGGTGATTATTCAACCCAAATCATTATTGTACTCGAGTCTCTTTAGGATGTTAGAAATTTGGTTTGACTTCTCCTCCATGTGAACCATACATGCTGTATACTGTATATTCAGAGAGGATGAGGATAATTTGGTTTAAGATTGTTGAGTATGTTTTTTGATGACATTTTTTTGGCTAACAATTTTTTTCTAGAAATCATTGTTACTTCAATGAATTTTAAAAAAAAATATTTTTTTGGATGTTTTAAAGGGTTATCTTTCAGTTTGTTACTTTTGTAGAAATATTCCTCCCAAGAGACATCATGTACAGTCACGAGAAGAGGTCAAAGGGATTTATCCCTCACTAATAGATTATAGGTTAGTGGAAGTAGCGATTTGAGTTGTTCATTATTTGGGTGAAGGAGCTGGTTCTAGTCCTACTCCTATTTGAGAAGATGAACCAGAACCTATAATGAACAATGATTTGGAGTTCCCCAAGAAAAATCCTCCTTCTGTACAGGTCAACATGGAACCCCAACAATCTGAGGAGTGACTTTATAGGATAGAGTAGATTTCGGAGTTTCTTTACATTATTGATTCATTCAAGATGATGTGCGCTTAAATCATCTCTGAATGTCCTATTCAGATGTGTTGGGACTCATTTTTTCAAGATGAAAATCTCATTTATATGGGTAAGAAATATTTTATGTTCATCTTCAAAAAAGAATTATTATCATGATATTTTATCCTTCACTGACTCCTAAGAGTTTTTGGTTCTCAGAAAGGGAAAACAAACCATGATGAGGTATGCTAACCTCCTGGAAGAGTTAGTTCAATTCACACATGAGGTCATTTACAAAGAGCTGTTAATGGATCTGATGTTCATGGTAGGGTTGCAGCCAGATATCCAATCCCATGTATTTTTGTTCAATAAGAAAACAAATGCATATGTGGTTGATCTACTATAATTGTAGAAATTGATTTTAGTGGAACCTATAGTTTCTCTACATCTATGTCATCTATTGGTAAATATACATGGGATCAAAAGTCTTGTGGAGAGGAAAAATGTCCTTTTTATGATCAATCCTTAGTGTGATGTTCTTTTGGCAGAATGTATTCACAGTGATGTGAATTTTCACATCTATGATACTATATTGATGTATTATTTTGTTTATTTTTTCTCTTATATTTTATCTTTAGTTTTTCCATGAGTTTTGGTGAAAATTAAATGTTTTTACAATCACAACATGTGTCACATGCATAACGTACGGTTAAGAGAACCCATGCACCATCCTCCAGGTAAATGTGTGGTTGAGTTTCTCTATGACAGAGGAGACTACATTGTGGATTCCATGTTTGGAAAACCATTCGGGCTATCTATGATACATGTTCCCATTGGATAGCGATGGATGTATGGTTTTCAAACGGATTGGAAAACTATGTCGTACAACCATGCATATTTATATCCAAGTAAATAAAATGTTAAAAATTATTTTCATTCCATATACACATTTGTAACTAAAACACCTATAATACAAACCCTACGGGATTTAATTCCATGTGAGCATCCTCCATACCTTCATGGATCCTTTGAACATAAATATTTAGGTGTATTTCGTGTTTATTCTTCATGTAATCATCATGTAAGTCTCTTTTCTTTTGGTTTCATCTTTCTTCAAGGGGTTGTCTTCCTCCCTCTTTGGGTGATTCTTTTACAGTGGGATTTTAGACCTAGTGAGGGTTCTATGACGTGTTTTGGAGGGAAATGTTGATAGATGTTGTTTGATGTTTTTTATAAGGTATTTTTGTGGGGTGGTTGTGGTTTTTCATCGCTTTCCAGATGTTTCGAAGCATGTGGTTGGTGGTTTTATGATTATATTTTATTATCTTTTTCAATGTGATTTAATGGTTGTTTAAAGGTGTTCGTTAGATTAAGTGTGTGGTATGTAACATGTATTGAATTTTTTTGGACATTCATATATGATGAATGTTGATTTTCTTAACGAATTTTGTTATTTTTCTTGTATTCCTTAATATAGATTTTTTTACATTGTTACAGGATTTTTTGAAAGGTGATAAATTATTTTCCAAAGAGATTTTAAGGATATAATGTGTTAAAAGTGGGGTTTTCAAATTAAAATTTTATTTTTCCTATTGGATTCATATATTTCATAGTAAATGTGTTTTTTAAATTATAAAAGCAATATGAAACATGTTATAAAGTGGATTTGATGTATGTATGAATTTGAAAGGGTATTTTCTAATGGTAGTGGTTTCATTTATTATGTGCACTTCTTATACTGTTTTCAAATTGTATTTTTGAATTTTTAAAATGGTGAAAATGATTTTCCAAGTGGTTTTGGTTCATGTTCGAAATTAAAGTGGTAATTTTTATGAAAACATGGTGTTTTCATGTTGGATTTGATCATTGGTTAAATTTGAATTGTGAAAAATGATTATTTACATTTTTGTTTATAATTCCTGGAATGTTGGTGTCAAAATGATGATTTATTTGACATGTGAAATGGAAATTTGATAAAAAATGGAATATCGAGTATCTAGGTTGGAGAACTAGACCTATTATATTATTATAATTAGTACTGGAGTGTCTGAAATTATTCTAGCAGGATTGGCGCTACAATACTAACTAAACATATTATATGATCAGATACCACTAGACCATGGGATGAGATCCCGTTTGTAGGCTCAGTCATGGGAATGGAGTTAGTTTTGGATAATTTTATAGAGACCACAAAACCATGGGATGTGTTTCTATCTAGAGGATCATTCATGATAATGCTTTTGGTTATGGTATTAGAATTTTGATCACTGAGGTACAAAAATTATACAGTCCCATTTGTGCTAGTTATCAGTAGGGATTTCCAATGGTTCCCTATTATGACTTAATGGTTTTATGTGATTATTATGTGATGTGGTTCTTATAAAATTTAATTTGTTACCATGTGTGACTTTTGGTTTTAATATATGATTCTTTTCAAAAATGTTTTATGTAAAAAAAATGTCTTGATTATGTATTCCGTGAGATGTTCCTTGAAAATTATTTCATATGTTTTATGAAAATGTTCTTGTTAATTTATATTCATATTTTATATCATGAAATCATTTTTTTGTGATATCCTACTGGGATTTGGATCTCACCCTACATACAACTTTGGGTTTATTTAGATATAGTTATGTATGAACCATGTAGAGGCATGATGTCTTTTGCTGGTGATGGTGGATCTTATTTCTTGTGTTCCACATATTAGTGGTGTTGGAGGGGGTGGATTTTAGGTGATCACCCTCTTTGTTCATGAAGTATTTTCAGAAGGTATTGTATTTCTCATTTCATTATGGAATTCTTGGTTTCTTGATACAATTACAATCCTAGAATATGAAAATTTGTGTATCTCGTTTGGTTATGGTTATTGGTTATGTGATGTTTTATTATCATGGGTTGTTTATTTGTTATATACATGGGTGAAATCATACCAATAGTATATTTTTGATAATCGGGCACTTGTTTCCAGCTCGTGGGGACAAATATTTCTCTTTATTCCATGCAATGTGTTGGGTTGGTTGTCAGGTTAGATGGAACATCGGCTTTGTTTTGGACTTGATATGTCTATGATGGAGAAAGATAAGTATTTTGTAGTGTTTTTTAAACATGTATTTATGTGTAAATATGATTTTTTTCAAACTTATGTATGTATATACAATAATATTTATTTGTTTTTATGTACATGTATTAAAATATTATTACAAATATTTATAGTTGTAGATACCTATATATATGTATGTACAAATCTGTATTTGTACATACCCATAGAGAAATGTATTTAATATTGTATGTATATGACTATATGAATTTAAATGAATAGATGTATGTATGTGCTTATATATATAAATATAATATTATGTCTGTGTTTGTGTCCACGGGTTTTTATATATGTTCGTGATCAATAATTTTTATAGGTATAAGAAAATATAAGTTTTTTAATGATATTTTAATATATGTACATAAATGCATATAATTATTGTTATATGTATATACATACACAAAGATATAAATATTCATACATATTAATATATTAGTATAATTATTCAGAATTATTCATTGCTATAAGTATATACAAAAATAAATATTTATTAGTATATTTTTTGTTTACACCATGTAAAACACTTAAGTTTTTCCGTTTTTTGTACATATGAATGTTTATAACTATTTTTATATGTATTTATATTTATATATGCCTTTAAATAATTAAATTAGCATATATGCATATATGTATGTACATATGTACTTTCAATTATATATATATATATATATTCATGTATATATAATAATATTTAGATAAATGGATGTAAATATATTTAAATACACTTATAAATATTTATATATTTATATAGCTATATTAATTTACGAGCTTATGAATATATATATATATATATATATATATATATTTCTATATGTGTTTTTGTATATAAGAGTATTCATATAAAAAAATATTTGTGGTTATAAATATTGATATTTATATGTATGTAAGTATGTATCCTTGTATGTACTTATATTTGAAAATAATTACCTTAATTATATTTTATAAATAATCCAAATAATATATATTTATGTTTATTTATTAATATAGATTTTCTTATGGATGTGTATCTATTAATATCTAAAAATATATATTTAAGTTTATATGAATATATATCTATATATTAATTTTCATGATGAAATGTACCTATGTGTTTATATATATATATATATATATATATATATATATATATTAATATTGATGTTTCAATGAATGCGAATATTTAACACTTACATATTTGTATGTATTTAAATAGAAATTATTTTTTATTATATATATATGTGAGTTTCTATGATAAATAATTTATATATTTATTTATTTATACATATTTACATTGTGTGTAATTAATTATGTATTAATACAATATATATATATATTAACTAATTGATCAATAAATTTTTGTGTTTGTGTGATTAATAATTTGTAGATATATTTATTAATATTTTTGTATAAAAAAATAATTACTACATAAAATGAACAGAAAAAATTTCATTCTATATTTTATACGTCAAATTTATATTTTATGTATAACTATAAATATGGTTATGTATATATACACATGTTTGTGTGATATACGTATGATAATATTTATATAAATACTTGTAAATAATTATATATGTATGTATATACTTTAATAAATATATACACACACATATAATCATTAATTTACTAAAAAAATTATATATGTGATATTTTAATGTATTTTGTTTGTATAAAAAAATAATCAGCAGAAATGTAAATTTACATTGAAAACTAATAACGATGTATGAAAAATAATCAAAATAATTTATCACATATGGTCTAGAATTATTCTAATTGATGTAATGATTGTAGGTGTCGATAGATTGAAATTATGATACCATTGGAATATAGTGTAATTGATCTATGATTTTTTGTGAAACAAAATTAAATGGATGAGAGACAATATCAATTGGGATTAGCTATAGGCCATGCCCCTAATGGAGGATTAGGTATTGCAATATATTTATTAAGATACTCAATTATATGGATGTAAAATGATGGGATGTTGAGCCATCATCATCTTAATTTTCCACCAAAAAATATAAGTTAATTAGGAGCCTTCAATTGGGACATGTTGGTTAACAAAATTAGATGGTTTATCAATTAGTAGGCTTCCAAAAAAAGCACAATTTTTTGCAGCATGTCACATTCATTCTCCATAAACCACAATTCAATTTAACTCTATGTAATTAATATTTTCCCATAAAAAAATATTTCATCTAATATATGTTTCTCAAATTTCATTAGAATTTCAACCTTTCAGGACCATTGTGATTGTTAAATCGATAAGAATATTTCTAGACCCATATATGATACATTTTTTTAATGATAAAATTTTCATTTATAGGTTCATATTTTCAATGTAAATTGAAAATATATTTTTATAAAAATATTAGACATTATTGGTTTATAAAAACAAAATGCATTAAAAATATTACGTATAAATAATTCTATTTCAAAAATTAATAAGTATAGATGACTATATATATATATATATATCGGTTAAATTATATAATTACACACACACACACATATATATATATATATTTCTAATATCATACACACATATATTATTATAATTATTTAAAAATTTATATATATAAGTTTATGAACCTATATTTATGTACATTCATTCAACCCTTAAAATATATAAGTATTTACAAATGCAATTATTTTCATTACATATAAAAATAAATATATACATACATACATATATCACACTTGAATAAATATATAACATTAACATATTATATATATAAAATATATACATACTTAAATACATATATCACATTAACATATGTATATATACATAAAAATATATATAATTATACATAAAATATAAATTTTGTTGCATAAAATTTAGAAAGTGTTTTTTATACACTTTATGTAGTAATTAATTTTTTATACGAACATATTAATAAATATATCTTAAAAATACTGATCACGTACCCACAAATATATATAAATGAATGAAAACACACACACAAACACACACACACACACATATATATATATATAATTTATTCTTACAAAAGTACATACACAAGTAAATTTTTTTGACAAAATATCACACTCACACACACACACACACATATAATAAAATACATTGTATGTTTACAAATATACATATGTGTAAATGTTATTTATATTTCTATATACATACATCAATACATATATATGAAATCATAGGTACATGTGTACAAGAAAATTAATATACTTATATACATGCATATATCTCTAGAATGTTCTGGAGTCGATCAAAAGACCGATCCTAATTTTTTTAAAGAATAGTAACTGAAAAACAACAACACTGATCCTGTGTGTAGTGACACAAAGCTTGACGTAATGAAAATTACATTACTTTTGTGGAATACTAAATACATAACAGAAACCAACAGTCAAGGACCGTAATAGTTTAGTTCTTTGGAAACTCGGAACATAATCTTCATATCATTATGAATGATCTTCAACATCTCCCATATAGATCTTACCCTTTTTTCTTACCTAAAACCTTTATTTATTTCTTGGATAAAAGAAAAAAATTAAAGGGTGAGCTCAAATTCTCATTAAGGTTAAGCATGGAGAAAATAAAACAAACCATATACATTTGAACTTAAAAACATGAACATAATGTTTAAACATCAAAATCTTGAGAAATGACATAAAACATGGCATTATGTAAGGAATAGATCATAATGGAACATCAATCATTATTAAATAGCTTAGGAATAAAACATGTAATTCTGGAAAAACATTAATCACTTAATATGATTTCCATTGTAGCCAAGGCATTGCTTCCAGGACCATCTTAGTGGACAAAGTCCCTTACATAATCGAGATAACTCCTTGTTCCAGTCCTGTATCACTGAACCAAATTTACTTGTCATTCCATCCATGTTCATATTATGAGATATAAATATCTAACCAATTCATTGGAGGGTGATATAGGTCCCACCCATCCCAAAAATAAATCATTATTACTTGTGAAACAACATTAACATAAATCATTCATCATTACCCAAAGTATAAAATGGGTGTCATAAAATTCATACCATCATAACATAATCGATAAAAAATGGTTATCATTTCATCATAAGAAAAGTGAAACCATGTAAATAATAGAGACATTATACTTGAAACATACACATTTGAAATAATTCCATCTTATATGGAAAATGGTTTTGATAAAACACTTGAAATGAATTCTTGAGGAAAATATCCTTTCTTCTTAAAAATCATTTTCTATTCAAAAAATGCAATGAAATTTTAAAATAAAAAGATTTTGTTTAAATAGTCATTAAAACATGTAGAGTATGATTCATGAAAATAAGGCGTTATGAAACCGTAAAAATCTATTCATGCTGTATAAGTTAAAAAAACCTTCTTCTCGTACTTTTGCGGAAAAAGTCAAAAAGTTCCTCGTATGGTAAACAAAAGAAAGAATCCTTCCATAACACAATGTTAAACAAAAATAGGGGTAAAATTGACTTTAAATATACATGAAAGAATATTAAAGACTTTATGGAAAACATTTTTATTGATATGGATGAAAAATATAACCCTAGTAAATACTTACGTATAAGCAATCATGGAAAAAATGAGATTTGAAAATTTATCCCTTACCTTATGTCCAATTTAATCCATCTGTGTCCGAGACTCCTATATAGTTGATTTAAAAATATTACTAACTTTTAACCGAATGATAATAATATTTATGATATCATATATTATTCAATTATGACTTTATATTACCCGTTTTTTTGTAAATTCCATCTTAAAGCGGTGTTTAGGGTAAAATCATTTCATTTATCGTCCGTGATTTGACTTGTAATTATTAATATGATTAATTAAATCATGATAACATAATTCCAGAATATAAAACATGATTTATATATAATATATATTCATAGTATACATATATATAAAAGATTGATAATTTGAAAGAAATACATCGTTCATGGAGACGATAGGCGGTACGTACGCATGAATGCTGTTTTTGTTTCCTTATTGAATTGAATGGAATTATGTAGATGAAATAAATATATATATATATGAATAAATACAGTATAATTATTATGTTATATATTTCTTGATTACTTATTATATATACTTTATAATAATTCATAAAATTTTAACATGGAAAATGAATCTCATCGGGTCGTGGAGACGGTAATCCGTACGTACGCATGAGCGATGATATCGTTCCCATATTTATTGAATGGAATTGGAGTGGATGATATAACATAATAGAATCAGTATGATTCTATAATTACTATATACAGTTATTATTTAAACCATTATCTCCATCAAAGTAAGGTGGTGGTGGAAAAACAGATTACACCACGGCGTGGAGACGGTATTCTGTACGTACGCACGTGCGGTGATTTCATTTTTCCTAGGATGGATAGAACAGGAAATAGGGTTTTTTAATATTTATAATAACATATAATTATATTAGTGATACTTATGTTATTAATTTATGATTAAAAAAATAAAGAAGAAGAAGTTGAAGAAGAAAGAAACATGAAAGATTCCGTAGAAGAGATTACATCTTCTTTGACGCACCTCCTTTAAGATTCCTCTTAAGAGACTAGAGTTGGTCTTTTGAGGAGACAAGAACCTCTAAAATTTTTATAGTGAAGTTGATAAGGGAAATGGTCATGGTTGGCTGAGTTTGAAGGCACAAAGTGTTTTTAAGATGAGAGGGAGGAGGTGACCTTAAATAAGGGAGGAGAGGGGCACCTTTGGAAACCTCAAAAATATTAATTTATAATAAATAAAACCACACATAAAAACATCAAAAATGACTCAACTACGAAGATTAGATTAGATAATGTTTTAGTATCATCATCCAATAAAATTGAGACATTCTAGGAATTTATTTTAAACCTTATCAATTGGATTTATCCTTATTTAATTTATTTAATCTTATTTGTAGTAATAATATTCCAGATTTTAAATTGTTATAAATAATTACTTATGTGTTGTGAATTATCCATAATTGGGTAATTTATGAAATTTTAGACCATATAAATTTTTATTTAAAATTTCTAAATATTTATGTGATTTTAATCAATTTAATAATATGTTATTTTTATAAAATAACAATAGTGTTCAGTTTGACAATATTCAATTATTGGAATTTAAATAAAATATACAGAGGGGATATATTCGAAAAAAATGTTTAATATATTTCTAACATGTTATATACATCTATAAAATTTGTATAGAACATTAATTAGTTCATATAATGTTTATCTTAATAATTATAAAACCATTAATTTGATATTTCTCTTAATAAAACAATTACTACATCATTTTTGTATAATAATTTTATATACATATTAGTTGCATAAAAATTAAAAATAAAATTTTATGATGAAGATAAATATAATACCTTTCATAATAATATTGGTAATCTAATTTATCATCTTAAAATAACAACATGTAGAGTGGTATATTTATTAAATTGTGAAGGTGACATCTTTTGCATCATTTAAAATAAAATAATATAAATGTCCTATTCTATTTTATAAGGCTCCAAATGGTCCTCAAATCGACCCTTGTATGCTTATGGTATATATATATACTCTACAAATATGTTTTGGTCATGTTTAGGGTCCTTTTGATAGGTATTATTAATTTAATAAAAACAATATTATTGATTTTTCACTAAAAAAACAATTTCTCCATCACAATTGTGTCACCATTAATGACAATTATTTAATACCTAAAAATTATAAATAAATTCACATGATCTAGATAATTTTATTATATTTCTGTAGAATATTCATGTTTGATCTTTCATGAAGTTTATGAAAAAATTAAGATTATTATACTTATAAGATTTAAGAGAGTGACATGTTGTAACGTTCTTTGGTTTTAATAATAATTAAATTATTTTCATGGTCAAAAGTCCATAAAATGAATCTATTATGAACCTTAAATGATATGGGTATAATTTTAGTTATCCAATAGAATTTTTCCATGTGTTAGGGTAATTTTATAATCTTATTTTTACTCTTAATTACCTTATTTACATTAAACAGCATTAAATAAAAATTAACGTAGTTACTATTCATAATATCAAAAAAATAAAAGTAACCTATTAACATAATTTGGACCCACTGAATTTAAATATGCAATTCATTTTTCAAAATTCCAAAAATATAATTTATAGTAATTAATTTAAAATTAATATCATTGTTAAGAAAATGGGTTTTAAAAGTTAAAACATTGCCAAAGATTGAAATGTTTTTACCTATGAATTCAATGTAACATTAATGGAAATTACATACATTATATTAACTAGTAAAACTATATTCTATTTATACTTTAAAATAATTCAATATTATAATTTATCCATATAAATTATTATGATGAAAAAATTTGTTTTTTATTAAAATATAGCGTGTTTTTACTATTCATTAAAATAAGAAAGTTATCAAAATAATATTATAAATTCATCAAAAGAAAATTTTTATATCCTGATTCCAAAGAAAAGTTTTATTTTTTCAAATTGAACTTATAAACATGTCAAAAACTAGATTTAAAGTGGGTGCACCATCAATAGGCGTCAAAACTATATTTTTTTAAAAATACTTATTTTACCCGATTTTTTTGTCCTCTAACCATATTATATAAAATGTGTAAGATGAATAATAATGTAATAAAATTTAGAATTTATTTAATACTATTCATAATGGCTATTTCCTAATAATATTATAATCCGATATCGTTGTTTAGTGAAACCGGGTGTTGCGTACTACAAACGTTATCGACGAATGTCGCGATTGCATGTAATTCAATCCAAGAATAGTGTTGTGTATACTTCAAGCTAATACAGTTTTGTGTATAGTACAAGCTAATATTGGTGTAGCTTAAAACACAAGACATCAAAAAAATTAAATAAAATAATTTTTCTCATAAAATCTCACGGTGTTTCATTCTACCCCTTTTAAGATGAATTTTTCCCTCAAAATCTGCCGGGGTTATAAATGGTTTACTACATGAAAGTTTAATTCATATAATCCTACATAATAAAAAGGAAAACTAAAACATAATTTTTAAAATTGGAGTATGAAACATAATTGTTACCCAAATTAACTAGTCATTGGGTTTCCACATAGGAGAACATATGTGAAAATATGGATATGGAAGAGAAATCTATCCATCATGGTCTGATGGAGAGTGGTAGAGAACATGGATATGAAAAAGGCAATAATTACAAAGCCATAAATTTGTGATGATCTAAGGTACCATCAAATTCATCATATATGAGGACACTATGAAAAAAAATTTGGTTTTCAAGATCATGTCCCTAAAGTTAATGAATTTGAATTAGAAGAAATACTTATTTTATTTTGGTACAATCTCATTGTTGTTTGTGCCTTGAAAATTTTCCACTTTATCTCTTAAAGTAATGAAGTTGAATTTGTCATTCTTGAAGTATTAGCAAATCATCTGATAGAATGATGGGTCATTCCATCTGTCTCAAGAAAAAGGTTAAACAAAGTTATCAAATATACATATGTCCATCTATAGTGAGCTTAATCATATATGATTCCATAAATGGACTTATACCTCATCTATCATACCGCATAAAAAAATAAAGATAGTTTATACTAACCAGGGACTTCCTGTAGGCTATTGGTAGGCGATAAAGGCCTATCGCACTTCGGTTGTGTGTTTGGTTCCCGCAACCTTGTCTGACATGACGGGTTGTCGCCCGTCCTATGGGTTGTACTTTTTCTAAAACTATACAATTATAACATAACAAAAAGTTCTAGCAGTAAACAATATTATCTGATGTATATGTTAATCGATTCCAATATTTAGGTTTATCCAAAATACTTCTGTCCGACCTCATAGTATAAATAAAATTATTACTAGAAAGGTCATCTACCAAGCATTGAATACAATCATTTATCACCCGTATATCATAAGATATATATATATATATATATATATATTGTTTTTCAATTTCCAAACATGTTAATTCCTTAATCATGTATTCTCTTGAAACAGAAATTATCATAGAACCATAGTGAAAACATGACTGCTGTCAAAAGGTAACTCTTTGCACATACAAAAATCCCAAAAATTCTATATACTCAAACCAGGATATCACTTTTTCCTTATATCAGTCATGAGATCATTAATACTATCAAACATCTCATTATATCCTTATCCTTTCATTATGAAAAAATCATCTACCATCCAAAAATATTTGAATAACCTTTCATGGTTACTAGTACCATTCAACATATACTTTCAAAAACATAAGGAAATACAATAGTGTAACAATAATTAGATTTCTCCTTATTCCATAGTACCATGAGATTACATATACAACATTACTCTTGATAAACATGTAATCATTCCACTACCTTACTAAACCATTGACTGATCTTGAAAAAAACTTTCATATCACATATCATTTGTAGTCTCTTCATCATCATCAACATAAATACTACCCATACTACCATGCTGATTCTCTTCATTAGACATTCCCTTAGGTAATTGGTTTGCATAATGCCCGTACATTCCGCATTTAATACATTTAACCATTGTTTATGTCTTAGAAATACCATTATCCTTGTCCATGGTGTTAACTAAACCTTTTCCTTTGAAATTACTATCTTTGTGCCCTTCTATTCCACAACCAAATAATCTTCTTATTCCTTTGAAACATTTTCCTTGATGCCTCTTCCCAAATGATTTACATGAGGGAAATTGAACTTTCTTTCCTTTATGATCATCAGGAAACTCCATATTTCTCTTATTAGTTGAGTCATGAATCTTAAAAAAGATGAGATTATTGATCATATTAGTAGATTGATGATTAGGAAAAATAATGATATGTGAACCTCCATATACAATTTCATTTCGTTTCTCATGAAGAATATTATTCCATTATCCATCATATCCTCCATTATCGTGAATCTTCCTGTTTCCATCCATTTTCTAAAACCCAAAAAAAATAGAGTGAGAGGAAAATATCATAAAAAAGGGTGTGTAAATTAAATATATAACATCTTAGGTTTAATTATAATATCATTACAATAATTCTAGGACTATAACCTATACTTAAAATAAACCCTAGATACATCCGTAGACATACCATAGAAATATCTCTAGGGATTTCTCAAAAGTTTTCGCATCCTAGTTTCCAAAGGTTGACTACACCTTTCCTCTGATACCAACATTAAATACACAATGCTTGAATTACATGGACATTACATTACTTTTGTGGAGTACTTAATATGTATCAAAAACCAACACTCAAGTACAATAATAGTTTAGTGTCTTTGAAAACTCGGAACATAATCTTCTAATCATGATGAAAGATCTTCAACATCTCCCATAAAGATCATACCCTTTTTTTTTCTTACCTCAATCCTTTATTTATATCCTAGGTAAAAGAAATAAAATAAAGGGTTTTCTCAAATTCTATGTAAGGTTATGTATGGAGAAAATAAAACAAACCATATATATTTGAACTTAAAAACATGTACATAATGTTTAAACATCAAAATCTTGAGCATTGACCTAAATCATTGAAGTACGTAAGGCATAGATCATATTGGAACATCAATAATCATAAAATAGCTTGGGAATAAAACATGTTATTGTGGAAAACCATTATCCACTGTATATGATTTCCATAGTATACAAGGCTTTGCTTCCAAAACCATCTTAGTGGACAAAGTCCCTTACTGAATCGAGTTCACTCCTCGTTCCAGTCTTGTATCACTGAACCAGATTAACTTTCTATTCTAGCCACGTCTATCTCCTAAGATATTAATATTTAACCAATTAATAGGAAGGAGATATAGGTCCCACCCATCTCAAAATGAAATCATTCTTACTTGTGACACAACATGAACATAAATAATTCAACATTACCCAAAGTATAAAAAGGGTTTCATAAACTTCATCCCATAATAACATAATCCATTCAAAATAAATGGATATAATTTAATCAAAAGAAAAGTTAAATCATGTAAATTATATAGAAATTATACTTGAAACATACACATATGAAATAATTCCACGTTATATGGTAAATGGTTTTGAAAAACACTTGAAATGAATTCTTGAGGAAAATAGATTTTCTTCTTCAAAATCATTTTCTTTTCAAAAAATGCAATTAAATTTTAAAAGAAAAGGATTTTGTTAAAATAGTCATTATTTCTTTTAGAGTATGCTTCATGAAAATAAGGCATTATGAAAACGTAAAAATCTGTTCATGTCGTATAAGTTAAAAAAACATACTTCTCGTAGTTTTGCCGAAAAAGTCAAAAAGTTCCTCATATGGTAAAAAAAAGGAAGATTCCTTCCATAAAAAAATGTAAAAGAAAAATAGGTATAAACATGACTTTAAACATACAAGTAAGAATATTAAACACTTTATGAAAAACATTTTTATTGACATTGATGAAAAATATAATCCCAGTAAATACCTACGTATAAGAAATCTCAAAAAAATGAGATTTGAAAATTTATCCCTTAACATATTTCCAATTTATTTCTTTTGCGTATGAGACTCCTATATAGTGGGTATAATTATATTATTAACTTGTTACATAACCATAATAATATTTATGATATCATATATGATTCACTTACAACTTTATATTACCCATTCTTGTGTAAATTCCATGTTAATGCAGCGTTTTGGGTAAAATTGTTTCATTTATCGTCAGTGTTTTGACTTGTAATTTTTAATATTATTACATAGATCATGATTACATAATTAAATAATATAGAACATGATTTATATATAATATATATTCAGAATATACATATATATAATAGATCGATAAATGGAAAGAAATACACCGGTCATGGAGACGGTAGGCCGTACGTATGCATGAACGCTATTTTCGTTTCCTTATTGAATTGGATGGAATTAAGTAGTTGAAATACATATATATATACATAAATCCAGTATAATTATAATGTCTTATGTTTCATGATTACTTATTATATATAATTTATAATCATGCTTAAAGTTTTAACATGAAAAATGAATCTCATCGCGTCGTGGAGACAGTTATCCGTACGAACGCACGATCGATGATGTCATTCCCATATTTATTGAATGGAATTTGAGTGGATGATATAATATCAGAGGGTAATTATTATGTTATAATAACTATATATCATTATTAATTACACCATTATACCCATCCAATTAAGGTGGAAGTGTAAAAATAGATTACACTACGGCGCCGAGACGGAATTCCGTACGTACGCACGCGCGGTGATTTCATTTTTCATAGGATGCATAGAATGTGAAATATGGTTTTTTCATATTTAAAATTATATATCAGTATATTAGTGATACTTATGTTATTAATTTATGATGAAAAAAATAAATAAGAAGAAGTTGATGAAGATAGAAACATGAAAGAATCGGTAGAAGAGATTACCTCTTCTTTGACACACCTCCTTTAAGCTTCATCTTAAGGGGATAGAGTTGGTCTTTTGAGGAGACCAGAACCTCTATAATGTTTAAAGGGAAGTTGAAAAGGAAAATGGGCAGATGTTGTCTGAGCTTGAAGGGTCAAAGTGTTTTAATGTGGAGAGGGAAGAGGTGCCCTTTTATAAGGGAGGAGAGGGGCACCTTTGGAAACCTTGAAAATATTAATTTATAATAAATCTAAACCCACATAAAAAATTCAAAAATGACTCAAATCCTAATATTAGATGATATATGGTTGTAATATAATCATCCAATAAAATTTATATAGGATAGGAATTTATTTTAAACCTTATCAATTTTATTTATCCTTATTTAATTTATATAATCTTATTGTGGTAATAATATTCTAGATATTAAATTGTTATAAATAATTACATATGTGTTTTGAATTACCAATAATTGGGTACTTAATGTCATTTTAGAAAATTTAAATTTAAATTTATAATTTTTAAATATTTATGTGATGTTTAACCAGTTTAATAATATGTTATTTTTATAAAATAACAATATTGTTCATTTTGACACTATTCAATTATTTTAATTTTAATAAAATCTAAATAGAGGATATATTCGATCAAATAAATTTAATAGATTACTAACATGTCATATTCATCTATAAAATTTGTTGATAACATTAATTAGTTCATATAATGTTTATTTTAATTTCTATAAAACCATTAATTTGATATTCTCTTAACAAAACAATTACTACATCATTTTTGTATAATAATTTAATATACATATTAATTGCATAAAAAATAAAAATAAAATTCTATGATGAATATAAATGTAATACCTTTCATAATAAAATTTTTACTCGAATTTATCATCTAAAAATCACAACATAAAAATTGTTATATTTATTAAATTATGAAGGTGACATCTTTGACGTCAATTAAAATAAAATAATATAAATGACCTAATCTATTTTATAAGGCTCCAAATGGTCCAAAAATAGACCCATGGATGTTTAGGGTATATATTTATACTCGACCAATAAGGTTTGGTCACGTTTCTTGTCCTTTTGATAGGTATTATTATTTTAATAAAAACTATACTATTGCTTTTTCACTAAATAAACAATTTCTGCATCACTATTATGTCACCATTAATGACAATTATTTAATACCTAAAAATTATATATAAATTCACATTATTTAGATAATTTTATTAGATTCTAGTAGAAAATTCATGTTCTATGTTGCATAAATTTTATCACTCAATTAAAATTATTATACTTAAAATATTTAAGAGAGTGACGTGTTGTCACTTTCTTTGGTTTTAATAAAAATTAAATTATTTTCATTGTAAAAAGTCCATAAAATGATTCTATTCCTACCATTAGGTAATATTGGTCGACTTTTAGTTATCCAATATAGTTTTTTCATGTTTTAGGGTAAAATTATAATTTTATTTTTACCTTTAATTACCCAATTTACCTTTAACTACAGTAAATAAAAATTACCGTTGTTACTATTAATAATATCAAAAAAATAATAGTAACATATTAACATAATTTTGAACCACTGGTTTCAAATATGGAATCTATTTTTCAAAAATTAAAAACAATGATGTTGCAGTAATTAATTTATAATTACTCTCATTGTTAAGAAAACGGGTTTTAAAAGGTAAAACATTAAAAAAGATTGAAATGTTTTTTTCCTATGAATTAAATGTAACATTAATGAAAATTACATACATTATATTAAATGGTAAAAATATATTCTATTTATTCTTTAAAATAATTAAATATTATAATTTAACCATATAAATTATTACGATGAAGAAAGTCGTTTATTTATTAAAATATAGCGGGTTTTTACTATTCATTAGAATATGAAAGTTATCAAAATAATATGAAAAATAAATCCAAAGTAAATTTTTATATCATTATTCAAAAGAATAATTTTATTTAGTCAAATTGAACGTATAAAAATGTCAAAAACTAGATTTAAATTGGGTGCACCATCAAATGGCGGATAAACTGCATTTTTTAAAAAATACTTATTTTACCTGAAAAAATTATTTTATTCTCATACCATGTTCTAGAATATCTCCAAGATGAATAATAATGTTATAAAATTCAAAATTTAGTTAATTATATTCATAACGGTTAGTTCATAATAATATTATAACCATATATCGTTGATTTGTAAAACCTGCTATTGCGTAATACACACGTAATCGAGGAAGGTCGTGATTGCGTGTAATGAAAGAAAAGAATAGTGTTGTCTATACTTAATGATAATACAGTTTTGAGTATAGTACAATATAATCTTGGTGTATCGTACAACACAAGACATCCAAAAAATTAAAAAATAATAATTTTTCTCATAGAATCTCGGGGTGTTACAATGTGGCACAAAAAGAACAACCATACAAAAATGTGGCAGTCAACGCCACATAAAAAACAATGAGAGAAGAAAAACTCCATATCCATAAAGGATTTGAAGACCTCCAAAAGTTCATGGCCCATAGATACAAATTTAATGGATCATAAACCCATAATAAAAGATGACACAGACAATAATAGACAAAATACAAATGTATTGTTTCACCCATAAATCAAAATGGGCCTACCAATCCATGACTACCATCAGTGGTTGACATAATAGATATCCCAATCTGAGCCTGCATCTCATGCATGCATCATTGATCCCTAAAGGATTCTCTCGCAACGAGTGCTAGCCTCTAGTGCTACATGTTCTTTGCAAGCCCACATCAAAACATTATAAAAATATCCAAGACATCACTACCCATTAACCTAGGTCATCTGGACACCCTGAGAAACATACACATCACCTTCTTTCACTTGATAATTTCCCCAAAACGTTCTGTACATTGTTTACGGCAACCAGACATCACTCCGATCAAGATCATTGTCCTACTCTAGAATTAAGCCATCATCACTGGCTGGAGTGAACTCTACCCATGAAACATGCATTCCAAGGATCGTGATCTTCGACAATAAACACAACCGCCTCCCACATGGATCTCCAACCACCAGAATCTCAAACAATATACCAGCCTTGATCTGTAACCCTCCCCCCCTATTATCTTCATTTTAGAGATGGCCTCCTTCCAACATAATTTCATGACTCGTCCCCCATGGCCCGTATCGTGACTACCCCATGCTAGCCATCCATTAGCCATGGGTTGGTGAGTAGCACTGGAAAAGAATTTCTCAAAAATGGGAAGACATTGCCTTTAAACCTATACACACACAAGCATGGTACAATCTGCAAAAGTAAAACACAACGGATGACTGAGGTGAGACCAAAACGAGTAACAAAAACTAAGAGAAATAGTTTTTACAAAAAGTAATGGGGCAGGAATACAACCCCAACTAAAAAGATACAACTACTAATGAAAATAGAAATATCTCCTTGAATCGTCTACCAATTATCCTACCTGAAAGTTGGGTACAGATCATCTCCAATGCACTCCACGTTAGGCAATCACTTCTTTATATCGCCTGGTCCTAACTCCCTCAAGTCCCAACCATGTTGTTCATCTTATACAAAAGACATAATAAGGTGTGGGTGAAGCCCATAAAGGGTGGGGGGTATAACAATAAATAGTTGGGATCCCTATACCCTTGAAGGTCTCTAATAATTCTAAAATAGAAAAACCACAAGTCGTGAAATCAACCACAAATCACAAAGCATTATAAACAGATCAAACTCTGTATAAGTAAATAACATAAGTATAGAAGATTAGTCAAGATGCAAGATCATCTTATTATATTTCGAGGCACAAATGTTGACCATAGGGGGTCTGACCCACATAGGGCCAGTAGGTACTAACCCCCGTAAAACCCACACAGGATCTGACAGACCTAGATTCCAAATGTATTAACCCCCGTAAGACACATATAGTATCTAAACCACCCAGAGTTGATACGAACTAACCCCTGCAAGATTCATACAGGATATGACCCACATGAGATAAGTATGCACTTACCCACACAGGATCACTGATCACTGAACCAAAGAAGATCTGACCCACACATGATCAGTATGTCACTAAGTCACAAAAAGGCTTCTCTAAGGATGGTCATCATAGGGTCACATACTTATTATCCACACAAGATCTCTATGTGTTGATCCCCATTAGATTGTTGGGAACTAACCTTCGTATGATCTATCTCTAGCTCTATATCACTACCAGCCACTGGATTCCCACTCAATGTATGCCTAATTTTGGAAGAAAATCTCCTCAGACCAGCTGTCGTATTTCAACCAGAAAGAAGTCCCATGAATAGTAATCTGATGATCCTTCACATAATAAGGGTTCCAACTCAAAACATGGTGTGTCAACCAGATGCCCAGTCAGTATGTTATTGGAATTATGATTTCGAGGGCGTCATTTGATTCAGATTCAATCCTTCCCAGATGTACTCCATTATTTTCCAAAACCGTAATGGAGTATTTAAAGAGGGTCATATCACTCTAAGGATCCAATCATCATGGATGGTTATTCAAACAGATATATGGTTCGCCTATTATGGTCACTTAAGGGTAACAGGGCCTGAGAGAATTCGGGGTCCTGTCTGACCCAGTCCGACCAACTTGGCCCGACCAGGCCTAGGTCTGACTCGTCCCAGCCTGACCCAGCCTAGGCCAGAATGGTTTGGATGTTCCATGGCGGGCTCTGCCCACTAGGATGTATAACGACCCGACCTTCCATTTGGGCGCATCCCGCTAAGCGATTCGGCCCGTTGGATAGCACGACCCATGCAGGGGTCGGTTGGTTTTCCATCCTAGTAGGTGAAAGGAGACGTTCGACAACTTGAATGGAAGTGCGAGGTGGTGCTGCATCATCACCCACGGTACCCGTAGGGAGAAGGTTCTAGCCTTAACCGCAACTTCATGTGGATTTTTTTTTTCCAAGACTCATTATGGCACTCCGCCTCCCATCCTCATAGTTGTTCATTGTCAGCCAAAAATCTGACCACAATGTTGTGAGCAGTGCCTCCCTCTAAAGTGGCCAATGAGCACCGGTATCCATATACACCTCCGACACCAGTCACTAGGGTCGTGCATGTGGAGATTCCTTGAGCCACTGAGTGAGCTCATGTGGCCCGTTCTTCCTTTGGACCTACCTACATCCCTCTCAGTATGTCTTCGACATTCTGTGCCTCCCAGTTTTTTCTTTCCAATGAGTTGAAATTCGTTCCATGAAAAATGCATCAAGAAACCAGGTCGAGGAGGGTCCATGCCTTGTTCATTTGATTCGTTCCATCCACAATAGAATTTTTAACTAACAGGAGATACTTTAGTAAACATTAAAAGAATATAATACTTATCTGATTAATCAATAAATTCAATAATGAGGGAAGAACAATTCACATGAATATAAACAAAACATCTACCTCATGAATCGCTGGAGTCATAACAGTGGAGGAAAGAGAATCTGTGCTTTAATGATGTTGTTAGCATTCGTCGTTCCTGGTTCGATCACTCCGATGACGTCCAAGAATCTATTCCCATTCGGTGTAAGATGTTGTGTCACATCTACATAGGATTATTTCTTGGTGAATCCATGTCAATACTACACCCCATGTATCAATTTAATAGTGGGGGAAAGGCTTTTTAACGCACTGAGGAATTAAATACTTTCATTAATTGACTTAATTAATGTGCCACATTAATTACACGAGGGGTGGTAACACAACCAAAGCATTACCGAACATTTATTGTCACATATTAATTTTTTTACTACCACCGAGGTCCTCGCCACTGCCACTCTAGAGGTGGTATGATAAAAAAATAACAATTTTTTTTATTAATTTTCAAATGTTTTAAAAACATACTTTTTGACCAGACCTACTACGGTCGATGTGAAGACTCCCTTAAAAGAATCATGATGCTGCATGTTCAATGGTGCCCTCAGATTTTGATTCAGAACACCAGTTCAAATTATAGATATTGTTGTCTACACGTTTACAAAACGTACCATAAAAAAGTTCAAAAATTAAGAAAAGTCACCCCTGACTAGCGTCTGTCGAGGATAGGCACTACCTAACGGAAACATGCCCTCATGGGATCAATGATATTCTAGTATTTCTAATCCATGTTACCACGTAAGAGTTATATAATTTAACAATAAAATAATTGTCACTTAATTATTTTATTTGCAGCCAAAAACTATCTTCCAATATTTTCCCACACCGGAAAAAGTTTTTGTAATGGCCCGTACCTCTCTGGCCCATTCCATTTTCAAAAAGAGGGCTTGAAGAGTTCTGGAGTCTAAAATGGACCTTTCCTACACTTTTCAGAATTTTGTATGTACATGCCGTGTAGTGTGAGTACATTCCCTGTACCCCCTCTCCAGGTATACCCCGTGTTGAAGTCCATGTCCTTGCCGTGTGAAATAAATGGGTACACCCCATGTACCCAATTCTACACGTCATGTAGTGTCTCCCCGCATACATGTTACCCTCAAACCGTGTGTTAACCAGTCAATTGTCGTGTGCCGTGTTGGAGTCGTATCCTTTCCATATGAAATAAATGGGTACATGTGGTCTACCCAATACTACACATTGTGTAGTGTCTCCCCGCATACATGTTACCCTCAAACCATGTGTTGACCAGTCAACGGCCTCATGCCGCGTTGAAACCCGTGTTGGATGTTGCGTGGTGGTCGTGTGAAATGGCCAAGTACACGTCGTGTACCATAAAGTACACACCGTGTACTTTTCTTTTTCATGCCTATAAAAGGAGTGGTCCCCTCCTCCTTTTCATCACACCCCTCTCCTCCCCTTTCTTCTTAGTAGATCTCTCCCAACAGACTTGAAGGCTCCTTTTTCTTCCATAACTTCTTCTTCTGAGCTCCAATTTACAATCCTTTTAGTGGCCACAGGATCGTAACAATGAGGAGGAACTTCTGAGCTGTGATCTGTTGTCCTTTACTACCCATCATCCACCTGAGGAGGTTTTTCCAGGTTTTTCCAGAAGCGACGGACACCTACAGACATTTTCTAATGTTGATATAGGGGAGCGTTGTGATCAGAACCTGTTGAGACAGGGATCATACCTTTGTCTCTCTAGATTATGCATCATGCAGGGTGGGTTTCCTCTTATTTACGTGAAACACATTTGAACTGTTTTAATAAAGATAATAATTGGCTTATGTAATGGGGATGGGAAGTTGTGAATGTAGTTACCTTTTTATGTATATCCTATGATATTATGTTGTGAATTGAATAGGCTTATGCCTACTGAAAATCACGGTTGTTGAGGGACTTTTCTTGCATAATTAAATGATGACCTATCTTTCTAGACCGTTTATGGATGGAAACTTCATGGAATGTGGAAATTGGTTAGTCACGTAACGTTGGCTGATTAAATGAAAATCTAAAACCCTTGTGTGATCACCCGGGTTGAACTAAATTGGAATAACAAACATGTGGGTGTGGTTGGGGTTAATTTATGTGAAGGGGGTGTTTTTGTGGGCTCTTGTGGATCGTGTGAGTTGCGGGGCTGCGGTTGGCTTGATCGTGGGTTTGTGTGAATTTTATGTTAGTGATGGGCAGCAGGGCTGCGATGAACGGTATCAAGGGATGATGATGTATGGTGTGTTTTTGGATATGGTTGTTGGCAGCGGGGATGCAGTGATGGGTTTGAATGTGAACGAACTATGGGTTGTGATTAATAAATAAAATTGGAAAATTTAATAAATGGTGGGGCATGATAGTGGGGTATTTTCTGAAAAAATGAATTTTCGATGAATAGTGTATTTATTTAAAAATTTAATTACAAATATTTAAAAAAATATTTTTATAAAATGGAGTTCATTTTGGAAATCAGAGCATTTCTATTTGGTTAATGTGAAATTTTGGGATTTTTCTGAGAAAGTTGAATTTTCAGTGAATAGTAAAAATACATTTTTAGGGATTCAGTATGTTTAATGACATCATAACCGTGTCATGATGATTCCATGAGATATTTTAAGGGATGGTCGACCAAAGGTGATGAATTATTGTATGGGGGGCCCCATGTGGCCTAACTTCATGGGAAATATCATGGGAGAGCACATACTTTTGAGAAAACCACTTGTGATGTGTCCCTTGGCCATTAATGCCGTGTCCCCTCACTTTCCGTATAAATACCAAGCCATCCTTTCATCCATCTCGACTCCCCACTCTCCCCCAAATAATTTATGGTCTCATTACCTCCCAAGGTTCCCCCAAGCCTTCAAGGTCCCAACCATTGAGTTTTAAGAGTTACGTTTTAAGGTAAGGGATATGACCACTCTCTTTCTTTTCAAGAAATCTCTTTTATGTCATTTCTTTTATGCTCCATGTTATTATGATAAAGGATGTTCTTTTATACTCCTCTTACTTCCCTTTTCATGTTCATATAATGATAGATCCCCTCTTACTCCCACTATTTCGTTTTATGAAGTTTTAAGTGGCGTCGTTAGGCTGCCGAAATTTTTGTAACGAATTCTTTCTCCCTTCTCATTTTTCAAGATCTATTTTCATGTAAAGTATTTCATGTTCCTTTTTATTATGTTGGTGTATGATCTCTAAATTTAACATAATTATATTTTATTATCATATGATTAGATACACCATTTGATCTCTTCAATTAAGTATTTTGATGTTTTAAGTGGCGCCGTTAGGCTGCCGAATTTTTAAGTGGTTCTTTCACCTTTCTCCTTTTTCAAAGTTCTAAAGTGGTGCCATTAGGCTGCTGAATTTTTAAGGGATTCTTTCACCCATCGCATTTTCAAGATCTATGTTCATGTTAAGTATTTCAAGTTCCTTTTTATTATGTTGGTGTATGAACACTAAATATATAATACTGATATTTTTTTTCATATGATGAGAGACCTTATTTGATCTCATCAATTCTTTTTTGTTGAAGTTTAAGAGACGCCGTTAGGCTGCCGAATTCCTAAGGGGTTTTTCACCCTTCTCGTTTTCAAGATCTATTTTCATGTCAAGTATTTCAAGATCCTTTATATTATGTTGGGGTATGATCTCTATATCTATCATACTGATAATTTTTTTTCATATTATGAGAGACCCTATTTGATCTCATCAATCCATTTTTGGAAGGTTTAAGTAACGTCGTTAGGCTGGTGAATTCTCATAAGAGAGATCTTATTTTTTGTCTTCCTTTCAAGTTCTTTGTTTCATATGGTATATCATTCAAATTTCATTACCATTTTCTAAAATACTTTATATTCTGTTCCCCTACTGTTTTATGTATATTTTTTGAGTGGTTGACCCATGTGCCCTCTCTTTTCAATGTTTTCTAAAACCATGTATCATAGACGTTATGCTGCATAGTTTTCGTCTCAAAATGCCTCCCTCTTTATTTCAAAATTATATTATGTTATTAAGTGAATACTCAAATCTCTTATTTCTACAGTGGTATTAACATATATATCAAAATGTTCTATTTAACATTCTGGGATTTACATACATGAAACCGGCTTTCCCTTTTCCGTAAATTTAAAGTGACATAAAGATCATGTCTTTGAAGCAGTTTTTAAAACGTTATGATTATGAAATGAAACCCATTTCCTTTATGCTATATGGATTGATTATGAAATGATTAGTGATGATATATGTGCCTCAAATGATAATAAATACATGTCATGGGTTCACCCATATAGCACTCCAATGCATTGGGTAAAGACTTAATCTCTAGAGATGACCTTTTAGACATATACCTTAGTGAATAACCTTGGTAATTTATAATGTCACCTTGGGGATGGACCTTGGTGAAATGAAATTATTGTCAATATTAAATGTTGTAGACACATCTTCAAGTTATGAAAAATGTTATTTTTATTATGATATATCTCATGATTTCTTTCTCATGCCTTAATGTTATTTTCATGACCTTATTGAAGTATCTCAAGTTCACTTGTAAAATGTTTCTCTTGTTTCCCTTACTAGGCCTTCTGCTCACCCTTTCTGTTGATGTATGTCCCTAGGTTATGAGATGCAGTAATGAACCTAGGATGAACATGAGGAGAAGCCTTTCAAGTGTTTAAGAAAAATGTTTTCTATTTTCATGTTTTAAGTTCATGGTTTCCAAGACACTAAACCTTAAAGATCCTCGGTTTTGTAAAATGTAATGAATGTTTATGTGATAAAAAGGTAGGATTCTATAGTTGGTATCAAAGGATGGTTTAGTTATTTGTGGAAATTAGGATATGAAAACTTTAGGAAGAATCCAATAGAAAAGTTAATATATATAGGAAATCTTCATGGTATTTTGGTGAGTTTTGAGTAATGGGTTGCCAAGAAAATACATCCCTGTCTGGATATGAGCAGGTAGAGGTGGCTCTGGAACAGATGTACATAGCGGTAAAACCCGAAAACACCGCTTTGAGCTAGAATCAAATGGGAACTGGTACACGACAATGGGCCTTGCTGTACTCTTGGTTATGACACTCCCGGGGGAAATGCTTTGGTAAATTCATAAGCTTAGTATGAACTGTTGTTAAAGGAACACAGATAAAATAAAATAAATATTCACATAAGAATATATGATCATGGATAACCTAGATGGGAACTTAGGAGATCACAAGTTAGGTTATACTTTTCTTCTACAAGTTATCCTTATATGCTTTAAGTTCCTTTTCATGATTATTGGATAAGTATTCAAGCCCCTAATTGTAGTTTCATTTCGTAGTTAATGGTGGGAAATGGAAGAACATGTCCCAATAACAAATGGGATAGGGAATATGACAATTTCGATATTAATATGATAGAGATGATTAGGGTATTAAAAGATTATTATTATTTTGGAAGACGTTCACAATTTTGGGGACCCTATATGATCGAGGTAAATAGATTACTACGGTATTTTCATTTAAGAGTAAGGTTGATTTATATTTTGAAGAATCGATGAATTTAAGGTGGAATAATAGTAATTTAGGTTACTTATGGGAATGATTAACCTATATTGGGTAAAAAATCTTTAGATTAGCTACTTTTGTTATAAGATGTTAGGAATGGTTGATGTTGTTTGGAGATGAACAATGAAGTTTATTTTGGAAGGCTATGTTATCAAATCATTCTTGTATTTGGGTTTCAATCTTAGTTTGGTTTATATTGAGGAATCTTGAGGACCGTTATTTATGGAATGGTCTATGATGAACTTTGGGTAGTAAAATGGATCTTTGAATATTTAAAAGTAGTTTCCATTCCTATGGGATTTGTTCTTTTTGAAGAGTTGTTTTACCTTACCCTTTCTGTTTTTGCGATAATGTTTAAAGACAGAAGAAATAGATAGTTAATCTTCTATGGATTATGTGATTCTCTAGAAGATGATTCTTGTGCTTTGATGAGACCAAGTAGTTTTGAATGCTCATCGTTTGGAGAAATTATTAGTTTTGGTAGAAACTTATTAATGGATGAAACTCTACATCAAGGTAGGTATATTTTCTTATGTTTTTGTTCTATGTAGAAAATGAATTCCTCAAAATTATGAAAAGGAACATAAAACAAAAAGGTTGTTGGTTTACGTTTCCTACTAGGTAATCAAATACCGTTTACACACACCATAAGTATGGGATTTTCTTATGGTTAACTTTATCCTAATCATGTTTTCTATCACTCTCCCTCAGAACATGATCGTTTGTTTTCTCCACCATTTCCATGTTTTCCTAAATGGAATCCTAGTGTGGGTTAACATGGGTGACCTTTGTACTTCCCTTTCTTTCATTTAAAGTAATAGTTTTACTGACTCCTTTTCCGATGTGGGACTTTCAATGAAATTTCAAAACCTAATTTTAAAAAATTTCAAGGACGCAATTTATTAAGGGGGGAAGATTGTAACGACCCGAAATTTTGAATAAATCTTGTTTTCTAATTTTATGTGTTTTTTTGTTTTTATACTCAACAAAAATGTTTCATTTGATCGCATGAGTATAATTAAAATGAGACCATTGAGTTTTGAATGTTATATGACCATTGGTCAATATGACCACTGTAAATTAAATGTTTCGATTATTTTCTCTAAATACAAGTAATCTTGGTTAATTATTATAGAAAGAAGATTCGATGGCCTCACCCAGTAGTCTTGGAACAATCGAATCCCATCTAACAGAACTTGGGAAAGAGGTAGCACCACTGGGCTTTGCTCTGGACCAAACCGAAGTCGAACTTCATCGTGTGAAGATAGAACGGAATAGCCTTTGCGAGGAGTTCAAACTAATAGAAATTACTACTCGTGCGAAGTTGGCCAAGCCTCCCTCAGATTCTCTCACCTTAGCACACCTTACACTTAGGTCCTACGCTGGTGTGATAAGGGGCTATGTAAGGAAACTGTAACTGCCTTGTGTAATCCTTTGTTTTAAATAAAAATTGGGATTTCTTCTTATGATGAAGTTTATGAATTTTCAAATGACCGGATAAATATACTATTCATATTATTGATGAATTTTAGAAAAGGGATATTTTAATAATGTTTATGTAATCCTTAAATAATTAAAAATGTGTAATGATATTCAAAAAATGGTCTTCTACAATTATTCCCAGTACGAAATTTAGAGTCTAATAAGATCAACTTGATTTTTGATTAATAGTAAATTATGAATAGTGATTTTATGATTAGGATTAGTAATGTGTACAAATGGATTAGTAATCTCACTTAAAGAAAGTATAAATATAATCTAGGCACCTTGATTAAGTAATGTGATTCAATTAAATGGTTAAATAACGGTTTCATAAATTATTATTCAAGTATTAGTTTTTTCGGGTGAATATTGTTTTTTAATTAAAAAATAATTTAAAAATATTTAGAAAATTATTTTTATAAAATGGATTTCATTTTTGAACTCAGAGCATCGATATTATGTTAAGGTAATTTTTGGGGTTTTTTCTGAAAAAATGAAATTTCGGTGAATAGTTTATTTATTTAAAAATTAAATTAAAAATATTTAGAAAATTATTTCTATAAAATGGAGTTAATTTTTGAAATCAGAGCATTGTTATTTGGATAATGTGAAATTTTGGGATTTTTCTGAGAAAGTTGAATTTTCAGTGAATAGTAAAAATACAGTTTTAGGGTTTCGGTATGTTTAATGACATCATAACTGTGTCATGATGATGCCATAAGATATTTTAAGGTATGGTCGACCAAAGGCTATGAATTATTTTATGGAGGGACCCATGTGGCCTAACTTCATGGGAAATATCATGGGAGAGCACATGCTTTTGAGAAAACCACTTGTGAGTTGTCCCTTGGCCATTAATGCCTTGTCCCCTCACCTTCCCTATAAATACCAAGCCATCCTTTCATCCATTTCGACTACCCACTCTTCCTCAATGAATTTCTGGTCTCATTAACTCCCATGGAGTCCTCCCAAGGTGCCCCCAAGCCCTCAAGGTCCCAACCATTGAGTTTTAAGAGTTACGTTTTAAGGTAAAGGTTCCGACCTCTCTCTTTCATTTCAAGAAATCACTTTTATGTCATTTCTTTTATTTTCAATGTTCTTATGTTAAAGGATGTTCTTTTATACCCCTATTACTTCCCTTTTCATGTTCATATAATGAGATCTCCCCTCTTACTCTCATTATTTCAGTTTATGAAGTTTTAAGTGGCACCGTTAGGCTGCCGAATTTTTTGTAACGGATTCTTTCTCCCTTCTCATTTTTCAAGATCTATTTTCATGTAAAGTATTTCAAGTTCATTTTTATTATGTAGGGGTATGATCTCTAAATTTATCAAACTGATCTTTTATGATCATATTATGAGAGACCCCATTTGATCTCTTCAATTCAGTATTTTGATGATTTAAGTGGCGTCGTTAGGCTGTGGAATGTTTAAGTGGTTCTTTTACCTTTCTCCTTTTTCAAAGTTCTAATTCCATGTCAAGTCATGAAAGTTACTTTTTATCATGTTTGGGTATGGTCTATAAATCTATCATACTGATATTATATTTTCATATGATGAGAGACCCTAATTGATCTCTTCAATTCAGTATTTCGATGTTTTAAGTGGCGCTGTTAGGCTGCCAAATTTTTAAGGGATTCTTTCACCCTTCTCATTTTCATGATCTATTTTCATGTCAAGTAGTTCAAGTTTCTTTTAATTATTTTGGGGTATGATCTCTAAATATATCATACTTATCTTATATTTTCATATGATGAGAGAGCCTATTTGAACTCATCAATTCTTTTTTATTGAAGTTTAAGTGACGTCGTTAGGCTGCCGAATTCCTAAGGGGTTCTTTCACCCTTCTCTTTTTCAAGATCTATTTTCATGTCAAGTATTACAAGTAACTTTTTATTATTTTGGGGTATTATCTCTATATATATTACAATGATCGTTTAGGTTCATATGATTAGAGACCCTATTTGATCTCATCAATCCATTTTTGTATGTTTTAAGTAATGCCGTTAGGCTGCCGAATTCTCATAAGAGAAATCTTATTTTTTTTGTCTTTCATTCAAGTTCTTTGTTTCATATGGTATATCATTGAAATTTCATTCCCATGTTCTCAAATACTTTATAATCTTTTCCCCTTGTGTTTTATGTATCATTTTTTAGTGGGTGACCCATGTCCCCTCTCTTTTCAATGTTTTCTAAAACCATGTATCATAGACATTATGCAGCATAGTTTTCGTCTCAAAATGCCTCCCTCTTTATCTCATAATTATATTATGTTATTAAGTGGACACTAAAAGATCTTATTTCTATAAGGGTATTCACATATATATCAAAATGTTCTATTTTGAATTCTGGGATTTACATACATGAAACCCGCTTTCCCTTTTCTGTGGGGTTAAAGTGACATACAGATCATGTCTGTAAAGCAGTTTTTAAAATGTTATGATTATTAAATGAAACCCATTTACTTTATGCTATATTGGTTGTTTATGAAATTATTTATGATGATATATGTGTCTCACATGATAATAAATACATGTCAAGGGTGCGCCCAGATATCGCTCCAATGAATTGGGTAAAGACTTAATCTCTAGACAAGACCTTTTAGACTGATACCTTGGTGAATAACCTTGGTTATTTTTAATGACACCTTGGGGATGGACATTGGTGAAATGAAATTATTGTCAATATTAAATGTTGTAGCCACATCTTCAGGTTATGAAAAAAGTTATTTTTATTATGATATATCTCATGATTTTTTTCTCATTCCATAAAGTTTTTTTCATGACCATATTGAAGTATCTCAAGTTCACTTGTAAAATGTTTCTCTTGTTTCCCTTACCGGGCCTTGTGCTCAACCTTTCTTTTGATGTATGTCCTCATGTTATGAGATGCAGTAATGAACCTTGGATGAACATGGGGAGAATACTTTCAAGTGTTTAAGAAGAATGTTTTATGTTTTCATGTTTTATGTTCCTGGTTTCCAAGACACTAAACCTTAAAGATCCTCGGTTTTGTAAAATGTAATTAATGTTTATGTGATAAAAAGTCAGGATGCTATAAAGACCCTAGGAAAGGTACATGCATCATCATGATTGTGTTTTACTTGATTTGGACATTATGGGAAAGAAATTGAAATAATGTGATAAAATAAAACCTTGATAAATTTCCATACTACTTGGGCTTAAGAGATCCTTGTTTACCATACAGATATGGAACCTGGACATCATCCCCGAGTAACACAGATGACCGAGGCCCAGCAGATCCAGGTGGTTGATCAGTTGAGGATAGACCGAGAGGAGGAACATAGCCAGTGGAAGAAGACTCTCCATTCATTCTAGCGGAAAACCCTCAAGAAGTACGATGGAAATACTTCGGATACGGAGATAGAGGGTTGGAATGAAGAGATAGGGATCTCTTTTACCTTGATCTGTGCTCCGAGGGAGTAATAGGTTCCCCTAGCAGTCAGTCAGCTGAGAGGTGTGGCGTGACAGTGGTGGACGCTCTACCTCGGAAAGGGGATAGAGGTAGAGGTTCTGTGGGCTGACATTGAGAAGGAATTCTGAGAAGAATTCCTTTCTTCTATGATCACGATGGAGAAGTGGTAGGCGTTTCTCTCCCTCTAGCAGGGGAGTATGACTATATGAGAGTTGGGGATCAAATTCAAGGATTTCCTATGCTTTTCTCCAGATCTCTTCCCATATGAGGAGTCTCGGGTGAGACGTTTGGAGGAGGTGCTTCGTCCTTCACTCCATTATGTTGTCACCCCCTTCACCCTTCCGACGTACATGGTAGTATATAAGATGTCATAGGTTGTAAAGAGGATGAACTAATTGGGAAGTGCACCACAGGAGGGGTTTTAGCCAGGTTCGTCAAAGGGGAAGGTAGTCAGCAGCAGGTCTTCTGCGACGGGACCTTCTAGGTTCAGGCCAGTGGGGAGCAGGCCCAAGCAGTTCCAGTTCAGATCTTCAAGTCCTCATCCCTTTTCCACGAGCCCAGGACCGTAGTGTTTTTTTTAAGATTTCGGGCACATTCAGGGTCAGTGCCCAACCCGACCTCAGTACGATGGAGGTGGGTAGGTTCAGCACCCACCTCAACAGCACCAGTTGTCGGTGAGGCCCTTCCAATAGCATCAGGACCATGCTCCTCCGAGGGTAGACTTTGCGGGAGGAGGCCAACCTCAGGGTGCTCATCTGGGACCTCAACCAGGGCGTGATCGGGGAGGTGGACAACATCAGAGAGGAAGAGGAGCTGGGCGTGGACAGTTGCACGCAGCAGAGTTGGCAGCTCTAGCAGGACCAGAGGTGGTACAAGGTACGATTTGCTTGTTCAACACTCTCGTTTCTTCTTTGTTTGATTCAGGAGCATCTCAATCCTTTGTCCCACCTGGTCCAGCCCATGCTTTGGGACTAGATGTAGAGATACTTTCCATACCACTGGTGATGAGTACACCAGTTGGAGGCCAGACCAGCATATCTTTTGTTTTTCGGGGATGTGTGCTGACGTTGGGACCACATCGATCTAGTGGGGACCTTCTTCTATTACAGATGCAGCCAAAAAATGTCATCCTAGGAATAGACTTGTTGATTTCTATTAGTGCCTTTATCGACTGCTTCTGGAGAAGAGTCGTTTTCTCCGACGTGGATGGGCAGCGGGTAGCTTTTGTTAGTGAGAGGAGTTATTAGGTGGGAAGCCGGCGTGTGGAGCCTCTCCTTTCTTTGTTAGGAAGGTTATCAGTGTTTCTAGATGATGAAGTGATGATGGATGTCCCAGATGTTGTTGGGGAGTTCCTCGATATTTCTCCCGAGGAGGTTGCTACTCTACCCCCCACCCCCACCCCCCCGATGTGATGTTGAGTTCGGGATAGACTTACAACCTGGTGCCCGTCCGATTTCTATGGCCCCTTATCGGATGGAACCTTCGGAGTTCCAGGAGTTGTGGAATTAGATTGACGATCTGATGGAGAAGGGTTTTGATAGACCCAGCGTGTCGCCATAGGGAGCTCCAGTTTTTTTCTTGAAGAAGGCAGATGGTGGTCTCAAGCTATGCATAGACTACCGACGGTTGAACTATGTAACAATCAAGAACCGTTACCCCCTCCCAAGGATAGATGATCTCTTAAACCATCTGAGGGGAGTAGGTTGGTTTTCTAAGATTGATCTACGATCGGGATATCATCAAATGAGGGTAAAGCACAGTGACATCTCGAAGACGGGTTTCAGGTGGTGGTATGGGCACTTCGAGTTTTTAGTGATGCCGTCTGGAGTTACGAATGCACCAGCTATGTTCATGGGACTTATGAACTTTGTCTTATGAGAGTTTCTGGACCAGTTCGTCATTGTGTTTATCAACGACATCCTTATCTACTAAAGATCAGAGGAGGAGCACGTTGAGCATCTCAAGGCATTCTTGGAAGTCCTTCGACACCACCAGCTTTATGGTAAATTGTCGAAGTGTATGTTCTTGACACAATAAGTACACTTACTTGGGCACGTGGTGTCTCGACATGGAGTGTCAGTGGACCCGTCGAAGGTGGAGGCAGTTGTTTCTTGGGAAGCACCCAAGAGCGTGGCAGAAGATCGTAGTTCCCTGGGGTGAGCAGGTTACTATCGGAGGTTCATTTCGGAATTCTCTCTAGTTGCTGCTTTATTTACAGCTTTGACTAGGAAGAAATAGGTCCTCCTATAGAGAGAGAAGTGCCAGAGAGCATTCGACTATCTGAAGGAGAAGTTGGTCAGTCCTCCCGTACTCAGGTTTCCCGAGGAAGGGTTGTTGTATGAGGTGTTTTATGATTTTTCTGTCCTTGGTTTGGGGTGTGTACTGATGCATAAGATGGGTGTGATTTGTTATGGGTCTAGGAAGTTGCGCCCTCACGAACGTAACTATGCCACCCATGAACTGGCGCTTGCAGCAGTTGTGTTCGCACTAATATTTTGGAGACATTACCTCTTTGGGGGGAGCTTTGTGGTCTTCTCAGATAATAAGAGCTTACGTTATATCTTCTCCCAATGTGACTTGAACTTGCGGCAGCGGAGATGGGTTGAGTTTCTCCAAGACTATGACTTCGAGATTTCTTACACTGAAGGTAAGGAAAATGTTGTGGATGATGAACTGAGTAGGAATTCATATTAGGAAGTGGTTTGGGAATCCACTGATGCTTGGAAAGAGATGGTAGAGTTAGCTACCTTGCACTTGGATGAAATGGTAGAGGGTGTTAGAGGTTGTTTGTTTCAGATGACGGTGCATTCCTCCTTGTCACAGTAGGTGCAAGAGTCTTAGTGGGGGGACTCTGAGGCGGAAAGAAGCAGAATCGTGTCGATCAGGGAAATGGTACAGAAGGATGGTCAGAGGACAGTCGACATCGTATGTTTTTTCATGGAAGGTTGTTTTTTCCAGAGGTGATGCACGAGGGAGTTCTCCGTGAGTTCCATAGCTCAGCCTTGACAGTACATCAAAGAGTTTCAAAAATGTTCCAAGGCCTGAGGGAGCAGTTTTGGTGGCTCAGGGTGAAATGGGAAGTGTCAGAGTTTGTGGCTAAATTCCTAGTGTGTCAGCAAGTGAAGGCTGAACATCGTGTTCCTAGTGGTTTGTTGCATCCTTTAGATGTCCCTGAGTGGAAGTGGGATGAAATCTAGATTGAATTCTCCACAGTTCTACCCAGAGCTCAGGGAGGTGATGATGTTATCTGGGTAGTGGTGGATCGTTTGATGAAATCAGCTCACTTCGTATCAATTATGGAGTCAGGCCCAGTGAGTACCTTAGAAAAGAGGTACATAGACGAGGTGGTGAGTTTGCATGGAGTTCCGAAGACTATCGTATCAGATCGGCATACTATGTTTACCTCACGAGTCTGGAGGGGGTTAAAGAGTGCTTTTGGCACCCAGCTACACCTTAGCACTGCTTTCCACCCCCAGACCAACGAGCAGACAGAGCGGACTATCCAGACATTGGAGGACATGCTGCGATCATGCGTTCTGGATTTCGGAGGATCATGGGTATGACACATTCCATTAGTACAGTTTTCCTACAACAACAGCTTCCAATATACTATTGGCATGGCACTATTTGAGGCTTTGTATGGATGACCATGTCGTTCAACCATTTTCTAGGCAGAGGATGGTGAGACAGGTGCTCTTGGGCCGCAGGTAGTTCAGAGCACCACAGAGAAAGTCCATCTTGTGCGTGATGGGATGAAGGTGGCTCAGGACTGACAGAGGTCTTATGTTGATCGTCGGAGGAGTACCTTGGAGTTCGAGGTGGGAGATGAAGTGTCCTTGATGGTTTCCCCTCGACGGGGGAAGAGGAGGTTTGGGAAGGTGAGTAAGCTCTCCCCTAGGTTTATCAGACCTTTCAAGGTGCTGAGCAGAGTCAGAAATGTGGCATATCAGCCGGCCCTACCACCTCAGTTGGAGAAAGTTCATAATTTCATCAATGTATCCCATCTTCATCTGTACTTAGATGATGAATCTCACGTTATCGATTGGGGAGAGTAAGATATGGGAGATGATGCGACCTTCGAGGAATGACCAGTCAGAATCAAAGATTGTAAAGAGAAGCTTCTCCAGGGACCAACCATTCCCTTGGTTTGTGTGTTATGGAGGCATGGCGGCCTCGAGGAGAGCACTTGGGAGTAGGAGACCCAGATGCACGCTCAGTAACCGGAGTTTTTTTGACTTGTATATTTCCTTGTTCTTCTGAGCTTTGTTTTTTTACAATGTACCTTTGATAAATGGAATTCTTGGCTTGTCGGTTATGAGAACCTTTTGATTCCTCATTCTATGGAAGTCTGTAGCTTGTCTGGATGTGTGGGAAAAAGGGAAAAACCTTATCCTTAATTGAGACACATTAATGCTGATGTTATTAAAACCGTGCAGGCGAGTTAGTGCCACCTAATGTGGATAATATCTCGACATAGGAGAAGGAATTTTTCCCAATCCACATGTATAGTGTGTTGCTTATGTGGTGTTGGGGGTAGTGCAAGTTGGAAAAATCATAATGTATGGAAGTGGGAAGACCCAATTATCAATCGAGACACATTAATGAGGATGTGATTGAACCCGTGCAGGTGAGTCAGTGCCGCCTAAAGTGGATAATATCTCGACATAGGAGAAGGAATTCCTAAAAACATATAATTATGGTTTATGGTTGGGTTCCTGTTATAAAAAGGGCCCTAAGAGGTATCTTGTTGGGTTCCTCCGGGTTGGATTTTTAATTATCGGGGATGAGAATGATTTAAGAGGTATCTGATGTAATGGCCCGGACCTCTCCAGCCCATTTCATTGTCAAAAAGAGGGCTTGAAGTGTTCTGGAGGGTAAAATAGACCTTTCCCGCACTTTTTTGATTTTTCTAAGTACACTCCGTGTAGTGTGAGTACACATCGTGTACCCCCTTGCCGAGTATACCCCATGTTGAAGGTTGTGTCCTTGCCATGTGAAATAAATGGATACACACCGTGTAGCCAATACTATATGTCATGTAGTGTCTCCCCGTGTACACGTTACCCTCAAACTGTGTGTTGACCAGTAAAAGGTTGTGTGCTGTGTTGGAGTCGTGTCCTTGCCATGTGAAATAAATGGGTACATGTAGTGTACCCAATAATACATGTCATGTAGTGTCTCGCCGCGTATGTGTTTCCCTCAAACCGTGTGTTGACCATTCAATGGTTGCGTGCCGCGTTGAAGGCCATGTTGGAAGCCATGTGGTGGCTGTGTGAAATGGCCAAGTACACGCAATGTACCATAAAGTACACACGGTGTACTTTTTTTCAAGCCTATAAAAGGAGGGGTCCCCTCCACCTTTTCAACACACCCCTCTCCTCCCCTTTCCACTGAGCAGAGCTCTCCCAAGAGACTCGAAGGCTCCTTTTTCTTCCATAACCTCTTCGTCTGAGCTCCTATTTACGATCCGTCAGTGACCATGGGATTGTAATGACAAGGAAGAACATCTGATCTTGGATCCGTTGTCCTTTCCTACCTAGCTTCCACCAGAGGATGTTTTTCTAGGTTTTTCCAGAAGTGGCAGACGCTGACGGAAGTTTTCTAAAGTTGATACGGGGGAGCATTGTGATGAAAACTTGTTTAGGTAGGGATCATACCTTCGTCTCTCTAGATTTTTCATCATGAGGGGTGGGTGTCCTCTTATTTACGTGAAACACATTTGAACCTTTTTAATAAAGATAATAACTGTCTTATGTAACGGGGATGATAAGTTGTGAATGTAGTTTTATTTTTATTTATATCTTCTGATATTGTGTTGTGAATTGAATAGGCTTATGCCTACTAAAAATCACGGCCATTGGGGGCCTTTACTTGCGAAATTAAATGCTTCCCTATCTATCTAGACCGTTTATGGATGGAAACTTCATGGAATGTGGAAATTGGTTAATCACATAAAGTTGGTTGATTAAAAGAAAATCTGGAACCCTTGTTTGATCACCCCGGTTGAACTAAATTGGAATAATAAACATGTGGGTGATGTTGGGGTTAATTTATGTGAAGGGGGTGTTTTTGTTGGTTGTAGTGGATCGAGTGAGAAGCGGGGCTGCGGTTTGATTGGTTGTGGGTTGGTGTGAATTCTATGTTAGTGATGGGTAGTGGGGAAGCGATAAACGGTATCAAGGGATGATGATGTGTGGTGTGGTTGTGGTTATGGTGGTTGGAAGCGGGGCTGCAGGGATGGTTTTGAATGTGAACGAACTATGGGTTGTGATTAATAAATAAAAGTGGAAAAGTTAATGAATGGTAGGGCATGATAGTGGAATGGGAATAATAGTTAATGGGGTTGGATGGTTAATAATAAGGACTTGGTTGTGTTGCTTTTGTTTTCATAACTTGATCTATGGATGGCAGGGATATGTTGTATGAACTATCAATGTGGTTGGTTGTGGATAGTTTCCCAGTAGTTAAGGAACTAATAAACTGATTCTGTTGAAACATGAAAACCTAAATGTGGTGGGGGTTGTTTGTTGTATGCATGCTTCATAGTAGCAGTGTCGAGGCACCTGCTCAATTTTCTATTAGAAGCCATAGGTTGAGCAGAGTGATTGGTATATATATATATATGTGTGTGTATCTTTGTGTTTTTATCACACCCCACCCATGTTGAGAACGTAGTGCTGAGCACTCCCATTTAATGGGAGAGGGTGTTTTCCCCTTAGTTACCAGCTTCTACCTGCTCCTTCTTCCCTAGGATGTGATGGCTTTAGGCAACCTTACACCCAAGACTCTTCATGTAGGTTTTGATTGGGGTGGTTTTTCCCAAGACTCTTTAGGCAGGTTTTACTTTTTCCCAAGAACCTTTGGGATGAGGCCCAGGTGTGTGTGGGTAGGATACGTGGTTGCGAGGCCCAGGTGTGTGCGGGTGGGATACGTGGTTGTGAGGCCCAGGTGTGTGCGGGCGGGATAAGTGGTTGTGAGGACCAGGTGTGTGCAGGCGGGATACGTGGTTGGGAGGCCCAGGTGTGTGCGGGTGGGATGCATGGTTGCGAGGCCCAGGTGTGTGCGGGCGGGATATGTGGTTGTGAGGCCCAGGTGTGTGCGGGCGGGATACATGGTTGTGAGGCCCAGGTTTGTGCGGGAGGAATACGTGGTTGTGAGGCCCATGTGTGTGGTGTTGGGATACGTGGTTGTGAGGCCCAGGTGTGTGCGGGAGGGATACATGGTTGTGAGGTCCAGGTGTGTGCGGGCCGGAAGAGTGTGGTAGAGTTATGACGTTCGTCGTTAAGGAAGAGTAGCTAGCTAGTGGGTAAAATGGTGTGGGGGTACCCAATACTCTTGTTCCTATATACTACTACCTATTGTGATTGTGTTTTGGTGAGTGTGGCTGGTTATGTTGGGTGGATAGAACTCCTTGCTATGTTTCTTTTGTTGTTCTCACGGGACATTAGTATGTATCCCCACTTGTGCACTAGAGCTTTAGGTTTCCCTACTGAGTATACTTGTATGATCACCCTAAATTTTCATTCAGGTTTCCAGGAGGACTACCAGGGCCGTGAGGGACCCTACTAGTCGTGATAGTTAGAGTTGTTGTAGTTGGTTGTACTTGTTTCTTTTGGTATTTTACTTTTTGAGCTTTCTTGTACTTGTACCTTGTTTCATAACTATTTAAAAATTCATGTGGGATTGGTTTGGGTTTTTTTCTATACACTTGTTCTTTTTTTTGGTGGTTGACTTGTCTTATTTCCCTATCGTAAAAAAATGGTAATGCCTCCCATATGTATGAAAACACATACCCTTGGTGATAATCGCCACCCCGGGGCCTACTAGAGGCTGGACTCGAGGGTCATTATCTCTCTTTCACCATTTCCAGCTCAGGAGGGGAATCATTGGTGGAAGGGGGTCGTGATAGTTTTGATATGCCTACGGAAATCACACCTTGGAAGTTTTTTAGTTATAAGTATTTTAAAAATAAAATAATTTTATTTAATAATTTTATTTATGGTGAATCCATTTTTGTGTTTTCTCACCGTAGGCCTGCGCTGACCAAACATATGTATCCACTTGGGTAATCCCACCATTTTGGAGACAATAGTGCCCTCAGATTTCTTATCTGGTGACTAGTTTAATGGATATTCCACCTTTTCAAGAAACACCACTCACACACAATATTTAATGATTAAAAAAATCAATAGATCATTCCGGGCACTTCGGGCCTCAAAATCACGTGCTGTCAATTTTCGATGTCATGTAATAATCCCAAATAATTTTTAAAATAAGTACATGTAATTTCAAAGACTATAAATTCTCCAAAATTTAGGGATTTACATCCCCAAAGGCCGGAAAAATTGAAAATCAAACAGATGATGGTACTGTGCATGAATCTGATCCTCCCGCTCCCAAGTGCTCTCCTGGAGGTTCATGTCCTGCCCCCGAACTTCCAATGGATGGACCGACCATCCATGAAGTACTTTCTCTTATCGATTCTATATGTCTACTTGTAAATCAAAAAAAGGTTTCCCCGTCATCAAATTCCAACTCAACCTAGTTGAAAATATTTGATGGATCAGGCACACATCTCAACATCTATGACACATGGAAAATGTTATGCACCTGTTGCATCTATGGGTGAAAACAAATGTGGTACTCCATCTCACCAACAATTCTGATAATATGGAATGATCCAAAAAACCTCATAGATAGTTTTCATCCATAGACAGACATTCAGAATCCTCATCTACGTGAGACCTTTTGGAAGACATGGTCTCCCTTTTCAAACTCCAAGTGTCACCATCTCTTATTAGAAAAAGACACCTGCCAGTTCTGTGTAGTAATCCTCTACTCTTGGATGATTTGAACCTTCTCTTTGGAAGCACATACCAACTCTGGACCCATAAGTGCTGACACCCCAGGGTCATTCAAAGAAATAGTCTATTTCAAATTTTTCCCAAACAGGTCCTCAAACAGATCCATGATGATGGCGGGGTGACAACTGTTGTAATATGTAAACTACAATTGTGGTAGGTGGTCTTCCTAGGTGTGTCCAAAATCGAGGACACAAGCACGAAGCCTGTCCTCGAGTGTCTGTATGGTCCGCTCTGTCTGTCAATCTATCTGAGGATGAAAGGAAGTGCCCAAAGATAGCTTAGTTCCAAACGCCTCCTAAAATACATTCCACAAGTGGTATGAAGAACGTGCATCGTGATATAAGACGATCATCGACGACACTCTATGAAGTCGCACAATCTGATGCTCATAGAGGTGACCCATGCTATCAACTGATCCCTACACTAGGATGGGTATGATTTGGGCCAACATGGTGAGTCAGTCAATGATCACCTAGATAAAATCATGGCCCGTAGATGTATGTGTTATCCATGTCACAAAATCAAATGTTATTCAATCCCACATCGAGCCCCAGTACCTCATGTGGGAGAGCCATGCCTGCTAGTACCTGATGCTTTTCCTTCACTTGATGATAATTGATCCATAAATATGAAAACACTACAACAGATTTCATCATCCATGGCCACCAGTACTAACGTCATAGGTCATAATACACATTTTCTAATCCAGGATGTACCGCCAAAGTGGATGTGTGAATCTCCCTAAAAACCTCTTCTTGTAGTGTCACAGGTACCATAGTGCATCCTCTTAAAATGATGATGTGATCCCCACATTCAGAAAATCCATCATGATCTTGTCCTGAAGATATCTGAGCACATTGGGCCTTGTAGTTTGCGTCCCAAAGTTGTGCATCCCAGAATCGCTGAAGGAGCGGGGAGTAACTATCATAGACCACAGGTAATATGCTTCATCACTATCCATGAAGCACGTCTGAAACCCGATTAGTTGTTTTGTCGCCTCACTTAGCAAATGTAGGCAAGACCTCCTGATGAGTGCGTCTTCTACTATGTTCACCATCCCAAGAGTGTAGACATTCTCAATGTCGAAGTCTTATAGGAACTCTAGCCATCGTTTCCATATTAGATTCATTTCCATCTATTACAATATATTCCTGAAACTCTTTTAATTGGAGTAGAAATTTAACCATTCTCCCAAATGACACTCAACTCCTAGTGCTATACAAGAATCCATCCAATATGTAGTCTTAGATATTAGTGTTGTAATTGGGTACATGAAAATTATGTAGTCCTTCTCCCTGTGGGGAGGTAATTATAGAACATATTTTGAAAAGATGATCTCACACTCTTCCACTTCTGTTGGGAACTGAAAACTGCAAACTCTTTCTGTCACATGGGTATTGTTGTCTGACTCAAGAATGATCGACTGCAACCTCCTATGCATGAGTTTAACCCATGATGTATGGGTTTCCTTTTTTTCAACAATGGAAAACCTCATTCCAATGCTATAGATATAAGGAAACTTTTTTAAAAAGACCGTCCACCTGGGCATGAACTGTGGATGACAAGTCCATACACAAACTATCATCATAAGGCCTGGATGCTGCCACCAAGATGTTAAAACCAAAACTCTCACCTCAATGGTCATATCACGCAGTCTTCATATGTGTTATTATGGAGTCTCCCCCCAAAGGTATCTCCAGACATAAGGGTCAAGTAAATTGTTTAATTGGAATTATTTTGTCTTGAACATGATTTGTGACATGAAAGAACAATTAGTACCTTTGTCTATTAATATGGAAGATATTATTAGACACATACCGTACTTCAAATCATTCCTGGAGCCCTCATATCACACTCCTTGACGGCACGTACCTACACCCTTCTGTTATCCTCTAGCTCCCTAAGCGTGGTGGGGGCCACATTAGGGTGTTGGTTTTAATATATCGAAATTTATACCACCTCCTACAGCACTCCTAACTCATATTCCATGTCTGCTTCACTGATGATTCATCAATCCCCATCAGTTCCTCCTCCCAAAGAATTATAAACATCCTAGTCTCCAAAACTGGCGGAAGGTTCATCCTTTCTAACTACTGATATTCACTATCTATTTATTCTCATCCAAATAATTTTCAACCACAATGGTTGTCTCTATCACCTGATCACAAGTATGAATTCACAGAGGAATATTTCTAGCTTGGATGTCACTAAACCCATATATCTTGGAGGTCCAAGCTGTGAAGCATTGGTTATATCGTATTCATCAAGTGCCTGGAATGGTCGGTACGTCATGATGAATACTCACCTACAGACATATCGTCTGTTTGAAGCTGTAGAAGGTCTAGGGAACATGTAACTCTTATATTTTATGGAATGATACCCCCTTCTCTACGGAAGGCTCTCAATATTATTCCATGGAAAAAGTAACCTCATCGTAAGATAGGGGTGATCAAAACCCTGCCATCATCCCATTTAGCCACATAGAATGCTCACTGCCAGGACCACCATCTAATCTAATGGTGCCCTATATAGATGGAAACTCAATCACCTCTTTAGGACAGTCCTTAGACGCCTATGAGTCTGACTCACCGTAGAATCTGTGGGGTATCTGTCATTGAAACATATGTAAGGCATTGAGCATATAAGTGTCATCTACTAGTAGCTCAGGTAGTAACAGCTGACCACAGGGCAATGGACTTGCCGTGACATGACCCGAAGGTACAATCTCTGTCCATTGTCCATGTACTAAAGCCTCATCAAACTTTGGACCAACCTCATGGCCACACATTGGAAATATCAGATGGATCTCTGCATGGGGTCATCTAGATAGATAATCAAGATGATCCTCGGTTAATAAGTTATACATGGTTAGCATACTCAAAGAGACAAAGAAGGAAAAAAATTCAAAACACATGCAACTAGTGTTATTGTGTAGAGAGTCAAAAATATAAATTTAGGGTCCTCGTGTAAGGATACATCAGTCACCGCACGAGCAATGGTCTCACAAAACTGAAACCAGAACTCTAGACACATAACACTATTGATCCATTTAAAACATAGAATCTTACTTCATCTGGTATAACCAAACACCTCTAATACCACATTGTCATGACCCATCCACTGGGGCTCGTGTAGTGACTCCCTCAAGCCTACCTTCCATAGGCCAGGGGTTGGCAACTAGCACCAGAAAGGAATTGCCAGAAAATGTGAAGGCATTGCCTCAAAACCTATACATAAGGAGGGTACACTACACAAAAGTAAAACTAAATGGAAGAGTGAGGTGAAACAACAAATTGTAATAAAAAAATAAGTGTGATTTAATGTACTGAATGTAAAGGTTCCGGAATACATGCCATTCTGAAAATATACAAATCCAACTAAAAAACATAAAATAGCTCATGGAATCGTCCACTGAGCAACCTACCTTAATTGTAGGTATAGCTCATCTCAATCGCTCTCCACATCTTCTAATCCCCTCCATGTATCACCTAGTATTGGCTCCCTCAAGACTCAGCAAAGCTACGCATCATTTCCACAAGACACAACAAGGTGCAGGCAAATCCCATGCAGGGGTGAGTATAATAATACATAGTAGCGACCCCGAGACCGCTGAAGTTCTCTCATAATTCCACAATGGACAAACAAAAAGGCAAGTTCTCTACCACAAAGCACAAAGGAGTTGACACAACTCAAACTAGTTATAAGTAGGGCACAAATGTACAGATGTTTAGTCAAGAATCTAAATAATATAATTATGTTGAGTGGCATTGCTATAGACCATACAGTGTCTTACCCACAAAAGGTTGGTAGGTACTAACCCCCTGCAAGACCCACATGGGATCCAAACCACCTAATGTTGATAAGTAAAACCCCCGCAATAACTCCACAAGATTTTTCCCACACATGATCGTTATGTCACTAAGCCATGACATGCCTCTCTAAGGATGTTCGTAATTGGCTTTCTTACTGCTGATCCATAATGGATCGCTAGATGCTGACCCACTTAGGATCACACAGTACTAACCTCCATATGATCTATCTCCAACCTCCGCCTCACTTTTATCCATGGATTACCGCTAATAGTAAACATGATTTTCGGAGAACCTCTCATCAAGTCATTAGTTGTATTTCAACTAGCATGAAGTCCCACTATGATGTAACATGATTATTAGTCACATCATAATGGTTCCAATTCAATAGACGACCTATCAACCGGACGCTCAATATGTATGTTTTTGGCATTTTAGTGATGACGGACTGGATGGATTTAGATTCAATACAACACACGCATATTCCAACATTCTCCAAATAATGTGGGTATTATGTAAAATGGAATACCACTCTATAAGGATCCCATAACTACTGAACGTTCGTCAAACAGACATCCGGTTTTCATGTTATGATCACATAATCATAACTATGCCCGAGAGGAGTCTGGGTTTGATCCAACCAGGGTGGACCGACCCAACCCAACCTGGTTGGGGTCTAACCTGGTTCGGCCCGAACTGCCTTGGTGTGGCCGATATGTCAATCCGGACTTCTGGCTAGAAAGTCCTTCATGGAGGTCGCATGGTCCATAATACAAGAACAACTGAATGGTACCACTACAACTGAAAAATAGAAAACATATCCTGGAATCATCCATCGAGTGATCCTGTGTGGGTCAACACTGATCTTGTGTCAGTCAGATCATATGTGGGTCAGTGCTCAGTGATCCTATTTGAGTCAGTGCATACCAATGCTGTGTTGGTCACATCCTATGTGGTTCAGTAGTCAGCGATCCATTGTGTGTCAGTGCATACTGATTATAGCATCCCGCCTTTTTATCACATAAACTTTCATTACATTTTACAAAACCGAGGATCTTTAAGGTTTAGTGTCTTGTAAACCAGGAACTTAAAACATGAAAACATAAAACATTATTCTTAAACACTTGAAAGGCTTCTCCTCATGTTCATCCTAGGTTCATTACTGCATCTCATAACCTGGGGACATACATCAAAAGAATGGGTGAGAAGAAGGCCCAGTAAGGGAAACCAGAGAAACATTTAACATGTGAACTTGAGATACATCAACTATGTCATAAAAAAGAACTTTAAGGCATGAGAAAGAATCATGTGGAATATCATAATAAAAAATAACATTTTTTATAACATGAAGATGTGGCTAAAACATTTAATATTGACAATCATTTCATTTCACCAAGGTCCATCCCCAAGGTGTCATTAAAAATTACCAAGGTTATTCACCAAGGTATCAGTCTAAAAGGTCATCTCTAGAGATTAAGTCTTTACCCAATGCATTGGAGCGCTATCTGGGCGCACCCTTGACATGTCTATATTATCATATGAGCCACATATATCATCATAAATAATTTCATAAACAACCCATATAGCAAAAAGAAATGGGTTTCATTTCATAATCATAACGTTTTAAAAAACTGCTTTAAAGACATGATCTTCATGTCACTTTAAACACACGAAAAAGGGAAAGCGGGTTTCATGTATTTAAATCCTAGAATTTAAAATAGAAAATTTTGATATATATGTGAATACCCCTATAGAAATAAGAGCATTGATTACTAACTTAATAACATAAAATAATTTTGAGATAAAGAGGGAGGCATTTTGAGACAAAAACTATGCAGCATAACGTCTACGATACAAGGTTTTAGAAAACATTGAAAAGAGAGGGGACATGGGTCACCCACTCAAAAATGATACATAAAATAGTAGGGGAATAGAATATATATTATTTAAGAACATGGTAATGAAATTTGAATGATATACCATATGAAACAAATAACTTGAAAGGATGACAAAAATAAGATTTCTCTTATGAGAATTCAGCAGCCTAACGGCGTCACTTAAAACTTCCCAAAAATGGATTGACGAGATAAAATAGGGTCTCTCATAATATGAAAATAAATGATCAGTATTATAGATACAGATATAATACCCAAAAATAATAAAAATTAACTTGAGAGACATGACATGAAAGTAGATCTTGAAAACGAGAAGGGTGAAAGAACCCCTTAGAAATTCGACAGCCTAACGGCACCACTTAAACTTCAACAAAAATGAATTGATGAGATCAAATAGGGTCTCTCATAATATGATCATAAAAGATAAGTATTATAAATATAGAGATCATACCCCAAAATAATAAAAATGAACTTGAGAGTCTTGACATGAAAGTAGATCTTGAAAATGAGAAGGGTGAAAGAACCCCTTAGAAATTCGGCAGCCTAACGGTGCCACTTAAACTTCAACAAAAATGAATTGATGAAATCAAATAGGGTCTATCATCATATGATCATAAAATATCAGTATGATAGATTTAGAGATCATACCCCAACATAATAAAAAGGAACTTACAAGACTTGACAAGGAATGTGAACATTGAAAAAGGAGAAAGGTGAAAGAACCACTTAAAAATTCGGCAGCCTAACGGCGCCACTTAAAACATCAAAATACTGAATTGAAGAGATCAAATGGCATATCTCATCATATGATCATAAAAGATCAGTATGATAAATTCAGATATCATAACCTAACATAATAAAAAGAAACTTGAAATACTTTACATGAAAAATAGATCTTGAAAATTGAGAAGGGAGAAAGAATCCGTTACAAAAATTTCGGCAGCCAAATGGCGCCACATAAAACATGATAAAACGAAATAATGATAGTAAGTGGGGATATCTCATTATATGAACATGAAAAGGGCAGTAATATGAGTATAAAAGAACATCCTTTAACATAAGAACATGAAGCGTAAAAGAAATTACATAAAAGTGATTTCTTGAAAATAAAGAGAGAGGCCGGATCCCTTACCTTAAAACGTAACTCTTAAAACTCAAAGGTTGGGACTTTGAGGGCTTGGGGGAACCTTGGGAGGACTCCTTGGGAATTAATGAAACCAGAAATTAGTTTGGGGAGAGTGGGGAGTTGAATGGATGGGAGGATGGCTTGGTATTTATAGGGAAAGTGAGGGGACAAGGCATTAATGGCCAAGGGACACCTCATTAGTGGTTTTGGCAAAACCATGGGCCTGCCCATGGTATTTGCTCATGGTATTGGCCACTTGGGAAACCTCATACCTTATATTACTATTCATAAGTCGACCATATTGATTACATACTTAATAAATCATTTAATGATGTCATTAAACACCCGTAACTTAAAAACTGTATTTTCATTATTCATCGAAAATTCAACTTTCTCAGAATAAACCCAAAATTTCACATTAACCAAATATCAATGCTATGATTTCAAAAATGAAATCCATTTTATAAAAAAAATTTCTAAATATTTTTAATTAAATATTTAATTAAAAAAACTATTCACCGAAAATTCATTTTTTTCAGAAATATCTCCAAAAAATATATTAACATAATATCGATGCTCTTAGTTCAAAAATGAAGTCCATTTTATAAAAATAATTTTCTAAATAATTTTAATTAAATTTTTAAAAAAACACTATTCACCCTTAAAAACTAATACTTGAATAATAATTTATGAAACCGTTATTTAACCATTTTATTGAATCACATTACTTAATCGAAGTGCCTAGCTTATTTTAATAGTTTCTTTAATTGAGATTACTAATCCATTTGGTCACATGACTAATCCTAAGCATAAAATCACTATTCATAATTTACTATTCATCAAAAATTAAGTTGATCTTATTAGACTCTATATTTTGTACTGAACATAATTGTAGAAGATCATTTTTTGAAAATCATTACACATTTTTAATTATTTAAGGTTTACCTAAATATTTTTAAAATATCCTTTTTCTAAAATTCATCAAAATTATGCATACTATGTTTATCCAGACATTTGAAAATTCATAAACTTCATCATAAGAAGAAATCAAAAAATTTATTTAAAAAAATGGATTACATAAGGAAGTTACGGTCTCCTTACATAGCCCCTTATCACACCAGCATAGGACCTAAGTGTAAGGTGTGCTAAGGTGAGAGTTTCTGAGGGAGGCTCGGCCAACATTGCATGAGTAGTAATTTCTATCAGTTTGAACTTATCGCGAAGGCGATCCCGTTCTAGCTTCACACGATGAAGTTCAGCTTGGGTTTGGTCTAGATCAAAGCCCAGTGGTGCTACCTCCTTCCCAAGTTCTGTTAGATGGTCTTCGATAGGTCCAAGGCTACTGGGTGAGGCCAACGAATCTTCTTTCTATATTAATTAACCAAGATTACTTGTATTTAGAGAAAATAATCGAAACGTTTAGTTTACAACGGTCATATTGACCAATGGTCATATAACAGTCAAAACCCAACGGTCTCATTTTAATTATACTCATGTTATCAAATGAAACATTTTTGTTGAGTATAAAAATAAAATAAAACAACACACAAAATTTGGAAACAAGATTTATTCAAAATTTCGGGTCGTTACAATCTTCCCCCCTTAAGAAATTGCGTCCTCTCAATTTTTAAAATTGGGTTTTGAAATTTTATTGAAAGATACACATCGGAAAAGGAGTCAGTAAAACTAGTACATTAAAAGAAAGAAATGGAAGTACAAAGGTCACCTGAGTTAACCCATACTAGGATCCCATGTAGGAAAACATGGACATGGAGGAAAAACCCAAGGGTCACGTTCTAAGGGAGAGTGATAGAAAACATGATTAGGAGAATGTTAACCATAAGAAAATCCCAAACTTATGATGTGTGTAAACGGTCTTTGATTACATAGTAGGAAACGTAAACCAACAACGTTTTTGTTTTACGTTCCTTTTCAAATAAAATAGGAATTCATTTACTACATATAACAAAAACATAAGAAAATATACCTAACTTCAAGTAGAGTTTCATCCTTTAATAAGTCCCTACCAACACTAATCTTTTCTCCAAATGATGAGAATTCAAAAACACTTGGTCTCATAAAAAGCACAAGAATCATCTTCTAGAGAATCACATAATCTACAAACGATTAACTATCTATTTCTTCTATCTTTAAACATTATCCCAAAAACAGAAAGGTTAAGGTAAAACTACTCTTCAAAAATAAAGAATCACATAGGAATGGAAACTACTTTTAAATATTCAAAGTTTCATGGTACTACCCAAAGTTCATCATAGACCATTCCATAAATAACGGTCCTTAAAATTCCTCAAAATAAACCAAACTAAGATTGAAACCCAAATAAAAGAAGGATTTGATAACATGGTCTTCCAAAATAAACTTCATTGTTCATCTCCACATAACATCAACCACTCCTAACATCTTATAAAAAAATCAGCTATCCTAAACATATTTTACTCAAGATTGGTTAATCATTCCCATAAGTAACCTAAATTACTATAAGTCCATCTTAAATTCATCGATTCAAAAAAATATAAGTCAACCTTACTCCTCAATGAAATTACCATAGTAATCTATTTACCTTGATCATATAAGGACCCCAAAATAGTGGACGTCTTCCAAAATAATAATCATCTTTTAATCCCCTAATCATCCCTGTCATATTAATACGGCAATCGTCGCATTTCCTATCACATTGGTTGTTGGGACATGTTCTTCCATTTCACACCATTAACTAAGAAGAGAAAGCATAATTAGGGGCTTAAGTACTTAGCCAATAATTATGAAAAGGAACTGAAATCATATAAGGATAACTTGTAGAAGAAAAGTATACCCTAACTTGTGATCCCCTAGGTTCGCATCTAGTTTATCCATGATCATATATTCTTATGTGAATCTTTATTTAATTTTATCTTTGTTCCTTTAACAATGGTTCATTCTAAGCTTATGAATTTACCAAAGCATATCCCCCGGGAGTGTCGTAACCAAGAGTGCAGCAATTCCCATTATCGTGTACCAGTTCCCATTCGAGTCTAACTCAAAGCGGTGTATTCGGGTTTTACCCCTATGTACATCTATGCCAGAGCCACCTCTACCTACTTGTATCCAGACAGGGATGTATTTGCTTGGCAACCCCTTACTCAATACTCACCAAAATACCAGGAAGATTTCATATATTTAAACTTTTCTATAGGGTTCTTCCTAGAGTTCTCATACCCAAATTTCCATAAACAACTAAACCATCCTTTGATACCAACTATAGCATCCCGCCTTTTTATCACGTAAACTTTCATTACATTTTACAAAACCGATGATCATTAAGGTTTAGTGTCCTAGAAACCAGGAACATAAAACATGAAAACATAAAATATTCTTCTTAAACACTTGAAAGGCTTCTCCTCATGTTCATCCTAGGTTCATTACTTCATCTCATAACCTGGGGACATACATCAAAAGAATGGGTGAGCAGAAGGCCCAGTAAGGGAAACTAGAGAAACATTTAACATGTGAACTTGAGATACATCAACTATGTCATAAAAAGGAACTTTAAGGCATGAGAAAGAATCATGTGGAATATCATAATAAAAAAACATTTTTTATAACTTGAAAATGTTTCTACAAAATTTAATATTGACAATCATTTCGTTTCACCAAGGTCCATCCCCAAGGTGTCATTAAAAATTACCAAGGTTATTCACCAAGGTATCAGTCTAAAAGGTCATCTCTAGAGATTAAGTCTTTACCCAATGCATTGGAGTGCTATCTGGGCGCACCCTTGACATGTATTTATTATCATGTGAGCCACATATATCATCAAAAATCATTTCATAAACAACCCATATGTCATAAGAGAAATCGGTTTCATTTCATAATCATAACGTTTTAAAAAACTGCTTTAAAGACATGATCTTCATGTCATTTAAACCCACGAAAAAGGGAATGCGGGCTTCATGTATGTAAATCCCAGAATTTAAAATAGAAAATTTTGATATATATGTGAATACCCCTGTAGAAATATGAGCTTTGAGTATACACTTAATAACATAAAATAATTTTGAGATAAAGAGGGAGGCATTTTGAGACGAAAACTATGCAGCATAACGTCTACGATACATGGTTTTAGAAAACATTTAAAAGAGAGGGGACATGGGTCACCCACTCAAATATGATACATAAAACAGTAGGGGAACAGAATATATATTATTTAAGAACATGGTAATGAAATTTTAATGATATACCATATGAAATTAAGAACTTGAAAGGAAGACCAAAATAAGATTTCTCTTATGAGAATTCAGCAGCCGAACGACGTCACTTAAAACTTCCCAAAAATGGATTGACGAGATCAAATAGGGTATCTCATAATATGAACATAATTGATCAGTGTGATAGATATAGATATCATACCCAAAAATAATAAAAATTAACTTGAGAGACTTGACATGAAAGTAGATCTTGAAAACGAGAAGGGTGAAAGCACCCCTTAGAAATTCGGCAGCCTAACGGCGCCACATAAACTTCAAAAAAAATGAATTGATGAGATCAAATAGGGTCTCTCATCATATGATCATAAAATATCAGTATTATAGATATAGAGATCATTCCCCAAAATAATAAAAATTAACTTGAGAGACTTGACATGAAAGTAGATCATGAAAAGGAGAAGGGTGAAAGAACCCCTTAGAAATTCGGTAGCCTAACGGCGCCACTTAAACTTCAACAAAAATGAATTGATGAGATCAAATAGGGTCTCTCATCATATGATCGTAAAATATCAGTATAATATATTTAGATATAATACCCCAACATAATAAAAAGTAACTGGCAAGAATTGACATGGAATTTGAACTTTGAAAAAGGAGAAAGGTGAAAGAACCACTTAAAAATTCGGCAGCCTAACGGCGCCACTTAAAACTTCAAAATACTGAATTGAAGAGATAAAATGGGGTATCTCATCATATGATCATAAAAAATCAGTATGATAAATTTAGAGATCATACCCCAACATAATAAAAAGGAACTTGAAATACTTTACATGAAAAATAGATCTTGAAAAATGAGAAGGGAGAAAGAATCTGTTACAAAACTTTCGGCAGCCTAATGGCGCCACTTACAACATCATAAAACGAAATAATGAGAGTAAGAGGGGATATATCATTATATAAACATGAAAAGGGCAGTAAGAGGAGTATAAAAGAACATCCTTTAACATAATAACATGAAGCATAAAAGAAATTATATAAAATAGATTTCTTGAAAAGAAAGAGAGAGGTCGGATCCCTTACCTTAAAACGTAACTCTTAAAACTCAAAGGTTGGGACCTTGAGGGCTTGAGGGAACCTTGGGAGGACTCCTTGGGAGGTAATGAGACCAGAAATTTGTTGGGGGAGAGTGGGGAGTCGAATGGATGAGAGGATGGCTTGGTATTTATAGGGAAAGTGAGGGGACAAGGCATTAATGGCCAAGGGACACCTCATTAGTGGTTTTGGAAAATCCATGGGCTTGCCCATGGTATTTCCCCATGGTATTGGTCACTTGGGACACCACATACCTTATCTTACTATTCATAAGTCAACCATATTGACTACATACTTAATACATCATTTAATGATGTCATTAAACACCCGTAACTTAAAAACTGTATTTTCGTTATTCATCGAAAATTCAACTTACTCAAAATAATCCCAAAATTTCACCTTCACAGAATATCAATTCTCTGATTTCAAAAATGAAATCCATTTTATAAAAATAATTTTCTAAATATTTTTAATTAAATATTTAATTAAAAAACACTATTCACTGAAAATTCATTTTTTCAGAAAAATTTCCAAAAATTATCTTAACATAATATCGATGCTCTGAGTTCAAAAATGAAGCCCATTTTATAAAAATAATTTTCTAAATATATTTAATTAAATTTTTTAAAAAACACTATTCACCCGAAAAAACTAATACTTGAATAATAATTTATGAAACCGTTATTTAACCATTTTATTGAATCACATTACTTAATCAAAGTGGCTAGCTTATTTTAATACTTTCTTTAAGTGAGATTAGTAATCCATTTGGTCACATTACTAATCCTAAGCATAAAATCACTATTCATGATTTACTATTCATCAAAAATTAAGTTGATCTTATTAGACTCTAAATTTTGTACTGAACATAATTGTAGATTTTCATTTTTTGAAAATAATTACACATTTTTTATTATTTAAAGTTTACCTAAACATTTTTAAAATATCCTTTTTCTAAAATTCATCAAAATTATGCATACTGTTTTTATCCGGAAATTTGAAAATTCATAAACTTCATCATGAGAAGAAATCAAAATTTTTATTTAAAACAAACTATTACACAAGGCAGTTACAGTCTCCTTACATAGCCCCTTATCACACCAGCATAGGACCTAAGTGTAAGGTGTGCTAAGGTGAGAGAATCCGAGGGAGGTTCGGCAAACATCGCACGAGTAGTAATTTCTATCAGTTTGAACTTCTTGCAAAGGCGATCCCATTCTAGCTTCACACGATAAAGTTCAGCTTGGGTTTGGTCCATAGCAAAGCCCAGTGGTGCTACCTCCTTCCCAAGTCCTGTTAGATGGGCTTCGATCGGTCCAAGACTACTGGGTGAGGCCATCGAATCTTCTTTCTATATTAATTAACCAAGATTACTTGTATTTAGAGAAAATAATTGAAATGATTAGTTTACAGTGGTTATATTGACCAATGGTCATATAACAGTCAAAACCCAACGGTCTCATTTTTATTATACTCATGTTATCAAATGAAACATTTTTGTTGAGTATAAAAATAAAATAAAACAACACACAAAATTAGGAAACAAGATTTATTCAAAATTTCGGGTCGTTACACTGATCATGTGTGGGTCAGATATTGTGTGGGTCATCCGGGGTATGTACCTATCGGTCATGTGTGGGTCAAACTTCGTATGGTCAGATGCAGTGCCTCTCGGTGGAATAAGATGATCTAGCTTCTCTAATATTCATCTATAATTTTGTACTTTACTAATACATAGATTGAGTTGTGTCTAATGATTTGTGCTTTTTGATTGACACCATGTTATGTTGTATTCCTTTGTGGAATTCTTGAGAGACCATCGTGGGTCTTGAGGTCCCTACTGGGTATTGTTATACTCACCAAGAAACAGGCATCGCTCACTCCATGTTGTTTCTTGTACAGATGATGTGTGACTCAGCTGAGACTCTAGGAGCCATGACCAGGCGGTACATGGAGGGGATTGAAAGATGTGGAGAGTAGTGGAGACGAGTTGTACCAACCCTTCATTTAGGATCCTGGGATAAGGATTCTTGGTGATTTTTTTCAATTTTTCAGTCGTATTTATACTTTTAGTTGGGCCTGTATTCGGGCCATCTGACCTTCATTACACACATTTACTGTAGATGTTTTACATTTTTTATGCATCTTGTCGGGTTCTTGGATTGTGTGTTTGTACATATTTAAAGTCAATGCCTTCCCGTTTTGGTGATACTCTGTTCTGGTGCTGGTCTCCATCCCCAATCCTATTGAAGGTAGGCTAGGTTAGTCATGACACGTGCCCCAAGGGATGACTCGTTACAAAGTGGTATTAGAGGAGTTGGTTCTACCGAAGAACTAGGACTCTGAACATTTTAATAGTGCAAATGTGATAAATGTTTTTAGTATGGTTTTCAGTTCTGGGATTCCAGTGTTGGAGCAGCGGCCGACGTATCCACACACCAGGACCCTGAAATATGATTTCTGACTTGATGCACGAAAACACTGATTGCATGTGTTTTGAAATGTTTTTACTTTAATCTCATTTGAGTCAGCACACCAGGTATATCTTATTGACCATGGTACACCTACCTATTTTCAAGATGTCGCCGTGTAGACATCTAGCCTGGATTCCCAAGAGAGTATATGATGATGGACCACCAAGCGGAGTGGCTTCAGAGTAGGTCCCTCCTACAGTGGTAGCACTATTGGGTGGTGTACTAGCATCCCCACCACCCGTTGGGTAGAAAAATACACAAGCCTCACCAGTATACCGTGCATGCCGACTGAGCGTTTTTCATGAGTTCCAGATATAGAGGCCTCTAAATATTCTAGGTGATAGAGATCCCCAGGTATTTGAGGACTTTCAAGAGGTTGTGGCTAGAGTATTTCACATTGTTGGGACACCGGATGAACATATGGTTATCCTAGCTGCTAGCCTTTTCTAGGTCAAAACATTGATATGTTGGAGCCTGATGCTCCAGAAACATGATTAGGAGACCCTCACCTTGATATAAATTTATATCCTCTTCGCGGTGGAGTTCATTCTAACAATGATATGCTATGTGCATACTCAGGAGCTCCTGCACTGTCAGCATGGCACCCTAACAGTAGCCCAGTACTCAGCTAGATTCCCTGACATCTCACGCTACTCCACTGACATGGTACATGACCCATTCTTTGGTGCCCAGATCAAAGAGTAGAGTCTTTGGTGGGATATCAAAGCATCGATGATATCATTGGATATCATGTCACATGTTGGAGTGCTCATGTGAGCATTGTAGGAAGAGAGCATCATAGCTGAGCAGGAACAGATGGTGAGAGACACCACCAGATGATAAATAGATGAATCATCTACAAGAGGCAGTAGAAAGATGACACAGAGGTACAAGTGGGCCATAACCACTGGTGGATGACCCCAGGATGCAAGGTTTGAGGTTCGGATCTCACGAGGCAGAGAAGGTAAGCTGGGAGGTAGATTGTGATTCACGTTTAGCGGGAAGGGACACGTGCCTTGCAACTTCCCAGCCATTCCGACCAATTATCAATAGATGGTCGAGGGACTTCCAAGGCTATGGAATTTATTTCATTAGGGAGGTATGTAGGGCGTCAGACAAGGCAAAGAAGAAGGCCATGCAATAGGAAGTGGTTTGGAGTTTTGAGGTTCTACCTCTTACACCAACTGGAGGTCCACTCCGACCATAGTGAGTGGGAGGATAGGTGTGAGCACAACATCAGACAGCTAAGGCCTGCAACCATTGTTCTCCAAATATTATTATAGGTAAGATCTGGTTCCATCATTGTTGGAAATCTCTAGTAGGTGAGAACTTCATATGGGATCTCGTAGTAATAGTGTTGAGGTCTTACGACATGATATTGTGCATGGATTTGCTATCCACTGTCCAAGATCAAATCGAATGTTTTAGTCCCACCGTGTGGTGTGTCTACGAGAATGGTATTAGGTTTACCTTCACCTATGAGGAGGATACATTAATAGCATGGGATAAACTATCTTGAAGGAGGGTTCCACTAATTAATAATTAGTTGGCTAGACTCACACTCATCGTAGTTGACACGAGGAGTCCAAGATATCATGACGTGGTAGACCAGTATGCAGATGTCTTTCTGGATGATGTTCTAGGGCTACCCCCACATAGAGAGGTAGACATTCACATCAAGTTGTACCACATGAAGTCGCTGATATCTACACCACCATATCATATGGCTCTTATGGAGCTTCATGAGTCAAGGGTACATCAAGAAGAATTGCATGGAATGGGGTACATAAGGAACAGTGTTTCTGAATGGGAATCTCCAATCCTATTCACCAAGACAGTGTATGGAATATTGAGTCTATGTGTGAACTATCGGTGCCTTAACCAGGATACTGGGATGAACAAGTATCCCCTACCAATGATTGATGATATCTTTGACCCCCTAAAGGTAGTTAGATGGTTTTCGAAGATAGACCTCATATCAAGCAATCACCAGCTCAGGGTACGGGATGAGGACATACCTAAGACAGCCTTCATATATCGGTATGGCCATTATGAGTTCTTGGTGATTCCATTCATCATGAACAACACTCTGGCAGTGTTTATGGGGATAATGAATAGCATCCTCCAACAACACCACGATCGCTTCATGGTGGTCTTCATTTATAACATCTTTATATATATGATGTCAGAAGAGGAGAATTACACACACCTATAGATAGTCCTAGATAAAATCTGAGAGAATTGAAATTATATAATGCATTATAAGTGCATGTTCTAGATATGGGTAGTCCAATTCATGGGGCGCATTATATCGGAGGCTAGAGTTTTGTGGATCTGGGGAAGATAGAGGCAGTTCTTACATAGAATCCTCCAAGGAGTGTGAGAAAGGTGGGGAGTTTTCTTAGATTATATGGGTAATACCAAATATTTTTACCTGACATTTATAGGGTAGCGACACCCTAGTTAGTATTGACGATGAAGGGGAAGCCTTTCTTGTGGACATATAAGTTCTAGGAGAGTTTTCAAAAGGTGAGTTAGAGACTGATGATTTCCCCTATCATGAGGCTACCAGAAGTGGTAATTGGGTATATAGAATATTATTATGCATCAAGGACCACACTAGGTTGTTTCCTGATGTAGGATAGTTAAGTGATCACATACCACTAATGAAAATTGATAAAACATGAGTAGAAAAATGTTACCCATGACTTAGAGTTAGCATCAGTTGTCTTTGCACTAAATAAGTGGTGACACAACATGACTGGTGAATAGATTACTTTTTACTCTGACCATAAGAGTCTTAGGTATATCTGCTTATATATGGACATTAACATGTGGAAAAAGTGATAGCTAGTGTTCCTCCAGGATTATCACATTGAGATAGCCTATACTCATGTGAAGAGGAACGTAGATGTTGACACACTCAGCAGGAGGTCTGGTCTACAATTGCTGAGTGACGCAACAGATCTGCTTGAAAAATTGCAGATATCATTCATTGATTGTGATAGAGTACCATACCTGAATTCTATGACTTTCACTCCACCTCATCATTAGAGAATATGGGAGGCATAGCTTGGGGACCTTTACTATGAGGCCCGACGTGCTATGATATCCTCAAGATGATCTCCTAAATGATTTTCTAAAGGTGGGGAGCACGTCAGTCTCTTCATAGGACGTTCCATGGAACTAGTGATGATATTGGACAAGTTGTTTAGGGAGTACAACATATCCCCTTTAATGTTATATCCTATAGTGGAGATGTTGTACTTGGACCTCCGGTTTTAGTACTGGTGGCCATGGAAAAAGAAAGCAGTGGCAGAGCTTGTATCCTGATGCCTCATTTGTCAGTAAGTGAATGTCTAGAATTAGGTACCAACAATCATAGATCAGAAACTTTAGGTACTAGAGTGGAATAGGGATGGTACCACTATAGACTTTTTAACAAGGCTACCAAGTACGTTTAGGGGCTAGGATACCATCTGGGTGATCATTGAATGACTCACCAACTCAACCCACTTCCTACCCATTCAATATCAGGGATCAGTAGAGAGCATGGGACGCCTCTATGTGCAAGAGAATGTGTGACTTCACGAAGTGAAATTGTTGATCATCTATGATCGTGAAAAACTTTTTACATCTTTCTTGTGTAATAGATTTTATTACATATTTGGAACACATCTACTCTTGGGAACCGCCTTTCAACCACAAATACATTTTCAGATAGAGCGGACCATACAGACACTCGAAGGCATGCTTTGTGCTTCTGTCCTCTATTTTATCCGTAGTTTGGAGGACCACCTTCACCTAATAGATTTTTCATACAACAAAAGTTAACACTCTACTATTGGCATGGTTCCATTTGAGTATTAGTACAGGCGAACATGAGGATCACCTCATTGTGGGACATACTTAGTGGAGTTCTCACTTTTTGGTTAATAGTTGGTATCAGTTACCATAGGAAAAGATGTAGGTCATCTAGGAGCAGATGATGTCTGCACAGATCCGACTGAAGTTTTATTCTGATAGGACACAGAGACACTTGGTGTTTGAAGAGGGAGACCATGTCTTTCTATGGGTCTCACCACAATGAGGATTATAGTGGTTTGGTTGGGGCAGTAAGATATCTCTATGGTTCGTTAGAAATTTCCAGATGCTCAGAAAAGTATGTGAGTTGGAGTATCATCTAGCTCCTCCAACACAAATGCATCGGGTGAAAAATGTTTTCCCAGTGTTGTAGATGATGACATATGGGCATGATATATCACACATTATTTACTGGGTATAGCTGAATATCGATGATTGGGTGATTCCTATAGAGTTCCTGATTGAGATAGAGGATTTACAAGAGAATGTCCATCATTAGAGGATGATTTCTCTAGTGCATGTTCTTTGGTAGCAAGGGAATCTCCACGAGAGGACATGATAGTGGGAGGATCAGATACCTGCTCAGTATGTCCACTTGTTCCCCTAGTTTTGTTGTTTCTTTTGGTGATGAAAATACCTAGAGTGTGGATAATTTAATAACTCAGAAAACTCCAATTTTTTTTTAGAATTTTGGGATTATTAGGAGTCTGCAAAAAATTACGGCAAGTGATTCCGAGGCCCGGTGTGCCAGCAATTATTTTTTGAACATTTTTAACATTCTTTCAGTGAATACACGAGGGAATATTTTTTCTTTTGAACCGGTTCTCGAAAAAAAAATCTGAAGCCACCTTTGAATCCAAATCATCAGAATTCACTTAAGGGAGGTTAACATCGACCCTAATAGGTCGGGATAAAAAGTTAGTTTTTGGAATTATCAACGAAAAGAAAAATAACATGTAATTGTTGATTTATTTTCTATTTCTCCAAAGGAAGTGCAGTAGTGGTGGGGCTAGTGACATGTCAATCCATTTAAGGTCTTGAGTCATCATCTCGGTAACTCCACCGTTGTGAATTAAAAGTGTTTCATTAATTAATTTAATGTACCTCATTAAATCCTCAATGTGTTAATAACCATTCCCACTCCTATTTAAATGGTGCTTAGGGTGGGGTTCTAGCATATATTCTTCAAGCATGGAATTAGTGGAAATTTCTTGTAGAAACATCCACTTACAGAGGATAGATGTCCAGGAGGAAACGATCTGGGATCGACGAACGCCAATGAAACAATCCAACGTGGACCCTCCTCCCACCACAACCAAGACACCTCCAACAGATCTTGTGGTAGGGGGTTTATTTTAATAAATATTATGTGTGTTGAAATATTATCCCACTTGTTATCATGTTAGTGTGGATAACATTAGCTAAATGAACAAGCCCCTGACCCTCCGCCGCTTTGTTCATGTTGAATTATTCAGGACGGGATTCCTCAATTTGATGACGATGGAAAACGGCAGGTCACAATATGACATTGGCATCCCATAAGACCCATAGGTGCAGGAAGAGGTTAAAAAAGTTCTCTAGAGCATCATCGGAGCCTCGTGGATGATCCAACAGTGCTGGTGGGTGATGGCAGTGGACAACATCGTTCGGTCACAATTTTAGCGGGCGGTGCTTTATCAAACTCTTCAAAGGTCATCCACGACATCATGCTTTGGTGATAGGATAAGGTGTTTGATCATTGCCCGGCTACGGAGGTGGAGGCGGTGGTGGTGTGCCTTCATGTGGAATGTTCAATGAATTCACATCTTGAAGCCATGATGAAGGAATGGGGGACCCACTACCTGTTGGACCTACGGACCATGTGGCGCTGCTGATTGAAGGGGGTCGAACAACACATTTGATTCGATCGGCAAGCGGGTTGTGCACCTAACAAGGTTCGTGTGAAAGGATGGGCCATGTCGTTCGGTGGGATTTTCCTATCAATGGCCTAGAGGTCTGAGGCCAATGTGGACTCGGACGACCGGACTGCACTAGGCAGGATCGGGTCGGGCCCGACCCAAACCCCTATCGATTTCAGAAAAACATAAAGGGAAATATTTTGCGAACCGGACGTCTGTTTGAAAAACCATCTATGGCGCAAGAATTCCTTGAGCTAGACGATCCTTTTGATATACTCCAAGATATTTTTGGATAATGTTTTAGTATGTACAGGTTGGATTGACTCATAATCCAACTGGGCCCTCAGCACTAAAATGCTAATAACTTACAAACTATGTGTCCTATTGACATGTTGTCTGGTTGACATGCTAACTTTCCAACCTACGTGGCACCGAGCTGTACCTCCCTCCCCTATGGCCGGCAAGTCTTAGACTCCGTCTCCACTGCCGGAACTGGTCCCTGCTTCCGGTCACTAGTGCAGCCGCGCTTGCGACACTCATGGGTTGTCGCCATCACTACACACCTCCTAGTTTCCTCTTTCTGATGAGTTGAAAATCATCCATGAAGAACACAACATGAAATGAAGCTACGGAGGGTCCATACCTTGATTGGATTTCTGACGCCCTCCGTGTTAGCATTTTTACAAGCATGATATAATTTAATCAACATTAATAGACTATAACACCTCTTTGATTCATCACTTATTTCAATAATGAGGGATGAAAAATTCTCATAAACTAAAAAAACACGAACATCATGAATTGTTGGAGTCCTTGCGGGGGAGGAAGGAGAATATGTGCTTTGATGATGTCGTTGGTGTTCGTCGTTCCCGATTCGATCCCTCCGATGACATCCAAGCTTTTGTACTCATCAGTGGAAGACATGACGTAACTTCGACAGAGGTTTCTTTCTTAGTGAAGCCATCTCAAAACTCCACCCCAAGCCTCACTTCAATAAAGGGGTAAAGGTGGGGTAATGCACCAAATAATTATTTAGGTTTATTAATTGACATAATTAATGTTCCACATTAATTACAATAGGGTTGGTTATGCAACCAAAGCGTAACTGGACATTTAATATCCCATATTAAATGTCTAACTACCTCTGAGGTCCTTGGCACCACCACTCATGAGATGGTAGGATAAAATAAAATAACAATTTTGTTATTATATTAATTCATAAAAGTTTCAAAAACAGAAATTATCACCTGACCTACTATGTTTGATGTGAAGCCTCCAATAAATTAATTCAGGCGCTATTAATTTAACGGTGCCCTAAAAATTCAATTACAAGAACCTGTTCAAAATATAGATATTGTTCCCCACATGTATAATGAATGTACCTTAAAAATAGTTCCAAAATTAATTAGTGTCACCCTTTGTCTGCGCATTTCAGTGTTAGGATATTCCAAGGGGAAACATTCCCTCATGAGAAAACGAATACTCTCAAATTTCTGATCCAATTTAACATTTATATTTTATAGAATTTAACAAAAAAATAATTTTTACTTAATTATTTTATTTCCGGCCATAAAATTAAATCCTATGTTGTCCCACGCAGGACAATGTAAGGATCATCCTAATGAAATAATACCCTCACGTGTTCAACAGTGGTCTCATATTCTAAATCTGAGTCACTGTTCATGAGTTATAATCATTTGAAAAATAAAATAATTTATTTTATTGTTTATTTATGATTAAGCCATTTTTTGGTTTTCTCACTAGAGGCATGTACCAAACAAACATAAGTCTCTCCTAGGGTATTCCTGGAATCCTAAATGCAACAGTGCCATCATATTTTTGATCCAGGAACCTTTTTAATGGTTATTTCTATTTTTTAGGAAAAACCTCTCATGGGCGTTATTTAATGATTAACAATTTTCAACAGATCATTCTCGGAAACTCCTGGACTCAGAATCACGTGCAATCATTTTTCACAGTTTTGTAATAATCCCAAATAATATTAAAAAATACATGTAATTTCCATGAAATTTCATAGACCCTCTATCACACATCATTGGCCTTAGACTCTAGCCAAGATCTGGGAACCACCACGCACACAAAGGTTGTCATCACCGCTTTAGAGATGAACTCATTGGCCTTACGCCACTACCATAGAGTAGGATTGGCTGGATGAATCCAAGACATTAAAAAACCCACCTTCGCAAAAGAATTGTCCCACCTGAGTCCCTCACCTGGGTTCTTTGAATCATCATCCCTAGCATGGGCATACCAATAATTTCAAACTTTCCATCATCACAGTTGGGAGTAGCCTTTGTCAGCAACACATTAGAGGTCATCCAAATGCTATCCAAATCACCTCCATTAACCCTCCTATACAAAACACTGCATAGTTACATGATCCTCATTTGATAATAGTAGAGGGAAAACATCTTCTTGTGCCTAACAACATCCATAAGGGATAGATCATCCATTCTGGTTCCCCATTAAGGGTGATCATTAATTTTCTTACAAAAAAAATATAGAGTGAGAAGTTGTAACACCCTTACCACAGTTACCCAGAGTCATTGAATTATTACATAACCTTGTAATGATACACGGAATCATTTCCCAAAATACCCATCAGTTTAGAAGCCTTATAACTACTAGATAAAATACATAGGTTTTACATTACATCATGAAATAAAAAAACAAAATTCTATCACCTTTGAATACTCTTATATCCCTTAGACTATTCCTGCAGGTTAATCATAATATCCTTCTTTGTATTTGGGGAAAAAATAAAACACAAGAAAGGGGTGTTCTCAGAAGCTACGTAAGGTTAACAATATAGAGGAAATTTTATTAAATAAGAATAAAAATTTAAGGCGAAGTATAAGAGTAGAACATAAGAAATTTTAACATAAACATCATAATTATATTGAAAAGCTAAATCAAATACTGCTATTTACTTATTCACATGGATATTCTACTATTTGAATAATAACATTTAATATCAATAGCCAATTTCATAAAGATGGAATGCATAATTTCAGACTTTCATAACCACATAGTCAAGGCCTCGTGCCAAGAGTACAAATAAGATTTTGTCAAGGCTTTATTCCAAGACACTAGTTTTTCTCATGAGACCTAATGATGCATCGAGGAGCTATAGCGGGCTCCACCATATACTGACTATTTTCAATACATTCCTCATATGAAGAATGTTTAGAAATAACATAAACATTCGTATTAAAACCAGCATATGAAATGTCAATACTTTGTCCATAATCCATGTATGGTATAAAAATAGCACATACACAGTCAAACATAGCTTATTAAACAGTATATAGAAGATTGTATTATAATAAATTAACCCCAATCGTGAATAATGATAGATATTGACATAGATGAATATAATCATCAAAACAATTTGAGAGAACTATCCCCATTTTTATGAAATCATTTAAACGTCTCACTATTTATCAAGAAGACATTTAAAGTGATTTTTGAATCAATTTTTACCATACCACATTGAATCTTTTAAATGGAATTTTAATTTTAAAACAATCATGTCCATATAAATAATTCCTAAAAATAATGTTTATTCATGGACATTAATGATAATGATTTTGAAGAATAAATCATTAAAACATTTGAAATGATATTTTAGTTAGAGTTCCTAACCAAATGAGAAGAACATGAAATAAAAATAATCGAGGTAATAAATAATTTATAATATCATGAGAATAATGGGATTCATGATATATTATGTCAAAGTACATTATATACTCCATATAATATGGAATTGGTGTATAACAACATAGAAGTGTCCATGGAATTTAAATTGAGATGAAATCTCTTATAATGACCATATCATTAGGTTATGGATAAATCAACGACATAATTATGAGTGAAAAATATAATTACACTCAATATTTTATAATATCATGAGAATAAAGGGATTCATGATTTACTATGTCGAAGTACATTATATACTCTATATAATATGGAATTGGTGTATAACAACAACAAAGTCTCAATGGAATTTAAATTGAGATGAAATCTCTTATAATGACCATATCATTAGGTTATGGATAAATCAATGACATAATTATGTGTGAAAAATATAAAGACACTCAATATGATTAGTTATTTAGGGTAAATAAATCATAGGTCATTTACACATATTCTTTTAAATAAACCACCAATGACTACGATCTTTAACTCAATGAATTGAATTTTAGTTAAGATTACTCTTATCAAGTTCATATCAATGTCATGAGAAATTATCAGTGGATTGATTATGTGTATCAAAATTATATCCACACAAAGGGTTGTGGGAATTATTACTTAAATAAATAAGTAGTTATTTCACACATAATATTGGAGTAAAATGTTCAATGTTGTTTGCATAAAACACAATGAGAGAATTTTTTATTTGAAATTACCTTACAGATTTGATAACATATGGAACATACACCAAATGAAATAAGGATAATAAAATGAAGATGTAAATACACATAAATTAAATTATATTACACAAAAAATACAATCATGGGCCGTACATACACCACACAAATGGAATTAGTGTCAATTATAGTATGGATCTCACGTGAATAAAAAGTGATATGAAATCCCCTTACCTTTTACTTTTCTTTGGTAGAGGGTAGGTTAACAAACTTTATAATGCATAAATTATTTTTATTAAATAAAAAAAACATATAAATTAATAGGATATCATTTATGACCTTCTAATATTTCTTGGTTAATGATATTTCAGTAGTATCATCAATTCAAGTATGAACTAATTCATTTTCCTTTATATGATTTGTTACGTAAGTCATGATTTTTATTGATAGAATGTATCTTATTCATATAAAAAAGAATATAAAGTATTTAAACATTGTTTTTAATCATCAAATGAATATTATTCTTGAATTATTATGATGGAGAATGAATCTCATCACTTTTATGGAGACGGTAAGTCATACATATGCACGAGTGACAATATCATTTTTTATGGTGAAATCGTATATAATTTAATGGTATATCATATATACAGAATAATTAAAACATATTATTTATTATTTAAATCAGTTATACTCATATTATACCCATCCAAATAATGCTGTTTTTTTAATAAAAAACCACACCATGACGTGGAGACGGTAAGCCATACGTACGCATGTATGATGACTTTGTCATTTATAGGATGGATAAAATAATGAATGTGGTTGTACCATATTTATAATAACATCACAGTATGTAGGGGGTACTGGAGTTATTATTTTTTTATGGAATCAACAATGAATGATGAAGTGGAAGATGTAAATAACTTGAATGAGGTTGGTGATATTATTACAATTTCTTCTGGTGATTCCTTTTGACATAATCAAAAGTCTCCATAGGATGGATTGATGATCAATGAAAGATCTCTATAATGAATTTAGGTATTATGGAAGGATATTGGGTATGGTTTGGCTGATTAAAATGGATTTGGATGTATGATATTAACAGAAGGGGAAGTGCCTTTTTATAAGAGAGGAGAAGGGCACCTTAGGAAAAGAATGAAATATAATTTTTTAATAAAATCATTTTCAGTTTATAATAGATCTTGATTGACTAATTTAGAAGCTATTTCTAGGATGGGTCTAAATCCTCTCATCCAATAGGTTTTATGCATGTTTATGTAACCATATTAACCTTATATTTTTAATTTAACTATTAGTTAAATAGTTTAACTTTTGTTGTGTCTTCTTGTATTCTTACACTACATGGTTAATAAAAAAACTTTAAACGTCCATGAGAACCTCAAGTGGTTAATTAATGAAATATATAATATTATTTAAGCCCTTTTTCCTATCCTTACATTTTTAGAAATATTATATCAACCAATAATATATTATTTATTTTGAAAACTAATTTATGTCATTTTTGACACTATTTAGTATTTTGTTTTTATAAATATCATAAAAAATGATTACTTTAAAAAAATATTTAATCAATCCTAAAATGTGATATTATCCTATAAAATAAGTGGATATCAAAAAAAGTCTCAAATAACATTTATTTGGAAATTTATAATATCAATTATTTTCATCGTTCATTAATAATATAGCATCCCGCCAATTTATTTCAAAACATTTCATTACAATTTACAAACATAGGATCTCTAAAGTCTACTGTCTTGGAAATTAGGGACATATAACATGAAAACAACATTAAAAATTATTTTAATCCACTTTTAAGGCTTCATCATATGTTCATCCTATGTAAAAATACATCATCTCTTATCCTGGAGACAAACATCAAAGTAAAGGGTGAGAAAAAGGCCCAGTAAGGGTAAACAGTGAATCAGTTTACTTGTGATATCAAGAAGAACTTGAATGATATCATAAATACATGAGAAGTGGATGTATAGGAATATCCTAATGAAAATAACATGATATATAATTAAAAATGTGGCTACATAGTTTCATTTAAACATTCATGAACATTTCACCAAGGTCAATCCCCAATGTGTCATAGAAATTACCAAGGTTATTCACCAAGGTATCATAAAAATTACCAATGTTTTTCACCAAGGTTTCATAAAAATTACCAAGGTTATTCACCAAGGTATCGTGAATGTTATCATATCTAGAGATTAATTTTTTACCCAATTCATTGGAGTGCTATCAGGGTGCATCCTTAATATCTATTTACTTTCATGTGATCCACATAGATCATAATAAATCATTTCATAAATAACCCATATAGAATAACCTGTTGAAAGGGAGTGAGGGTTATATGTATGTAAAATACAGAATCAAAAATATGTATTTATAAACATTCATAGAAACAAAATAGGTCTGAGAATTCACATAAATAAAACAATAGAATTTATTGAGAGAAAGAGAGAGAAATTTTGAGACGGAATTTCTGCAGTATAACGGCTACATAACTTGGTTTTAGAAAATGTTAAAAAGAGAGGGTACAAGGGTAACCCATTAATAAATAAATCATAATATAGTATAAAGACATAATGATATATATATAAGAACATGGTATGAATATTTGAATGACATACCTCATGAAAAGAAAACATGAAAGAATAGAGAAGATGCAATTACTTTTATGAAAAAATCAGCAGCCTAAAGACGTCAATTAAAAATTAAAAAAATCAATTGATGAGAGTGGAAATGGGTCCCTAATAATTTTGAAATTAAATGGGAATTATAAAAGATATAGAATAAAAATCTCCCAAAAATAAAATGGAACTATAAGACATAAAAGAAATGAAGTTATGTCTTAGGAGATGAGGGTGAAAGGATCCCTTACTGATTTGGTAAATTTTGAAATGTACACCCTATGAAAGAAGGTTCATATAATGAATATGTAAATACCCATTAATTAATGTATATTACACAATGAATAAAATAATGTGATGTACATAAACCACACAAAAGGAAATAGTGGAAAATATTCCATGAATCTCACAGGAATAAGAAGTGACATTAATATCGCTTACCACGTAGTATTCAATCGAATCGTATGAAAAAAAATTACTAACCACCAAAAGAATCACTGGATTTCATTAATATAAAGATAACACTAATAATATATATCCAATGTAATTACACAATAGACCTCATTCTATAAATATGTTTCAAATAATTGAAATCTCTCAGGCATAAAAGTGAGATAAGATTCCATTACCACGTTTCCGACATGACTTGCTCGTAACATCCTTTTCTTACTGAATGATAAACTTAAGTTGATTTAAACTTGATTAAAAATATTTTTAAAGTTTATTATCACTTTTATATCACTTATTACCTTTCTATAACAATTATTTAATTGTTTGAGTTCATAATGGAAATTTTGTCGATGTTCGGAACTTGTGTCAAAAAATGGACTTCGTATAATCACATGATGTTCATGTGTTCTAATGTTCATTAAATCCAGAATGGTATTCATCATTTAGATGTAATATATATCATATATATAAATTATATATTTTTACATACATTATTATATAACATTTGGAGATAAGAAATGAAATGCATCGTTCATGGAGACGGTAAGCCGTATGTACGCATGAACGCTACATTCTTTTCTATTTCATAATTTAATGGAATGAAAAAAAATGAAACATAGGTATATTATTATTATAGTATCATATATATGTTATATATTTTACATAAGTTCGTAAATTCTATCCTTTATATGTTCCATGTATGGCATTAACGATTCAAATAATTTTGAGGGGGCGGTAGTCCGCACGTCCTAAAATGATATTATCACATTTACCTATTATGGAAACCATAATGGTATGCCAAGAAAGAAAAATATAGAAGAATAATGAAAAAATTAACATAATATATATATCATATATAAATACAGTGACATCTTAATGGCCACCATGAGAGACATTAGGATATAATTGAACAATCATCATTTCGTGATGCAGTAGTTCGCCGTCCACAGAAAAAATATGTTCTTCACCCATTAGATTAAGGTGTGTGTTAGTGTATCTCGAATCCTTCTCATAATAAAATACTAGTATATTGAAGATACTTGTTTTGTTACAAAATAAAGAAATAAAAAGATTTTAGTGGTTGGGAGAATCAAAATAAAACAAAAGAATATAAGAAAAGACATTACATTTAAATCGGGTAAATCCCCTTGGTTTGAACCTAATGGGTTTCTTAAAAATCTTTCTGCCAAAGGAAAGCCTTATAGTATGAAGAGAGGGATCTTAGGAGCTTATTTCTATAGAGTTTGGATGGTACAAATTTTTGAGGAGTGTAATAAAGGGGTAGAGTGTGGGTTATTTTTATAATGGAGAAGAGGGGCTCTTTTGGAAAAAATGAAAATAATATTTTATCATATAATTATTTTCAGTTTATAAAGGTCACAAAATAATTAAAGTAGAATATACGGAATTCCATGTTCGAAATAAAATCATCCAATAATAATTGGATAAGTTTTGGATATTATTTTAAACTTTATCTTCTTATTTACTTAAATCATTCATTAGTGATGTAAACACTACATTATCATTGTGTCATAATTAATATTATTTATTCGATGTCTAAAAATTATAAAAAAATTACCATGATGTAGTAAATATTATTATCTTTCTAATGAATATTTATAGTCAAAATGATAAGTTATATAACACCATGTAAAAATTGTATTAGTAAAACAATACATGTTTGTGACATTTTTATTTCTACTTTAAATAAAAATTTATTAATGTCATTATCATTCCCACGTGGCTTCATGGGGTCCCCAATTTGACCCATGGATTTTATTGGTCGGACATGACTCATAAAATAAGGTTAGGAAATGTTTCAAGGTATTTTTATATTTTTATAATATTATTTTTACCTTAAATTACTATAATTATCTTTAATCGCGGTTAATAAAACTCAAATGTGACTATTCACCAAAAATTATTTTCATCCCATTGAACCAAATTTTTACATAATAATTTCAACCATCTATGGTGGATTTTAAAAATTTAATTTTTATAAGCGGTAATATTTCATTTAAACAAAAAATTCAGTTTTTTAACTACTACATAGTGGTTTCACTATTCATCAAAAATTGATGTTTTTTATAAAAATACCCAAAAATTAACTCTAAGAAACATTTGATATTACAAATTGAAAAATGATATAAATTTTAACAAATTCAAAACATATAATTTTCATTATTTAATTTTATAATTAATTCCCTCTGTCAAAACAAAGAGCGTGTTTTTATGAAACAATATGTATCAAAAAATTGACAGTTGTTTATGTTCAATTTCAAAGTGAAATTAACTCCAATGACCAACATTTGATTAAATGTTAAAAATATATTATAATTACACTATAAAACCAATTTAATATAAAATATAACCATATAAATAAATTAGATTAAAATGAGGTTTTGAATTAAAATGCATCATTTTTCACTAATCATTAAAAAATAGACTTTTTCGGAAAAATAACAAAAGTTTACAAAAAGTAAATTTTGATGTCCCAATTCCAAAGAATGATTTTATTTTGTCAGATATAACATATAAAAGTGAAAAAAGTATATTTAAAAAGGGTTCGCCATCAAAAGGTAGTTAATCATCCTTTTAAATAATATTAGAATATTTATGCTTAAAATTGGATTCATTCATACTTTAATCCTTTAACATTTATTCTATAAATCTAAAAATATTTAACAAACATATATAATCATATTTTAGTAAGTTCTTTTAATTCCCACTAATACAATTTTTAGGCGTTAACTACCATTTAAAATAATATTATTATATTATTAGTGTGCACGTAAGATTTCAAAGAAACCCGTTGTTGTGTATCCGGTACACTATCGAACATAGAAACCCCTTTAATGTAATATTAATATTTAATTCAAAAATATTAATAAATAATAAAATTTCATATTTTTTATTTATTTGGGATGTTACAAACTTCCCCTGTGTTGGATATTATTTCCTCACAATTTTCAAAATTGGGCATGGAAACATCATTGAAAGTCTCACATCAGAAAAAGAGTCAGTAAAACTATCACTTTAAAAGATATAAAGAGAAGTAAAAAAGGTCACCTGAGTTAAACCATACTATGATTCCATGTAGGAAAACATGGATATGGAAGAGAAAACAAATGGTCATGTTTTGAGGGAGTGTCACGACCCGTCCTCGGGGCCCGTGCCGTGACTACCCCAAGCCTACCTTCCATAGGCCAGGGGCTGGTGACTAGCACCAAAGGCGTAAATCCCGATAACTGGGAAGGCATTGCCTTTATAAAAGTAAACAAAACACCACAGAGTACAAGGGGAAGTAATACACTAAGTACAAAAAGGAAGTGCTGAAATCAAATGGACCAGAATACAGAGCCAATCGAAAGTACAACTACAACTGAACAAAAGTACAACAGAAAAGACAAGCAGCTGGAAGAATGGAAGCAGCTCCCGGGTCATCCTCCTCGGATCCTACCTGAAGTGTAGGTACAGAGAGCATAGCTCCTAGATCGTCCACCACAGATCCTACCTCAAGGGTAGGTACAGATAGCCTCCACAATGCTTTCGCCCGTCAACCTCCTCCGAGTGTCGTCTCGTCTTGAAGTCCAGCTCCAAATACTGACTCATCGTGAGGTCCACCTCTGGGTACCATCCAGTCCTCGAACACTCGGCCTATGTCAGCGTTGCCCATCATCTGCAACCAACACATCGATGTGCGGGCATAACCCGTGCAGCGGTGAGTATAACGATACTCAGTAGGGACCTCGAGACCCTCAAGGTTTCACTAAATCCAACAAGGTTAACCACAAAGAAGATCTCAACAGATAATCTCTACTTAGGTATATGACCATACATATACCCAAGTTATCATGTAACCCATCCCATTCATGAGGAAACACAGAGATTGTGAAATCAACAGATAACCACTACCCAGGTATATTACCATACACATACCTAAGTTATCAAGTGACCCATCTCAATCATGAGGTAAACACGAGATCATAGACTCAGCTCAACCAGGATTTTATTCATGACGTCTAACCACGATTACTGGAGAACTCCTCCTCCATCGAGTACAGTGTGCCTGCCGCTATAACCAAGCACGCTGAACTCCACCTTTGTCGAGTACAGAGGGCATGCCGCTACAACCATGCGCGCCTAACTCCTTGGACTGCTGTAGTACTCCACTTGTCGAGTACTATAGCCCTGCTGCTACAACCAAGCGCTTCCCACCATGGGTCTGCCGCTACAACCAAGCGCTCCCCCTCATAGGTTCTAGAGCTACTCCTTCTGTTGAGTACCATGGGTCTGCTACTACTACCAACCGCTCCTCCACAGTCGGTCTACCGCTACAACCAAGTGCTCCCCCTCATAGGTTCCAGAGGTACTCCTTCTGTTGATTATCACTGGTCTGCCACTAAAACCAAGCGCTCCTCCACCGTTGGTCTTCTTCTACAACCAAGCGCTCCCCCTCATAGCCTCCAGAGGTACTACTTTTGTTGAGTACCGCGGGTCTTCTGCTACTACCAAGAGATCCTCCGCCGTGGGTCTGCTTCTACAACCAAGCGCTCCCCACTGGGCTATCTGAAACACACCATGTCGATAGATCAGCAGTCATCAAATCTCAGCCAGATACTAGGTCTCTGCACTCAACTAGATCATCACCGAAAGGGTCCACTCCATGAGCTACTGGTCGATACTCCAAGTATAAAAAAGTTCCATGAATAATTATTTCAAAGTACCGCCTCGTCATAGGGGTCTCAATGCAAAAGACAGCGCGTTAGTCGGACGCCCGATCTGTTAGTTACTAGCCTTTTCGTCCCAGGGGCCCGGTTGGTATCGTATGCGAACCAACCCAGTCGTATCCCGACTGTACCCCAAAATCTCATAGGGTATGCTCATAGGGATCGTTTCTCAACGTGATCACCAACACCGCTGACGGTTCATCAAACGGACGTCCGATCTGAAAGTTATCAGCCTTTCCGTTCCAGGGGCCCGGTTGGATATCGGGTACAATCCAACCCTGCCGCTATCCAACTGCATCTAAAACTCAGGAAAATCATTCCAAAAGTTCAGTCTCATCAAGATGAATCCAACAAAGTCGACGGCACATCAATCAGACATCCGAAGCTCAGGATATAAATGTTTCCGCTCCGAGGGCCCGGTTGGTTTCATATCCGAACCAACCCGGCCATTCTCAAAGTTCTCTGAAACCTTGAGTGTAATAAACCAGAATGATCGTCTCGATCCAAGGATCACATCTCAACTGACGGTGCGTCGATCGGAGGTCTGTCGCCCTAGTTATGGGCGTTCGAATGGAAACAATCCGAAATGGGGGGTTTGGGCCTGGCCCGGCCCAGCCCCACCCCCCCTAGGCTGGCCCGAACCGGGTCGACCCGACCGGCGCGGCCCGGCCGGATGGCCGGGCGCGGCTCGGCCGGATGGCCGGGCGCGGCTCGGCCAGCGTGGCTGATCAGAAGCCACAGAGCGGGGGGGGGGGGGGGGGTGGTGTGCGGCCCCCTCACCGTTGATTGATGCCGGCGGCGGTTTGCGCCACCGTCGTTCCTCCGGGATCCCGCGCGGCCGCGGGATCTCCCCTGGCGCACCGCTGCGGCAAGCCACGGCGGTTTGTTTCCTCCGGCAGCGCACTAGGGTGCCGCTGCCTCATGGTGGCCGGACGGCTTCGGTCGCCGGCGGCGCCGCGCCGGCGACCCTCGCCTCCATGGTTTTCGCAGGCCACCGGAGTTGCTCCGGTGGTCCGTTTTCAATTCCGTCTGTGCCGGCGTTCATCTCGCATTTCAAACATTACTTCGGAATCATCAAACTGCCTCTGCGGCCCGTTATGTCATCTCTAGATGATCCACCGTCAATTAAACGGTCTACGGAGCCTTCTAATTTTCACAATGGTGTCGCGCGATGGCGCCACGCTTCTTCGCCTGTTCCTCAATTGTTTCCGCGCGGTGCCATTGTACCGTGCCTTATTTAATCGTGCTGCAACAAGAACAACCATCAAAGGGGGAGGAGGGTCGGCCGTGTTCACATTGTCCGACCTCATCCCGTTATTTCGATAATAGGCGGCTCAAACGACTATCAACAATTAAATCAAGGCCGAGGATATAACCCACATAGATTTAATTGAACCAAAACCCCCTACCTCGTGATGTGATCCCTCGATGGATCTGCAGAGAGGTAGCGTCGTTCGTTGACGTCGGAAGGTGACGTCGTCATTTGCGATTTTCCCACGGTGGTGTCTCCTCCTTTGATGGAGACCGGGAAGAGTTCTTCTTTGAAGGTCTTGGAAGGCCTGACGTCGCCCAAGTGTACTCAAAGATGTGACGTATCCCCTATTGTTGTAGAGAAGGAAGAAAGGGGCACATCGCCGCTCTTTGGTGTCGGCGTTCTTTGTCAGAGATTTGCGTTCTTAGCGTTCGTCAATATGGAAGAAGTTTTCCAAAGCTTAGAGCTTTCTCTCCCAATCCTCCCCACACAACAACAAAATCTCTCAAATAAAATAAGACTTATCTTATTTTATTACATCAACCCAAGCATTTTAAATTTTAAAAATCAAACACTTAACTCACTTAATTAATTAAGTGAGTTGGCATGATTAAAGACGAGAGAGAGGGAGGTGAGTGGTCTCACATTAAAGGAGGTTTAAAAATGTTAAGAAGAGTAACCAATTAATGAGAGGAGAGGTTTAAGGGAGTTTAGGGAAGATGAAAGGGGTGGGGTTCATGTGGGCCCCACCCCACCTTTAAACCTCTCATGGGTAGTTAGGGGCTTGTAAGTCCCACCCTAACTAACCCATGTTGGATATAACCATTAGGATAAAGAATTAATAAAAAAAATTGTTCCACAATTTTTTTATTCAATTCTTTATTAAGTCCACAAATTTTTAACAACTCCTCCCGAGAAAACGAAACTCCAGAAAAGGTGTTCCTAAGAATTTACTGGTGCTATGGTTTCATCGGTTCCATCGGATTTCTATTCCGAGCACCGGTTTAAATGTTAGAAAAACCCGCTCGTTCGTTCACTGAATGTACCTGAGCTAAACTTCAGAAATTGATTTCGGGCACACCGGGCCTCGGAATCAGGTGCCGTCAGAAACTGAGTTCTTGTAAAATTCAAAAGAAATTAAGAAAAAATTTACCTTGAAATTTCTCGATCTTTACATTACTCCCACCTCAGGGATTTACGTCCCTGTAAAGCTTTAACACAAACTAGGGATACCAAAGCGGTACTGAGCACGCATCTGAGCCTCCCGCTCCCATGTGCTCACCTGGAGGTTCCCGTTCTTCCTAAGAAAATTCACAAGAGGAATCGAACATCCTTATAGGACCTACCCATGTCGATCGTCAACCTCTACTGGAACCCCGAAAAAGTCACCCCATCGCCAACGTACAGCTCCCCATGGTCGATGAAAAGCGAAGGGTTAAGCTCGTATCTCCTTAGTTGAGATACATGGAAGTCATCGTGCACCTAGTGCAACTGAGGTGGATGGGTCAAACGGCAATCCACCTCGCCTACCCTGCTATGGACCTGAAAATGTCCACTGAACCTCGGAGATAACTTACCGCCTTGGCCACATCTCTGTAAACCTCGTCGAGGTGATACCCGTATATGGACGTGATCATCATCCTCGAACTCAAGAGGTATCCGCCCCATGTCAACAAAAGACTTTTGTCAACTATGAGCTGTCCTCATCTGCTCTTGGATGACTTGGACCTTTCTGGTCCTACAAGAGCTGCTGAGATTTCCTCTTTGCCGATAAGAGAAATCTGGTCTCATCCCCTGGATAAACAAAATTCTTCGCCTAATACAGTCAATCCCGACATGGACGATACTAATACATACCAAGGATGATGTCATAAGGCCTCGACGCTACTACCAAGAGATCCAACCATTACTCTTGCCTCCAAGGGTTGAGTCACACTGTCGGCATCTGTGTGTGGTCACTGGGTCTCCTCCAGTAGGTATCTCAAAGTGAGGGTCAATTCAACGGTTTTTAAACCGGAACCTCTTAGTAACAACATAAAGAGGGGACAAGAAGGTAAAGACCACAAGAAAGGTGTCTTTTATTACTGCAACTCAAATTAAAAAGACACAAATCATCTACAAACAAACTTCAACAGAGCTAGAAGCAACATGAACAAATGTTTCCATGTCTGGAGCTAGTCCCGCTCTTGTCCATCTGCTCCTGGAGCTCCATGATCGTAGGCCTCAGATGCCTAAAGCTGAGCTCTCCCATGTCCACTTGTTCACTGCGGTCGGGGTGGACCTCCTGGTGGTGGTGGTGGCAGCACCTCCAAGCACCGTCCACTTCCAGCTGCACGGCCAGCTCCCCTTCCATGGTCTCCTTCTCCATGCGGTCCGCCTCGATCGAACTTCTGCCTCTGCCCGTGAGGTCCTTCATTCATCTTATGGTCATCTGTATGGAGGGTCAGACAGTCACGAGCCATGTGACCAACCCCGCCAGAGGAGTAACACTGTCCGAGCATGGTAAGTCGTTCTCCACCCCGGGTGCCTCGCACAAACGATCATGTGTCATGCGGTCGACCAACTGTAGGTCTAGTCCTCTTGGACCTCTGCGTCATCTGTCTAATGCCTGCTGCAGAAGACTCTACCACAAGCCGGCTAGTGGTGGGTCCTACTGTTGGAGACTGCTCAGCAAGAAAACTCTCCACTAAGAGGGCCCACTCCAACACCCATGTCTGTGTCAGAATGCTATGAGAAACAACTGAAGCTTTGATCTCTCGCCAGACCCCCTACTCGAAGGTTCGGGCCCTGAAGAATGGGTCTCGTACCATGTCTGTGGAATAGCGCGAGATATCGGTAAACCTCACTGCGTACTGGGCTACTGTCATGTTGCCCTACCGCAGCTATAGCAGCTCCTCGATGCGCACCGCTCGGACGGTGGCTAGGATGAACTCTGAGCGAAAAGTCTCTCAAAGTCCGTCCAAAGGAGAGATGCCTCGTCGTGCACCTGGAGTATCAATCTCTACCATCTGCCTGCTACCGCATGCAGGAGGCTCACTGCATAGACCACCATAAGGTCAACTAGTGTCCCTACCAAATGGAAAACTCGAACAACAGCCTCCAGCCATTCCTCAGCTGCCTGAGGGTTTGTCTCCCAACAGAACCTGGGCGGTCGCTGCCGCTGAAACTTGTGCAGTGCACTATGGCGATGTGCACCGTCAGCGGCTGGGGCTGGTAGCATCTGTGGCTCGGCGGGTAGAGGTTCCGCTGGTGCCTCTGCTGTCAAAGGGCCTTGTACCGAGGCCTTGTCGCTCGGTGGACTGTCATCACGCACAACTCTCAGAACCCTAGTTGGCTGCCATCGTGGGGCCATCCTGAAAAGAGACAGGTGCGCCACAGTCAGAACAGTATAACTGGTGAGCTGACACAAGTAATCATAAAGAAAACATGAAACACACATGCAATCAATGTTTTCGTGCATTAAGTCAGGAATCAGAAGTCAGGGTCCTGGTGTACAGATACATCGTCCACCGCACCAACACTGGACTCCCTGGACTGATAACCACACTCAATACTCTTAACATTATTTCTTCACATAGAAGAAAGATCAGAGTTCAAAGTTTTGCGGTAGAACTAAACTCCTCTGATACCAATTTGTCACGACCCGTCCTCGGGGCCCATGCCGTGACTACCCCAAGCCCGCCTTCCATAGGCCAGGGGCTGGCAACTAGCACTAAAGGCGTAAATCCAGATAACTGGGAAGGCATTGCCTTTATAAAAGTAAACAAAAAACCACAGAGTACAAGAGGAAGTAAAACCCTAAGTACAAAAAGGAAGTGTTGAAAAGTAAATGGGCCAGAATACACACCCAATCGAAAGTACAGCTACAACTGAACAAAAGTACAATAGAAAAGACAAACAGCTGGAAGAATGAAAGCTGCACCTGGGGCATCCTCCTCCGATCCTACCTGAAGGGTAGGTACAGATAGCATAGCTCCTGGATCGTCCACCACAGATCCTACCTGAAGGGTAGGTACAGATAGCCTCCACAATTCTCTCGTCCGTCAACCTCCTCTGAGTGTTGTCTTGTCTTGAAGTCCACCTCCAAATACTGACTCATCGTGAGGTCCACCTCTGGGTACCGTCGAGTCCTTGAACACTCGACCTCTGTCCGCGCTGCCCGTCGTCTGCAAACAACACAACGAGGTGCGGGCATAGCCCGTGTAGGGGTGAGTATAACGATTCTCAGTAGGGACCTCGAGACCCTCAAGGTCTCACTAAATCCAACAAGGTTAACCACAAAGAATATCTCAACAGATAACCTCTACTTAGGTATATGCCCATACATATACCCAAGTTATCAAGTAACCCATCCCTATCACGAGGAAACACAAAGATTGTGAAATCAACGGATAACCACTACCCAGGTATATTCCCACACATATACCTATGTTATCAAGTGATCCATCTCAATCATGAGGAAAACACAAGATCATATACTCAGCTCAACCAGGAATTTATTCATGACGTCTAACCACGACTACTGGAGAACTCCTCCTCCGTCGAGTACAGTGGGCCTGCTGCTACAACCAAGTGCGCTGAACTCCTCCTCTGTCGAGTACAGAGGGCCTGCCGCTACAACCAAGCAAGCCAAACTCATTGGACTATTGTAGTACTCCACCTGTCGAGTACTATGGTCCTTATGCTACAACCAAGCGCTTTCCACCATGGGTCTGCCGCTACAACCAAGCGCTCCCCCTCATAGGTTCCAGAGGTACTCCTTCTGTTGAGTACCATGGGTCTGCTGCTACTACCAAGCGCTCCTCCACTGTGGTTCTGCCGCTACAACCAAGCGCTCCCCCACATAGATCCAGAGGTACTCCTTCTGTTGAGTACCGTGGGTCTGCCGCTACAACCAAGTGCTCCTCCGCCGTGGGTCTTCTTCAAAAACCAAGTGCTCCCCCTCATAGCCTCTAGAGGTACACCTTCTATTGAGTACCATGGGTCTGCTGATACTACCAAGAGCTCCTCTGCAGCGGGTCTGCTTTTACAACCAAGTGCTCCCCACTGGGCTATTCGAAACACACCGAGTCGATAGATCAGTAGTCGTCAAGACTCAGCCAGCTACTAGGTCTTTGCACTCTACTAGATCGTCACCAAAATGGTCCACTCCACGAGCTACTGGTCGATACTCCATGTATCACAAAGTTCCACGAATAAGTATCTCAAAGTACCGCCTCATAATAGGTGTCTCAACGCAACAGATGGCGCGTCAGTCGGACGCCCGGTCTGTGAGTTACTAGCCTTTTTGTCCCATGGGCCCGGTTGGTTTCGTGGGAAAACCAACCCAGTTGTATCTCAACTGTACCCCAAACTATCATAGGGTATGCTCATAGGGACCGTTTCTCAACGTGATCACCAACACCGCTGACGGTTCGTCAAACGGACGTTCGGTCTGAATGTTATCAGCCTTTCTGTTCCAGGGCCCCGGTTGGATTTTGGGTACAATCCAACCCGGCTGCTATCCAAGTGCATCCAAAACTCAGTCAAATCATGCCAAAACTTCAGTCTCATTAAGATGAATCCAACAAAGTCTACGGCACGTCAATCGGACGTCCGGAGCTAAAGATATAAACGTTTCCGCTCCGAGGGCCCGGTTGGTTTCGTATTCGAACCAACCCGGCCATTCTCAAAGTTCTCTGAAACCTTGAGTGTAATAAACCGAAATGATCGCCTCGATCCAAGGATCACATCTCAACTGATGGTGCATAGATCGGAGGTCCGTAGCCCATGTTATGGGCGTTCGAACGGAAACAATCCGAAATGGGGGGTTTGGGCCCGGCCCGGCTCGGTGCCAACCCCCCTGGGCCGGCCCGAACCAGGTCGACCCGGCCGTCGCGGCCCGGCCGCAGGGCCGGCCGCGGCTCGGCCAGTGTGGCTGATCAGAAGCCTCGGAGCGGGGGGGTGCATGGCCCCCTCACTGTTGATTGATGTCGGCGGCGGTTTGCGCCGCCGCCGTTCCTCCGGGATCCCACGCGGCCGCGGGATCTCCCATGGCGCACCGCCGCGGCAAGCCGCGGCGGTTTGTTTCCTCCGGCGGCGCGCTAGGGCGCCGCTGGCTCCTAGCGTCCGGATGTCTCCAGTCGCCGGTGGTGCCGTGCCGGCGACCCTCGCCTCTTGGGTTTCTGCGGGCCACCGGAGTTGCTTCAGTGGTCCGTTTTCAATTCCGTATGTGTCGGCATTCATCTCGCGTCTCGAACTTTACTACGGAATCATCAAACTGCCTCTGCGGCCCGTGCTGTCATCGCCCGATGATCGACAATCAATTAAACGGTCTGCAGAGCCTTCTAATTGTTGCAACGGTGTCGCGCGACGGCACCACGCTTCTTCGCCCGTTCTTCAATTGTTTCCGCGCGGTGCCCTTGTACCTTACCGCCTTTAATTGTGCCGCAACAAGAACAACCATCAATGGGGAAGGAGGATCGACTGTGTTCGTGTGGTCCGACCTCCTCCAGTTATTTCGATAATAGGCGGCTCAAACGACTATCAACAATTATATCAAGGCCGAGGTTATAACCCACATAGATTTAATTGAACAAAAACCCCCTACCTCGTGTTGTGATCCATAGATGGATATGCGGAGAGGTAGCGTCATTCGTTGACGTCGGAAGGTGACGTCGTCATTTGCGATTTTCCCACGGCGGTGTCTCCTCCTTTGATGGAGACCGGGAAGCATTCTTCATCAAAGGTCTTGGAAGGCCCGACGTCGCCCAAGTGTACTCAAAGATATGACGTATCCCATCTTGTCACAGAGAAGGAAGAAAGGGGTACGTCGCCGCTCTTTGGTGTCGGCGTTCTTCGTCAGAGAGTTGCGTTCTTCGCGTTCTTCAAGAAGGAAGAAGTTCTTCAAAGCATAGAGCTTTCTCTCCAAATCCTCCTCACACAACAACCAAATCTCTCAAATAAAATAAGACTTATCTTATTTTATTACATCAAGCCAAGAATTTTAAATTTTAAAAATCAAACACTTAACTCACTTAATTACTTAAGTGAGTTGGCATGATTAAAGGAGAGAGAGAGGGAGGTGAGTGGTCTCACATTAATGGGGGGTTAAACATGTTAAGAAGAGTTACCAATTAATGAGAGGAGAGGTTTAAGGGAGTTTAGGGAAGATGAAAGGGGTGGGGTTCATGTGGGCCCCACCTCTCCTTTAATCCTTTAATGGGTAGTTAGGGGCTTGTAAGTCCCACCCTAACTACCCCATGTTGGATATAACCATTAGAATAAAGAATTAATAAAAAAATTGTTCCACAATTCTTTATTAATTCCACAAATTTTTAATACCTCCTCCTAAGAAAACACAACTCCAGAAAAGGTGTTCCTAAGCATTTATCGGCGTTGCGGTTTCATCGGTTCCCTCGGATTTTGATTCCGAGCACCGGTTTAAATGTTAGAGAAACCCGCTCGTTTGTTCACTTAACGAACCTGAGCTAAACTTCGGAAATTGATTCCGGGCACACCGAGCCTCAGAATCTGGTGCCGTCAGAAACTGAGTTCTTGTAAAATTCCAAAGATATTAAGAAATAATTTACCTTGAAATTTCTGGGTCTTTACAGGGAGAGTGATAGAAAATATGATTAGGATAAATTTAACCACAAGAATATCACAAACTTATGATGTGTGTAAACGGTCCTTGATTACCTAGTAGGAATCATAAAACATTAATGTTTTTTGTTTTACATTACTTTTCATAATATTAAGGAATTAATTTACTACATAGAATAAAAACATAAGGAATTATTCTTACCTTCAAGTAGATTTTCATGCTTTAAAAAGTTTCTAGCAAAACTAATCTTTTCTCCAAACGATGTGCATTGAAAAAGACTTGGTCACATCCAAAGAACAAGAATAATCTTCTAGAGAATCACATAATCCAAAAAAGGAGAACTATACATTTCCTTTGTATTTAGACATCAACTAAAGCCAAAATGGTATGTATGAGATCATATAATCCCCAAAAATGATAATCCGTAATAAAATAATACTACTATTAACCTCCAAAATTCATCAAATAGTACACAAAGTTCAGGAAAGACCATTCAATCCAAAATCGTCCTTAATATTCATAAAAAATAATCCAAACTATGATTTAAACCCAAATCTCTGAATGATTTAATCTCATATCCTTCCACAATAAATGTTAACATTTATCTCCAAATAATATCGACTACTCTTAAAGTCTCATACTAAAGTTTAATTAACCTAATCCAATATTCTCTATGATAGGTTAATCTTTTTCAAGAAATAACTGAAATCACAATATGTCCACAATGAATGCATATATTCTTACAAAATAATAATTTCAACCATTACTCCACAAATCAAATCCTGTAGTATTTTATTTTCCTCATGCATATAGTATTCCAAAAGAGAAAACATATTCCAAAATAACCATTATTATATAATCAACAAATAATTTTCACATACCTAGGATATCCATTTAATAAAAAATAAGATCCCAAAATCAAATTATTCTTGATCCATAAAATCATTTAACTTAAAATAATAAGTCATAATAACCAGGGACTTCACGTTGTCTAGTGGAAGGCGATAAAACCCAATGGAACTTTGGTTGTGGGTTCGATTCCATATTTTTGTTCGACGCAATGGGTTGTCACACGGACTGTGTGTTGTCCATTTTATAAAACAAATAAAATAATCCCAACATGTTTTAACCTCAAAGGTTTTATTATACCATTCATTTTCATCCCAACACATTAAGATAGTTCCACTCGTATCTAGATAGGGATGTATTTTCATGATAAATTACTTACTCCATACTCACCAGAATACCATGAAGTTTTCTTATATTTAACCATTTATATAGGGTTCTTCCTAATGTTTTCATAGCCTAATTTTCATAAATAACTAAACTATCCCTTGATACCAAATATAGAATCCAACCATTGTATTTCATAACATTTCATAACAATTTACAAACAGAGGATCTTTAAATTCTAGTGTCTTTGAAATCATGGACATAGAACATGAAAACAAAAAAAAAACATTATTCTAATCTACTTGTAATGCTTCATCATATGTTCATCCTATGCACAAATACTTCATCTCATATCTTGTAGACATAAATCAAAGTAAAGGGAGATCAGAAGGTCTAGTAAGTGTAAACATGGAATATGTTTACTTGTGATATTTAGAAGAACATGAATGAAAACATAAAGACATGAGAAATGGATGTATAGGAATACCATAATGAAAATAACTTCAAACATACATGCATATGTAGCTACAACATTTCATTTAAACATTCATGTAAATATCAACAATGTCCATCCCTAAGGTTTCATAAAAATTACCAAGGTTATTCACCATGGTATCATAAAAATTAACAAGGTTATTCACCAAGGTATCATAAAAATTCTCAATGCTATTCACCAAGGTTTCGTGAAACTTTTCATCTCTAGAGATTAATTATTTACCCAATGCATTGGAGCGCTATCAGGGATCACCCTTAATATTTATCCACATTCATGTGAACCATGCATATAATAAAAAACATTTCATAAATAACCCATATAGAATAAAATAAATGGGTTTCATTTCCAAATCATGACGTTTTAAAAAGTACTTAAAAATAGGATCATTATGTCATTTTTAACCCATGGAATGAGAGTGACGATTATTTGTATATCAATTATATTATCAAATATATGTATTTATGAATTCTCTTAGTAAAAAAATAGGTCTGAGTATTCACATAAACAAAACAAGATAATTTCCTGAGAGAAAGAGTAAGAAATTTTTAGACAAAATTTCCGCAGCATAACGGCTACATAACGTGGTTTTAGAAAATGCTAAAAATAGAGGGTAAAGGATTAAATAATAATAAATAACTCATAATATAGTATAAATACATAATTATATGGATATAATAACATGGTAAGGATATTTTAATGCCATACCACATGAAAATGAACTTGAAATAAAAGAGAAGATGCGATATCTTTTATGAAAAATTTTGTATCTTAACGACGTCACATAAAAATTCCAAAAATAAATTGATGATAGTGGAAATGGTTCTCTCAGAATTTGGACATGAAATTTATAGTGGAAAATATAAATAATAACAATCCACCACAAAATAAAATTGAATTATAAGACATAACATAAACAAAGTCATGACTTAAGAGAGAAGGGTGAAAGGATCCCTTACCGATTTGGTAACATTCGAAACGTACACCCTATGATAGAAGGATCATATAATGAATATTTAAATACCCATAAATTAAAGTATATTAAACTAATAGTACAATAATAGTAAGTAAATATTCCCAAAAAAAGGAAATAGTTTAAAATATACCATGAATCTTATATGAATAAGAAGTGAGATAAAAATCCATTACCACGTTGAATTCAATCCAATCGTATGACCAAAAATTAAAAAACACAAAAATAATCACATGATACCATTAATATTAAGATAATACTGATAATATATATCATATTTTAGTACACAATACACCTCATCCTATAAATAAGTGGCGAACAATTGAAATCACTCGGACTTGAAAGTGAGATAAGAATCCCTTACCACATTTCCGACTTGACTCGATCGTATATTCTTTGTTCTTCATGAATAATAAACTTATGTCAATTTCTTATTTCTTAAGAATAATTTCCCAGTTTATTATCCCTATTATATCAGTCATTACCTTTCTATAAAAATTATTTAATTGTTTGAGTTCATTATGGAAATTTTGTCGATGTTCGTAACTTCAGTCAAAAAATGGACTTTGTATAATCACATGATGTTCATGTGGTCTAAAGTTCATTAAATCCAAAATTATATTAAGAATTTATATGTAATATATATCATATATATACATTATATTTATTTACATATAATAGTTCATAACATTTGATGATAAGAAATGAAATTCACCGTTCATGGAGATGGTAAGTCGTACGTACGCATGAACGCTACTTTCATTTCTATTTCATACTTTAATGAAATGAAAACATAAGGAAACATAGGTATATTATAATTACAGTATAATATATATGTTATATATGTTACATATGTTCATAACTTCTATCTTTTATACGTTCCACGTATGGCATTAACGAAACAAATCATTTTGAGGGGGTTGTAGTCAACACTTCTTAAAATGAAATTATTGTGTTTACCTATGATGGAAACAATAAAGTTATTCCATAAAAAGAAAAATAAAAAAGCAAAAGGAAATCATAAAATTATTATATATATCATATATAAATACAGTGACATCTTAATGGCCACTATGAGAGGCGGTAGGAGATAATTGAACAATCATCGTTTCGTGAGGCAGTAGTTCACCGTCTACAGAAATATTATTTTCTTCACCCATTAGATTAATGTGTGTTTTAGTTTAGCTCGAATAATTCTCATAACAACATCCTAGTATATTGAAGATACTGGTTGTGTTAAAAATTAAAGTAATAAAAAGAGTTTAGGAGTTTGTAGATGCAAAATAATACAAATGAACATAAGAGAAGACATCACCATTAAATCAGTTAACTCCCCTTGGGTGGAACCAAACAGGTTTTTTTAATTGCTTTCTACCTAATGTAAGGATTCTAATATGAATAGAGGGATAATGGGAGATTATATTTGTAGATTTTAGACGATCCAACGGTATTGAGAATTGTAATAAAGGCGTATGAAGTGGGGTCTTTTATAAGGGAGAGGAGGGGCTCTTTTGGAAAGCATAAAAATATTATTTTATTATATAATTATTTTCGGTTTCTAAAGGTCCAAAAATCAATATAGTAGAAGATAAGGTGTCCCATGTTCTTAATAAAATCATCAAATAAGAATTGGATAAGTGTTAGATAATATTTTAAACTTTATTATCTTATATAATTAAATCATTCATTAATGAAGTAAACACTAGATCATCATTGTGTCCTAAATATTATTATTTATTTGATGTCTAAAAGTTATAAATTCATTTCCATGATCTATGAAATATTTTTATCTATCTAATTAATATTTTTTAATCAAAATTATAACTTATATAACCCCATGTAAAAATTGTTTCAGTAAAATAATATATGTTTTTGAAATTTTTATTTTTACTTTAAATAAAAAGCCATAAATTCCAGTATCGTACCCAACTGGCTCCATGGGGCCCCCAAATTGACCCATCGATTGTCGTGGTCAGCCATGACTCATCCAATATGGTTATGACATGTGTCAAGGTATTATTATGTTTTTAATATACTTTTTTCCATAAGTTACCCTAATTATCTTTAATCATGGTTAATAAAACTCAAAATATACTATTCACCAACATTTATTTTCATCCCATTGCAGCACATTTTACTTACTAATGAACACCATTTATGTATTATTTTTGAAATTAAATTTATAGAAGTGGTAATATTTCATTTAAATGATAAATTCTGTTTTTTAACTACTACATAGCGGTTTCACAATTCATCAAAAATTGATGTTTTTCTAAACAATACCTAAAAATTCACCCTAAGATATATTTCATTTTACAAATTCAAAAATTATCTCCATTTGAACAAATTAAAAACAAAGAAGTTGAATTAATTAATTTTATAATTATTTCCTGTTGTAAAAACAAATAGCGTGTTTTTACGAAACAATATCTATCAAAAGATTAACACTTGTTTATGTTCAATTTAAAAGTGAAATTAACTCCAATGACCCCCATTGGATTAAATGGTAAAAATATATTCTAATTACACTTTAAAACTAGTTAAAAAGATAATATATACATACAAAGAAATTAGATTTAAATGGAGACGTTTAATTAAAATACATCATTTTTCACTATTCATTAAAAGATGAACTTTATTGGAAAAGTAATAAAAATTTACAGAAAGTAAATTTTGATGTCCTAATTCCAAAGAAGAATTTTATTTTTTAAAATATAACATATAAAAAAGACAATAGTAGATTTAAAAATGGTTCACCATCAAAAGATAGTTAATCAACCTTTTATAGAATATTAGAATATTTAAGGTTAAAATTTGATTCATTCATATTTTAAGACTCTAACATTTATTTGATAAATGTAAAAATATTTAATAAACATATATATTCATATTTTAGTTAGTTATGTTAATTCCTGCCAATACAACAGCTTGGCGTTAACTACCATTTAAAATAATATTATTATATTATTAGTGTGCAATGTAATATTTCAAAGAAATCCGTTGTTTTGTATCGGGTACACTATCGAACATAGAAACCCCTTTAAAGTAATATTAATATTTAATTCACAAAGATTAATAAATACGAAAATTTCATATTCTTTATTTTTCATTGATGTTACAACTAAGGTAATTATTGCATCATCATTATTTCATAAATATATTTAATTATTTAATGTCTAAAAATTATAAATAAAATACCATTGTGTAGGAAATACTTTTATATTTTAATGAATATTAATAGTAGAATTTACCTTATGTGTAACCCTATATTTAAAATTTTTTACTTATGAAAACATGAATTTAAAAATTTTAACTCTTCTTTAAAGTAAATAATAATAAATGTCATAATCTAATCCAAGTAGACCTAAAGGATGATATTTTATTCCTAAGGTAGTTTTTGGTCAAAATACAGTTATCCAATAGAATTAGGACATGCGTTAGGGAAATAATAATATCATTTTTACCATCAATTACCCTACTTACTTTTAACCATTGTACATAAAAGTCAAAATTTACTATTCAAAAAAAATATTTACAACTTATTGAACAAATTTTTACTTACTTATATAAACTGTGTGTCTTGGGTTTTCAAAATTCAACTCACAGAAGTGGTAAAATAATGTTTTATGCAAATTTGAAATGGTCCTAGATGGTGGGTAAAATACGGGAAAATGTTCAATACAATTTTATATATTTAATATTATTATAAAATGTCTCTAATTAATTACATTGAACATATAACAGAATTTATAAAATTATTTTAATTAAAAATGTTTTTTTCAATTAAAATCTATTATTTTTCACTATTAATAAAAATATGAATGTTATCAGAAAAGTACCAAAAATTAATCCACACTAATTTTTTCTACCGTGCTTCTAACTAAGAAATTAATATCATTAAAATAAATATATAAAAGTTTAAAATATTGGTTTAAATAAATGTTTCACCATTAAAAGGTGGTGAAATTTCATTTTTTGAAAAGTACTTCTTTTATTTGAAAAAAATGAATTTGTTCGTTTATTTTGTCTATTAAACACATAATATTGATTTTAATGTTATATGGATTATATAAAATTCAAAATTCTATTAATACAATTCAAAAAATCTTTTTTTGAATGACTAGTTTGGTATGTTGTGGTGCACTCGAAATAGGTGTTGTGTGTAGCGCTAGCTATTTAATTTATTTAAAGAAAATAACTTACTATGAAATCATGGGTTGTTACATTCTTCCCGCATTTGTAAATTGCAACTTTGTAATTTTTAAAATTGGGCATGGGAACTTTATTTAATGTCCCACATCGAAAAATAGTCAATAAAAATATCACTTTAAAATAAAGAAAGAGTGTACTAAGGTCAACTGAGATAACCCATACTAGGATTACATGTAGGAAAACATGGATATGAAAGACAAAATAAGTTTCAAGTTCTGATGAAGAGTGATAGAAAAAATGAACATGAGAAAGTTAACAATAAGAAAAACACAAAATTTTGATGGGATAAATAGTTATTAGTTTCCCAGTAGGAAAATTAAACAGACAACGTTTTATTGTGTAATGTTCCATTTCATAAAGATGGGGAATTTATTTATTATATTGTATTTTAACATAATGAAATATACATACTTTTTAAGTATAGTTTCATCCTATAATAATTTTTTACTACTAACTCATCATTTTTTACAAACGATGAGTATTCAAGATGACTTAGTCACACCTGAAGTGCTAGAATCAACTTCTAGAGAATCACATGATCCACAAAGGATAAATTATAAATTTTCCATTGTCTTAAAAGATTATCCAAAACCAAAATGGTTATTACATGATCCGATGATCAACAAAAAAGTTAATCCATTAATGAAATAAATTCTAATATTAATTTCTAAAATTTATCCAACAATACCCAATGATCAATAAATACCATTCAATAAACAATTTTCCTTAAAATACTTCTATAAAATTCAAACTAATGTTGAAACCCAAAACATATAAGAATTTTATTACATAGTCATCCATGTTAAATTGTATCTTCAAATAACATCGACTACACTTAATGTCACAAACCTAAAAGTAATTAACCTAATCACAAAAAAAATTAGTCACACAACCTAGGGACTTCACGTAGTCCAATAGTAGGCGATAAATCACAGTCCCACTTTGGTTGTAGGTTTGATTCCCTCATCTTTCTCCAACATGGCAGGTTGTCACATGGTCTGTGTATTGTCATTTTTCAAAAACTATATTTTATAACATTCCCAAAATGATTTAGATTCCTCAACATAACCATAACATAATTTTACCACAAATTCTATCTCATACCACACAATTTCATCCCAGAATTAAATAACATGTAATTGCCTCTAATTCAAGGATCATATAAACCAAAATGGATATTTATAACAATATCTACAATAGATAAGATAACTCTTCCTTGAATTTCAATTTCACCTAAAAAACTGTAGGGTTTCTAATAAAAGGGAAAAGTCTTCCAAAGTAATCACATCATCAATGAGCACTAATAATTTTTAAAATTGATCCATCCATTTATTTCCACATAGGTACTTCAATGACCAAGTGGTTAACCTATAACATATGGAATTCACTTAGGTAGTAACCAGGTCCCCTACATTTTCGGAAAATGTCAATAAATGGATTCTTTGGATAATTATTTTTTTTCCATAGTACTCTTCATTTTTCATCAACAATTATTTACTTTATGAGCTTCATTCCCACAAATAGAGCATTTCATTGTTCAATTGAGAAACATTCATAGGTGACTAATTCCACATTTCATGCATGATATAAATTTGGAATTTATTTCTCCATGTTCTACTCCTCTAGAGCTCTAATCATTCACCACCGTTAACTTCATAATTTAGTCCAAGAGTTGGTTAATATATATGTTGTTGATCATGTTTTTGGAAAACTGAATCGACATGAAAAAAAATTCTTTTAATCCTATCAAAATTCCATTTATTTACCCATTTCAACCATCCTTCCCACCTTTTACATCATGTTCTATGTTACTATCACTCCATTGGAATCCTTCCATTTACTAAAATTAGAAATCATTGTGTGAGTAACAATAGTCAAAAAAATCATTTAGAGAATATTATGAAACATTATTTTCAATATAAAACACATTTTTATTAACCAAGGTTATTTGTTCTCATATTATATTAAAATCCTTTAAATAGGATTGTAAATAAAATTTGAATTATCCTAATCATATCCATTGTGTGTGTCGTAACCAATAGTGCAGGATGGCCCATTATCATGCACCAGATTCCGTTCGAGTTTAGCTCAAAATGGTGTTTTTGGGTTTTACCCCTAGGTATATCTGTGCCAGCGCTATCTTTACAAGCTCATATCATGACCTGGATATATTTCATGGAAAACCCACATAATAATTATATTATCATATCAAATTTGGATGTTATTCTATAATTTTCTCCAATGTTTGTCTTAGGGTTATGTTCTCTAATCTGTGTTTTTATAAATATAGTTTCCAAGGCTTGTACTAAACTTTCTCTGATACCAACTATAACGCCCCGATCCCAGTTACCAAGAGTCAGGTTATTATTACATAACATTGGAATGATATAATGAATAATGTCCCGAAAGGCCTATTAGTTTAGTATCCTTATACGCACTAGATACATACAAATGTTTTACATTACATCATGAAATAAAAAACAATATTCATTCCCATTTGAATACTCTTATATCCCTTAGGCTATTCCTACAAGTTAATCATAATATACATATTTTTATCCTGGTAAAAAATGAAACATAAGAAATTGGTGAGCTTAGATGCTCGATAAGGTTAAAAATATAGCGAAAACTACCTTAAATAAGAATTAACATTTAAGAAAAAGTATAATACTAGAACACAAGACTTTTAAACTTATGATTCATAAAAATATGGAAATGATAAATCAAATAATTCCATTTACTTATTCACAAGGATATTCTACTAGTGGAATAATCACATATAATATTTATAGCCAATTTCATAATGATGGAATGCAAAATTCCGGGATTTCAGAACAACATAATCAAGGCCTCATGCCAAATCTAAAAATAACATTTTGTCAATACCTTGTTCCTAGAAACTAGTTTGTCTCATTAGACCTTCTGATTCATCATGGAGGTATAGCGTGCACCACCTAACACTTAATAAGTCCAATATATTCCTCATATTAAAAGGTTTAAACCTAACATAAACATTCTTATTAAAACTAGCATACGAAATGCCAATAAATATTCTATAAACCATGAATGGTATTAAAATAGCACATCCAAAGTCCAACATAAATTATTAAACACAATATGGAAGATTTTATTATAATAAATTACCCTAAGTTGAAAATAATAAAGGATATTGACATATATGAACCCAATTATCAAAAAACATTGATTGAAATATCCCCCTTTTTATTGAAAACATTTAAAAGAATCACTATTTTTCAAGAATTTATTAAAAAGAGATATTTTTAATAAAATTTTTCTATAAAACATTGAAACATTTAAAAGGAGTTTTAATTTTAAATTATTATTTTACATATAAATAGATCCTTAAATTCATTTTTAAAACGTGTACATTAATGAAAAATATTTTGAAGAATAAATCATTAAAACTTTTAAAATGATATTTTAGTTACAGTTCCTAACCAAATGAGAGACACATGAAATAAAAATAATTGAGGTAATCAAAAATTTATAATATAATGAGAATAAATGGGTTCATGATATTCTATTTCAAAGTACATTATATACACTATATAAATGTGAATTGTCATATAACTTCAACAAAGTCTATATGGAATGTAAATTAAGATGAAATCTATTCTAAAGACCATATCCTTAGTTTATGGATAAATAAAATAAATAATTATGTCTGAAAAATATAAAAACAATCAATATTATTGGATATTCAGTGTAAATAAATCAGAGGACATTCACACCTATTCTTGTAAATACAACACCAACGACTTGGATGTTTAACTCAATGAATTCAAATTGAGTTAAGATTTCTCTTATCAAGTTCATATGAATGACTTCAGAAATTATAAATAGGGTGATTATGTGTATCAAAATTATATCCACACAAAGGGTAGTGGATATTATTACATAAATAAATAAACATTTATTTCACACATAAACCTTGAGTAAAATAATCAATCATGTTTTCATAAAACCCAATGAGGAGAAATTGATATTTAAAATTCACATACATATTTGGTAACTTACGGAACATACACCCCATGATATAAGGATCATAAAATGAAGATGTAAATACCCATAAATTATAGTATATTACACAAATACTAAAATCATGGGCAGTACATACACAACACAAAATGAAATAGGGGAAATTACATTATAGGTCTCATGGGAATAAAAAGTAATATAAAAACCCCTTACCATTTACTTTTTCACTGTCAAGGGTAGGATGAACAATTTTATAATGGATAAATCATTGTTATTAAATTATAAAATACCCATTTACATTAATATGATATCATATATGATTTTTTAATATTTATTTTTTAATGATATTTTAGTAGTATCATCGTTTCAGGTGTTAAATGATTCATTTTCCTTTATATGATTTGTTATGTAAGTCATGATTATTATGGATTGGTTATATTATATTCATATCTATAATGATATAAAGTTTGTAAAAATTATTTTTAATCATCAAATGAAAAATAATCTTGGATGATTATGATGGGGAATGAATCTCATCATGTTCGTGGAGATGGTAAACTGTACGTATGCACGAGTGACAATATCATACCTTTGATAAGGAAATCATATATAATTGGATGGTATATAATATATAAATAATCACTAACATTTTATATTTATTACTTAAATCAGTTGTACTCATTATTATACCCATAAAAATAATGATGTTTTGGAATAACAAACTACACCACGTCGTGGAGACGGTAGGCTATACGTACGCACGTATGGTGAATTTCCCATTTATAGGATTTATAGAATAACTAATATGGTTGTACCATATTTATAATAACATATAAGTATTTAGGTGTCACATGAGTTATTATTTTTGTATGGAAAAAAAAGAAATAGGTATTGGATTGAGGAATGAACCTGAAAGAGGGTTGTTAAATTATAACCTCTTCTCTGGGTGCTTCCTTTTGACTTGATCAAAAGGGTTCATAGGATGGATTTATGATCATACTAAGGACATTAGGTAGATGTTAGGGATGTTTAGAGGATATTTGGGCAGGTTTTGGCAAAGCCAAATGGCTTTGGAGGTGTGAAATTAAGTGAAGGTGAAGTTCTCTTTTATAAGAGAGATGAGGGGAACCGTAGGAAATGATTGAAATATTATTGTTAATAAAATCATTTTCGGTTTATAATGCATAAAAATTGATTTATCTAGAATCTAAGGTTGGGATGAGTGGAAAACCATTCATAAAATATGCTTATATATGTTTATGTCACCATATTAGCCGTATCATTAAAATTTAACTATTATTTAAATAGTTTAACTTTTACCTTGTCTTCATGTATTCTTATACTATATGGATAATAAACAAACTCTAAACATCCTATAAAACCTCAAGTAGTTCATTAATGACATATATATTATTATTTGTTCCCTTTGTCAAATTTTTATATTTTTAGGATAATTATATCAACCAATAATATAGTATTTTTTTTAAAACTCATTTATGTCAATTTTGACACTATTTAGTATTTGGTTTTTTTGAAAATCATAAAATCATGATTAATTCACAAAAAATATTTAATAATCCCTAAAATGTTATATTAACATATTACATTATTTTAATTCATCAAAAGTCTCAAATGAAATTTATTTGGATATTTATTATTTTAATTATTTTAATAATTCATTAATAAGGTATGTTTTCGATCATCATTGTGTCATACATAAATTTAATTATTTGCTGTCTAAAAATTAAAAATAAAATAAAATTATGTTAAAAGTATTTTTACATATCTAATGAATATTATAGTCAAATTTATCTTATGTACAACCCTATATCAAAAATGTTTTATTTATGAGAACTTCAATTTAATAATTTTAACACTTCTTTAAATTAAATAATACTCAATGTCCTAATATAATAAAAGTGGACCAAAAGGATAATATTTTATTCCTACTGTTGTTTTTGGGTAGATAAACTTATCTAAGAGAATTAGGTTATGTGTTATAGTAATAATAATATACTTTTTACCTTTAATTTACCTATTTACGTTTAATAGTGGTAAATAAAAGTCAAAAATTTCTTTTCAAAAAATATTACTTTATTCTTATTGATACAAATTTAAATAATCATATTAACTGTGTCTCTAATATTTTTTAAATTCAACTCACATAAGTGGTAAAATTATTTATTATGATAATTTTCAAATGCTCCTAAAAGGAGGGTAAAAGATGGTAAAAAGTTCAATAAATTTTTTATATCAAATTTTATTATAAAATGACTCCAATGAATTAAATAATAAATATATAGGTATTATGTATATATTTTGAACTAAAATATATTTAAATAAAATAATTAAATTTTTAAATAAAATAGTTGGTTTTAAACAATAACATAATGTTTTTCACTATTCATCAAAAATTTAATGTTTTGCTAAAAGTACGAAAAAATCATCTTAAGATAATTTTGATATTCTAAATTCAAAAATGAATACTATTTTACCAAATTCAAAACATAGATGTTGAATTAACTAATTTAAAATTAATTCTCTTTGTCATAACGAAAAAGCGTGTTTTTAAAAAGTAAAAACTATCAAAATATTGACATGTGTTTATGTGAAATTCAAATTTGAATTACTTATAATGACATTAATTGTATAAAATTATAATATCATAATCTAATTATAATTAAAACCATTAAAATGAATAATTTAATATTATAAATTATTTTAATTAATAATGTTGTTTTCAATAAAAATTTAGTATTTTTCACTATTCATTGAAATATGAAAGTTTTTAGAAATGTTCCAAAAGTTATTCCAAACTAAATTATTGTGTCCTGATTCTAAAGATTCTTTTAATTTCATTAAGATGAATATATAATATTGTCAAATTTTATTTTTTTAAATTGTTCACCATTAAAAGGCGGTAAAAATGCATTTTTTTGAAAAATATTTCTTTTATCTTAAAAAATGAATTTTTTATTATATTATGTATATGAAACACATTATATGGATTCTAAAATTATATGGATTATATAAAATTCAAAATTCCATTAATACTATTCATAACATCTTTTTTTGAATGAATATTTTTTGTAAGTTGGAATGCACTCGAAGTCGGTGTAGTGTGTAGTGCAATCTATTGAATTGCATTAAATAAGATAACATTATATGAAATCTTGGGGTGTTAAAATATTCCCCCATTTTGGAAATTGAGTCCTCTAAATTTTAAAAATTTTGTTGGGAACTTTATTGAATTCACCACATCGTAAAAGAGTCAATAAAACTACCATTTTAATAGAAATAAATAGAAGAACAAAGGTCACCCGAGATAAATAATACTATTATTCCATATAGTAAAACACGTATAAGGAATAAAATACATGTGTCATGTTATGAGGGAGATTGATAAAAAACATGACCATGGGAATGTTAACAACAAGAAAGACAAAAACTTGTGATGGGATAAACTGTCATTAGATTCACAGTAGAAAAAGTAAGCATACAATTTTTTTATGTTCCAATTCATAAAGAGGAGGAATTAATTTATGAGATTTAATAAGAACAAAATGAGATATACATACATTTTAAGTGGAGTTTATCAATTAATAAATTTCTACCACTAACATATATTTTATTTTCAAACGATGTGTAGTCATGATGATGTGGTCACACCTGAGGTGCTAGAATCAACGTCTAGAGAATCACATTATACAGAAAGGAAAAAGTAAGAATTTCCCTTATCTTTAGAGATTGACCAAAACCAAAATGGTTAGTATAAGATCAGATACCCTCTAAAAAATGATACTCCATTAGAGAAATAAATACAAATATTAAATTCTAAAATTAATCCAAAATACTAAAAGTTCAATAAACACCATTCAATTAACAATTTTCCATAAAGTCATTCAGTACAATCCAAACTAATATTGAAACCCAAGACACAAAAGAATTTTTTAACGTAGTCTTCCAAGTTAAATTGTATCTCCAAATATAATCAAAAACAATTAATTTAACATAATTAATAGAAATTAACCTAATTACATATTCTCTGTGATAGGTTAATCATTTCCATAAATAACCTAAATCTCTATAAATCCAAAAATAAAAATCCACCATTACTGCTCAAATGAAATCTCATTGTATTATATAGTGTTCCCAATAGAGCAAACGTCTTCCAAAATAACATATATCACATAATTTCTAAATAAGTTTACTATACTAATGATATTAATTTGATAAACATAAGATCCCAAATCAACATAATATTTATCAATAAAATCATTTAAATAAAAATAATTAGTCAAACTAACCAATAACATCACATAGTCCAATGGTATGTGACAAATCTGAGTTGCTCTTTGGTGGTTGATTCCATTCACGCAGCTTTGTCCGACGTGATGGGTATTCACACTGTCTGTGTGTTGTCCTTTTTGAAAAAATATATTTTATAACATTCTCAAATTGAGATAGATTCATCAAAATAACAATAAAATAATTTTTCTAAAAATGTTATCTCATACAAATAAAATTTTGTCTGAAAATTTAATAACCTGTAATTGCCTAATATTCATGGATCATATAAACCCAAATGGGTTTTTATAACTATATACACAAAAGATAATATAATTATTACTTGAATTTCATTTTCACATAACAATCTATAGGGTTACACATATAAGAGAAAAGTCTTCCATTGTAATCCCATCAACAAAGATCACCAATGATTTTAAACATTAATCCATCAATTTACTTCCATATAGGATCATCCATGACCAAGAAATTATCTTATAGAATCGAGAATTCACTCGGGTAATTCCCAGGTCCCCAACATTTACTAGAAATAACATTAAATGGATTCATGGGGTCATTTTTATTTTCTTCCATAGTACTATGCATATTTCCTCAACAATTCTTTACATTATGCCCTTATTTCCCACACATAAAGAAATTATTTATTCCATTGATACACTTTCCTAGGTGTGTCCTTCCACATTTTATTGCATGATAAAAATTGAGATTTCCTTTCTCCATGGTCGCCATTGTTGGTGCTCTTATCATTCACCACCTTTCTCTTTTTGTTTAGTCTAGATTTGGATAATATATATGTTGTTGATCATATTTTTTGAAAAGTGATTCTGCATGAAAATGATATCTTTTACTCCTATTAAAATTCCATTTTTGCACATATCCACACCAATTCCCACCATGTACACCATGTTCATTGTTTCCATGACTTCCTTGGAATCTAGCCATTGAATAAAACCAGAATGCATTGTTTCCGTAGCAATAGTCAAAAAAAATAATTTATAGAATATCATGACACCTTATTTTCAATCTAAAAAAACTTAAGATTAACCAAGGATATTTATTCTAATCATATATTAAAATCCTCCAAATCAGTTTGTAAATAAAATGTGATTTATCCTAAACATATCCCCCAGGAGTGTCGTAACCAAGAGTGTAGCAAGGCCCATTATCGAGAAGCAGTTCCCGTTTCAATCTTGATCAAAGAGATGTTTTTGTTTTTTAACCCTAGGTATATCTGGTCTAGAGCCACCTCTATCAGATTGTATCCGTACAGGGATTTATTTTCTAGAAAACCTACATAATATTTACATTAATAAAAAAATTTGGATGTTCTTCTATAATATTCTCTAAATTCTATCTTAGGATAATGTTATCTAATAGAAGTTTTTCTAAATCTATTTTCCAAGGATTGTACTAAATTTCATCTAATAAAAAATGTAATGCTCTTACCCCAGTTACCCAAAGATGGTGAATTATTACATAATGGGTAGATCATGGAGCCTAGATGTAGGGAAATAGTGTTGGAATCCTGGGGTTTTAATCCCATCGGTAGCTCGCTTCATAGGTTTTCTGAGAAATTGAATCATCTCAAGGCTCTCCTTAAAAAATAGAGTATAAAGTATTATTCTAAAATTGATTGTGATATCCAGGCTATTGAGGAGGATCTCTACTATGTCCAGATCCCCCATCAGTATCAAGATAGTCTATCCTAAGAGGAAGTAATGGCACATAATAAATTGGATTATCTTCTAAAAATCAAGGAGAGATTGGTTAGAAATCAATTGAATGTTATATGGTTAATGTATGGGGACATGAACTCTTTGTTTTTCAATAGAGTGAATCGGGAAATAAGAGCACTAGAAAAGGATAAAGAAATCTGCATCAATGGTCAACTATATACTTCTGAAAATGATATTGCACTGGTGTTCTTTGAGCAATTTAAGGGGATGTACTCAGATGATGGGCGGGGCAACAGACATACCATGGTGGGGAATATAAACTCATGCATTTAGAAACATGATAACATATATCTTTTCACCCCTCCTCTCAAGGAGTATGTTCGAGAAGCTCTCTTATCCCTCAATGTAGAGAGTACTCCTAGTCTAGATGGTTATACTAATAATTGTTTTGTGTCTTATTGGGATATCTTGCAGGATGATATTTTCATAGCTGTAAGGGAATTTTTTTATCAGCCCTTACCTGCCATATTGGATGAATTCATGTTTCATTTTACTCTTACCTATGAATTAAAATGATCTTGACATAATGTATTTTAGGCCTATGGATTTGGGGAACACTATCCCTAAGCCGATCAATAAATTATCATGAACAGGATGTGACAGATGGTTGGTGATATGATCACTGAAAATCTATCTGGATTTGTTCCTAGAAGGAAAATTCAGGATTGACTCTTTACTGCCTCAGAAAGTGTCAATCTCATTAAAAGAAAGATGAAGGAAGGAATCTGTGCACTAAAAATTTACATATCAAAGGAATCTGACACACTCAAATGGAGATTTATTCTGGAGGTTGTTAAGAGGTAGGGCATCTCTAATATGTTCATCATGTTGATCAGCACCATTCTGTGTTCATCAAGGCTGTCCATTCTCATTAATGGTACAACCAGAGGATTCTTCCCTTGTACTACAAGTGTGCAACAAGGGGACCCACTTTCTGGTCATTTATTTTCTATTGCTGAGAACTATCATAGAATATGTATCACTGAACTTGCACATATGGGTATTTACAAGAAAATTCAGGCTGTAAGGAATGACTCTACTCTATCTCATATGTTATATGTTTATGACATTCTCTTGTTTGGTCAATCCTCACGAAAAACTATCTCTTCGATAAATACACTTTTTCAAAATTATGAAGAGTTGGTTGCCCATGAAATAAGTTGGGACAAATATTTCATTGTTTTTGGAAATGTTGTCAGGATTGGGAAGCAGAACAGGATAATTAGAGATCTTGGGGTAAAAAAGGGATCATTTCACTTTCAATACCTTGGTATACCATTATTTTTGGGGAAAGTGAAGATGTAATACTTAGAGGGGACCTACTCTAGTATATTTAATTAACATGATAGTTGGGAAGGGAAGAAGATGTTGATGGATGGGAGAGTGTTCCTTGTTAACTCAGTAATAACATCGAAATTTGTTTACTCCTTTTTGGTTTATCGGTGGCCTCGATGACTCATCAAGGGGCATCAATGTTTGGTCTAAAACATTATTTGTATGGGTTCAATTCATTAGGGGAAGGAAGATACTGCTACTTCGAAGGAATGTGTCAAGATGGTTGAAGTTGTGGGACTTGGAGTCAAGGATTTAAGAACTTTTAATGATGGTCTTATTGGGAAATTCACTTGGTGTCTGATCTCCAAGGATAATGCTGGTGTTTTTTTAGTTAATCGGTTCAAAGGTAGGCTCATTAATTGTTACAAATACTATCATACCCCATATTTATGGGAATATATTAATTCTTCATTCATACATATCACAAATGATACAAAGTTGTTGGTCTTTCATGACTCTAATCTTAATTTTTGGAGCATGAGATGTCTTGAACAACATCTACAGGACAATATGGTCATTCCTTCTAGTGATGTACACTTTTCAATTGCTGATTTTTTATGTCACCAGAAGATCTTTGACAACATGATCCTTACTTCAGTGGAGCTGGAAATAAAATCTTATCATTTTATGGATTGCGATACGCTAGTATGAAAACATTACAGGAGTGGTCAGTTAACTAGCATGGACTACTATCGGATGGCTTGTGGGGGTTCTTGTTGCCTAACTTCCTAGCTCATGAAATACAGGTCTTCGTTCATTCAACCCTCTCTCTTCTCTCTAATCTAAAAAATTTAGAGAAATTGAATTCCCACTGTGATCAGCTTAAGTGTCTGGCCTTAACTTTGCATCAACCTATTATTTTTTTATGAGTGCAGAGGAGGATTTCCAAAACATTTTTGTGGACAATGCCTATGAGAGGCTGTTGTCGGCCTATGTTGTAAACCTGTTTGGATTGCAATTGAACTATGATCGACTATTTGATTTGCGGGAAAGGCTGGTTAGAGTTTGTTGTAGGGAAAAGGTGCGTAACTTCTTAACTGTGGTTGTTGCTACTGTGATTGCAGCCATATGGACTGCTTGGAATGATACAGTTTTTGAAAACATCAAGGTGCATATTCTAGTTGGGATGATGGTGATTCATCAGGATGTCTATGCGGCCTCGAGGGTTGAATCAGGTGAGATGTATAACAATATTTCATATCTGTAGATTATGTTGTCTCTTGGTGTTCCTGGACAGCTACTAATGCCGCGGATGCTCAAGTACATTCGTTGGATACCACCGATCAGTCCATGGCTCAATGTCAATGTGTATGGAGCTGCTTCTGGCGCACCAGGTCCTTCAGGGTGTGGTGGTGTCTTCCGTACTTACTGTGTCTTTATGAAAGGTTTTTTTATTAATTCAATGGAATTGGCATTGTCATCGAAGCTGAGTTATGGGCGATAGTTCATTTAGTCAGGTATGTTTTTCACTATAATTGGTGTTTTTTATAGATTGAATCAGTCTATCAACTTGTGGTCCATCTTTACAAAAAAGAACATGGAACGTGCCCTAGAGGGTACTCTCAAAATGGGTTGAATGACTCAATCAGGAAAATCATCAAAATTCGATTGTCTCTCAAGCCTATTGGGAGGCCAATCATGTGGAATATTCTTTGTCCAAGAAGGAAATCCCATCGATGGATATGTCATGGTCATTTATGTCTCCAATTTATTTCTCTTCACTAGTGGAGGAAAATATGTGTGGTGATATATACTCTCTATTTTGTAATAATCCCTCTGTTTTCTGACTCTTTCTCTTCTTATGTTTAATAAATTTCTCCTGGGATTGGATTTGGCCGGCTCCTGGACATTCTCTGTATTTTTCGAAAGAATGATCATTTTAGTATCCTTGGAAGTACTAGAAACATACATTGGTTTAAAATCACATAATGAAATAAAAAATTATCATTCTTCCCCCTTTGAATACTCTAATATCCTGTATCCTATTCCTATAGGTTAATCATAATATACTTATTTATATCCTCGAAAAAAATAAAAAATAAGATAGGGGTGAGCTCAGATGCTCAGTTAGGTTAACAATATAGCATAAATTGACTTAAATAATAATAAACATTTAAGGCAAAGTACAAGTCTAGAACGAATGCCTTTAAAACAAAAAAATCATAATAATATTGAAATGATAAATCAAATAAATCCATTTACATATTAACATGTATATTCCACTCGTCTAATAATAAAATTTAATATCAATATGCAATTTTTTAATGATGGAATGTCTAATTCCAGACATTCATAACCACATAGTCAAGGCCTCATGCTACTACTACAAATATGATTTTAGCAAGGCCTTTTTTCAAGACAGTAGTTTTGCTCATGAGACTTACCGATGCATCGAAGAGCTATAGCGGGCTTGTCCCATCATTTAGTAAGTCCAATGAATTCCTTATATAAAATGATTTAAACATAACCAATACATTCATACTAAAAATAGCATAGGAAATGTCAATACATTATCCATAAACCATGAATGGTATTAAAATATCACATACATAGTCAAATAAAACTTATTAAACCCCTTATAGAAGATTTTATTATAATAAATTAACCTCAATCAAGAATAATTATGGATATGGAAATAGATGAAAATAATCATCAAAACAATTTGAGTGAAATATCCCCCTTTTTCTCGAAAAGATTTAAATTTCTCACTATTTTTCAAGAATAAATTTAAAAGAGATTATTGAATTAAAGTGTCTCATACCACATGGAATATTTTAAATGGAATTTTCATTTTAAAAAATAATTTTCCATAAAAATAAATCCTTGAAATCATTTTTTAAACCTGTACATTAAAGACAAATATTTAGAAGAATAAAAAATTAAAACATTTAAAATGGTATTTTAGTTTTAGTTTCTATCCAAATGAGAGACACGTGAAATAAAAATAATTGAGGTAATAAAAAATTTATAAAATAATGAGAATAAGGGAATAACCGATATACTATGTCAATGTATATTATATACACTATATAAAAGTGAATTGGCGTATAACAACCAAGAAGTCTCAATGGAATGTAAATTGAGAGGAAATCTCCTATAAAGACCATATCATTTTGTTATGGATAAATCAACAACATAATTATTTGTGAAAATATATAAACAATCAACATGATTTGTTATTCATTGTAAATAAATTAGTGGACATTCACACATATCCCTGTAAATACAACACCAATGAAATGGATATTTAACTCAATGAATGTAAATTGAGTTAAGATTACTCTTATCAAGTTCATATCAATGACATGAGAATTTATAAATGGACTTATTATGTCTATCAACATTATATACACACAAAGGGGAGTGTGAATTATTACTTAAATAAATAAATTTTGATTTCACCCATAATCATGGAGTAAAATAATCAATTGATATTTTGTAAACCCCAATGAGTAGAAACTGATATTTGAAATTACGTTTCAGTTTTTGTAACTTACGAAAGATAAACCCCATGAAAGAAGGATCATAAAATTAAGATGTAAATAACCAAAAATTAATGTATATTACACAAATAATACAATAATGGGATGTACATAAAACACACAAAATGAAATAGTGGAAATTATAATATAGATCTCACGAGAATAAAAAGTGAGATTAAAACCCCTTACCTTGTATTTTTCCTTGTTCAAGGGTAGGTTAAACTCTTGTAAAATGGTTAAATCATTGTTATTACATTATAAAATAACCCAATGCATTAATATGATATCATAAATGATCTTGTAATAATTATTTGTAAATGATATTTTCGTAGTATCACCGTTTCTGGTGTTAACAATTTTTCTTTGCATTATATTCATTTTTATGTAAGTCATGTTTGTTATGGATTGGTTGTATATTAATAATATAAAAAATGATATCAGGTCTTAAAACATTGTTTTTAATAATCCATTCAAAATTATTCTTCAATTATTTCGATGGTGAATGAATCTCATATTGTTCGTCGAGACGGTGAGTCGTACGTACGCACGAGAAACAATATCATTATTTTGAAGGTAAAACCTTATAAAATTGGATGGTATATATAAGTCCCCAGCCTTAAACCTTACTTAATCTTGAGTTATTACAAGATTAAACATTGAGGATCTTTTCGGGTTTAGAGTTTAAGAGAATTAGATCTTAAAAAATGCATTACAACCCATATTTAAACAAAGTGGTTACAATAAAAGATAGTACTCTTTTTCCCATCAAAGGAAACATATTGAAAATAAAACATGGATTCTTTCTTGACACTTCCTGGACACTATCATCTTATCATGTACCTTTCGCGTGACCTATGAAAAACATTTCAAAAACTTGGGATGAGCATAAAAACTCAGTATGGGTTATATAAAAAAAACAAGGAAAGGAAACATGAGTTCATATATTCATAAGAATGAAATCATACTTTACCCATAAAACATAGGCACTTTAACATACCTCATAAAACCATGAACAAATCATAGAAATCATAAGAAATAAACGTAACTTGAGGCATTCATAACATTCTTACGTAGGGAGTAACCCTCTTGGTTACGTTTGGAATACCCATCACAGTATATTCCCTAATTCTCTTCGAATAAACCTTAATGTTTCACTCCTTCGCGTTACCCAATGCACTGGAGAGCTATATCGGGATCACCTGCCCTTAGTTTATCACGGAACCACCCATCTTCATAATAATGCCCAAGAACCACAACATAATTGTATCACATAAAACATGAGTAAAGGAAACATAAAATTTCCACCTTTCAATCACAAGATATCAATACAACACATTGATATAAAAACATTATAAAAACCATTTTCAATACCAAAATAAAAGAATATTAAAACATGATATTTATTTTTATTTTAGAAAGAAGGTATGGCTTGTAGAGGAAGCCGAAACTCAAATAACGGTCCCGGTGGTGGAGAAGTCATTGTCGCCGCATACGTACAACAAAAACATTCCCCTTTTTCATTTTGTAAAACGCTTCGTATAAAAAATATATATTTTGGATAAACGTAAAAGTCAATGGAGTTTATACACCGTATAAAAGAAGGTTGTGTATAAAACAAAATATGCCTCAATGAAATGAGATTGAGACAAAGTCCCATACCTCGTATCCGACTTGACCCGACCGTTCTTTAATCTCCTGAATAATAAACTTGAGTTAATCTGTACTTTCTTAAGAACCTTTTTCAAGTTCATTATTCCTTTTATACCATGTTATGAACATCATGTAATCATTTAAGTTAATAATGTTCATTTTGTCGGTATTTGGTTCTTAAGTCAAAAATAAACTTCTTACACTTACATGTTATTAATTTGGTCAAAGGTTCATTATATCCAGAATGATATTAATGATTTGGATAACATATATATCATATATATTCATCATATACATGTATTTATAATATTACATCACATTTAGAGGTGAGAAATGAAATGCACCATTCATGGAGACGGTAAGTCGTACGTACGCATGAACGCTACTTCCATTTCTATTTTGTATTTTCTGGAATGGAATCATAATGATATAAGAGTATATTATAATTATAGAATAATAACATATATAATATCATTAACTTTATCCTTTACACATCCCACATATGGTATTAACGAATCAAATCACTTTTAGGGGGCGGTAGTCCGCACTTCCTAATGTGAAGATATCGTGTTAACCATAATAGAAAAAATAATGGTATTCCATAAATGAAAAATACAGAAACTTAAGGAAATAATAAACATATTATATTTCATATATAAAAATAGTGACATCATAATGGCCACCTTTTAAGGTGTTAAATGAGTATTGAACAATCATCCTTTCGGGAGGCAGAATTTCACCATCCACGGAAACCGTAGGTTCATTAACCATTTAATGTAGTTGTGTGAGAGTGTAGCTCGAATAAATCTTATAAAAACATCCTAGTATATTGAAGATACTGGTGTTGTTACAAAGGAAGTAAATAAAAAGAGTTTAGGGGGTTGGAGAAGCAAAATAAAACAAATGAACATGAGAGAATGAATTACCTTTAAAAGTGTAACTCCTTTTGATTTGAGCTTAAAGGATTCCATTGAAAGGATTCTGCCCAAAGGGAATCCTCTAGGATGAGGAGAGGAATTTTTAGAGAGTAAATGGTCAGGGTATGGCCGAGCCAAAGTCTTTAGGAGTGTGTGAAATGAGGTAGAGTTGGGGGCCTTTTATAAGAGGAGAGGAGGGGCACTCTTGGAAAGTAAAGATAAGTTGCTTTATTTTAAAAAGAGTTTCGGATTAAAAAGGTCCCACATTGATATAATTCTAGGATAAGGTGATAAGGGTTCGAAATCCACTCATACAATAGGTTTTGGACATGTGTAGGTCTTAGATATTACATTATCTTTCCATTTTATTTAAATCATTAAATAATGAGGTCATTGCTACATCATCATGATGTCATAAATAATTTAATTTATTTAATGTCTAAAAATTATAAAAAAAAATAAGATGATGTAGGAAATCTTTTTATCTTTACAATGACTATTTATAATCAAAAATCTGATCTTTATAACCCCATGTAAAAATTGTTTTTGTAAAACATATTATGTTTTTGTCATTTTTACTTTTACATTAAATAAAAAGTTATTTATGTCATTTCCCAAACACAGTGGCTCCATGGGGTCCCCAAGTTGACCCATGGCTTTTCATGGTCGGCCATGACACAAACAATGAGGGTAGGATATGTTTCAAGCTCATCTCATTTTATTAAAGCATTATTTTTACATTAAACTACACTAATTACCTCTAATCACGATTAAGAACTTAATAAGTTACTATTCACCAAAAAATTATTTCAATCTCATTAAACCACATTTTACTTCTTAATGACAACCATGTATGTCGGATTTTTGAAATTCATATCACAAATATGGAAAATTTTCATTTAAACGAAAAATCATTTTTTATAAGTACCACTTAGTGGTTTCACTATTCATCAAAAATTGAAGTTTTTCAGAAAATTACCAAACAATCACCCTAAGATATTTTTGATAATCCGAATTCAAAAATGAAGTCTATTTTACAAAATTCAAAACATATAAGTCACATTAATTAATTTAATAATTAATTCCCGCTGTCATGACAAATAGCGTGTTTTTATGAAACAATAAGTACCAAAAGATTGATACCAGTTTAAGTCCAATTTCAAAGTGAAATTGATTCCAATGACCATCATTGGATAAAATGGTAAAAATATATTCTAATTTCACTTCAAAACCAATTCATAAGATAATCTAATCATATAAATAAATTATATTAAAAAGAGGTTTTGAATTAAAATTCAACATTTTTCACTATTCATTAAAAAATGAACTTTATCGGAAAAATACCGAAAATTCACACAAAGTAAATTTTTATGTACCAATCATAAATAATAAGTTTATTCTGATAAACATAGCTTATAAAATTGTCAAAATATTGATTTAAAATTGGGTTTCCATCAAAAAGCAGTAAAACAATCTTTTAAGATTATTAGTGTATTCCATGCTTAAGGTTGGATTTTTTTTCATTTTAAGCCTCTAAAACACTATATAATTCATTAATAGACATAGATAAAAATATATATTATTCATTACTTACATGGTATGTTACATCCTTCCCCCCTTTAGAAAATTGTGTCCCCGCAATTTATTTACATATCGAATAAATGGGGGTACTTATCCCTCATTGCATTTTCAGATTCCAATGTTGCCTCTTCAATCATGTGGTTTTTTCACAAAACCTTTACCTAGTGAATCAACTTATTCCGTCACACTTGCTCCATGTGGTCAAGAATCTGGACCGGTTGTTCCTCATAAGATAGGTTCTCTTCCAGCTGAACTACCTCTGGACTCAAAACATGAGATGGATCTGGCATATACTTTCTCAACATCAAAACGTGAAAAACATTGTGTACCTGAGATAAACTCGGAGGTATAGCCACTCGGTATGCAACTGATCCAACTCTCTCTAGAATTTCATATGGTCCAATAAACCTTGGACTCAGCTTTCCTTTCTTACCAAATCTCATCACACTTTTCCAAGGAGAAACCTTGAGAAAAACATTATCACCTACATCAAAAGATAGATCCTTCCTCCGGTTATCCGCATAACTCCTATGCCTACTCTGAGCTGTTCTCATGTGCTTCTGAATCAGCTGAACTTTTTCTGCCATCTCTTCTACCAATTTTGGTCCCATCAACTTCCTTTCACCCACCTCATCCCAGAAAGCTGGAGTTTGACACCGCTTCCCATATAATACCTGAAATGGTTCCATCTGTATACTGGAATGAAAACCGTTATTATATGAAAATTCAACCAAAGAAAGATGTTGGTCCCAACATCCCTGATAATCCATCGAACAAGCTCGTAGCATATCCTCCAAGGTCTGAATTGTTCGTTCTGACTACCCATATAATTGAGGATGAAAAGCTGTACTAAAATCTAATTCAGTACCCAACGACTTCTAAAGGCCTTTCCAAAAGTTAGAAGTGAACCTGGGATCACGGTCCGATACAATGGAGAGAGGAACTCCATGTAACCTGACTATCTCTTTAAGATACAAACAGGAATTTTGATCAAGAGAGAAAGTATCTCTTACAGCAAGGAAATGAGCAGACTTGGTCAAGCGATCAACAATAACCCAGATTGCATTATTACATCGAGATGTCTTCGATAATCCCACAACAAAGTCCATGGATATATTCTCCCATTTCCACTATGGAACTGGTAAAGGCTGAAGCATCCCTTTCGGTAACTGCTGCTCTACTTTAACCTGCTGACAAGTCAAACACTTCACAGTAAAATCAGCAATATCTCTTTTCATTCCATCCCACTAGTAATACTCCCACAGATCTCTATACATCATAGTACTGCCAGGATGAACTGAAAACGGAGAACTATGAGCTTCACATAACAACTCTCTCTTCAACTCTAAATCACAAGGCACACACAATCTCTTCCCAAATCTCAAAACGCAATCATTATCAATGTTGAATTCAGGCAACCTACCTTTTTGAACCATCTCTACCTTTTTCTGCAACTCACTGTCTTGCTTCTGTGCTTGCTTGATTCTATCTGATAGAGATGATCTCACTGATACCTGAAACAAAACAGAAGGACTTCCTACACCAACAAGTTCTATGCCAAAGTTCATCAAATCCTTAACCAAAGGATCACGTTCCAAACGCAACATTTCTAATGAAGCATTACTTTTTCGACTCAAAGCATCAGCCACTTTATTTTCTTTTCCCGGATGGTAATGAATTGTACAATCATAATCCTTGATTAATTCCATCCATCTCCTCTGTCTCATGTTCAATTATTTCTGAGTGATTATATACTTTAAACTTTTGTGATCGGTATATATTTCACACATTACTCCATACAAATGGTGGCTCCAAATTTTTAAAGCAAAAACAATAGCAGCTAATTCCAAATCATGTGTAGGGAAATTTACCTCATGAGTTTTCAACTGTCGTGAAGCATAAGCAATTACCTGATCATTCTGCATTAGGACGCAACCAAGTCCTTTCAATGAATCATCACTTTATATAACAAACTCACCATTCCTGGAAGGTAGTGCCAAAACTGGAGCATTCACCAATCTTCTTTTCAATTCCTGAAAACAATCATCACATTCTTTTGTCCAGATAAACTTAACACCCTTCCGAGTTATCTTAGTCATTGGACTAGATAATTGTGAAAAATTTCTAACAAACCTTCGGTAATAGCCTGCCAAACCAAGAAAGCAACGAATCTCAGTTACATTTGTGGGTCTTGGCCAGTCTTCCACAACTTTCGTTTTGCAGGATCAACAGTTATCCCATATTTAGAAACAATGTGACCAAGGAAGGAAATTTGTTGCAACAAAAACTCACACTTGCTGAATTTCCCATACAATTTATTTTCTTTTAATGTATTCAAGATAATCATTAAATGTCTTTCATGATCCATTTTAGTTTTAGAAAACACCAAAATATCATCAATAAAAACAATCAACATTTTTCACCTGAGTCAACTGAGCCATCACTGCAACAAACTGTTTAGTTCTGATTCTGACCATATCAGGATGCTGATTCGGAAGGTTATTTCCTTCTGCATGCCTTCCTAGCACTACTTCCATGTTTCCTCTACGGAAAACCATTCTGAACAAACATGTCTTAGATGAAGCAACATGGTAATCTTCAAATACTATATCACTTCAATTTTACCATAAAATTTTTTTTTAGATAATCATTTAATAGAATTCTAACTCCTAAAGTTATCTAAACCGACCTTTGATACCATCTATAAGGCCCCAGCCTTAAACCTTACTTAATATTCAGTTATTACAAGATTACACATTGAGGATCTTTTCGGGTTTAGATTTTTAGAGAATTAGATCTTAAAACATGCATTACACCCCACATTTAAACAAAGTGGTTACAATAAAAGATAGTATTCTTTTTCCCATCAACGGAAACATATTGAAAATAAAACATGGATTATTTCTTGACACTTCCTTGACACTATCATCTTATCATGTACCTTTCCCGTGACCTGGGAAAAACATTTCAAAAACTTGGGATGAGCATAAAAAGCTCAGAATGGGTTATATAAAAAAAACAAGGAAAGGAAACATGAGTTCATATATTCATAAGAATGAAATCATACTTTACCCATAAAACATAGGCACTTTAACATACCTCATAAAATCATGAACAAATCATAGAAATCATAAGACATAAAGGTAACTTGATGCATTCATAACATTCTTACGTAGGGAGTAACCCTCTTGGTTCCGTTTGGAACACCCATCACAGTATATTCCCTAAATCTCTTCGGAGAAACATTAACGTTTCACTCCTTCGAATTAGCCAATGCATTGTAGAGATATATCGGGCTCACCCGCCCTTAGTTTATCACGGAACCACCCGTCTTCATAATAATGCCCAAGAACCTCAACATAATCGTATCAAATAAAACATGCATAAAGGAAACATAACATTTCCACCATTCAATCACAAGATATCAATACAACACATTGATATAAAAACATTATGAAAACCATTTTCAATACCAAAATAAAAGAAAATTAAAACATGGTATTTATTTTTCTTTTAAAAAGAAGGTATGTCTTGTTGAGGAAGCCGAAACTCAAATAACGGTCGCGGCGGTGGAGAAGTCGTTGTCGCCGCATACATACGACAAAAACATTCCCCTTTGTCGTTTAGTAAAACGCTTCGTATAAAAAATATTTATTTTGGATAAACGTAAATGTCAAAGGGGTTTATACACCGTATAAAATAAGGTTGTGTATAAAACAAAATATGCCTCAATGAAATGAGATTGAGACAAGTCCCATACCTCGTATCCGACTTGAACCGACCGTTCTTTAATCACCTAAATAATAAACTTGAGTTAATATCTACTTGCTTAAGAACATTTTTTAAGTTCATTATTCCTTTTATATCATGTTATGAACATCATGTAATCATTTAATTTAATAATGTTCATTTTGTCTGTATTTGGTTCTTAAGTCAAAAATAGACTTCTTACACTTACATGTTGTTAATTTGGTCAAAGGATCGTTATATCCAAAATTATATTAATGATTTGGATAACATATATATCATATATATTCATCATATACATGTATTTATAATAATACATCACATTTAGAGGTAAGAAATGAAATGCACCGTTCATGGAGACGGTAAGCCGTACGTACTCATGAACGCTACATCCATTTCTATTTCGTATTTTCTGGAATGGAATCATAATGATATAAGAGTATATTATAATTCCAGTATAATAAAATATATAATATCATTAACTTTATCCTTTACACATCCCTCATATGGTATTAACGAATCAAATAACTTTCAGGGGGCGGTAGTCTGCACTTCCTAAAATGAAGATATCGTGTTTACCCATAATAGAAACAATAATGGTATGACATAAATGAGAAATAAAGAAGCCTAAGGAAAGAATAAACATATTATATATCATATATAAAAATAGTGACATCATAATGGCCACCTTTGAAGGTGTTAAATGAGTATTGAACAATCATCGTTTCGGGAGGCAGAATTTCACCATCCACAGAAACCGTATGTTCTTTAACCATTTGATGTAGTTGTGTGAGAGTGTAGCTCGAATAAATTTTATAACAACATCCTAGTATATTAAAGATACTGGTGTTGTTACAAATGAAGTAAATAAAAAGAGTTTAGGGGGTTGCAGAAGAAAAATAAAACAAATGAACATGAGAGAATGAATTACCTTTAAAAGTGTAACTCATTTTGATTTGAGCCTAAAGGCTTCCATTGAAAAGATTCTGCCCAAAGGGAATCCTCTAGGATGAGGAGAGGGATGTGGAGAGAGTAAATGGGCAGGGGATGGCCGAGCCAAAGGCTTTAGGAGTGTGTGAAATGAGGTAGAGATGGGGGCCTTTTATAAGAGGAGAGGAGGGGCACTCTTAGAAAGTAAGGATAAGTTACTTCATTTTAAAAAGAGTTTCGGATTAAAAAGGTCCCACATTGATATAATTCTAGGATAAGGTGATAAGGGTTTGAAATCCACTCATCCAATAGGTTTTGTACATGTGTAGGTCTTAGATATTACATTATCTTTCCATTTTATTTAAATCGTTAAATAATGAGGTCATAACTGCATCATCATGATGTCATAAATAATTTAATTTATTTAATGTCTAAAAATTATAAAAAAATACTATGATGTAGGAAATCTTTTTAGCTTTACAATTACTATTTATAATCAAAAATATGATCTTTATAACCCCATGTAAAAATTGTTTTTGTAAAATATATTATGTTTGTGTCATTTTTACATTTACGTTAAATAAAAAGTTATTTATGTCATTTCCCAACCAAAGTGGCTCCATGGGGTCCCCAAGTTGACCCATGGCTTTTCTTGGTCGGCCATGACACAAACAATGATGGTAGGACATGTGTCAAGCTCATCTCATTTTATTAAAAGCATCATTTTTACCTTAAACTACACTAATTACCTCTAATTGCGATTAAGAACTTAATAAGTTACTATTCACCAAAAAATTATTTTAATCTCATTGAACCACATTTTACTTCTTAATGACAACCATGTATGTCGGATTTTAGAAATTCATAACACAAAGATGGCAAAATTTTATTTAAACGAAAATTCAGTTTTTATAAGTACCACTTAGTGGTTTCACTATTCATCAAAAATTGAAGTTTTTCAGAAAATTACCAAAAATTCACCCTAAGCTATATTTGATATTCAAAATTCAAAAATGAAGTCTATTTTACAAAATTCAAAACATATAAGTCACATTAATTAATTTAATAATTAATTCCTGCTGTCATGACAAATAGCGTGTTTTTATGAAACAATAAATATCAAAAGATTGATACCAGTTTAAGTCCAATTTCAAAGTGAAATTGATTCCAATGACCATCATTGGATAAAATGGTAAAAATATATTCTAATTTAACTTCAAAATCAATTCAAAAGATAATCTAATCATATAAATAAATTATATTAAAAAGAGGTTTTGAATTAAAATACAACATTTTTCACTATTCATTAAAAAATGAACTTTATCGGAAAAATACCAAAAATTCACACAAAGTAAATTTTGATGTACCAATCATAAAGAATAAATTTATTTTTACAAACATAGCTTATAAAATTGTCAAAATATAGATTTAAAAATGGTTTGCCATCAAAAGGCAATAAAACAATCTTTTAAGAATATTAGTGTATTTCATGCTTAAGATTGGATTTATTTTCATTTTAAGCCTCTAAAACACTATCTAATTCATTAATAGACATAGATAAAAACATCTATTATTCATTACTTACTTGGGATTTTATAGTATAACATATATACAGAATCATTTACATGTTATATTTATTATTTAAAACATTTATACTCATTATTATACCCATCCAAATACTTTTTTTTAATAAAAAACTACACCACGACGTGCAGACGGTAAGTCATACGTACAAACATATGGTGACTCTGTCATTTATAGGATGGATAGAATAAAGAATATGGTTGAACCGTATTTATAATAACATCACAGTATGTATTAGTAAATGTATTTATTATTTCTTTATGGAAACAACAATGAAAGAGTAAGTGGAAGAAGGAAAATCTTGAAAGAATGTGTTGAAAATATTACCTCTTTTTCGGGTTCTTCCTTTTGACTTGATCAAAAGGCACCATAAGAAGGATTTCTGATAAAATTACGGCCTCTATGATGAATTTTGGAAATCTGGGAGAATATTTTGGTATGGTTTGGCAAATCAAAATGGATTTGGAGGTGTGGAATTAATGGATATAGAAGATCCCTTTTATAAGAGAGGTGATGGGTACCTTAGGTAAAGATTTAAATATTATTTTATAATAAAATTATTTTTGGTATATAATGTATCCAAAGTGATTTATTTAGAATATATGGTAGGTATGGGTCCAAATAATTCCAACCAATAGGTTTTAGACATGTTTAGGTCACCATATTAACCTTATGATTTAGATTTAACTACTAGTTATATAGTTTAACTTATACCCTGACGTCTTGTATTCTCACCCTATATAGATAATAATCATACTATGTACTACCAAGGTAACTTGAAGTGGTTCATTAATGACATATATAATATTATTTAATTTCTTTTTTCCAATCCTTATGTTTTTAGGAATATAAAATAAACCAATAATAGTGTATATATTTTTTAAACACATTTTTGTTGATTTTGAAACAATTTAGTATTTGGTTTTTCTGAAAATCATAATAGCATGATTAATTCATAATTAAATATTAAATCAACCCTATAATGTAATATTAACATATAAAATTAGTGGAATTCATCAAAATTCTCATATTAAATTTATTTCGATATTTATAGTACCAAGTATTTTAATATTTCATTAATAAGGATATTATTGCATCATCATTGACTCATAAATAAATCTAATTATTTAATGTCTCAATATTATAAATAAAATACAATTACGTATGAAATATCTTTACCTTTATAATGAATATTTATAGTCCAATTTATCATATGTATAACTATATATTAAAAATGGTTTACTTATGAAAACTAGAATTTAACAATTTTAACTATTCTTTAAATTAAATAATAATAAATTAACTAATCTAATCCAAGTGAACCTAAAGGATCATATTTTATTCCTAAGGTTTTTTAGTATAAATACACTTATCCAAAAGAATTATGACTTGCTTTAGTGTAATAATAATATCATTTTTACCTTTAATTACCCTTTTACTTTTAACTGTGGTATATAAAAGTGAAAAGGTACTATTCACCTAAAATTATTTTCAACTTATTGAAACACATATTACATACTGATATCAACTTCATCCCTCATATTATCAAAATTGAACACATAGAAGCGGTAATATTTAGTTTTATGTGAATTTGCAAATTTTTCTAGAATATGGGTAAAAGACAGTAAAAAAGTTCAATAAAATTTTATATATCTAATATTATTATAAATTGACTTCAATGAATTAAATATAACATATTTTGGTATTATGTATCTATTTTTAACTGAAATAAATTTAAATAAAATATTTAATTATTTTTATAAAAAGTCAGTTTTAAAAAATAACGCAATGTTTTTAACTATTCATCAAAAATTGAATGTTTTCAAAAAAATACCATAATTTTACCCAAAGATAAATTTTATTTTCTGAATTAAAAAATGAATTCTATTTTTCTAAATTAAAAACATATAAGTTTCATTAATTAATTTAAAATTAATTCTCATTGTCAAAACCAAAGAGGATGTTATTAAAAAGTAAAAACTATCAAAAGATTGACTTGTGTATATGTCAAATTTAAATGTGAAAATACATATAATTAATTACATTGTATAAATGATAAAAATATAATCTAATTATAATTTAAAACCATTAGAATTTTTAATTTTACACTATAAATTTAATTAATTAAAAATTTTGTTATCAATTAAAATTTATTATTATTTTACTATTCATCAAAATATGAATGTTATCAGAAAAGAACCAAAAAATAATCCAAAGTAAATTTTTATGTCTCTATTCTAAAGAATAATTTAATTTCATGAAATTGAATATTTAAAAGTTTAAAATATTGGGTTTTTGAAAAAGGATCACCATTAAAAGGTGGTAAAATTCCAGTTTTTTAAAAAATATTCTTATATATGTAAAAAAATGAATTTGTTCTTATATAAAGTATAAAAAACACAAAACATGTATTCTAAAAGTATATGGAGTATATAAAATTAAAAATTTATTTTATAATATTCATAACCGCTTTTTTTTTGAAGGCCTAGTTTTTTTAGTTGTGGTGCGCTCGAACTCCGTGTTGTGTGTGGCACAAATTATTGAATTACTATGAAATCATGAGGTGTTATAGAATCTCTCCTCTAATGAGTGATTCAATATCCCCTAAATTCGTACATACTTAAATGCATATATTTTAATACAAGCAAAAACACATACATACAATCATATATACATATAAATATTATTATATAAATGTATCCATGCATGCATATATATTAATATAATTATTTACACATATATTGATATATTAATATGTATAATATTATATGCAGGAATACACACACACATATATATCTAAGTGTATGCAATCACATGCATAAAAACATACATACATATATATATTTATTCAACTATCCACAAGCTTGCGTGCATGTGGGTACCATATTTCAGTGGACCTTTATACTGTTAATCTCTCATTATAGAATTTTCCAATGAATATATTCAAATACAGTAATATATATAAACACTTTCATATACGTATATACTTATTTTTATATGTTTATATTATTGTATGTATATTTATGAATATATAATAGTATTTAGATGTATGTTTGTACACATATTAAAATATGTGGAATAATATTTGTAGTTGTATATACATGTATATATATATGTATACATGCATGCCTGTATTTATATCTATAAATAGTTACATTAATTATATTTCAATATATTTGAGTTAATATCTATTTATATACTAATATAATATATATTTATATATGTATATATGAATGTAAATATACTTAAAGGAATGTATTTAAGTATGTGTGTATATATCTATATTAATTAGTATGTATAGATGCATATATGAGTTCATATATAAATATATATGAATATTTATATATGTCTATATGTATGTATGCATATATGTTTGTATACATGTATCTATGTATGTATGTATGTATGTATGTATATATGTATGTATGTATGTATGTATGTATGTATGTATGTATGTATCTATGTATGTATGTATGTATGTATTCATTGGTTTTTATATGTGTGTGTTCATTAATGTTCATAACTATATAGAAATACAGGTATTTATAATAATATTTTTACACATGTACATATATACATCTATAAATTCTTATATGTACATACATACACATTGATATAAACAAGCATGCATACAAATTATTTCTTATAATTATTTAAAATTATAAAACTATATAAATATATTAAAATATAAAAATATATAAGTGTATTTTAAAGTGAATTTGTACCAACATACACAAAACTATATTAATATTACTACCTAAATTTATATTTCTTCAGTTAAATGCAAATATTATTAGTTTAGTTAATCACAGATATAAGTGCATATATTCATGCTCACACATACATATAGGTATATACAACGACAAATACAAATAGGTATATTTTTATTCATATATACATATGCATCAAAATATTATCACAAATACATTCATGAATAAACATACAATCATTCATGCATGTAAATATCAGTATATATGTATATACCCATGCATACAAGTGTATATCTAATGTAATTATTTACAAATATACATATGTATATGCATAGTCTTATATACCTTCATACGTATATATATATAAGTGAATACAAACACATACATAAAAACATACGTACATATAAATATAAGTACCCAAATGAATGAAAATATATTAATGAAATTATTCATAATTTTATATATAAATATAAGAATTTACAAAAATTATAGTGAAGATTTCCTAGTGTAGATTGGCACTAGGATTCTCCAGTTTGAGATTTACCACTGGACATGGGAACTGTGAAACTCTCATTGGAGATTTCCCAGTGTGTTTTTTAATATGAATATCCCATGGTATTTTTCACATACATTAAAACAAAAATAAATATAAATATAAATACCCAAATGCATGAATATATATATATATATATATATGTCTATGTGTGTGTATTAATGTGATAATTTAAATTTTCATATATAAATTTAAGAATGTAGAAATCTCCTAGTGGAGATTTCCTGATGCAGGTGGGCAGTGTGAATCTCCCATGAGATATTTCCCCATGAATATATGTTGTATCAATCTCTCATGAGAGATTTCCCGTGGGAGATTTGTATTATGAAACAAAAATAAGAAATTTCATGTTGGATATTTTTATAAAGTTATATCAATTTATGGATGCGTGCCTGTACTTGTTTTTCAATGTAACTATGTAGATATATAGTTGTAAATAATTACATTAATAAATTTGGATGCATGTAGATAATTACATTAATATTTTAATGTATTCCTCTTTATATGTATTCATGTATGGATGTAAATATCACAACTACAAATGTGGCCATTTACTGCATGGAAAATGGCCTTCCACAATGCTACAAAAGTATTGTTAATCAAAGCAATGATAAAGATAGAATCCTATTTATCAATTCTAAAAGAATATTAATAATGGGAGTCCTTTATCTGCTATAAAAAACACAGAGAAATACAACCTTTATTAGTGCTAAAAATAGCTTTGATGAAGGCCCATATGCCTGAATGTATTGTTAATATAACAACACACCTAGAAGAAATAACCTAGAATTAAATTATATATTCAAACAATACTATAATTTCAAAAAAGTCTATATATTTTTAATTTAAATAATGATTGAAAATATTTCCACACATCTTATATACTAAATACACTACTATTTACATTTCCAACCAAATTTTTTATATAATTACATTTATAATTGTCCAACAAACATTCCAAAACATTAATATTTCATCTTTAGATGCATTTTATATCCTATAAAAAATGAACCACCATTGTATTAGTTTCCGAAGAAATCATCCAAACCCAAGAAAAATATTCCACCTAAATACGAAAACAATATTATGTTAGCGATACAATACAAAATTAAATTAATCATTAATATGAATGGTCACATTAAAAATGTAAATATTTAATAAAAATGACACATTTTTGGTTATATTGGTCACACCATGAATTCTATTAAGGTGGGTTTGATTCCTATACATTAGAAATGAGTTATGGATCATTTTTGTAAAATATCAAAACAATTCGAATTTGTTTTATCAGATTCGAGTAGGTCACTAGTTTTTTTACTAATATTAGTTTCCATTTTAAGTAATGTCATATTTGGAGTTATACCAGACACAACTTGCATCATATTTAAGGGATTTTGATTCCTACCTATCCCAAATTAACGATCAATCATTGTTCTAAATCATCAAAACAATCTGAATGAATTTTCTCGGTTTTCAGAATGCCATTTATGTTATTTTACAAAAATGTCATTTAAAATTTGAAGCCCATATTTTGTTTCATAATAGTTTCATCGTGTGTCATATTGACATTAAACTACATTATACACATTCTAAATGACTTTTGAATCATTATCCCAAATTATCAAGAAAATCGATGCGTGTTTTCATGGTTTTTAGTGAGTGACAGTTTTTTAACAAATATATCAATTTTAAACTGATAACCGACAATTAAAGTCAAATCATTTACACCATGTATAATATTGAGTTTATTTTGACTCATAAATTTCATAAATGAATCATGTATCATTTTCCTAAAGTATCAAAATAATAATAATGAATTTTCTTAGTTTTCAGTATGCCACTTGTTGTTTTTACTTAATATATTGTAAATTTTAAATAAAAAGTAATACATTAAGTTATACTATCCACAATATAGGTTCTATTGAGGTTACATTGTCTTCTACATGTCACAAACTACTCAGTGATCACTTTTCTAAAATATCTAACAAATCTGAGTGTGTTTGCTTAGTTTTTAGTATGTCACTTATTGTTTTTTCATAAATTAATGTCAATTTGAAATAAAAAGAGATACTTTGGGTTATGTCGGACACACCATGAATCGTATTGCGGTGACCCTAATTCCTAAAAGACAAAAATGAAAAACATATCATTTTACTATAGAATAAGAATAATCTGAATATATCTGCTCAGTTTTCTGTATGATTAATGTGTTTTTTTACTAAAATTTCATTTCAAACTAGAACAAAACATTATGAGTCATACCAATCACATCATGCATCTGTCTGATCTAAGACTGCATCAAACGCATCAAAAAATTATTTATGAATCACTATCCTAAGTTATCAATAAAATCAGAGTGTTTTTTTCTTTTTTGAGATTAACCCATCTTGAACTAAAATGTCAATTTTATACTAATAATAGACACATTTCTTAATACAAGTAATACCATGAATCAGATTGAGGTGTGGTGGAATACTATAAATTATTAATGACTAATGGATCATTATCCTTAATTATAAATACAATATGAATGCGTTTTCTTTTTTTAGTATTTTACTTGTTCTTTTGTATGAATTTAATGTCAATTGAATATAAAAATACACTATTAAAGTCATATTGGGCACACCCTGAATCAAATTGAGGTGAGGATGATCCGTACAAATAAAAAATAACTCATAGGGCATTTTCCTAAAATATAAAAATAATCTGAAAGTGTATTATTAATTTTTATTATGCCACTTGTACTTTTTATAAAAAGTAATGTCAATTTTAAATAAAGAGACACACTTTGAGTGACATCAGTCAGTTATTATTTTTTCTCAATTTTGAGTCGTTCAGTCTCTCAAATACCAACTATATTGAACTAGAAATTTTATACATAGATATCAAATATTAGTAGATTAATATTTTTTACATAACATAATGATCAATTCCAGAATAGTTTAGTTCTGGTGTTTTGAGAAACATGTAAACAAAATGAATAGGTTAATGATATTCTCCCATTATGTTATTCATTACTAGAATCCTTCTTAGACATAACATTTCTAAAGTCATTATTAATAACCTAATGATATGAAACATAAGAGAGGGTGTTCATAGATGCTCAATAAGTGTAAACAAGGGAGATATATCAATATACACATAAGGATAACTTGATAAAAAATGATTTTAGAAGGTGATATTGACATTACAAATTCATACCGTTCATATCAAATATCATAAGCGTGAGTCTTGGATCAAATCATCGTACTTCAAAAGACCTAAATATTAATTGATCAAATACTATTGTAAAGGGAAAATATACACATCAAGCCATACAGATCGAAATATGTATCAAATTGAGTTATGGATTATGTTATTTCATCTGATTACTATATTGTTCATGAAAATTTTCATCATATATCTTTTGGGATGTCATAATTTTCATTCTTCTACATAGAATACATACTTTTAATTCAACACGTTCCCTCTTTTCTCTCTTGTTTATAATAATTTAATGGAAAATATTAAATTCCAAAAGATCATTATAAATAAATATATATTAAATACAAATGATAAGGAAATTAACATACCAATATTACATAAAATGATGAAAAAGTTATCTAATTAAAAACATAGTAAGATTCACATATATATATTCATGTCACATTTTTTGTTTCTCATTATCTTAGTTGTGGCATCGAAGTCCAAACTCATACGAGCATGAAAATATATGAAAAAAACCTAAATAGAACAAAGTAATTGAATGATATAATAAAATAACTCTAATATGAATAATAATAAAAAGATGTAAATTAAACATAATTATGAAACAAAACACTACTTTCATGGAAGTCACATCTTCATGCTTTTTCAGTACATTCTTCAATCACATATTCTTCCCCCAATAGTTTTTATGAACTTCTATATCGTCTTGTGATTATACATATTTTCAAAATTCATATAACTGATTGAAAAATATAAATACAAAAAGGATTATTAAATATTTTAAATTAAATAATAATTATATTAAAAAATTCTTCTTTAATAATGCTGGTTTGTAAGTGTAATATGATGTATCTCATAAATTTAAAAACATAATAAATAAATTATTTTACATTGGTTTGTTTTGGACACTGCATAAACATTTATTAGAATAACCAATTCGTTTTGATATGTCATTGGATAGTTAAATATTATTATATATACCTTGATACGTGTCAATTCATATTACTTATCTTCTTTCTCATCCTTATCACCTAGCCTTATTCCATTTTTTTCACGATAATGATGCACCACCCTATAATAATAGATTACTCATTAATAGATAATATAAATTATATAAATTTATTTTTAGTTCTATGATGTTTGATGTAGTTTTTAAATATTGAAAACTTCCATCTTGTGTGGATGGTTTATTGGATATCCATGCATTGAATCATGAAAATAAGTCTTTGGTGAATCCAAATTTAATAAAATGATCATGAAATGATCATGAAATGATGCCTAAAACAAAAAAATAATAATAAATAATGAATGAAATGAATATTGTATTTGATAGGATTATATTATATAGTTTTACCCATGCATCGTTATTATTAAATAGATTCTTTCATATAATATTTTCCTTTCCAGAAGATTTGATTGGACATTTCCCAATATATTCTTTTTTGTATATATTTTTAATTGTGCTGTAGAGGGGATGTGAGGAATAACAAGTCAAAATTTTTATTCAAGTAAAAATCCAATATATTGTTTTATATATATACACCTTCTTTAATAAATAAATATATTTAGTCATAATTATCACAACATATCATATTTTGGAACATCTAATCATGAAAACATTTGACATGTATACATTAAAAATGGAGCTGCGTAACCAATCATAGTTGAATATTTCACTTACACTCTCACCACCAATGAATTCTTGATCTTTCTCTTCATAAAATATTTTCTTCAAAATCAAATTTGTGATTATGACCATTTTTCAACATCTTATCCACATTAAATATCAATGTTTGTAATTATAGATATAAAATGGGAGTGTTAATTGTGATTTCAATAGATATATTCGATCGATTGGTTGATCATTTAGATGGTTTGGAGGTGCTGATTAATTTCATCTCGATATCATTGTCCGAATGTAATAAAATTCTTTAGTGAAGATATTTTTTCATTAATTATTAATGTTTTATCATGAAATTTAAATTAGAAATAATTACCTCATTGTCGATAAGTATTTTTAAAGATGTGATTGCCTTGTGATAAAGGTTCCAAGATATTTTTCAGCCTTGTAAATATCTTCCTCATGAAATAGAATATTTATCTCTATGATTAGATGATGGTCTACGCAAATCAACACTCACACATCACATATTCATAGTGGTTTACTGTGTATAATGTTGTTTTGAATATTGAACATTGTAGCCCTCACTACAAGGCGAAGGGTGTCTATTTCTATATATAAATCATAGTCATTAACACCCTATATAATATCATTATAGAAAAGGTATCAATGTCTTGTTTGCTTCACATTGCAAAAAAACACTTATTAGAACATTGATTACCTCTTCTAAGACATCACATTTTGGGGAATGTCTAGCCCCATAGCTGATGGGGTGGGGTGGGATCTCCACATGGTGGATGTTCTCGAGTATATTTCCCTTTTCCTATCGGCCATTAATGTTTCCATATTATCTCTCTACCATTATAATTTTCCTTCAAGGTTAGATATTATTTAAAAATATATTTTATTAATTAACTTTGATCATCGTCTTGTTTTTTCCTCAAAATATGTTCGGGGTGTCACCCCAAAAACCCTCACATTTTACACAATCGTAATTTTTTGCAAACATTAAGGACACTAATATTTTATTTTCAACTAGAACGGGTGATGCTGATTCATGTGAATATGTTAGATAGAAAATAAATGAATATATGTCATAATTCTCTTGTAATAGTGATTAAAAAATTATTACGTAATACGTACACATGTTTCCATCACTTTTTCTGTGTTTTAATCTATTAGTATACCATATTTATTTACACATGCCTCCTTTTATAGATCATGGAATGGGATGTAAGTCACATTGGGTTCTGAGTAAAAACTATATATATAAACAAAAGAACCCAATTATGTTGTTGTTCCATGTCATGTAAAATTATTACGGTTGATTTAGAATACATAGCATTTTTTCAAGTGAAGTGTACCCCATCGATTCCTTTCGGTGGGGTATGCTAGTTTTCTTGCTCGTTCCTTATTTCCAAAACTCATTTGTTGTTTTAAGAATAAAAAATATTCATTTAGTGTGATGAAGAAACATATCATAAAGAAACATATTACTAGTCATAATGTAACAAAAAATACACATATGCATGAGGGCTAGTAAACATATCACAAGATTCTTGGTTATCAACTGTGTATAGATAACTAGTAGATGTCGGTTTATTTTCCCTTCTGCATATATAATATTATTTCATGCTAGAATTGTGTAAAATCTTCTAGAATCCCTCAAGAATTCATTAATATATACTTCTTGTGAGATTCATATAATATAAATTCACTATGTAATCAATGATGAAGAGTTTTTATATGTTTAATTATATTTTATGTTTAGTAAAATAAAGAAATGATGTTATAATGTTAGCATAATCTCTTCCCACATCAGTTTCTTTAGCCTCGGCACAACATGGTGCCACTGATCAACATCAATCGGCACACATTGTTGATTGATGATTCCAATATTACTGTTGAACATGAACATGTTGGAGTAAAGAGGTTGACTCCACACATTACATCCCACATTGAATGTGATGCCTTTGACTTTCACCATAATTCTTTCTACTAACACCATCAAACTATCGAATTCCTATTTTTTTTCTGTGATGATAGTCCTTCATCGCAAACCATTTACCTATAATAAACATCATTAAAATGATCATCTTCATTTACAACATAGGAATGTGTAGATGGTCATTATATCTCTGCACAAGGGGAAACACTAGATTGAGAAACATGCTGTTCTTTAAGAATATGAATACTAGGATGTTCATAAGTTAATTTATTTTCACTACAAGTAAAAGAAATTTGAGTGACATATTGTTCCATGGGATTGGGAGCAGCATCATGTACTAAAGACACTATCTACAAAAGTGATTTAAAAATAAATTTTGAGTATATAAAAAACTAAATAGAAAAAAATAACTCGATGAAACGTGATTTATATTACAAAAACAAGTAACATGATTATTGAATACTCATTTACACTGTTTAAGGCTAATGGGATTTGAACCCTTTCACGATGATCTGAATCCATTCAATGTGTTCTCCAATGACATAGAAAATTTCATCTACATTAGGTCTATTGTGAAATTATTGGGACGCCCAAATGAAAAGGTCACCGAAAATTGAATTTTCATGTTCCACTTTAGTGGTTATGGTCAACAATTGAAAAAATGACCACTTTTTAGTTTTCAAGATATGCAACATTAATTACTTGTATTTCCATTGACTCCATTATAAATTGTTCATTATTGTACCAATACATATTGAAATCAACAATTAGAAATACCAATTCATATATTTTAACAATAACTCATGTTATCCACCAAGATGTATTGAAAACATGAACTTTGAATATTTTAAAATACAACTCCCATATTAGTTTGATGATACCAATGTATTACATATTCACATAAATTGGATTTTTGACCTTTTAGTACGTGAAACATGTATCGCTTTAGCAACAAGTGTAACTCTATTATATTTCATGGTACTCTATTTATCATTATAATTTTTATAGAACATATAATGATTAATTAGCTAACCATTATAAGATAATACAACCACACATTGACCTCTGACTATCCTTCAAATTCATTCTGAAATTGAATCTGTATTTTTTTATGACTCTTTCAAAATATGGTCCTAAAACCATCGTAAAAACTGGTTATTATGTATATTTGATATCCAACATTTTTTCCCTAATGGATTCATATGACTAATAATTTCATTGTGGGATTCAACATATGGGGAAAACTCAAAGATGTTATGAAAAAAACATAATGGTGGGCCTACACTCAATATGCAATATGGATTTTGAAAACATCACATTTAGACATTCCTTCACACACAAGCCACCCTGTATGAAAATATTCCAGTGGACATAATCATTCCACGTATGATTGGTATTCGTTAGGGAATTCAATTGTCTCATCCACAATATATCTCTCTGCAATACAAATGTTAGGATGAATTCAATTTTTGATATACCATTTCAAAATATTCATATACCCTTCAATGAGTGACATCCATATATAGTGTATATGACCACCTATACTAATATCTCACAAAAATTCAACTATCAAATAAACAATTAGATCAATTAATGATTGAGGAAATAGTATTTCCAGTTTACAGAATACAATGGAAATTTATCATTCCATTGTCTGAAATTTTACCACTTCTATAACTTTTCGGCATATAGCACTGAATAAGAAATAGAGCATGGCTAACGTATGCTAAAAATTCTTGGAAAAAATGAAACGAAAATATATAGTCATTAGATCGTGCATCAAAACACAATATTCTTGTGGTTTCAGACCCTTTAACGTATAACCGGTTAATGACATGATATTCTTGATATTTGATGAATACCCCTCTTGAACCATTACATCATTCAAGAGGTTTGAAAACTGATATCACTCTTTCCTGGAAAGTGTGTACGAACTTGGATGAAGAAAATCTCATTTTCACCCTTCACTAGAAGAAACTCTTCTGGTATTCCCATTAAAACCATGTCCATCATAGCCTAAATTCCATCATTTTTTTCATGGTGAATTTAGAAATGTTCTAATGAAACTATCACATATATTTTTTCAACATGATTAACATCATGAAAATGTTTTATGTATAGGCCCTTCCTATATGGTAATTCAAAAAAAACTGATCTATTTTTCCAACTGGTTTTTATATTGTTTTTTAAATATGGTTTACCTAAAGCAATGTACACATATTATACTTTCTCAAAAGGTTAATCACATGTTAGTGGATACAGTGGTATACATTATTCTAAACAACTATCGAATGATATTCCCACGATCTATATTTATTTTGGGGATGAAATATGTAATGTCCTAGAAACCATGTTTTAGATGAATGATTCAACATAATTGCATGTGTACCTTGTTCAAAGAAGGAACACCCCTGAATCACCTACATGCAATATCCAGACAAATTTATATATATAGGAAATTCAATTATTATCCCACACGACTTGGCTCTCAATGTGAAATCTTCTGTTCTATAAGTATCAAACATCATAACACCTGAATCCCATGATAATTTCAAATCCTTGATCAATGGATCCAAATAAACATCAATATCACTACTTAGTTGTTTAGGTCATTAAATAAGCATGGATACCACAATGTATTTCTATTTCATGAATAACCACATTTGAAATTTATAATTTACCAACATAACCAACCATGTGTTTTGATTGTTGCATTGAAAACCAAATCGATTCACTCCATCTGTAGATAATGCAGGACAATGGTTTCTCGGCAGGTTTAAAATTTTTGGATACTAATGATCAATTATATTCCACTAAGAATATTCTCTTGGGTGACATAGTTTCACATATATAGTTCTTGTGTATGCATTACACATAAATTTCTATGCAATCTACTCACTTTATTATAGGATCTGAAACATTGGAATGATTGGAAAGCACCATAAATCTTACATATCACCATATTAATATTTCTTGAATGGAGAAGCACCACACATTGGGAATTATATAACTGATTATTGGTCATTTATAAATATTATAAAATCATTCATTTTGGTGTGTATTCTTTTGGAGATCATAACCCTTGAGCATATCATTCGTTTGGTGTAATTTGTTCATCTCGAGCCCCCATTATCTTCTTAGAGCATGTCATTCAAGAGGGCAAGTAATTCCATAAAACTGGTGTCACTCCACATGTTGACTAATTTAAAATTATTGATCTTTATTATGGTGTAAAATGTTGTATATTTAGTGCATCTATCATACAATGATATCATTTTACAAAGCTTTAACTGCTAAAATGATTTTGGTCAGTCATGATGTTCATGATAAACTATCATTGTCAGTTCCTCAATACGATCTTCATCATCATTCACATCTATAATTACATTCTAAATACAGTATTCTTTACTATCCACCATTTTTATCATATTCGATTATCCATAAAACACTATGATATCCTAGAGATAAGATAAATTTACATTTCCTCAATATTTATTACTACATTTTTAACATCGATCTATTAAGTGATAGATCATTTGTACTACCAACTCATATGTACTAACATGTCTTGAATAACAATAGCATAAACATGGGAAATGGATTTGAGAAGGGTCATATAGAAGACCTTTTTTCAAACATGATGAACTATTTCACTCTATCTACATACTCTTTTTTCACACGATTGGTATCCATCCATTATTTATTCATATCCATCCTATTTGATTTGGTTATATTAATATTTATCTAAATAATTACCCAAAAGGGTCCTTTAAAATAAGGGGATCACATCCTTTTAATGATAGTTATTATTTAATTCCATTGCCTAGGACTCATACCCAATAAATATAACACTGAATCCCTTTTAAAACTATTTATAATATAACAAAAGAAAATCCATTCAAATTTTTTATATCATTTTATTACTATTTAACAAAAATTGGTATGTTGAACATATTTAATTTTATAAGAAACATTTCAAAACACTTGATTTATTTAGAAAGATCAACATAGGTGTTTTCATAGACATAAATCCTAAGAGAGGCACTTTATAGATTATACATAAATAAAAAATAACCAAATTTTATAAAATATAAAGAAATAAAAGGATTATGATGTCTCTCATTAATAAATACTATGAACCCTATATTTTACACCCATAATACTACTGAGGAGTGAATAAGTGATAGATAATGATATAATTTTCACTCGGCCATGATAATTTTGAACATAAATTCACATCTCTTTGATGTGAGAAACCATCTTTCACATCATGAATGAATCATGTACTACCTAAGCTTGATCCTTCCAATATAGTACATTAGAAAAAATTTTCCCATTCTTGAGGATATAAATTAAGTAAATGTTAATGGAATATACGTACTCAATCCTTCTCCACAATCAATGGTTCATTTCTCTTTGTTATTAAATACAAATCAAAAGAATTTTACTATGTTTCAATAATACATCACCTTAATGACAATATCAATAAAAACACATAGAAATCACCACTATTTCAAATTTTAGTAATTGATTTCTGAAGATTCACTTATGTGTCCATAACTATCTGGACACATAAGTAACCACATGACCATCATGGACTGGAATTGTTCAAATCAGGACTCTTCATATGTCACAATATAATACATAGTCATTACCCATCCCATTTGTGGTTAAAATTGGTTTTTCATCTATCTAAAATTACGATCATAGAAGGATATATCATGAACATCAATGTAAATGACCAAATCCACATTGTTTTTTAAGGAATTCATAATGATTACAATGAAGAAAAATCATGGTCGACTATCATGTAATAACTAAAATTCCCCAAAAATACCACATTGTCTGAATGAGTTATTCACTACGCTCAAATATAATTAGGGTGGGTCTTCAATACTACTTAGCATCATATAGGCATCAAATATATAGATTTTGGTTTTTGGTTGATGGGTCGATATCAACACTTAAACTATAGAATTGGTTGGTGAGCTAGATTAATCATCACCATGAACAATCCAAACTAAAGATATTGGTAATAGGATTCTTCATCTGGGAGGTGAACCATATATATTTTCATATACTTAGTTAGGACCTTATAAAAAAATAATAAAGAAGAATTATTATAATGATCAAAAACCATTGTTATGGCTCTATACTAAAATTACAATTTGACCAGTGATTGGATTGGGACTGGAGTTTGGATCTACACCCTGGAGGTGTTTCTGGCATGGACAAGGGATGAACCATCAAGGTTCACCAAAAACAGACATATTTTTATATGAGATCAGGGTGATTGAGTTATATTGATTTCTATAGGTATCATATTATTTCATTATCTTCAATAGGAAATTCATCTCCTAACCTAATCAGTAGGTAGATCAAGTACATGAACATGTTCTACCTAGTGCATGAAGTGTTTAGGATAAGCCTCCAAGAATGACATCAATATAACTTCATCAATTTTCCCATATTTTCTTCATATATCGATTCCTCATGTTATTCCTTAGTATTTTTATGCACATTCCACCAATTCCATATTTTTTTAGTGTCCAATTATTCATTATTCTACTACTATAAATATTATATAGGATATTTTTCATTAGTTGGGGTTGGTGGAGTTGTGGATGAATGTATATTACTAGATGGAGTAATTCCTTTAGATGATAAATAATCATGATTATTATCTATGTCTATAATTATATCTCTAATCTATTCCTCCATATGGACATGAAACTTTATGATTATAGGTTACAATATGATTGGATGTGTGTGTAGGTATAATGCACTAATCTGAAAATAGATGAATTATTTCAGTTCAACCCCAAGAGTGTACATCTATACACTTGGGATGCTACCTATCACATAGTGTAATCGTTTAATATGTGGGAAAAAAATTTCCCACATTGATTAAATTTATGAGATATAATTGAAATATCCTTTGAATTGACATGAAACATTTGTATTCCATTAATTCTTGAAAAAAAAAATAATACATTCCTCTATAATTAAATATGAATATAAAAGAACCACCAACAACAAAATATTAATGAACATAGTAACAATAAACCATATCCATAGGTAAATAGACTACGAAAAACAATTGAATCTACATAGAAAAAACCTAACTTAAAACGGATGTGCTAAATTCTATTGCATGATCTCCAGCCAAACATGGACTGCATTATCAAAATCACCTAACAAACAAAACAATTCCTATGCCACTAAAAATCAATTATGAAACAAGAATACAACATATAACCATATAAATATTGATCAAAAAACGTACTTAGAACATTAAAAGAATAATCACAGTGGTATCACCTGCGGAGCTGGGTTTGCGGTGGAGGTGGGTTCTCAATGGAAGAGGGCATTACAATAGAGATGGGGTTCAGTGGCAGAGGTGGGGTATGTGGGGGTGGGATTTGTGGTGGTAGGATTCAGTGGAAGAGAAGGATAAGGAATATGGATTTATGCACATTGTTGGAAGAGGGATTTGCAACCGAGGGGGAGGGTGAGGAGGAATTCAATGTAGTAGAGTAGGGGTTTGTCGAGGAGGAGGAGGAGGAGGAGTTAGTGGCCAAGGAGGAGGAGTTGGTGGTGGATGAGGTGGAGGTGGAGAAGGAGGAGGCGTACGGGTTCATATTCAGTGATTTCATTATTCATGTGATAGGAGGAGTGGGTTGTTAGCATTAATTTATGAAACCGGACAAACCTTTTATCAGCTCTAGATCAAAATCACTCAAAAAAGTATGTTTTATAAGAGAAAACTTAGAAAAGTGATGATAAAACATTCATATTTTTGATCTTTTTTAGATCAGATAATGGCCAATATTTATTATTGTTAAAATATAGATGATAGAACTATAATGATAAATGTATCATTACAATCGGTATTTCATAAGATCTTCATCATAGTTTTGAATCCATGTAAAAATAAAATTCCATCACTCATCCTCAAACTCATCGGTCATTAGGAGCAGGTCTTCACATATAATATGAACCCTCTAAAACAGTATGTGTTTGAAAGCACAGATGATGAAATCTAGGACATGAAATCATGAAATTTTCATTTAGAAGGTTAGATGGTTGATGAAATGTGTTTTATGACCCACCGCTCCATCTTCATGGTTCCCCTATCATGTTCTGTGATAGCCTGATGACTTTCAACCCCACCGCCTTCTCCTTTGGCCCCATCCACCATATCCAACCCCACCACCTCCACAAAAAAAACATCAAGTTCCATTATTCCAAAAATAATTTGGCCCACCACCCACCACTCCCTGAAAATTACTTGAACTGTGTTTCCACAAAATGTGAAGTCGAGGTGTGGGGGTGATATGGTATCCAGCTCCTAAAAGGGTAGTAGGAGTTGTACAAGATTGTCATGGTCTACAATTGCTTCATTATCTAACTTAGGATGATAGGGTTTTGGAAATGGAATTATGGGTGAGATGTCATATTACTCAGCTTCGACTAGGTCGAACATCTCAATAGATACCTGATGCCGCTAGAGATATAAATGCAATGGTTCGTGCATCAAAATTTATACTCACTCATTAATATCTCCTCCCAACATCATTTCGTCATCTAAACATTGAGTACTTGCATAGCATGGTGCACATCATCCTATTATATGTAGTAGATGTAAACCACATAATCAGGCATTTGTTGGACTTGTAGAGGTGATGCCTCTAAAGCATGGGTGCAACAAATAGGGTTGGTTGTATATCCAAAGACATACAAATGACCTTTAGAAACATTCTATATGCAACAGTTATTGTTGATTCTAGTGTTAGTTTCCTAAGGGCTGAGTCATTTGACTGTATGCGCGAATTGTAATTATATTCGTCTAAGTTAATCCCCACCATTCCAGTGGTCTAAGTGAATTAGTGGAAAAACGCTTTGGTATGGAACATCATCGGATTGGAGAAGTATTACTAGATATTCTGCAATACCGATTTCACCTCCTATTCATCAATCATGGGCATTCTCATCAACTATTTCATGTATTCCCAACGACATTGTGAGTAAGGAATCATCATCAACATGTTTGGGGGTCCAGAAGTCATTTTTAACCTCTTCAAAATTACAAAACAATACATGTTCTTCGAGGATTTCCCTTACATTTGTTTGGGCCATGATGTTAACAAATACTATAGTCAAAGGTGGTTATGGTGGTGTGCTTCCTACATTCATAGGTATGGGACAACTTTTAGGGGAATTGCCTTAACATTAGTTGTATTTTTTAAATTCTTCCACATAATCAGTTTCATTCTTATGTTGATGTTATATTTTTTATTTCTTTTGGTTTTTGTTATAAATTGTAATTTATTATGTGAAGATGTCCTATGTCTACATTTATGATAGTGATTCATCTTCCAAACCCCTTATAATGGCCAAACATTGGGTTCCAACCTTTGGAATTTATGGTTGGACTATATATGTAAGTGATCTATGACAATTTACACTACTATAAAATTCCTCTAATTCAACACTACATTTTATCTCTCCTAAAAAATTTCTCATATAGATAGATTTAATGAGTCCTTCACCTTGTTACATTTTTCATTTAATTTAATTGATGGTCAGAAGCTTTTTCTTCTAACAGAATCATTTCAGTGTATTTAAATAATTAAAAAATTATATTAAATATTTTTATAATTGTAATCATTATAATATATATATTTGAAGAAATTTAAAATTATTAAAATTATATTAATTTTAATTTTTTTTATTATAAAAATATATATAATTATTTAGTAATAAATATTAATAAATATATATATACAAATATTTCAATACGTAAGTATTTATAAAAAATTATATAATTAAAAAATTTAGTTTGATTTCATATGTATTTAAATATATATATATATATATATATTTCAATTTATGAATATATATATATATATATTTGTAATTATAATTTTATTTATTTATTTATTTTTAAATATAATGATAAAGATAATAAATATATTTACTATAATTTTATAATTATGAATAATTTATATAGATTAGGTCTATATTAGCGATAAAAAAGTGCAGATAAAAGACATTCGTGATTTTATAAATGGAACTATAACAGATCCACCTTTAGTTTGACCCTCAAGATTTCACAGAAGTTAAACTTTACCTCTACTGTCATCTATGTATCCACCTCCCCCTCTACTGGCTCTTCCTCTGCCTCCTCCACCCCCGCCTCTGCCTCTACCTCCGTCAGTGCTTCCCATGCAATCACATCTGCTACACCCTTCTTCGATGTTGATGCCTCTGTTGCACCAACCACTACTATCCACACCACCACATTCGCATCAACCTCCAAAAGATCCCCCTCTACCTCTTCCTTTACTGCGTCAATCTCATCCTTTTTTGCCTCCACTGCCCTATTCACTGATACCCCTTCCTCCATTGCCCCAACCATCCACCTCTACCATCCCCGCTTCCCCAAAAACCGTTGCCGCTGCCCAGTTGTTGACTTGGATGCCCCCGCCATCCCTTCCACAAAACCAAAAGTTCCAATGGTCTAATTAATTTTTTCACTTAGATATTTTTCATTAAAATTAATTTAAATTATTTCGAGTTTAGAATTCTTTTCCTGACATTGAATTTCTCATGGATGTGTTTTTTCTTCCATGTTGCACTCTGTTTATAATGTGAGGATGAGATATGTGGTTTTACCAGATTGAAACATGAGATGTTGGAAATCACGAGAATTATGTTATGTGGGGTTGTGACATGTCACACATTACTAAGGAAGATAAGGGAGCATAGGGTGTTTGGAATGTGGTTTTGAGAATAGAAAATATAGGGGGGAGTTGTTGTGTGGGCAGCCTATGATTATTTTTATTCTAATATTATTTTTACTATACATGGATAAAATTTTTTGTGAGGGTGTGGATTACTATTTAACCTAATAGGTGTATATTGGTTCAAATTTTTGCTCACTGGAGAATTTGTATGATTTTCTCACATTTACATGATTGAACCTAATTATAATCCTACTTTGTATACATTTTATAATCACCCCTATATATATTATTGGTGATGAGAAGGATATTAGTGATTATAATGGATTGGTCCTATTTGGATTTGGAGTCGATGTTTGGAGAAACTGGTTACATGTGGTTTTGGAATTTAATATTTTATAGATTTTTTTTATATAATGAAATGAATTGATGAATTATGGTGTTAATTTCTATCCTTTCCATTAACATTTCCCATACTTCTTAGTGACCTATACTATTATATGAACTGATAAAATTTAAACTATCATCCTTTCCTAATAATATCCCATTTCATAAAAGGTTGATGTAAATTCATGGAGACCTCTAAAAAATTGGAAATTATTACCATCGTTCCTCAATTACATAGTATGTAATTTTCTCTATCAGATGTCTTCACACTAGTCCCACTAAGACACAATATTTCCTTAGGTATTCTTCGATATGAATCAATATGAATGTAATAGCTAGATTTTATTTATCATATTTTCACTACTCTAATTTTTTTCTAATATGTAATAGATGAAATAGAGTATGAGGCCATTATGTTTCATCCTTGGATGAAAAACTGTATTTTTTTGGTGAATCACACTCGGAATATCATAATAGAGTATCCCATCCTCATATAATTTGTTATTCTCTATAATTAATCAGCTTAAAAAATAAACTCTTTACCCACATTAAATCTTCCAAAAATTTATATTCCTTTTAAAAAAAATTAACTAGAATTCATGGCTAATACTTACATTGAACCATTCTCCATCCCTAGGATAATAATAATATTATTATTGATCACTTCTTTGTATCTGAATATCTGATAATGATTGTGTCTTGGAACCCATATAGAATATCATCTTCTAGAAGAAACATTCAGGTATCATTCACTACCATTATGTATTGTATGATTTTATAAAGCCTTTATGGGTTCCCTTTAATGATTTGGCATGAAAGTCACGAAAATCACCCAAAAAAGATAGTATCTAAATTTTTAAAAATAATCATGGACATTAAAATTCTAACTGATGATGATAATATAAATTTTCCTTCTAATAATCTCATATTTTGTTTTCAATAACTACGCATCATATAATATAACCATTCTAGATATTATATTTGAGATAGTATTACATATGTTCCTCCAAAACCTATTGATTATTTTTTTTGATGTATTCCCTCTATGATATCTCTAATGTTCTAGCCTTCCAATATATCCCAATTCACATTCCCAGAAACATAATGGAAATTCTTGAATCATTCATCTTTAAACAATTAAAACAATCATGTTTTTTAAAAGATAATCCTTAAAAACCCCAATCCAACAACTAATAGGTTTTCCACATATAAACGAAGTGTGATGTAACTTCATCCATCCTATACCTTATTTTATAAATTATGTTCTACATTGCATTATGTGAATCACTCTTTGACAATGAAACCACAATATTCCAGTTATATTATTAGGTAACCTAATTCAATATATAATATAATTACTTGAATATTCATATAACATCCCCATTTAGATATTCCTCATAATCATTATGATTCTTCATATAAATATTTCCCTTTGTTTCATATCATAGTCCTGACCATACATTTTATTGTTATATTTTTGTCCCTAATCATTAAAAAATTAATAGTGAATTATATACCAATTCATCTATGTTATTCTATAATATCATATTTTTGTACTTAAAATCATGTTTTGTGTTTGGAAAATAATATTCTTAAATTGGAAAAGATATTTTATTGAGTGATTTGATTTTAAAACAAAATTCCTATGGGAATTAATTATAATTTAATGGCTATGAATTGTTTTAAATATGGTTTCTCTTCCCTTTTATTTTTTACTTGTAAATTTATGTATTGAAATAAAAAAAGATATTTTGTTAAATGAATTATTTTTTTAAATAATGTATGAATATATACTCATATTAAAGAGATTATTTCATTTGAAACGTTTTATATGTTGTTGATTTAATTATGAAAAATTAGATAGCGTTTTTGAAATTTGTTGAAATGATTTTACATAAAAAATATGGGTTTCATTTTAAATTATATATATTTATTTCAATGTGTGCATGTATTTTTGGAAGAGTTTTTGAAACCGATTAGTTTAATTTAAAATTTGTATGATATTATAATGTACAATTTTTCTAAATAGTTGGTTTTGCAATTATATTTTAACTACGATTATACAAATTTTTTTCAATGGACATGTAAAATGCCGTTTTCCTATAATATTTTATGTCTAAATTTTTATAAAATTATAAACGCCGTTAAATTATATGGAGAAGAAATTTATAATAATAAAAACACAATGATCGTGGTAGGACATTAGCTCTATCCATCCCATATGATATCCATAATGACATCACTTTTGTGAATGGTTAATTAATGTTTATCCCCATTGAAACTCCTTGACATACATTGCATCCAACATCACCTACATGGTTTATATTAGGGTAGTACTCTATGAATACATATTATATTTGGTTTGGTGATAGATTTCTAATGGGATGAATCTTAGACAAAAAATTTAAATAATAACTATCATTCAAATGTTGAGTTCACTTTATTTGAAAGGCCCCTTTTTATTATTTATTTTGTATGATATTAATGTCAATGAATCTAATAGGATGCTTATGAATAATGAACGGATGAATTCCAATCATTAGGAAAAATATTATGATGATGTAATGAATGTATTAATATTGTTTTTATAATATAATGCATATAACCCTTCTCAGGTACTTTGTCTGTGTTTACACCATTGTTATTCAAAAAAAAATATAGTCTAGAGCCATTGGAAGAACCCTACACTGGTAATGGAATCAATCAATGTTATTAATAATGGGATAATCATGGGGGAATGTAAATGTTGCTAGTAAAAGGGATAAAAATACTTTTAATAGATCATATGATATGATTAAAATTGTGGACAATGAAGAAGATTGTATCAAGGATCAGATTAAATATTTCAATGATGATGAAATCATACTGAGGAAATGGGAAGGATTGTTTAAGATGTACTTTGTGATTACCCAAAATTGATTGAAGAGATAATGAGTTGTACAAAAACTACATTTTATGGTGGTTTCACTAAATATATATCTTTGTGAGCCATAATAAAACTATATAATTTGAATGCAAGAAATGGATGGAGTGACACCAGTTTAACAGAATTACTTTCTCTCTTGAATGACAAGATTCTAGAAGATATTGATCTCAAAAGCGAAACATACGATTCCAAAAAAAATGTTATTATTGTTGTGTATGATATTTGAAAGAATAATTTCTTACCTGAATGAATGTATTATAATTTTCAAGGAGAAAAAATCGCATAGATAATTACCAAAGTGTGGTGATTCTTGATACAAGAATGCTGAATCACTTCAAATATTTATGGTTCTTTTCAATCATTCTAATGTATAAAAGCCCGTATGTAAGTGAGGATACTGAAGGGAAATTAACAAGGAACAAATACAGAAGAAGTAAATATGGGAAACTACATCACCTATAAGTCTCTCCTCAGTGGAAGAGAATTGATCCCAAGTATCCAAAATTTGGAATCAATCCAATAAACATTCATCTTGCATTATATACAGAAGTAGTGAATTAATTTCATTTTCAAAGTTGTAGTCAAAGTATATGGACAATTATGTTGGTAAATTATAACTTTCCACCATGGTTATTCATGAAATGAAAATATTTCATGTTATCTATACTTTTATCAGGACCAAAACAACTGAGTATTGAAATTGATGATTATTTGTCTCCATTGATCGAGGATTTGAAATTATTATCATATTTAGGTGTTACGTTGTATGATATATACATAAATGTAGATTTCATGTTGAGATCCAAGTTGTATGGGATGATAAATGATCTTCTTGTTGATGAAATTTGGTATGATATATAATTAAAGGAACTCAATGGTGTCCCATTTGAGAACAAGGTAAATGGTCAATTTGGTTGAAGCATTCATTGAAAATTGTGTCTCTTGGACATCAAATTTTTTTACCCAGATTAAATAAGTACTGATCTTGGATGACATCATTCGATGGAATTTTAGAAGAACATATATCACTATCTCCACTAATAGTTGATCAAAAGTTTCTGAAATTAAAAGATTTTTACTCTACTTATGTTAATCAATTTTTGAAAACCATAAGAAAATCTATGGAAAAAAAGATCATTTTTTTATTTACCATAATAGAATTTTATATACATTAGATATTACCTTGATGTTATGTATGTTGAAAAAAAATGTATGTGATTGTGTTATTGGAATGTTTCAAAATTAATTTGAAAAAAATGATGGAATTATGGATAGGTTGGAAATATTTGACATAGGAATACATGGAGATTTGGCATGAGATAGGGGTTAAAAAATAACTTTTCATCCTCTAGTTACATACACTCTTTCTGAGAAGGAGAGATATCAGTTTTTCATGTTATTGAATGACATAAAAATTCCAAATGGGTATTCATTATATATCAAGATCATCATGTCAATGAACTATTTAAAGTTAAGTGTCTTAAATCACATGACTTCCATGTTTTGATAGAGTATTTAATATGTGTGTCTTTATATTGCATTTTTCCTAATAATGTTTTTCATACATTTACCCTGCTCTGTTTCTTCATTAAAGATATATTAAAAATGTTATAGACCCGATGAGATGGATGACTATGGATAGAGAAATTTGCATTATATAATTTAAAATGTAAATTCTCTTACCACCAACATTCATTGATATCATAGTTTATTTGATGGTTCACTTAGTGAGAGGGACATGACTATGTGTCCTATACACTATGGATGGATGTTCCCCATTGAAGGGTGTATGATGATTTTAAAAGGTTTTGTCAAAAATAAATGTCAGGAAGAGGTTTGTATTGTGGAGTTATATATTGACGAGGAATCCTTTGAATTTTATAAAAAAAATATATTCAATGTAGAAATAATTCATCTACCAAAATCATGTCATAATGGGTGTCTTGTGGGAGAAGGAATTTCCTGAAGAGATTCAGTTAGAATCAATATTATGGATCAATATTAAGACCAAATTTATTTTTTTCATAAATTTTTAGTGGTTTTATCATATAATGAAACCCAAAAAGAAATTCCTTTTCATTTGATTGGTTATGTAATTAATGGTCATACATTCTATCAAAAAGAGCATGATAAAGACAACACCAAAAAACATACAGATTTACTATCATGGATAATGTGATTCATGTTTCTATTACTAAGGAAAAAAATCCAATTTATGTGAATATGTCAAACTTTGGAATCATAAAAAAAATATGGTTGTTGGATAGTAAAACATTCCAAGAGTTTATTTTTTAATGAATGTGGGTTTATAATATGAATAATGTTAGAATTGATTAATTGGGATTCATAAAAGTACATTTTAGTATGGAATGTTATAGAAAACAATTTCTAATGGCATCCAAGAGAAAAAATATATTTTCTGTCCTATATCCCAAAATCCAAAAGATTTTAATTATATTGTTATCATCTAAAACTACTGAAGGGTCAGATGAAAATTATACTGAGGATGACCATTTCATTTGGACATGACACTCATTTTAATGAGATCCTAATGTAGATGATGTTATGTATGCCAGATAATACCATATTGAAGGTATTTGGATCATTGTTAGACGGTTCAAATCCCTTCACTATTTAAAAAGGTAAAGTGAATTCGATAATGAGGATACAATTTTTTATAATATGCATCATATTACCTCATGTTATTATGTATTTTCTACTTCATTTAGGTAATGTAAATTATATGTTAAACCACTTCTGCAGATAATGACTTCAACACATAAGGGTGTGGCCAATCCCAAGTAACAATAGGTATCTTAGCCTACTACTGCTCATAGTGATCACGAATGTCCTTCTGCATGTGTTGGTGCTCACATTATTGAGGACTAACAGGCTTCTCAACCCTCTTATACTCCCAGGACAATGGTACAATGATAATCTACAGATGCTGATGCTGCTGATCTAAAGGAAAATATTGGTGATGTTGATTCTGGAGAAATGGTATGCGACAAAAAATGACGATACACTAAAAATTAGAGCATAATAGGGTGATTATAATAGATATAATTATTAAGGTGAAAGTTAACTACATCAAATTTGAGGTTATATGGAGTGTTCATGGACAATATTTTAACCCCAGCAAGACTACGTTCAATAGTTACATGGGAATCATTACTCAATAACCCTTGTTGATTGATGTTGATTTGTGGATCCATGTTGTTCCCAGGTTTAAGACACTAATTTGGATTAAAATATAGTAACATTCTTATATCATTTAACTATTTTAGTCGAAAATAAAATAATGAAACATTGAATTCATCTTCATCAATAATTTAAGAGTGCATTTATAGTAGATAACCACAAAAATAAGTATGTAATATTTCTTTCTCGATATCTTCACATGCGATTTCTCAATATTCTATTAATAAATCTTGTTAATGTTACTGAAGGGGAAATAAACCTGAACCCACCTCTTATCTACGCACACCTGATAACCCGAGTAGTTTTGGATGTGTTTACTAGTCGTTGTTAGGATGTATCTTTTCACATACTTTGTGGCTAGTAAAGCATTGTTTGACGATATGTGTATTCATCACTGTGATTAAATTTTTTTTATTTTTGAAACACCAACATAAAGCTAGAAATAAGGAACGAGCTGCAAAACCAATATACCCTTACTTTAAAGAAATAATGTGGTATACTTCACATGGAAAAAATTGTTACGCATTTTGAATATACTGTAATAAATTTATGTGACATAAAACAAAACCATTATTATGTTCTTATATTTATATGAATATTTATGAATCAAAATAAAAATCAACTTCCATCCCACACAATGTGATATATAATGAGGCATGTATAAATAATTATGGGATACTAATAGTTTATTACACAAAAATAATGTGGCAACATGTGTAAGTATTAAATAATTAATATTTGTTTTCATTAAATCACTATTACATAACAATTATCATTTTTTCTATATCTTATATCCAGCATAGTAATAGGAATCAACAGCACCAGTACCAGATGAACACATACAATCGGTGTCCTTGAAACTACTAGAACATTATGGTTACATCAGAGGTGTGAGTTTTGGGGTGACACCATGAACATATTTTGAAAAAAAAACAAGAGTGGGATCTAAGTGAATTAATAAAATAGATTAGGGAAATAATATTTAGCCTTGATTAATACCTCCAATGGTATAGAGAAATGATGTTGAATTTAATGGGGGAGGAAATGAGAATAAGAAACTCAAGAAAAACCACCTTGTAGAGATCCCACACCACCCTCACCTTCAATGATGTGAGTCATCACCCTCAATGAGATGTCTAAGATGAGGTATAAAATTTTCTAAAAACTGTTTCTAGGATATGTTAATCTAAGAGACACTAATTCATTTCATGTACTAATATTATATAGGGTGATAATGAATGTGATTTATGTCAATCAACACCAACCTATTACATTGTAGCTGAGCGCTGATCTACATATTTCAATTCACGATGAAGATATTCATATGGTCCAAATTACTGTTGGAACACTCATTAAATTTCCATCATATCTTGTAATTAAAATTGAAGAAAAAGATATATTCATTTCCAATTTACATTTCAAGGTAAAACTCTGTCAATTAATGATAAAGGTTATGAATGAATTAATGTTATTATAGAAGAAAAAATGAAAGGGGTTGAAATGAAAAAACACCACAAGACCAATGAATAGATCAACCAACCGATTGAAAATATCTACCTAAACCACTATTACCCCAACTGTTTTATATTCAAATTTACTATCATTGAAGTTTCATGTTGATACAAAGTTTAAAAATGGGCATAACGAAAAATTTGATTTTGATGAAAATACGTAGGGAGAGAATGGTGACGACAGAATTTTTCTGAAGAGTGTTAGTGAAATCCAAGACTATGATATTCTAGGTAGCTTAGTTGTAAATGTCTACGTGATGGTTTTTTTAATGATTTTATTTTCCAAAAGATTATATTTTTGGTTAATTATTAAAAAATATATTTTCTTTTTTGGTAGGAGTATATATAAAAAATAATTTAATTGATCTTCCAATGAAAAAAGTTTGGAATAAATAGTCATCAAATATCCTATACATATCAAATGAAAATAGAACCCCAAAAAAGTATGAAATAGTGTGAGGTCTAACCAAAACATTTGAATGATTTTTTTTATGAAAAACTCAATTTAAAACAAACGATGTAGAGGTAAAACCATATTGTTTAATCATATAAAATATATTTCTATTTCTATCATTACATTTTTCTTTTAGTGTTTTAAAGTAGAATTTGATGCTCATTGCTTTAAATATTGATACGCCAATGATTTATTTCCATGATACAATGCATAGATATCCATAAAACGGTCCATACATGATTGCATTTTTAAAATTTTTATACACTAAATACAACATTTTAGAACTAAAAATCAAGTTATGTATTTGATATTATCTGTTATTGTAGATTCTGTTATGATAGGGTGGTGTATCAATATCGTGAAAAAAATAATTTGGACAAGAGTTAATCACCAGGACGAAGACATGTTCTATTACTAGATATTTATCAGTATATATTCTAATATATCACTATACATACACATATCAAAACAAATTATTTATTTTACTCCATGAGTCAATAGTGTCTGAAATAGACCAATGAAAATATTACAGTTATTATGTTTGTAAATTAATGAGGGTGATCATATTCCATGATAAAATTAGCATACCCGAAGAGATATTTTCAAAGATAAATACAATTTTATTTGAAATATTTATTAATCCTTCTGTATTTATAATTTTACATTAAGGGGGAAACCATACCGAGATCTTACCCTTACCGATGACCTAGATCAATGCTATCAGGATCTGCTCCCCCCTCCCTATCGGAGGGGGGAGGTTCGCGGTCATTGCTGCATGGGAGGGAGGATCCTTCATCATGCCATGGCCCATCGCTGCCTTTTTCAAAGATCTCCATCTCTTTGAAAGTGCCAGGTCTCTTCTTGGAGGATCCCCAAATATCTTTTCTTCCATCTGAGCTAAAAAGTTATGCAAATATGTGAATGTACACATTGGTGGCTCGCTTTCATCCTCAAAGACTCTCTGTGGAAGCTTTTTCTCGGTTCATTTCTAAATCATGGGAGCTTCGTGAGCATGTGGTCGTTGAGCTACATGATAGTAGACATTTAATGGTTCGTTTTGGATCAGAGGAGGATATGATGGTTGCATGGTCCATGACTCGGAGAAGTTGTGGTGGTTCCTCCTTTTATTTTTTCTAATAGAGTTATGAATTTCATATGCAGCGTGATCCATCTTTGATCGCGACATGGGTAAATCTCCCCAGTCTCCCTATTTCCATTAAAAATCCCTCGATTCTCTATGAAATTGGTAATATGATTGGAAGATATCATTGTTCTAATCAATGAACTGGTTCTGTGTCTCATCCAAACTGTCTGCAAATATGTGTTGAGTTTGGCGTAACGAGGCCTCCTGTGTGTCGTGTTTGGATTACTGATGAGAAGATGTTCTGCTGGATGTAAGAGGTTGTATTTTAGTTATGGATGAAATTCTATGTGAAATTTAAATGGTTTTGGCATTTAGAGGTTGTTTCATGCAATGGAGGGATGAGTGGTAGATCGTAGGTGATAAAAGGGCCATGTGGAGAGGGATGTGCTTTTCGTGATGATGTGAGGCCGGCCCAAGAGGTTGCGAAAGAGGGATGTGTGGATGGAATCTTGAGATAACCTATTGAATCTGATGTCTGTATCAAATCTTAAGGTTCATATGGGTAGGTATTCTAGCTGGGCTCCACTTGCATTGAAGTTGGTGGCTTGGTTGACGATGTACCAGGAATTACATGTGGTGTGACGGCAGTGCAGAAATCTTTGAATCCATTGGTGATGCATGTTTTCGATAGGCTGAAGTATGATCTTGTAGTGGAGTCCCAGTCATCGGTGGAGGGGAGTTCATGTCACTTACAGATGGTTCCTTCCTCAATGGAGTAGGGGGAAACTAAGGCTGGTTATCATAGGGCTATGAACAAGAGAAATTAAAGGGTTTTGGAGGGGGCAATAATGAATGGTGTTGTTGTGGTTCATGAATTATTTTCGGAGGAGATTCTGGGCATCCCAGTGGGATGTATTTCCTATGTAGTGGTGGAGAAGCACTCGAATACAGTCCATTTGCAGGGGGTTAACCGGGAAGATGCTAATATGGAGACCTATGGACAGTCTATGGACGAGGATTCAGGGCATATTGTCTATTAGATCAAATTGTAGGATATGGCTTGCAACTTCTTAAGGTCAGAGCCTATGTTAGATATTATTTTGGACTCAGAAGTTCCTGTCTCTGGGGCTGTGGAGGCTTGTGTTCTAGATGGGTAGGATGATGATGATGGGGGAGTGGGTACCATGATATCTAATGGAAATATTTTCCAAGAACTGGAGAATGAGGAGGAATTTAAATATGAGGATAATGTTGTGAAGTAGGAAGGTGGCCCCTGGTAGACTCTTATCACTCCCATGGATGCTACATCAGAGGAAGGTGTGTTCAACCAGATGGATCAGTCACAATGCCTTGATATAGTTGAAGTCAACAGTTAGGTCCTGTAGGTTTGTGGATTGGAAAATGGTTATTAAGAGGTGAATTTAATGGGAATGTGGAGTGACATCTCAGATAGTGACAAGGAAAAGGATAGTGGAGTGGAACAACAATCCTACAGTGATGTCGTTTAGGGTGAAAGGATGAAGGTGCATGTGGATGAAGGTACAAAGACTTACCTACCACAATGAAGAGCGAATAATGATTATTCATATATTCCAAGGCTTGTGTCTACTAGGTATTCTATTGGGAAGGAATGTTGGGCTATGCAGTCCTCGACAGAATTTATGGTCTTGGAGAAGGTGAATCATAGAGGGAACTGTGCCATGGTTCTTAAACACTATGCATGCTCAGAGTGGGAGAAAAATATTTTAGAGGACAAAATGTCTAATGGGGATGGCGATGAGTGTGATTTCTATGATATTTAATTTTTTTGGGCTTGTTGTATCTGCTTAATAATTTTTTGTTTATTAATAAATGGCCAGAGGATTGCATCCGAATGAGAATTTCTATAATATTTTTCCAATATTACTATGACTGTGAGGAAGACAAATATTCACTAGACGATATAATTTTTCACAGAAACAAATGGGAATAATACCAGATGGAAAAATCTACACAAGCATCATGATGATGTGACTTACGTAGATTTAGTGTATTTTTTCTTATTTTTCTATAATGTACTTATTTTTATTATTACTCACATAAGAATTGTTTTCATATATATGTGGATTCCATTGTTTCGGTATGGGTGGTTTGTTCAAAACTGATCATGTTTGTGAGAGACTAGATTTTGAGGATGCAACTAATATAATGAAAATAAGGAAATTGTTCAAGAATGAATAAAATTTAATTTATATTAATTATGAAATTAATAAATTTTATCATAATTTAACATACTCAAAATAGAAAAAAAATAACATGTGGTTGGTATCACTAAAATCTATATATTTTTATTTAAAATTGACATTACTTTTAATAAATACAACACGTGACATACAAAAAAATGATAAAATGCTTTCTTATTTGTATTTATATTTTAGTAAAATGATCAATGTGTCATTGTTTATGTTTAGTATTCCACCTCACCATAATATGACAAATATTGTGCTCTATATTACATTAAGTGCGTATTTTTATACAAAATTGGCAATTAATTCACAAAATATAACAAGTGAGATACTAAAAAAATTTAAACGAAATCATATTATTTTGATAATTTAGGAAAATATTCAATGATAATGTTTTGATGAGTAAAAATAATATAGACCTCAATCTGATGCATATTGTGACCAATATAACTAAATTTGTTTGTTTTTAGTTTAAAATTGTCATCTTAGTCCAGAATGTGTTACTCACCGAAATCCCAGAAAGGGCACTTGGATTGTATTCGTAATTAAGGATAGAATTTATTAAGTCATTTGTGATATGTAAGAAGCATTCTAAAAAATGACACATGATGCTACAAGTATGTCTCATTATGTGTGTTTCTAGTTTGAAATGACATTTATGAAAAAAAAACTTGCATAGTGAAAACTGAGAAAAAATTTCATATTGTATTGATTTTCTAGTAAAATGATCTATAAATAATTTTTTATTTGTAGGAATTATTATCACATCAATATGATGCACGATGTGGCTAGTATAACTCAATGGTTCTCTTTATATTATTTAAAATTGTAATTAATTTATGTAAAAAAAGTGGAAAAATAAAAACCATGAAAAAACATTCTGATTGTTTTGATATTTTAATAATATGATACATGAGCCATTTTTGACGTCTAGGATACAAGCACACCTCTATAATACAGATGGTGTGACCAGTATTACTCCATGTGTAACTTTCTATTTATAATTTGCATTAATTGAAGTAAAAAAGAAATAGTGACATATTGAAAACTATGAAAATGGATTCAAAATATTCGCTAATTTAGTAAAATGATCCACGATTAATCTATGAAATGTAAGAATCAAACACACCTCAGTCTGATGCATGGTGTGATCGGTTTAACCAATAGTGTTTGTTATCAGATTAAAATTTACATTGTATTTCCAAAATTTTCACTAACTAAAAACCTAGAAAATGAACTCTGATTAACTGCATAATTTTGTAAAATTCTTAATAATTAATTTTTTATGTGTACTAATAAGTATAAAATAAAAAACCCACATGATGTGTCTTGTATGACTCATAATGCATGTTTCTAGTTAGAAATTCCATTTTAGTAAAAAAGACAAGTAGTATACTGAATATAGAAAAAAAACATTCAGATTGTTTTGATATTTTAGATAAAAAATTGTTACTCATTTGTGACATGTGGGAATAATCTTCAACTCTATTTGATGCATGTTGTGGCCGGAATAACTCAAAGGGACTACTTTTATTTCAAATTGACATTAATATATGTAAAAAAATGTAACATACAGAAAATCCAGCAAACACATTTATATTGTTTTGATATTTTAGGAAAATTATCGATTAGTAATTTTTGACATATAAGAATTAGAAACTAATCAGTACGACACATGGTGTAGAGGGTATAAGTCAATGTGTCTCTTTATATTTAAAATATACATTAATTTATGTAAATACAAGAAGTGAACTAGTGAAAACTGAACTAATAAATTCGTATTATTTTTATAATTAGGTACAATGATCCATGAATAATTGTTGTTATATAGGATTCAAAATAACCTCATTTCAATTTATGTCGTGGTCTGTATATCTCAAATTGAGTTTTTTTATTTAAAATTGACATTAATTTTATTAAAAACATAAAGTTGAATACTAAAAATAGAGGGAACACATTCAGATTCATTTGATATTTTAGGAAAATTATTTTTCTGTCATTTATGATGTGTAGGAATCATATAAACCTCAATATGAAACGTATTGAGGATTCTATAACTCAATGAGTCTCTTTTTATTTAAAATGGACATTAATTTAAGTAAAAACAACAAGTTACATTCTGAATATTATGAAATTGAATTCTGATTGTTTTGATACATTATGAAAATGATATAGGACTGATTTGTAAAAGATAAAAGTCAACCAAACCTCAATACGATACATAGTGTGGCCAGAATAACTCAATGTGTCTATTTATATTTAAAATTGACATAAATTTATGTAAAAAAAATATGTAACACCCTCAAAACCCAGAAAACACATTATATTGTTTATATTTTAACAAAATGATCTATTAGACATTTTTTAAATTTAAGAATCATCCACACCATAATAAGATTTAATGTGTGGATATTATAACTGAATGTGTCTCTTTTTATTTAAAATTGACATTAATTTAAGTAAAAACAACATGCTACATACTGAAAAATGAGAAAATGCATTTGTATTGTTTTGATACCCGAGAAAATAAAATATATGTGTCCTTTTTGATGTGTGGGAGTCACCCATATATCAATCTGATGCACGATGATACCGATATGACTACAAGTGTCTATTATCTATTTACAATTTATATTTTAGTTTAAAACATATCACTCCTTAAAAAACAAGAAAAAAACTCTGATTATCTTGATAATTCTGGAAAATGATTCATATGTCATTTACAATGTGTATGAAGTAGTATCACAATAATACAATGGATGATGTGACTGGTATGACTCATAATGCATGTTTCCATACTGAAAAGACATTTTAGTAATAAAACAGAACAGACATTCTGAAAACTAAGCAAAGACATTTGGATTGTTTTGATATTTTATTATAGTGGTCAATTAGGAATAGTTCATAGGTAAGAATCGGTCGCAACTAAATATGACACACAATGTGAAAGGTAAAACATGAAATGTGTAATTATTTAAAATTTGCATTAAATTTAGTAAAAGAACAATTGACTTACTCAAAACTGAGAACACCCATTCATATTGTTTTTATATTTTAGAAAAATTATCCATAACTCATTTTTTACTTGTTAGAATAAACCCCCCATAAAAAGAATGTGCAATGTGGCCAGAATAACTCCAAATATATCCTTTTTATTAAATATTGACATTTTAATAATTTATTGTTCAATATTAATGTTCAATTAATTTCGATATAGTATTACTAACATAATATTTATATACATATATAGGAATAATATTTTTCTCATCTTGAGATGATTGTTTCGTCAACTAATACCATGGGTGGACATTTTTGAGGGGGGATCATGAGTCTAAAAAAGATGAGATATTATTGTTTTAGAATGTTTTTTGGATAATTGTAAATGTCATTATATAAAAAAAGTTAAATATAATAAGCAATGTTTTTTATACACCATGGATGGAAATTTTTGTATTCTTGATTTCAATTAAATGGTTATTTCATTGTTTGAAATTATAGCTTTTTTTGTAATTATAGGTTGTATATAACATTGTTTAAAATTTCATGTTTTTAATTTTGTGTGTGCTGCTATATAAATAGCATGTTGTAGGCATCTAGGCCTTTATCAATGCTATTTTTTATCACCGATTAAGTGCTACCATTATAATTACTACTATTAACAACACATTTTTGTGATTTTAAAATCTGGGTTGTGCACTGTTATAAAGCATATGTGTAGTAATGAATTTCAAATGACTATAAATTTTCATTCAAATGTCCATTTGGGCTCCATGAAATGACAAATCATTTACTACAAAAATAATTATGTCTTTTAGATTTAGGAACCTTGAGTCCTTATTTCATATTAGTTAAAAATTTCCTTGAAGGCCATTAAATCTGAGTTTTTTGTTGGGATACCCTAATTTTTCAACATTCAGTGAAAATCCAACTTCATTTAAAATAGATTGCATGTTTTTAATGGTGACTAAATTTATTCTTAGTGTTATATCCATATGAATCTTATAGTGTGTAAATCTTTAGTATTTTCATATTATATTTTTATCAATAATCAAATACACAACCACACAAACACACATAATTGTATATATTTTCATGTATGATTTTAATTATATATCAAAAAAAATAAACATATTTACACATAAACCCTATATTTATCATATATTTCTTCCTGAAAATTAATGCTTTTATCAGCACCAAAAAATAGTTTATAAATATAATTATGATAAATGTTTCCTTCAATATAATTCTTTCTAGCGCTAATAAAAGCTTCTGACTTTTAAGGGGCGCTTACAACATCTTCATGAATTATAGAACAAATAAAATTACATTATATATTAGTGTATTAGATCAAATTATATTTACTCTCTATATTTATATTAATGATATGTGGTTGCTTTCCCCCTACACTTTTCTCTCTCTACTTCATGTGTATCTATTATATTTTAATTTCCATTCATCATCACCATACATAAGTACAATACCTCATTCCATCAATTATATATTTTTTCACTGATCGATCCCTTGGTACTTATTTTTAAAATTTTCATAGTTGAAAGGGATGTTCAATATGTTTCACAACCCATTATCAGCACCAACTCATGGATAGATAAAAGGTTCATCTAGTATGAAAAACATATCTTCCATGTACAATACTGAAATTTAAACATTTATCACAGTTGTTATTATTGAAAAAAATTATTTCACATGGATTTTGGATGTTGACATGAATCTTAAAACAAAAGGACTTGGTGTGATGGTTAAGGTTAGCAATCTTGCTTCAACTATACACAATGGATGATCACTTATATTACATCACAACTAGCTATATGACGATTTAAATAATGATTACTAGACTATGATGGATCCTATAGTGTTTTGGAAAAACCTCAAGGAGCGAAATGACCAACTTCAGCTGGTAATTTTAACAAGAGAATGACACAGATGCAACCACTTATGATTTCATGATTTTAAGTCGATAAGTGAATACATCTCCTCTACAATTAAAATAACATAAACGTTAAAACATTATAGAGGAAATATCACTTATAATGATTTAAAAAAAGATAATCTACATTCAATGCATCAAATGCTATAATAGAATAACAATAATATGATAACAGTATTCACAGCTACACATAAGGCCTTGAACAAAACAATAATAGGGGATTTTATGCACAATAAAGTGATAATAATTGAATCAACCTCAAATGACCAATTATATTATCAGTTCATGAAAATAAGTTATATAGTAACCCTTTATTAGTTCAAAACAAGTGCAGATAACGTCCAAATTTATCATCTCTTATTTAATCATTGATAATGGTCACACTTTATCTGCGCTTTTATATAGCACTAGTATTGGGATCCATTATCATTTTTAAAAATCACACTTATAAAGGGTGTCCTTTATCATTGTTAATGTAGTGATAATAAAGGATAATCTTATCAATGATTTTTCTAATGCTGATAAAGGGAACATTTATATGTGATATTACTAGTATTGATAAAGATACACTTTGGTGTACTGTTCTCTTAAAATTATATCACACTATAATTTCAAAAAGATGGAGAAAATACATGAAAAATACAGAATTTATTTGAAATAAAATTTTAAACAAAAATTCAAGAAAAATTTTATATATTATAAATATTTCCAAATTTTTTTGTACAATTACATGTGTAAGTAAAATTTATCACATATATTGGAAAATATCAATGTTCCTTTTCTATTATCCCCCTATCCTCAGTAATGATATTTCTTGTCAAAGAAAACACTCCATATGAAGAAAAAGAATGCACCTGTGTAAGAAAATATTTTTTTATGTATGTAATACTATACTGAAATAAATTAAACATAATGTTTCCATTTAAAAGTAAAAAATATATACTTTGATTTGTACTATGGACATAATGTATTAGATTGAGTTTTAGTTGATTCTTAAATATCACACCATTTCTTATTATTCTCAAAAGTATGTTTTCATGAATTTTTTCACATTAATGTTGATAAAAACTTCCATACGGATGTGAGCCAACTCAAGAGAACATAATTTTTGAGAAAAAACCTTCAACTATCACATTATTTCATATTATTCTTCCAGTATTATCTCTATAAATAAAACAAAATAAGTATAAGACAACAATAATATGAAAATTAATTATATTATAGATGATAAAATAATATGAAAACAATGTGATCTTTTTATTCTTGGTTTTTATGATGTGATGCCAGTTTTAAACTAAAATTAGACTTATATATTGAAATCATGTACTTAGAGACATAGCAACCACATCATGTGTCAGATTGATGTTCAAAACATTTATACATGTTGGAAATGTTTTATGTTTTGTTTAATTAATGATTGAAAATAATCCATGCTCTTTTTCTTAGTTTTTTCTAGTGACATGTGTTTTAACACAAAATGAAAACATTATATTGAAAATAAATTTTGTGTGTCATATTGGTCATATCGTGTTTCATATTGATGTGTGGTTTATTATTACATTTCAAAAATGAATTATGGTCTTTTATTGTAATGTTTGAACATATTCTAACCTTGTTTTCTTAGATTTGGCTACTTAATGGGTGTTCTAAACTAAAATGTAACTTTTTTTTATAGAAAAGACACACTTCGAGTCATTTTCACCACATCATTTGTTGGATTGCGTTGTGGTCAATTCTTAAACCTACAAAATTAACTACGGATCATTTTTCAATTGTTTTAAATCAATCAATACTCATTTTACTAGTTATAGTGATGTTACATGCATTATAAAATAATAAGGGACTTATATATTGAAAACATGCCCTTTGAGTCATATTGACCGAATTGGGTTTCATATTAATGTGTAATTGAATCATACCCATAACAATTGAATTTTAAATTATTTTTCAAAAATATAAAAACAATTAGGACACATTTTCCATGTTGTAGCTATTTTGTGCATATTTTAAACTAAAATGACACTTATGTATTCAAAACATGCACTTCGATTCATAATGACCACATTCATTGTCAGATTGACATGCGATTGATTCCTACATAACAAAAATGAATTATGGAACATTTTACTATAGTTTTAAAACAAATCCGGATTTTTTTCATGGTTTTTGATATGTAATGTGTTTTAAACTAAAATGTGTAATTTATTTTGGAAGCATGTACTTTCAGTCTTACTGATCACATATTGTGTCAAACTAGTGTGTGGTAAATCCCTACATGTGAAAAATGAATTATAGATCATTTTCAAAAAGTATTAAAAGATTATGAGGTTTATTTTTTAGGTTTGGAGATGTGATACCTATTTTAAATTAAAATGAAACTTTTATATTAAAAACCTGCACTTTTAGTCTTACTGACCACATTGTGTGTCATATAATCATGTGGTTGATGACTACACATCACAAATTAATTATAGATCATTTTAGAAATGCATCAAAAAATTGAAGATCATTTTCATGGATTTAGCTATGTGACAAGTGCGTTAAACTACAATTACAGTTTTATATTGAAAACACACACTATTATCCATATCAATCACATAATGTGCGATTATTTTATGTTAATAAGGAATTATGGACCATTTTATGAATTCTTTAAAACAATATAATATCATTTTCATAAATTATCCTCTTTTATGTGTTTTTAAACATAATATGACACTTTTCTATTGAAATAACGCACTAAGATTCATACTCACCACATTGGGTGTTTAATTGTCTTGTGGTCAATTACTAAATATAAAAAATGAATTATGGATCATTTTCCTAAAATTTGAAAACAATTAGAGTATGTGTGACCAGTTTTTTCCTACTCGAAGCATGTTTTACAATAAAATGACACTTTTGTATTGGAAACATTCAGTTCAGGTCACATTAGCTGCCTCGTGTATCAGATTTATGTGCAGTCAATTCTAACACATCAAAAATGAATTACGGATTATTTTATAATTATTTAAAACAATATGAATGTGTATTCTAGATTTTGGAAATTTTATATGTGTTTTAAATTAAAATGGGACTTTCATATTTAAAACATGTACAATGAGTTAGAACAACAACATCCGGTGTTTGACTGATGTTTCTACATGCCAGAAATGATTTATAAATCATTTTACTAATGTTTTAAATTAATATTGGCCCATTTTATTGGGTTTTTGTTCTTTAATGAATTTTAAACTAAAATGAATCTTTTGTAATGAAAAACGTTTCTTCAAGATATTCCTATCACATAATGAGTCATGTTGGTGTTTTGTCAATTCCAAAATGCAAAAAAATGAAATAAGGATAGCTTTCCTAAACATTGAAATGAATAAGATCTTGTTTTCTTAAATTTGTCAATTTGAAATATTTTTTAAAATAAAATGGAACATTTATATTGAAAACATGAACATCGAGTCATATCGACAACATTGAGAGTCAAATTAATGTGTAGTCAGTTCCTTCTGGTCAAAAATGACGTATGGATCGTTATCTTAATATATAAAAACAATCATTATTTTTTATAGGATTTGAGCAAGTGAGAAGTGTTATTATTTAATGTATAAATTTTTAAAAATTAAGTATGAGTTAAAAAAAGATAAGGAAATTAACTATGAAAATTTAATGAAATGAAGATAAAATTAAATAATTAAGCAGTATGAAGATACCTATATATGATGACTATATACATTCAGTGCCCATGCATTCTAGACATTCATTTCAAAAAAATTTGATTTTTCCATTATACATATCCTTGAGAAAGAAATAAAAAATAATATACAAGTATTACTAAACTAATATTTTACATCTCAAGTGTATCTCTATGGTCATAGACCATACTAGATCACAACCATATAAATTAATCACAAGAAATTTATGTCTCCAAGCATTCTGATGCCATATACTTTGGAATCTCATCTCTAAACAAATTTACTACATTGAATTACGTGGATAATTGTAAATATTTCTAGTAATAAAAAAATATATACAAAGAAATGAATAATATATTTTTAAGGGAATTTTAATTACTATAGTAAATTAGAAAATTACTTGTTTGGTGATTCTGTTCTTTTGATTGTTTATGACATCATTTATAAATATTCAAACATAATATCCAAAATCATTTTTATTATCTTATTTTGGAAACTATAGAAACATTTAAAAAATGAGTAAATTATTTTGAAATATGTCTTGATTATTAAATATTTCTACATATACAGTCATATTTTTCTATTTGATGAAATACATATGCTTATAATATTATGTCACATAACATATACAATGGTTTAACCTACATTTATATATCTACCTATAATAAAAAAATTCTTTTTATAACACAAAATATAACATATAATTTGATGATTATCAGTAAAATTATTATTCTAGATCATTATAAATTCACAATACACAACATGTGAGGTCGTTTTGATAGAAATCAATGCATTGTATCCAAAAAAATAAATATTTGGGGGAATCAAATTGATTATCATCAACATCTAGTGCTTCTTACGAATACAAAAAATAGTAATAAAAATAGGAAAATATATTTAATACGATTATATTGAAGGGATTTACCCTTTCATTATAGTAATCAATAAGATTATTTATTGTATTATTTTCTTCTCAAAGTACTTTGTTATATATATTTTTCCCATATGTATTTTTACCAACTCCAAAAAAAATCATCCCTAGAAACGATATAGGGTTTAGTGAATCTAAAGTGTGTTTTATAGAGTTTCCCATTTATATAGTATTAATGAATATTCCTATAGAAAATATGTTTATTTATTAACATTAATGAACATAAAAGTTCATTTTTGGATGAAAGTATTATGAACAATTACCTCATGTAGGTATTCACAACTAATACCACCAAACCATAAAAAATGCTAATCTCGTATATAATCTAGAGATCAATCAAGATTGTAATGAAAATGTACAATTTTTTTCTACATATTGAATATATGACACATCAACATCATTTAATTCTATGAATTCATGAATTTTTGCTATTAATATATGATACGATGGAACTAGTGGGGAGAAGGTACTCCTAAAAAGTCCTTTTGTTTTCTTGGTCGATTCTTTTGAATTTCATGATGTAAACATTCATTTATCCATAATATTATCCATCTGTAACACCATACGTCACTTAAAAACTATTTTCATGAATGGTTACATTTTTTTCACTTCATTTTTTTAAGAACATACCCCATGTATCTCTATATCATTAGATGGAAATTCTATGTGAATGTTACAAAAGAATCACTTTGTGTGGTATTGTCTATATCATCAAGAGGATTAGGATGCTCAACAATCGGAACATGAGCTATATCAATCCCTACTCTCATGGTTTCTATTGAGAGTTATTTTTTGAGTAACACCTCTCTTGAGATATTATACAACATACCCCTCACAGCAGAGTCATGTGTGGGTGTTATTTTATAGAAACCACATATAACATCCCCCTAAATAATTTTATTAATACAAAGTAAACAGAATTTGTTTTATTTCCATATAGGGGGAAGAGAAATAATTTTTTTATTACATTTGGTATGTTATAATGCTAAGGGTAATGAATAGATTTAATTCTAGTGGGCGACATTTGGCTCATAATCTATTGAATTTTTAACAAATTTTAGTTCCCTTTGATCTATTCGCATATATTGGTCCTCCGTACAAAACCATAGAATAATATCTCTAAATGAATCAATTTATGACTTAAATCCTTTCATCAACTAATATGTATTATCTTGTGGCTTGGTATTCTAAAAATATTTTCATGGAGACACTCCAAAACCTACACCTTTAATTCAATTATATTATTCTAGTCTCATTAGAAACACTAAAAGTATTTTTTCATCGTGTATAGTCACTACTAATTCCATATTCTAAACAGTATAAAAAAATATTACAATAAATAGATAATTCTATAATATATTATTATAAGTCATAAAAATACTAATATATCAAACTTAATAATGTTTGACATAATAATCATTTATTTTCATCAACTAGTTTACCGTCTTTATTTACTTATTCCTCCTTTCATAGCACATGATGTGGGATGGAAGTGGATTCATATTCTGATTCTTCATTCATAATATAAGAAAGGATCAAATATTATTTTATATCACATAAATTCATTATTATATATTTAAAATAAATCCCATTTTCTTATCTAATGATTTGTACCCAATCCTTGCATTGTGGTAGGGGTACCTTTGTTTGGACGCAAATTGTTTATTTTCAACACTCCTTCTCTATTTAATAAATTAAAAAATTTGAATCATATATTATAAAATAAATAATTTCAAATAATTTTTTATCTACAACAATATACCTAAAGTGTTATCTCATGTAGATTATGGATGAAAAAATTCCATGTTTCTTACTTTATAATGTCAAAACATGTATATTGTGGCTGTAGATTTACATTTCCCTCAACATCTTTGTGATTAATCCTAGTAATAAGTGTTTGTAAGCCTCTATGGTATATTATAGAATCCATTAAATCCTAATTTTTATGGAAATCATATAAAATAATTGACGTCTTCAAGGTATTATTAAAATCATAAAAATGTATAATTAAATAATTTATCAGTAAAATAGAGAAAGTATAACGTAACATTGACTTAATATCACCCCAAAGGGTTTCCGTCGTTAGAGTTTGGAAGAGTAACCAATAATATATATCAATTAGAATCATAATTCTCATTGTAAAACCAACATATCAAATGAATATTGACTTGTTGGGGTCAATAGGATAGTCATGTTGATTATAGCCATCCTCAAATTCAATATCTTTCTTCTTAACTTGATAAATTTAGTCAAAATAGTGATTCTTCATCATTCTTGTTTTTTAATGAACATGTTTTCAATTCCCTAATAATTACACAGTTATTTAATTTACCACATGTTCATCCTTGATACTGGTAACATCATCATGTGCAACATTCTTTATTTTCATGAGTATTCAGACATTTAATTTACGTTTTGTTAATACAATAGATAACCCATAATATTATGACGAAAATTATAGTATATTAAAAAATAATTTATCCTTCACATTGATCTATCTTTATTTCCATTAACAGTTGATGGGATTTGGATCCTCTATCTAGAATGAAAACCCCCTCTTTGTGGTCCCCAATAATTTAAATGATATATTCTACATTGGGATAACTATGAAATGATTATTATCTGCCAATGAAAGGGCCAAACTCGATTGAATTTTTACCAGGCCAAATGGTGGTTTTAGTAACAAACAGAATAACTGTTCAATTAATGTTTGTTGGAACTGATACATTAAATACATGAACAACCTATGACTCCATTATGAAAATATTGTCTTTATACCCTGACATAATAAAACTCACCTTAATGAATCCCATTTCATGAACTCTCATGACACACTTTTTGAAACCAATTTTTAATAGAAAATTAGAAAATTAAATGTGGTATAACATTATTGTTTTATCTATTTGATGATGTCTAAATATGGATTATTTTAATAAATTGGATTTCTATCCTTGAACTAGATATGTCCATCACTTCTTCCACAAGCATAACTCTAGTATTTTTCATCATACTATAGTCATCATATTATTTTTTATAGAATGTATAATTGTTAATCAAATCACCAGTGTATGATACAACATTTTCATTTGGTCCCTTGGCTAGCTATCGAAGTTGTTCAACAATTAAATTTAGATTTTTAGATAACTCTTTAAAAATAAGGTCTCAAAACCATCCTATAAACTGTTATTTATGTGTATTGGATTTCCATCCATTATCCCTTGATGGATTAAAATTACAGTGAATATATTTGTGGTATTCAATGAATGGATCAACCCCTTCTCTGATATGTAAAATATAAATTTGATATCTCCCCCTCTCTGTAATTGTAATTGTATCAAAATCTCGTCCATAAATCCCTTCACCCATATTTCATACACAATGTTGAGACTTTTAGAGATCGATTCTATCACCTTATGATATTTAATTAGTACATAATTCAATTTCTTCTTCAACACTATATTGTTCCACAAAACAATCTTATGGCGGAATTTGATTCCTGATTCACTATTACAGTATCTTCATATACGGTTCGATGGGGTAAAACAATATATTATGGGCCAGACCGCATAGTTGAACCACTCTATCAATGTGAACAATCATGTGGAACATTATATCAAAGAATTATGGTGGGAGGAACACATATAATTCATATAATATGACTTTTACCCCCTTATTCATGATTGAAAAAATCACTATGTCTATAACATTACTGTATATGGATTCTGAAAATACCCAGTGTCTAGATAATGCGAGTATTTTATTTTTAGGAATAATGGAACATATAGAATTGAGCATCATATATGGCCTAAAAACATGAGAGTTGTGGGATTTCCATCCCCAAAACATCAAATTAGTTATATACACGACATTATTGAATTTATATGAATACCACTATGTAAAAATTTACCCATTAAGGAAAATGACATATTACTATTTTTCCTGTCTGCATTATGTGTAATATATTGGTGGAAGAAAAGTATTCCTTTTACCCTTCATGAGTTCCAACTCTTCCCATACACCCATTTCAATCATGTCCAACATAGCATTGATTCCATTATTGTTTTTATCATAATATTTAAAAATGTTCCACTAACACAATCATGTAAATTTTTTTATATCTACAGGACATCAAGAAAATTTATACTGTACAACCAATTCTATTGTGTTAATTCAATGAAAAATTAACTATTTTTTCATCCTGATTTCATATGGTTTTTTAGAAAATAGTTTATCAAAAATAGTTTCAATATCATTTACTTTATCGAGTAGTTGATCACCCATTAGTGGAGATGTTGTTGTACCTTTTTTTGGTATTCCCATATAATGATATCAACTAGCATCAGAATTTATTTTGCTGAGGTAAAAATTAATTATGTCATTAAAACACAGTCTTTCATGAATGATTCAACTGAACTGAGTGTGTGAAATCTACACAAATGAGACACCCCAACATTCCATTAATTCTATAAAAAAATCATAAGAAAGAAAATTAACTTATCATCCACGATAAAATAGCCTTCAATATTAATTATTTACATCTATGAGAATCAAACATTATAAAATTTTTATCCTGCATCAATTTCATATGTTAGAAAAATGGATCCAAAGAGACATCAATATCATTTCCTTGTTGTTTTGGTCTACATATAAGATGCTGAAACTTAATATATTTTCACCTCATATATAACCATGGAGGAAAGTAATAATTTACCACCATATCTAGACATGTACTATGAGTACAATTCTATATACCAAAATTTTTTATTTTGTATATATATATAATGGATGATGATATTTTCAACGATTATTTTCAGATTCATAACACTCATAATCAATTTTCTACCACAAAGGAGAGTGTACTGGATGACCGAGTTTTAAATATTAATTCTTGTATATGCATTTCATGTTAATTGAATCATGGTTTCCTGTTATCTATAAATTCCTTTAATCCATGGAATCATAGGAATGTACCATTCATATTTTGATATAATTGATTTGTATTTTGGGTATCGATTCATGAAACACTTATGTAATTTTATATGTAATTTATAATCCTTTAAAAATAATGTTAAATCATTTCAATAAGCATGTATTTTTTAGAGATCATTACCATTGACCATAGAATTCATTTATCATTGTATATTTTTCAAGGATGTTCCTTTTCTTATTATAGAATATCATTCAAGTGAACAGGTAGTTATTTAAAGTTGGTGCCACTTCATCCAATGCCACACATTTAATTTATATAACCTCAATTTAGTTGAAAATGTTTTGTGATTAGTATAACCATTATAAATTATTCTCCTATAACAAGTATATATCTTCTAAATCAAATTTGGGAAGTCATGAATGACATAATCAATTTCCATTGTAATTTCTTCCATATGATCTCCATCAAAATTTACATTGGTATTCATATATAATGATCCAAAAAACACAATATCATACAAATTAGAGTGAACATTTTGTTTCTTCAGAAGATTAATCTAATTTTTATATATTTGATTTATTCTATGAAATATCAAATGTTCTTTCAACTCTTACAAACAAATTTTTTCTTTAATAGCAACCCCGTAAACATAGAAAAGTATTTGAGAAGGGTTTTATGCAAGATATATTTAAAATTGGATAAAATAAATAACTCCATATTCTTATTCTATTATAATATGATTATCATGGAGCCATATTCAGTTCATATAAATCCTATTTTGTTCATAATAATTTTATTTTTTAAAAAAATATAAACAAATACACATAATTTGGTCATAATAAAAGGAGAAAGTTACTGATAATCCTAATAAGCTTTACCCGTGATTTGAATATTTCTAAATAATTTTATCTTGATTTGATGTAAATTTATTATTGAATTTAATTAATGAATTACTCCACCATTCAGGTATGACCATGTGAAGGCTCACCTAAACGGAATTACATGCAATCATAATGAGACAATAGTGAGAGTATCATCATTAAATGAAATCCATCTGTTACTCTGTGAAAAGGAAAAGGCCTTTCTCCTGAGGATGGAATTTCATCTGGGCTTACAACCCTCTTTGTCCATGGATGTCGAAGGGGGTTCGTGATAAATACACCATTTGTTTAATGGAGTTAGTGAAATAACATTCCATGGTCTTATTATCTATATATATTATGTTGGAGGCGAGATATTACATATGAAAGAAGACTCAAAAAGTTGAAAAGATTTTATAATTTAAAAATATGATGGTTATGTATGAATGATTTTGATTGAAATAAAAATGTAAAAATTGTGAAATTGATAAATAAATATGAATACTATTATGAGAACCTATATTTCACTACCATTCCATGCTAACATAATGTTTAACTATAATTTTTTAATGTTAGTACACACAGAAATATATGATAACAGTCCTCATTGCACACCTATATTTAATTAAATAAAAAAATTAATAAATAAAATATTCATTGGATCTTGATTTTTTTTTCAATTTGAGAGATGAACTTATTCAAAAAAACATATATAATATTTAAGTGTCTAGAAATCATTGAGGATTTATAGTGCTGATGACTACATGTCACTACCATCTTTCTAAAGATTCATACATATAACTCGTCATTCATTGAAATATATTCAAATTAATCTTAATTCATAAATAATTTGAAAAACATATATATGAGAAAGATTATATTTTTGGATTATGAAAAACTTTCCACTTCTATCTGGAAGGTGTTAATTCTTTTCAAAAAAAACATGAGGATTTATTTATCTAATGTTGATGAACCCATGTTGAGATATTTCATTAAAAATATTGATGAAATATAAATTTTTTACATCCTTGATCTTCTGTGAAATGAAATAATTTTTTTCAAATTTCACACCCTATAGATGGACCGCTCCAAACAACCAAAAGAAGTACTAATAATAAATATAGAAAATAAATATTTCTTTCAGATTTGAAAATCATATGAGAACTTGCGATCATGTAATGACTAATTAATTTTAGTCCGTAAATAATTATACAAATAAGGGAAAAAATTTATTAGAAAATAGAAACAATGATGAACAATGGAAAAAGTATGAATTAATGGACACTGAAATATAAATGAAGGATAAATAGAAATAATGACATACCATAGAATTTGAGAGGGTTGATTCGAAGAAGGGAAGGTTTAGAGGGAACAGTGGTAGAGTGGAACTTCTACGACAACGTGAATGATGCAGGAGAAATAGGTTTAGGTTGGGGTTTATTTAAAGGATTGTGAACAGTATTATTAGTTCTTCTAAAAAACTGTTGACATATAAGGGTTTTATTAGCAGTAAAATAAAAAATTGCGGATAAAATAACACTTTATCCTCACATATATAAAAGAGATGATAAAGGGTATGATTTATTAGTGATTTCTTAATGCTAATAAAGGGCTGACCACATATGTGCACAGTAAACCTCAGATTTTGATATGTGCTCCATGATTCTTTATATGCTATCCCATAAAACCATGACACCGATAAAGTCATTTTTCTATCAGAGGATGGATACCGCAGTAGCTGCTTCCTTGTGCCGATGATGCCTTCTGCTTCCAGTGCCGCCTCGTGACGATGACGCCTTCTACCTATTTTTGTATGGGCATGATCACCAAACACTGACGTGACGCACTGGTTTCCCGTAAAATATCTTATTACCAAGTGTTGGTCCCTCCTTATAGGTTTTCCTAGACAGAAGGACTAATTTGGGCCTGCTATGTGGTGGTTTAACTAGTGGTTTAAGGGCTTGCCCACTGGCATTAATTTCTACATAAAAAATAATAAATTCTTAAAAAAAGTTTAATAATATTCATAATTTAATTTTAAATATATAGAATTAATAAACTATTTATTATTAAATATATTTAATTTATTCATTTATAATAATAAATATTTCATTATTTATTTTAAATACAAATGTATATAATTATAAATATATTTAATGAATTGTAAATAATAATTTTAAAATATAATTACAAATAAATATAAATATACATAATTATTATGAATAATTAATTATTTAATTATAAATATATTAAAATAATGATGAATATGTATTTTTAAATATAATTATAGATATATATATTTATAATTATAATTTTTAATAAATATATTTTTAAATATATTTATAAATATGTGTATATGATTATAAATATATTAATATAATTACATATACTTTATAAATATAAATATATATATATATATATATATTAAATATTTATAAACATTTATATAAATATATTAAAAATATTCATAATTTAAATATATTTATTATAAATTTATAATTTTTTAAAAATATAAATATATATTTATAATTATATAAATAACTTTATACAAATATTATATTTATTTCTAACTTCAAATATATAATTTTAAAAATATAGTTATTATAAATTTATAAATATATTCATTTATAAATATTTATTTACAAATATATTTGTAACATTATTAATGAATATAAAATCTTAAATGTATGAATGATAAAAATGAGTGAAATTGAATAATTAAAAATGAATAGATTTGAAAAATAAAAAAAATGTAAAAGTATTGTTAATTAAACAAATTATTAAATAAATAAAATATGGGTATATATTTAAATTAAGATGAATACATATTTAAAATACTAAAACATTTTAAATTAATATATAAAAAAAAATATTAAATGATTCAATTACAATAAGATAATTATTAATGATATTAAAATTGAAAAATAATAATACTTACAATAATTATATTTAAAATAAATAATGAAAATATACTAAAGAAAATATATTATGTAACTAAATGAAATTATAAAATTAATATTGAAATTTGAATAAATTATAGAAATATTTGGTGTGCGTGTTTCAATATATTATTTCATTAAATACATAAATATTTGTGTCTGTTAAATTAATGTGTGTGTATATATATAGACATAAAAGTTTGATATATGTTAAATTTACAAATAATATCTTGTAAAATATAATTTCTATTAATGAGATAAACAATAACCATAATTAATAAAATTTTAAAATTTAATAATTATTTTTAATTATATATATAATTTTTGAAAATTAGAAATAAATATTTATATATTTTAAAATGAAGTTGTATACATCTTTATTTTTTAAATTACAACCATATTAAGAAAATTAAATGTTAACGAACAAAAATGCATAAATAAATATTAGAATATTGATAAAATTACAAAAATGTGGAATAATATAAATTTGAAAATGAATAATTTACAAAAATATTAAATATATTTCTGAATAATTATGTATATAAAATATTAAATATTGTTAAATAATCAAAATATTAAATGAATTAATATTTAAAATCTATAAATTAAAATGAATGTAAGGAGACACATAACATTATAAATAAATAAATTGCATTGAATGAATGCATGTTACAAATGAGTGAATTTTATTTATATAGGTATATTTAGAAAATTTATATATTGATTATAATTAATAAAAGTGAATAATTTTATTAAAGACATAATCTTCTAATTAAATAATTTATATTCTTTTTACTATATATAATAAAATTATTATTTTATTAATAATTTTATTCATTTTTTTAATTATGAATATTAGATTAATTATTTAATTGATTATATATATAATTAATATAATATTTATAATTATATATATATGTATATAATTTAATAAACTTTATTTTAATGAATTTTTGGGTTGGCTTGATCCAACCTGTGAACAGGCATGCATATATGTATAAATAAAAATGAATTTCGGTTAATTCGGTTAATTAAAACTATACTAAAAATGTTAAATTTCATAAAAAAATTATTGTAAATTTTATTAATTAAATTGTTATTAATATAAATTAATATTATATATATATATATATGAAGAAAAATAAATACTAAATAAATTATTACATTAGTATTTTGAGTATTTAATAATTGTATTCATTTTTATTAATTATAAATAGTTTATTAACTATTTCAATATATATATAATTAATATACTAATTATTAAAATATATATATATATAATTTAATAAATTTTATTTTAAAGTGTACGTTAATTATGTAATTATATATATATATTAGTTATTAAATTTAATAAATATATATACAGTTCTAATCAAAGTGGGTAAATGTACAATTATAGTATTATGCATGTGGTGATGCAAATGATGACAGAAGCTGGTGGTGATGCAAGCGTGATGCAGGTAGGCAGGCAGTGATGTATGAATGATGCATTATTGATGATGTTGGAAGGATGATGTTGGTATGATGCTGCACTGGCCTTTTAGGCCATGTTATGGGTTTCTTTTCCACTGGTCCTACAGTCCATGTACTAATTAAATAATGCTTGTTGGGTGGGATATCCCATTAGGAGGCTATAACCAACCTTTCCCTTCTATGTGTGTGGTGTGTGTGTTTTAATGTAATTATATCCCCAAAATATTAATATATATATATATATATATATTATTAAATAATTAATATACTAACTTTTGTGCGACCTTCAACTAAAAAATTGTTTCAATAGTGTAATGGCTCAAATTTTTCCTGAATTTATTTTTTAGACATTAATTGGGAAAATTATGAGAGTGGTGACTAAGACGACACTTGATTCCATGTACCGGTGTTCCTAGAACTAATCATTGAAAACACTAATTTTTTTAATAAAAATGCTCTGTTGGGTAACTTTGAACATTAATTTCTTTCAAACGTTGCCCAAATGAACAATCTAAGGGCTCCTTTGCCTTTGGAAAAGAAACTCTACCCTAAGTGGGGACTAACCTCGACTGGTATGGGTCGATGGTAAAAGATAGTTTTTTGATTCTATCGTCATAAAAATATTTTGATAAAAATATTTTTATTATCATATCGTGGATTTTCATTTAATATGTATTTTTTAAGAATTTCCAGGGGTTTTTTCATAACAGTTTGAATCCATATAGGTATAGAGATAGAGCATCTCCATTTAATGCCAACCGATTGATGGATCAATGTCAAGAATGCAGTTCAAAGGGCACTTGATCTAGCGGATCATGGATTATGAATTATTGAACGACGAAGACACAATCTCTCTTCATCAATAATTGAATCGGATCCATGTATGGAGGGTGTATTAATACTTTATTTTCAATGTATTTTGATTTGAGCGACAAACCTAGATCGACCAATGAATATGTTGACTCACGGATTGACCATGCATGCCGGATGATTTTGATCTTTGGAATTTGGGGAGGTCAATGTTTATATTATTTTGGTTTTTTTTATCTTCACCCCTAAAACAGATAAGAACGAGGTTGAAATGGAAATCAAACGAGGATAGTTACTTTTGTTATTTAATGGTGCTTTCCTCCCACATGTTCTTCATGGGAGGACAATCTAGAAATCGTTGCGCAATTTCTTTTTGGAAAAATAATCTGAAAACATTGATATGGAATGGAGGCGGTATGACGGAAGTGTGACGATAGTGGATGATGTATCGATTTGGTATGTGAAATATAACCACTCGAATGTATTTTCACGAGAAAGGATGTTGTTATGGATTGAGGCTCATGCTAGTGAATATGACAACCCTAGATTCAAAAAACTTCTTCCAAAATGGAAATCGAACTACCATATTGAGTTCAGTGGCCCGTAGATGAGGTCATCGGCGCTCCAGCGCACCAAGGATCAATGCCCAGAGTGGAGGTCGTCAGAACCCACGACGGGTGTCATGGGGTGGTGAGATGAAGTGGTGATACTTTATTGGAACCATGCAATTGGGCCACATGTGTTATATTTCTAGTCACTGGGAGTAGACCAGCTATATGGGGGCGGCGTTCCCCCTTGCGTTGGGTGACATGGCACATGGACGAGCCGCATACTGGAGGACGACGGCCCATGGGGTGACACGATAGGCGGAACCTCCAACCCATCTAGGGTGGGCTGGACCCAGTGGAACAGGTTTAATGGGTCGGGTCGGGTCGGCTCGAGTCATTCTGATCGGGCCTTTACGAATCCAGACCCGACCGACCCCCTTTTTTAAACACCTATAACATTCAATCAGAGTGAGTGTTTAATGAGACGTCTTGGGAATTGGGACCTCTATGACAAGAAGGTCCTTTTAATATATCCTAATTGAGTTTTTATTGATGTTGGAGGGTGACCTAGTTGTTTGAGAAGCAGGTCCTCCCGGTACAGGTATGCTTGTATGGGAATCATCAGATATTGTAAATGTGGTACTACCCACATCTGAAAAGCGGGTCCATTTCCTTTAGGTAGTTCCCTTGAGGGTTTGACTCCCTTTAATTAAAAGGGTGTGGGTTCTCGAAGATGTTCATGATGGAAGAGTAGGTACTCCCTTATAGGACTATGGTGTGGGTCATCCATATCATTCATACATAGAGTCGGTACTCAAATAATGTATTGGGTGTTGTTCCTCTATTATAGGAGTCGGTACTTCCTTTTTGGTCTACGGTTCAAGTCCTCCACACAAGAATAGATAGTTTCAGTACTCCCCAATCGTACTGGGGTGCATGTCCTCGAGTCACAGAGTCATACACCCATGTGGGATAATGGTGAGGGTCCTTCCCAAGACATACTCAAGTATAGGATCATGGTGTGAGTCCTCACATAAAGAGTTTCCCTCCCCCATATTGAGTGGCAGTGTGGAGTAAGTCCTCATTTGGGATGGAAGGTCCCTCAGCTACCAGAAATAGTTGCATGGAGTGGACACATCCACTTGATGAGAATGATTCCTTGGTAGGAGCTAGTTCTCCTTCAATGGATAGATATGTGGAAACTCCATATAAGAGGGGCAGAGGTTTCACAATATGGTTAGGATCATGGATCCCACATATGTGTTTTGTGGTGAGGGTGGTTTCTTTCCACATGGGATTACATAGTCTCTCGTTGGGAACAAGAAAACAATGATTGAACCTTTTGTGTTGATCACTAGATTTAGACCAAGTATGATGTTCCTAATGAAGAATGTTCACTCAGACCTACCATTAGGAATGATAGAGTTGTGCACTTTGGATTGTACCACTCGAATGGGTACCATTTTGGATGATTGAGCACATGTATTTTGTTTCTATAGTTTTTATGTGTTTCCTTTCGAACATAAAATGATATTCATGATGTTCTATATAAGGTAGGGCACTTGTGGTTCATAGTGGTTGAAATGAGTATGTCTGGATGTTCATTGAATATCCACGGGCATATACCTATGTGTTTTTGACTATGTGTATCATAATAGATTTTACCTTATGTTATTTCCATTGTGGTTTTTAGGTCTTTCTACTAAGTATTGTTTTACTCAACCATGCACGGGATTCCCCTGCACATATCATGTCTTGTGCTACCGATTGAGGTTTTTATGGAGCCCTATGTGTTCTAGGACTAGGTGGTTGTTATCAAGGTCTAGAAAAATTAAGGTGCATTCTGGAGGGCTTTCAGACAACAGTCCCAATATCTATTTTCATTAAATGATGGTCATTTACTATAGATCTCTTTTTATTAATGGTTTTGTATTCTTGCCCAGTTCACTTTGTTTCACTTTACATGCACGTTTTACTATGAGTGGGATCATAGTGGTTTCCATGAATGGTTTATATAGTTTTTTAAATTTCATATTTTGTGATTTTGTGTGTAGTTTCATAGGAAATGAATCCCATGTTAGTTATCTTCTTACTCGATGGTTGTCACCAACCCCATGCCTATTGGAGGTGGGCCTGGAGGAATCATGGAACATGCCCCTTGAGGATGGGACATAATGATCTACCAAGCCCATGAAGGGACCTCATGCAAACCACTTCCATGTTGGGAAATAAGGAAATCCTCCACTAGCTATGGAAGGGATAGGTGATGAGGATGGAACCCTATGTAGGTGTGCATGGGGGGGATGTGGGAAAAAATGTATAGGCATGAAATGGGACACCCAAGTGGTGTTCAAGTGTAACAGGTGAATACACTATAGATGACTCAAACAAATAGTGTCCATGAGACTGCATTTAAGTGGATCCCAAGCCAAATGGTATTTCTAATGTGGGATTCACACCATGTGGGATAACTCTATATCAGCACTTATTTTATCTCTAATAAAGGGAAGCCTTTATGACTAGTTTTTAAGCACTCATAAAGGTTACCATTAATCATAACTTAAAAAAAAGAGCCGATAAAGGATTCTCTTTTTCAGTACATTTATATAGCCTTGATAAGACCACACTTTACCACTAAAAAATAAATGTTTTTAAAAATATTATCATTTATCAGTTCATTTATTTAATGATGATATATTCTACAACATATTATTACATGTTATTTAGTAGTGATTACAAAAATCACCATTAGAGGCTTATAATGGCCCACAACTACAGAAAAATGAGTACAAAATGGTGATCATTATTGGTCCAATGCTATTGACTATAGAGAAATACATATGAATGTTTTTATACACAAAATGGTGGATCTCTAGAGCGACCCCCATTTAGAGATTTCTATAGGGATGTGAGGTTATGTCATATAGAGATTCTTATTTAGCAGTCGTTATAGGTTGTCACCCTAAGGGTTATCATGGCATCTCTTTTCATACTCCCATTGACCTATTCAATTTTCATATGGAATACACTATAAGTAGGTGATATATTTAGAAGACAATTAAGAAAATATGAAGATAGTATTTTCAATCATCCAAAAACAAAAAAACAACAATAATTGAAAAATTATGTATATGTATTCTTCCTATATAATTTTAAAACATCGCAACTAAAATCGTTCATTTTTTTCAAAATCCTCGCCCATTATCTTAAATAATAGATAATAAAATTAATAAAATTAATTTTAGTACAGAAAAAAATAACTAGAAAATAATAATTATAATACACTATTTTTTACTTTTTTCCAATGATTAGGAAAAAATAAATTTCATGAAAATTTTTCAGTATAGTTTCACATAACTAGAAAAGAGTGAATGTTTATAAAAATAATAAGTGAAATGATGTAGACCCTCATCATGGACCAGAATAGTTTCACACAACTAAATGTCAAATTTCATAAAAATCACAGTCAAACCAAGATTAGGGTAAATCTAAAAGCCTTAATGAATAGATTGGACCTCATCAATAGAGGGGATATAATTAACACCGAATGAATTATGAAATGATAATATAATCATTCCATGATCATTCCATGAAATCAAACCACTTTCCATCCAATTATTTATAAAATTTAAGAAACCAGACTATGTTTTATAATGTATATTGTGTGGGTTTCATCATAGTTTGAAAATTTCCACCATTCAACATGAAAAAAAATATTACTTCTATAATTCCCAGAAGATGTCTATTCCACTACATTAGACACACTGATTTTGGTTGACCACTATATGTGATTAAAATAAAAATAACTATGGTAGAACCAAATTACCCATTCCACCACACATAGATAAAATTTTTATATATAGGAAAAATTAAACTAGTTGACTAGATTAATTAGAAAATCACTGGAATGGTTATTGAAATCTATAAAATTTTCATCCTAAGGAAACCAAATTATCTATTCTCTAGGGTAACATAAATTTCATGAGTTGAAGATTCCTCACTGCCAATATAAATAGGTTATAATAGATCTCATGATCAAGGATGATAGTTGATAACATCCTTTATTTAGGGAAATAAATATCAAACAGACAACTAAAACAATCTCAGTTTTTGTGGGAAAATAAAAATTCCAATCCGGAAAACAAGGATGGGGGTCTAGAAAATAGGAATCGATAAGAGTGATTTGGTATCCAGATTAAACAAAATATGCACATGAGGGTTCCCAAAAATAGTATAAATGATATGCAACAACACCATAGACAACTGGTATACAAGAAATAATATTTCAACCACAATAATAAAAATAATTCCAAAACATTTACAAACACCAACTATCATTTATATTATTAAATAATTCGATAACTATGGAATTCTAAAAAACTTGGAACACTATGAGAAGTCACATGAAAACTGTTATTTTCAACCAACCACATATCATTACAAATTTTAACCTATAAACCATTTCCAAACTAAAATGTTCACATAATAAGAAGTGGATTCATACCAAAAAAGTCACTAATGATTCATTTTTTATTTTCCAATATATTTCATATTTTTAATCATTTTGTTAATCATAAAAATTTTTATTTGATGTTTTCAATAACACAACATATTAGATTGATGAATCCTATACTCATACACAATAAATAATTAAAACAATAATCATTAATTATTCAAAACCAATCTAATGTTGTTTTTTGTTATTCTGTCCATCACTCACACACTTTGGTGTTCAAGAATAGTAAAAATGAATTTTCGGTCCTCCATGTAAAATGAAAACTCTAATTTATTCCACTTTGTTAATATATTTCAGAAAATAATTCTATTTTTTGTTCCCTTGGATTTAATGTAAATTTGATGTTTCTTTAATGGATTTGATCCTCCACACATTTTTTTAACATTATAAAATATTTAAATACTTCTTATATAGTCGGTATTAACACACCACTTGTTAGATTTAAGTTCCTTACACTTGTGGACAAGAAATATAATTCAACAAATGTTTTCATGTGATCCAATTTAATAATATGTCAATTTAATTTTTTTTTATTTCCAAAAACTGTTGAGTGTGTCCAAACAATAAAAATCGGTTTTTATCAATCATAAGTAAACAAAAACGCAAATTGATGTGCAGTCCGTTCATATATTTTGAACATTCAGAACCAATTTTTTGTTTCTGATTTTGTAATATCTCAGATTATTCCGTTATTTTATTAAATATTATATGGAATTATTTCGATACCAGGCGTGAAGACGGAACATCATTCCGAGGTCCAGTGAGCCCGGAATGGTAGTTTGAACTTTTTTTTAAGATTTATTAGTCGACACTTGTGCACGGTTGTGGTAGTTTTCAAATGGATGCCTGGATTAAAAATATGAGCACACCGTTGTGTCTGGGATACTGACATTACCTATGAATGAGGATAACCTCGATCGGCGCGGGTCGAGAGAAAAAGTTAATTTTTGGATGTTTTATGTAAAATAAGATAAAATAAATTAACAAGTTTATTTTATTTCATTTAAGGAATCATCCGCTGCAGCGCCGAAACAGAGCATATGTTTCCTAAATTAATGGCAAGTCAACATCTTTAATACTACTGCGTACTTAAGTGCCAAATATTGTTTCCCTTTTTAGTGGGTTGAGAAATTGTTGATCGTTAGAAACGTTTGAGAGGAACCTCTGCCGAATCTGCGACGTGTCGGAGGAATCTCTTGGCAACAAACGACGACGGATCAAAGTCGAGAATCGTTATGCCAACAATATTGAAGGATCTTGAAAAAAATGGCATCGCGGTGCCTTCATCAAATATTGATCCTTTCAAAATGTTGGGTTTGTTATTTCAATTTCATTTCCTCGTATTTGAGTTTAAATGACGAACACGGATCAACCACGAACAAGTTGATCTACAGATTCGTACATTCTTACGGGAGGGTTTTCTTTAGGACGATTTATGTTGAATTGATCCATGCTTTATGTTCTTGTTGATTCTTTATCTGTTTAAGCCTATTAATGGGAGTGGATCAACTCCGTGACGAACGACGGCGGAGGTTCATTCCTCAATTTTTTATTTGGATTTCTTCCCCCATCTTTAATCGTGCGTTCTTCGCATTCTTTGTGGGGCGATGAACAACAGATCTTTGCGCATCTGTTCTGTGATGAAAAGATCCAAAATCGAAGGTTCAACATCACAACGACCTTGTGGAGGTGTGGCGGTGATGGTAGAAAAAGAATCGGACCGGATCAGAATGATCATTCTTTGAGCATTCTTCGTGCGGAAAGATCAGAACACGTTTTCGGAGCCGACTAGAGGTCCGAAAACACCGGATGTGGCTTCATGGCGTTGGGGAGACCAAAACATTAATTTTGCATGGCTATCAGATGGCCGGATCAATGATCGGAGTAGCACGGGAGGCGCGCCGGCGAAGAGCGTCGTTTCTGGAAATTTCGAGAATACACAGTGTGTACTTCTGGAGAACACGTTGTGTAGTACTGGCGGTGGCGGCTAGGGTTTCATGGTCAGAGATGAAGAACACGACGTGTGAACCCGGTCACACGACGTGTTGGACTTCCCCTGAAACTCAGCGTGTACTTTGGGTAGTACACGAACATGGGATGAGCTACACGGCTTCAGGCGGCACGGTGTGTAAAGCACGACAGAAGTGGCTACACAAGGCTCGGTGTGTATCTCGCAGAAACGCGGACACGGGATGGAGTACACGACCGTGTACTTCATCACATGTCCAGGTGAGGCCAGTAACGCGGGTCACCCCATGTGGTGATTACATGGGTTAGTGTACACGGGTTGATGACTGTGTACGGGCGCATGGCCAGTGTACACGGGGCCAACCCCAGTCACTCAGACACGGCATGTACAACATACTACATGTCGTGTACTTATTTTTCCCTACCTGACCTGCCTATAACCCAGGCCGTTGTACATGGGCTGTACCCGGGGTCAGACAACACGGCGTGTATATTTTCTACATGCCGTATACTTTTTGGAAAATAGCATGGTCCTTTTGTTCAATGTACCTTGGACATATTTTTTTTGGTTTAGTGCCCCTTCTTCCCATTCCCCTGAACGTAAGGCGTCATTTCCCACTCAGGAGTATGATCCCTTCAACAGGACTTCCTGTGATAAAGTCAGGCATCCATCCGAGAGTCCCGGATCGAGATACTCTATCCATACCTGACCCTAGATAGAGTCAGGCATCGATGTGAAAAACCTTACCAGGTGTCAATCCTCTACCTAGCTGGTGTATCACCAAACTGGTAAATCTGGATGAGTCACGGTATCCGCCATGGCCCTAGCAGTGATCCTCATCTGTGTATCGCGATCCTTCCCACTCAAGAGTGTGTCTCATGTAATGAGTTCTTTCTATCTAACGTAACCTTCACACTCAGAAGTGTGTCTCCTGTAATGAGTGTAGTTACTTCTTGTTATGGTTCCCAATGAACATCACTTCTCGGACGGACGTCGTCAGAGCTATAAGACTCATGGAGTGTGTTCTCCTGGAACGAGTGCATCACAGAATCTTCGAACAAAAATCCCTAACGGGGGTATGCAGTTGTGTGACTTGTCCCTTGACTACAAGTTCGGGTTCTGAGTATATCTGGTTTGTTCTATATGTTATGTAGACATAAATTGTGCATAGTTGACTGTACCTTTCAATTGTGACCTTCTTTGTGGTTTTTGGGGTCTTCTACTTAGTATTGTTATACTCACCCCTACACAGGCTTTGCCCGCACGTCTGGTGTCTTTTGTAGACAAGCTTCCTTTTGACATAGTCCAGGGCGGACCGGGATAGGACCGAGCTTTCTGAGTTTCATATTGGCTGAGGAGTTCCTACGACTACGAACAGTAGTCCCAGAACCTTTTGTGCTTACAGGTTGGACGTTGCAGTTTTCAGACTCTAGTTTGTTTGCTTTTTGGTGGTCTTGTATTTTTTACCCAGTTTACTTTTACAGTACTCTACCATTCATCGTACTCTGTTGGTTGGGTTTAGTTTTATGCATGAATTCTTCTTTCCTTAGTGGTTTTTACATTTTAGAATTTTTGGGCTTAGAGATGTGTCAGTGTGTACAGGTACATAGGCAATGCCTCCTATGTTAGTAATATGCCTACTCAGTGCTAGTCTCCAGCCCCTGGCCTATTGGAGGTGGGCATGGGGAGTCACGGCGCGGGCCCCACTGGGACGGGTTGTGACAGAGTGGTATCTGAGGTGGTCAGTTCTACCTAAGGACCACGTGTATATGTGTTTGGTTTGGGTAAACAGTGTTAAGTGTCTCGAGTTTGTCTTTCAGGCCAGAGACTCCAATGTTGGTGCGGCAGTCGATGTATCCATACACCAGGGCATTGATAACCTTCTTTTCTACTCAATACACGAAAACATTGGTTTTGGGGAAATAAAAATGTACATGCATCATATAAGAATGGTTTGTGGTTTCTATGTCCTTTGTGTCAGCTATCCAGATATACTCTTTGACCATGGTACATCGTGTTTCCTTACAGGATGCCTCCGTGATGCATACCCACTAGGATTCAGCAGCACGATCAAGAGGATGACCCCCTTAGTGTCGAGGCTTTGATATAGGGACCAGTTCTCCAGGAATTGCCACTGAGTGGTGCACCTGCTATGCCACCACCAGTGGAGCTACCAGTAGTACCTGCAGTACCGACAGGTGAGGAGCGCAGGCTTGGCGTGCACCATGAGTTCCATAGACAGAGACCCCATAGGTTCCGAGGCGATCCTGACCCTCAGGCAGCTGAGGACCGGCATGAGGCGGTGACCAGAGTTTTCCATCTAGTGAGGACACCAGCATACCAGATGGTGATCATAGGAGCGATCCTTCTTTAGGGTTTGGTGGGACGATGGTGGAGTCTGACCTCGCAGACTCACGATGAGGAGACTCTTTCACGGACAAAGTTTGAGAGAATCTTCAGGGTGGAGTTCTCTCCAGTTACGCTAAGAGATGTTCTCATCCAGTAGCTTCTTCAGCTTCAGTAGGGCAGTATGTCATTGGCTGACTATTCCTCGAGGTTCACCAACCTCGCCAGGTAATCGATGGATAGGGTCAGGGATTAGTACATCAGAGCACGGACCATTGAATGAGGTATATGGCGTGACATCCAAGATAGTTCTGTGCCTCTATGAATTTCCACTTATGCTGGAGTGCTCGAGCTGGCCTTGGTGATCGAGAGCTTCTTGGCGGAATAGAGACAGCCGCCGTAAGTCAGCATTAGGAAGATAGGTGCAGAGACCCTAGCAGCAGGGAGACGACATCAGGATCAGGGATCTGGATGTTAGAAACGTCATAGGAGGACCCAGGATAGGGGATCGATAGTCTAGGGCTCTCAGGCTGGATCCATCTAGCCTAGGGAGAAGCGATTCTATACATGCAATAGTAGGGAGCATCTCACTAGAGATTTCCTGACCCGTCGAGCTCCTGACAGGGAAGCGGTGGATGGACCACTGAGGAAGAGGCAGATAATAGATCAGGGAGACCCACTATGTGAAAAACGTGGCATATGAGCACGGAGAGCTATGGGTGGTGGCAGACGCTTCGACTTACTTCCACCACCACCCCCCGGAGGTCCGCACCAAGCTTAGGGAGCCGGGGGACTGGGGCGAGGATAGGTGCATGCGGTTGAGGCATACGACCCAGGGGCTCCTGGGATGATTCGAGGTACGATCTATCTCTTTTCTACCTTATCTAACATATGAATATACATAGGTACCAGTCATTCCCTTATATCCACATGTCTTATACAAAACATAGAGATTCCGGTAGAACCGTTGACACGATCCTTACGCTTGGAGACACCTATGGGAGTAGACTCAACGATCATGCGCCTTTGCAGACAGTGTGATCCTACCCTTGGAGGCATGAGTTTTGGTTGGAACCTCTTGGTGTTAGCGTCGAGGCCTTACGACGTCATTCTCGGTATGGATTGGTTATCTTCTGTCCATGCCCAGATTGACTGTTTTTCGTGAAGAGTGCGGTGTGTCTGCCGTAATGGAATGAGGACTTCCTTTGAATGAGAAATGGAAACCAGGTAGCACAAAATGGGCTGATGCATAGGAGGGTGCAACCGATGACTCATTAGTTTCCTAGCCTTACCCTCGGAGCAGTAGATGTTCTGAACTCCCAATTCCCAGTAGTAGTGGTGGAGTATGAGGTCGTCTTTCCTGAAGATGTTCCAGGATTACCTCCCCGTCAGGAAATTGTCATCATCATCGACTTACATCCCGGGATGACACCGATTTACTATTCGGCATATCGGATGGCTCCTGTAGAGCTTCACGATCTGAGGGTGTATTTGGAGGATTTGCATAGAAAGGGTTTCGTGAGACCCCGCGTTTCACCCTAGGTGGCACCGGTCTTGTTTACCAAGAAGGCCGACGAGAGCTTGAGACTGTGCATGGATTACCGACACCTAAACTAGGCGATGGTTAAGAACAAGTATCCACTACCGAGAGTCAATTACCTCTTCGATCAGTTAAGAGGAGAATAATGGTTTTTGAAGGTTAACCTTCGACCAAGCTATCACCAGCTACGAGTGCAGGATGAGGATATACTGAAGACGGCTTTCTTATGTCGCTATGGTCACTATGAGTACTTGGTGATGCCTTTTGGTATGAAGAATTCCCCTGCAGTGTTCATGGGACTGATGAACTGGATCTTCCAGTCGTACTTGCACTAGTTCATAGTGGTCTTCATCGATGACATCCTTGTGTACTCGGCGTCAGAGAAGTAGCATGCGAGACACCTGCGGATGGTTCTGGACATACTTAGGGAGAACCTTCTTTATGGGAAGCTCTCAAAGTGCCAGTTTTGGATTCAGGAGGTCCACTTTCGGGGACATGTCTTCTCAGCAAATAGAGTAGCAATGGACCCAGCCAAGGTGGAGGCTGTATTAGCATGGAAGCCACCTCGGAGCGTGACGGAGGTGCGGAGCTTCCTTGGGTTGGCAGGATATTACTGGAGATTAATTCTTGATTTCTCCCAGATATCAGCATCGATGAAGGCCTTGACCAGGAAGGGGAAACCCTTCATGTGGATAGAAAGGTTCCAGTAGGCTTTTGAGAAGTTGAGATAGAGTTTGATGAGCACCCCAGTCTTGAGATTTCCAGAGGACGGTGTCAAGTACGTAGTTTTCTGCGACGCATCAGGGACCGAGCATGGTTGTGTCCTGATTAAGTGGCATGCAGTGATTGCTTATGGTTCGCTCCAGCTTAGGCCACATGAGCAGAACTATGTGACCCATGCTCTCGAGTTATAAGTGGTAGTCATTGCATTGAGGATTTGGCGATAATAACTTATGGGCAACTGGTTTATTATCCACTCTGACCACAATATCCACAAGTAAATCTTCTCAAAGAAGGATCTGAATCTAAGGTAGAGGCTTTGGCTAGAGTTCCTCCAAAACTATGATTTTGTGATGATCTATAATCCTGGAAAGGGGAACAAGGTGCCAGATTCACTTAGCAGAAGGTCGAGCTCATAGCTGTTGAGTGAGGCGACACAACATTTAGCCGCGTTACAGTTATCCATCATGGATGGAGAGGATAAAACTTACCTATAGTCGATGGTTTTAACCCCTCCAATCTTATAGCGAGTTAGTGAGGCACAAAATGGGGATGTCGACTATGTGGAATTACATGCTCAGTTTTCCATAGGACATGCTACCGATGGATATTCGCAAGGTGGGGAGCACATAATTGTTTTCAGAGGACGCATTGTTGTACCAGTGGCGTTCTAGGAGGAGTTCTTGAGGGAGTATCATACATCCTCTTTGGTGGTACATCCTAGAGTGGCAAAGATGTACCAGGATCTCTGACGACAGTACTGGTGGTCATACATGAAGAAGGTGGTAGCAGAGTTCTTTTCTAGATGCCTCACATGCCAGCAGGTGAAGGCTAAGCACCAGGTTCCCGCAGGGTTAGCTCAACCCCTTGAAGTTCCAGAGTGTAAGTGGGATGGAATATTTATGGACTTCATGACAAGCTTACCCCAGAAATCCATGGGGCAAGATTCCATCTAGGTGATCATTGACCGACTCACCAAGTTGGCCCATTTCCTAGCTATTAGGTATCAGAGTTCCGTATAGTTCTTGGGTAGCCTCTACGTACAAGAGATAGTTCAGATTTTTGGATTCCCCTTGACTATAGTCTCAGATCGAGATTCCTGCTTCACATATCGGTTGTGGAAGGGATTCCAAGAGACTTTTGGGACTTAGCTACTCTTGAGTACAGTGTTTCATCCCCAGACTGATGGTCAGACGGAGAGGACCATTTAGGTACTGGAGGATATGTTGTGATCCTGTATCATAGTCTTTGGGAATTGTTGGGAGGACCACCTACCACTGGTGGAGTTTGTGTACAACAATAGCTACCACTCCACCATCGTTATGGCACCGTTTGAGGCCTTATATGGGAGACCCTTCCAGTCACCGCTTTTCTGGAACGACCCTGGAGAGTCATCACTCATGGGTCCAATGTTAGTGTGAGCCACCACAGAGAAGGTGCAGATCATCCAGGAGCAGATGAAGACTACACAAATCCGTCATAAGTATTATGCTGATATGTGATGGAGACCTCTGTAGTTCGAAGAGGGAGACCACGTCTTTCTCCGGGGCTCACCTCGATAAAGGTTTTGGAGATTTGGTTGAGGTGGCATGCTATATCTGTGGTTCATCGGACCTTTCCAGATTCTGTGTAGAGTTGCTGAGGTGAAGTACTTCCAAGCTCTACCATCATAGTTGCGTTGTAGAGAACCGAATCTTGACGTACATAGATATTACATTACATTTGCAGAATACATAATACATAACAAAAACAGACACACAAGGACCATAATAATTTATTGTCTTTGGAAACTTTGAACGTAATCTTCTAATCATGGTGAACGATCTTCCACATCTCCCATAAAGATCTTCCACTTTTTGTTTCCTTACCTAAAACCTTTCTTTTAATCCTGGTGGAAAATAAAACAGAAAAAAAGGGTGATCTCAAATGCTCAGTAAGGTTAAGCATGGATAAAATAAAACATACCATATACATTTGAACTTATAAACATGAACATAATGTTTAAACATCAAAATATTGAGCAACGACTTAAAACATGGAAGTACATAAGGCATAGATCATAATGGAACATAAATCATGATAACATAGAATGGGAATAAAACATGTAATTGTGGCATCCATTAAGCACATGTAATGATTTCCATAATAGCCAAGGCATTGCTGCCAAGACCATCTTATTGCACAAAGTCCCATTATGAATCAAGTTCAGACCTCGTTTCAGTCCTGTAACACTGAACTGGATTAACTTACCATTCCAGCCATGTCTATCTCATGAGATATAAAATCTTTACCCAATGTATTAGAGGGAGATATAGGTCCCACCCATCTCATAATGAAATCATTCCTACTTGTGCCACAAAATAAACATACATTATTCATAATAACCCAACAAATAAAATGGGTTTCATAAACATCATCTCATCATCACATAATCCATATAAAAGAAATGGATATCATTTCATAATCAGAAAAGTAAAACCATGTAAATCCTAGAGACATTATACATGAAACATACAAATATGAAATAATGTCATCTTATATAGAAAATGGTTTTGATAAAACACTTGAAATGAATTCTTGAGGAAAATATGCTTTCTTCTTCAAAATCAATTTCTTTTCAAAAAACATCATTCAATTTTAAATGAAAAGTATTTTGTTGAAAATAGTCATGAAATATTTTGGAGGAAGATTCATGAAAATATGGCTTTATAAAACCGTAAAAATCTGTTCGTGCCATATAAGTTTAAAAAAACATTCTTCTCGTACTTTTGCCCGAAAAGTCAAAAAAGTACCTCGTAACGTAACCAAAAGAAAGATTCCTTACATACCATGTAGTGAAAGTAAAAAATGTATAAAAAGGACTTTTAACATACATGAAAAAACTTTTATAAAACATGGACATTGATGATAGAAATATCCCCAGTAAATACTTAGGAATAAGTAATCTCGGATAAAAATGAGATTTTCAAAATTATCCCTTACCTTAGGTCCGATATGCTTTGTACGTATCCGAACCTCCTGTATAATGATTTAAATAATTTCATTGACTTATTACAGAATCATATTCATTGTTATGATATCATATATGTTTCATTTATGACTTTATATTACCCGTTCTTTTGTAAATTCCATGTTAAAGCAGCGTTTTGGGTAAAATCATTTCATTTATCGAATGGGTTTCGACTTGTCGTTCATGATATTATTACTTATACCCTGATCTAAATAATTCCAGAATGCGAAACATGATTTATATATAATATATATTCAGAATATATATATAATGGATCGATAAATGTAATGAAATGCACCGTTCATGGAGATGGTAGGTCGTACGTATGCATGAACGCGGTTTTCGTTTCCCTATTTAATTGAATGGAATTAAGTAAATGACATACATATATATATATATACATAAATCCAGTATCTTTATTATGTCATGTATTTCATTATTATTCATTATATATACTTTATAATCATTCCTGAATGGTTAACATGGAGAGTGAATCTCATCGCGTCGTGGAGACGGTAGTCCGTACGTATGCACGCGCGGTGATTTCGTTTTCCATTGGATGGATAAATGGTGAAATATGGTTGTTTAATACTTATAATAACATATAAGTATATGATTGATACTTATGTTATTACCTCATAATGAAACAACTAAATAAGAAGAAGTGGAAGAAGAAATAAAGTTTAAAGAATAGGTAGTGGACATTACCTCTTCTTTGAAGCGCCTCTTTAAGACCTCCTCTTAGGGAACTAAAATTGGTCTTTGAAGAATACCAGTACCTCTAGGATGTTTCTAGGGAAGTGGAGAAGTGAATTTTTCAGGTTTTGGCCGAGCATGAAGGCTCAAATTAGTGTGAGGAGTAGAGGTAGGAGGTTCCCTTTTATAAGGGAGGAGAGGGGCACCTTTGGAATTCTTAAAAATATTAATTTATAATAAATATAACCCCACTTACAAACCTACAAAAATGACTCATATCCTATGATTAGATGATATAGTGTTGTAATCTCATCAACCAATCAAATTTAGACATGTTAGGAATTTATTTTAAACATTATCAACTTGATTAATCCGAATTTAATCAATTTAATTTTATTTGTGGTAATAACATTCTAAAATTTAAATTATAACAAATAATTAATTATTGGTTGTGAATTTTCAATAATTAGATACTTTATAACATTTTATACCATATAAATTTAAATTTATAATTTTTAAATATATTTGTGATTTTTAAACAATTTTATAATATATTATTTTTATAAAATAACAATACTGTCAATTTTGATACTATTCATTTATTTGAATTTAAATAAGATATATGCAGAAGATATGTTCGAAATAAAAGCTTTTATAGAATCATAAAAAGTCATATGTATCTAGAAAATTAGTTTATAACATTAAATAATTCAGATAATATATATTTTATTATTTTTAAAACCATTTATTTGTTCTATCTCTTAATAAAATAATTACTACAATATTTTTGTATAATTATTTAATATACTTATTTGTTGCATAAAAATTAAAAATAATATCCTATGGTGAAGATAAATCTATTACCTTTTATTAATAATTTTACTCTAATTTATCATCTTAAAATCACAATATTTAAATTGTTATATTTATTAAATTAAGAAGGTGACAACTTTGGAATCATTTAAAATAAAATAATATAAGTGTCATAATTGATTTTATAAGGATCCAAATGGTCAAATATTCTACCATTGGATTATTATGGTTCAAATTTACATGAGAAATAAGTTTTGGTCGGGGTTTTGGGCATTTTATGATTACTATTAGTTTAATAAAAACTATATTCTTGATTTTTCACTAGATAAACAATTTCTACATCACTATTGTGTTACAATTAATGATAATTATATAATCCCTAAAACTTATAAATAAATTCATATGATGTATATAATTTCATTATATTTCTGGAGACTATTCATGTTCTAAGTTTCATGATGTTTATCACTAAATTAAAATTAATATACTTATAAGATTTAAGAGAGTGACATGTTGTCACTTTCTTTGGTTTTAATAATAATTAAGTCATTTTCATGGAACAAAGTCCATTAAATGATTATAATCCTACCCTTAGGTGATATGGGTCGACTTTTAGTCATCCAATAGGATTTTGGCATGTGTTACGGTAATTTTATAATCTTATATTTACCCTTAATTACCCGATTTACCTTTAGCTATGGTAAATAAAATTTACAGTAGTTACTATTCATAATGCCCAAAAATAAAAAGTAGCCTATTAATATAATTTGGACCCACTGATTCCAAATATGGAATCCATTTTCTCAAATTCAATACACAGAAGTTGCAGAAATTAAATTAAAATTAATCCCGTTGTCGAAAGAAAACAGATTTTTGTTTAAAACATTACAAAGGATTGAATTGATTTAACCTACGAATTCAAAGTAAAATCAATGCTAATGACATAAATTATATTAAATGGTAAAAATATATTATATTTATACTTTAAGACCATTCAATATTATAATTTAACCAAATAAATTATTACGATGAAAAAATTTGTTTTAAATTAAAATATAGCGTGTTTTTACTATTCATTAAAATAAGAAAGTTATCAGAATAACATGAAAATTTTATCCAAGGTAAAATTTTATATCCTTATTCCAAAGAATAATTTTATTTCATAAAATTGAACTTATAAAATTTTGAAAACTAGATTTAAAGTGGGTGCTCCATCAAAAGGCAGCAAAACTGCATTTTTTGAAAAATACTTATTTTAACCGAAAAATTTATTTTGTTCACATAAAATGTTTTAGAAAATTTATAAGATGAATAATAATGCTATAAAATTCAAAATTTAGTTAACACTATTCATAGAGGCTAGTTAATAATAATATTATAATAATATATCGTTGTTTAGTAAAACTCGGTATTGCGTACAACACACTTTATCGAGGAAGGTCGTGATTGTGTGTAATGCAAGCCAAGTCAGGGTTCCGTGTTGTGCAAGAATCCTTCGTTGTTTCATATAATAGAATCCAAACATATTTTATTTATACATTGAATATATATATATATATATAAACACACTCAATGTTGCGTAGAATGACTATTATAAAACGAACTAGAAATTGTGTGTAACACGATCCAAGAATAGCGTTGCATATACTGCAAGCTAATATGGTGTTGGATATAGTAAAATCTAAACTTGGTGTGGTGTATAATAGAATATATCAATGAAATTAAAAGATTATTTTTCAAAAAATCTCGGGGTGTTACATTCTACCCCCCTTAAAAGGAATTTCGCCCTCGAAATTCATCGGGGTTATAAATGGTTTTCTACATGAAAATTTCTTTAATAGAAACCCACATCGTAAAAAGGAATAAAAAAACATAAATTTAAAAACTATAAGTATGAAATGCAATGATTACCCAATGTAACTCATCATTGAGTTTCCATATAGGAGAACATAGGTGAAAATATGGTTATAGAAGAAAAATCTAACAATCAAGTTTTGATGGAGAGTGGTAGGGGACATGGCTATGAAAAAGCCAACAATCACAAAGCCATAAATTTGTGATTATCTAAGTTACCATCTGATTAATCAGATATAAGAGCACTAGGACAACATTTTTGGCTTTCAAGATCATTTCCCTAAAGTTGAAAATTTTGAATTAGAAGAAATATTTTCTTGATTTTGGTACAATCTCACTATTGTTCATGCTTTGAAAAATTTCAACTTCATCTCTTAAAGAAATGAAGTTGAATTTGTTATTCGTGAATAGTTAGCAGATCATGTGATAGAATGATGGGTCATTCCATCTTTTTCTAGAAAACTTATCAAATTTACATAAGTCCATCTATGGTGAGTTTAATCATATACAATTCCAAAAATGAACTTATACTTCATATATCATACTGCTTGATAAAATAAAACTAGTTTCTACTAACCAGGGACTTCCTGTAGGCCAGTGGTAGGCGATAAAGGCCAGTCACACTTTGGTTGTGGGTTCGATTCCCACAGCCTTGTCCGACGCGATGGTTTGTCGCTCGTCCTGCAGGTTGTCCTTTTTCTAAAACTACATTACTATAACATCCCATCAATAATAACTAAAAAAGTTCTATCCTTAAACAATACTAAATTATGTCCAACATAATCCATTCCAATCTTTAGGCTTATCTAAAATACTTCGGTCCAAGCTCATAGTATAAAGAAAACGATTACTTGAATTGTCATCAACCAAGCATGTGAATACCATCATTTATCCCCTATATATCTTTTTGGTCACATTCCAATCATGTATTCTTTTAAAAAATGAATACCCATTAAAAATTAGTGAAAACATGAATGTTGTTAAATTTTAACACATTCCATATACCAAAATCCCAAAAACTCTATATACTCAAACCATAATATCACTTAGTCCTTATATCAGTCATTAGCTCATGAATACAATCAAACATCTCATTGTCTTCATATCCCTTCATTATGCGCATATCATTTGCTTTCCAAAAATATTTGAATAACCTTTCATGGTTACTAGTACCATTAATCATACACATTCAAAACATAAGGAAAGACAACAATGTAACAATCCTCAAATGTCTCTTTATTCCATAGTACCATGAGATTACTTATACAACGTTACACTTGATAAACATGTAATCATTCTACTACCTTCTTAATCCATTGACCGTGCTTCAACAATTATTTCATCTCACATATCATTTTTAGTCTCTTCATCATCATCAACATAAATACTACCCATACGACCATACTGATTCTCTTCATCAGACATTCCCTTAGGGCATTGGTTTTCATAATGCCCGTACATTCCACATTTAAAACATTTAACCATTGTTGATGTCGTAAAAATACCATTATCTTCATCCCTGGTATTAACTGAACTTTTTCCTTTGCACTTACTAGATTTGTGTCCTTCTTTTCCACAACAAAATCATCTTCCATTTCCTTTGAAACAATCTCCCAGATGCCTCTTCCCACATGATTTACATGACGGAAATTGAACTTTCTTTCCTCTATGATCATCATGAAACTTCATCTTTCTCTTATTATCTGAGTCGGGAAACATACCAAAGTTGAGATTATTGATCATATTATGAGATTGCTGATTAGGAATAATAACAATGTTTGGACTTCCAAATCCCATTTCATTTGGTTGCTCATGAAGAATATCATTCCATTGTCGGTCATATCCTCCATTATCATGAATCTTCATGTTTCCAGCCATTTTCTAAAACCCAAAAAGAATAGTGTGAGAGACAAAAATCATGTTAGGGAAAACAACATAGTAATGGGGGAGCACCCTCAATATCTAAAATATTAGGTTAAAATCTAAGATCGTTATCGTAGTTCTAGGACTATATCATATTTGTATACTTATCCTGAGGGACATCCCTAGACATACCTTAGAAATATCTCTAGGGATCTCACTAACATTTTTGCATCCAAGTTTCCTAAGGTTGACTAAACCTTTCCTCTGATACCAACTGTAGAGACCCGAATCTTGACATACATAGATATTACATTACTTCTGCGGAATACATAATACATAACAAAAATAGACACTCAAGGACCGTAATAGTTTAGTGTCTTTGGAAACTTGGAACGTAATCTTCTAATCATGGTGAAAGATCTTCATCACCTCCCATAAAGATCTTCCACTTTTTGTTTCCTTACCTAAAACCTTTCATTTAATCCTGGGAGAAAATAAAACATAAAAAACGGGTGAGCTCAAATGCTCAGTAAGGGTAAGCATGGATAAAATAAAACATACCATATACATTTGAACTTAAAAACATGAACATAATGTTTAAACATCAAAATCTTGAGCAACGACTTAAAACATGGAAGTACATAAGGAATAGATCATAATGGAACCTAAATCATGATAACATAGAATGGGAATAAAACATGTAATTATGGCATCCATTAAGCCCATGTACTGATTTCCATAGTAGCCAAGGCATTGCTTCCAAGACCATCTTAGTGGACAAAGTCCCATTTTGAATTGAGTTCACTCCTCGTTTCAGTCATGTAACACTGAACCGGATTAACTTACCTTTTCAGCCATGTCTATATCATGAGATATAAAATCTTTACCTAATGAATTGGAGGGAGATATAGGTCCCACCCATCTCATAATGAAATTATTCTTACTTGTGCCACAAAATAAACATACATAATTCATAAAAACCCAACAAATAAACTGGGTTTCATAAACATCATCTCATCATCACATAATCCATATAAAAGAAATGGATATCATTTCATAATAAGAAAAGTGATACCATGTAAATCATAGAGACATTATACATGAAACATACCCATATGAAATAATGTCATCTTATATAGAAAATGGTTTTGATAAAACACTTTAAATGAATTCTGGAGGAAAATATCATTTCTTCTTTAAAATCAATTTATTTTCACAAAACATCATGCAATTTTAAAAGAAAATGATTTTGTTGAAAATAACCATGAAATATTTTGGAGGAATTTTCATGAATATAATTCTTTATAAAACTGTAAAAATCTGTTCGTACCGTATAAGTTAAAAAAACATTCTTCTCGTACTTTTACCGGAAAAGTCAAAAAAGTACCCTGTAACGTAAATAGAAGAATGATTCCTTACATACCATGTAGTAAAAGTCAAAAATGATTAAAAAGGACTTTTAACATACATGAAAACACTTTTATAAAACATGGACAAGGATGATAGAAATATCACCAGTAAATACTTACGAATAAGTAATCTCGGATAAAAATGAGATTTTCAAAATTATCCCTTACCTTAGGTCCGATATGATTTGTACATATTCTAACCTCCTATATAATGATTTAAATAATTTCATTTACTTATTACAGAATCATATTCATTGTTATGATATCATATATGTTTCACTTATAACTTTATATTACCCGTTCTTTTGAAAATTCCATGTTAAAGCATCGTTTTGGGTAAAATCATTTCATTTATCGTATATGATTCGACTTGTCGTTCTTGATATTATTACTTATATGCTGATTTAAATAATTCCAGAATGTAAAACAAGATTTATATATAATATATATTCAGAATATATATATATAATGGATCGATAAATGGAAAGAAATGCACCGTTCATGGAGACGGTAGGTCGTACGTACGCATGAATGCTGTTTTCGTTTCCCGATTGAATTGAATGGAATTAAGTAAATGACATACATATATATATATACATAAAACCAGTATCATTATTATGTCATATATTTCATTATTATTCATTATATATACTTTATAATAATTCATGAATGGTTAACATGGAGAGTGAATCTCATCGCGTCATGGAGACGGTAGTCCGTACGTACGCATGCACGGTGATTTCGTTTTCCGTTGGTTGGATAGATGGTGAAATATGGTTGTTTCATACTTATAATAACATATTATTATATAATTGATACTGATGTTATTACCTCATAATGAAAAAACTAAAAAAGAAGAAGTGGAAGAAGAAATAAAGTTGAAAGAATCAGTAGTGGACATTTCCTCTTCTTTGAAGCGCTTCTTTGAGACCTCCTCTTAGGGCACTAAAATTGGTCTTTGAATAAGACCAGAACCTCTACGATGTTTCTAGGGAAGTGTAGAAGAGAATTTGTTAGGGGTTTTTCGAGCTTGAAGGCTCAAATTGGTGTGAGGAGGAGAGGTAGGAGGTTCCCTTTTATAAGGGAGGAGAGGGGCAACTTTGGAATTCTAAAAAATAGTAATTTATGATAAATCTAACACCACTAAAAAACCTCCAAAAATGACTCATATCCGATTATTCGATGGGATATGGTTTTAACATCATCAACCAGTCAAATTTAGACATGTTAGTAATTTATTTTAAACATTATCAACTTGATTTATCCTAATTTAATCAATTTAATTTTATTTGTGGTAATAACATTCTAAAATTTAAATTATAACAAATAATTAATTATTTGTTGTGAATTGTCCATAATTGGATACTTTATAACATTTTCTACTATATAAATTTAAATTTATAATTTTTAAATATATTTGTGATTTTTAAACAATTTTATAATATATTATTTTTATAAAATAACAATAGTGTCAATTTTGACACTATTCATTTATTTGAATTTAAATAAAATATATACAAATATATGTTCAAAATAAAAGCTTTAATAGAATCATAAAATGTCATATGTATCTATAAAATTAGTGTAGAACATTAAATAGTTCATATAATATTTATTTTACTATTTTTAAGACTATTTTTTTGGTTTATCTCTTAATAAAATAATTACTACAACATTTTTGTATAATTATTTAATGAACCTATTTTTTTTATAAAAATTAAAAATAAAATTCTATGATGAAGATAAATCTATTAAATTTTATAATAATACTTTTACTCGAATTTAGAATATTAAAATCACAATATTGAAATTGTTATATTTATTAAATTATGAAGGTGACAACTTTGGCAGCATTAAAAATAAAATAATATAAGTGTCATAATCGCTTTTATAAGGCTCCAAATTGTCAAATATTCTACCATTGGATTATTATGGTTTAAATATACATGACTAATAGGTTTTGGTCAGGGTTTTGGGAATTTAATGGTTACTATTAGTTTAATAAAAACTATATTCTTGATTTTTCACTAGATAAACAATTTCTGCATCACTATTGTGTTACAATTAATGATAATTATTTAATCCCTAAAAATTATAAATAAATTCATATGATGTAGATAATTTCATTAACGTTCTGTAGACTATTCATTTTCGAAGTTTCATGAAGTTTATCACAAAATTTAAATTAATATACTTATAAGATTTAAGAGAGTGACATGTTGTCACTTTCTTTGGTTTTAATAATAATTAAGTTATTTTCATGGAACAAAGTCCATTAAATGATTCTAATCTGACCCTTAGGTGATATGGGTCGACTTTAGTCATCCAATAGGATTTTGGCAGGTGTTAGGGTAATTTTATAATCTTATATTTACCCTTAATTACCCGATTTACCTTTAAATATGTTAAATAAAATTTTCCGTAGTTACTATTCATAATGCCCAAAAATAAAAATTACTATATTAAAATAATTTGGACCAACTGATTCCAAATATGGAATCCATTTTTCCAAAATTCAATACACAGAAGTTGCAGAAATTAAATTAAAATTAACCTTGTTGTCAAAAGAAAACAGGTTTTTGTTTAAAACATTACAAAAGATTGAATTGATTTAACCTACGAATTCAAAGTAAAATCAATGCTAATGACATACATTATAATAAATGGTAAAAATATATTCTATTTATACTTTAAGACCATTCAATATTATAATTTAACCACATAAATTATTACGATGAAAATAGTTTTTTTTAATTAAAATATAGCGTGGTTTTCCTATTCATTAAAATATGAAAGTTATCAGAATAACATGAAAATTGTATCCAAGGTAAAATTTTATATCCTTATTCCAAATAATAATTTTATTTTGTAATAATGAACTTATAAACTTGTATGAAACTAGATTTAATGTGGGTGCGCCATCAAAAGGCGACAAAACTGCATTTTTTAAAAAATACTTATTTTACCCGAAAAATTTATTTTGTTCACAAAAAATGTTTTAGAAAATTTGTAAGATGAATAATAATGTTATAAAATTAACAATTTAGTTAATAATATTCATAACGACTACTTTATAATAATATTATAATAATATATCGTTGTTTAGTAAAACTCTGTATTGCGTACAACACACGCTATCGAGGAAGGTCGTGATTGCGTGTAATGCAAGCCAAGTTAGGGTTCCGTGTTGTGCAAGAATCCTTCGTTGTTTCGTATAACAGAATCCAACCATATTTTATTTATACATTGAATATATATATATATATATATAAACACACTCAATGTTGTGTAGAATGACTATTAAAAACCGAACTTGAAATTGTGTGTAATACGATCCAAGAATAGCGTTGCGTATACTGCAAGTTAATACGGTGTTTCATATAGTACAAGCTAAACTTGGTGTGGTGTATAATAGAAGACATCAATGAAATTAAAATAATATTTTTCATAAAAATCGGGGTGTTACATGCATCGGGTACAAGATGTCTTCCACGTGTTGTAGCTGAGAAGGTATGTGCATGACCCATCACACATCATCGACTAGGGCCAGTTGGACATCAAGGATGGAGTGACCTTTGCTAAGTACCCAGTGGAGATCGAGGATCAGCAGGAGTGGATCCTTCGTGGTTGATCAATTCCCATAGTGCACATTCGTTGGCAGCATGGGAATCTTCAGGAGAGCACATGGGAGCGGGAGGCCCAAATTCATGCCCAGTACCCTCATCTTTTTGAGTAGACTTTGTTTTGGCTTTTCGGGGACGTAAAGCCCCAAGGTGGGGAGAATTTAATGTCTCATATTTTTCCGTTAATTTTATATATATTATATGGAATTATTTCAAGACCGGGCGCAATGACGGAACATCATACCGATGTCCAGTGAGCCGGAATAGTATTTTGAAGTTGTTTTTAGATAAGTATGTCGACACTTGTGCACGGTTGTGGCAGTTTCAAAACAGATGCTCGGATTAAAAATCTGAGCACACTGTTGAGTCCAGAACAATGTATTTACCTTAGAATGAGGCTACCCTTGACCGGATCAGGTCGAGGGAAAAATTTAACTTTCAGACATTTTAAGTAAAATAAAATAAATTAAATTAACAATTTTATTTTATTTCATTTAAGGAAACATCTTCTGTAGCGCGTCAACGGCGTATCTATTTCCTAAATTAATGGCAAGTCAACTTCATTAATACATCCACGTAATTAAGTGCCAAATCTTTTCCCCTTTTTAATGGGTTGATCAATTGTTGATCGTTGGAAACGTTTTAGAAGAACCTCTGCCGATTCCGTGACACGTCAGAGAAAACTCTCGGCGATGGATCGAAGTCAAGAATCGTTATGCCAACAACGTTGATGGATCTCTATGACAATGGAGGAGCGGTGCCTTCGTCAACGATTGATCCTTTCAAAAGGTAGGGGTTGTTATTTCAATTTCTTTTCCCCGTATTTGAGTTTAAACGACGAACGTTGTTCAACCACGAACAAGTAGATCTGTGGATTCATATGTTCATGCCGGAGGGTTTTCTTTGGGATGATTTATGGGGAATTGATCCATGATTTATGTTGTTGTTGATTCTTCCTCTGTTTAAGACTATTAACTGGAGTGGATCAATGCCGTGACGAACGACGGAGGAGGTTCATTCCTCAATTTGTTTATTTGGATTTCTTCCCCCTCCTTTCCTCAATCGTTCTTCGTATTCTTCATGGGGAGATGAAAAATGGATCATTGCGCATCTATTCTGTGACGAAATGATCCCAAATCAATGTTTCGACATCGAAAAGACCTTTGGGAGCTGCGGTGACAATGGCGGACAACGAATCAGACCAGATCAGAAAGAGCATTTTTCTAGCGTTCTTCAGGCGGGAAGATCAAAACACGTTTTCGTAGCTGATCGGAAGTCTGAAAACACCGGAAGTGGATTCGTGGCATCGAGGCGACCAATACCTAAAGGTTTTGTGGCGATCAGATGGCTGGATCAACCATCGGAGCAGCATAGGAGGCGCGTCGGCAAAGAGCGACGTTTCTAGAAATTTCCAGAATACACGATGTGTACATCGGGAGAACATGTCATGTAGTGCGGGAGGTGGTGGATAGGGTTTCAGGGTCAGAGAGGAAGAACACGGTGTGTGACCCCGGTCACACAACATGTTGGACTTTCCCCAAAACTCTGCATGTACTTTTGGTAGTACACAGACACGGGATGAGCTACACAGCTTCAGGCGGCACGACGTGTACATCGCGGCAGAAGCGGCGACGCAGGGCTCGGCATGTATCTCATGGATACAGGGACACGGGATGGAGTAAACGACTGTGTACTCCATCACATGGCCAGGCGCGACCTATAATGCGGGTCACCCCATGTGGTGATTACATGGGTTGGTGTACACAGGTTGATGACCGTGTACGGGCGCATGGCCAGCGTACATGAGCCAACCCCAGTCACTCGGACACGACGTGTACATCGTACTACACGCCGTGTACTTAGTTTTCTCTACATGACCAGACTATGACATGGGTCGTTGTACACGGGCAGTACCCGGGGTCAGACAACACAATGTGTATATTTTCTAAATGCCATGTACTTTTTGGAAAACAGCATTGTCCTTTCATTCACCATACCTTGGACATATTTATTTTTGGTTAGTGCCCCTTTTTCCTGTTCCCCTTAAGGTCAGACATCATTTCCAACTCAGGAGTATGATCCCTTCAGCAAGACTTTCTTTGATAGAGTCAGGCATCCATCCGAGAGGCCCAGATCGAGATCCTTTATCCATTCCTGACCCTAGGTAGAGTCAAGAATCGGCATGAGAATCCTTACTAGGCATTGATCCTTTACCTAGCTGGTGTATCACCTAACAGGTGAATATGGAAGAGTCGTTGTATCCGTCATGGCCCTGGCAGTGATCCTCATCTATGTATCGTGATCTTTCCAACTCCTGAGTGTATCTCCCGTAATGAGTGCTTTATATCTAACGTAACCTTCCAAATCAAGAGTGTGTCTCCCGTAATGAGTGTAGCTACTTCTCATGATGGTTCCTAATGAACAACACTTCTTCGATGGACGTCATCAGAGCTATAAGACTCGTGGAGTGTGTTCTCCTAGAACGAGTGCATCACAGAATCTTCGAACAAAAATCCCTAACGGGGGTATGCGGTTGTGTGACTTGTCCCATGACTACAGGTCTAGGTTTCTAGTATATCTAGTTTGTTCTATATGTTCTGTAGACATACACTATGCATATCTGACTGTACCTTTACTTTGGGTACTACTTTTTGCTTTTCTGGGTCCTCTACTGAGTATTGTTATACTCACCCCTGCATGGGCTTTTCCCTCATGTCTGGTGTCTTGTGTAGACGATCAGCCTTTTGACAGAGTCCAGGGTGGACCAGGAAAAGACCAAGCTTTCTGAGTTCCCTACAGGTCGAGGCGTTCCAACAGCTATGAGCAGTAGTCCATGTACCATTTGTGCTTACAGGTTGGACTTTGCAGTTCACAGACTCTTGTTTGTTTGCTTTTTGGTGGGCTTGTATCTTTGGACCAGTTTACTTTTGCAGTACTCTGCCTCTTTTCGTACTCTATTGGTTGGGTTTATTTGTATGCATTAATTCTTTTTTCCTTAGTGGTTTTTACATTTCATCATTTGTGGTCTTAGAGATGTGTGTGTGTGTACATGTACTTAGGCAATGCATCCCATGTTAGTAATATGCTTACTCATTTCTAGTCTCCATCCCTTGGCCTATTGGAGGTGGGCATGGGGAGTCATGGCGCGGGCCCCACTGGTATGGGTCTTGAAAAATTTCATGGAAATTATAGATCAATTTCATGGTTTTTACCCAATGACGCATGTTGTTGAAGAATTTCAAAATCCTTAAAAAATGCATGTTCAGTTTGTTTGGGCACAACACACGGAATACTGGCATAAATTCCTCTCATACATGTAATGAATCATTCAATTTCAGTTTTCAAATTATTCCACATCAATACAATTCCTTTTTATACGGTTTTCAATTTCACAAGCACTCTTTCATGTTCTAAAAATCTAAAAATGTGATTCGAGTCATCCGAGGAAAATGAAAACATTTCTTTATGTGATGTATATTATTATATATCAAAATTAATGCACTGCATATCTTCCATTTATTTAATATAAATTATGAGTCATTTTCCTACTTTTTACCCCTTTCCCCATGTTCCTAAAGACATTAAAATCTTTAAAAACATCTTATTTAGTCGGAATTTTCACACCACGTGTCAGATTGACAAATTGTCTAATCATACACATAAAAAATAATTAAAATACAAATATATATGATTTAAAATCAATATGAGGACTTATTCTATGTTATTAGTAATTACATGCACGTTTATAGTGTTTTTAATCATTATAATAAAATTTTTGAAATTTTTGAAAAACGATAACTCTGATTGACATAAATTTGGTTCTGTCATTTAAGAAATAATTCCATTGTTGTTTCACTTTGAGTTTTTATAAATTAGAATCCATTTTCCTCATTTTTACCCCATAATACTTGTTTCTAAACACATTTTGTAATCCCAAATAGTTTAAATATACTCTAAGGAGGGGGTGAAGCATGGTATAAATGATTAAAAAATTTTCAATTTGGATCTTATTTCAACTTAAAAAAACAATATTCTCCCTCCCAAATGTGAAAGGGAAATATAAAACAATTAATAATTGCACATGTCAGAAAAAATTTACTATATTAATCCTCATTGGGCAATTTCCATGAACCATACAATAGAAATGTACCTATATACATAATTACCTAAAGTGCATTGTTATTACAATTTTCGGAGTGGACTAACTATCCCACTTAGACCAGTGCAATTTACAATTTGAAAGATCACTACTCTATCATCTGATGTGAGCACACTACACCTTCATAGGATTCTTTAATTGTTCAAAAAAGACATCAGAATAGTTTTACACCTGAGAGTTTAATGATGATCCATTTTCAACTGATTGATGAACTACACATCAGTACATGGAGAATACCTCATGGAGACACCTTTTGCAAACAATTGTTGTTCCTCCCTGAACTACATCAAAACATTCATGAACTATCATTCTCTATATAGCACGAGTGATTTGCGATCTCCTTCAAAATCAAATTCTTTAATAAAATCCTCCATTAATTACAACCTTGCACCACGTAGTGAGAATTCATTATGATCATCATAATAATTGAAGACTAGAGAGCCCTAAAAATACCTTCAAATAACTAATCATGTTTTAAATACATCCAACACCATGGAACACCTCCTTTAAATAATTTATCCATCATGAAATGCCTCAATTCCATCACAAAACACTATTGGATTTAGCTAAATTATTAATTTTAAAAGATTCTCTAATGAAATTCTCTCTCCCAATGATGTCATTTAGGGACCTTTATGTAAGAAAATCTATCTAAAATACCCTCAAATATTAATTACTAAATCCTCCATTGCTTATTGGAAATCAATATATACATTACTAGATATTAAATTACAAAAGTGTTGTTATCATCAAATGAAAATTAAATTCCATTTACAGCAACCATTACTTCAACATCGTCGCCCACAAATGAAAACCATTTTTGGTTATAATATAGTAAAATTATATGTTAAACTCATAATATAGGGTGCCCTTAATTAAAATCTTTCGACTATATATGATTCAATACCTTCAAATTTTAGCAAACTACCTATGCGGTTCTTATACCACAACTACTCTGTGTTCCACCATTCTTCTATGAGATAATCCTCTCTTTACCATTAAACGAATCCTTATTTTGATTCATCATATTTTCTCAAACACTAGGAAACTGTTCCAAATTCAAATTTCGTTTCTTGGACCATATAAATTATAGAATATTTTCAATCATATTTCATAACAAACACAAAAAACTCAAAAACATTGAAATGACACCATGAAGGATTTTTTTCAACAATCTCCACCTTTGGTTTTGTTAAACACTATATAACTTTTGATACTACTATAATTCTTCTATTTCGGATGTGTAGAAAACTCATTGTGTTGTTATATCATCCAACAAAACTTGTTTCATGCTATTCCATATTGTGATCAAAGACTTATTGAACAGACACTCTAATCCCAAATGAGATATTATCATCATGTCAAATAAGAGTAGCATGTAAAGTTCATCGATGAATTACATCGTCCCCAAAATAGTCAACTACATTCCTCGTGAACCCAAATATTGTGATATATATTCTTTGAATGATCTTCTTTATTGTACTCATTTCTAAAAATCGCCCTAAATTTCTCATCCACCATCAACTTCTCCCCTTTTATTAATGATTCTATTTCTCCCCATTTTCGATGAACCAAATTTTCACTCCATTGGGGATGAAACATTGTCATGAATACAAATGAAAATATAAGGGAAAAACACACCATAAAACTAGGAGAGTGGTCCCATACATAATATTTTTCAAAGTGTAGGGAATCAATTTAACTCTAAGATAGAATAGATTCCACTTAAATGCCTGTTTGGGTAATCCCTTCATCAGAGTGTCTGCAACTTGTAGTTCAATAGGAAAATACTCAATTTCAAAGTACATGCCAAACATTCTCTATGATAAAATAATATTTGATTTTAATTATATTTTTCTATAAATGATGTACTAGATTTCTTCTATGATTTGAAACACTTGAAATATCACAAAGGATTATGAAGGGGGATTTCAAATCATCTACCATATCATCATGATGATGCTTTATCCAGAATAGCTACATTCATTCTTCAGTAGAAAAAATATATTTGACTTATGTAGTGCTCAATTAAATGCAATCTTGTTTAATGTTTTCTCAAGAAATACTCAATTTACCAAGATATAATGAACCACCTGATGTTGATTTTCTATCATTTGTTGAACCATAATAATCGTTATATGTATATCTCAATTACTATAGCTAATATTTATCATTGTAGATCAATATAAAATCAACTATAACATTAAAGTAATGTTGTATTATGTTCTATAAAATTATGTTCCTTTCATGGGGGTTTCTCTTGATGCGATTTTAATGAAATAATATCACATCATGCCATTGTTTATTATAGTATATTTATAATTATCTACAAGTATTTTATGATATTAACGAATTTTCATTTATCATCTCATGATAGTTTCATCAACGTAGTAACCATATTCATCATCTTCTTGGAATTATCAATTCCAAATATTCACATAAAATCCTTGGCATACTTGGACTAATAAATAAATTTTCATGTCTTTCCATTTGTTTCATATTAATCAACGAAAATGAAATTTATCTAATTATTAACATTTAAAACTCAAATTTCATGAGTTTAGAAAATTATTTTCACTAAAATCCATATTTTCCACCAAATATTATTTCATAGACACACACTAACACTATAATCATTTGATTAATATCATTTTTTACATATAGATTGTAATCAAATCCACCTTGTTGAAAATGTTTCTAATTAAAAAGTTGATAAAATATTTAATACCACTATCTTAGAGATTGATTTTACCAATATAGTGCCTTACTCAGCTGAAAAAATTTATTCTCATATTCAAGTTTCAAAAAATCATATAGATGCTCAATATACACATGTTATTCTAGATCCCTATTCAAAAATGTTGTCCTAACATCGATTTGGAATACTTTGAATTTTCTTTTCATTTTAATGGTCACGAATAAGCGATTAGTCTAGATACTCACAACATGTTCAAATGTTTCACAAATGTCGATTCCATTGATCTAAGAGTATCTATTGCACGGTAGTCTTTATATGTTCTAAATTACTAATCAAACTTCATCCATTTTTTTATGGAAGTCCTATTTGTTCAAGATAAACTTTTTATCTTCTAGTCTCAAAACAATATCGCAGGTCTAATTCATCTCAATTTTTCAACATTATATGGTCATAGCATTATCCCATGTCTCATATCTAGGTGCTACATAAAAAAATTTAGGATCTACCTAATATAGTACGCATTAATTCTATAATGCATACATTTTCAATGTTTTAATTGGTGCTTCCTAATTAACAATAATGTGTTGTCTGTGATTTTCATCTTGACACACTGAAATCCATGCAGACAAATATTTGAAATCTTAATGCACATCATTAATATCACCTTCTGAATTATGATTTCCCACTTATACCCCCTGAGTTTCAATCCTCCCCATCACTATTATCATGGAATTGTTCACTGTAGTTTTGATGATTCTATTGATTTTTTACTATAGTGACATCATTTCCTTTAACTACATTTCCCAACCTCTTGTTGAAACAATTATATTATTTTATTTTTCTTTATAGACAAGTAATATCCAATCGTAATCATGATATTAAAATTTCCTATGTTTCTCATTATTATGAATAAAACATTTACTTACAATGATTTGAATTATTTCAAGGTTAAATTATTTTCATAACACAACTTCTTTGGATTTTTTTATTTTTCAGACACAAGAAACCCCTTTTAAATATGTAGACATTTGTCATGAATACATACATTAAAAATTTATCTGGTTGGACTTTTTCATTAATAATTATCATAGACAGGTTTTTAATGATCCAATTTGAGCTATCAACAACCCCATTTTGTTTAGGAGTTCTCACTACCTAAAATTTATACCTTATCCCGTGTTTTGTGACACAATAATCCACATGGCTATTTGTGAATTTCATATCATTATCTGTATGAAACATAAAAATATTTATCCATGAATCCATTAATATTCTTTTTTATATTTTTTTATGTAATGGAACACATTAGACATATGTACAATGCAAAATAACCTGTCCATCATATTGAAATATTCAATGAAAATAACATGATACCACGTTCCATTAAGGTATCATAGTAATATATGTCCATAGAAATCTTCATTAACTAATTCAAGAACATTGGATGGACTTTTTTCTTTCCATTGTACATATTTATGATAATATTTCGTTGTTGACAAGGATCGCATGTGTGAGTACAATCAAATGATTGATTAGGTAGATCTAAATCTTCATATTATTTTACCAAATCTTCCAGGGATTATAGGAGATTATGGAAAAGTTATTTATGCCATAACCTATTATCTTCCTCTTTGGATAGAAAGCATATATCTTCTTCTCCACATACAATATTGAGACCCCTTACAAACACATTCCTTGTAAAATAATTGTAACATATTTTCCATTAATGATACACAAAATCATTTTATCCCTTATAGAATAACCTGAGTTTCACAATTGACTAATACATAAAAATATGTGATAGAGACCATTGAATACAAAGATATCAACATGTCTTATATAATTTCCCCAAATTGGTCTTTTATTATCCAAAAATCATCATGCCTTCATCATTTCCAAATTTTACAACACATTCCTTTTCATATTTTATTCCTGTAACAAGATCCTTATTTCCCATCATATAACATGTGTGTCCAATATCAAGGATCCATACCCCAAAATTATCTAAGGCTTTAAGGGAAGTGTATGCAACCACATCTTGTTTGACACATTTACCTTTTATCCACATCACTCACATCACACCTATTTCAAAAAAAAAATCAGGATCTTCCTCATAGCATGATTGAAAAAAGTCGTCTTTCTATGAAAAGAATAGATTTTTCATTTTTCACGTCATTCGATGGTTTATTGCGTTGATTCTTATTACCATTATGGGTCTACTTCTCCACATTCAACTAAATTATTGATGAGAAATATCTAGATATTTTTTTAAATCCTACACAACTAAAGCAGTGACCATCAAAATCGTTATCATAATATTGAGCATTATATGTCTATAGTTATTCTCTTATTCCATTCGGTATCCTTTTTCAATGGTAATCAAATTTTGTTAATTTCCTATATTTCCATTGAAATTACACATGAAATGAGTTGTATTCAAATACATTATTATAGAAATGGTTTTCCCTTGGGTTCTATGAGTATTTTATTTCATATTTGTAACCAAATAATTTATAATCCTTTGATTGGGTTCTTGAGGTCTGACATTCATCACCGAAACATTTAGTTTTGGATCAATCCCCAAACAAACCTTATCAATTGGATTTGAATATTGCTTTTGTTTTCCTAGACCACTATGTTCCACTAATATATTTTCATTATCCCTTGTAATCTTTTTTCTTGTTTTCATATTTGGAATCCATATACATTGATGAACATATAATTTTCCTTGGAGGTCAAAAAAATCCACTTCATGTTCTCTGATACATTTTATTTGATATTTTACAGTGTTACTTATTCCATCAATCACTCTATTATTTTATTCAACATTGACCTTTTACTCAATAACCTTTTCAGAGTTCACTAGCATTGATGACATATTATTTTTAATTTATTTTATCATCTTTCATCTCTCTTCTTACCCCTACTTCATATAGAGTTGGAATTCATGAACCGTTATGTTGGATTTTTTTGGCCCTCCAATCATCTGTCTTCTAGGAGTTTATTCTAATTTACCATGAAGATCAATTATTCCATTGAATTTTTATTAATCATTGTAAATTTCATCCCTTTTCCATGATATTTCTACAAATCCCATATTATAATTTTCTATACGGTCATTATAACTCTCCATCTCATCTAACACATTTCTTACCTACTATCATTTTCACTTGAAATATGATTCTTTGTTTTTTTAAATTTCACTTCAATTATTTCTTACCATTCATATAGTTTGAAGAAACACTCATGGGAATTTTGACATTATACTCATCATTGTATAGGATCATTTTTTTTGGAATATTCCTACAATATTTCGAACCTTTCCACATCAAATACATGTGAGTGGGAGTTTCCATTCCCTCTTTCTTCTCCCTCTTTATAGGTTTATGTAAAATAATGACAGGACCACATCCATATCTTCTTATTCCTAGCTACATTCCATAGTTATATTCTTCATGTCATTGAAATCCACCTATGTGGACATCAATTATCTATAGAGGCAATATATTGGTTTTTCATCTCGTAATAGACATGATTACATTTCAAGCTATCCAATTTTAGATATTTTTGATATTTATCTTCTAGTACAGAGACTTTAAGATTGAAATTGGGTGAATGTATTCTCAATACACACTTAAATATATTTACATATTCAATAATTTCTATGAGAAAACATGAGTCATCCACAAAAATATTTACAAGATCAATGAATTCATCAATAACCTCATTGTAGTTGAATATCCAGTTCTCATAATTGTTCCAAAAAACCTATAATTTTTCTTCTATGATAATTGAATCCCCTTCATTGATATTTAATATCTTTTACCACATGTAATTAATGAACATACATGACATCACATTTGGGAATATTCTATTGAAAAATTCACCTCAAAATGCATTGATTCCTCTAGAATTAAAATTAAATTCCCTTAAGCTTGCTTATGATAATTCACTACTATCCACACTGGCCAAAATTACATGAATTGGTACTATGATGACATCCTTACCTAAAGATTGGATGTAGTGCTACAAATTATTCTTCCATAATTGAAAAATGATTCTATCAAATATCATTAACCTTTTATGATTTATATCCTCCAATGAAAACATTGAGAGGGAACCATTGATATTAACCTTCACCTATGATATAAATTTTTTCCAACCCGTGTTAAATACCGTTATAAGTGGTGTCTTGAATCAATGTATATAATATTAATAAAATCCCTCCTTCTGACCATGTTTCATCACATAAAAAACACACTTCACACTCATTTTGGTATCATAGAATAATATGATAATTAAAACTAACATATGACACAAAAATTTACTTCGTTCTCCCCCAATGGGATAAATACAAGGATCATACAAAGGAAATGTTCCTATGTACAAAATTCACCAAGGTGAACTATATTTAAAATGTTTGGTGTTGACTCATTATCCCTCCAAGATCACTTCCATTTATTATTTGAAGGACAACTGCTCTCTCAATGTAATAGTGTACACTAATCCATTAAAATATTCCTCCATTGTATTAAAATACCCCAGAATAGTTTCTTACATGAGTGTTTCATGATGATCTATTTAAATATAATATATGAAATAAACTTTTTATTGTGTATAATAACTTATGGGGACACCTAGCATGAACAATTCTAGTACCTCCACAAATTGCTTCAAACCCATCACAAACATATATTAACTACACATCACAACAATTTTTTACATCCTTTTTAAAGAAATTCAATCTTTAAATTCCTCATTCATGGAAACCATGCACCGCATATCATGAGTAAATCACGAGTCTCTACACCGTTTTGTCCTAGAGAATCTTTAAATTTCCATTCGTTAACATGGAATTCCTTTTGGACGTCCTCCTTGGGAAACCACCTCAACAATGGAATTTCTCCATCAAATGATGCCTAAATCCACTTTCGAAAAAAATTCAAATGTAGCTAAATTCCTCGGATGAAAATATTCTCAATTTAAAATCACTCTCCCAATGATGTGATTAGGGGTACTTTATATAGGAATACAGATCCCCAAAACCTAATAATCATAATTACTAAATACTGGTATGTGTATTGTCCATCACCACACACAATACTCGCAATGTGGTTAGCATGGAGCAGCCACCTAAGTACCCAAATGAAATTACCTTTATGAAAACCCTTATATAAACACCTTTCACCAAAAATTTAAAAACTTTTAAATTATTATACAGAAATATGATATGTTTAAATCATGTTATATGGTGACTTTAATTCAATTACCTCACCCAAAAATGATGCTCCTCTTTTATGGCTCTGTCAACACCCTTTTCGGTTATCATAATAGAAATCCTATGTGTTCCACCAATTTTTGTTTTTATTAGTCCTTATTTTTCCATAAAATATACCGATTATGTGGCCCAAAAGTTTTTCAAACCACTTGAAGTTGTTCCACTATCAATGAAAATTTATTCAACAACAACTATGATGGAAGTTTTTCATCTGAATTTTTCAAAAAACACAAACAACAAAAAAACATTAAAATTTGACATTATGGGATTTTTTCCCAACACATTCACATCATTAAAATTATAATTCTCAATCAATCAAATAACATCAAACAATATATTTATATGATGCCTTCTTATAAACTTATCAAATAATCCAGAGACAATTTTCCTATGATTTCACATCAATCCATTGTAATTTTCAATGGTTTTTATAGTTACCCACTATTTTTTTATTTAAATAACTAAAAATGTATTATCAATTTACTAACGAAAATGATAACTAATATAGACACTCATCTTGTTCCTATATTTCAAAAATAATTCTAAGGTTTTTTATTAATGATTTGATTGGTATTTGAGGTACTTTTCATAGTTTTTATTCCCTACAACATGTTTTTAACAAAACTAATTATTTAAAAAATATTATTCAAATGGTTCAAGAACATCACATGTGGGATTTATTAAAGAGAATAGTTACCCTATGAAAGAATGTTCTTTTGAAATTTTTCTGAGAAACCTGAATAAATATGGAAGAGATAAATCAAATAAGAATTAAGAAATTCTATACGCAATATTTTTTTAACAAGGAAAATACCTTTGATGTGTAAGATTAAATTCCCATTGGATGACTCACAAAATACAAAAATAAATATAAAGAGTACAAAATATATGTAAATTCTCCATACTAGAGTTATAATGTTAGTATAGAAATAATATATTTGAACAGAAAATCCTCAATATGCCACCATCATTCCTATGAAAAAATTTCCTACTGAAAAACGCCGCCATTCATTGGAAAAATCTCATTCTCAAAGTCTCGTTTATGAAAAACAACCCCTTAGGTAATAAAAAAAATAGCATAATTATATGGATCTAGTCATGTTTCATCATCATCTTGATATAATTCCACTTTGATGATTTCTCCTTTATCTATCAATCAAGGCACCCTAGACTCACTCCGATAAACTACCTACTACTTGAAGTATATTTCTCAATGTTTCTCACCACCAGTTGAAATTTGTTGATACATATAATGATTATACTACTTCATACATTTTCCTTGTTTACACACTACATTTTCTATCACAAACACTATATCAGATAACATCAAATTCCAACCATTGACATTTAGATAATCATCGTTAATTATCTCACATTCTATGAAAAATGATACAACACCCTTCCTCATCTTGGGGGACTTCCTCTGTAGAAACTCCCTTAGTAGTTTTTCAAGAACATATACATGACCAGATGTCAATGTCATCAAACCGAAAATATTCAAATGTAACCTATTATATATACACGAAGTACTTGTCTCCACTTAATTCAATCAATGTCCCCTTTTTGATTTTTATTGTTATGAAAATACCTCCATTAATGTTTATATAAAGTCCATTATTAATCTTTTGTTAATATATCAATTAATAAATTACTATCTCAAATAAATGGTATGAATCTCAATGATCCAACACATTATCCCATCAACGGAGAGAAAACATCTAAAAATTTAGTAGGAAAAAAATATTGTTTATAACACACCAATAATCATCCTCTTAGAAAATATTATGACACCCTTTTGAAAAATTCAATGAAAACCAAGAGCTCCCTTGTAAAAGAAATCAAAATTCCATAGTCTTTATTATATCCATTTTGTATCATCCTGATAAAGAATACTAGAACCAAAAACATCTATATGTCCCCATGATAGTGATCACCACATTATTTAGATCGCCTCTTGAAATTAACTACCCCTTACTTGAAGGGGGATATTTAAGGGTACTGGTTCATGGTTGAATAATGACTATATCAATTGTTTTCAGTATATTATAAATTAAATAATTCTAATATAAAATTCATGTAACGATTTTATGATGTTGAGGTAATAGGTTTCACTCTTAAAAAAGTATCCATTTACATCCAATGGATGATATATGTACTTGAATACATATAGAAAAGTAAATGGAGGATTCCAGATTGAATTATTTAGGTGATTATTCTTATGATATATTGTAATATATAAATATAATGGATGTTAAACTAGTATTAATGTCTTGTGAAATGTTCCAATTTCATATTAAGAAGGAAATTTGTTAAAAATATCTAAGAAAGTGAAGACTATTTCAATATTTATTTCCATGAGTAGTTATTTGGAATTAATATATAGTTTTCCAAGAACCTATGCAAGATTATAATTTAATGGAGTTATACCACGAATATTCTACCACATCCTCTTATAACAACACCATGTCTAGGACTTCAATTAATGGATCCAATATACCCCCTTTCCCATTTTTTACTAATAATATATCTCCATTAATTTTTATAGTATCACCGCTATTAAAGCTGAGTCAATATCTCTATTATTTAATTTCTCTCTCTATTAAATAGTTTGAATACCCATAATCTCCTCCTTCATCCAATTAAAGAAGATATAACATCTAACAACTTCATTTGGAAATAAACCTTCTTTGTATCAGACCAACAATTATCCTCGATAAAAAAAATATGAAGACACATTTTTGAATCTATGACAGAAAACAAAGGCCTCCCTCATGAAAAGAAATCCTAATAGCTATGTCTACCTAATATATGTATGTCATTGTCTTAAAAAAATATTAGAACAAAAAACATATATCTACCCCATAATAGTGATCAATCATTAGCTATATCACCTATAAAAATTAACTTCCCATTGATGATAAGGGATAATGAAGCGCACATGTTCTTGGTAGAATAATAAATGTTTCATTTATTTTCAGTATATTATAATGTAAAAAATGGAATGTAAGGAGCTGATGATGACGAGAAAATAGAGTTTTGAGTAATATTTCATATTTTATGATGTTATGATTTATTCCATGGAATATATGTTAACATTTTGGCCAAATTAATTGATAATATGTGTTTCTTAATTTAAAATATTCCTATTATTTATCCTATCATTTATTTATTATGTTATACAAAAATGCTAAAATTTCTATCTTTTTATTTTTTATTATTTTTTTCAAACTTATTTTACAATAATTTTCCTATTGTGTTCTAGGATACCATATTACCATGTGGTCCTCTAATATATTATAGTTTGTTTGGTCTTACATGGTCTGATTTACCCTTTCCATAGTAGAATTCCATTCATGACTTCTCAGGGACATTGATAACTTTTCATAACGATTGATCATATCCATAAAGATGCTCACTGGTTTTGGAAATTATTTCTCACGGTGGTTTTTGAACCATGTGTGTGGAGGATTATAGTTTACTTGTTAGTCTGGAGGAGCAACATTGTTTCAGGGGATTAATGACCCCTACACAGTAGGTCATATCATTATCTGACACATTCTGTTCTACTGGTTCATCTACCAATTACATTGGTGAAAATATTATTTCTTCTTACCATTACATAGATTCATGAGTGATATACACATGACATTTTTTCCTCCTTAGCATCTTCTTATATCATGTTTATGGTGGATTCTTGGTAGAATCCCTTCCTTGTGAAGATGTGTGGACATTCCAAGTCTTCTTTGTCATTTCATTGATTCAAAGTCATCATATCCATGGGATACACATGACTCTATTACAAAAAACAACATCAGAATAGGAGTATCATTGGACAACACTCTGTAGCATATATGTATTTTAGATTCATCATCATTTAGTTCTGATGATAGAATTTTAAAATTGATTAATATTTATGTAGCACATCTTACTATTCTATTTCATGTAATGATTTTCTTTTGATATTAATAATTATGTTTATGGGAGGTGTAAATTATATTCACATAGGTCCAAAATGGACTGAATCATGTTAAATATCATTTCTAACTTTAGTTCTTTCTTACAATTAATTTTCAATTTCTACCTTAATTTTAATCTCCATTGTGATTTATTTTTTCTTTCCAATTTTATCATGATTTTCCCTTATCTTCTTTTTTATTTTTTATTTAAATAATTATACGCAAAATTATATTTTGAATTCAAATACTAAATTGAATAATCCTGAATATCTATATATTTTAGTTATTTCTTGGTGATGGGCACATAATGTTTTCCACAAAAATTTTTTATTAGTGCCTTTGCATAAACATCGAATAAACTAGGTTTAAAATAAAAAAAAAATTTTGAAAATATTCTCAATTTGTGGATGATTAAGATATGATCACTTCTTGATTAGTATGGTTTAATTTATTCCATGTATGGACCTAAGAATCCCAATTTACCCATTCCTTAGATTGTAAGTCCTTTATTTTTACCATGATTTATCTTATGATATTTTTTGTGGAATAACATTGTTTTTTTCTTTATTCATTAGGTGAAAAAGATCTTAGCGAAGTTACTATTGAATAAACTACTACTTTTTTATGGAATATTCTTGAGAAATTATATATAATAGCATCAATTCATAGTAGAATTTATAATAAACATCACATGTTAACATTTAAATTTAAACAAGGACTTTCACAAAAATTTCTATTTATTTAATTCACTAAAATAATTCTTGATTTTTCCAGTATTAAATATGAATATTGATCATAGGGATCAATATATGATTCATTCATTTTCATCATATAATTCCAACTAAATTATAGTAGATACTTTTAGGTAAATTTATTAATAACTAATCATTGATTTTGTTAAAAAATGATACCCATTATAATACATTCATTCTGATTTATGGGGAATGTCTATAACAATATCAAATGGTTGGGGCTCCAATTTTGTAACCTTTATTGATGATTTCCCTATAAAGGGTTGAATTTACATGATAAAAAAATATAATTTTTTTGAAACATTCAAAACCAAGAAAAATATTACAGAACGTCGGGTAAGAATGAAAATTCTAACCATGTGAAATGATAATAGTTTAGAATACATCTCTATAGATTTCATTCAATTCATAATATCCAAGTGTATTTTAACGCACCAAACTATTAGGTAGACCAAAAATATGATGGTTTTTTGGAAAACATGAATAAAACTTTATTTGAGTGAGTTCAATATTTTTTTGTATCCTCATAAATGGATAAATCATTCTGGCCATAAGATGCCACTTTGACAGTGTACCTTATAGTTAGGTTTTCATCCTCATCTAATACTTTTAATGACCTAGATTAATTTTTGAATAACAAGAAACCTTCATATAATCATCTAAGAGTTTTTGGTTGTATTGTATGTACCCATATCAATACTAATTAACGTAAACCATGAGAAATTAACTGTGTTTTTATTGGGTAACCTATAGGTGTTAAGGGATATTTGTTTTTGATTTTTAATACAAGATAGCAAAAATGCATAATCGGTAGTGATGTAATGTTTCACAAATCTTGTTTTCCCAATTGAAATTCTTTCACAAAAGATTGTGTTGATTCAACCATTGATGGGCCTGATGATTCTCATCCATTAACCCCATTTGTTGACTTTGTAAAACCTCCTCCACTTGATCCTCAATCTATGAAATGAGATGATTTTTTATCATGTTCTGATTTAGCTTCTGATAATGAACTTCTAGATAACAATGATGATTACTAGTTGAACCTTGATTGATTAAGAAGGGTCTGTAGACCTCATGATCATTTAATTGATATGAAAAAACATTCTTTCCTTTAATGTTTATTGAGATATTATAGATGATGACCCTCAAAATTTAAAGGATGCTATTATTTATAAAGGTTCCGGGAATTGTATCTCTAGCGTTGATTAAAAAATGAACTCATTAAAGAAAACCATATTTCACTACAACAAATCTGGGAAAGGGATTTGCCGACATTTATAATCGCTATGAAAAAAAAGCATAGATAAATGGGGGTCTTTATCAGTGCTAGCTAAAATCACTGATAAGTCGACCCTTTTTTAATGCTAAAATTGTGCTGATAAAGGTTAAATTTATCGGTGCTATTTTTAGAATAGATAAGAGTTTTTGATAAAAAATATTATTTGTTTATATAGAAATTTTATATTTATATTCAAATATTATGTATATTTTTATACAATGAATAAAAAAGTCATTTTCATAATTAATTTATATTTTCCAATAATTCAAATATATATATATATAATAAAATCTATTATATAATAAATATTATTGTTATATTTATTTTACATTTTATATTGATATATTTATAATTATTTATTTATAATTATACATAAATAATTTATATATATATATAGTTATATAAAAATTCTTTTTAAATATTTATATTTAAAATTATAATCATATATAACTATATATATATATATATAAATAAATATATGCTTCAATTGAATTTGGTCAATTGATACAACAATATAATTGGAATTCATTTGTAATATATTAATCATAAATGTTAATTTATACATTACACCCTTATTAATTTTCATATTATCTATATATATGATTCATTTTTTATGAGATCTATACATTACGTATTGTATATGATTCATTCATGTTCCCATGAATCTATTATATTCTAATGAATACATAAAAACAGGATAAATATATTTAAATAATAAATATATTTATTCATAATAATAAAAAGAATATATATTCAAATAAGTAGAAAATTATAATAAATAAATTTAGAATAATTATAATTTTATAAATATATATAATTATAGAAATTTATTTATGAATATAAAAAAATATTTATACGTGCATAAAAATATTTATAATTATAATTATAAATAATATATATGTAAATAAATATAACACTAAAATAAATATATTTATTATTTTTATAATTTTAATTCTAAATAAATATATGTTTACTTGTAGTCAGAGATATTAATAATTTTAATAATATGTTAAAATAATTATGACATTAAAATAAATATATTAATTATATATAGTCATAAATATATAAATATATATATAAATATAATAATTTATGAAATTATTATAAATTTATTAGTTATATATATTTTTTATAATTTAATAATTATTTAAATAAATATATATTTATATTTAAATTATTATTAAATTACAATAAAAATATTTATAATAAAAATATTTTTTATATTTTTTATTATAATTATAAATAATTGTATTAATATTTATTGTCATATATATATATATAAAAATAATTATGATAATGAAATAAATATGTTAATTAAATATAATTTTTTAAAATTTTATAATTATTTATTTAAATAATTTTTTGTTAAGTCATTCATCGAGAGACGAAGGTCATATTTTTCTCTCATTGAGTCCCACAAAGCATGTAATGGATTTCGCAAAGGATAAATATTACAAAGGGAAGTCTATCATGTCTGAGAATACAATGAACTGAGGATAACTATCATGGGCCGAACCTCTCTAGTCCATCTTTTTTTGAAAATATTGTGTTTTGGGTGTTTGGGGGGGGGGGGTCAAGGAGACTTATTTCGATCACTTTTCCAAATTTACATCTTTATGAATCATGTTTCTAGTTTCTTGAACAGTCATTCTAGCTTACTATAGTTTCACCCATTTGACAGTTTCATTGAAATAAAATAAATTCAAATCCTTATTTTAAGGAAGGCAAGGAATATTTAATTTCCATAACTCATATATTAATTTTCCTAAGGCTTAGGATGCCTTTACATGGTCAATACTCATAGATTAATGGGATCCTCTTTTAATGGAAAATCCAGCGCATCTTAAATTGATGCTCCGTTAAATATTCTAAAGGGATGAGATACCTTCCTCCCTTGTTCTACCGTCTTGTTTATTGGTGTGAAATGCTAGATCATATCCCTATTCCCATAGAAGTGTGGTGATTAAAGCCTAAAACATTGATCATTCCCCCTTGAAGTTTCTTCCTCCTGCATGTGCACCACATTATTTGGTGAAACAATCATGTGTCGATCTATCATCATTAGAAGGTACGATATACCTTTGTTATTCTGTTTTCATCGATCCTTGTTTTCCTTTTTATCCATTCCATGTTATGACAAGTGATCTCGATGATTCTAATGGAGTCTTCTAATTTTTGGTTAGTGTGGTCTTGTTGTGACATCCTTGAGTGGATGTAGTTGTCGTAGGGGGAGGCGATCATAAAATGTTGTGTGGATTGTACTCATATAAAGAATGTATGAATCCTTTTATTGTAGTGGATTCATGGCTTCACTGTTCCTTTATGTGAAATTTTTTGACAGAATGTTTTATCCCACTATATCATAATGGAATTTTTGTAATAAATATTTAAAATAAACAAATAAATTTGAATCGGTCATATGTTATTTCCTCTTGTTTTTCTAGATAGTGTGATATCTATGATTGCCTTTTTTACCATTTCTTTATTTATGAATGTTGTTAAATAATGTAAACTGGTAATATCAGTATTTATTTTTCAATGATAAAGATACATGTATATGAATATAGTTGTTGTTATTGTAATTTTATGCTAATCAAACTAATGTAGTAAGCATGTATATTTATTTTTGATATCATACTCATTAGGATTCCTGTATATTAACCTATAAGCAGTTAATCAGTTAATTCATGTTGGATTAATGAACCATCTATTTGTTACAATGATAATGAATAGTAGGGTACTTACTTACACTGTTTCATTTAAGGCTATGTGAATTGGGCTTTGGAGCAACAGGTGCTCATTATGTTTTAAGGATGGATGCCTTCTTTTAGGGAAAAGAGCCCATTTGATATGTTGTAAGTATATTGCTAATTGTGTTTTGATATGAGCCTCAGTGGATGTTGTGATATATGGAGGTAGGGAGTCCCGTTAGTTTTGGTGGAAGTTGATGCATAGTGTGGATAGATGCATCGGATTATGCCAGTGAATGTTGGGGAGGACACAAAACATTATAAAATGGTTTCGGTGTGAATCATTGGATGTATACTTAGTCATGTTGGTTTTTTATCTGCTTTAATTTCCCCATTTCTCAATGACAATTTTCATGCTTACTGTCCAACCCAAATGGTCAAAGATACATGTTGTATTCCATGTTCATTCTATTTTATTCTTTGGGACTGAGGATGGGTCTACGCTCTTGATATAGGTTGTATATACTTGATGGGTAGATCATCCACTCACCGGGTTGACCGCCTTGTGTCTAGTAGCTTATAATGTTATTCTAGAATGCCTAAGAATATGGAAATGTTATAAATCTATTAATATATGATTGAATAAATTATTTTAACCCATTGGTGTTGGAGCTTGTTGGAATTCAACGATGTGGTAATATTACTGAGAAGCTATGGACATGGTTTCGTTATGACTATAGGGAATGAAACATTGGTGTGATGATAATAAAATATAATGTGGAATTGATAATGGGTAATTAATGTTTAATGAATTAATTATCATAATGTGAAACTAATAAAAATGGAATGAAGTAATGTAATAATTCTCTTTAAATGGTCATGTGCTTATAGTATACATAGTCATAGAAGTGGTTTTAGGGATTTTGAGAGATGTAGGCTATGATTGAGTCTAAGACTAGGTTATGCCCGTTGTGTGGTTGTGAGATACTTTATATTCTACAATTTTTGTGTTTCTAAATTCTACTCCACCCCATCAGTTATGGAATCTAACAACCCAAGGATTTGCATCCCAAGGTGATGGGGTTTTCATACCAATCGAGTAGGAGGATGGATAGATGACTACCCCATTTGGCCCCTCCCTTTTCTCTTGGTAGTTATTTTTTTGGTAGGAACCACAGTTACTTGTCACCATATATGTGTGTATAGGGCTATAATGGATTGTGGTTATTCATGCACACATATTCTGGATATAGATTCTAATGAACTATTTTTGGTGTAACATGTATAGGCTATGATGTCTTGAGTATCATTACTCAGCGCATGAGATATAATGGATTGATGTTTAATTCATGACGTTTGATACACATTATACAAGTTGTGGTGGCTCCCAGAATCTAACTGGTTATATTGGTTATGTGGACGTGTTGGTGGTGGATCATGAGGTACATGTTGTGGTGCTTCACCCATGTTTTTATAGGTAAGCCTTTTTTGAGAGAGATACTTGGGACGCGCAACATTGTGGAAAAGCAGAATTCCTATGGGGAAGTAGTAGCGGTGTACCCTTTATATTCATAATTATATTAAATACTCTTTTATGTGATTCTTTGTGAGATTAGCCATGGTGAGGTTGGGAATATAGGATACCTATTTAGGTGAAGAGTTTTTTTCACTTGTGGCTCACTGTTCTTTAGCTAGATTTATTTACATTTACACTAAAATAATAGGGGAGGATCTAATTGATTATAGTGTTATACTCACCCTATGTACTTACAAACTGTTTTTCAGGTCATTGGGAGCAGGTTGGAGATTGGTATGGTTACAAAAAGCATGGGGTTATAGAATCTATAGAAAAAATGTGGTCGTTGTTGTTTTTTTACTTTCCTTTGATACTTGTGGTTTTTTCATTAAATTGAAGTTTTTATTGAATGAAATTACATATGTTTTCTTGGGATTTAATTTATATTGTAGTATGAGATGTATATGGTTTTTTCCTTATCTCTTCGTCATGTGTTCTCTTAGAGGATAATGCCTCCCATTTGTGTGTTTTCTATACCATATTCGCAAGTCACCAAACCGGGGCCTACTAGAGGCTGGACTCATGGGTCACTATTTCCCTTATCACATTTCTAACCAAAAAGGGGTACACCTTGTGGAGCGGTGCCCATGAAAAAATGGTATCATAAGTCAGGTTAGGGGATAGTACAGAGTTTTGGGTTTGTCATATGTGAGGATCCATGGGTTGGTAGGGAAAAAATGTCATTCATGTTCATCAAGTGATGAAACCACTAGATACCCGCTGAGACATAGGCGTTTAGGGCCCCATATGATCAGATGAATAAACCATTATTTTTATAGCATCTACTAAACATAGTTACGCTGGTTTCTTGGTAGATACCTAAGAAGGGATCATGCATTATTATTCTTTTTGATGATGTTTTAATGTGTAGACCTTTTGATAGGATAACCTACAATGAACAAAAGAAAAATATTAATTAATTATTATTGATCCTTTCATATTACTGGTTTAAGAGCTCTATCAATTTTTTTTATTTTTTTGGTATGTCTGTAGGTCAATGTCCTTGTCAGGTTAATATAGAAGATGTCCAATAGGATATGACAACCTATCCCCACAAGGTAGGGGTTAATGACTAAGACACTAAGAGGATGAAATTTCATGTGTTTTACCTCTCAAGTATATAGAAGTATGAGGGATATGTTTTATATTCAGTAATAGAAGATTGGATGGAGGATGTAGAGATATCTTTCTATTTGATCCTTTCTCAGAAAGAGTACTGGTTGACTTTGGATGTGATGATGCTGCACGGGGAAGTGAGGTGGGGGTGGTTCTTGTTGTTAGAGGATCACGAGGAGTTTGAGATCTCAACGGAGGAGTTCCCAGACATGTTCTGTGACATGTTATCGAGTTGATTATTATTCTTTGACATCAATGTATTCGGGTTTCCAAGAGATACATACCCTAAGAAATGGGATCTCTACTGTGTGACAGTTTGGAATCCTTTTAAAGAAACATTTACTATATTCTTTGGACCTATTTCTACATCTGTAGTACTAGGAGAGGAATTTCAAGGAGGCTTTGTGTCCGGAGATCTTGTGCTAGGACACCATGTTTATGCTATAGACATATCTTGAGGTGTTAGAGCAGGAAGAGTTCATCGATAACACATTAACAGGATCTGGATCATCATGAGAGGTGAGTCATTAGGATTCCTTATGAAACAGAGATATGGTATGAGGTTCCCTGTTTTCAGGGAAGAATAGTTTCTGTTTGACATGGGTTAGCTCCCAACCATCAACATCTGATTTTTTTGGTGGCAATGGATCTATGGACTATTCCAAGGGATCCTGTGTTTTTTTATTTTGGAGTCCAATGTAATCATCTGCAATAGTTGCCAACCTTTATGTGTGTTCATCTAGAACCAACTATACCTCTCTAGGTTCCTCTGTTGAGGAAATTCTATCCAAGGATGAAGTAGTAGGTTACACCATGTTTGGAACATCAGTAAGTAGATGGGTTGGGCAGAGGAAGTACATGTGATGCTACCCATCTTTATAAAGAAGATATCGGCCATGGTGGTGAACTTCATCATGGTCATAGAGGCCATAGAATAGGTTGTGGTCATCTTCATACTTGAGTGATGCCAGCGCTAGGAGAGCCAAAGTTCATCTGAGGTACCCTTCACTTGTTTTCTACATGGGTGTAATCCTACATTTTGTAAGAGAAACATTGTTCATCATATAACCTTCCCTTCACCATTACATAGGACTTGAGTTAAATAGGATCCTAGTGCCCTTGGCATTGACTATTCTAGTTGAAGGTATAACTGACATTATTGTAGTATGTAGAGATTGTGATATAGTGCTGGTTTAGCACCACTCTTTGGGATATTTCCTATGTTTATGGATCCATCCATACGTTGTCAACCTCGAAATGGATTGGTTTTATTCGATGTAGCCAATCATGGATAGGTTCTTGAGGCAGGTGGTTTTCTTTGATGCTGGTGGAAGGACAACCTTGTTTCATGGTGAGTCGGATCCTCAAATGGGTCAGAATAATTCTCCTTACTTATCATCCTTAGTGGATGAGTTAATGTTCAGTTATTGGGTGCTTTATTAGTCAGTGTTTTCTAGGGTCATAGAAGAGTACCCTGATGTCTTTCCAAAACTAGTTGTAACATTACCCCCGCTACTAGAGATTGAGTATGGGATCGAGATACAACTTGGATCGTCTCTTACATCTATCTCTCCATATAATATAGACCATTATGATTTACAAGAGCTATGTATACAGGTCAATTTTCTGTTACCGTGCATTTTTGTTCAGGTGAGTGTCTCAAATTGGGTAACACTATATTTTTTTATGAGAAAGGATGATGGTAGTGTTTGGTTTCGTATCAATTTTCATTGTTTAAAAATTGACAGTGAAGAATCAATATCGTTTTCCACAGATTTATGATTTATTTAATTTATAAATTGGTGAATGTTGGTTCTCAATGAGAGAGTTTTTGTTAGCATATCCTTGTATGCTTGTGATGGATTAGGATATCCCGAAGACTGCATTTCATTCTTTCCATGGGCGTTATGAGTATGTTTTAATGTCATTCAGTGTGACAAATTATCCATATGTGTTCATGTGGTGGATGTACACTATGTTTCATGAGTTCCAGGATATTTTAATGGAGGGTTTTATCGACTACATCCTTTTGTACTCCATATATGATGAGGATCATACAAAGCATATAAACACCATTTTGGGAGTTCTTCATCAACAATATCTATTTGATAAGTTGTAAAAGTGTGATTTTTGGGCTAGAGAAGTTAATTTCATAGAGAATGATGTATACCAATAGAGATTAGTTATGGATCCGTCTAAGATAGAATAAGCATTGTCTTGGGTAGCCCCCATGATGGTGGAAGAGGTGGGATGTTTACTTGGTCTCATAGACTATTATAGGTGGTCCATAGTTGATTTATCTAGATTTGTTAATCCTATAACAAAATTGTCTAGTAAGGATTAGGCATTCATTTGGACTGATCAGTGTCATCATGCTTTTGAGAATCTGATGGATAAGATGGTATGTCATCCAGTTCTATATCTACCAATATAGGGAGTTCAATTTGAGGTTTTCTACAATACATTGCATTTGGGGTTAGGTTTTGTTATGATACATAAGAAGAAATTCATTTCTAATGGGTCATTGCAGTTTCATCCCCATGAATGTAACTATTATACCCATGATCATGATTTGGTGGTTGTGGTGATTGGTCTAATGTTGTGAATACATTACCTTATTGGTAATTTCGTTGTGGTTTTCACCGATCATAGGATACTAATGTATGTTTTCTCCCAGTGTGACTCAAAAATGAAACAATGCTAGTGGATTTATTTTATACAGGAATACAGCTTCTAAATCCCATATAGGCATAGGTAGTGTAATTTTTTAACTGATGCGCTGAGTAGGAAGTCTCCCAGTGATGCAGTGCGTGAATCTGGTGATTCATGGAGTGTAATTAAAGAAGATTCATCATTGCACCTAGATATGTGATATGTTGGGGGAATATGTTGCCTTTTTTATATGATGGGTCAATCATAACTGGGGTAGCAATTGGAAGATTCCTAGTAGGGAGATTTATAGGTGGAGATCTGGAGAGACAGAGTTGTTTGTGGAGAGGCCCATGATTGTTGTTTTGAGGATGAACAATACCAAGTGTTGTTTTGGGGAATGATTTGTGTTCCTTGGTGATTCATGATACTGTTCTCTAAGAGTTACATTAATCAAATTTAGATTTACATTCTAGCATGAAAAAAATTTATTGATCCTTGAGGAGTCAGTATTTGTGGCCAGTGATGAATCATGCGGTTTTAGAGTTTTTGTCTTGATGTTTGGTCTGCAAGAAGGTAAAGGTTGGGCACAGTGTCCCTTGTGGTTGGTTGTAGATAATAAATGTTCCAAAATGGAAGTGGTACATCATCTCAATATACTTTTTTATTTGTTTACGTCATGATCAGGGTGGAAATGACACTATTTGGGTGGCAGTGGATGGTTTAAAAAATCATCCCACATGACAACAATCAATGAGTTGGGCTCAGTGGAGGTTTTGTCATGGTAGTATCTGGGGGAGGTGGTGAGACTCCATGGAGTCCCGAGGATGATAATTTCAGATCGAGATCCAGATTTTTACCTCCAGGGTCTGGAGAGGTCTCCAGTATGATTTTGGTTCTCAGTTATGGCTTAGCACAACTTTTCATCAACAAACAGATGGTCAGAAACAGCAGTCCATCCAGAATCATGAAGACATGTTGCAATATTGTGTCCAGTATTTTGGAGATTTGTTGATGCGGCATATACCCTTGATATAGTTCTATAATAAAAATAGTTTTAACTATACCATTGTTATGGTTCTGTTTCAATACATGTATTTCCGACCATTCTGTTATCTGTTGTGCTGGACTGGGTTCAGAGAGTCAACAATTCTCAGACCGGAACTAGTACAGAATACATTAGAGATGTTTCGGGTGATTCGAGAGAGGTTGAATAAAACTATAGACCATAAAAATTAATATTCCAATCAAAGGACAAGACCTTTAGAGTTTTATGTTGGGGATCACATGTTTTAAAGGTGACTCCCCATCATGGGAAGCGAAAGTTTGGTCGTCCAAGTATGATTTCTCCCTTGTTGGTTTGGCCTTTTCAGGTGTTAGTTTTTGTTGGAGTAGTGGAATATCAGGTATCTCATCCCCCAAAGATGTTCCGGATACATGATGTTTTTCATGGTTCATAGCTCTGTTTGTATCTTCATGGTTACTCTCACGTCATTGATTCAGGAAAGATCGATGTTGACAATGATGTGACCTTCGACGAGTGGCCTATGGAAATCCAAGATAGTAAGAATATGTTGTTTTGAAGGCATTATATCACCATGGTTCGTGCCTTTTGGAGAAAAAGTTGAGTGGATGAGTGTACCTAGAAATGTGATTCATAGATAAATTCTCACTACCCCGTGTTGTTTGATGTTTAACACATTTTATATATCTATGTTCATTCGAGGTTGTAAATCATTCATGTTAATGAGATGGATTTCTTTTTTCCCATTTGTGGAATTCCTTATTTGAGAGGTATCTCCACTTGGAGTGTGTATATGAGTCAGTTATGGTTTTCATGTGGTCCCACATGTCATCTTTTTAAGCATTCAAATTCATTTGGTTGTAAGATCCTTGATAGTTTTCTCGAAGGCTGGTCATTCAAACTCCTTTTTATGTTTCCCATTTGTGTTGGTTTTGAATTATTGAGGATGATAATGTTTTAATCGTTATCTGATGTAATGGAATAGACTACTCAAGTCCATCCTTTTGTGAAAATTTGGATTTTGGGATGTTTTGGGATTTCAAGTTGACTAATTCACAACACTTTTCCAAATTTCCATCTTTGTGAATAGATTTTACATTTTTATAAATAGTGTTATAAGCCTCCTATAATTTCCACCCTTTGACTCATTCATTGACATAAAATGCTTTCAAAGCCTAATTTAAATAAATTTAAGTCTAATTCAATGCTCAAAACTCTTATATTAATTTTCCAAATGCTCAAGATGCCTTTACATGATAAAAAACATGGATTAATGTGATCTTCCATTAATAGAAAATCCAGCGTATCTGAATCCACTACACTATTAAATCCTCTAAACGGATGATATTTTTTTCATCCCTTATTCTACCTTCCTTTTATCTGGGTATAGATGTTATATCCTTACCTTATTCCCATATGAGCGGTGTGATCGAACCTTAATCCTTGGATAATTATCCCTTGATGATTCCTCTCGTTGAATGTGAACCCCTTGTTTTGGTGCAGGCATCATGTGTCGATCTATCATCAATAGAAGTAATGATCTTACTTAGTTCATTTGTTTTCATCAAGACATATTCTCCCATTTCACAATTACATGTTATGGAATGTGAACTCCATGATTCTCATAGAATTTTCTTGGTTGTTGGTTGGTGCAATCGTGTTGCGGCATCCTATGGAGGATGTAGTTGTTGTGGGGGGAGGCGATCATAATCTGTTGTGTGAATCAATATCGTATAAAGAATATCAATAACTTTTTGAGGAAGTTGATTCATGGATTATCAATTATTTTACGTGAAACTGTTGATTTTTCATGTTTAACCCACTGGATCATAAAGAAATTAACGTATTGGATTTTTAAAATGAAAAAATAAATTGGTATCGATCAAATGTTATTTCAACTTGTTTTTTAGATAGTGTGATATCAATTCATTCCTTGTTTCATATTTTTTTTGTAAATTTGTGAGGAACATAAATTGAGCTTAATTTTATTTATTTTTCAATGATAAAGAGGCATGTAAATGAATCTGGTTGTTATTGATGAAATTTGATGCTAATAAAATGAATGTAGTAAGAATGTTTTATTATTTTTTATATATTATTGTTTAGGTTTCCCATAGTTAGATCCTACAAATAATAATTCTGTTAATTCCAATATTATTAATGATCCAAATGTTTTACAAGAAGCTAATTCCATGTAGGGTTTGGAGTTACCATCTTACCTGTAATACCCAGTTCCTTGTGCATTAGAGCCATGAGTGCTCAGTATGTTTGAATGATGGATTCCTTATTTAAGGGTAAAAATCCCATTTTATATGTTGTTTGTTTCATGATTCTTGTTTGTTTTGTGTGCCTAAGTGGATTTTTTGATTTCTTCGAGAAGGGAGGCCCATTGGTTGTGGCAGCAGTTGATGCCTAGGGTGGGGAGATGAATCAGTTTTTTAATGTGGGGGTTGGGGAGGACACTAGAAATTATAAAACTAGTTGGATGTTAATGAATGCATGTTTTCTTAATTATGGTGGTTATTTATTGGTTTTATAATCCCCACTTCTCAAGCCAACTGGTATTTCTTACCATCTTTCCAAAATGGGCCATGACGCGTGAGGTATTCCATGTGTTTTTCTACTTATGGGAGGATTGGCCTATGATCCTACTATAGGTGGAAAATACTTGATGGGTAGTTCATCTTCTCATCTTGATGAGCCCCCTTGTGTTTAGTAGATTAGATTGTTTTTATATAAAAATGGGGAATATGGGAAATTAATACAACTGTTAATAAATAATTGAATAAATGATGTTATCCAATGGGGGTGGATCTTGCTGTGATGCTATGTTGAGGAAATATTTCTAAGAAGCTGTGGAATTGGTTTGGTCATTCCTAGTGGGCATGAAACATTGGTGGGATGCTAATGAAATATAATGTGGAATTTTTATTCATTAAATATATTTAAATAATTATGTAATATACATATCCACTAACAAAAAGGGAATGAATTAATGTAATAATGAACTTTAAATGGCTATGTTTTCTTATATGATACCTTGTCCTACAGTGGAATCTAGGAGTCCAAGAGACGTTAGCTACATTTGATTCTAAGGCAAGGTTATGCCCATAGTATGGTTTTCAGCTATAATATATTTTATATCATTTGTGTTTCCATATAATACTCCATATGGTAAGTTAGTTCAACTGAAACCCCAGGGATTATAAGCCCGGGGGGTGTTTTCCACAAAATTTTAGTGGGAAGATAGATAGATGACAACCCCCTTTATCGCCACTCTCTTATCCTAGTTGTTACATGTGTTGGTAGGGATAAAATTTAGTCTTCTATATATATGTTTGTAGAGTTATCTAATGTCTTGTGGTTATTCACAAACATTTATTTTGGATATAGTGTCCCATGGAATACTATAGTTGTATTGTGTATAGGCCTTGATGACTTGAGGATCCTTACTCTGTGTATGTGATATAATTTTTTGTTATTTAATTCTCGATGTATGATACATGTTATATAAGATGTGGTGGATCCCAAAAAATACATGGTTAAATTGGTTATGTGGGGTTGGTGGTTGTGATTCATGAGATGAATTTTGTGCTTCTTTGCCCAGGTATCTGTGGGAATTCCTTTTTGGAGAGATATGCATAGGATGTGCGACATTTGGGAAAAGAAACAAACTAGTGGAGAAGTTATAGCAAGGTACCCATGATATTATTTATTATATTATATAATCTTCTATTAAATACATTTTTAAAATATCCATGATGTGGCTGGGAAAATATTACTCCTGTTTAGGTGACGAGTTGGGTTATATTGTTGTTCAATGTTCATTAGCATGCTTTCTTTCATTTTTCATGAGCCGCTCCTAGGAAGATCTTACTGAGTATACTATTATAAACAACCAAATTATATATAAACCATTTTTCATGTCACTTGTAGTAGGTTGTAGATCATGTTGTTTACAACAATCTTTGGGTTTCTTGTGTTGTTTAGGCAATGTGGTCGTTGCTGTTTTTTTTTCATTCATTTGGTACTTGGTGTTTTCCCATTCACTTGTACTAGTTCATTCCTGAAATTACATATGTGTATATTGGTTTTATTTTATATTTCAGTATGAGTTTGAGTTTTTTTGTGTTTATATTATCTCTCTCTTCCGTATGTGTTTTTTAGAGGATAATTCCTGCAATTTGGGTGTTTACCATACCCTCAGTGTTAGTTGAAAACATGGGGACTACTTGAGGTGGGACTTGGGGGTCACTATCTCCAATTGCACATTGTCGGACTAGGTGGGGTACACCATGTGGTGAGGGCGCTATAACAATCGCAACATTGTTCAACATCTGGTGTGAATTATTTTTAAGAACAACATGCTTATTTTAGGAATATTTTGATGATCTTGAAGTTGTACAAGAGAAATTAAAATCCAATAAGCATATAGAAGTATGCTTATTTCTAGTGGTGAAGAAAAAAACAAGAGAAAATAAATATCATTTCATCAATGGATTAACAACATTCATAAGAATAATGATCTTGCGACTGTGTTATTTAACCAATTACTAATGAGGTTTGACCATGGGGTGCCTAACCTATTTATAATTATCATTAGGGAAGACGATTTTGGGGTCTATCTAAGTATAGTAAAAGGGTTGGTTATTGGGTTGGAGAACTAGGATCGATTAGATGATCGAATATTTTGAAATATAACTACTTTTTTACATATTAATTATAATCATTGGTAATATTATTGTGGAGAATCCATTTTAGGGAGTCTAAAAAACAAAGAAAATAGATTTTCTATGAACCAAACATTTTAAATACCATATATTGTTCTCTATCTTATTATTTCGGTATACGAGGTTATAATTGGAGATCTCATTGATTGGGTTGATAACCATAAAAAGAAATATAGTTTGAATTAGAATGGAATAATTTATAAAACTAAAATACTGTTTTACCCCACCTCATAGTGTTGAACATGACCTTGTGATATACACTTCTCATCATCCCTAGACCAGAAAACCACAAAACCATTATCTTAAATTTTTAGTTCATTCATCATTAGAGGATCTCTCTAACGAAAAATAATTATGTGAAATAAATGAAAAAGCTCACTCAACCCACATTGATTTCTATACAATATTCTAACTCACACATTCATCATCAATCCGCTCAAAAATCAATTCTATAATTCCCAAAAATAATCAAGCACGAACATCCTTTTGATACCACTATGGGAGTGAATCCCGATCCAGAGCCAAAATTGAATGTGAAAAATATGAAATAAACCAGATGAAACATTTAAGTGATAAATCAATTAAGAATGAATAAAAGAAACAAAAATTATTTTTTATCATGGAAAACCCATTCAATGTAGGGGACAAAAATAAATAATGGGAAAATACTAAAAATTACACTATAATGAGAGACTAAAAAATCCATGTATATTACCAAACATGAATTGTAGTGATAGAATAAAAAACCTAGTGTAAAAACCCAACCTTATATGCCTCTTTCTTTTCTCTAAAGAATCATCCATGTGACAATAACTACCCTTTTAGGACAAAACATCATGCTTAGAAATATATCTATGACAAACATCACACTTCTATAGAAACATGAGTCCTCACACTTCTGATATCTGGATCCATACATGATTCATCATCAACATGATTCTATTATACATCTTTGATGGAGTCTCCTTGATTTGAAAATCATGGCACCAAAGTATCTTCCTGATGGCTTGTAAGCTCCTTGAGGTCTATATATTAATAATGATCACCAACATATGAAATTTCCTAATTCATAGGATATCACAATTTATTTTCACATGTTCCATATCAACATATTGTATATTCTATGAAAAACACGGTATCCCATCACATCATAGAGCTGTCATTGATGCTTCAGTCATCTTGTCCAATTCTTCTCACATGCTAGTTTAAACACCAGATCAACCTTCCTCTTCATAGTGAACTGCATCTTATTGAACTCCCTTGTAGTTTTCCATGCTCCTCCACATGATTAGAATTGAATGAATTCATACAAAAAATATTCCACATCAACCTATAATATAGAAACTATGTGCATATTTACTCTTTATGTATTAAATATTCCAATTTTTTACATTTATAGTATAGAAAATATATCCATTAATGTTGGGAGAAAAACCACTACTAATGTTGAGGAAATAACTCTATTAATTAATTTTTGTATATAATAAATGGGTGTATCCCAATATTATTTAAGAACCACATACTAATACACATAAGAAATATTTCAAAGATTGTTATCTTAGCATTTCACATCAATCCATGCTCATTTTCTATGGTTTTGATATTTACATGCATCCCATAGTATTTTAAAATAATAAAAACATTTTTTTCAATATCCCATTAAAAAACACATATTAAAAGCAATTAAATTTATTCATTTTAAAAATCGGGGTTCTGTTTTATTCAATTATATTCATGTAAATCAAACACCATTTTTTGTTTTTAACCATCTCCGACATGCTTATAAATATTATAAAATAATTAAAATAGTTTATTTAGTATGGTTGAGCCCTCCATAGATATGATTTATGCATTTTAAACCCTTACACTTAAAAAAATAATTCACGGACAATTTTACTATTATGTTACATCAATATGAGTAATTTTTCTATGGTTTTTATGCAGTCACATTTTAGTGTTCTAAAATACTGAAATTGTTCTTCAAATCATGTTTTTTAAAATAATAACTCCAATGGAGACATGCTTAGTGCCTTTAATGTATAAATAATTTACATGTTTTCATCAATAGATTTCATGGAAATTTTAGGTCATTTTCTTTATTCGAATACATCACCTTCTAATTTTAATTGTTTCTAAATCTTTTAAAACTAAATATTTAGTTAGTTTGATCACACTACATGTTAGAATGATGTTTCAGCTATATGTAAACATTAAAAATAATTGGAACATAATTTTCCTACTATTTATTATAAATATATTATTTTTACTATGTGATATTACCATTATAAATACATTTTTGTAATTAAAATATGATTTTATAACCATTCTAGGAAAATGAAAACATTGATGGATATGAGGTTAGTTCCTTCATTTTAAAAATATTTTTAAGGTTGCATAAATTTGATTTCATGAAAATTGGTGTTTGTTTTTTTTCATTTCTCCCACCCACCTCATGTGATTAATTAAATTAAAATATTTTTAAAACAAAATAATATCTTGGTCTAAGAACACCACATGTTATATTGACATGACATTTACTCGTACAAACCCATAATAATTCAAAACTATATTTATTATATTTATTTTAAATATGATGTCGTTTTAAATTTTATTAACCTTTTCACACATGTTTTAATATTTTATAAACAATAAAATGATATTTTAACAATAGTAACTAAAAGACAACTTAGATTGACATGTTATTAGTTTTCACATTTCAAAAATAAATATATAAATTTGTTTCTATGATTTCAATTATTGTCTCATATTTTCCGTAATTATTTATAATTATTATATGGAATTAATTTGATATCAGGAAGTGAGATGGAATAAAATTAAGAGTCTAGATGTTCCAAGAATAAATGTTTAAAATAATTAAATATTTTTAATTGATCTTGTGATAAGTTATCAAGAAAATGTTGAATAACGACTAAATGGGTCCTCAGATAAAAAATCTGAAGTAATAGTTTCATTTTGAGGAGTGATTTTACTATAGGTGCAACCTATCATCAGCCAACGTGTGTCAACAATGAAGATTAATTTTTAGAATTTTAATAAATAATAATAAATTCGGGAATTTATTTATTCATATCAATTTGGCGAGGCCACAATGTTTCCATTTTTTAAATAAGACTTTAGGAAGAGATCCAGTGTGAGGATGATAACCCTGTAATTCCATGGAGGCTTTGTGGAGGAAACTTGGATATTTCTATTAGTGGCTAACGTTTATGGGAATTGGGATCAGAGATCAATATATTCCATTCCTAATAGATCTCACTCATGGCTGCAATATGACAATATATCTTCTCTAGTGAGAGATCCAACCCTGAGGTTGGATTTGTAAATTGGTTTTCTCATCTTTTTTGGATTAATTAATGAATATGGACAAACCCATGATGCTGTTGAACTACTTTACAATTGTTCTTAATGGATGGGTTTATTTTTTATTATTTTTTAGTATAATTTTTTATTAATAATTATTATTGATTTATTCATCATTATAATAGGAATGGATCAAGGATATAATAAACTATGTGTGAGGTTCATTCCTTGTGTTGTTCAATGTAAAGTTTATCCCTTGATATTTTATTCACATTTTTGTTCTTCATTGTTTATGAATGATCGATCATTGTGCCTTTATTTCTCGGTGTAATGATCTTATATTGATGATCCAGCATCAAGAAAACCTAGAGGAGGTGAGAGAACATTGGAAATGGACGAATCAATGTGGTTCATGAATAATCATTCATCTGACGATTTATGACCAGATGATCAGAATTAGATTTTGGAACCAATTAAGGATCCAAGACTCACTGATTCAGTGCAATGATGACGACGCAGCCTTGGATTTGTTGTTTTGAGGAAAACAGATCTCAAAAATGACATCATGATCATCAAACGAACAAGATGAAAAATAATGATGACTCTATAAATTTATGAAGATCTCGACATGTAATTTGTATTAAATAAATTGTGGGCACCCTATAATGGTGGCTAGGTAAACCCTATCACACAACATGTTGGATCCTCCCCAACACATGGAGTTTATCTTAGAAGATACACAACCACAGGGCAAACTACACTGGTTTCCAACATGGTGTGTACTCACCCGCATGGCTTGGATGAAACGGTTATGTGGATTTCCCCATGTATTGGTGCATGAGTAGAGACTGATATGTTGAAGGAATGTACTATTATATGACTACTACATATGGGTGGAACTCAGATAGTAGAACAAGATGTTTATTCCTTTCTACATTCTCTGTCCACCTTTTATACATGACATGGTCTGATGACATGGGACCTTGAACATAGATAGTACCTGGGGTCAATGGATACTACATGTGACCTTACTACACATCATGTATCCCTTTTGTAATGGATTGATTCTCTTTTCCACCGTATCATACACAAGATTAATTATTGTTTGATCCCTTGATCATCTCCTTGAAGGTTGGTGAGTTTCAATTCCTGCTCATAAGAGTATGATCCCATTAGAAAAATGTCCTGGTTAGATTTCATGGATTCCATAGAGTGGCCCAGAGCAAATATCTATTCACCTTAATGACCAAATAAGAGTCTGTCGTATTGAAATGACCAACATCACTGAGAATCGATCCTCTACATTGCATTTTAATTCATATAGAAATGATAGTTTTAGCCATGACCCTAGATGTGATTCTCATATGTTGTATCATATCTCTCTTCAGATCTATCAATGTATTTATCTTTATCTAATGATTTTAACTAATGAATAGTACATCATAGATGAACTTCATCAGTGCTATCAGACTCTATAGTGTGTTTCATCAGATGATTGCTTTCATGAATCCTCAAGCTAAATCACTAGTGGTGGTATGCAATAATTGTGACTTACCTCTAGATGGTTTATCTTGGATGAGTACATCTTGATATTCATGTTATATTCTATAAACATATAATTGTGTATAACTTAATATATATTTATGTGATTTATTGAATTGTCATTTTGAGGCATCCTTCTAAGTATCGTTATACTCACACCAACATGGCCTTTTACTACACATGTCATGTCTTGTGAACACGAGAACCCTTTTGATGGAGTCCTAGGTGGACCAAGATGACAACCAGGACCAGACGATACATTGTGTGTTGAGACAGACTAAGGTATTCCTGTAACATCATACATGAGTCCATGTAACTTTTCTCTACTAGATGGGCATTATGGTTTGTTGACTATTTTTCCAAAATTGTATTCTAGTTCAGTTTAATTTAATTTATTTAATTTTGTCATACTATGCCTGTTGGCATAGTGGTACGTAGGAATTTGTTTCTTAGTGGTTTTTACATTTCATTATTTGTGGGCATGGAGATGTGTGTCTACTATAGGTACCTAGAAAATGCATCACATGTTAGTGATATTAGTACACAGTGCATTTCCCTATCCCCTGGCCTATTGGAGGCAGACAAGGAGAGTCGTGGAACTTTCCCCACTGGGACGGGTAATGAATGAGTGGTATCAGAGCTGTCTATTCTACATTCAGGCAGTTAGTATATGGTATTGGTTTGGGGAAACTGTGTTATGTGTTTCGAGTTTGGATTTCTAGACAGGGACTCCAGTGTTGGTGAGGGTGGAAAATGTTTACATACACCATGACTATAATAACCTACCATTAGACTCGGTACATGAGAATATTTTTTGTTGGGAAAACAATTGTACATGAATCATAAAATCAATGGTTTTTGGATTCCAGGTCCTTATTGATTCATCTATTCAGATATAATCATTTTCTGTGGTACATATTATTTAAATACATTATTCTTCATTGACACATACAAGATAGGATATATCAGCTCGAGCCTGAGGATGACCTCATCAATGAGGAGCCTTTATTACAGAGACCAATTTTCCAAATGTCACCTCTAGGTGGCTCACCATACATTCCACCTCCTTTGGTGGAGCACAAGGTACCCGCAATACTAGAAAATGAGGAGCATATGATGAGTATTCTTCACCAATTTCAGTGATAGAGACCCCACATGTTATGAGGTGATCCCAACCCTCAAGAAACAGAGTAATGGTTTGAGGTAATAGGTTTCACTCTTAAAAAAGTATCCATTTACATCCAATGGATGATATATGTACTTGAATACATATAGAAAAGTAAATGGAGGATTCCAGATTGAATTATTTAGGTGATTATGCTTATGATATATTGTAATATATAAATATAATGGATGTTAAACTAGTATTAATGTCTTGTGAAATGTTCCAATTTCATATTAAGAAGGAAATTTGTTAAAAATATCTAAGAAAGTGAAGACTATTTCAATATTTATTTCCATGAGTAGTTATTTGGAATTAATATATAGTTTTCCAAGAACCTATGCAAGATTATAATTTAATGGAGTTATACCACGAATATTCTACCACATCCTCTTATAACAACACCATGTCTAGGACTTCAATTAATGGATCCAATATACCCCCTTTCCCATTTTTTACTAATAATATATCTCCATTAATTTTTATAGTATCACCGCTATTAAAGCTGAGTCAATATCTCTATTATTTAATTTCTCTCTCTATTAAATAGTTTGAATACCCATAATCTCCTCCTTCATCCAATTAAAGAAGATATAACATCTAACAACTTCATTTGGAAATAAACCTTCTTTGTATCAGACCAACAATTATCCTCGATAAAAAAAATATGAAGACACATTTTTGAATCTATGACAGAAAACAAAGGCCTCCCTCATGAAAAGAAATCCTAATAGCTATGTCTACCTAATATATGTATGTCATTGTCTTAAAAAAATATTAGAACAAAAAACATATATCTACCCCATAATAGTGATCAATCATTAGCTATATCACCTATAAAAATTAACTTCCCATTGATGATAAGGGATAATGAAGCGCACATGTTCTTGGTAGAATAATAAATGTTTCATTTATTTTCAGTATATTATAATGTAAAAAATGGAATGTAAGGAGCTGATGATGACGAGAAAATAGAGTTTTGAGTAATATTTCATATTTTATGATGTTATGATTTATTCCATGGAATATATGTTAACATTTTGGCCAAATTAATTGATAATATGTGTTTCTTAATTTAAAATATTCCTATTATTTATCCTATCATTTATTTATTATGTTATACAAAAATGCTAAAATTTCTATCTTTTTATTTTTTATTATTTTTTTCAAACTTATTTTACAATAATTTTCCTATTGTGTTCTAGGATACCATATTACCATGTGGTCCTCTAATATATTATAGTTTGTTTGGTCTTACATGGTCTGATTTACCCTTTCCATAGTAGAATTCCATTCATGACTTCTCAGGGACATTGATAACTTTTCATAACGATTGATCATATCCATAAAGATGCTCACTGGTTTTGGAAATTATTTCTCACGGTGGTTTTTGAACCATGTGTGTGGAGGATTATAGTTTACTTGTTAGTCTGGAGGAGCAACATTGTTTCAGGGGATTAATGACCCCTACACAGTAGGTCATATCATTATCTGACACATTCTGTTCTACTGGTTCATCTACCAATTACATTGGTGAAAATATTATTTCTTCTTACCATTACATAGATTCATGAGTGATATACACATGACATTTTTTCCTCCTTAGCATCTTCTTATATCATGTTTATGGTGGATTCTTGGTAGAATCCCTTCCTTGTGAAGATGTGTGGACATTCCAAGTCTTCTTTGTCATTTCATTGATTCAAAGTCATCATATCCATGGGATACACATGACTCTATTACAAAAAACAACATCAGAATAGGAGTATCATTGGACAACACTCTGTAGCATATATGTATTTTAGATTCATCATCATTTAGTTCTGATGATAGAATTTTAAAATTGATTAATATTTATGTATCACATCTTACTATTCTATTTCATGTAATGATTTTCTTTTGATATTAATAATTATGTTTATGGGAGGTGTAAATTATATTCACATAGGTCCAAAATGGACTGAATCATGTTAAATATCATTTCTAACTTTAGTTCTTTCTTACAATAAATTTTCAATTTCTACCTTAATTTTAATCTCCATTGTGATTTATTTTTTCTTTCCAATTTTATCATGATTTTCCCTTATCTTCTTTTTTATTTTTTATTTAAATAATTATACGCAAAATTATATTTTGAATTCAAATACTAAATTGAATAATCCTGAATATCTATATATTTTAGTTATTTCTTGGTGATGGGCACATAATGTTTTCCACAAAAATTTTTTATTAGTGCCTTTGCATAAACATCGAATAAACTAGGTTTAAAATAAAAAAAAAATTGTGAAAATATTCTCAATTTGTGGATGATTAAGATATGATCACTTCTTGATTAGTATGGTTTAATTTATTCCATGTATGGACCTAAGAATCCCAATTTACCCATTCCTTAGATTGTAAGTCCTTTATTTTTACCATGATTTATCTTATGATATTTTTTGTGGAATAACATTGTTTTTTTCTTTATTCATTAGGTGAAAAAGATCTTAGCGAAGTTACTATTGAATAAACTACTACTTTTTTATGGAATATTCTTGAGAAATTATATATAATAGCATCAATTCATAGTAGAATTTATAATAAACATCACATGTTAACATTTAAATTTAAACAAGGACTTTCACAAAAATTTCTATTTATTTAATTCACTAAAATAATTCTTGATTTTTCCAGTATTAAATATGAATATTGATCATAGGGATCAATATATGATTCATTCATTTTCATCATATAATTCCAACTAAATTATAGTAGAGACTTTTAGGTAAATTTATTAATAACTAATCATTGATTTTGTTAAAAAATGATACCCATTATAATACATTCATTCTGATTTATGGGGAATGTCTATAACAATATCAAATGGTTGGGGCTCCAATTTTGTAACCTTTATTGATGATTTCCCTATAAAGGGTTGAATTTACATGATAAAAAAATATAATTTTTTTGAAACATTCAAAACCAAGAAAAATATTACAGAACGTCTAGTAAGAATGAAAATTCTAACCATGTGAAATGATAATAGTTTAGAATACATCTCTATAGATTTCATTCAATTCATAATATCCAAGTGTATTTTAACGCACCAAACTATTAGGTAGACCAAAAATATGATGGTTTTTTGGAAAACATGAATAAAACTTTATTTGAGTGAGTTCAATATTTTTTTGAATCCTCATAAATGGATAAATCATTCTGGCCATAAGATGCCACTTTGACAGTGTACCTTATAGTTAGGTTTTCATCCTCATCTAATACTTTTAATGACCTAGATTAATTTTTGAATAACAAGAAACCTTCATATAATCATCTAAGAGTTTTTGGTTGTATTGTATGTACCCATATCAATACTAATTAACGTAAACCATGAGAAATTAACTGTGTTTTTATTGGGTAACCTATAGGTGTTAAGGGATATTTGTTTTTGATTTTTAATACAAGATAGCAAAAATGCATAATCGGTAGTGATGTAATGTTTCACAAATCTTGTTTTCCCAATTGAAATTCTTTCACAAAAGATTGTGTTGATTCAACCATTGATGGGCCTGATGATTCTCATCCATTAACCCCATTTGTTGACTTTGTAAAACCTCCTCCACTTGATCCTCAATCTATGAAATGAGATGATTTTTTATCATGTTCTGATTCAGCTTCTGATAATGAACTTCTAGATAACAATGATGATTACTAGTTGAACCTTGATTGATTAAGAAGGGTCTGTAGACCTCATGATCATTTAATTGATATGAAAAAACATTCTTTCCTTTAATGTTTATTGAGATATTATAGATGATGACCCTCAAAATTTAAAGGATGCTATTATTTATAAAGGTTCCGGGAATTGTATCTCTAGCGTTGATTAAAAAATGAACTCATTAAAGAAAACCATATTTCACTACAACAAATCTGGGAAAGGGATTTGCCGACATTTATAATCGCTATGAAAAAAAAGCATAGATAAATGGGGGTCTTTATCAGTGCTAGCTAAAAGCACTGATAAGTCGACCCTTTTTTAATGCTAAAATTGTGCTGATAAAGGTTAAATTTATCGGTGCTATTTTTAGAATAGATAAGAGTTTTTGATAAAAAATATTATTTGTTTATATAGAAATTTTATATTTATATTCAAATATTATGTATATTTTTATACAATGAATAAAAAAGTCATTTTCATAATTAATTTATATTTTCCAATAATTCAAATATATATATATAATAAAATCTATTATATAATAAATATTATTGTTATATTTATTTTACATTTTATATTGATATATTTATAATTATTTATTTATAATTATACATAAATAATTTATATATATATATAGTTATATAAAAATTCTTTTTAAATATTTATATTTAAAATTATAATCATATATAACTATATATATATATATATAAATAAATATATGCTTCAATTGAATTTGGTCAATTGATACAACAATATAATTGGAATTCATTTGTAATATATTAATCATAAATGTTAATTTATACATTACACCCTTATTAATTTTCATATTATCTATATATATGATTCATTTTTTATGAGATCTATACATTACGTATTGTATATGATTCATTCATGTTCCCATGAATCTATTATATTCTAATGAATACATGAAAACAGGATAAATATATTTAAATAATAAATATATTTATTCATAATAATAAAAAGAATATATATTCAAATAAGTAGAAAATTATAATAAATAAATTTAGAATAATTATAATTTTATAAATATATATAATTATAGAAATTTATTTATGAATATAAAAAAATATTTATACGTGCATAAAAATATTTATAATTATAATTATAAATAATATATATGTAAATAAATATAACACTAAAATAAATATATTTATTATTTTTATAATTTTAATTCTAAATAAATATATGTTTACTTGTAGTCAGAGATATTAATAATTTTAATAATATGTTAAAATAATTATGACATTAAAATAAATATATTAATTATATATAGTCATAAATATATAAATATATATATAAATATAATAATTTATGAAATTATTATAAATTTATTAGTTATATATATTTTTTATAATTTAATAATTATTTAAATAAATATATATTTATATTTAAATTATTATTAAATTACAATAAAAATATTTATAATAAAAATATTTTTTATATTTTTTATTATAATTATAAATAATTGTATTAATATTTATTGTCATATATATATATATAAAAATAATTATGATAATGAAATAAATATGTTAATTAAATATAATTTTTTAAAATTTTATAATTATTTATTTAAATAATTTTTTGTTAAGTCATTCATCGAGAGACGAAGGTCATATTTTTCTCTCATTGAGTCCCACAAAGCATGTAATGGATTTCGCAAAGGATAAATATTACAAAGGGAAGTCTATCATGTCTGAGAATACAATGAACTGAGGATAACTATCATGGGCCGAACCTCTCTAGTCCATCTTTTTTTGAAAATATTGTGTTTTGGGTGTTTGGGGGGGGGGGGTCAAGGAGACTTATTTCGATCACTTTTCCAAATTTACATCTTTATGAATCATGTTTCTAGTTTCTTGAACAGTCATTCTAGCTTACTATAGTTTCACCCATTTGACAGTTTCATTGAAATAAAATACATTCAAATCCTTATTTTAAGGAAGGCAAGGAATATTTAATTTCCATAACTCATATATTAATTTTCCTAAGGCTTAGGATGCCTTTACATGGTCAATACTCATAGATTAATGGGATCCTCTTTTAATGGAAAATCCAGCGCATCTTAAATTGATGCTCCGTTAAATATTCTAAAGGGATGAGATACCTTCCTCCCTTGTTCTACCGTCTTGTTTATTGGTGTGAAATGCTAGATCATATCCCTATTCCCATAGAAGTGTGGTGATTAAAGCCTAAAACATTGATCATTCCCCCTTGAAGTTTCTTCCTCCTGCATGTGCACCACATTATTTGGTGAAACAATCATGTGTCGATCTATCATCATTAGAAGGTACGATATACCTTTGTTATTCTGTTTTCATCGATCCTTGTTTTCCTTTTTATCCATTCCATGTTATGACAAGTGATCTCGATGATTCTAATGGAGTCTTCTAATTTTTGGTTAGTGTGGTCTTGTTGTGACATCCTTGAGTGGATGTAGTTGTCGTAGGGGGAGGCGATCATAAAATGTTGTGTGGATTGTACTCATATAAAGAATGTATGAATCCTTTTATTGTAGTGGATTCATGGCTTCACTGTTCCTTTATGTGAAATTTTTTGACAGAATGTTTTATCCCACTATATCATAATGGAATTTTTGTAATAAATATTTAAAATAAACAAATAAATTTGAATCGGTCATATGTTATTTCCTCTTGTTTTTCTAGATAGTGTGATATCTATGATTGCCTTTTTTACCATTTCTTTATTTATGAATGTTGTTAAATAATGTAAACTGGTAATATCAGTATTTATTTTTCAATGATAAAGAGACATGTATATGAATATAGTTGTTGTTATTGTAATTTTATGCTAATCAAACTAATGTAGTAAGCATGTATATTTATTTTTGATATCATACTCATTAGGATTCCTGTATATTAACCTATAAGCAGTTAATCGGTTAATTCATGTTGGATTAATGAACCATCTATTTGTTACAATGATAATGAATAGTAGGGTACTTACTTACACTGTTTCATTTAAGGCTATGTGAATTGGGCTTTGGAGCAACAGGTGCTCATTATGTTTTAAGGATGGATGCCTTCTTTTAGGGAAAAGAGCCCATTTGATATGTTGTAAGTATATTGCTAATTGTGTTTTGATATGAGCCTCAGTGGATGTTGTGATATATGGAGGTAGGGAGTCCCGTTAGTTTTGGTGGAAGTTGATGCATAGTGTGGATAGATGCATCGGATTATGCCAGTGAATGTTGGGGAGGACACAAAACATTATAAAATGGTTTCGGTGTGAATCATTGGATGTATACTTAGTCATGTTGGTTTTTTATCTGCTTTAATTTCCCCATTTCTCAATGACAATTTTCATGCTTACTGTCCAACCCAAATGGTCAAAGATACATGTTGTATTCCATGTTCATTCTATTTTATTCTTTGGGACTGAGGATGGGTCTACGCTCTTGATATAGGTTGTATATACTTGATGGGTAGATCATCCACTCACCGGGTTGACCGCCTTGTGTCTAGTAGCTTATAATGTTATTCTAGAATGCCTAAGAATATGGAAATGTTATAAATCTATTAATATATGATTGAATAAATTATTTTAACCCATTGGTGTTGGAGCTTGTTGGAATTCAACGATGTGGTAATATTACTGAGAAGCTATGGACATGGTTTCGTTATGACTATAGGGAATGAAACATTGGTGTGATGATAATAAAATATAATGTGAAATTGATAATGGGTAATTAATGTTTAATGAATTAATTATCATAATGTGAAACTAATAAAAATGGAATGAAGTAATGTAATAATTCTCTTTAAATGGTCATGTGCTTATAGTATACATAGTCATAGAAGTGGTTTTAGGGATTTTGAGAGATGTAGGCTATGATTGAGTCTAAGACTAGGTTATGCCCGTTGTGTGGTTGTGAGATACTTTATATTCTACAATTTTTGTGTTTCTAAATTCTACTCCACCCCATCAGTTATGGAATCTAACAACCCAAGGATTTGCTTCCCAAGGTGATGGGGTTTTCATACCAATCGAGTAGGAGGATGGATAGATGACTACCCCATTTGGCCCCTCCCTTTTCTCTTGGTAGTTATTTTTTTGGTAGGAACCACAGTTACTTGTCACCATATATGTGTGTATAGGGCTATAATGGATTGTGGTTATTCATGCACACATATTCTGGATATAGATTCTAATGAACTATTTTTGGTGTAACATGTATAGGCTATGATGTCTTGAGTATCATTACTCAGCGCATGAGATATAATGGATTGATGTTTAATTCATGACGTTTGATACACATTATACAAGTTGTGGTGGCTCCCAGAATCTAACTGGTTATATTGGTTATGTGGACGTGTTGGTGGTGGATCATGAGGTACATGTTGTGGTGCTTCACCCATGTTTTTATAGGTAAGCCTTTTTTGAGTGAGATACTTAGGACGCGCAACATTGTGGAAAAGCAGAATTCCTATGGGGAAGTAGTAGCGGTGTACCCTTTATATTCATAATTATATTAAATACTCTTTTATGTGATTCTTTGTGAGATTAGCCATGGTGAGGTTGGGAATATAGGATACCTATTTAGGTGAAGAGTTTTTTTCACTTGTGGCTCACTGTTCTTTAGCTAGATTTATTTACATTTACACTAAAATAATAGGGGAGGATCTAATTGATTATAGTGTTATACTCACCCTATGTACTTACAAACTGTTTTTCAGGTCATTGGGAGCAGGTTGGAGATTGGTATGGTTACAAAAAGCATGGGGTTATAGAATCTATAGAAAAAATGTGGTCGTTGTTGTTTTTTTACTTTCCTTTGATACTTGTGGTTTTTTCATTAAATTGAAGTTTTTATTGAATGAAATTACATATGTTTTCTTGGGATTTAATTTATATTGTAGTATGAGATGTATATGGTTTTTTCCTTATCTCTTCGTCATGTGTTCTCTTAGAGGATAATGCCTCCCATTTGTGTGTTTTCTATACCATATTCGCAAGTCACCAAACCGGGGCCTACTAGAGGCTGGACTCATGGGTCACTATTTCCCTTATCACATTTCTAACCAAAAAGGGGTACACCTTGTGGAGCGGTGCCCATGAAAAAATGTTATCATAAGTCAGGTTAGGGGATAGTACAGAGTTTTGGGTTTGTCATATGTGAGGATCCATGGGTTGGTAGGGAAAAAATGTCATTCATGTTCATCAAGTGATGAAACCACTAGATACCCGCTGAGACATAGGCGTTTAGGGCCCCATATGATCAGATGAATAAACCATTATTTTTATAGCATCTACTAAACATAGTTACGCTGGTTTCTTGGTAGATACCTAAGAAGGGATCATGCATTATTATTCTTTTTGATGATGTTTTAATGTGTAGACCTTTTGGTAGGATAACCTACAATGAACAAAAGAAAAATATTAATTAATTATTATTGATCCTTTCATATTACTGGTTTAAGAGCTCTATCAATTTTTTTTTATTTTTTTGGTATGTCTGTAGGTCAATGTCCTTGTCAGGTTAATATAGAAGATGTCCAATAGGATATGACAACATATCCCCACAAGGTAGGGGTTAATGACTAAGACACTAAGAGGATGAAATTTCATGTGTTTTACCTCTCAAGTATATAGAAGTATGAGGGATATGTTTTATATTCAGTAATAGAAGATTGGATGGAGGAGTAGAGATATCTTTCTATTTGATCCTTTCTCAGAAAGAGTACTGGTTGACTTTGGATGTGATGATGCTGCACGGGGAAGTGAGGTGGGGGTGGTTCTTGTTGTTAGAGGATCACGAGGAGTTTGAGATCTCAACGGAGGAGTTCCCAGACATGTTCTGTGACATGTTATCGAGTTGATTATTATTCTTTGACATCAATGTATTCGGGTTTCCAAGAGATACATACCCTAAGAAATGGGATCTCTACTGTGTGACAGTTTGGAATCCTTTTAAAGAAACATTTACTATATTCTTTGGACCTATTTCTACATCTGTAGTACTAGGAGAGGAATTTCAAGGAGGCTTTGTGTCCGGAGATCTTGTGCTAGGACACCATGTTTATGCTATAGACATATCTTGAGGTGTTAGAGCAGGAAGAGGTCATCGATAAAACATTAACAGGATCTGGATCATCATGAGAGGTGAGTCATTAGGATTCCTTATGAAACAGAGATATGGTATGAGGTTCCCTGTTTTCAGGGAAGAATAGTTTCTGTTTGACATGGGTTAGCTCCCAACCATCAACATCTGATTTTTTTGGTGGCAATGGATCTATGGACTATTCCAAGGGATCCTGTGTTTTTTTATTTTGGAGTCCAATGTAATCATCTGCAATAGTTGCCAACCTTTATGTGTGTTCATCTAGAACCAACTATACCTCTCTAGGTTCCTCTGTTGAGGAAATTCTATCCAAGGATGAAGTAGTAGGTTACACCATGTTTGGAACATCAGTAAGTAGATGGGTTGGGCAGAGGAAGTACATGTGATGCTACCCATCTTTATAAAGAAGATATCGGCCATGGTGGTGAACTTCATCATGGTCATAGAGGCCATAGAATAGGTTGTGGTCATCTTCATACTTGAGTGATGCCAGCGCTAGGAGAGCCAAAGTTCATCTGAGGTACCCTTTACTTGTTTTCTACATGGGTGTAATCCTACATTTTGTAAGAGAAACATTGTTCATCATATAACCTTCCCTTCACCATTACATAGGACTTGAGTTAAATAGGATCCTAGTGCCCTTGGCATTGACTATTCTAGTTGAAGGTATAACTGACATTATTGTAGTATGTAGAGATTGTGATATAGTGCTGGTTTAGCACCACTCTTTGGGATATTTCCTATGTTTATGGATCCATCCATACGTTGTCAACCTCGAAATGGATTGGTTTTATTCGATGTAGCCAATCATGGATAGGTTCTTGAGGCAGGTGGTTTTCTTTGATGCTGGTGGAAGGACAACCTTGTTTCATGGTGAGTCGGATCCTCAAATGGGTCAGAATAATTCTCCTTACTTATCATCCTTAGTGGATGAGTTAATGTTCAGTTATTGGGTGCTTTAGTAGTCAGTGTTTTCTAGGGTCATAGAAGAGTACCCTGATGTCTTTCCAAAACTAGTTGTAACATTACCCCCGCTACTAGAGATTGAGTATGGGATCGAGATACAACTTGGATCGTCTCTTACATCTATCTCTCCATATAATATAGACCATTATGATTTACAAGAGCTATGTATACAGGTCAATTTTCTGTTACCGTGCATTTTTGTTCAGGTGAGTGTCTCAAATTGGGTAACACTATATTTTTTTATGAGAAAGGATGATGGTAGTGTTTTGTTTCGTATCAATTTTCATTGTTTAAAAATTGACAGTGAAGAATCAATATCGTTTTCCACAGATTTATGATTTATTTAATTTATAAATTGGTGAATGTTGGTTCTCAATGAGAGAGTTTTTGTTAGCATATCCTTGTATGCTTGTGATGGATTAGGATATCCCGAAGACTGCATTTCATTCTTTCCATGGGCGTTATGAGTATGTTTTAATGTCATTCAGTGTGACAAATTATCCATATGTGTTCATGTGGTGGATGTACACTATGTTTCATGAGTTCCAGGATATTTTAATGGAGGGTTTTATCGACTACATCCTTTTGTACTCCATATATGATGAGGATCATACAAAGCATATAAACACCATTTTGGGAGTTCTTCATCAACAATATCTATTTGATAAGTTGTAAAAGTGTGATTTTTGGGCTAGAGAAGTTAATTTCATAGAGAATGATGTATACCAATAGAGATTAGTTATGGATCCGTCTAAGATAGAATAAGCATTGTCTTGGGTAGCCCCCATGATGGTGGAAGAGGTGGGATGTTTACTTGGTCTCATAGACTATTATAGGTGGTCCATAGTTGATTTATCTAGATTTGTTAATCCTATAACAAAATTGTCTAGTAAGGATTAGGCATTCATTTGGACTGATCAGTGTCATCATGCTTTTGAGAATCTGATGGATAAGATGGTATGTCATCCAGTTCTATATCTACCAATATAGGGAGTTCAATTTGAGGTTTTCTACAATACATTGCATTTGGGGTTAGGTTTTGTTATGATACATAAGAAGAAATTCATTTCTAATGGGTCATTGCAGTTTCATCCCCATGAATGTAACTATTATACCCATGATCATGATTTGGTGGTTGTGGTGATTGGTCTAATGTTGTGAATACATTACCTTATTGGTAATTTCGTTGTGGTTTTCACCGATCATAGGATACTAATGTATGTTTTCTCCCAGTGTGACTCAAAAATGAAACAATGCTAGTGGATTTATTTTATACAGGAATACAGCTTCTAAATCCCATATAGGCATAGGTAGTGTAATTTTTTAACTGATGCGCTGAGTAGGAAGTCTCCCAGTGATGCAGTGCGTGAATCTGGTGATTCATGGAGTGTAATTAAAGAAGATTCATCATTGCACCTAGATATGTGATATGCTGGGGGAATATGTTGCCTTTTTTATATGATGGGTCAATCATAACTGGGGTAGCAATTGGAAGATTCCTAGTAGGGAGATTTATAGGTGGAGATCTGGAGAGACAGAGTTGTTTGTGGAGAGGCCCATGATTGTTGTTTTGAGGATGAACAATACCAAGTGTTGTTTTGGGGAATGATTTGTGTTCCTTGGTGATTCATGATACTGTTCTCTAAGAGTTACATTAATCAAATTTAGATTTACATTCTAGCATGAAAAAAATTTATTGATCCTTGAGGAGTCAGTATTTGTGGCCAGTGATGAATCATGCGGTTTTAGAGTTTTTGTCTTGATGTTTGGTCTGCAAGAAGGTAAAGGTTGGGCACAGTGTCCCTTGTGGTTGGTTGTAGATAATAAATGTTCCAAAATGGAAGTGGTACATCATCTCAATATACTTTTTTATTTGTTTACGTCATGATCAGGGTGGAAATGACACTATTTGGGTGGCAGTGGATGGTTTAAAAAATCATCCCACATGACAACAATCAATGAGTTGGGCTCAGTGGAGGTTTTGTCATGGTAGTATCTGGGGGAGGTGGTGAGACTCCATGGAGTCCCGAGGATGATAATTTCAGATCGAGATCCATATTTTTACCTCCAGGGTCTGGAGAGGTCTCCAGTATGATTTTGGTTCTCAGTTATGGCTTAGCACAACTTTTCATCAACAAACAGATGGTCAGAAACAGCAGTCCATCCAGAATCATGAAGACATGTTGCAATATTGTGTCCAGTATTTTGGAGATTTGTTGATGCGGCATATACCCTTGATATAGTTCTATAATAAAAATAGTTTTAACTATACCATTGTTATGGTTCTGTTTCAATACATGTATTTCCGACCATTCTGTTATCTGTTGTGCTGGACTGGGTTCAGAGAGTCAACAATTCTCAGACCGGAACTAGTACAGAATACATTAGAGATGTTTCGGGTGATTCGAGAGAGGTTGAATAAAACTATAGACCATAAAAATTAATATTCCAATCAAAGGACGAGACCTTTAGAGTTTTATGTTGGGGATCACATGTTTTAAAGGTGACTCCCCATCATGGGAAGCGAAAGTTTGGTCGTCCAAGTATGATTTCTCCCTTGTTGGTTTGGCCTTTTCAGGTGTTAGTTTTTGTTGGAGTAGTGGAATATCAGGTATCTCATCCCCCAAAGATGTTCCGGATACATGATGTTTTTCATGGTTCATAGCTCTGTTTGTATCTTCATGGTTACTCTCACGTCATTGATTCAGGAAAGATCGATGTTGACAATGATGTGACCTTCGACGAGTGGCCTATGGAAATCCAAGATAGTAAGAATATGTTGTTTTGAAGGCATTATATCACCATGGTTCGTGCCTTTTGGAGAAAAAGTTGAGTGGATGAGTGTACCTAGAAATGTGATTCATAGATAAATTCTCACTACCCCGTGTTGTTTGATGTTTAACACATTTTATATATCTATGTTCATTCGAGGTTGTAAATCATTGATGTTAATGAGATGGATTTCTTTTTTCCCATTTGTGGAATTCCTTATTTGAGAGGTATCTCCACTTGGAGTGTGTATATGAGTCAGTTATGGTTTTCATGTGGTCCCACATGTCATCTTTTTAAGCATTCAAATTCATTTGGTTGTAAGATCCTTGATAGTTTTCTCGAAGGCTGGTCATTCAAACTCCTTTTTATGTTTCCCATTTGTGTTGGTTTTGAATTATTGAGGATGATAATGTTTTAATCGTTATCTGATGTAATGGAATAGACTACTCAAGTCCATCCTTTTGTGAAAATTTGGATTTTGGGATGTTTTGGGATTTCAAGTTGACTAATTCACAACACTTTTCCAAATTTCCATCTTTGTGAATAGATTTTACATTTTTATAAATAGTGTTATAAGCCTCCTATAATTTCCACCCTTTGACTCATTCATTGACATAAAATGCTTTCAAAGCCTGATTTAAATAAATTTAAGTCTAATTCAATGCTCAAAACTCTTATATTAATTTTCCAAATGCTCAAGATGCCTTTACATGATAAAAAACATGGATTAATGTGATCTTCCATTAATAGAAAATCCAGCGTATCTGAATCCACTACACTATTAAATCCTCTAAACGGATGATATTTTTTTCATCCCTTATTCTACCTTCTTTTTATCTGGGTATAGATGCTATATCCTTACCTTATTCCCATATGAGCGGTGTGATCGAACCTTAATCCTTGGATAATTATCCCTTGATGATTCCTCTCGTTGAATGTGAACCCCTTGTTTTGGTGCAGGCATCATGTGTCGATCTATCATCAATAGAAGTAATGATCTTACTTAGTTCATTTGTTTTCATCAAGACATATTCTCCCATTTCACAATTACATGTTATGGAATGTGAACTCCATGATTCTCATAGAATTTTCATGGTTGTTGGTTGGTGCAATCGTGTTGCGGCATCCTATGGAGGATGTAGTTGTTGTGGGGGGAGGCGATCATAATCTGTTGTGTGAATCAATATCGTATAAAGAATATCAATAACTTTTTGAGGAAGTTGATTCATGGATTATCAATTATTTTACGTGAAACTGTTGATTTTTCATGTTTAACCCACTGGATCATAAAGAAATTAACGTATTGGATTTTTAAAATGAAAAAATAAATTGGTATCGATCAAATGTTATTTCAACTTGTTTTTTAGATAGTGTGATATCAATTCATTCCTTGTTTCATATTTTTTTTGTAAATTTGTGAGGAACATAAATTGAGCTTAATTTTATTTATTTTTCAATGATAAAGAGGCATGTAAATGAATCTGGTTGTTATTGATGAAATTTGATGCTAATAAAATGAATGTAGTAAGAATGTTTTATTATTTTTTATATATTATTGTTTAGGTTTCCCATAGTTAGATCCTACAAATAATAATTCTGTTAATTCCAATATTATTAATGATCCAAATGTTTTACAAGAAGCTAATTCCATGTAGGGTTTGGAGTTACCATCTTACCTGTAATACCCAGTTCCTTGTGCATTAGAGCCATGAGTGCTCAGTATGTTTGAATGATGGATTCCTTATTTAAGGGTAAAAATCCCATTTTATATGTTGTTTGTTTCATGATTCTTGTTTGTTTTGTGTGCCTAAGTGGATTTTTTGATTTCTTCGAGAAGGGAGGCCCATTGGTTGTGGCAGCAGTTGATGCCTAGGGTGGGGAGATGAATCAGTTTTTTAATGTGGGGGTTGGGGAGGACACTAGAAATTATAAAACTAGTTGGATGTTAATGAATGCATGTTTTCTTAATTATGGTGGTTATTTATTGGTTTTATAATCCCCACTTCTCAAGCCAACTGGTATTTCTTACCATCTTTCCAAAATGGGCCATGACGCGTGAGGTATTCCATGTGTTTTATGTGTTTTTCTACTTATGGGAGGATTGGCCTATGATCCTACTATAGGTGGAAAATACTTGATGGGTAGTTCATCTTCTCATCTTGATGAGCCCCCTTGTGTTTAGTAGATTAGATTGTTTTTATATAAAAATGGGGAATATGGGAAATTAATACAACTGTTAATAAATAATTGAATAAATGATGTTATCCAATGGGGGTGGATCTTGCTGTGATGCTATGTTGAGGAAATATTTCTAAGAAGCTGTGGAATTGGTTTGGTCATTCCTCGTGGGCATGAAACATTGGTGGGATGCTAATGAAATATAATGTGGAATTTTTATTCATTAAATATATTTAAATAATTATGTAATATACATATCCAATAACAAAAAGGGAATGAATTAATGTAATAATGAACTTTAAATGGCTATGTTTTCTTATATGATACCTTGTCCTACAGTGGAATCTAGGAGTCCAAGAGACGTTAGCTACATTTGATTCTAAGGCAAGGTTATGCCCATAGTATGGTTTTCAGCTATAATATATTTTATATCATTTGTGTTTCCATATAATACTCCATCTGGTAAGTTAGTTCAACTGAAACCCCAGGGATTATAAGCCCGGGGGGTGTTTTCCACAAAATTTTAGTGGGAAGATAGATAGATGACAACCCCCTTTATCGCCACTCTCTTATCCTAGTTGTTACATGTGTTGGTAGGGATAAAATTTAGTCTTCTATATATATGTTTGTAGAGTTATCTAATGTCTTGTGGTTATTCACAAACATTTATTTTGGATATAGTGTCCCATGGAATACTATAGTTGTATTGTGTATAGGCCTTGATGACTTGAGGATCCTTACTCTGTGTATGTGATATAATTTTTTGTTATTTAATTCTCGATGTATGATACATGTTATATAAGATGTGGTGGATCCCAAAAAATACATGGTTAAATTGGTTATGTGGGGTTGGTGGTTGTGATTCATGAGATGAATTTTGTGCTTCTTTGCCCAGGTATCTGTGGGAATTCCTTTTTGGAGAGATATGCATAGGATGTGCGACATTTGGGAAAAGAAACAAACTAGTGGAGAAGTTATAGCAAGGTACCCATGATATTATTTATTATATTATATAATCTTCTATTAAATACATTTTTAAAATATCCATGATGTGGCTGGGAAAATATTACTCCTGTTTAGGTGACGAGTTGGGTTATATTGTTGTTCAATGTTCATTAGCATGCTTTCTTTCATTTTTCATGAGCCGCTCCTAGGAAGATCTTACTGAGTATACTATTATAAACAACCAAATTATATATAAACCATTTTTCATGTCACTTGTAGTAGGTTGTAGATCATGTTGTTTACAACAATCTTTGGGTTTCTTGTGTTGTTTAGGCAATGTGGTCGTTGCTGTTTTTTTTTCATTCATTTGGTACTTGGTGTTTTCCCATTCACTTGTACTAGTTCATTCCTGAAATTACATATGTGTATATTGGTTTTATTTTATATTTCAGTATGAGTTTGAGTTTTTTTGTGTTTATATTATCTCTCTCTTCCGTATGTGTTTTTTAGAGGATAATTCCTGCAATTTGGGTGTTTACCATACCCTCAGTGTTAGTTGAAAACATGGGGACTACTTGAGGTGGGACTTGGGGGTCACTATCTCCAATTGCACATTGTCGGACTAGGTGGGGTACACCATGTGGTGAGGGCGCTATAACAATCGCAACATTATTCAACATCTGGTGTGAATTATTTTTAAGAACAACATGCTTATTTTAGGAATATTTTGATGATCTTGAAGTTGTACAAGAGAAATTAAAATCCAATAAGCATATAGAAGTATGCTTATTTCTAGTGGTGAAGAAAAAAACAAGAGAAAATAAATATCATTTCATCAATGGATTAACAACATTCATAAGAATAATGATCTTGCGACTGTGTTATTTAACCAATTACTAATGAGGTTTGACGATGGGGTGCCTAACCTATTTATAATTATCATTAGGGAAGACGATTTTGGGGTCTATCTAAGTATAGTAAAAGGGTTGGTTATTGGGTTGGAGAACTAGGATCGATTAGATGATCGAATATTTTGAAATATAACTACTTTTTTACATATTAATTATAATCATTGGTAATATTATTGTGGAGAATCCATTTTAGGGAGTCTAAAAAACAAAGAAAATAGATTTTCTATGAACTAAACATTTTAAATACCATATATTGTTCTCTATCTTATTATTTCGGTATACGAGGTTATAATTGGAGATCTCATTGATTGGGTTGATAACCATAAAAAGAAATATAGTTTGAATTAGAATGGAATAATTTATAAAACTAAAATATTGTTTTACCCCACCTCATAGTGTTGAACATGACCTTGTGATATACACTTCTCATCATCCCTAGACCAGAAAACCACAAAACCATTATCTTAAATTTTTAGTTCATTCATCATTAGAGGATCTCTCTAACGAAAAATAATTATGTGAAATAAATAAAAAATCTCACTCAACCCACATTGATTTCTATACAATATTCTAACTCACACATTCATCATCAATCCGCTCAAAAATCAATTCTATAATTCCCAAAAATAATCAAGCACGAACATCCTTTTGATACCACTATGGGAGTGAATCCCGATCCAGAGCCAAAATTGAATGTGAAAAATATGAAATAAACCAGATGAAACATTTATGTGATAAATCAATTAAGAATGAATAAAAGAAACAAAAATTATTTTTTATCATGGAAAACCCATTCAATGTAGGGGACAAAAATAAATAATGGGAAAATACTAAAAATTACACTATAATGAGAGACTAAAAAATCCATGTATATTACCAAACATGAATTGTAGTGATAGAATAAAAAACCTAGTGTAAAAACCCAACCTTATATGCCTCTTTCTTTTCTCTGAAGAATCATCCATGTGACAATAACTACCCTTTTAGGACAAAACATCATGCTTAGAAATATATCTATGACAAACATCACACTTCTATAGAAACATGAGTCCTCACACTTCTGATATCTGGATCCATACATGATTCATCATCAACATGATTCTATTATACATCTTTGATGGAGTCTCCTTGATTTGAAAATCATGGCACCAAAGTATCTTCCTGATGGCTTGTAAGCTCCTTAAGGTCTATATATTAATAATGATCACCAACATATGAAATTTCCTAATTCATAGGATATCACAATTTATTTTCACATGTTCCATATCAACATATTGTATATTCTATGAAAAACACGGTATCCCATCACATCATAGATCTGTCATTGATGCTTCAGTCATCTTGTCCAATTCTTCTCACATGCTAGTTTAAACACCAGATCAACCTTCCTCTTCATAGTGAACTGCATCTTATTGAACTCCCTTGTAGTTTTCCATGCTCCTCCACATGATTAGAATTGAATGAATTCATACAAAAAATATTCCACATCAACCTATAATATAGAAACTATGTTCATATTTACTCTTTATGTATTAAATATTCCAATTTTTTACATTTATAGTATATAAAATATATCCATTAATGTTGGGAGAAAAACCACTACTAATGTTGAGGAAATAACTCTATTAATTAATTTTTGTATATAATAAATGGGTGTATCCCAATATTATTTAATAACCACATACTAATACACATAAGAAATATTTCAAAGATTGTTATCTTAGCATTTCACATCAATCCATGGTCATTTTCTATGGTTTTGATATTTACATGCATCCCATAGTATTTTAAAATAATAAAAACATTTTTTTCAATATCCCATTAAAAAACACATATTAAAAGCAATTAAATTTATTCATTTTAAAAATCGGGGTTCTGTTTTATTCAATTATATTCATGTAAATCAAACACCATTTTTTGTTTTTAACCATCTCCGACATGCTTATAAATATTATAAAATAATTAAAATAGTTTATTTAGTATGGTTGAGCCCTCCATAGATATGATTTATGCATTTTAAACCCTTACACTTAAAAAAATAATTCACGGACAATTTTACTATTATGTTACATCAATATGAGTAATTTTTCTATGGTTTTTATGCAGTCACATTTTAGTGTTCTAAAATACTGAAATTGTTCTTCAAATCATGTTTTTTAAAATAATAACTCTAATGGAGACATGCTTAGTGCCTTTAATGTATAAATAATTTACATGTTTTCATCAATAGATTTCATGGAAATTTTAGGTCATTTTCTTTATTCGAATACATCACCTTCTAATTTTAATTGTTTCTAAATATTTTAAAACTAAATATTTAGTTAGTTTGATCACACTACATGTTAGAATGATGTTTCAGCTATATGTAAACATTAAAAATAATTGGAACATAATTTTCCTACTATTTATTATAAATATATTATTTTTACTATGTGATATTACCATTATAAATACATTTTTGTAATTAAAATATGATTTTATAACCATTCTAGGAAAATGAAAACATTGATGGATATGAGGTTAGTTCCTTCATTTTAAAAATATTTTTAAGGTTGCATAAATTTGATTTCATGAAAATTGGTGTTTGTTTTTTTTTCATTTCTCCCACCCACCTCATGTGATTAATTAAATTAAAATATTTTTAAAACAAAATAATATCTTGGTCTCAGAACACCACATGTTATATTGACATGACATTTACTCGTACAAACCCATAATAATTCAAAACTATATTTATTATATTTATTTTAAATATGATGTCGTTTTAAATTTTATTAACCTTTTCACACATGTTTTAATATTTTATAAACAATAAAATGATATTTTAACAATAGTAACTAAAAGACAACTTAGATTGACATGTTATTAGTTTTCACATTTCAAAAATAAATATATAAATTTGTTTCTATGATTTCAATTATTGTCTCATATTTTCCGTAATTATTTATAATTATTATATGGAATTAATTTGATATCAGGAAGTGAGATGGAATAAAATTAAGAGTCTAGATGTTCCAAGAATAAATGTTTAAAATAATTAAATATTTTTAATTGATCTTGTGATAAGTTATCAAGAAAATGTTGAATAACGACTAAATGGGTCCTCAGATAAAAAATCTGAAGTAATAGTTTCATTTTGAGGAGTGATTTTACTATAGGTGCAACCTATCATCAGCCAACGTGTGTCAACAATGAAGATTAATTTTTAGAATTTTAATAAATAATAATAAATTCGGGAATTTATTTATTCATATCAATTTGGCGAGGCCACAATGTTTCCATTTTTTAAATAAGACTTTAGGAAGAGATCCAGTGTGAGGATGATAACCCTGTAATTCCATGGAGGCTTTGTGGAGGAAACTTGGATATTTCTATTAGTGGCTAACGTTTATGGGAATTGGGATCAGAGATCAATATATTCCATTCCTAATAGATCTCACTCATGGCTGCAATATGACAATATATCTTCTCTAGTGAGAGATCCAACCCTGAGGTTGGATTTGTAAATTGGTTTTCTCATCTTTTTTGGATTAATTAATGAATATGGACAAACCCATGATGCTGTTGAACTACTTTACAATTGTTCTTAATGGATGGGTTTATTTTTTATTATTTTTTAGTATAATTTTTTATTAATAATTATTATTGATTTATTCATCATTATAATAGGAATGGATCAAGGATATAATAAACTATGTGTGAGGTTCATTCCTTGTGTTGTTCAATGTAAAGTTTATCCCTTGATATTTTATTCACATTTTTGTTCTTCATTGTTTATGAATGATCGATCATTGTGCCTTTATTTCTCGGTGTAATGATCTTATATTGATGATCCAGCATCAAGAAAACCTAGAGGAGGTGAGAGAACATTGGAAATGGACGAATCAATGTGGTTCAGGAATAATCATTCATCTGACGATTTATGACCAGATGATCAGAATTAGATTTTGGAACCAATTAAGGATCCAAGACTCACTGATTCAGTGCAATGATGACGACGCAGCCTTGGATTTGTTGTTTTGAGGAAAACAGATCTCCAAAATGACATCATGATCATCAAACGAACAAGATGAAAAATAATGATGACTCTATAAATTTATGAAGATCTCGACATGTAATTTGTATTAAATAAATTGTGGGCACCCTATAATGGTGGCTAGGTAAACCCTATCACACAACATGTTGGATCCTCCCCAACACATGGAGTTTATCTTAGAAGATACACAACCACAGGGCAAACTACACTGGTTTCCAACATGGTGTGTACTCACCCGCATGGCTTGGATGAAACGGTTATGTGGATTACCCCATGTATTGGTGCATGAGTAGAGACTGATATGTTGAAGGAATGTACTATTATATGACTACTACATATGGGTGGAACTCAGATAGTAGAACAAGATGTTTGTTCCTTTCTACATTCTCTGTCCACCTTTTATACATGACATGGTCTGATGACATGGGACCTTGAACATAGATAGTACCTGGGGTCAATGGATACTACATTTGACCTTACTACACATCATGTATCCCTTTTGTAATGGATTGATTCTCTTTTCCACCGTATCATACACAAGATTAATTATTGTTTGATCCCTTGATCATCTCCTTGAAGGTTGGTGAGTTTCAATTCCTGCTCATAAGAGTATGATCCCATTAGAAAAATGTCCTGGTTAGATTTCATGGATTCCATAGAGTGGCCCAGAGCAAATATCTATTCACCTTAATGACCAAATAAGAGTCTGTCGTATTAAAATGACCAACATCACTGAGAATCGATCCTCTACATTGCATTTTAATTCATATAGAAATGATAGTTTTAGCCATGACCCTAGATGTGATTCTCATATGTTGTATCATATCTCTCTTCAGATCTATCAATGTATTTCTCTTTATCTAATGATTTTAACTAATGAATAGTACATCATAGATGAACTTCATCAGTGCTATCAGACTCTATAGTGTGTTTCATCAGATGATTGCTTTCATGAATCCTCAAGCTAAATCACTAGTGGTGGTATGCAATAATTGTGACTTACCTCTAGATGGTTTATCTTGGATGAGTACATCTTGATATTCATGTTATATTCTATAAACATATAATTGTGTATAACTTAATATATATTTATGTGATTTATTGAATTGTCATTTTGAGGCATCCTTCTAAGTATCGTTATACTCACACCAACATGGCCTTTTACTACACATGTCATGTCTTGTGAACACGAGAACCCTTTTGATGGAGTCCTAGGTGGACCAAGATGACAACCAGGACCAGACGATACATTGTGTGTTGAGACAGACTAAGGTATTCCTGTAACATCATACATGAGTCCATGTAACTTTTCTCTACTAGATGGGCATTATGGTTTGTTGACTATTTTTCCAAAATTGTATTCTAGTTCAGTTTAATTTAATTTATTTAATTTTGTCATACTATGCCTGTTGGCATAGTGGTACGTAGGAATTTGTTTCTTAGTGGTTTTTACATTTCATTATTTGTGGGCATGGAGATGTGTGTCTACTATAGGTACCTAGAAAATGCATCACATGTTAGTGATATTAGTACACAGTGCATTTCCCTATCCCCTGGCCTATTGGAGGCAGACAAGGAGAGTCGTGGAACTTTCCCCACTGGGACGGGTAATGAATGAGTGGTATCAGAGCTGTCTATTCTACATTCAGGCAGTTAGTATATGGTATTGGTTTGGGGAAACTGTGTTATGTGTTTCGAGTTTGGATTTCTAGACAGGGACTCCAGTGTTGGTGAGGGTGGAAAATGTTTACATACACCATGACTATAATAACCTACCATTAGACTCGGTACATGAGAATATTTTTTGTTGGGAAAACAATTGTACATGAATCATAAAATCAATGGTTTTTGGATTCCAGGTCCTTATTGATTCATCTATTCAGATATAATCATTTTCTGTGGTACATATTATTTAAATACATTATTCTTCATTGACACATACAAGATAGGATATATCAGCTCGAGCCTGAGGATGACCTCATCAATGAGGAGCCTTTATTACAGAGACCAATTTTCCAAATGTCACCTCTAGGTGGCTCACCATACATTCCACCTCCTTTGGTGGAGCACAAGGTACCCGCAATACTAGAAAATGAGGAGCATATGATGAGTATTCTTCACCAATTTCAGTGATAGAGACCCCACATGTTATGAGGTGATCCCAACCCTCAAGAAACAGAGTAATGGTTTAAGGATGTGACCATAGTTTTCCATCTATTCAGAAAACCAGTGGATTGTATGCTGTTACTAGCAATAATCCTTTTGTAGGTCTCAACTAGGCAATGGTGGAGTTTGGATTTCCAGAATCACGATGAGGTTACTCTTTTATGGACAAAGTTTGAGAACCTATTTAGAGGGTATTTCTCTTATGTTATGATTTCTGATGTGTGTATACATGAGATTCTTCAAATCCACCAGGTCATCATGAAGGTGGCTGATTATTCATCAAGTTTCACCAAATTCCCAAGTACTTGATTAATATGGATAGCGAATATTAATTTAGGGATTGGACATTTGATTGAGGTTTACATAGAGAAATATAATGCAGAATTATCCCTCTGATCATCCCTACATATACATGGGTGCTAGACAGAGCATTGGTGCAGAATGATTCTTAGCTCTGTAGACAATCCTAGAGATAGTTAGCAATGGACTGGTAGGTGCAGATACCATGGTAGTGGGGTGCCGATGTTAGACATAGGTATCCCGACGTGGGATACGTTCCCGGAGGATGACCCATGATAGTGGATAAACATTTCATGGCTCTCAGGATGAGTCTAAATAGCATAGGGTGGGGTGATTACAATCATGTTATATTTGAGGAAATCTTGCTCATGTTTTTCCAAACTGTTGTGATGATGATAGGGAGACAACGGATGGACCACTAAGGTAGAAGTATCCATAGGATCAGGGAGTTTCAAAGGGTGGTGGAAAAGGCAGAAAAGATGAGAGATCAACAGGTGGAGGTTGACGTTTATACTTACTTCCACCACCACCGTTATATGGTCAACTTCAAGCTTAGGGAGATATTTGAAGGGTTGGGGAAATCCGCATGCGGTGGAAGCATATGAACTAGGGGATCTGAGAATTATTTGATGTTCAATATATGTCTTCCCTCTTCTAGCTTCCCTAATAATATGTGTAGGTTCTCATCATTCATTTCTTTAGTCATATATTTAACAATACCATGGGATTCACGTTGAACCGTTGGATTGAACCTTACTCTTGGAGACCACTAGTTTGGGAGACTCGATGATGAAGCATCATTACCGGCAGAGTGAAATTACATTGGGAGTTGAAATTTTTTATTAAAACGTCTTGGTGATAGAGTTATGTTCTAACGATGAAATTCTTTGCAACTGTTGGTTATCTTCAGTCCTTTCACATATAGAATAGTTTAGGTTAGTGGTGCATTATGTTGACATCAGTGGAATGTGGTTTCCTTTTTTGATGAAAAAGAAACCCAGGAATCATAGGATGGACTAATACATGGGAGGGTGTAGGTGATAACTCATCAGTTATATAGTCTGACCCTCGATTAAACTAATGTTATGAGTTTGGTGTTCACATTAGCAATGGCGTAGTACGAGGTCGTCATCCCTGTAGATTTTATAAGATTACCTCCTCGTTAGGATATAGACATCTACATTGATCTACACTATGGGATGACACAGATATCTACAACAGCATATCATATGGCCCCCACATAGCATTGTGGGTTGATAGTATAATTGGAGGATTTGCAGAGAAAGGTATTCTTGATATGCAATGTTTCACCCTTGGTGGCCCTAGAGTTTCACCCTAGGTCACCCAAGTTTTTCACCCTGGGTTGTCCTAATATTGTCTTCCAAAATGGATGAGTGGAGCTTTAGGTTGTCTGTAGACTACCAGGGCATGATCCAAGTGATCTTGAAGAGAATGTATACACCAAAGAGGATCAATGAACTCTTTGATCAGTTGAGATGGGAATGAGGGTTCTCATATGCAAACCTTGGATTAGGGTCACACTATCTACGAGTATAGAACGTGAATATATCGAAGATTAATTTTAGATGTTGCAATAGTAATTATGAGTACTTTGTGATTCCCTTGGATGTGATGAATTCCCTATCAGTTTTAATGGGATTGGTGAAATGAATATTATAGCCTTACATAGAACAATTCATGGTGGTCTTCATCAATGATATCCTTGTGTACTAAAGCGTCTAAGGTGGATAATTAGAGAAAAATAAGTATTGATCTAGAAATTCTTTGAGATCTGCAGATTTACTTGAAGCTCTTGAAGTGCCAGTACCAGATTTAGATGGTCCATTTTCTGGGACATGTTATATCATTGAATGGATTTTTAGTGGACCCTACAAAGTTGGTGGTAGTGTTAGCATGTGTTCCAACTGGGAGTGTGACAGAGGTGTTTATATTCTTTGGGATGTTAGTATATTACTGTATATTCATTCCCAATTTCACCAAGATATTAGCACCTATGACAGATTTGACTCAAAAGGGAATCCATTTGTGTGTAAAAAGATGTTCTAGTAGGTAATTTTTTAGTTGAGGTATAGTTTGGAGAGCACCATGATCTATAGATTATCAGAAGAGGTTTTCAAGTATGTAGTGTTTTGTGGTAGATTAGGAACACTTATTTGGTTTTTTTCTGATTTTTAGTAATGTGTTAATTGCCAATCATACACTCTATTTGAGACAACATAAGAAGAATTACAAGACTCGTTAATTATAGTTGGTTGGGATAGTCTTCACAATAAAGATATGGTGAAACTACCTGCTGGGTGAGTGGTTTACAATCTATACTGATAAATATATTCCAAATAATATATTCTATCAGAAGGATATGAACTTGAGAGAGATACGGTGGATAGAGTTACACTAGTATTATGATTCTGATATTGCCTACACCCCATGGAAGGGGACATGGTGGAATATGCTTTTAGAAGATGATCGAGTTTATAGTTATTGGATGAGGCATCTAAGCAGTTTTTATAGTGACCCAGCCATTTATTAAATTACTATTACATCATTTCAAAGATAAACAACATAATAGTATTACGCATAGAGGATCCAACGGTATAGTATCTTGGGCATACTAGGACCCCACATAACAAATACAACATCAACCATAAACATTTATTTAATTTCTTCTTCACTAGATTCTTAGTGTAACTTGTCCTCTCCTTAGTACATGTATCCACCTGGGGATATACATATAAAGGGTTGATCAAGAATCCCAGTAAGAGGAAAGATAGGAACAATATATCATGCGGTGTTCATAATCATAACATAGTAAAAACATCATGAACATGAGAGGAGCATAAATAAAAGACTTGAAATGTGGAAATGCATAAAAATGAAACATCATGTCTTAGTGGTTAACTACAACACATACTTATGAACCAAGCTAGGATCTTGTTCAAACATCATTTCACATTTACTCATGATATTCATCACTTTACCCAATGCATTGGAGCGCTATATAATTCCGGGCGCACCCGTCACATCATAACATTATCATTTATCATGCATGCCGTAATGAACATATAACATAAATAAACAAAACTAACCCATGAAAAGTAATGGTTTGAATCTCATAAGAACACATTCATAAACTTTGGGTTCCCAAAAGAAATAGGGAATAACATACATGATACAATAACCATCAACTATGAATGAGAGGTAAAAGTTGAGTTCTTAAGAGAAGAGTTCTTTCGGAAAACATTTGTATTGACATAAAATTCATTAGAAGACATGTATATCCCAAAAAAGGAATTAAAATAATGAAAAAATGATCTTTAATGAGTTATCATATCAAAAATGGAGTGAAAGAGGTAGAACCCTAAGGATGAAAGTTGGGTTTGAGAATTTCCCCTCACCTTGTACCCGAATGTCTCCTTCTATTTAATGTCCTTTATAATGACATTATATTCATTAATTAGAAGTTCAAAAACCTTTTATACATTAATAGGGTTCATTCTGGTATCATTGTTTCATATTATGTTCCTTTGGATGACTTATAGAGATTAAAAACATTGTTCGGGGATGTTCGTTTTTATGGTTTTCTTGAGTGGTTCACTTGTATTCTTAAATTGAAGTTTTGGTAGAAGATGGGTAAACATACAGAAATGATATTACATGTTTTTTGTGATATTATAGGAGCTTGAATGATTTTATAATTAATTATATTAGATCCATGTGGGTGTATCATTAGATAAGAATTAAATGATTATTATTTGGGTTAGTTTGAGCGATTTTTGGATCACAACAAATTTTTTTTAACATTTCAATTAGTAATATGGCCATAGGTTATTTCCAGAAGGTAAAATAAAAAATAATACATTTAAAATATTCTAGTTCAACCATAAAAATGGTTACATGACAAGATCTGAAGGTAAAAACTGAATAAGAGAGCATTTCGTTTTTGAAGGTGATAAATTAACACCTCATGAACAACGTTCTCTTTAATAAAATAAAAGGAAGAGGGAAAGGGTGTGGGTGATATAAAATCCCATTAGAATCATAAAATTATAGTATATGTATAATAATTGAGCTTCAAAACAATTTGGACGTATATTTGAGGAGAGATATCAAGAAAGGAACTTGAACATGAAAGGAAATTAAAGGAGAAGAGGGAGGGGAATTACCTCTTGAATCCTTCACTTGAGAACCTCCTTAAGGGCCTAAGCTTGGTCTTTTGATGATACCACAAGCACTTGGACGTGGGGGAGGTGATATGGGAGATTATTGGGCAGAGCTTAGACAATGCATGAAGCTTGAGAGGTGTGGTTTGGCAAGAGGAGGGGGAGGGCATATTTATACATGAGGAGGGAGGTGTTTTTAGTATAAAATTTTAAATAAAATAGTATATTAGGAGTTAGACTTGTAATAGTAGTTTTTTGACATCCAAAATCATATATTAGTATAATATAAATCGTTTTAGGCTTTAAGTATTCTTTATAATTCTAATTCATTAATTTTATTAAAAGAAATGTGAAAGAAAGAGAAAAAGGCACTTTAAGAAATCACCTTTTGATATTAGGCTTTGGAAAGTTTTTTCAGGTTTGAGAATTTTATTTATTGTATTTTAAGGAACCATTTATTAAATTTAATATAATTTGGCCGAAACTAATCTTCTAGAATGTTTATGTCATCATTAAATCATTAATGATGCAATTTAGTATACACTGATTATGCGAAAAACTGTATTTTTTACTATTCACCCGAAAATTGAAGTATTTCAGAAAAAACAAAAACATTTACCCCTACCATTTATCGATGTTAAGAATTAAAAAATAAATTCCATTTTTAAGAATAATTTTCTAAATATTATTAATTTAATATTTTATTAAAATCATAATTTACTTAACAAACAGTTTTTAAGATTAAAACTAATTTTATCGTGCATCCAAAAATTACGTAGGGTCTTATAAAATTATCTAAAAACTGTAAGACATTGATTTAATAATTTATGAATAAATTATATGGAAATAAATATTGTTTTAAATTAATTAATTAATTATAAAAAATTATTTATGATTTAGAACATACCAAAATGTTTACAATAGTCAAATTGCCACTTTCTAAGATGTCTAAATTTTATTTTTTTTATTCAAAGGTAATGTTACTCTTATGTTGGATGATTTACTATTCATAAGGGTCATATTACTATTCATAAGGTTATGTTACTATTCATAAGGGTAGGTCACTATTCAACAAAAATTATTTTTGTTTCATTAGACTCCAAAAATCATATTGAACACAACCGTGTATGCCAGATTTTCAAAATTTCTATCATAAGTGTGAAAAACTTATGTTTAAAGGTTACTTATCACTTAGTAGTTCATTATTTTGTGCTTTCATGTTATTTTATGACATAAATATAAGAAGGAAATTTTCATTGAAAAACATTGGGTCGTTACATTCTTCCCCCCTTTAGAAATTTCTCCACTGTAATTTCACTTTACACAAATAGGTGAGGATAATTCTCCTTCATTACATCTTCTGGTTCCCAAGTTTCTCCCTCAAACTTATTGTTCCTCCAAAACACTTTGACAAGATGGGTTGTCTTGTTGCGTAGAACCTTATCTCTCCGATCCAGAATCATTACTGGCTACTCCTTATAGGAGAGATCATCTTCTAACTACACCACCTCGGAGTTTAGTACATGTGAGGGGTCTAGTATGTAATTCCTCAGTAGTGATACATGAAACACATCATGAAATTGAGCCATAGTTTGTGGAAGTGCTAGACGATAGGCCACAGATCCTATGCAGTCAAGGATCTCAAAGGGGCCAATATACCTAGGTCTTATCTTCCCTTTCTTCCCAAATCACATGACTCTCTTCCATAGAGATATTCGAAAGAAGACTTTATCTCCAACGTCGAACTCCAAGTCCCTTCGACAGTTGACAGCATAGCTCTTTTTCCGACTTCGAGCAGATTTGATGTGTTTCTGGATGACTTGAACCTTCTCGGTCATCTCTTGAACAAGATTGGGTCCATGTAGCTTCCTTTCTCGAACTTTATCCCAATAGGTTGGAGTTCTACATCGCTTCCCATAAAGAGCTTCATATGAAGCCATTTGAATACTCGAGTGGAAGATTTTGTTGTATGAGAACAAAACAAATGGGAGATGCTGATCCCAACCACCTTTGAATTCCATAGAGCAGGTTCTTAGCATATCTTCAAGAATCTAAATAGTCCGTTCATATTGGTTATCATTTTGGGGGTGATAGGTCGTGCTGAAATTTAATTCAGTACTCAAAGCATGTTGAAGGCTCCTCCAGAATTTAGATGTGAACTTTGGATCATGGTCAGAGGCAATTGAGAGTATAACATCGTGTAGTCTCACCACTTCCTTCACATATATCCTTGAAGATTGTTCATGAGAGAGGTCTTCCCAAATAGCGATAAAATGGGCAGTCTTGGTGAGTCAGTCAACCAAAACCCATATCTCATTGTTTCCCTTTGATGTCTTTGGGAGACCCATGACAGATTCCATAGTAACATTTTCCCATTTCCACATGGGTATAAGCAATGGCTGCATCATTCCTTTGGACTTTTGTCACTCAGCTTTAACTTGCTGACATACCCATCACCTTCATATATATTATGCAATCTCCTTCTTCATGTTATCCCACCAGAAGTGTTCTTGGAGATCACAGTACATCATGGTACTCCCAAGAAGGATAAAGAAAGTTAATCTATGTGCAGTATCCAATAGCTTCTTCTTTATCCCGGGTGATGAAGGCACACAAAGCAGCATTCCAAACCGAATCCCAACATCATCATCGATATGGAACTCTTGCAGCTTCCCTTCTTTTACTGCATTCACCCTCTTTTGTATCTCCACATCATCTCTTCGTGCTTCCTTAATATTCTCCTAGATGGATGGTTGTGCAATGATTTGGGAAAGGTAGGATGTATCCCCTGCCCTTACAGTTCCCAAATCCATCATTTTCACATCCATGAAGATAGGGTCTTTCTCAATCCGCAACATGGATAGAGTAGCTGGTTATTTTCTGCTTAGAGCATCAGCTACCTTGTTCGCCTTTCCAAGATAATAATGAATAGAGCAATCGTAATTCTTGATTAGCTCTAACCATCTCCTTTTACGCATGTTGATCTCCTTTTTTGTGAATATATACTTTAGGATCTTGAGGTCGGTGTATTTGTCACACTTCTCACCATAAAGGTAGTGCTGGAAGATTTTCAAGGCAAAAATCACAGCAGCCAGCTATAGATCATGCGTTGGGTGGTTCTTCTCATGGATATTCAACTATTGTGAGGTGTAGGCTATCACATTATCATTTTTCATGAGTACAAAACCCAATCCTTTCTTTGAAGCATCACTGTATATCATAAAACTTTCTCCACTTTTTGGTATTGTGAGTACAGGTGAAATGATCAGCCTTCTCCTTAGCTCCTTAAATATTCCCTCATATTCTTCCGTCCAGACATACTTTACCCATTTCCATGTTAACATAGTTAGCGGGCTTGACAATCATGAGAATTTTCTCAGAAAACATCGGCAGTACCCAGTTAATCTAGGAAAACTATGGATTTCTGTGACACTAGAGGGCCTGGGCCATTCCTCAATCACCTTTGTCTTTGAAGGATCCACAGAAATTCCCTCACTTGTGATCAGATGTCCCAAGAACGTGACTTGATTCATCCAAAATTCACACTTGCTGAACTTGGCGTACAATTTCTCCTTTCTCAATGTCGCCAACACAAGTCTTAGATGTTCTTTATGTTCCCCCTTGCACGTGGAGTAGATGAAAATATCATCGATAAACACTACCAAAAATTTGTCGAGGTAATGCTTAAAGACTCTATTCATCAAATCCATGGATATTGCAGGGGAATTATTAAGTCCAAAGGGGATCACTAAAAACTCAAATTGCTCATACCTTGTACGGAAGGCAGTCTTTTGAATATCTTCCATCTTCACCTTTACCTGATGATATCCCAAACGAAGATCCACCTTTGAGAAGTATTGAGATCCTCTTAACTAATCGAACAAGTCATCAATCCTTGGAAGAGGATACATGTTCTTTATGGTGATCTTGTTGAGTTCCCAATAATCGATACACAATCGCATTGTTCCATCCTTCTTCTTCACAAAGAGCACTAGCGCACCCCAAGTTGATGCACTAGGGCGTATGAACCCTTTGTCCAAATGCTCTTGAAGCTTCCTCTTTACCTCCTCCAGTTCGATAAGAGCCATCCTATAGGGGCACTTCGATATAGGAGTAGCTCCAGGTATGAGTTCAATAAAGAACTCTACCTCACTCTCCTGGGTAATTCCAGGTAACTCTTTGGGAAATACATCACCGTATTCCCTCACAATGGTCATTTCCTCAAGGTTGGAACTTTCCTTCGACTCAACCATTTGGGCGAGGTATGCTTCTTCATAGGGGATCAACACCCACACCAATGAAGGATTTTTCAAAGGAGATTCATGATCTTCCTTGAATTTGTAGAGGATCATGGGATGGTTTGGAATATTAAAAGATATTTCCTTTTTCTGACTGTTGATATGTGCTCTATATGATGAGAGCCAGTCCATTACCATTATAGCGTCGACTTCCACCTAGGGAAGTATTATGAGATTTTCTGGAAGAATCTTACCTCATACGCCAATGGGAGAAGAGTCAAACACTTGGGTTGCATTGATTTCACCAATTGGTGTTTTTATAGATATATCTACTTCAAGGTTTCGGGGCTTCGATTCTATAGTTCTAGCAAACATGCAAGACATAAAGGAATACATAGAACCAGAATCAAATAAGACATTTTCCATTCTTGAGTGAATATGAAGTGTACCTTGTACGACTTCATTATCATGCTCCACCGCCACAGTAGTGATGGCATAATCATTCTCTTGTTCCTTTGGCTTTGGTGGCTACTAATGTTGATTACCCACAAGTGCTCGAGGTTTAGTGCACTGGTTTTCATAGTGCCCTTTCTCCAAATAGTTGTAGCATTGAACCATGAGTCGTTATCTCCTTTCATCAGCTACATTCTCCTTCCTTTTTGTGTCTTTTCGACACTCTTGATCATGGTGTCCTTCTATCCCACACTGGAGGCATTTCCCTATCCCTTTGAGTCAGTTCCCATGGTGAAACTTCCCACATTTTTGGCATGTGGGTCATTGATTTTTCTTCCAGCCTTTTTCACTAGATCCACTAGCTTGAATCTCCATATTTCATTTCTTATCCCCATAGTCATGAGACCCTTCTCCAAACTCCATCTCCACATTGAGAGCACACCGAACAACTTCTTTATAACTCCCAGAGTCTCAAATTACAAGGGCCTTTCGAAGGTGTTGTTTTAATCCACTAAAGAATCTATCAATTTTTCTATCATTGTTGATAACAAAACCCAAAGTATACCTTACAAGCCTTGTGAAATTCACTTCTTAGGTTGTGACAGATTCTCCTTCTTTTTTCTTGAGCTCTATTAATTCTCTCTCCATCTTCATGCGAAGAGTTTGTGGGAAATACTTATTAAGAAACATTATCTTAAAGTCTTCCAATTCCATCTCTTCAATTTCCTCTCTTGTCTTGGTGTCCTTAATCAAATCCCACCATTGATCAGATTCTCCATATAGACGATAAAAAGATAGAGTCACCTTCTCCTTCTCAAAATAGTGAAGCATGGAAAAGATCATCTCCATGGAGTTGACCCACTGTTCCGAAACTAGTGGATCAGAAGATCCACAAAACATCGGTGGTCGTTGCCGCATAAAACCTTCAATAGCCAGTTGCTCCCTCTTTGGTGAAGGAGGAAGTTCCCTATTATTATGGTTATTTTTTATAACCTGAGATAATTTGGTAAGCATCGCCATGAATTTTTGAACTCCACCTTCCAAATCATTGGGGATGTTGTTCGAGAAATCATTGTATTGGCCCTCGAAAGAGTTGTTGGCCTGATTTCTCCTGGTTCCAACCATTTTCTAAAATAGAAAATGTTAGAACAAAACATAAGTAAACAAGTCATGAATAACGTTTTCATTTAGAAAATTATACCAAAAACATAACATATGGGATCCCTAGGTAAATACTCTTGTGTGCATTTTTTTACTTAGTCTCATACTAGAGGTTTTTTCTAGGGTTCACTAAATACTAATTTCCAAATTAACTAAACCTTGCCTCTGATACCAACTATTGAAACCTGGGCTTTTCTTAAATTACTATTACACCATTTAAATGATAAACAACAAAATAGTATTACACATAGAGGATACAAAGGTTTAGTATCTTGGGAAAACTAGGACCACACATAACAAATAAAACATCAACCATAAACATATATTTAATTTCATCTTCACTATATTTGTAGTGGCACTTGTACTCTCCTTAATACAGGTATCCACCTGAGGATATATATCAAAATGGGTGATCTAGAAGCCTAGTAAGAGGATAGGTAAGAACAATATATCATGGGGTGAGCATAATCATAACATAGGCAAAAGATCATGAACATGAGAGGAGAAAAAATAAAAGACTTGAAATGTGGCAATGCATAAAAATGAAACATCATGTCTTAGTGGTTAACTACCACACATACATGTGAACCAGGCTATCATCTTGTTCACAAATCATTTCACATTTACTTATGAGATTCATCACTTTAACCAATGTATTGGAGCGCTATATAATTCTAGGCACACCTGTCACATCATAACATTATCATTTATCATGCATGACACAATGAACATATAACATAAATGAACATAACTAACCCATGAAAAGTAATGGGTTTCATCTCATAATAACACATTCATAAACTTTGGTTTCCCAAAAGAAAGAGGGAACAACATACTTGATACAAGAACCATCAACATTGAATGGAGGTAAAAGTTGAGTTCTTAAGAGAATATTTCTTTCAAAAAACATTTGGATTGACATAAATATCATTTGAAAAAATGTATATTCCAGAAAAGGAAAGAAAGTTATGAAAAAATTATATTTAAGGAGTGATCATTTCAAAAATGCAGTGAAAGAGGTAGAACCCGAAGGATAAAAGTTGGGTTTGAGAATTTCACCTTACCAAGTACCAGAATGCCTCCTTCTCATTAATGTCCTGTATAATGACATTATATTCATTAATTAGACATTCCAAAACCTTTTATACATTAATAGGGTTCATTCTGGTTTCATTTTGAGATATTATGTTCCTTTGGATGACTTATAGAGTTTAAAAACATTGTTCGAGGATGTTCGTTTTTATGGTTTTCTGGAGTGGTTCACTTGTATTCTTAAATTGATGTTTTGGTAGAACATGGGTAAACATACAGAAATGGTATTACATGTTATTAGTGACATTACAGGATCTTGAATGATTTTATATTTAATTATATTAGATACATGTGGATGAATCATTATATAAGAATAAAATGATGATTATTTGGGTTAATTTGAGCGGTTTTTGGATCACAACAAACTTGTTTTAACTTTTCACTTAGTAATATGGCCATAGGTTTTTTCCAGAAGATAAAATAGAACATAATACATATAAAATATTCTAGTTCAACCATAAAAATGGTTTCATGACCAAATATGAAGGTAGAAATGGAAGAAGAGAACATATCATTTTTGAAGGTGATAAATTAACACCTCACGAACAATGTTTTCCTTAATAATATTAAAGTAAGAGGGAAAGGGTGTGGGGTGATATAATATCCCATTAGAATCATAAAATTACATTATATGTATAATAATGGATTTAAAAAACAATTTTTATGAATATAGGAGGGGAGAGATCAAGAAAGGAACTTGAACTTGAAAGGAAATTAAAGGAGAATAGGGGGGAAATTACCTATTGAATCGTTCACTTGAGAACCACCTTAAGGTCCTAATCATGGACTTTTGATGAGACCAGAAGCTCTTGGACGTTGGGAAGGGTCTATGGGAGATGATTGGGCAGAGCTTAGAAAATGCTTGAACCTTGAGAGGTGTCGTTTGGCAAGAGGAGGGGGAGGGATTATTTATACATGAGGAGGGAGGTGTTTTTAGTATAAAATATTTAATAAAATAATATATCAAGATTTAGACTTGTAATAGTACTTTTTTGACATCATAAATCATATATTAATATAATATCAATCGTTCTAGGCTTTAAGTATTATTTATTATTTGAATTCATTAATTTATTAAAAGGATACTGAATGAAAGAGAAAAATGCACTTTAAGAAATCACCTTTTGACTTTAGGCTTTGGAAAGTTCTTTTTAGGTTTGAGAATTGGATTTATTGTATTCTAAGGAACCATTTATGTAATTTAATATAATTTGGCCGAATCTAAAGTTCTATAATGTTTATGTCATCATTACATCATTAATGATGCAATTTAGTATACAACGATTATGCGAAAAACTGTATTTTTTACTATTCACCGGAAATTGAAGTATTTCAAAAAAACACAAAAATTTACCCCTAACATATTTCGATTTGTAGAATCCAAAAATTATGTCCATTTTTAAAAATAATTTTCTAAATATTAATAATTTAATATTTAATTAAAATCATAATTTACATAAAAAACAGTTTTTAAGATTAAAACTAATTTTATAGTGCATCCAAAAATTACGTAGGGTCTTAAAAAATTATCTAAAAACTATAAGACATTGATTAAATAATTTATGAATACATTATATGGAAATAAATATTCTTTTAAATTAATTAATTAATTATAAATAATTATTTATGACTCAGAACATACCAAAACGTTTACTAAGGTCAAATTGTCACTTTCTAAGATGCCTAAATTTTATTTTATTATTCATAGGTACTGTTACTCTTATATTAGATGATTTACTATTCATAAGGGTCATATTACTATTTATAAGGGTATGTTACTATTCATAAGGGTAGGTCACTATTCACCAAAAATTATTTTTGTTTCATTAGTCTCCAAAAATCATCTTGAACACAACCGTGTATGCTGGATTTTCAAAATTCTAAACATAGGAGTGGGAAACTTTTGATTAAAGGTCACTTATAACTTAGTAGTTCATTATTTTGTGTTTTCATGTTATTTTATGACATAAATATAAGAAGGTAATTTTCATTGAAAAACTTTTTGTCGTTACAGTTTGCCTCATTGTAGATATCCTTCAGGGATAGAGATGGGGGACCTTTCCTCCTATCGATGGTTGTTAACCCTACACTATTATACTAATTAGGGTAGGCAGAACATGAAGATACCGACTATGAGCCTCTACAAGAACAAATATCTACATGACATGCTACTGATGGATATTCAAATGGTGTCGATCACATCATCCATTTCATTGGACGCAATGTGGAGCAGTGTCGTTATATGAGTAGGTTTTTAGGGATTATCATATGTCCCATTTGGTTGTACAATCAGGTGTGGCTATGATATACCATGACCATATACATTATTTTTAGGGGCCAATAATGATGTAGGGTGTTTCAGAGTATGTATCTCAGTGCCTTAATTTTATTCAAGTGAAGTTTGAGGAAAATATACTAGTGGGTCTGGATCTACCCCTTCAGGTGACATAGTGGAAGTGGGATGGGATATCGATTTAATTCATGCAGTGATTAACATGTACGTCTTGGGGACATGATGCAATCTGGATGATCATTTCCCAACTCTACATGTCATCCCACTTAAAAGTTATCTGATAGTAGAATTCAATAGAGAGACTCATATTATTATACATGCAGGAGATAGTATAACATCATGTAGTTCCATGAAATATTTACTTAGATCATGATAATCATTTTACATCATAGTTCTGGATGATATTGGAGGAGGAATTTGGGACTTATTTATTCATTAGAACAATATTTTACCCCCAAAGAGGCTACTAGACAAATCATACCATTCACGTTCTGGAAGAAATGTTATGGGCGTGCATGTTGGACTTCATACATAGCTGAGATAATCTCATACCACTATTGGAGTTTCATTACAACAACATATACCATTCCACCATTATTAAGGCACCATTTGTGGACTTGTACGGGTGATCCTATAGGTCAGCACATTACAGGACTGACCTGGGAGTGTCAACAATCATAGGGAAAGAAATTATGCGATCTACTATAGAGAAGGTAAAGATCATCTAAGAGTGGATGATGACTAAAAAGAGACTTCATAATTCATAAAATGATAAGAAACAGAGGCCATTGGGGTTCTTTGACGGACACCATGTTCTCCCTTAGGTCTCAACTAGATGAGAATTATCAATATTTGGATTGGGAGACAACTTATCTCCAAGGTTCATAAGACCATTTCAAATATTGTGTTGAGTTGATGTGGTGGATTACCAGATAGTTCTACCACTACAGTTTCACAAGGCACACGATGTACTCCACGTGTCAGATTTTTGGAGGAGCTTTCATGACCCATTGCACATCATATACTCAAGAGAGCTATACATCAAGGATGGTGAGACTTTTTCCTAGAACACAATGGAAATCGTGGAATTGTAGTAGAGGATCCTTCATGGGGGAGAGATTCTGTTGGTGCATGTTCAGTAGTATCATATAAATCTCTAATAGTGAACATGGAAGTGAGAGGATCCAATTCATGCATAGTACCTACATCTCATTGAGTTGCCTAGTTTCTGGATTTTTACGTAAGTAAATCATTAAGGTTGGGAGGCCATAATTTCAAAAACATTATATTGTATTATTTTTAAATAATATATGGAATAAATTAAATACTAGGAGCTAAGACAGGGTGTAATTTCAAGGCCCAGTCTGCCAAAAATAAATATTCAAAATATATTTAATTGTGCTCGAGCCGTTCTTATAAAGATGAATAATAACTTCTAAATGTTTTCAAAATTAATAAATCTATGTAAACAGTTGTGTTCAAATCCGAGATTTTACCCTTGGTGCAACCCAAAATTGGATGGCACTGGTCAATAATGAAAATTAGTTTTTAAATATTTAATGAATAAAATTGAGTGATGAATTTTTATAATTTTTAATTTTTTTTCAAAGTAGAAATGTTTACTTTTTTTAAATAATCCTATTATTAAAGGATCCATGGTGGGGATAATAACCCTAGAATTCCATGGAGGCTCATGAGATGATCCTTGGGATTTCTCTCGACAATAGACGATGATGATACGTGGGATCAGAGATTGAACGACGTCATTCAAGATTGATCTCTTCAATGGAAATGATTCGACAATAAATATTCTCCACTTAGAGATCATACACTAAAGTAGGATGTGTTATTCGGTTTTCTTCCCCTTTTTTGTATTCAATGACGAATGAGAACCGACACACAACATGTTTATTTTTGGTCCATTCGTTCTTTTAGGATGTGCTTATTTTGTAGTATTTTTATCATGATTTGTTTTTTGAGAATTAATATTAATTTATTCATCATTATTACAGTAATAGATAAATCCAATAATGAAAAATATTTGAGTCTTGTTCCTTGTTTTGTTTATTATGTTTTTTCTCCATTAATATTTTCATTACGTTCTTCATTCTTCATGGGTTAAGAACGATCGATCATTGCAACTTTGATACTCGGAACAATGATCTTAATTGCTGATATGGCATCAGGATGACCGTTATTTTTTGTGTAGGTGACGGAGAGAGACAAATATATCTTTTTTAGGAATGTTTGTTCTTCAGATGAATTATGAACAAATGATCAAAATCTGATTTTAGAGCCTATTGAAGGGACTAGGCTCACTGATCCATTTCTATGACGATGAGGCAACCATAGAATTGTTGTTTCAAGTCAAATGGATAATCTAAATGAGATTGTGATCATAATATTTGCTACATGGAGTAAAAATTATGGGTTTGGAAATTTCAGAAGAACATAGTGTTTAATCATTATTACATGATGTGTGGCCCCCATGAAGCAGTGACTATGGTTGTGGGAGGAATTCAAGATTAACAAGACATGTGAACCTAGTCACAAGGCATTCCATCCCTTCTTCATGACTCGGTGTGTATCTCTGAAGATACACGAACATGGGGAAGAGTGAACGGGTTACCATCCCATTGTGTACCCCCCCCCCCCCACAAGGCTTTGATAAACTAGTTACATAGATTTCCCCATTTACTGGTATGTGGGAAATGACACAGGGGTTGAATCCTTGTACTAGCTCATGACCAACGCACACTGTTGGACCTCAGATGGTAAGAAATTTCATTTGATCCTACCTACATATCATGAACACCTTTTCTACATGACATGTTCTCATGAAACAGACCATTGATTATTGGCAGTATGTGAGATAAATGAACCAGGTGTTTGACCCTAATACATTCCATTTAACTCATCATATATGTGTTGATTCTCTTGTGCACCATAAATTTGAGATTTTATATTATGGTTTGTTCCCTTTATCATTTCCCTAAATGTTGGTGGGTCTCATTTCCTACTCATAGGAGTACTATCTCTTCCGCAAGACCTCTTGGATAAAGATGTTGGAATCCCTTGACAGGCACAGTGTTGATACTCTATTCATCTTCAAGCCCTAGGTATAGTCTTCAGCATAGATGTGACCAACTTCACTGGGCATCAATCCTCTACATACTATGTTAATCCAGATTGAGTTGCTGGTATCACCCCATAGCCGTAGCTATTATCCTCATCTGATGTGTTGTATCTCTCTTTAGATCTATCATTCTCTCTCTCTCTCTCTCATGATCTTATCCAAAAAACTGTACTTATAAAACAGAAATCATCAATGCTAATAATCTCAGTAGTGTGTTCTCTTATATGTGTTCATTTTTTAATCTTCTAGAGGAGTCCCTAGTGGTGGTATGAAGTTGCTATGACATACCTCTAGACTTTATGTCTTGGTTGGTTATATATGGATATTCTTGTTATATACTATAGAAACATATTTGAGAAGAGTTGACGATGACATTCCTTTTTGTATTAAATTGTGGTTTTAGTGTGTCCTAATGAGTATTATTATACTCACCCCTCCACATGAATTTTTCACACATGTAAAATCTTGTGAAAATTAGCAAATTTTTGATAGAGTCTTTGGTGGACTAGGACCAGGACTAGGACAGAATGGTACTTTGTGTGTTTAGAAATGCTAAGGTGTTAGTGAAGATTTATAAAAAAGTCCCATTACCATTTATATAGGTTGTACATTGTTGTTTGTAGACTCTTTTTGGTAGTGTTTTTTTGGCCCGGTTTATGTTACATGATTTACATCTATCATAATATGTTAGATGGGGCAGTGGTATGAATGTATTTTATTCATAGTGTATTTTACAATTCCACATTTATGGGAATGGATATATGTCTGTGTATAGGTATATAGGGAATGAATCCAATATCAGTGTTATGCCTACTCAGTTCTAGTATCAAGACCCAACCCATGCCAGGGCTCGAGCCACAACTACCCCAAGCCCACCTCCAATATCCAGGGGATGGTGACTAGTGCCAATGGATCAATAAACTAGTGGAGGCCTTTGCATAAGAATAGGGACACTCTAACACACAACTAAATATATGCAAACAGTGAAGACGTAAATGAAAACAAGATACCACACTGCTATATATAAACCAAAAGAAATAATCAACCTCTAAATAGTAAAGTTACTAAAATGTAATGATGAAAGGGAGAGGGGAAAATACACACCCAAATAGAAAAAATTGAAAGAACCAAGTAACAAGTGAAAATGTAATGCATCTAGGTGATCAAAATTCCATGAAACCAAGCTACGACCACCATACATAGTCCAAGATCTATTATCCCTTATCTCCTCTGATATCATGATCAACCCGTCCATTTTGTACAAGGGAACACTATATTGGATAAAATATCTAGCAGGTGTGATTAGAAAAACAATCAGTAGGATTCCCAAATGCTTGATGGTGCAGTAAGAGACGTACTGAAGAGGGGAGTAGTAAAAGCTATAAGAGAAGAAGACCAGTTTATAGAACAATGTATAATAACAATATTTATCACTCAACCCACTAAATGTGTAAACTATGCTCGTCCTTACACAAAAATCAGGAAATAGAGAGAATAATCACTTCTCTAGAAGTCTTCACTACCTATATATGGGGAGTATACTAATCTAACAATGATATTCAAGACCTGAAATAGAACGTGGCATAACGAACTCATTTTTTCCCCTCTTGTATGGAGAGTATCCAAACCCTAAGGATTAGGCACTAGAAATAATATATATATATATATATATATATTTGTGTGTGTGTGTGTGTGTGTTCTCAGTCCAAGAAACCCATACAAGAGAGTATGGGGATCCCCATCTCAAAAACTCAGCCTATGAAAATTGAGTCTCCAACAATTCAAGAATTAACCATCAATGCCTAAAATCCCATATGTTTTCAATGAACTACATGTCATAGAGGCTCAATCAATCCACCATGACACTATATTCTTTTGGTGGGTCTATCACTCCCACACGGTTTGAGGTCACATCATAAGGGCTCGTATTGGTGTGAAAAGCACCCCTCCTTCTTGAGAGTACAATGCCATGTCAAAGCACATCTCGTCACTGAGCCACATAGTCAAGTGATTGTGGCATAATGTAGAGGATATCCATGCCCTGATGCATCAGGGGGATTCCACTCTATTTGAAATTTTAAAGGCTACCTAAACCATGATGAATCAATGGTATTCCACTCCAGTATATGTTTTAGAGGATCACACCACCCTAATGCATCAGGGGGATTCCATTATAATAGAAGTAATAGTGGCTACCCACAACTTGATGTGTCAAGGAGGATCCAGTCTAGATCATCGATGATTTATTTCCATCAGAATAGGATTGTACCTCTCAAAATAGCATCAAGAAAAATTGGTCATCATTGTTTGATGGTACCTCTCAAAAATTCATTGAAGAACACGGGTCATCCATTCTAGATGATACATCTAAATAAACATTACTGAAATCATCGTCTATCTCCCTAGATAGTCATCAAGCTCAGAAAAACTCTCGTCCTTACTCGTAAGCCACTACAATGGGAACCATCATGTTCTATGTGAAAAAAGCACTGATGATAGGCTACCCGAATTCCAAAATCCGAGTCTAAAAGATAAATATGTGAGATAATGAATATTCATAATGTAGTACAGATAACGGGTGGGTCCTATAAATCGTGCAGCCCCACCTCATCGTATGGTCATGTAGCTAAACAGTCTCAGTTACTAAACAATGAATACGTACTCCTTGTTCTACTGACTTACTCTTAGAGTACTCGACACACATATTCAAAATGTTGACCAGTGGACAATTCTTATCATTGATCTAGAGGGCCAAAAGCATAGTAATGCTTTCACACCTCCCCAAACAGCTCCAGAACACTTTACCCCATTTTTTCAAACACCATCTCCAATCTCAAAAGAGTTAAAGATAACCCAAGAATTGGGTTCCCATCAAAAATGTCAAAATTATCCTCCACTAATATTCGATTCATAATTCCTTACATAATGACATCATGAATAAGACATTAAACATAAAAATAGATCACACCCTTGGAATCCATGTAGAAAAACAAACAAGATAAACTATTCATCTTCCCCAGTTGGTCATCCGATGGAAATGTACCAAGTCTCTACAATGAAATAAAATGTCATCCCATGGGGCACATTCCTCATTCTCGAAACAAATTATACAGATCAATCAATTATGACCCTCTCAAAAAAATACATGAAATGGACTACTCTCTTGTCCAAAATCGATAACCACTGAAAATGATTCATTTCACTATAATGCATGTGAACCAGACCCCATGGGACAAACACCCAAACATGAGTTTAAACAAGAGAATGTCATATTGAAACGTCCCGAAAAATACAAGGTTTTCACTGCCATTTTCAGTGCATCAAATGGACCTCTCATATAAATGGTAGGCCGGAAACAAGTTATATAAATAATAATAAAACTCTAATTATTATTAATCATAAGCGTTTCAATCTACAAAGAAAAGAATCCAAGGAATATATGTTCTAAAGTGATCTTAGAAGTTCCATCTAGACATCATGGTCACATCACCTCAGAAAGTGTGTTAATCAGACATCATATGTAACCACTACGTTAGAATAAAGTAACCACAAAAATTTATAATTAAAATTATTATTAATGAATATAGAATTTCAGGCCACCCGCCTTCAAGCTTGACCATTAAAATTCTCAAATCCACCACTAAGGGTACGGTTTAACTCAAGGATCAGGTTACCATATACAACATGAAAATCGTTGTCCCATATCAAATGATATAGAACGTTATAGAGACCGCCCCAAAACCCGCATTGTCGGCCCGGTCCGGCCAGTCCAGCCTAACTGGGTGGACCCGACCATCATTCGGTGGCCTATCCTATCTACCGTGGCTAGGCCCACTACGATTCCCTTTGATCGGTCTTCCTCTGCCTCAGATCACGCCCCCACCAAGCCCCACACCCCGCCAGCCTCTGCCTACCTCACCCATCATGCCAGGTTCTACGCACTGCCACCGCCTTGGGCCCCCACCGGCCTCCACAAGAGATTCAACTCCAATGGCCCCTTATGAGGGCCACCAAAACCACACCATGGGTCCAAAAATTATTTCAGTCCCGGTTTTGGAATCCTTAGAATTATATCACCAGAGTTGCAACCACATATTAATGATTTGTTGATGTTTGGACGTGTTGAAGAAAATTATGATGATCACCACAAAGAACAACAATGAAGATGAATGAAATGAAATGATTTATAGCATGGATTTATAGTTGTGTTCATGCATTCATAAATGATTATAATTAAAATGATGAAACAAATTGGAAACTAATTATATTTATTTATGAACATGAATTTTAACTTAAATATAGATGAAATATAACTTGGATCCTTCCATTTTTCAATGTCGATTCGATCATTTTTCTCCAACTTCGATCCGATGTAGATTCTATTGATATATTTCTTTGATTTGATAATGAATAGAGAAGAACATTCTTGAGAGGAGAGATAAAGAGTCATTATAGAGAGATAATATGATTAGGGTTTTAACTCTAACCTATGTTCTTATCTCTAATTATAATCACCTTACTATGTTTGGAAATCTGAAATTCCTATGCCCCCTCATTTTATATCACACCTAGGAAAATCAACCCTTTACAAACTCAATAGTGGTCTCATTTTTTTTAATCTGAGTCCCCATTAAAAAGTTATTGGGTTTGGAATCTGAGATAAAATATCTAGTTTTGATTATTATTATTATTACTAATTTAACCTACTTGTTTATTTTCACAAAAGTCACACGCCGACAAAATTTATACACCGCCTAGGGTAAACAGAATGTTCCAGACTCAACTGTTGCCTCATATTTTTGATAATAGCTACTAATTAAAAGATATCCCATTTTAACATGTAAATATTACAAAACACTACTTATTTTTGAATAATTTTTTCTGGACACATGGATCCATGAAATTGCACACTATCTCATCACCCATCTCTAGAAATGTTTCTATAAATAATTTAATGGCTTATAAAGTGAGAACTGGGTCACTATAACTAGTAACCATTCGTTGACCTATTGGTGGTTTTCTTGTGTAGTCGTAACACAGGCCCAACTAGGATGTTTCATGACATTTCATTTCAATCAGTTTTCATTACATTTGTTTTCCCCACACCAAGCATAGTTACCAATTGTTAAATCTTCAAAAAAAAATATATGGTTAATTTAGGCACAATTCATGTCATATTGTTGTTTCATCTACTAATATACATCACAAATCAATGTTATTCAGTTGAAAAAGTATTTCAAATTAATATGAAGTTCTTTGTTATGATTTTGACAATTATTGGAATGATTTAGTGTTTTAATCCACAACAACTGTGTTTATAGACATCTCGTTGAAACAACATGTCAGATTGAATCTATGTTAATTAATACATTTCCAAAATAATCATATGGTTGTTATCCTCTTTTTTCCCATAAATTGTATGTAATTTTCTTTTTTTTGGGTCTAACGCCGCATGCTTTTAAACCCCTCAAATCATTAAAAACATTTTGTTAGTCAGTTTGAGCACACCTAATGGTAGATCAATATGTCATGTACTCATAGAAATCAATAATTATTAATTGAAAGTTATCCTTTTATTCAACATAAAAAAGAGGTTGTTTACTATTATTAGTATTGTTACATTCATGTTGAACTTCTTTAAATAATTATATATGATTTTTTAGTCATTCTAAAATAATAACATAAATTAATGAGAAATCATGTCCTTAAATTCATAAGAAAATATTTTCATACAATAATATGGAGGTAATTTTTTGTAGTTTTTTTTTGGATCTCCTGACACAAAAAAAATGTTTTCGACCATCCCACACATCTTTTACTCTTTCAAAAATGAATTTTTTTTCATTCATCCTAAAAAAAGAAATCTGATTGAAACATGATGAGTTTTTAAATATGAAAAACAATTATAATATTTGTACCCTATGATTTCATGATAATCGATGGTATTTTTATTTCTTATGAAATCTCATCATATGTTTTTAATGACTATTAATGTTTTATAAAATACTTATCCGATCAGTTCAAGAACATCACACTTTTTATGGATGTGTCTTCTACTCATAAGAATCCTAAAAATTTCATAGAGTCATTTTAGAGGATTTTACATCAATAATATTTCAATTTCTATGTTTTATAACCATTTCATGAATGTTATATTTATTTAAAAGACTAAATATATTTGTTTTTGGTCATCCTTAGTAAACTAAAACTATGATTGCTCCATAATCTGTTGGTAAATTTCTATGAAAAAATGATTTGATTTTTTAATTCAGACTTCCAGGAAATAGTAGGATGTTATCCTTGTTTATAACCAAAATTCCACACATTTTTAATGTCTATAAAATCATTATCAAATGTATATTTGATTTTTCTGAGTGCACCACATGTCACATTAATGCACCATATTATCATACAAGTAAAAAATAATTCATAGAATGTTATTCAAATATTTCAGCTCAATCCAAGGAATTTTTGTAACAAAAATTTTACTAATAGAATAATTTTTTTACATATTTATTATTATTCATGAACTCAATAGTTAAATTCATTATGTTAAGTAATTCTAAAAATATATAATTTTATTTAACTAATTTCTTCTGTGGTAATATTTAAAATATTAATTTTAAAATTATACAATTTTAATTTGAAAAAACTAAATTAATTTTTGAGTTCATCTTATAGAAATTATGTTATTATAAATTTGTATAATTTTTTGAAAAGGGTGAAATTTTGTTAATAGTAAAAAATATTGTTTTATGAAAATAACTTATTTTTGTGATATCATCACGACATAATTATTATATAAAATTTATTAATCTTAGGGATTTACTAAATTAAGATATTTCATTATAAATATTTTTAAAAATAATTTACAAAATTAAAATTATAATTTATTTCAAGATACATATAAAAATCATTATCCATGTTAGTGTAGTGCCTTCATAGTGCTGTAAAAATTAAAATTTGGTTCCTTATAGGGAATAATTTAGTGCTAAAAAGTATTTTAATTGATTTTTTATTAATTATTATATATAATTTATGTTTTTGGAATATATTTTTTATTTTTAGAGTTATATAAAATGAATCTTATCCAAATTCATGTGAATTGCATGCAGAAGATATGAAAAGTAAATTAACAAATTAAATAATTTATCTTGACATGAATATGAAAAAAATATACATAATGAATGAATATCATTTATCATCAAAAACATTATTAATTTAGTTTTATAACAGAAACTTATTTTTAATTTTTATATATGAAATCATTAACTTCAATTCATTTTCAACGGTGATTAAGTGCTTGTGCAAGAAGAAGAAAAATCAATAAAATTATTTTAATTATAATTATAAGAACTGTGAAATGATTCAAAAATTTTCATAAATATTTTTTTATAATTGTTATCGATGATATTATTAGGGTTAAATTTTGGACCTTTTCGACCCACATGAATCACAATAAGACACTAATAGTATTTTAGTTAAAATAAGGTAAACATGTTCACATTTTAGATTCAAATTAGTATATCATTTAAATATATGGTCTTCTTGAATAGGTTTTCTACCAGCACTTGTTTTTGGAAATCTAAAAAATTTATCTTAATTGTGTGGATTTGTTTATAATTTTTATGAAACCAACAAATACCTTAACTTCTTTCACAATGAGGATGAAATAATAATTAATTTAATGGAAAATAAAAATATCAATTTTAAAAATATTATGATAAATTTAATATGAGATAATTAATATAATACATGAATTGTATAGATATATATGGCATGTCTATGATATAATTATGTATTTGGTATAAATTTTAATCTTTGATTTGGGGTTTTAAATATAATGGAATGACTAATGTTATATTTGATAAAATTTACATTTCATGAATATTATGAATTAATAAATTATTTAATAAATAAAAAAATTTAATGATTCTAAATAGAATAAAATTTGGTCAAAAATGTAATACCTTTAGATTTTAGGCCTGTTGAAATTCATTAACCTTATAATAACGTTATTATATTTATATATTTTAATTAATTCATAAATTTCCAATTTCAATTATAAAAGGGGACTCCTATTACGTAATTTTATCATCCTGATCCTTCTTGATTGAACATAATCTAACAAATTTTCTTATACTCATCCATATCAAATTTATAGTGTTTTTGGTCTCAAAAAAAGAACAATTACATGTGCCATAAAGAGGTGCTCAAGGAGAAAATATTCAAGAGGTATTTTCTTCCATCCCTTTTAAATTCTTCATCAATTACAACTTATCCTCACCCCTATAAAATATTTCTTGATAACTCTTTTATCGTATATAAAATGGAATTTATTATGTTACTGTGATGCCCAGAAAAACTAATGTAAGAACCTTCTATTTGATATCTCGTTTGTCATGCAACGCCGAGTGCGTAAAGTAATATAATATCAAGATACTTATTATATATTTACTATTTAAAATAGATTGAATATATTTCAATGAATGAAACACCAATTTATCATTCATTACATGAAAGTGTGGCCTTCCTCAATAGCGTGGGTTACATGGATGAGAAACCTTCCTTGATAATATGCATTCTACGTAAGACAGAGTTTTACAAAATAAATATATATTATTAAAATAATATTATATAATATAATATGTTGTTACCTAGAAATAATGTTTGAGGTTATGAATAGTGTAAATTATTTTATAAAAATTTATGGTTTATATAAACAGAAAATGAATTTTTGTGTTATAATTAATGAGGAACTAAAATAAGAAAAAATTGGTATATAAAAGAAATATTATTATTTTTTTGCATCCCAAGGAATTGTGTCTAGAAATATATATATTGAAGTTATTCAATTTTTTATATGAAATAAATAATTTATATATTCATTCAAATATTTTTTATATTCATCCATTAGGTTTTATATGCATAAGATTTGAACAAACTCCATTTTACACAAAAAAACATATATTTTATAATAGAAATTCTTACAACCTTTCAATCTAAAACCAATTTTAAATTTGAATTTATATAAAAAAATTATTTAATATGTCAAAATAAACGTCAGAATTTAATCTAAAACATAAAAATCAATATAGGGTACTGTTTTTATATTTTTTGGATACATTTCAGTTTTAAATGAATAATTAATTTTTTTAAATTATATAAAATATAAATTTTTATATACATTATATTTAATGATATATTATACTTTTAATTGAGTCTAAATTTAAATTATATAATATTTTTATCAATTAGTATAATTTTATTCATTATAATCCATTTTAATTTGAAATTGATTATAAAAATATGGAAAACATTATGTCATTTTTACTTTAAAAAACCACATTGTTGTCCTACAGGATTAATATTAAATTAATTTCAGCTATATATAAGATTATAATATTGATAAATTTATTCTATATTTAGAATAATAATAATTTATAATTTATTATAAGATGATATTTTTTCACACATAAGATTAGTGGAAGTGATTAAAATTATTTATAATTATTAACGTTATGTAAATCTTAATAATGGACTAAACCATTAAATTAAGGGATAGATTGGAACAACCACTAATCCAAAAACCACATTATTGACATAATTATTCCTTGAACCTTCAATTCACATGTTTTTTGGTTTGTTATGACTTGTTTTAGGTAAGAACATGTGAACACTTAACCTATTTCAAAATATTCAATGTTTGTACATTTGTACCCTATAAAAGGCCACCATATCTCCGAATTATTCACACCTCTAAAAACATATAGGAGTATCCAATATCTACCGAAAGAGCTTCCCATATTTTCTACCATTGACCTTAATGCATCAAATTTGTCAAAAATTATCCCAAGGAGGAATTTTGGTACAAACCAAATATAGTTACCCAAATAAGAGGTAATGTCTCCACTAATGTAATTACATAAAAAAATAGAACCCTAATTGTCTAGGATGTTTTTATAAAATAAATTATACTGATACATACAAAAACATCCATCTAATGGGTAAAAAACATATTGTTTTTATGTGTGGAGAACTTCTGCATCACAAAATGATGATTGTTAAATTCTCCTTACCACCTCTCATGGTGACCATTGTGATGTAAAATCTATTAATATATATTATATATTATATTAATTGTTTATTTGTACTTTTATAATCCTTTTGTAACATGTACATTTATCCCTTTTCATTTTACTTTAATGCAAAAACATAGTTTGAGGAAGTGATGACTATCACCCCCTTAAAGCGATGTGATTCTCTCACACGATACATGGAATGTGTAAATGAATGGTTATAATTAAACATAAGTGACATAAAAAACATATATAATATATTAATGACAAAATTATCATTGAATAAATAACATATATATATATATCATCTCTTTTATTACCCATCACACTTGTTAAATGAGATAATGTCATTCGTATATGTGTAGGCTACTCCCTCCTCAACATGATGTTATTCCATTTTCTTCCAAAAATTATATTCATACATATATATGATTATATATTTTCTAATATATTATATAATTATCATTTCTGATAGATTTTAGTTACTTAACTTCTTTCCACAATGATCATTTAAAAATGGGAATGTTACTCATTCATACATACAGACAATTGTCTCCATGATTTTAATATTGATTCATTTTTCATAATCATTTTTACTGATATTTTAAAAAGATTATTTGATTTATAAAAATATAAATTATTCCATGATTATTATTTTGTAAATTTTTATGTTAATTTTTTTTGGATCATAGTTAACCAATAATAGTTATTTTAACACATAATCCAAATATGGTCAAAACAGCCAACATAAACATAATTGTTTGAGTAGTTGTATATAATATTGTAATGAGTTAAATGAAATAATTATAAAAATAAATAATGTTCTTAATAAAGTATAAATGTAACAAAATTTTATTATATAGAATGTTAATGGAATTTAACCTGAAAGGAAACAAAAATTAAGGATTCTCATCTCACTTTTTACATCTTTGAGATAAATGACATGTTTACCACATACATATTTTGTGTGGTGTATCCACTTTCACTTCTGTTATATTATATAATTAACTTTTTTAACTTCATGGTATCTTAAACATCAATTTAATATTATTCGTTTATGAAGTTATGATTTAAAATGTTTCAAAGTGGTGTGGGTCACTTTGTAATGTTTAATGATTATTCCCCTCACCAATAACTATAATGATATTTCTAGTGTATTTCCATCCAAAATAATTATATAACCATTGTTAAGTAAACCATTTTATTATTTTATTATTATTTATAACCATTCCCATGTTTTATTACCATTTAACAAGTAATTTTTACTCAAAATGTTTGAGAAATTGTTTTTAAGAAAACCCGGGTCAATTTCATTATTTAGTCGAAGAACATGTTTTACTATGAAAAACATGTTTTATTAAAATGTTTTGTAAATTGATTTATAATTATTTGGTAATGAAAATATTACCCATTTTATCTTTTACTATTGTTTTCAATGTAATATTCTTATCACTTTATAAATGAGGCATTATCTTCCATTTTACAGTATAAAAGGAATTTTATTTTTTATCTCGTAAGACAAGTACAAATTTATACCCCATAACTTATTTGAAGAATCCTTATCATGTTGAAAAGGGTTATTTTTTAAAAAAAATTAATAGGTACTATCAATCAAAAATATTTAAAAAATGTTTTTTAAATGAAAAATGATATTTTCCTAATGAACATTTTTAAAATTTATTTTTTATTTGATCAATGACAAAAACCATGTACTTTACACCACTTGTGGTTTATTTTATTTATATAATACTTATTTGATATCTGGATAGTTTATGATAGATTTGGTCAAGGATATTATTCACATTCACTTATATGAATCATTATTGATTCCCCCTAAAATGTTCAACATCATATGATCATTGAACAATTAATTTCATCTAATTATCTGTATCATTTATCATGTATACTATTATTTTTTTAAAAATTACACCATTTACATTCATTTCATACTTTGATATTTACTTTATTAATTATGTAATTATTTTTATGTTCATATCTTCTATTCAATAAGGATACATTTTGATAAGACACATAATTCTTGAATATGAGATATTTTTTGGAGTTGAATGACATGATAGGGGACTTGTTATTGATAGCCCCTTGATGAATAAGTATTATCATGGGATGAATAAATTGGTGACTAACCCTTTGCATTTGTTTCTAATTAGATTGGACTTGTATGATACAGGATGGGGACTATTTAATTAAATCCCCTTGATGCACTAGTAATCACAGGAGATGACATATTTGGCTAGCCAACCTAAATGGGTTTCTAATTTCTAGATAAACCATCTTGTGAATGGTATTGACAGTACAACATCCATGTACCTAGGAAACGAGGAATCCAATAATTAACCATTTAGTTCATATTAGTTCTAATAATTATTCATCCATGATACATTGTGTCAACATATCTATGGATTCATTTCATTTATAGTTTATTGATTTAATGGAATGTTTTTTAGTTTCTTATCTATTTATATTTATTTTTGATGATTTATTTATTTTAATGGAATGTGAATACAATTTTTACATTTCCATATATTTAAGTAACTTCCTTATCAATTTTTTGATATCTTTGGATGTTTGTTGATTCATTAAAAATTAATTAATTAATACACTCATTGATTCATTATTTCTTATGATATATGTTTCCCTTACGAAGCATTTGATCCTAAAAATATTTTTTTCCCTAGAATTCCAAGATGCATAAAATAGAATATATGCATGTATTTACATGATGTATTATAGTTACAATCGAATAAGTTTATTTTTTTATAAGGATCAAATTAGGCTGTAATTATTGTATTCATTTGTAATACAAGTCTCATTTTTTTATTTGGATTACCATGACTACTAAACTGATCATTAATTTGATGTTTTATTACTTTAATTCATGCCAATGTAATTGATAGAAAACACCACCTCTTTTCCATTTGGGGTTGGGTCGGTATAGTTGTTATCAAATAATGTTTAATATCATCCTTAGGAACTGGGTTTAGAAAAATATATATTATATAACATATCTATATGATATAATTGTAGTATAAATATAGAAGAACATTCTAGATTTTTGGAAATGTATTGATTATGCATGTCTTCATAGAAATACATCCCAGTCCAGATAGTACAAGTGGATGTGGTTCTGTAATAGATATACCAAGGCGTAACAACTACTATAATGTCTTATTTTCCTGACTCGGTGTAACTTGTTACATGACCAATGGCCTTACTATGCACAATGTTTGACACACCCATGTGATATTTTTTGGATAATCCACATTTTCTATTTAAACCGTTATGAATAATTTAAAATTATTTATATAAATAATAATCAAGGTTAATCCTAAAGTGTTTTATATTGCAGAAAACATGTCATGATTTAGATATCCAATTAATGATATTGTAGATAAACCCAAGAACAAGGAATGACCAATGTAGAAATATATTTTTTGAATTATTTGTTCATTAATGTTTTTATTAAATCCTCAGTTAAAAGGATATTTAGTGTTTAACCTTATTTCATAGATTTCCATCAGGTTTATTTTTGGATGTATATTAATATTTTTTTTGAAAATTACAATATTTATGAAGGGTGAAACCAATAAAATACAACAAGGCCATTGGTATTGAACCAATGATCAAAGGGTGATAAGGGTTTCACACCAACCACTATCCTACGCAATTTCCTAGTTAATTTTTCATTTTTAAAGTTAAATAATTCAAAATATAAATATTATTGCTGAACTAGTAATAATACTTTTTAGGATGAGATATTAATAAATTAACCATACTTGTTTTTTGAGGATAGTTAATGTAAAGACCATTAAATTTAAATGAAATTTTTTTCATAAATTCTTTAGGATGTTACGAGTACGTAGATTCTGACGGCACCTGATTCCGAGGCCCAGTGTGCCCTGAATAAATTTTCGATGTTTAGCTCGGGTACGTTCAGTGAACGAACGATATGGTTTTTCTATCATTTGAACCGTTACTCGGAATTGAAATCTGAGGGCACTGATGGAACCGCAGCGCTGGTAATTTCTTAAGATGACCTTTTCCAAAGGTGCGTTTTCTTGGGAGGAGTTGTTAAAATATGTGAATTAATAAAGAATTGAATAAAATTTGTGGTACAATTTTATTCTATATTCTATGTGGTTATATCCTAGGTGTGGAAGTTGGGGTGGGACACACTAGTTACTAACCACCCTTGAGAGGATAAAGGTGAGGTGGGTCCCACATGATCACCAACTCTTCACATTCCCTAACTACCTAACTCCCTCTTTAATTAAGTGACTTCACCTCTTCCCCACATTAAATCATTCCAACTCACTTAATGAATTAATAGAGTTATGTGTTTGAATTTTGAAATTTAAATGCATGGCATGAATTAATAAAAAAAAGAGGAGACTTATTTTATTTTGGGGTTAGCTTGTTCTGTTGGGTTTTGAGGAGAGAGTTTTAGATTTGTTGGATGAACTTTATCCTTCCTCGAAGAACAACACCCTTCAACGAAGAACATCGTCACCACAAAGAGAGACGACATGTCATTCCTTCATCTCTCTGCATCTAGTGTGAGACGACGTTCCCTCCTTGGATCTACACCAACGTTGTCTTCGAAACCTCACCCTCTAACGCCTTTTTCCACAACATCGGCAAATGACATCGTTTTTCGAGGTAGGGGTGTGTTTGGATTGAGTAATGATTGATTCTTCTTCCATGTTGTTGATTTAAAATGTTATCCTAATTCCTCAATATCTATTGAACCAATGGTCCTATAAATCATTATAGATTTATGAATTTATGGACATCATGTTTCCCTAGATCATTCAATAATTTGTGTTTGATGAAATTATTTGCACCCAATAAATATTTACTCATTTTTTCCACATACACATCTCTACATTCCAATAATGTTCTCCTACATAGAGACACGGTTACATGGTACCCCTTGCAACCTTTTTATTGTCCATTATCTCTTATGAACCCTTCTCATGATGATAGATTTTAAACATAATAAGTATAAAATAATATATCACCATGATAATTTTTAAATTGTGGGGAAATAATTAAAATAATCATGGGAGAATGTGTCGCCATGAAAAACTAATGTAAGAACCTTTTATTTTATAGCGTGTTTGACACGCAACACCCACCGTATAAGGTAATATAATATCTTAATACATTATAAAATATTTTTATTTTAAAATAGATTCTATATATTTAAATTAAATAGACACCGAGTTATCAAGCATTAAATGTATGAAAAACCTTCGTCAATATCTTTTGTTAAACACATGGGTGACCTTCCTCGATTGCATGCATTATAAGCAAGAATGAGTTTTACTGAACAAAAATATATTATTAAAATAATATTATATAAAATAATATGATGTATCCCTTACTTGATGATATTAGAAATTAATAGTATTAACAATATTATAAAATTTTGGTTTTATATAAATATAAAATGAATTCATGGGTTACCAATTAATGGGTAATGAAAATAAGAACCATTTGTATATAAAAGAAATATTATTATTTTTATGATTCCAAAGGATTTGAGTCTTAATAACGATAATTAATTAAAACTAGTTACTATGATTAATGAAATATATATTTTTTATATTAAATAAAATATTTTTTAGATTCATCAATTATGTTTCATATGCATATGACTTGAACATACTCTATTTTCAAAATGAAAAAAATATGTTTTTATAAAGGCAATTTTAACAGCCTTTTAATAGGGAACCCATTTTAAATTTTAATTTTAAAACATTAAATGATTAAATATGTCCAAATATATTTGATATTTAAAATAGAAACAATAAATTATGATTGTGTAAATTCTTGATATTTTTGGGAAACATTACATTTTCTAAGGAATTGTAAAAAATAATGAGTTTTAGTTCAGAAATTCCTTTTCATATAATTTATTTATAAGGTTAAATGATAATATTAATTGGTTATAATGTATAATTATTTAATTATTTTATCAATTAATAAAATTTATTTTATTTTAGTCAATTTAAATTTGAAATTTATTATATAAAAAAAGAAAATTTTTGGATATTTTTACTCTAAAAACAATCAATTCATCCCATCTACAAGATTAATTTTAATTTAATTTCTACCAAATAACTAATTTCGATTTAAAATAATGGAATCCATATTTGGAATTATAATAATTTATAAATTCTAGTATTACCAAAATACATTACCAAAAAGATTATCAAAAATTACTAAAATTAATTACTATTATTATTGTTCAATCAATCTTAACAAGTTAACAAACATTTAACTTAAGGGATCAATTGAAATTGTCACTAGTCCAAAACCCTTATTATGGTCATATTTCAGAAATTAACTTCCATTCCTGAAATCAGTTTTTTTTGTTATGACTAGTTTTAGGAAATAACATTTTCACACTTAACTTGTTTCCAAAAATTCCAAGTGACTCTTTTTCCTTCCCTGTAAAAGGTCACGACCTCTCCCACATCTTCACACCTATCAAAGACCTTATGATCTACCGAGATCTTCTCATATAGCTTTCCAAAAAAAAAATTCAATACCTTATAGACTCATTTTTGACATAAATAATCCCAATGAAACATTTTGGTACGAACCAAAAATTGTTTCATGATTAAGAGGTAATTTCTACACTAAATATATTTTGATTAATTTCATATCTCCACTTACTATAATCATCCTATTCAATGATTACAAAAAAAATAGTATAATAAAAATAATAGTATGTTGTTATGGAATAGATTATACCTACACTTATAGACACCTCCTTCAAATGGGCATCAAACATAAAATTTCTATGGACAACGAACTAATGTCTCATAAAACGATGATTGTTCAACTCTCCTTACTGAATCTTGTAGGGGAAATTATGATGTATACTCCATTTATATATATTATATATGATATATATATATATATTATATTTCATCAATCATTTTATTATAGCTACCATTAATAATTACAATTTTACCTTAATGCGATAAGATCATTTGAGGAAGTGTGGAATATTGGCCCACAAAATGAGGAGATTCGATCGCATGGTAGATGGAATGTATAAATGAATTGTTATAATTAAAATTAATAGAAATAAAAATCATAAATAATATATTCATGAGATATTTATATTTCTAGTAATAATACAAATATATATATCATCCCATTTATTTCCCTTTCACTGACTTTAAAAGAGATGACATAATTTTTTGACGTAGAGACTACGACCTCCTCGACATGATGTGATACCTTATACATGAATTAATTATATATGTAAGAATATATGATTAAATAATTCAGTTTATAATATATAAATATAAATTTTTAAGTATTTTAGATATTTACCTTCTATCAATAAATATCATTTAAAAATGGGAATTTAACTCATGTGTATGTATGACCTACCATCTCAATGATTGTAAATTTGATTAATATATCATAACCATATTTAATTATTTATTTTAAAATTATATTTGTTTTATAAAAATATTAATTATTCCATGATTATTATTTTTGGAAATGTTTATGTAATTACCCATTTTACCATTGCCAACCAAAAATATTTGTTTGGACACATAAACCCAATTTTTTCAAAACACCAGACATAAAAATAATCCTTTAATTAGTTTAACATAATGTTGGACTCCTCATGTATTAATCATGTTTTAATGATCAAATATCTGAATAATAATTACAAATATTTTTAATAATCACAAATCTCATAAATCCTATTAATAAAATGTATTTATGTTTCATGTTATCTCATATTTGATAATGGGTAAATTCATTTTATGCATATTACTGTTTAAGTTTGAATGCAGTTATTTGCCTAATTACAAGAGACTGTGAAGCTTGACACAGTAAGTCAGACACCATGACCCATGAGACACCGTGACTAATGAGACACCATGACCGCGAGACACCACGAACAAAAGACAACGTGACACAGTATGCGTAACACCGTGAAGCAAGACACTAAGAAATAACACCGTAAGACAGACACTTAGTTTTCCTAAGTGCCAGACATAGTTAGCAAGACACAGTCATCAAGACATCGTGATGCTAGAAACCGTAAAAAAGACATCATGACCAAGCGATACCGTGAAGAAGACACAGTGAAGGGGACAACATGAAGAAGATACCATGAAGGAGACATCGTGAAGAGAGACACCGGGAAGGAGACATCGTGACAAGGAGATACCATGAAGAAGACGATGTTTGCATAACATACTGTGACACTATTTCTTGACCTATTTTTTCATTTCTCTATTTAACATTTTTAACGGTCATATTTGACGCCTTTAATGCACTGACATATTTAATGTTTCTTTGTATACATAGTAAGAGGTATGTGGTACAACACACATGGAACTTATCGTCCAAAACCCATAAATTCAAAGATCAAGAGAAGAGTGCCCAAGAGGAACCGATGGAAGATACAACACACTACAGAGCACGATACTGAACAAAAAAGCAAGTCAGTGAGCACGACCATAAAGAACACAGTGCATGATCTTCAATTAAGCTATTGTCTCATGCATGCAATCCAACTCTACTGAAGAACACACAAAGTACTGGGATCAAGATACCATATTTACTCATGAAGAACACAAGCTGAACTAGGACACTCTATTATTCAACACAAAAACCGTATAAGGACTCCGAATCATTTCTATCTTATCCAAGTAGTCCATAGCTACACTACTAATCACTAGATAATTATAAACTCACATTTTCTCTCTCTTAGTGATTCTTTTATTTTCTTTCGAGCAGCGTGTGTACACTATATATTTTACACACACACTGTCTCCTGCACTAAAATGGTGGATTCCAAAATCCTCACACCATATTCTTTACCCTTTTTTCCCACGACAACTGTGGAATAGGTCCTTGTGTTTCCTCGTCATTATTTTGTTTACCCACGAAAACTATGGAAGTGGTCCCTCTGTGGCCTGGACAGTCCATGTATTGTTGTTAACCCCGATCCAGGGTATCGATCTGAGTTTATTTATATAAACTACTTGGTAGAAGGTGATCACCAAGTGGAGTGGATTAGGTATTTCCTTGAGACTAAACCACTTGTTTTATATTCGTTGTCCAACTTAAATTTAGACTAATCTGTTTTACTGCTTTACTACATAATCAAGAAAAACACTAAATTCACTTTGATAGTTAGTCTTGGAAAGTAGTTATATCTGATTTGTCATTGTAGGATAACTTCAAAAGTAATATTAATAATAGCAATTAATATTATTGAGAATTAATCAATCTTCTAAGAAGTTGTTTAAAAATTAAAACTCTTATAACAGTATAACCTTGATTAACTAGGTTGTATCTATTTTTGGGGAATTCATTATTTTTAAAACTAATATCTTTTAAATAGAAATTTTTATAGTAACTCAATTCACCCCACCCCTCTTGAGTTAACTACTCCGACCAACACAAAACATTATAATTAGTGAAATAAATTGAATTATAAATGGGAAAAAGTTTCATAATAACACATAAAATTAACATAATTTGATTATATAAGACGTTATTGGACGTTCAACTGAAAGGAAATGCATGATAACGATTCTCATCAATATTTTTCCATCCATGAGAAAAATGTCATGTTCATCACATAAATATTTTCTGTGGTTTATCTACTTCCCCTTTTGATATATTATATCTTTAATTATTTTATATTCATGATATCTTAAACTTCAATTTAACAATTTTCCATTATGCGGTTATGATTTAAAATGTTCATAGTAGTTTGGGAAATTTTGGAATGCTTATAGATTATTTTCATCAACAATAACATTTATGATATTTCAATGGTAGTTCTATTTTGGTAAATTATATATCCAATTTTCAATAAACCATTTTATTCATCCCAGGTAATTCATGACAAATATCATGTATTGGTAGCATTTTACAACTCATGGGAACTCAAAATGTTTTTAAAAACATTTTTAAGAATACACGACTCAATATCTCTTTTTAGTGAGGGTACTTTAAATTTAAAAAATCATGTTTTATTAAATGATTTTAAGAAATGATTTTTATTGATTTGGTAAAGGAATTTTTACCCTTTTTTATATTAATAATATTTTAATGTAATATTCTTATTACATTCTAATAAAGGAAGTGTTTACCCTTTTACCATAATAATGGAATACTATTTTTACCTCATAAAAAATGTATATATTTATCCAATATCACATCATTGAATCCTCTTTCTCAATTTTAAAATGTTTAAATTTAATTTTATTTGAAAAGGTATTCTTTGTGAAAAATATTTCCAAAATATTTTTCAAAAGAAAAGGATATTTTCCTCATGATTATTTTTAAAATATTTTTTTTTTGTTTCATCAAATACAATAACACTCTAGTTTACTTCAAATGGGATTTTTTGTATTGATATAATCCATATTCATCCTATGGATAGTTTATGATTGATTTGGCCAAGTAATTTATTCAAATTAACTTCATTGATTCATTCATGAAGTTATCATGAAATGGCCAACTTCATATGATCAATGATCATTTAATTTATATTAATTATACATATCACTTATCCTTGATATTACTATTTCCTAAACCATATACCATTCTACATACTATTAGTACTTTGATAGTTATTAGGTTAGTTGATGAATTATTAATAAATAATTATCTTTTTTTCAATATGGATACATTTTTTAGGAGACATAATTCTTAGATAGGATATATTCTTTTCCCTGGTATGACATCAGTGGGGCCCAATTATAGATATCCCCTCGATGCATTGGTAGTCTCATGGGAAGAAGAAGTTGGAGAAAAAAAAATTGTGTTTGCTTCTAATTATAATGTAATTATATGAAATGGGGTGAGGAATCTAAATGAAATCACCTCGATGCGTCTAAAGTCTCCTTTGAAAAAAAAATAGTTGGCTAGCTACCTTAGATAGGTTTTTACATAATAGCTAAAGTGTCTTGTGAATGGTTTTGACTGTACTGGTTCCATGTACCTAATAAATATGGAATCAAATAATTAATAATTTCTTTCATATTAGTTTTAATTATTATTCATCCATGAGATTTTTTTTCGACATATCTATGGATACATTTCATTTTTGGTTCATTGATTAAATTGGGTGCGTATAGTTTATTACCATTATATATTTATTTTTCCTTATCTTGTTAATTTAATGAAATGTTTTTCCCATTATTACCTTTACATACTGTTTATGCACTCCCTTCTCTATTTTTTATTAGATGGGATGTGTGTTCAGTATTTTACCATACCATAATTGTTGCATTTATTGATTCAATATTTCTTCTGCTATATTTTTTCTTACTGAGCATTTGAGCACACCCTTATGATGTTTTTTATCCATGAATCTAAGAGGTGTGCAATGAATGATATGAATTGATTTTCTAGATGGATTAGAGTTATTCTCAATGTTTTTTATTTTCATGGAGGAAACAATTATATTTTAATTATTGTATTCATTTTTAATACATGTGTCATTTATTTATTGGGTTTACCAGGACTACTAAACTGATTAGTCATTCAGGGGATGATTTCTTTTAATCATGAAAATTCAGTTGATACCAGACATAAGCTCTGATCCATATGGGGTTGGGTGACTATAGTTAATGGTATATTCATCATGAAATCTATTGTCTCATCCTATTATTACTAAAAAGGAAATCACTATCCTTGGCACGTGGATTCACCGTCTTCTTGGATGATGACTTTTATTTCCATATATCACATTCCTAAGAAGCAAAAATAAATTAATAATTTTTTAAAATTGATTAAATAATATATTATATATGGTATCACATTTTGGATGTAATAAATGACTATAATATAAATAAAATGAAACAAGATCATAATGTTTCAAAAAACCTCCAAAATAATCTATACATATATCATTAATTTTTTATTAAATTAATGAAACTCATGTTAGAAATCAAAAATGATATTTGGGACTATTTAATGTTATATAGGTGTATAAATACCTTTTATATTTACATATAAAGTATTTTATCCTTTTGATATAAATATTCATAATGAACTGACCATAAAACAGTGAAACGAATCCACCAAAAACAATGAAAATAACAAAATATTATTAACAAATGGCTGGAATGATGTTATAAAAAGATCATATAATGTATTATTATTTTTAATATAGACCTGTAATAAATTAATAACATTCTTTAAACCATTATACATGATATTTGAACACGTTTTAATGATGTTGAACCTAATGTAAGATATTTTATATTAAGTAATCATTAATTTCACTTTTTGCAAAATTTCAAAAGAATGTTTTTTATTTATATGAAAGGATCTTTTTTCCCATTTTAATGATGACTTATTGTTTTCTAGCATCTTTTAAAACATTACACATATATTTTTGACGAAATTTATTCCAATGTATGTGTGCAATATTATTTAGAAATATGTTATTTTCCTCAAGGAGTTTTTTTATAATGTAGGTATACATGTTTTTTAATTATGTTATTATTATTGGGAATTTTTATGATGAAGAATTGTCCCATTATAAACCAAATATTTTTGGCTTTTTTATATCCATCCAATGAATTGGGTATGTTGGAAGCTGGTCTTAATTGGTATTCCCCGTGTAACTACAATAGTTACATTAAAAGGTATCCTTGAGGGTTACATGGTAAGGTATACATGGCAGTTACAAATATTATGGTGGCCATGAGGGTAAAAATCATATGTAAACATTGTATGAAAATGATACACCATGTTACCTAAATCATTTTTTATGCTTTATAAGTTTTATGGAAATCTCATGTTTGCATAAAATATATATATGTTACTTTTATGGTTGAGAAGTAAATATTTATGAAAATGACATTATGTTTTTATAACCATTCATGATGTTATATTTCATTCATTGTTTTAATGTCCCTCACTGATATTTATTTGTGCTCATCCAATTTTTTAATTTTTTATCATAGGTTAAAAATTTTTTAAGAGAATGAAAAATAAAATGTGAATGTTGTGATATTTTTTTAGGAACAAAATAATTTATTAATTTATATAATTTTGTTTTTCAAAAAAATGTAAACTGGGTATATGTTTCGGCATATTATGTTTGGATTCACTATCTAAGAGTCTAAATTAATCATTCAAAAATATAGACCTTAATTGATCATCAAAATCAAGAGAATCCTTTCATAACATAAAATCTAAAGATTATATAATGTTTAATATCCAAACCTAATGGTGGGAACTATAACCTATCAATTTTGAAAAGTAATGGATTAATGGATGCATGATATGTATGGAGGTGTCATCCATGTAAGAGAACATCCAAATCTACATAATGGTATATGAAAATAGTGTTTCATTTAATAGGGAATCACCCTACTGCATTTAGCAGTTCTTTTGACCCTCTGGTATTTGAAGGGTGGATTAAATAACATGAAAAAGTTTTCGATGTCATGGGGTATTAATATAATCAAAAGTTTTGTCTTTCTATTTATGATTTTTAAGCTGGCATCGACCAGTGGTGGTCAATGATCACGAATATCTTAGAAGGATAAGATAATTATGCCATTAAATTATATTAATTTATGAATATTTTCCTTGAAAAATATTTTCCTAAGAATGTTAAACTTATAATGGAATAGAAATTCCTTTAATTAAAACAAAATGAGTATTATTCAGTGTCCTTGTATGAAGAAAACCTCACATTATTGTAAATGCATGATCTAAATCTAATTTAGGATCTTGAATGAAAATTCAATCATTTTTACTCCGGATTGAAGTGATGATGTTGATGGGAATTCGATTATTGTTAATTCCACAGTTATGAGAAACATTTTAGATGTTCCAACAGAGTATAAATGGAATTACATTACCATCATGTGTACTTTGACAACAAAAAGAAGAAAAAGTTAATATGTAATGTATTGGGTAAGAATAAATCAATGAAATATGATGGAATGAGAATATTGTTTTTAGTGTGTGGTAATTAGTGAAAAATGATCTTGTGGAAAGATTTAAAAATCAAGGAAGTCCTTCTGATGTGGTATGTTTAGACATACAACTAGATATTGTAATGGAAAATATATTAGTGTTGGTTTTTTTAATTATGATAAGTAAACTATAATGTCGTTCAAATGTGGTGAGATGATCCATTATGTACATACCTACTGAAAGATGGATATGCATGATGATATTGAACCATAATATATGTAGAAAGGTGTATAGAAATCCATTGAACCATATTCGGTATATGTTTGTCAATCCAATGAATTGGTGTCATATACATTGATTTTTTCTCATATTTAAATAATGTCTTGTTTAATATAGGGTCTACATATTCTTTTATTTTTGAGAATATTTCTAGTAAATTTGAAATTTCACCTTACAAAATGAAACCAGAAATTACGATTAAAACACAAGGGAAATAATTTTGGAAAACAATTAAATAAATTTTCCTGATGTTTTATGTGGAATGAAATTTTCTAAAAACCTTATTATTTATCCCCAATATGAGTTTTATTTTATAATGGGTATGGATTGGTTTTCTCTTTACCATGCTATGATTTATTATTGAGATAATGTATTTATTTAGAAAGAGTTTACGTTTGTATATATGAATGAAACCATGCCATTAATGATATATGATTAAGCTATGAAACTACTAAATGATGGAAATGAAATTAATATTGAAAATATTTTTGATATAAAGGGAAATGTTAAATTTTTAATTTACCAGTGGTAAATGAATACCTGTATGTTTTTACTGATTAGTTTTCTAGGGTAATACTTGATTTGAATGTTGAATTTACAATCGACTTAATTCCCGAAGCTAAGAAATTTTCAAAACAGCCATTATTGAATGGCTCACATTGAATTTAATATGAACATAATTAAATTATTATACATCAACTCCTTAAATATTTATCATTAATCTCAACACATTACTATTAGGTTCTCTTATTTTGTTTATTTAAAATAAATGTGGTTCCTTGAAGCTCTATATTGAGTATAGATCTTTGAATAAGCATTCTGTTAAAATTAATTATCCTTTTCATTATAGAAATGACTTGTTTTATCTTATGTTGATTGAAATGTGATTGTAGTACCATTAAATGAAGGTGAATGAGGATAAATTTTTAAGACATCCTTCTATACTAAGAATGTTCATTAAGAGTTTATTTTTACGAAACTTTGGTTTTTAAAATTCACCTAATGTATTTAGGAATCTTAAGAATATCATATACTTTGAATAAATGGATGAGTTTGTATTTTTTTTATTGACTATATTTTTTGTTTTCTAAAAATGGTATTTGGATCATGTTCAAAATCAATGTATATTAATTCCAAACCTCAAATAAATTAAGATATATGAAAAATATAGTAAATGTTATTTTTGTATACATCCAATTTATTTATTAAGGAAAATTATCAAAAAAATACTATATAGTAGTTCATCCCACAAAAATAGAAGTTTTTAATGAATCTAAAATACATAAAAATGGTTTTTAGATTCTATAATTTCATGGATTATTAGGATATTATCAGCAGTCTATTGAAAACATTGCACATGTGTCTAGACCACTAACTATGTTAACTCGAAAAGGTGTTACATATATATGGGAAAAATATTATGATTATTGTTATCAGGAATGTAAAAGATGTGTGTTGAATTATCCCTTTTTTTAGAATTCCACTCATGAAACAGATATTTTTTCTTCAACATTGATGCTTCACTGAAGGGACTTGTCTTTATTACGGTGGAGAATGATTAGGTAATTACATATGTTTAAAAAAAACTGAATCCCCAAAAGTTAAATTATCCTAAATACAATTTCAAATTATATTATGTTGTTTTTATACATTAAATATTTGGATACATCAATTATATGGATCCACATGTGATATATATTATAATCATATATGTTTAGAGTATATATTTACTAATAATATATTGAGCATGATACATATAATATGACTAGAACTGATAAAATATTTTGACATCACAATCAATTACCATCCAGGAAATATGGAAAAAATGGAGTATACCATGAGTCAACAAAATCATGCATCAATAACCATGTCACATATAGAACATGACAGTTTGATTAATGATTTGATTAATTTTGTCTTGATTGTTTTGGGTGCACAAAGTTTCTCTATTTTGATTCAGGTATTAGTTTCATTGGATTGGTTAGACTAAATTACTCCTTATTAAAAGGAATGATGTCAGTTATTGAAAAATTTATAATTGGTTATTAATGGTATGTCTTCTGAATTTAATGTTGATAAATATTTCATCTTCAGATATAGAAAAATATTATGTGTGCCTTTCAATTCCCATCTGAAGAAATAATTATTATGTTAAGGCCATTGTTCTCCATTTTATGTTTACATTGGAAACACTATGATATAAAAAGACCATAAAGAGTGTTACAGGTGGGATAGAAAGAAATGATATATTTCTAATTTTACCATGATGTTTTTGACTTGTCAACAAATTAAAGACGAGTTAGAACTACCAACGTTGATGATTAATACATTTCTTGTGCTAGAGTAGAAATGGAAAAATATATCCATGTATTTTTTGTGTGGTACTTCTAGATAATTAATGAGGAAAAAATAAGCTATGGGTTATTATTGATCGACTGAATAAATAAATAAAATTCATTATTATTAGAGATAATCTATCCTTATATCAATTTTCTCTACTATACCTCAATGAGATTTCCAGGGTACATTGTGTTCCTCTCTCAATTGTATCTAATAATCACCCCACGTTTAGTTTTAACTTTTGGAATGACATCCATTATTAATTAGAAACCATAATTATTATAGAAATTGGATTCAAAAGTAATGATGAGCCAAAAACTTATGATGACAACACAGAGTAGGAATAAATGTTATATAGATAACACGAGGAATCCCATTTCCATCGAGTCAGGTGATCATGTTTTTCATAAAATACCAGTAGGATAAAGTGTGATACATTTGGGAATAATAGAAATATAATCCCATAGTTCATCGGACCATATTTTAACCAATATAATGTTAGACAAGTTACCTATTGAGTTGTTTGGCCTCCGAGTTTATCCCAAATACACAGTATTTTTCATGTTTTCATGTTAAGAAATTATATTAAGGATTTATATATTGTTTTGATCCCTAAGGAAGTTCAGTTAGTAGATAAAAATTCATATAAGTAACATCTTATATAGATTATGTATCATTGGGATATATGTTTTTTGGAACAAGTTAATTTATTGGGTTAAGGTATTGTGGAGAAACCACATGGATGAAGAAGCAACATGAGAAAAGGAAAATGTTTTGAGGGAAATGTATCCCAATTTGTTTAATAAGTGAATAAATTATGAGGAAAAAATTATAAGTTGGGGGGATGTTACAACCCATGTACTAATTAATTTATTTTTGTTATATTAATTTATTTTATATTTTTATAAATGAAATAATAAACATTAATGATTATCACACACTATTTTTGTTCTTATGAAAGAAAAATAATGAATTTAATTAAATTTCTATGAACCAAAAAATGACCCAAAAATTTGAATATATATTTTGGGATGAGTAGTTTTTTTCCATAATCTTATTTGAAATCTTTTTGTGACCTTTTCGAGCAACTTGGATAACATTAATCCCCATGTAAAATTTTATTTAACGGAATGAAAATTCATTCATATTTTTCATTTTAATTAATAATAAATTTTTATATATGATATTCTAGAAGTGGTTTTTGATGATAAATATTTTATCAAATTATTGGTGATTTAAATTAATCCTTATATTTGTTTTATTTAGGAAAATATTAATAACATAATGGTTTACATAATAATGATAAAATAATTATTAACATAATGGAAAAATCAAATAAATGATATTAAAAATATTAAAATAAATATAATTTGAGGTAATTAATATTATCCATGAATTATCTAGATACATATGATATGTCTAAGACATAATTAAATATTGTTTTCAAATTTTAATCTATTTTATGATGTTTTTAAAGTCATACTAATGAATGGTGTTAATTTTGACCATAATTATATTTCATGAATATAATATTTTACTAAATAATATAATTAATCATAAAAATAGTAAGGAAATCCAAATAGGATAATATTTGATCGAAAATTTTATCACAAAATCATTTTAGGGTTTTAAAAATATTTAACCGTATAATAGCCATATTATATTTTAATATTTTATGTAATTTCTAAATTTCCCCTCACCTCAATTATAAAATGGGTCTTACTCCTTGAATTAATTTCAACATTATGAGCCTTATTTCTTTAACATACTCTTCCAAATTATCTTATAATCATCCGCTTACAAATTCTAGTGTTTTTTATCACAAATTTCCAATTCCTAGATCCTTAATGATGTTCTAAAGGAGAAAATATTCGAGTAGTAAATTCCTCATTCTATTTTGTTTTATTTAAAAATTATTCCTCATCCACACTAATATAAATGATTTATGACAACTACAATATTAAAAATATAATATAATTTTTAGTTTTATTGGTATATCCATCATAAAAACTCATATATTCCACTTTTATTCGTAAAAACAAAATCGTCATCTATGGTATGTCGATTCAACGCTTTCTTGGAGAATTATTTTCTGTTTCCCTTTAACACATTCATGGAAATTTTAAATTCACCTATAATTGTTTAAATTGTCATAGATATATATATTATTTGATTCCCTGAAAAACATAAGTATGATACGCGTATTCGTTAGCAAGCTTGACACAGAACACCCAACACGCAAGGTAATAAAATATCGTGAAAATTTATAATATAATTACTATTTGAAATATTTTCAGTATAATTTAATGCATGAAACACATATTTATCTTGAATTTCACATCAGAGAGACCTGCCTTGACATATTAAGTTACATGTATGAGCAACCTTCCTCGACCGCTTGTGTTATATGCAAGACCGAGTTTCGCTAAATAACAATGTACTTTTAAAATATTACTTTTAATATAAAATGATATATCCTAGGTATTATGTTTGATATTATGAATAGTATTAACATACTAATGAAAATATATGTTATGTATAAATATAAATTGAAATCATGGGTTACAAATTAATAATAAATGAAAATAATAAGCAACTGATAAACAAATATTATTAATTTTGTGATTCCAAAGGTTTTTTGACTTCATAAAAATAGTAAATTAATATTAGATAATTATTTTAATGAAATTTATATTTTATATATTATCTAAAATATTTTTTATATTGATTCTTTATGATTGGTATGCATAAGATAAGAATAAACAATATTTCACACATAAAAACACATTTTTTTATATATGGCAATTTTACCACCTTTTATTGGAATCCCTATTTTAAATGTTCATTTTTACACATGAATTTATTTAATATGATAAAATAAAATTCATATTTTAAACAAATACCGAAATATTAGTCTAGGGTAAATCCTTTATATTATTCGGGAACATGTCATATTTTAATGAATAGTTCAGAATACATAATTTTAGTTCAAAACTAATTTTTTAATTTACTTTTTTGTAAAGATAAAATATAATTTTAGTTTCTTCAAAATTATAATTAAATAATATTTTCTCTATTAATAAAATTTATTTTATTTTAACCAATTTCACTTTGAATTTTATTATAAAAACCTACTAAACATTATGACATTTTTATTCGAAAATCCTATATTGTCATGTTATATGTGGGAATAATTTAAATTTATATTATTCAACTAATATGATTGGAATTTGAAAAACAAGATTCCATATTTTGAATAATTATAATTTATAATTTTTAATGACGAAATTTTTTTCATACAAAAAATTATACTAAATGTGATTAAAATTAATAACAATTGTTATGACTAAATCAATAATAATAATGGAATAAACCATTAACATAAAGTCCAAAATGACCTATCCACTTGCATAAAACAAACTGTATGGAAATAATTCGGAAATTAACCTTCCATTAAAGATATTTTTGGTATTTTATGACTTTTTTTATGAAATAACATGTGAAATCCAGTCTTATTTTAAAAAATTCAAATTAATTCCCATTCCTTCCATAAAAAAGGCCACCGACCATCCATCTTCATCACATAAATTAATCCTCATCAGTTAAGCCAGGATATTCACAAATATCTTCCCAAAAATTATACCTTCAACTATGAGGTATCCCTTTTCATGAAAAACTACCAAATATGCCTTTTGGTACAAACCAAATGTAGTTACCCGATTAAGAGGTAACATCTTCACTAATGCTTTTTTATTTCATTTCTTTTCTCCACTTCATATAAAAATTTTTTCTATGAATAAATAAATTATATTTATCCTATATATATATATATATAATAATATTTTTAGGTAAATGGATAGACCAACATGTACATGCACTTCCATCTAATGGGTAATGAACATACTGTTTTTGTGCACGATGAACTATTTACTCATGAAACGATGATTACTAAAAACTCTTCTACCTCCACTCATGGTGGAATTATATTGGACAATATTTATTTATTTTTTATAAATTTTTTATATAATATGATTATAATTATCTAATTTTTAACTATAAAAAACCTTTAGGCCTTCTATCTTTTGTAAATACAATTATTTTATTTGAGAAAATGTTGAATAATGCCCCCTCGAAGCGATAGGACTAATTCATGACATAAATGGAGCGTATAAAAGTTTATTTTAATAAACCTATGAATCATATATAGCACATATATTATAATTTAATTATATTATTTATTTGTATAATTTACATTTAATTATTTTAATGCAATAAAATATAAATGTAATGTTCATGTGTCTGTATGACATACGACCTCAATGAACAGTGAACTTTATTTCTATTATCCAATATTATAGACAATAAAAAATACATATATAATAGATATATTTGCTATAAAAATAATTTCCTAAATCATGGTGATGATGAATCCTTGATATATTTAATAATAACTATTAACAACAACTTAAAATATATTCCAAAAACTAGGCAATTAACACCAGAAATAGTTTATATAATTAAATGTTATTAAAAACGGGTAAAAAGATATTATAATATGATCATATATTATATCATAAATATTATTATTTATATGTTATAAGTTGATAGAATAATTTAAAAAAATTATACAAGTGGTCAAAGGACGTTCATCTGAAAGGAAACACAAGGTATGTGATTTTCATCTCACTTTTTAAATCTGTTAGATTAATGTCATATTCACTTCATAATATTTTTTGTGATATACCTAGGGACTATTTTGATATATTATATCATTATTTTCTTTCATTTAATGATATTTAATGATTTAATTGATGTGACTCTTTCTTTTAACCCCTATCTCAAAATATAATCATATAGTAAGGGATTATCAGATCACTATTTACATTTGTGAGATTAATTTCATGTTCACCACCTACATATTTTCTATAGTGTATATGGTACCATTTTTGTAATATAATATCATTAATAATTTTATATTCATTGTTTATTAAAAGTTAATTTAATTTTATTCCATCATTAGGTTATTATTTAAAATGGTTTGAACTGTTATGGGACACTTTGGGATGTATAATGATGATTTTCCCCAAGACTAGTCTTAATGATCATTCAATGGAATTTCTATTCGTAGAAATTACATAACCATTGATTATTAAACCCTTTAATTATACCCTATTTATTCAAGACCATTTCCACGTATTAGAACTATTTTTAACCTCTTTGTTACTCAATATATTTTAATTTTATTTATGAAAACCCAACATTGTTTTTATATTTATTCAGAGAACTCTTTTCTTCTAAAATAAATGTTTTATTAAAATATTTTAAAAAAATTAAAAATGTCTTGGAAATGAATTATTTACCATTTTTTTCATTTACTAATGTTTGGAATGGAATCTTCTTATCTCTTTTAAAACAAGGCATATTTTAAACTGTTTACACAGAAAAAGGAATGATTATTTACATTGTCCTTTTTATACAGATTTATCCTATGTCATTTCATTGAAGCCGAATTTTCATGTTTAAAAGGATTATTTTTAGAGAAAATGTTTTCAAATTTGATTTTCAATGAAAAATACTTCTAAATGGTTTCCCTAATATAAATTATATGTTCCCAAATAATAATTTTAAAAGTTAATCATTTATTTAATCAATGAAAACAACCCTCTATTTTACTCAACATGGGTTTTGTTTTATTGATTCCGTCATTATTATTCTTTTTGATGATTTTATTATTGATTTTCCCATTGTTAATACTCATATTAACATTAATGATTTATTTCTTATTATTCTTGAAATATTAAATCAGTTGTGATCATTGAATATTGAATTTCCACTAAATTATCCATTTCATTTATCTTGGACATTACTGTTGACTAAACCATATAGAATTTTACATATGATGTCAACTTTGACTCTTATATGATTATTTGGGGAAATATTCATAATTCTGTATTCTTTAATCCATATTTATAGTTGATAACGATCATTGTTAAATTTATTATTTTAATGAAGAAGATTTTTTGGACTGCTACGACACGGGTTTGTCCTTGTCCTAGACGGTGCCCTTGATTCATCACTAGTATCATGAGACAAAATAGTTGATTAGAAACATTACATTGGATTTCACCCTATATTTTTTAAACCATCTTGCAAATGGCCTTTGCAGAAAAGGTACCATGTACCTGGGAAACATGGAATCCAGTAATTAAGAATTTGCCTCTTTTATATTCAGTTATAATTCATCCATGTGATTTTAAGTTGAAATATATAAGGATTAATTTTAAATATCAGGTTTCTTTTATTATTCATCCATAAGATATTTAATTGAGATATCTATGGATACATTTTATTTTCAGTTATTTAAATGTCATGTGTTTTAATTTCTTACCATTATATATTTGATTTCCATTATCCAGTTATTTTAATTGAATTTATTTCTAGTTATTACCTTGACATATTGATTATATAATTCCATATTGTTTATTTATTACATGGTAAGTGAGTTTAGATCTTTTCATTTATATATTGACTATTCTAATTGATTATTTATTTATTTTGTTATATTTTTCACTTACTGAGAATTTTTTCTCTTTCTTATAATGATTTTATTCCCAGGAATCCGAGAAGCTTACTATGAATGATATTCAAGGATTTAATAGATGGAATATATTTACCCTCATTGTTATTTATATCGAAATAATATATTTAAAAAAATATTTCCTAATTATTTTATTTATTTGTAATACAATAATTTTTTATGTATTCGATTTAAAAAGAGTAATATAATAATAGTTCCCTTGGGGTTTAATTCCAAATAATCAGGCCAATGTCATTGATATTTGAAACTATATCTAGGCTATAATTTTTCAGGTCACTAAAGATATTGTCAAATATTGTTTTTTATCAACATTGGGAATTGGATATCGAAATACATAGGTTAAAGAACATGACAATAATATTGAAATTTTAGATAAGTATAGATGGAAATCCTAGAATTTTGGTAAATAATAGATTATGTGGGTATCCTTATATGTAAATCACAATCTTGATACTACAAGTGGATGTATTTCTGGCATTGATGTACCTAGGAGTAAAAACTCTGATAAGGTGTTTCAGTCTTAGCTTGGGTAACTTGGTACACAACCACATACCTTAATTTTCACCTACATTGACACTCCATGGGATATTATTAGGATTATCCAATTTTTCATTTCATTCCATTATGAATAATTTGATATACAATGACAATTAATAATAATTTTTTATCCTAATATGTATTATATTGAAGATAAGGTTTCGTGATTTACAAATCCAACAATTGATATTATTGTTATTCCATAGACTAAAGAAGGACCGATTTTGATGAAGTAATTTTAGGATTCAATAATTAAATTGTATAAGTATTTTACCAGTGGTATTTTTAATATAAATATCGTGAATATTATAAATAATATTCTTGATTTTAAAAGAATAGGTTTTAGAGGAAAATAGTAATTTGGGGAATAATGACTTAAAAATTATATATATTTAATTTAAAATGTATTTATAACCTATAGGGTCCAAATAATCATTAATAACATCATATTAATATTCAATGAATATTATGATACTTTGTAGAAAAATTTATTATTGAAAAACAAAGATAAGAGTATATTTAATGAATAAACTTTTATAACTTCCATTAGATTTTTTTTTTAAATTATATTAATATTGATTTAGAAAAAGAAAATATGTAACCTGAGTGACAAGAAATAAAATTCATCAAGTCCAAAGGTCTTGAACTAATGATTGAAGGATGATAAAGGTTTTTCACCAACCACCAACCTACGTAATGTCATGGTTAATTTTTATTATTATTCTTAGATTTACAATTTGATGAATAAATGTTAAATATAAACCTTTAGTATCAATTTGGATTATTAGAGATGATCTTATTAACCATATTGGTTTTGTAAGATGATTTAGTACAAAAAGTCAGACTTGTCACTCTTTTATAGGCCTTACGATCAACTTAAAGTTTATTAAAATGCTTTAGGAATAAAAAATTCAGTATTGGTAATTAATTTCTCATAGTAATGGAATGTATTAGAATTTGATCAAATAAAAAAAATTTAAGGATTTTTCATATAATATTGAAACCTAAAATGTAAGATTGTTACTTTATATTCTTGGTTAGTAAAATAATTACCTCACATTATAAAATGACTTAGAAAGAAAATGTTTTCCTAATACCATATTTTGTATTGAACCATTGGTCTACAAAATCATCAAATATTAAAGAAATAGTGTCCCTCATATTTATATTATTCATTAAATTATTTGTTATTGATGACATCATTTATTGTTTTTCTCTATGTACATATCTCTACATTCCAATAATGTTATCTTACTTTGAAACCATGTTACATGGAAGTGCATATGACCTTTTGTATATTCCATTTTCTCTATTATAGATGATTACTTATTAAACCATCTGACAAAGTGGGAATTAAAACATATGATGTATAAATAATCTATCACCACTATCATGATTAAATTGTGAGTATGCAATTGAAATAATTGGGGGAGAATGTGATGGAAAAAAAATTAAAGTAAGAACCTTGTATTTGATAGCATGTATAACACAGAACAGTCAGCGTGTAAGGTAATATAATATATACTTACATTATAATATTTTTAGTATTTAAAATTTTTTCTACATATTTCAATGCCAGAAACACCAAGTTAGCATGTGTTACACATGAGAGAGACCTACCTAGATATCTTTAGTAACACATAAGAGCGATCTTCCTCGATAGCTTTTGTTATACGCAAGACATAGTTTCACCAAATAACAATATATAATTAAAATACTATTATTTAATATAATATGACATAAACTAGTCGTTATGTTAGTGGTTATGAATAGTATTATCTAAAATATAAAAATATATGGTTTATATTAATATAAAATGAATTCATGGGTTACCAATTATTGATAAATGAAAATAATAACCAATTGGATATAAAATTAAAATATTTTTATATTTCTGATTCCAAAGGTGTTTTTTCATAATAATATAAGTATTTAAAATTATGTAAATATTATAATAAAATATATATGTTTTATATTTAATAAAATATTTTTTATATTCATTAATTAGGTTTTATATGAACAAAATAAGAACAAACCATATATTACACATAAAATCCTATAGTTTTTGTAATGGACATTTTACCACCTTTTATTGGGGAACCAATTTTAAATATTTATTTAGAAATTTTAATTTATTTAATATTTTAAAATAATATTCATCTTTTAAATAATAAAAAAATAAGGTTAGGGTGATTTTTTGATATTTTTCGAAAATATATCATTTTTAATGAATAGTTAAACAATAAAAAATTATACATCAAAATATCTTTTTCATGTAATTTATTTATACGGATAAATTTTAATTATAATAAGTTAAATAATATAATTAGATAATTTTTTTTAACAATTGAAAAAATTTATTATATTTTAGTCAATTTCAATTTGAAATATAACATAAAAATATAGCAAACATTGTAACATTTTTACTCTGAAAACATGCGTTGTCATCATGTCTACAAGATTAATATTAATTAATTTTTTTCCACTTATGTGATTGAAATTCTGAAAAATGGATTCCATATTATCAATCATAAAAAATTATAATGCCTAATAATACCAGCTATGTTATATACAAAAAATATTTTTAAAAGTGATTACAAATAAATACAATTAGTAAGGCAACATCAATCATAATGATGTTCTAAAACATAAACCTATGGGAGAAAATTACCTAGAATCTTTTCCAAAACCAATTTTTTGGACACAATTCTGCCATTATCCTTTAATTAATGAGTATATTATATATTTATTACTTTTTTATTTAGTAACAAGTGAACAGCTAACTTTTTTCCAAAAATTCCAAGTGAGTCCTTTTCTTTCCCTATAAAAGGTCGCCCACTATCCCACTTATCGACACATATCATACCTATTGGGTTAGGCCGAGATCTAACAAAAAATAATTCAAAAAATCCTCTCATAGAAATTTAATCCTCCATTTTTGAGAAATCCTCCAAAAAAATCTTTTTCATACAAACCAAAAGTAGTTACTCAATTAAGAGGTAAGTGATCAAGTGTGATGATACCATCAATTTTCCTATTTAAGAGTGAAATTGGAATGACGTAATTATGTATTGGGTCTTTGAAGGACCCCTCATAAGAATAATTCAATTTGGGTGGTTGTGGTTAATATGACAAAAGTATATCATTTCATGATAATATAGGGAACTTACGTAGTCGATCAGTTGGGATGGTTGTTTGTTTGAGAGATAGTTCGGTAGCATGGTGTCCCGAGGACAATAGTTTTGAACCATGATCCACATTTCACCTGTCACTTTTGGAAGGGGTTACAGATGGAACTTGTTAATCATGTATTTTTAGTAGGACATATCACCCATAGATGGATGAGTAGTTTGAGCATACAATCCATGTATCAGAGGACATAATGAGAGAATGTGTTCTATATTTCAGTGGTTCAAGGGAGAAAAACATACCTGTTGATGAATTTTACTATATAAATTTTTTTTAAGGTACGATTCAAATGGAGTATTTTTAGGAACTCTACGAGAGACTATTTAGATCTACGTTGTGTTGGTTAGAAGGTGGAGAGTCTTAGTTGTTATGACTAAATATCATGTCGGATTTATGAGAGACGGATCAACTGAATCAGCAATATATTTCAACCACTCAGTGTAGGAAGAAGTAAATTTCATATTGGAATCCTAGACCACGTGATTTTATGGTGGGAGATAGTGGGTTTTTCAGTTTTCTCAATGGTTAGGTTACCGTCAAATTCTGATGCATGAAAAGTTGACAACCAGGTATGTGTGGCTGTTTGAGATTGTGGATAGTATCATACATATGGATTTTTTATTTGATCTTCCAAAACTATTTAGTTTAATTATTGATGTTTTTACATTTTTTCCACTCTAACAATATTTCCCTGATCCATATAATGTGATCTATGTTGAAAATTAGGATCATGAGGTTGATGCGTTCTTTGAGGAGCATCAGATATGTATTGAGGACAATAGTGAGAATGTTTTCCAGTCCTAGACTGTGCCCTAAGATTTAATTTTATGAAAACATGGGAGGGTACATGGAGAATCATTGGAGAGAGAATCATATATGTAGGCCATGTGTCCCAATATATTTTCATCAAAAACTCAATGACTCTTAAAAAGAGAAGCTCAAGATGAGCCATGATAATGTGTGGAGGTTGTTAAATATCAGACATCATGGTGGTATTACACTATTTAAATTATGGTTTAAATTTCATGTTTTGAGATAATGATGTATAATTTGGGGTTTTGAGGGACCTCGGGGGTGTCATGGGTTTTTTGAATACAAAATATGGGAATCTCAGGACAATCTATGCAAGGTACATGATTGGTGCAATGTTAATAAAACCGTGTGGAATTCCCAAGAAACTATGTTTCCTTAGACTTAGTATTTGTGAATTTTTAGTAAAACCGTGTTGAGATTCCAAGGAAATGATGTATCCCAACATCCTTGGATAGTGTCTTCTTACAGAGTTGTCAAACCGTGTAGGTAAACCGTTTAACCTAATAAAGATGGAAAAATTTAACAAAATTACAGTATGGGATTTTAAACCCTCAACCAATTATCACCACTATCCTCCTCCTATAATTCCTAATGAAGAAAAATAAATGAGCTTCCTGTGTGAATCTCCATCATCACTAGGTCATTTGGAGTGTCATCGACTGCATATCGAAGGTCCGAGTAATGTTAATCTCCCATCTTTCTTATTTTTTTGGTTTAGCGGTTGCATACTTCCTTTCTCTCACTCGGAAGCTAAAAAACATTCTTTTCTAGTGAGATCTAGTTTGAGGCTTGACAGGGTGGTTGAATTGGGAACTGCGACCATGATTAAGAATGCGTCGATAAATGAAATTTATATAGGGGTATACAAGTTATATCCCATAGTTTCATTTTATATTTTTGCATGTATATCCTTCTTCATTGTTACTTATTGTATTTCTCTTGATACCTTTACAAAAAAATTTAATAAGGGGTCTCTAAATGATGAATGGAACCCCTCATGGTCCCCATCTGATCCATCATGGATGATTTGACCCATTTATGGCCACCCATGGTGTGCGTTGATAATTTTAATGGAATAAAGTTATCTATGTATGTTCTAGGTTGTTTTGTGATAATGTAGATACCTTGTTGAGTATGTCAATTTGATTATTAATAGTGAAAATGGAATATTGGTAACACTTATATGTTTTTAATGGATTAATATGATTTATTAATATGTAAAATGGGTTTTTATAAGAGAATTATTAAATAGTCTTAGAGAACTAGGATTGAGAATGGGAATTAGGAACATTGTGTAATGTAATGTAAATGAAATATGTGTAAATGGTTTAGAAAACAATATTAATTACCATTTTGAGTATTTTGTATTATGGTTGATGAAAACAGTTATTGTTATTTGTTTGGATTTGGCTGCTTATGGTGAATGGATGAATAAGCTTGTGAACACAGCATGGTGGTAGGATAAAGGACTAAGGATCCTCCCATGGGTCGGTTTGGACTGATGCTCTAACCCCAACTAGGGATTCCTAGGATGAGGAGTCAGAGTGATTCACTATTCCACTAATGGTAGCATTCAATGGAATAACATAGACTATGGCTCTATTGAAATTGTTGTTATTACCTTATTATGTTAATCCCTAGTGGGATATGGACTCCACTTATTCCCTTATGTAGCCAGATAAATTGAATGTACCCAATGTGAATGACATAAATACCTAGACTATAGATTATCTGTTGATTACGACCTATTAATGAAGAATAGGAAAATAATTAATTTGGGACCTTGGATAATAATAACATAGTAAGGATTGTTAACTAGTGTCTCCCGAATTCTATTATTCACTTTTCATTCATTTATACATTCATGCACTATCTAGTAGACTGTATATTTTATAGACACCATTCATGGTGGATTACTAATTTTTTCTCACACCCTTCTCAGGCCACTGTCATGTACCCAAGTATTTTTCTTGGTTGTATGTAAAGAAAACGATAGGGTCGAATTCTTTAGAAGTGAGTCATATTTGTTTGATATACATGGAGGAGGGTCCGGATATAGAGTCAGAATCATTATGTGGATTCCATTTTATGCCATTATTTTTTGTTATGCTCACTTTGTACTCTAGACTTATATGGAATTATAACCATTGGATATGGGGTTTTTCCTATTTGGATGATGGTTTTATGCATTTTCATTTATTGTATTATAATAATTGGACTATTTTTTATGTCTATACCATAGTTTACTCTAACAAAGAGGGTATTGTCTCCCCATTTTACTTTTAGACCATTGCTACTATTTGACATTCTCTGGAATTTGGGGTGGCGTGCATGAGGTCATGTGACAACCCAATGTAGAGCACTGGTTAGCGACACTCTGGTCAGGGATATTATAGATTCTTAAATATTTAATATATAAGGTACACTTTCTCATATATTATTCTATCTAATAATATCATTCAACCAAAGGTAGAATGATATACATCATAATTTTTCATCTGGTGATCACCAGAGATTTCATATGTCTAGTAAAATATCATATTCTTCTCTATCATGTAAAAATTTAAATAGTTTAAACTCCCAAAAAACATAATAATTACCCAAAATTTCTCAATCTTTTATCATCAGTATAGATAAATCAATTTTGGTCATATTCAACCATTGAACACACTCAACTAGAATCATGATTGTATTCAAAATATTTTGTTATTTTGTGAATAGTAATGAATCATTTAACTAAAAATGATTCTGTTAACTAACTAATATCTCTTATCTCAAATTTTTATAATTTACTTCACTACAAAAACCTATTTAAATATTAATCAAATATGAATCCAACATACTTTGGAATAATAATATCCCCCTTTATGTTTTTTGTTAATATCCCCACACATCATTGTAGTCATTTTGTGTTCTCAGTTCAATCTCCCCCATATGTGTGTGAATCTTCATTATCTCCCCTAATTAGAAATAAAATGAAAATAAAAACATAGGGGTTATCTCAACTCATCTTCTTTTATCTCAATAACATGAGAAACATCATTATGATATGAATAAATGGAGATGAATTTATTAAAAAATTCTTTTTTTGAATAATATTTGTCTACATTGGGGAAACCAATGTAGAAATAATTTTTTTTAGTCAAGGTGATAAATTTTGTCAATGTAAATTATTTTACTAACTAATATCAAATTTCTTGTTTGAACATATTTATTTTAGTGAAAATATGATTTTTCTTATTAAATAAAAAATAAAAAAATATTAATAAACACACTAATACATTTCAATTATATAATTCACAACATCCCCTATTTACCTATCCTCTAAACAATCATCACCCTCGTTGATGATCAGTTTATATAATACCATGGAATGTGTGATGGTTATTCCTCAAAATTATATTTTCTCTACTAAAGGGTAGAAAAAAAACTTTTACCATGGTGATCATAATATTTCATGATGAAAATGTTTTCAGTATATAATACCACTAAAACAATTACTCATATCCCCTTTTTTTCCTCAATTAATTCTCTATAAGTAAGTTCACGTATACAAGAATATTGGGAATAAGGTGGAATTACAATATTTATTAAATTTAACATTCAAACTGATAGATGTATTTCTGTATCAACATATTTTTATTTTTATTTGACTTATAAATGGATCTGGTTTCTCCCTTGTAATTATCTATAATATATTTTTAAATGGATATATTATCATGAGTTAATTATTCAAATGAATCAATCATTTTCTACATTGCTTCCAAAATAACACCTATCTCTTGTGTTTTTAATATCTGTTTCATGATTTCTCCTTTAAAAGGAATGATTTTCATATTTCCCTTAGTTCTGTGACCATATTTCATATACATTTCATATTAATATTTAATTAACCATCCGTAAAAAACTTATCATCGACATTATTATCACTTTAAATTCATTTCACGTATATTTTTAATTAGAAATATTTTTTATATCTCTATCGTTATAGATTTTTTTAATTGATCTGGACAAATAAATATGAACTATTACATTAACTACAAAACATTATTGGGGTTCTCAAATTCCTCACTTGAAACATGAGTTCTTTCATCATATGAACTTCTCTCCCTATCTCTCTCTCTCTTCATTATTTCTCGAAATGTTTGTTCTTATCTTTATATCATTGCTCCTGCTTTATTCATACCACATTCCAAGTCGAGTCATATTTTACAAAAAATAATAGTATCTTTTATCCAATGAGCAACAACACTACTAGTGACCTATGAATCTTGATTTTTAAGAATAATAATTATTTCGATATGATGTTATTTTGTAGTTGTCGATTTAATAATAATTGGATTATTTTTTAAGAGGAAATATCTAGGATGTATTCGAGTCATTATTCGAAGAAGAATATTATTCACCAATATAGATAGTCATAAATAATAAAATCATTATTTTTGTTACTATATTATTATTAATGGAAAATGTATATTGTGATTTATTAGGAATAAAAACATCCAACCTCTATTGAAACTTCTCTTCACCAACATGAGAAGGTTAACATTTACAAAAAACTTATTTGATGAATTCTTCACTAATATTCTTTACATATATTTTTATTAAAAGAAAAATTGATTATCCCTCAAATAACTCTACATTATTTACATCCTATAATCCTCAATATCATTCACCATATTCTAAAATTCACCTAACATCAATACATTATTCATAAATTATTAAAAAAATATTCATTCATCCTTATTATTATTATCCTATCCAGATAGTGTTTCTTTATTATCCTTAAACATCATTTCATGATCTATTAGTTTTACATCATACAATCTTATTTATTTATAGTGTATCATATAGTTTTTGATACACTCATTATTTTCAAATGTTATATCCATACCATCATTCTTAAAAAAAAAATCTTTTTTAGGGTTTATTACATTTTTCCAATACCTAATTAAAAAAAATTTAGAACCGTTACTAGTTATTTTTCTTTTTATCAAAATATTGAAATTTTATAAATAACTTTATGTTTTAAAATGTGTTACAAAATATTTTTTATCATTATATTCATTACTAGATAATAAATCATCCTTCACCATTCTTCTCAAAAAAACATTCTTCTTACTATAAAATATTTTCTTGATTTCTCTTCAAATCCAATTTCTATTAAATATTATATTTTTCTTATGTCCATGAATCTTAAATATTCATATATATATTATTACATAAAAAATGTAGATTTGTATTGTACATACATCAAATAAGATATTTTTTACATCTTCTATTCCAATATTTCATTCTCTATATCCTAAGGAGAAGGGAAATATTTTTTAAATCCTCTTCATCCTCTTGAACATCTAAATAAAATTGATAGTTCTTCTACTTATGAATATTTTTAATTTCTTTTTAACTTAGTTTTAAATTTTATATCATACAAAGAAATATTTTTTATCGACTTTTTATTCTCTCACTTTAATTTACACAAAAAAAATATAGTTCATCTAAAGATATATATTCTTGATCCTATATATATTAAACCATGGGAGAAAACCATTATTGATAGTTTAAAAATTGTTTCTTTCTAATTATACAATCATCCATCTTCTCACTAAAAGCTATGACATTATTGAATATTTCTTTTACACAAGGAAGTTAATCATATATTTTTTCATCATTAATCTTTTTGATATCTTCAAATATGATCCTATATATTTTCAAAATGCACCCATTGATATTAAAATATCATTCATAACTTCTTATCCACTAGTCTAAAACATCATTAGTTATTATAAAACCCATATTATTGAGGTGAGGACACTGCTAACAAGGGTTATTATTTTTACAAAATGACAAAAACTGATTCCTGCAATTATTTATGCATTTAATAATTATATCAACCAGCTTACTAATGTCGTGGATGCTATTAATTCATAGAAAAGTTATTATTCCAAGATAGTAGAATAGGAAATTATTATTTTGTATGCCTAGACTTTATTCTACAGAGATAACCCATCATTTTGTGAACCTCTTGTTATATTCAATTTCTTTTATTTAAATTCACCACATTCCAACTCAATTGGTAGTACTCCTCCAAAATTATATAAATACAATTATTTGAATACTTACGTCAATTCTGGAAAAGTATTGAGTCATAAATATACATAAAGATAGAGATTCATTATTGTTGGTACAATATTTATATTGAAGTATTTGGACTACCATGAGATGGGTGAGTATTAATTTAGAAATATAATTATAAATTAATATTCCACTAGTATCATATCCTCAAATACATTTCAATGATATCATGTAATAGATGTGTGTGGGTAAATAATACAAAACAAGTGCAAAATATGGAAGACTATTGGATTATTACTAGATAAATTGACAATTATTACAAGTGCATCCATGGTGAGTATATAATTATATACATTACATATGTTTAAAATGTGATAATTAATATAGAGTCTAACTAAATCCATATTTTTAGGGCATAATTTCTAAGAATAAAAATTTTTACAGAGGTTGGTAGACAACCAAATATAGATTCATTTTTCCTGATGGGAAATCTTTTTATCCCCATAAACACTATATATCTACATTGGTAATTACATATTTTTAATATCAAGATAAATTTTTCTAACATTAAAACATTATGAATTCTTGTTTGGATGGTGGGAGAAATGATATATATAATAAATATGAATTAGCAATGGTATAATTTCACTACATTGACCATAAATCCATTTTAAAATAAAATAAAATTATTATAATTATATAACAATCATTTACAAAAAAAACCATCAATAAACAGATACTAGATTACATGGAAAATAATAATCCATTGTGTATAGTGGGAGATATTTCTCAAAAAGGTGATAAATGATTGGACTATGAATCAATAGTTTTCTATCTTATGGGGACGTTGAAAAAAGATCAGTCATAAAAAAGGAAGATAACCCAAGAAGAAGAGGATGCCTTTCAGTTGAATATGGCACATTGATTCTCTTCCAAACCTACTAATACCTGGATTGAAACTTCATTTAGTAGAAATAGTTATATTTTTATTGAGTCACAGCAATGTCGACATAAACAATTAGACAACATGGTTTCATGGGTATGAAAAGAAACCAGAATTGAATAGTTCCTCAGGGTATTTCTTTTTTTCAAAACATTGGTATAGTATCTCCTTTTCCTGAACATCAAATGGAATGAATAAAATTTAAAATATAAGGAATGTGTTTTCAAATAACACACTAGATGCATATCTATTTAAAATAAAACATCTTTTCATGTTTTTTTAGTAGTGTTCAATGATCATTAAAACATGAAATCTAAATGGTCTCAAATACAAATCAGGTTATTTTATAAATTAATACAGTTTTTTTCATGTGTAATAAATCACATATAGTACACTTACATACAAATTGAAATTTCATGAAAAGGTGTTCCAATCCATTGCAATTTAAGATAACATATAAATGTTGTTAAATAACAAAGTGTAAGTTCTAAAATTACCAAAATGGTGTTTGAGTATAAATGATTCAATGGACTAGTATAAAAATTCTTATATACTATATCTTCATAAAACATGATGTTTCTGAAAATCATGTCCCAATATAATAAAATTCCCAATACCACATAAATTCGTCAATGGATTCATATAAAAATTCTCATATAGTACATCTCCAAAAAATATGTATCTTTTTAAAATAATTTCCCAATACATTATAATACAATTCATACTATTAATGCTTTAGTGGATTCATTAAAATTCAAAAAACCCTATACATTTTGAGTATGCATCACAATTCAACACAAAAACAACACTTATCCAATGTTTCCTCTAGTTGGTCTCTTCAAATTCTACGGTAGTGTACCTCTAATTCATAATGTACAAATTGGTTTTGTGATATTTATCCAACAGGGGAACAAAACTATTATTGATCTAATAGAATTCGATTAGGTTTTTAAATTAATTAAATTTAACGGTGTTTTCGAAGCTGCAACAACAAAATATGATCTTGTTTGATATTTAATTTCTTGTGTGAAAAAAATTTATATGAGCACTAGTGGAAAAAACATTTAACATGTCATCATTTATCAGGTCGGTTACAATTAACCAATGTGAAAAGATGTAAAATTATATATATCACATCGGTTATTTTATAACCGATGTGATATACTGATCAATATCCATTTTTTTGTCGGTTATTTTATAACCGTTATAAAAAATACTAAGATTAGATTTTTTTTACATTGGTTATGTTATAACAGACATGAAAATCTAATCTGGAGTGCTTTATAACGTCGGTTATAAAATAACTGATGTGATAATGAAAATCACGACACTTTTTCATGTCAGTTATAAAAAAATTGATGAGATAAAGCTCCATTTAAAATGTAGGTTATATTATAACTGACATTATAAATTATTTTTTACATTAGTTATTAAATAACAGACATTATAAACATAGAAAAAATTATTTAATCACATAGTTTATTTAATAACCAACTTTATAAAGCTTAAAAATGATTTATCACGCCATATATTCAGTCATTATATTTTCTTCGATCGGGTGACCTGCGACTCATCTCTCCTGCTTGGAAAATAGAGAAATGATTCATTAAAGTTGTGCCCTCTAGACTCATTTTTCCTACACCATTCATCATATTTATTGTTAGAAGATCTATCAGGTTGACTCATAATACTCAAGTAAGCCTCAAACATCTCGTTTTCAGTTATTATTTTTCCTGATGCCCTAATCTAATTTTTTGAGATTTTATTTTTCTATCTCTTCTTGCTGTCATGGTATGATTCATAGTGTTCAATTATATGATGCTAAATTCTTTTCTGGATAAAGAATCAATGGAATTGATATCATTCATGTTTACGATTTTTGTTTGTCTATGTGTGTGTGCGTACAGGGGATGTCCAAGGGGGTGCGGGTTGTCCATGTGGGTGGGGGTGACCAAGGGTGGAGGGCTTTCCTGGGGGGGGGGTGTCAAAGGGGGTGGGGGTGGTGTCTAGGGGTTGTTGGGCTCTCCAAGGGTGTTGCAGGTGTCCTAGGTGGTGCGGGGGTTGTCAAAGGGGGTGGCGGTGATGTCCAGGGGGTGCGGGGGCTATCCACGGGGGTTGGGGGTGTCTAAGTGGGGGGGGGGGGGGATGGTGCCCTGGGAAGTAAAGGGGATTTCTAAGGGGGTAAGGGTGTCCATGGGAGTGGGGGTGGTGTCCAGGTGGGTGAGTGGGATGTCAAAGAGGGTAGGGGTGTCCAATGGGGTGATGGCTATTAAGAGTGGTGGGGGTTGTCCCGGGGGTGGGGGCCCTCCGGAGGGGTGGGGCTATCTAGAGGGTCCGTGGGGCAGTCCTGGGGGGGTAGTCCATAGGTGTAAGGGGGCAGGGGGGTTGTCCAAGTGGGTGTTGGTGTCCAGGCGGTGTGCATGGGGTAGGGGTGGCATCCATGGGGTGAGGGGGCTTTCCAATGGGGTAGGGGTGTCTAAGGGGTGGGGGTGTTGTAGAAGGGGGTCAGGGGGTAGTCTAGGGGGTGGGGGTGTCCAGGGAGAGGGGTGTCTAGGGGGTGGGGGTGTCATGGGGGGTGTCTTGAGGGTTTGGCGGCTGTCTAAGGTGGTGGTGGTGGTGTCCATGGGTGTCCAAGGGGGTGGGGGTGATTTCTAGGGGTGGGGATATCTAGGGAATGGTGGTGTCTAGGGGGTGTCCAAGGGGTTGGGGGTTGTCCAGGGGGTGGGGAGTCTAGGGAGTGTCCTTGTGGGTGGGGGTGGTGTCCACGGGGTGGGGGCTATCCAAGGGGGTGGTGGTGTTTATGGGGTGTCCAAGTGGGTGGGGGTGGTGTCTAGGGGTGAGGGGGCATTCCAATAGGGTAGGGGTGTCCAGGGTGTGGGGGTGTCGAGGGGGGTTTGGAGGCGGTCCAGGTGTGGGGGTGTCCAGGGTGTGGGCGGTGTCCAAGGGGGTGGTGGTGTCCTTGGGTGTGGTGGTTGTCTAGTGGGTTGGGGGGGGGGGGGGGGTTGTCTTAGGGTAGGGGATGTCCAACGAGGTTGGGTGGGGTGGGGTGTCTAGATGTTTGGGGCTGTCTAGAGGGTTGGGGTTGTCTAGGGGGTGGGTGGTAGTCTAGAGTGGTGGGGTATGTCCATAGGGTAAGATGGGATAGCCCGGAGGTGGGGAGAAGTCCAGAGGGGTGGGGGTTGTCTATCGGGGTGGTGTTGTCCAGGGGTTGTCCAAGGGGGTGGGGGATATCTGAGGGGGTATGGGTGCCTAGGGGGTGACTAAGGGGAGGGGTGGTTTCCATGGGTGTGGTCGCTATCCAAGGGTGTGGTGGTGTCCATGGTGTGTCCAAGGGGGTGTGGGTGGTGTCCATGGGGTGAGGGGGATTTACAAAGGGGTAGGGGTGTCTAGGTGTAGGCAGGGGTGTCTAGGGGGTTAGGGGCGGTCTAGGGGGTGGGGGTTTTCAGGGTGTGGGGGGTGTCCTTGGGGTGGGGGCATCCTAGGGGGTGGAGTGTCTTGAGGGTTGGGGGGTGTCCAGGGATGGGGGAGGTCCCGAGGGGTGGGGTCTATCTAGAGGGGTGGGGGCTGTCTAGAGGGGTGGGGGCTATCCAGGGGGTGTGGGTTGTCCCAAGGGTTGGGGTAGTCCAAAGGTTTCGTGGGGGTTGTCCAGGGGGTGGGGGGATGTCCAAAGGGGTGGGAGATGTCCAAGTGGGTGGTGGTGTCCAGGGGGAGTCCAAGGTGGTAGGGGTGGTGTACAGGGGGTAGGGGTGGGGGTTTTCCAAGGGGATGGTGGTGTCCAAGGGGTTCGGGGGTGTCCAAGGGGGTCTGGGTGTCCAGGGGGTGTCCATGTTGGTGGGGTGGCTTCCCGGGGGGATGTCTAAGGGGGGTGTCCATGGGTGTCTAAGGGGGTGGGGGTATGTCCAAGGGGGAAGGGGTGTCCAAGGGTGGGAGGTGATGTCTAGGGGGTGAGGGTGTTGTCCAGGGGGGTGGGGGGATGTCCAAAGGAGTGGGGGATTTATAGAAGGTTCTAATTGTTGTGATCTGTGTTATTTTCAGAAGTGAATGTATACATATTTAAATATTTATACTTCATATTTCTTTTTTACTAAAGGGTGAATTTTGTATCCCGCTGCACCATGATGTATTATTTGAGTACCTAAAGAAAAAATTATCCCAAATGAATTTAAAACTGTTATATCTAAATTTATTTTCTTTTTAAAATCATTTTCATGCATATTATTTTTAAATAGGCATAGATTTGTTTTATATTTCAAAAAAAAATTTATATTAAAATTATTATATTTTTCATATAAACATATATTTGTCTTATCGTAAAAAAGATGTATAATTTTGATATTTGTTAAAGGTAATAATGAGACGAAGTTGGATTATGGCTCATTGAATGAGTAATGAATTAGAGGAATGTGTTGATGCCTTTTTGGAATTTTCTAAAAGAAATGTTCCAAGAAGTGACTTTTTTTCTGTATGTGCCTAAAATGATTGAATATGAAGAAGTTGAAAAATATAGAGATCAAAGATCATCTGATTTTCTAGGGTTTTAATCTATGTTACAACCCTTGTATTTGGCATGGTGAAACTAGAGTAAATGTAATATATAATGATGATGATGATTCGCACGATAGTAACTCTGATGGTATTGTTGAAATGATTGGCGATATTTCAGAAAAAAAATTGAGATAGAACCTATAGTTATGCGTCTATATGGTGATGCTGAAAAACCATTGTATCCTAGTTGTATGGATTTTACAGTTTTTTCAGCGGTGTTAGGATTGATTAAACTGAAGGATAATCCTGGAAGGAGTGACTGATGTTTTATCGAGCTGCTAAAATTGTTGAAATACATTCATCCAAAAGATAACGATCTTCCATATTCAAATTATAAGATGAATAAAATATTATTCCTGATGTGATTGGGATACAAGAAAATACATGCCTGAATGAATGACTATATGATATATAGGAAAGAATATGAATTTCGGTCCGAGTGTCCTAAATGTGGGACATTAAGGTATATGTTGAAAGAAAAATCATAGGATGATGTAGAGATTACCAAGATCCTTTCTAATGTATTTTGGTATCTTCCTATAATTATTATTTTTAAATTTTTATTTTCTAATTCACAAGAGGAAAAAGGGTTTAGATGGCATGCTGATGAGGGGATATGTGATTAAAAAATGTGTCATCCAGTTGATTGTACCCAATGGAAAAATATTGATGAGAAATATCCAAAATTTGGAGAAGAAATTAGAAATCTCATTCTAGGTTTGTGCACATATGGAATGAATCCATGCTGAACCCTCAGAAGAACAAATTTTTCATGGCCTGTTTTATGGGTAATTTACAACCTCTCTTCTGATGTTTGAATGAAGCACATGTATGACATGTTGAGGGTAATGATCTCTAGTCCGAAGTATCCCGGAAAATATATTGAATTTTTCTTGTAACCATTGATTGATGATTTGAAACTTTTAGCATAGGATGGTATTAGGGTGTATGATTCTTATAAAATGATATATTTTCAACGTCTTGTAGTGTTTATGTTCACTATAAATGACTTTGAAACATATGGAATGTTTCTTGGATAAAGTGTAAAAGGGAATAAATCGTTTCCAATTTGCGAAGAATAGACTTCATATTATCAATTTCATCATGGGAGGAAAACAGTGTACATGAGTCATCAAATGTTTTTTCATATGGATCACTCTTATAGAAGAATAAAAAATGAATTCAATGTCTCACAAGAATTTGATATTGCTCAAAAAACAATATCCTATTATCTGAATTTTGAGAGGGTGGAAAACCTTGATGTGACATTAGGAAAGACACATAAATCTGGTAATGATAGACATATTTGGAAGAAAAGGAAAATTTTGTTTGAGCTACCATATTGGAGATATCATGATGTTAATCATGATATTTATTTCATGGACATGGAGAGGAATATCTAGGACACTTTGATTGAATCGTTGTCAGATATTAGCAGAAAGACAACAGAAGGGCTGAATGAAATATTAGACTTACTATCAATGGGAATATGTTTGGAGTTAGCTCACACTCTTAGTGGAAGAGGATCATTTCTTCCCCCGGCTTGTCAAACATTATCCAGGAGAGAGAAAAATTTCCTTTTTCAGTTTCTTCATGATATCAAAGTGCCTCAAGGTTATTCTTCAAATGTAAAAAATTTTGTATTGTTGATGGATTTGATGTTGATAGTTATTAAATATCATGATTGTCCAGTCATGATGTAACAACTTCTACCAGTTGCATTGCGTTGAATATTCCCATTCATGTCAGAAGGACTATAATGAAGTTGATTTATTTTTTCATTTCAATTTGAAATAAAGTGATTGATGTGAATGCTTTGAACATTTTAGAAAAGGATGCAATTTGTATTCTTTGACAATTGGAAATGTATTTTCCTCCATATTTTTTTGATATAATGGTGCATTTAATGATTCATCTGGTTCGATAAATAATGCATTGTGGACCTGTATATCTCCATTGGATGTATAATTTAAAAAGGTATATGAAAATATTAAAGGGGTATGTTAAGAATCCAAATCGACCTGAAGTCTCCATTATTGAAACATATATTTATGAGGAGGTTGAAGAGTTTTGTACGAGCTACATGGCTACAGCGTAGCCCCTAGGTTTTCCTCTATCTCTCCATGAATGAGTTGATTAATGAGGGAAAGGGGATTTGTGGCTTGAAATTCAAACTGGTGTCATCTGAACAGATGAAGAAGTTAGAATTATACATCTTAAATAACATAGCCGATGCTCAACCATATATTACATTGCATATTAATGAGTTGATATAATGTAATATGAAGTAGAATGAAATGAGTTTTTTTAATTAGAACAACAAAACATTTTTTTCATGGTTTAAACAGACGTTTCTTTGTAGATCAGATGTATCAGAGACCTTAAAATGGGTTGTGGGGGTTCCATGTTTAAATGTGATAACATGGTCTAGTTATGAAATTAATGGCTATAAATTTCATATGAATGATTAGGAAAACAGAAGTGCAGTTCAGAATAGTGGTGTAATGGCGATTGTAGATGCAATGCATTTTTTGGGTGCTAATGACAAAAACCCAATTTCTTCATCAAGTGAATATTATAGAGTGATTGAAGTAATATGAGAGGTTGATTATTTTAAAATTAATGTTCATTTTTTTAACTGTTAACGGTTTATCAATAACAACAGTGTCAGACATGATGAATTTGGAAAGATAGTTGTTAATCTGAATAGATTGGAAGACACATCTAATTATTTTATAATAGAAACACATGAAAAACAAATATTCAATATAATAGATCAATCAAATATGTAGTGGGTTGTCGTTTTACAAGTGAAAACACAATATGTTGGTGAGGATCAACATGATGAAGATGCTGATTTATTTGAGATCCCTACCTCTATGGAAATATTATAAGATCATAATGATGAGCATGATGAAGACATGGTTTGATCCATATGGAACGATCATGGTGAATGAATATGGGAAAACAATTCATTTGTACATTCCTAATATTATAGTAAACATATGTTTATTTCTTGTTTAAATTTTTTATTTTCATAAAATGCTAGATATTGTAAGTACTTTCTTTCTTAAAACATGAATTAAAAAAATATGTATATGTTTTTCTTTATTTTATTTTCTTTTAGTTTACATTATCATCTTTACCATTAAAAAAATAATATATCTATTATTTTTGTTGAATGACAATTACTTTACCATGTTTACAATTTTTACCATGTCTACCATGTTTACAATCTTTACCATTGTTTAACATTCTTACCATATTAACCATGGTTAATATTACTTATCTTTGTTCAAATTTAAATTTTCTATTTACATTAGTATTTTAATAATTGAATTTGTATATTTTTGAACTAATGTTTATTTTTTATGATTTGAAGTATAATTATAAATCAATCAGTAGGCTAACCACATGATTTTGGATATGAGCATAATGATCATACCTTTGGGTAGGAACATTCACATGCTCCTCTTGATGTTCCCCAATTTTCCTTATGAGCTCCCATAACGACAAAGTGTTCAACATTTGGGAAACATGGGTTCACACATTTACCAAAATTATCACTTCCTCATACGTAGGACCAAAGGATACTCGTTCAGTTTGATGAGAATGTTATATCTAGTTGTCTAAATGAAATATATTTTAAGAGTTTTGTATCAACTCAGGGTAAGAACACAGTAAGAATTTTTTATGATGACTGGAGATGTGTGGGCATATCAATAATATCTCAGTTGTGGGAGACGATTTTGGAAAGATAGTTTTCTATTGTTTTCCTATTCATTAAATGTTTCTAGTATATATAATATGTTTAACCTATTCTATATCTGATGAAATTTGATATTCCTGACACTGGATGAGTCAAGAAGAAATGCTAATTGATAGCTACAAAGAGATGGATGGATTACAAATAAACCATCTCATATGATTTCAATGTTGGTCATATGATTCTTGAACATCCATGTCATATATATCCTTTCATGGTTGAAAACACATGGAGACAGTTTGTTGAAAGTAGAATAAAAGATTTTTTTTGGTAATGGAAATGTAAACATTTATATTCTTTATTATATAAATGATATTATTAATGTTTTGTTAATGATTTCTAATTATTAATTTAAAGAAAACAAGGAAATCTCATTTTGAGATCCAACCAAAAAATGTATACCCTCATAGTTTATCTCGGGGATGGTATACATTATTAGAAGAACATATGATGGAAGAAAAATTACAAAAAACTGTGAGTTGAGTCTTCTCATTTTAGATAAGTGGCCCCTCCATCCCATCCATCTAGACATGAAAAATGGAAGAGACCTCTGATGGGAAAAAATGGAAAAATCATTCAAGAAGATTCGAGAATCATATCTGAGAGGATTGTAAAATATCTATTTTATTTATTTAAGTTAACTATATTCTTCATATAATTTCAATCATTACATAAATGTTCAAATAATTAATAACTTTTTTTTATTAAGGATCAGAGCTTAAAGGGTTTTTTTACAGCTGCTGGGAGGAAAAATATTTTATATACAGCATTTTGAAATCCCGAACATCCGGGTCATGTATGAGGATATCTGACATGTGTATCGGTAAGAAAAGTGTTTCCATGTCCTCTAACTTCTTCTATTGAGGGTGTTTATAAAAAAGTAGAATCATAAGAGGCTGAAGTTCATAATATTAATGAAACAATGGAAGAAAATTTAAGAGAATCATTATAGTCTTTGTTTTCATACATGCAATGAAAATTTCAGACTACAGCTCCCACTCATCCACCTCTTCCTGTAGAACCCATTATTTATCCTCCACCTCTACCAGTAGCTCCCACTATCCCACCTCAGCATGTAGACCCCATTTTTTATCCTACTCCTCCGTTGTATCTTCATACTTATTCTAAGTTATATTTTTATGATCCTCAACATCATATAGTTTAATATAGACTGTAATATTTTATAGGAGATACAGTTCATCATCAACTGTTAGAGATAGAGAATCATAGGGTCACTGTACATGATATTATAGAAAGATCATCATCAGTACCATTACAGACAGATGAAGTAAAGACAGTTGGAAATATTATCACCCATTTTTTAATTTGGCTATCCATAAATCCGTGACTCATTACCATAGAGGTATGGATGTTATATCTTATATTTTATTATTATATTAATGTTGTTTTATCATTTGAAACAAATATATTTTTATATTTATTTTTATAGGAATAAATTAAAGGTAAATAAATATTATATATTCAAAAAAAAGAAAAATGGCTAAGACATCAGATACAGAATCTAGGCGTCTTGACGATTATCAATATTTTCAAATTTGTTGGTGGATCATTATGAGTTTTGAATGGAAGATCATTTTTTTGGACGTCAAATAACTGTGGGGATTATGAAAACTGATATCACAGAAGCTTGTTACTGGAGTTATGTAGGGAATCAATGTGGTGAAATTTGTTTTTCATGTAAGTCTTAACACATTTTTCCTGTGTTAAATTTATTAAAATTTTATACTTATGTATGTTTTGTATTAGGTATATTTATAAAATTTGTGAGAAGAATGAGTGAACAAATGTATATGGATTCATGGACCTGCATTTGATTTCCCCTAAAGCACATGCATTGGATGGGAAAAATAGAATTCTTTATATTTTAGAATTATTTGAACATAATATAGTAACACATTGTTGGATGATGCCTTTTTGTAAGAGGTATGAAACACATCTCTAGAAAATATTCATTATCTTTTAACATAAAAAACCACTAACCTAAAATATTCACTTATCAGTGATCATTGGAATTTAGGTTTTTTCCCAAGGGAGAAAACCATTTACTGTATATGCTCTATCCAGAGCAATGTGCGGGAATGTTTTATGAATATGTTGGAAAATTATGTTTTAATTTCTCAATATTTTTATATATTATAATGAATTTTAAATTTATCCCATTCATATTATTTTCTAACATGTGATGGGTCTACATTCGAAAAAACAAAAAGAAAAGGAGTACAAAGATCAAATATGTGAAATTAAAGGTAAATAATCCTTTTTAATTTTTACATTTTAATTTATTATATAAAAATAATATATTGAAATTAATAATATTCAAACATAATTTTCATGAACAACAAGGCTTCATCAAATGCGAATATTATATGTTATGATTTATGTATGAAATAATTACAACTGGAACACTTGTGAAATTTGACCTAGTAAGATATCCTTTTAATATTTTCCATAATATTTCATTTGATTGATTAATTATACATGTTTACTACTATCCTTTAAATTTTTAGCAATTTGATGACCCTCAACCCTATTGTGCTCCAGAGGTAAAACACTTACAAGAGGAATGGTCAAATTATTTTATAGGTTTGAATGGATTTTAGTTTGATTGTAGTGTAAAATGAATTTAGAATACTGTCATTATAATTTTTTATTTGGTAGTCATTTATGTTGGATTTAGTTTTTTTATGTTGACATTGTATGTTTTTGAATGTTATATCTATGAATGTTTAATTTTTCTCTTCTTATTTTTTTGGTCTACTAATGATGGTTTTTATGGTATGGATTCTACTCTTGGGGGGTCCAAGGGTGTTGGAGGGGGTATCTAGGGGCCTAGGGGGTTCCCATGGGTGTGGGAGTGTTGTCCAGTGTGGTGGGGGTGCACTAGGTGTCCATTAGAGTGGGAGGGAAGTACAGGGGTGGGAGCATTTCTTGGAGTGTGGGAGGGAAGTCTAGGGGAGTGGGGGGTTATCCGGGGGTGTCCAGTGGTGTGGGGTGTCCTGTGGGGTGAGGTGGTTTCCATGGGTCTGGGAGGGTTGTCTAGTGGGGTGGGGGTGTCCAGGGTATCCATGGGTTGGGGTGGGGGGGAGGGGAAGTCCAGGGCATGGGAGCATTTCCTGGAGTGTGGGAGGGATTTCTAGGGGAGTGAGGGGCTGTCTAGGGGTTGTCTAGGGGTTGGGGGATGTCCTGTGGGGTGGAAGTGGTTTCTCAGGGTGTGGGTGGGGGTGTCTAGGGTGTCCATGGGGTGGGGGTGGGCAATCTAGGGGGTGGGAGGGTGTCTAGAAGGGTGGGAGGGTATTCCAGGTTAGTGGGGGATTTCCAGGGTGTGTCAAGGGTTGTGTGGTGGGGAGTCCAGGGGGTGGGATGGTTGTCCAGGGGTGTGGTGGGGTTGTTCAGGGGTGTGGTGGGATGTCCATGGTGTCCATGAGGGTGGGGGTGACATGTGGGGTTAGGGGGGAATCTAGTGGGGTGTGGGGGGGTGAGTAGTGGGGTGGGGGTTTCAAGGGTTTCCAAGAGGGTGGGCGGGCGGTCCAGGGGGTGGGAGCATTTCCAGAAGGGTGGGAGGGATGTCCAAGGGAGTGGGGTCTCTCTTGGGGGTGTGTTGTGGGGTGTGTTGTGGGGTGGTGGGGTGGGAAGTTCAGGGGGGGTGTTGGGGGTGGTGGTTTAATGGGGGTGGTGGTGTCCAGAAGGGTGGGAGGGTTTTCCAGGGGGTTGAAGGAGGTGTCCAGGGGGTGTCCAGGGGTGTGGTGGTGTCCAGTGGGGTGGGGGTTTCCAGGGGTGTGGGAGGGCTTTCCAGGGGTGTTGGAGTGCATTCCAGGTGGTGGGGGTTTCCAGGAGGGTGGGGGAAATCCATGGGTGTGTGAGGGGGTTGTCTCGTAGAGTTGGGGGGGTCAGGTGTGGGGGGGTCCATGGTTGTGGGTTTTCCAGAAGGGTCGGAGGGTTCCCTATGGGGGTGGGGGTTGTCCATGGGGTGTACAGGGGTGTGGGGGTGTCTAGTGGGGTGGAGGGTTTCCAGGGGTGTGTGAGGGCTATCCATGGGTGGGGTGGAGTAAAATGGTGTGGGGGGGTTCAGTGGTGTGTGGGGGGTCCATGGGGTGGGGATGTCCAGAAGGGTGGGAGGGCTATTTGGGGGGGGGGGGCTGTTCAGGGGGTGTCCATGGGTGTGTGGGGGTGTCTTGTAATGTGGGTGTATCTAGGGGTGTGTTAGGGATATCCAATGTGGTGGGGGCGATCTAGGGGTATTGGAGGGTTGTCCAGGGTTGTGGGGGTTCTTTCTAGGAGGTGGGGTGTCCAAGAGGGTGGGGCCGAATCCAGGGGTGGGGGTCCGTGGGGGTGTCTAGGTGTTTTGGGGGGGTGACCAGATTGGTGGGAGGGCTATCTAGGGGGGTGGGGGCCATCCATGTTGGTGGGGGATTCCCAGGGGGTCCAGGCTATTGGGGGGTGTCTTGTGGGGTGGGGGTTTCTAGGAGTGGGGGAGGGTTGTCCGGTGGAGTTTGGAGGGGGTTCAAGGGGTTTGGGAGGGTTGTCCAGGGTGTGGGAGTCCTGTCCCGGGGGTGGGGGTCCAAAAGTGTGGGGAATGTCTAGGGTTTTTTTGGGATGTCCAGGGGGTTGGGTTATCTTGAGGGTGGGGTTAGTCCATGGGTGTGGGGGGGTTCATGGGGGTGTCTATGGGTGTGGGTGTAACGACCCGAAATTTTGAATAAATATTGTTTCCAAATTTTGTGTGTTATTTTATTTTATTTTTATAATCAACAAAAATGTTTCATTTGATAACACGAGTATAATTAAAATGAGACCATTGGGTTTTGACAATTATATGACCATTGGTCAATATGACCGCTGGAAACTAAACGTTTTGATTATTGTCTCTAAATACAAGTAATCTTGGTTAATTAATATAGAAACAAGATTAGATGGCCTCACCCAGTAGTCTTGGACCGATCGATGCCCATCTAACAGAACTTGGGAAGGAGGTAGCACCACTGGGCATTGTTCTGGACCAAACCCAAGATGAACTTCATCATGTGAATCTAGAACGGGATCGCCTTCGTGAGAAGTTCAAACTGATAGAAATTACTACTCGTGCGATGTTGGCCAAGCCTCCCTCAGATTCTCTCACCTTAGCACACCTTACACTTAGGTCATATGCTGGTGTGATAAGGGGCTATGTAAGGAGACCGTAACTACCTTGTGTAATCCTTTGTTTTAAATAAAAAATTGGATTTCTTCTTATAATGATGTTTATGACTTTTCAAATGTCCGGATAAATATAGTATGCATATTTTTGGTGAATTTTAGAGAAAGGATATTTTAAAAAATGTTTATGTAAACCATAAATAATTAAAAATTTGTAATGATTTTCAAAAAATGGTCTTCTACAATTATGTTCAGAATGAAATTTAGAGTCTAATAAGATTAACTTAATTTTTGATGAATAGTAAATTATGAATAGTGATTTTATGCTTAGGATTAGTAATGTGACCAAATGGATTAGTAATCTCACTTAAAGAAAGTATTAATATAATCTAGGCACCTTGATTAAGTAATGTGATTCAATAAAATGGTTAAATAATGGTTTCATAAATTATTATTCAAGTATTAGTTTTTTAGGTTGAATAGTGTTTTATAATTAAAAATTAAATTAAAAATATTTAGTAAATTATTTTTATAAAATGGATTTCATTTTTGAACTCAGAGCATCGATACTATGTTAAGGTAAATTTTGGGGTTTCTTTTGAAAAAAATGAATTCTCAGTGAATAGTGTATTTCTTTAAAAAATAAATTAATAATATTTGGAAAATTAGTTTTATAAAATGGGGTTCATTTTTTAAATCAGAGCATTGATATTTGGTTAAGGTGAAATTTTGGGATTTTTCTGCGAAAGTAGAATTTTCAGTGAATAGTAAAAATACAGTTTTAGGTTTTCGGTATGTTTAATGACATCATAACTGGGTCATGATGATGTCATCAGATATTTGATAGGTTGTACGACCAAAGTTGATGAATAATTGTATTGGGGGGGCCATTTGGCCTAACTTCATGGGAAATATATTGGGAGAGCACATGGTTTTGAGAAACCCACTTATGAGGTGTCCCTTGGCCATTAATGCCTTGTCCCCTCACTTTCCCTATAAATACCAAGACATTCTCTCATCCTTTGGACTCCAAAATCATTCTCAACGATGTTATGGTCTCCTTACCTCTCAAGGACTCCTCCCAAGGATCCCCCAAGCCCTCCAGGTCCAAACCTTTTATTTTTAAGAGTTGCGTTTTAAGGTAAGGGATCTGACCCCTCTCTTTCTTTTCAAGTGATCTCTTTTATGTCATTTCTTTTATGCTCCATGTTATTATGTTGGAGGATGTTCTTTTATATTTATACTAATTTCCTTTTTATGTTCAAATGATGATATACCCCCTCTTCCTCTCATCAATTCATTTTAAGAATGTTTATGTGGCGTCGTTAGGCTGCCGAATTTTTAAGGGATTCTTTCACCCTTCTCGTTTTTTTTAAATACTATTTTCATGTCAAATATTTCAAGATCCTTTTATTATGTTAGGGTATGATCTCTATATCTATCATACTGATATTTTATTTTCATATGATTATAGAACCCATTTTATCTCTTCAATTCAGTATTTTAATGTTTTAAGTGGCGTTGTTAGGCTGCCGAATTTTTAAGTGGTTCTTTCACCTTTCTCCTTTTTCAAAGTTATAATTCCATGTCAAGTCGTGAAAGTTCATTTTTATTATGTTGGGGTATGATATCTATATCTATAATACTGATATTTTATGTTCATATTATGAGATACCCTATTTTATCTCATCAATTCATTTTTTGTTGAAGTTTATATGACGTCGTTAGGCTGCCGATTTTTCATAAGAGAAATTTTAATTTTTTTGTCTTCCTTTCATGTTATTCATTTAATATGGTATATTTTCAAATTTAATTACCATGTTCTTAAATACCTTATATTATGTCTCTCTACTGTTTTATCGGTAATTTATGAATGTTTTACTCATGTCCCCTCTCTTTTCAACGTTTTCTAAAACCCTGTAACGTAGTCGTTGTACTGCAGAATTTTCGTCTAAAAATGCCCTTATCTTTTTCTCAAAATTACTTCATGTTATTAAGTAAATACTCAAAGATATTATTTCTACAGGGGTATTAACATATATATCAAAATTTTCTATTTTTAAATTTTGGGATTTACATACATGATACCCGCTTTCCCTTTCCGTGGGTTTAAAGTGACATAAAGATCATGTCTTTAAAGCTGTTTTTAAAACGTTATGATTATGAAATGAAACCCATTTAGTTTATGATATATTGTGTGTTTATGAAATGATTGATGATGATATATGTGGCTCACATGATAATAATGACATGTCAAGGGTGCCCCCAGATAGCACTCTAATGAATTGGGTAAAGACTTAATCTCTAAAGATGACCTTTTAGACTGATAACTCGGTGAATAACCTTGGTAATTTTTAATGACACCTTGTGTATAGACCTTGGTGAAATGAAATGATTTTCAATATTAAATTTTTTAGCTACATCTTCAAGTTATGAAAAATGTTATTTTTATTATGATATATTTCATTATTTATTTCTCATGCCTTAATGTTCTTTTCATGACCTTATTGAAGTTTCTCAAGTTCACATGTAAAATGTTTCTCTTGTTTCCCTTACTGGGCCTTCTGCTCACCCTTTCTTTTGATGTATGTCCCCCGGTTAAGAGATGCAGTAATGAACCTAGGATGAACATGAGGAGAAGCCTTTCAAGTGTTTAAGAAGAATGTTTTATGTCTTCATGTTTTAAGTTCCTGGTTTCCAAGACACTAAATCTTAAAGATCCTCGGTTTTGTAAAATGTAATGAATGTTTATGTTATAAAAAGGCGGGATGCTATAGTGGGCATGTCTAGAATGGTGGGAGGGATGTCTGAGGGGGTTTCCACGGGGTTTCCATGGGTGTGGAGGGTGTCTAGTGGGGTGGGGGTTTCCAGGGGAGTGGGAGGGATGTCCAGTAGGGTGGGATTAAGGGGTTCTAGGGGTGTGAGAGGGTTTTCTAGGGGTGTGGGAGTGCTTTCAGGGGGTGGGGTGTCCAGGAGGGTGGGTGGAAATCTAGGTATGGGGGTCATGGGGGTTTCCAGGGGTGTGGGGGTGTCCAGAGAGGTGGGAGGGTTGTCCAGGGTGGATTTCCATGAAGGTGGGGGTTTTCTAGGGGTGTCCAGGGTGTGGGGGTGTCTTGTGGGGTGGGGGTTTCATGGGTTATGGGAGGTTTTTCTAGTGGGGTGAGGGGGGGGGGGTTCTAGGGGTGTGGGAGGGCTGTCCAGGTTTTTGGAGTCCTGTCCAGGGTGTGGGGGTGTCCACGATGGTGGGGGTTATTCATGGGTTTGGGGTGATGTTCAAGGGGTGGGGGATGTATAGGGGTGGGGGCAGGCCCGGGGTGTGGGGAGTGGGGAGGGGGGTGTTCAGGGGTGTGGGGGAGCATTAGGGTGTCCAGGGGTGTGTTGGGAGTCCATAAGGGTGGGAGGGCTATCCAGGGTGGGGGCTTTCTAGGAGGGTAGGGGATTTCCAGGGGTGTGGGGATGGCTAGGGGGTGGGGGTTTCCAGGGGTGATGGAGGGTCGTTCGGTGGGGGATTCTAGGGATGTGGGAGGGCAGTCCAGGGGTGTGGGAGTCATGTCCAAGGGTTGGGGTCGAGAAGGGTAGGGGCTTTCCATAGGTGTGGGTTCTATCCAAGGGGTGGGGGCGGTCAGGGGTGGGGGCTGTCCCGAGGTGTGGTTGGCGCCAGTCCAGTTGGGTGGGGGGTTCTGGTTGGGTTTTGGTCAGGTTTTGGTATGTTTTTTGTCTGTTTCATGTCTTCTTTTGGCATGTCATAGCATTGTTTGAACGGTTTTAGTAAAAAATAATTTTTCACATCTGTTATTTTATAACCAACATAAAAAATGCCTGAGGATTGGTTTTAACGATAGTTATTTGAAAACCGATGTAATAAATGCATGTGAAATGGTTTTTACATCATTTATTACTTAACTGACATTATAAATGGAAAGGTATCATTTTTTATGTCTGTTACTTTATAACAGATGTAGTATATATGTTTTCACATTGGTTATTATTTAACCAATGTGGAAAACCGCTTGGAAGACAGGTTTATCATGTCAGATATAAAAATAACTGACTTGATAAACGCTTAAAAGGAGTTATTTATGAAGTCAGTTATATAATAACTGACATGACAACGTATATACCAGGTCGGTTTTTAAATAACTGACATAATAAACCACGACTCCGAAGCATTTTACGAGTCCGTTTTTGATCAACCGATGTGAAAAATGCTTCGGATTTGTGTTTCTTTCGTCGGTTTTAAAATAATCGATGTAAAAAACAATGTTTATAACATCTCATGTAATAACGTCTGCCAAAATACGATGTATAAAATAAAACAACTGCCGTAAAAAACTATCTCTACACTAGTGGAGATACTAAATTACCATTAGAATACTTATATTAAAAATAAAATTCATCAAATAATGAAATCATATTGTCATTATAGTGTATAACATGATCATATTTTTATTCAATGGTTTTCACATTCATCCACCATTTTTCAAATTCATTTTGATTCTATCTCCCGTTTCCTCTTTTGTTTCCTTTGAAAAGATATCTTTCTTCAATTTTTCTAAAAACTATCATGAACAACACCTCTATCCATTGATGAATTTATTAGAGTCAAATATATGGAAAACATACTAAAATTCCATAATGAAATGTCATAACTTGAATCTATTTAACCAGATATAGTTATAACATTCATTCCCATATGTTCTAATTCTTTATTAATTTTTTCTATATCTAAATATAAATCAGAATTAACATCAACAAAATTATACAAACACTACAATATTTCTAGATGATTAGTTCCACCTCCCCAAAATCTACATTTCTTCTATTAATATAACATAAATGTGACCAAAAAAATTTTACATGAAAAAATATACCCCAAAAACTCAAATTTTAAACAAGAGCGTTGAACAACATTAATGGAAGATTGATATGATACATGGAAATGATATTCACAGACATTCATTCTATTATAATAAATAAATTGAATTCTACATTTAATACGCAATACCATAAAAAATAGACCATAATCATTTGATATTCAAGATGAAATAAATTAAATAACTTATGAGTATATCTTGTAGAAACATGGAACATCAATGCATGGTAATGGTAAATATTATAAGGAATCATCTACCAAATATCAAATTCGTACTTTGTTTCTTGATAGTTATATTGTCTAAAAATCACTAAAACTACTTAAATACATTGAAAATGTAACACCCCGTTAAAATTAAATACATTATGTTATGAAAAAAATAATTTCAAAATAAATGTTTTAATCAATAATAATATTTATAAATAAAAATATTTCAAATTCACATATTCCAAATTAATTTTAAATTAATGTTCCAAAAAAACTATTTTAATGTATTGTTTTGTATGGAAGAATATTTTAATATGAATATATTAGTTTGATTATTTTTATTACAGAATATATTTTATCAAAAAATAATTTAGAAAAATATTTTAAAAAAATATATATATATTAAATATTATATTTATTATGATAAATACTAATTTATGTTACTTATATAATCACTATTAATTTTGCTTCCCATTATTTTATGGTATATTAATTCATAAATAATTTTAATTCTACAAATAACATATATGATCCCTTCACTAAGGCTCTATGAAACAACCCTTTGTTATATTTATAACAACGCAATTAAAATTAATGTTTTCACTTTAGTGATTGGAATTTTGAATAATGGATATACAGTGTTGAAATTAGTTTGATATTTACCGACTAATATGATCAAATTAATTTTTTCATAAAAGTAACTTACCCTAATGAATATTAATGTTACCCCTATGAATAGTAATGTACTATTATTAATAGTAATGTGAAACTTATGAATGGTTACCTAACCCATGTATGTAAAATTTATATTTAGGAACCATATAAATGAGAGAGAATATTTTAAAAATTAATAATTAATTGTTTGTATTTTTTGACTAATAATTATTTAAAAAAAATTATAATTAATAAATTGATTTAAAATAAAAATTATTTTCATAATAAGTATGCTTAAATGAATATTTTCATGTCCTATCATTTGAGGTTATTTTTATGATATGTCAGATAATTTTTGAAAGTATTATAAAATCATTTTTATATTTTAAATCGATATTCTTCAAGTTAATAATGATTTTATTTAAAATCACATTTAAGAAATATAGAAAATTATTTTGATAAAATAGTGTTTTTTTTAATTCTAAATTCCGAAAAAACTTTATGGTGATTTTTATTGATTTTTCATAAATACATGAATTTTGGGTGAATGGTAAAATATGATAATTGACAATAAATGCGACACACATGATTTATCGAGTTAGAGGTGATGTATGGTTTATTTAAGAAGAAACTGGATTGATCTCACATGAATCTATTAATAATTTTTTTCACTGTAATGAAAAAAAATTCGATTCTTGAAAAAAATAATAAAATAATGAATAAGATATTAAAAAATCACCCCTCTCCTCCAATAAAAAACCTTCCCTCACTCCCTTTTCTCGTCACTCCACTAAAACTTGAATATTCTCAATTTTAAACCAATATACTATCATATATACTCTCCCCACATCCCATTTCTCATGTTCTTACTAAAATAATAGAACTCCTTCCATTATGGAGGTTCTCAAGGAGGATATTTCAATAGGTAAAACCCCCTTACATTTGTTTTAATTTCATTTCAAGTTCTTTTATTTTCATATATTCTCCTTACCTCCTATATCTAAATAACCACTATAAATCAAGTATCATATATATATATATATTGGAATTACATCATGTTAATCGATGAACCATCATAAATATCCATTCTATCTCCCTTTTATTTTATAAATGAAATCATCATCGAGGAGGTGTTGATATACATCGTTTTTGGATGACAAACTTTCTTTCGTCAATTTAATCATCAAGGATGGTCATGAAACCATTTTTATGATAGAAAAAGATTATAAAATATGTATTATATCTTATTTAGTGATTATTTATTCATCTTATATATATTATATTAAATAATATAACCAAACAAATTCGTCTTAATCGAAAAACAACCATAAAAATCTAAACAATTATCATTAATTCTAAATAACTAATAATTCATCCTCATACCACATAACCAAATGATATATATATATATACCTTAAATATTATTTTCTAATCATTAATAATATATATATTCAATTATTTATAATTATATCCATTATATATGTACTTCCATAGTAATATACAAGTATACCGGTTGGGAAAACTAAGGAAACGACCACTCCCGAATGATAAAATTTGGTCATATAACTCATCAAAAATGGCTCAAATAAACAAAATAAAATTATAATAAATAAGATAAATATAGTTAAAATTTTAAATTAATTAATTAATGTATTTCATTTTATTATATGTGATATTAAGATCAAGTACAAAACACATTCCGACATAATGTATGGGGTTTCTCAGCTCACTTTTTTCATGATATTTCCATTATTCACCACTTATTTATTGTGTATGGTGTATGTGTTCTTAAATTTTATATATGATATAATTAATCAATTTATCTTCATTTTATTAAATTATTTATTGATTTTTTTTATTCTTGGGAATATGATTTGATTGATTACAATGTGGTATGGGGTCTCTCATCTCACTTTTATTTTCATGTTTTTTCCATTATTTCACACTATTTCATGTGTATGGTGTATTTTAACTGAACATTATTGTATAATATAATATATATACTTAGTTTAATGGTATTAAATTTATATTTTTATTATTATTAATATTGGGGTATATGAATCTATTTATTAAAAAGTTGGAAGGGATTCTACCTAAACCCCCGTTTTTCCATCGGGTTACTCTCTAACAACCATTAATCAATTGTAATGCTTATTTAGTTTTGTATAATTATTTTATATTCTGTGTATATGTTCATAACACCTATATCTAGGTCATATAATCCTTATTTTATTTGGATATACATGTTTTTAAGTGGTTCTCTTCTAATTTCTTCCCGATAAACAAACATGATTCAAGGGAACTTCTCGAACTGTTACATCTATTCATGTTCATGCCAGAATATTTTATTATTGATTTTCTTTATATATAAAATAATTTTATAATGAAAATATTTATTGGTTAAATATTTATTTTATTGAAACATATATTCCTTTTCTATTTAAAATCTCTTTTTAATTTTCCTTAAATTTCACTAAAAGGTTTTATATCTAAGCATTATTAATAACATATTTTTAAATTATTTCACATATGTATGACATAATTTATTCATAAATTATAATTTAAACGTCCATAACATTTATAATTTTGGATATATTTGTTTAATATTTTATTTTGTGAAAATAAAAATGATTTTCCAAAAGAAATTTTATTTCTCATTTAAAAAATGGATTTTTCTCATCATATCTATACTTCAATGAGATATATGACATGATCACTTCTTATTTCATGTCTATGGTGTATGTAATTCCATTTTGATATATAATATCATGATTCTTATTATTTTATTTATATTCAATGAGATTATTATTTGGATGTTTCATAGTGGCATGGGAAAGTTTGTAATATTTAATGAATATAACCTCAAGAAATTTTTAATGGTATAATTTAAGAGTATCATCCTATATGTAATGATTTTTTGCTGACTATCGTACTTCATTGAGTTTTATCTGTAATTATATCATCTAACATATGTTATTTATGGGTTTTTAATGAGGAACATGGCATGAATGTACATCAATGGGAAGAAGGAGGTCTTGATGAGGAGGGCTAAAGGATATTGATGCAAAAGACATTTTGTGGGAAATTGGGGGAATAGTGACAAGTGATTAGACCAAGAGAATTAAAGGGCCATAAATGGGTTAATCATAAAATTCCATTTATAGTCCCAACACCCATACATAGGGGAAGAATCTGGCCTTATAATTACATTAACTAAGGCCAAAAAATTCTTTAAAAAATCCAAACCAAGTGGTGCATTGAATTTTCAATCCCACCCCACCATGGAATACTCAATGTCAAATGGTGGTGGGATACAAGTCATTAATTTTCCAAAAGGGAGTGCTAGATGTCCCATAATATAATGGTCAATGTCCAAAGTTATCAAAAGAAATGTTTAGGCTTTTTGAATATGGAAAACAAGGCATTAAAATAATGTAAAAAAGTCACCCCATGTGTAATTATAATTTCATGGGCCTTTTCATATAAATATCCACACCCCTATATTCTTAAGACATCATAAATTAAGGTAATTTTATCATTGTGAGTTTTTCTCACAACCATTGAGTTTTTGTTAATTCTTTTCTTAACAAAGAATTGGTCCTCCATTGTGGCTTATTTTGTTTTGGGATCATAGAGAAAAGTTCAACTTTGGTTCAACCATTACTATTTTTCCCATCCAATCTCATTTTCAGTATATGCACACCATCATCCCTTGTTTTCTTACAATTATCTAGGTGGTCAATAAGAGAATATTGTACAAGGTTCCTAGGAAACTTCCTAGTGGGTCTTTCATCCTGTATCATTGGGTATCCTAGCCTGCTTTGAAGAAAATGGTTTCCTTCTTTATTATCGTTTTTCATCTTTATTTTTCTTTGAATCAGGCCAACATCAATTATGGTCCATTTTCTACTTCACCTGTGGGTATCATTTCATCTTCATTTTGGACGTATATAATGTCATTTTATAGTTTAGAAGCTCGGTTTTCTTCTCCATCTAGAATCCTCGAAATCAATGCTATATATCACCAGATACAATAGGTCCAAATTTTGAAATGAAATATGAAATTTTAAAACCACGTAACTCACCCTTTGATTCCATTTGATGTGAAAAAAATTTTCTTATCCTACCTTTAAATATTAATTAATCATTTTTTTGTTACTTAATTTAATAAAAAAGGGAAAAAAATAAAAAACAAATTAATGGATGAATGAAAAATTAAAACATTTTGAATTTTACATCCCATTTTCATTCTTCTCCAGCCATTTTCGTCCCCTACCCAAATATTTCATCTTTATCCCATTTTTAATTTTATCATTCAATTTTAATTATGGATTTCCAAATTTCATCAATAAATTTTATTTGTTGAAATTTTGTTAGAATTTTATATGAATAATGTTGAGTGGTAAAAGGGAAGAGTGATACAATTAGTTAAAAAAACAAATTTGTTGAACAAAGAGAGAAAGGATTACATTTTATTATAAACACAGGAGGGAGTGTGTGGGGTCCATTTTTAGGTCTCATCAATTTTTTTCATATGATTCTTATTTTTCGGAGGACAGTAACATCAATGAATAAGAAATTATGTTGTTTGAGAGGGATATACAAGAACAAATCAAAAGTTTGAATGCAAGGATGGTTGAATTGCAATAACCTTCCAATTCTAGACCACCACCATGGAGTCATGTAGTTGATGAAGAGGAGGAGTTGTTAGATTTTCATGAGTCACCAATTAAGATAAATCAATATCCATTGAAGTATACCAATGACCTTGGAGGATTAATGTTGAGGATCTATTTATTTCATGGTCATAATTACCCCAAATCATATTTGGAGTTGGAAGGAAATGTTGAACATGTTTTTGGTTGTCCCACCTATTTGGTTGAAAATAAAGTGAAGTTGGAATCTATGGAGTTCACCGACTGTGCTAGCATATCATGGGACCAAATATAATTTTCTCAATATAGATTATGAGAAAATATCCTAAAAACATGGGAGTAGATGAAAGCAGTAATTCGTAAGAGGTTCATTTCTAGAAACTATTATCGTGATTTATTCCTCAAGATGCGGGGTTTGAAACAAGGGGCCATGAGTGTTGATTATTATCACAATGAGTTGGATATAATTATGATTTGAGGGAATATTTATGAGGATAGGGAGACCAGAATGGAACAGTTTGTGAATGACCTCATCCATGTCATTTATGACATTGTGGAAATGCACCACTACATGGACATGGAGGATCTACATCACATGGCTACCAAAGAGGGTAGGAATGTAAAGGCATTAAGGATTCACCATACATCCTATGGTAATGATTCAACATATTATACCATGTTCAAGGATTATAACCACAAGAGAATGTAAGGTAACACAAAATTGATTCAAAATAGGTGACCAGACCAAATCTATTCTTTTAGAATACAATGGTAAAATGCAGGGTAATTTTTTTCTAAATCACGACATATAAAATGTTATAAATGTCAAGGATTTGGAAATATTTTCCCAAAATACCCATACAAAAGGATATTTATTATTTTGGATGACAGATATTTTCTTAGTGCTAGCTCAAGTGATATATAAAATTACACCGCTTGAGGATGATTCAGATGTGGAAGTAAAAATCCTTATACAGGGAGAAATGCTTGTGTTAAGGCACTATTAGAGTGCATAACCCAAATGTATAATATGATCTATAGAAAAGGTATCACATATGTAATACTAGGTACCTCTCTGATGATAAGGTATGTGGTATGATTATTCAAGGGGGTTGTTGTACAAACATAGAAAGTGGTTTGATAATTTATAAATTGGGATTATCTATGATTATACCTCATAGAGCTTATAGACGTCAATGGTTAAACAATATTGGGGATTTCAATGTGAGAAAGCAGCACAAGTTTCATTTTATATTTGTAAGTATAAAGATGATGTGTTATGTGATGGTGTTTCCATGCATTCTAGTAAAATAATTTGGGATGACCTTGGATATTTGATAAGAGGGTCACACATGATTGATACAACAACTTATATTCTTTTTAGTGCAATGGGAGGATGATTATTCATACAATATTGAAACCATTGATAACTTATGTAGACTTTGTAAGAATTGAGATAGATTGTCAGAATAGAGATAAATAAAATATTTTAAAAATCGAGAGAATGAGAAGAGTGAAAATATATGAGTTAAAAGGGGTGTTGAGTGAAATAAACAAAAAATGAGTGATATAAAAGACTTGAAAACAATAGTGAAAATAAGAGTGACAAAATTAGTGTTGAAAGAAAGAGACCTTGTCTTATAAAAAAAGAGAGGTAGATAGATCTTTATATGGGATGTAAACTCTAATTCTTCTATGTAATAGATAATGAATTACCCCTAACTCTTTAAACCCTTCAATTCATTATTGTGTTATGTTCATTTGCATGAATTTGGTGATTTGTTTTCAGAGGAAATTCTCAATAGCATACCTCCATTTCGGGGTATCCGGAACCACATCGTCATCCTCCCTGGAGAAACACTTCCCAACTGATTGGATCACTAGTCTAACCCTGAGAAGATGTGATAAATCCAATGAAAAGTGGAAGAACTGCTATGTAAGGGAATTCTTCGAGAGATCATTAGTATGTGTGTGGTATTGGTAATTCTTTTCCCAATAAATGACGGTAAGTAGAGATTGTAAGTTGATTTTTGAGATATAAAAAAGACACATTAATGTATAATTATCATATACATCTTTTGAATGATATGCTGGATGAACTCCACGTTGCATTCTTGTTTACTAAAATTGACCTACGGAGTGGATACAATCAAATTATAATTAAGGAGGGATGTGAATGGAAAACAGAACGTAAAACTATGTTTGGATTGTATGAATGTATTGTTATGAAATTTTAATAACTACTTCCTTGAATACATTCTACCACATAATGAATCACGTTTTCAATCCATTCATTGGAAAAAAATTTGTTATGTATTTTGATGACATCCATACTTATTCTAGGAGCCTCGATGTTGATCATGAACATTTGAAACATGTTTTTGAGACTCTTAGGAAAAATAGTTTGTTTTCAAACATGAAAAAATGTACATTTTATTAAAATTTGGTTGTTTTTCTATGTTTTTTGGTAGAAGATGATGGAATGAGGGATGATGAAGAGATGTTGTAGCCAATTCGGGATTGGCTAACACCAATGAATGTCAACAAGGTGAGGATCTTCCATTGACTTCTGAGATTTTACCGATGTTCGTGAGAGAATTTTCGAACATTGCATCACCACTAAATTAGTTGGTCATGATAGGGGTGAGCATCATGTGGAGAAAAGCTCAAGTAGATGCCTTCTCCACACTCAAATTTATGTTGACCAATTAACATCTCCTAATTCAGACTGATTTTTCTAATGTTTTTTATGTTGACTATGATGCATATGGAATAGTAATTGGGGATTTTTTAATGAAATAATCTAAGAATATTGTCTCCTTTATTAATAAGCATAATGGGGATGTATTGAAGTTATATACCTTTTAAAAGAAATTTTATGCCTCTGAATGAACTTTAGAATATTGGGAAAATTACTTGTGGACAAGAGAATTTGGGATCCATTAAGATCATGAATGCCTAATTTTTTATGCCGAAAGAAATGTTTAATAGGCGCCATAAAATATGGATTGAATTCATTGAATCATTTAGCTGCATCATTAAGAATAAAAAGGGAATAGAAAATGTTGTCTCTAATGATTTTCCTAGGAGATACTCCCTTATTACTTCTATGCATGCTTAAATAATTGGTATCGAAATGATGAAAATCATGTATGAGAATGATTTCGATTTTTTAAAAATTTGGATTTTGTGTGAAAGACATGGGAAATGTGATTTTAAAAAACATTATGGAATTATTTTTCAGAAAAATAAATGATGTGTTCAATCATGTACCATGAGTGAATTTCATGTTAGAGAAAATCATGGTGGTGGATTAATGTGGAATTTAGGGGTTGATAAAATAATGTCCTTATTGCGTGAACAATTTTATTGGATGCACATGGGTAGGGACTTGGTTAGTGTTTGATGAAATTGCAATTTCTGTAAACATGAAATGTCGAATGATATTTCACATGGATTATACCCCCCATTTCCTATTGCTTCACATATTTGGGATGACTTTTCAATGGAATGTGTGGTTGGTTTTCCAAGATCAAAATTATGTAAGGATAGTTACAATCTGACAGTGGAAAGGATTACTAAAATGTCACATTTAATTTCTCTCTCTAAAACTAATGATTCAACTAATGTTTTAGATTAGTTTTTTAGTGAATTTTTTTGTTTATATGGCCCATCCAAGAGATTTGTGAGTGATAGGGATGTCAAATTCCTTTGTCAATTTTGGAGGAAATTTTGGAATAATAATATAACCAAACATTTTTTCTCCACCACTGCACAGGCATAAAATAGATGGTACAACTGAGGTGGTCAATAGGACACTTTCCACATTGTTGAATTCAATGAATAGAATAAAATTGAAACATTGGGAAATATGACTTCCCCACATTGAATTTTCTTATTATCATGTGGCTTGCTCCACTACTAATGCTTCAGTGTTTGATGTTACCTATGCATTTAACCCATCAAATCCACTTGATATTTTACCATTCTTAATAATCAATTTTCTAATGTTTAAGGTTAAAAAATGAAATTTTTGTATAGGAGTTTCATGAAATGGTAATTGACAATATTGATCGGAATAATGAACAAGTAGCGAAGCACACCAATAAAGGGTGGAGAAAATGGTGTTTCAACATGGAGTTTGGTTGTGGATACGCTTAATGAAGGAGAGATTTTTGGAACAATGAAAATAAAAACATAATAAATGATTAGATGGTCCTTTCCATGTCTTATTGAAGATCAATGATAATTCCTTCAATATTGAGTTACTCATTAGGTATGGAAAGGTTATTGCCACCATTAATGATGTTGATCTTTCTCCCTTTGAATTTTCATATGTCAAGATGAATCCTTTTGAATAGATAGGATATTATGAGCATTATGGAATGGATATGAATGAATGGGTAGAAGTCATTCTTGATGAGGAGGGCAGAAGGAACATGATTTAACAACACCAGTTGTGAGAAATTGGTGACCAAACTACAAGGGAGTGGACCAAGAAAACGAAGGAGGCCATAAATGGGTAAATCATGGAATTCCATGAGGATTCTCAAAACCCTTTATAGGGGGAATAATATGGGCCTATAATATCAATAGTAAGTCCAAAACATTATTTTAAAAATCCATCCCAAGTGATGATATGAATTTTAAACCCCACCCAACCATGGAATCCTCTAAGTCATAAGGTGGAGGGATACTTGTCATTACATTTCAAAAAGGGTGTGCTACTTGTCTCCTAATGAAATTTTCATGTTCCAAAGTTGTAAAGGGAATACTATAAGATCTATGGCTATGGAAAACAAGGAAATAGACTAATAAATAGATCCACCACATGTGTAATTATAATATTATGTTTCCTTGGTTATAAATATCCACCCCTTGTACTCTTGAGTCATCATGAATTAAGGTAATGTTATTATGTTGTGTTTTTCATGAAACCCAATTGTTATTTTTTAATTTTTAACATATCAATGACTTTTTTCTCCATTGTGGTGTCATGTGGCATGATTTTATGGAGAGAATGTCTATTTGGGTTCTAACTTGACCATTGACACCATGAATTCTCATTTTCTCTATCCACACACCACCTTAACTTGTTTTTATTTCAGTGATAAGGGTGATCAATAGGTAAATATTGTAACAGTTTCCTAGGATACAACCTATTATGAAACCAATAACAATAGGGACTTTTTAGTAAATTAGTATGTGTGATTTTTAAGTTACACCAAATAGTCTCATTATTTTATTTTACTATTATTTAATTTTTAGGAAGTTCAATCCATAAATGGAAAAATTAATTCAATCCACACTTTGACCATTCACTACACTCACTTCACCTTCAAACCACAGACCTTTCAACTCCCTCATTCATACACAAACCTTTAAAATGGCGATGATGAAGTGCTTGATTGAAGGACCAAGTTAATCATTGATGAACAAGTATTATAATGGATAGTTTTTTAGTGGGGAAGGTTTTGTGAAGATAGGATTGGGAATCCATGTATTGGCCGCTGATATGGAAGTATCTTTTGAGTGGATTTTGTCGATCAAGTCTCTCTTGTTGATTGTTTTGGAGTCACAATGGTGGATCGCCAGGATTGAAATCAATGAGATATTGTTATATCCTTAGGTGATACATCAATTTGATCTCAATATGAATGTGTCTTTGGAAGGAGTTGAGGAGGATCGAATGAAGTCAGTTGAAAAGGGAAAGGAAATATGTTTTTCCTCAAAGGAGTGGTTCGAATTCTTGGAGATTCCACATGAGGGGATTTTTGATGACTACCGGGGTAATATTCCACCACCCTCATATTTTTTCATATGAAAATTCTATGAAATAAAGGACTTGGAATAATAATTCAAGGAGTTCCACAACTATAGATATAGAAGGAGATTCCAAACTACTTTTCCTGTTCATTTAACAATAAATCGTCCAAAGAAAGGGATATTTTTATGCTGTGAAGTATCATGATGTTTTCCAAATTTATTTGTTCAAGAATGGGGTGAAGGTTAATTTGTGTAGGTAACTTATGGTGCATATTTCTAATATGATCAAACAATATATGAAGGAAAACATTTTATAATATCAATGGTTTATCTCATCAAAGATGAAGTGGCTAGAATTTGAGGAAGATGGAGATGAAGTGACCACTTCATGTTATGGAATTTTATGGAAAACATATATCTACTATAGGATTAATAACTTTTAGAACCCAAGTAATTTATTTTTTGTAGTATATGAGGAGAAAATATTTGAGCATTACAATCCCATTGATCATCATACGAGGCCAAGGTATCAAACAGATCCAGTTCTTAAATATGGTCAGTTGGTGGTTTATTTGGATGAAGAGGGAGTTTATCCTGAGCATCCAAGACAAGAGAGGTATCCTATTTATGATATGAGTTACCCAGATAGATCTGAAATCCCAAAGTATATGTCTTATGGACCAATTGGTCCACCATTGGAGTTACCTTCTCGAGAACCATTGTTGGTTTATGAAGTTGTGGAAGAGACTGAAGTCTCTAGAGTTGGAGGATATTTATGAAAAATATATGGTGGTGATGGTGATGATGATGATGAAAATTATGGTGACTATATTAGAGTATCACCAAAAGTAGTATATAAAGATGTTAGTTCTAGTGGATAATCTGAACATAAAGATGATTATGAGACAAACAAACAAGATGTCGCTAATCCTTTTAGACACGTTGCTATTGATCCAGATAATTGTGCTCTAGGTATTATTCAGGATCATAATGATTGTGTGGATGGAGTATAAGATAAAGAGGATGAATATCAAATTGCACATATGCCTCAGACTGAGGATGAACATCAAGTGTCTCAATATGCCGGACTGGATAGATTTCAAGTAGAACCTCAAATTTAGTGAGTACAAGTCCCTCAGAATGTTTTTTTTGCTAGATCCTAGTAAGAAGATGATAATGAAGCCAAATTTGAATATGATCCTAAAGGAAGATGAGTAATAATTGACACAATGAATCCTAGAGACTGTACCTATTCTAGTGAGTAGAATAAAAATCCAGGTTGTATCCTATTTGGGTTGGATTATTGCTCAGATGAGAAAATGGTAGCTCCTCCTCCACCTACTCCACCAGCTAAAGTGGAACTGATTTCACCAACTTCACATTTAGTACATAATTCTAACAATCTATTTGTATAGACAGTGTCTTGTGACTATGTAAATAAGGCTAATAATGAGCAATTCAAATAAGATATATGTGAGTTAGTGAGAGCCTCTATTAGAGTTAGAAATGAGGCTTTTACATCCATGAGTATTTTGGAGGCTGATTCTTATAAGATTTCAATAATGGTGATTCTAGAGATTAAGCCTAACCTAATCACTATAGACGACACAATTATTAGAAATAATAAAATGTCGAGGGATGAAGACAAGAAAATGAGTAATGAATATGAATCGGGGTTCACTGATTTCAAAACCACACATGATGGTGTCATGCAGGTTTTCAAGAATTTATTATACATCTACTGAGTGTTGATTTAATGATGTTAAAGGAAGATTTGGAATGAATATTCCTAGTGTCTCATGTTTTAAAAGGACCAAACATATTGTTGATGATGTGGAGTCCCTCAGGACTGTGATGAGGGAGGATATCAATGGAATTCATATTGAATTTGATAAATAAACCTTTTTCCAATATACACATGAACATTGAACTTGTTTATAACATGGTCAGTTAGTGCACAAATTAAGAATCTGATGCTCAGAAAGAGATAAAAGAAAATGAGGAAAACTATTTCTAAAAACTTTTCACCATGTATGATCTGATTAACAACATTACATTCGTAGCTATAATTCTCAAAATCCCTTCAGTGACCGATACCTTCAAAAGTAAAGTGGGTCAGTTGAATGATTTTACAACAAAATTAGAGAAATTCATGGAGAACAAGGATTATTTTGAAATGACATTGATGTATGGGGGTGAAATCATAAATGATTTTATCATGCTTTTGACTGACTGCAAATTTATTTTTTATTTCAAAAACACTTTTGGGGAAAAGTGAGAAACCAGAGTGACATCAAAGAGGTAAAACACAACCATGCCTCCATGGTCCAAATTCATCAAGGCGAAGAGAATGTTCATAAAGACAAAGGGAAATCCAATTAAAAAGTAAGAAAAATATACACCTTTCTCAAAAACATAAAATTCTGAGTAGTAATAAAATGTATAATGCTCTTACTCTGAACCTCATCTGGACAGCCCCACTGTCCTGAGGAGTTTCCAGTAAAAATCTTCCACACTTATGCCGGAAAACTGACAATTCCACCGCACCAAAACTAGAACAACTTGAAGGCTTCCATGATTAACAAATCAAGAAAAAAACACATCCGAGCTTCGCTGATCCAACACAGACATCATAAAAAGATCCAAAATTCCAAAAATCTGAAGAAAAATACCCAACATCAAACAAGGAAAGGAAAATAAAGAAGAAAGGAAAACCAAATCCCCAAGGTAGCTGCTCGGCCATGACGAAAAACAATAAAGATCATGTTTCCGCCTTCACATGTTCCCTCGTAGACCGCCTCGAACCACCACGTACACTCTCATCAAGCATAGAACCGCATGCCAACGTGCATCAAGAAGAATAGGAACACCAACTGCAAGCTTCATCGTGCCGCCAGATGGAACCCTACCCAGTGAAGAAGGGGTAGAGCATGGAGAGGCCAACAATTGATGAGAAGACCATTCCTACCATTCCCACGAAGAAAAACTCCGCCCCGGGAAAGTAATCTGATGTCATGAGAGCGCCGTGAGGGAAGGGAGGAAATCTTATGCGATCCGAAGTAGAGCAGAGCTCAGCGGCGATAGGGGAAACCCTGCAGCTTTGGTGCCCCTTAGAGGCTCATCCCATTTATCATGATTTTTAATCCTGAATTCATATTCAAGTATAATATATAGTGTTTATTATAGTTTCTTCTATTGTACATAGTTCTATCCCACATTATCATATGAGAGTTTCTCAATCCTAATATCATATTTGAAAAGTGACTCCATAGAAACAATATAGTCATGTTCTGTCTGAAATTAGAGAAATCCTTGAATCTAGTGTTCCATCATGTTTTTCCATACCTGGTGTATCCATTCAATAATCCCTTCCTAAAACCACAACACCACCTTTTGAACCTACAATTGACCCTTCAGAAAAAGTTAATGCCCCTCAAAATCCCAATCATAATTATGTGGTTAATTTTTTGATAGGTCATTGTAACTTTATTTTTGATGAGTGTATTTTTCTATTTGTACACTTTTGTACCATAATGAAAATCAATTTGACATTTGTATGTTTCATGTTTATTTGTGTTATGTTTCATTCTTATTTTTGTTTCTATTAACAGTTTTTTCTAATACCAAAAGGGGGAAAATATATGGATGGAATATATTCTTAATCATAGGGGGAGAAATATTCTATATGAAAGATGGAAGAAAATCAAAAGAATATATATATATATACCACCTCTTATATGAATCACTCATACTAAAATAATATAAAATACTAAGGTGGAGCATGAAAATGATGTAATATAACTCTCTTAAAAGAAAACTTCTATATATATCCTCTAACAAAATATTTTAGGGGGCATAAAAGGAAAGACATTATAGTTATATTAAGAATCACATTCACTGTTGATATGATGATTCATGTATTTTATGTACCTTATCATCTTGTATAACTCATTAATGCCATGATTTTTTATTATCCAAAAGAGAGAGATTGATGGACTCTGTCTGAGATTGTTTTTTTCGTAATCACAACCATAAAATTTAACAAAACAATATAATTTATAAATTATATTTTAACTAATATTAATCCTATCAATAGATATTTGTAGATAAATAAATTATGTCACATAATATAATAAATTTCAATATTTCAATAAATGTTTGGATATTTATTTTTCAATATACTTTCATGTGTATATTTACGTAGTATCTAACACTGATTGGTTCAAGGAGTCACTGATGGTTGACTTTCTGAACGTAGAAAACAACGATGCAGGACGCAACAATAGAACAAATGTCACATTGATAGTTCAATGTAAAAAACTGATTATTGAGTCACAAATGGGAGATGCACTGATAGATCAATGGACTTACCGATCAAAGAGTCTTTGATGGGAGACACACCGATAGTCTAATGGACTTACCGATGAATGAGTCGTTGATGGGAAACACATAGATAGTTCAGAATGTGTCACTGATGATGAATCACCGATGTCCAGATAAAATGACAGTACAAATGACTCACTTATGCCCAAATTCACCAATACAGATTGAATGGAATCATTGATACATAGAGTTATCAATTCTAACAGACCACTTCCAGTGACTCACTGATAGTTCTGACTCATTGATAGTCATAAAAAATATTCTTAATTTATTAATTCATATTAAAATATAAAAATCATATTTAGAAAAATTAAGGATTCTGACATTATTTAATGTTGTATGTAGGATATTCATGAGACAATACAAGGTACATGATCATGGAGAGAACATTAGGCATGTCAGACCTCAATGTATAGAAGAATTACAAGCTGGTTAATTAATGATATGATGAAAATATTATAGAAGAGTAGCAAGAAAATAAAAACATCTAAACTATTGAAACACTTGGGAAAACATCCAAAGAACCCTGAACTCAAAAGAAAGAACATATAGGGAGATCAAAAAGACAACCTAAACCTACTGAGCTGACATGAACATCATACCAACAATAATCTGAACATTTCACAATTCTGGAAGCCATTCAACAGAGATACGATACTCTCTTTTGGAGAAAACATCTACAGGAGGAATCAGACATCAATATCACTGCATAAATCGTGTCTATAATTGCACTATAAAACACCTAAGGACTTCTATTCCTTTCTCTACATCCATATATATGTTGTGTTCCTTTATTTACATTTCTAATCAGTGTGTTTGTGTGTGTCTATTTGTTACAAACAAACTGACTCCTAGGCATAACTAGAGGATACTTGATATCCTCAAACTATCACTCTACTTATCCTTTTGTATCTCATGTAGAAATGTAGAAGAGTTCATGTGTGACTTGTTTCATGTTTTCCAATTATAACTATGTTAGAGGTCAAGTTTGATCTCGATATCCTTGTATGCTATTATGAACCCTATTCAAGAGTGTGGATCAGAACTTCTTTGTTAATTTAAATGTTTTTGTGAAATATGATCACCATGAAGAGAGGAATATATCTCATCCTGAGAATAATACTATTATTTATATCTTATGTGTTTTTACCCATTAGTTTTAAACTATTTTGTCATATATTTCATAAAATTAAATTGAACTCTGATAGTTATTTTAGTAGGTGTTTATAATTGATTTCATCCAATATATTAGTTTCATATGTTATATTAATATTTAAATTAGTATAGATGCGAACTAATTATTATTTTGAGAGATTAATTGATCATTAAGGACTGTTATAAATTTACTAAAAACTAGCATAAATTAATTGTTTTAAGTGGGGGAATTTTTTATTTAGAAAATTTATAATTGAAATTTTTAGATATACACAATTCGCCCCCCTCATGAGTACTCTACATCGACCAAAAAATGTCATTGTGGCCTTTTTATAAATAAGTTGATGAAATGCACGTGTTGATCCCATCTCTAGTTTCAATCTTGAATGTGATTGATAATGTCTGAAAAAAATTTGGATGGTCTTTTATAGAGATTCATGTAATTTCATTTGAAGTTTGACCATGCTTAATCATGATTGTAAAAGGTTTCCTGAAGCATTATGTATTTTCTCTGAGTTTCAACATTTTTTTATGTTATATTTGAATATTTTATTTTCAATTCCAATTTATAGACTTTAATATAACCAAATATTAGAATTATTATATAATAAATATATTATATATATTAAGATTATTAAATATAATATTGGAATATCAAAACAAAATATTTTATTTAAAAAATAATTGATTAATATATAATATTTTTTTGATTCATATAGAAGTTAATAATATTATTTAATGAAACATTTTTGTATCAAAATAATGCTAAACATTTTGATCAACCTATATATTATCTTTTTATAATATTATAATTACAACAGAACTATTTTTTTTGTTGTAACAATTTTTGGAAATATTGTTTTAACAATAATGTTGTGACATGGACACACAACAAAAAATATTATATTTGGAGTATGTGTGATCTTTTTATCACCATTATTGATTTCTAAATAATGTATTAGTTACCTCTAATGGTGGCCGATAATTCCAAAATTAATAAAGTATATATTTCACCCACATCCAATATTGACATCCCTAATATTGTACTACAACACTTCCGCATCACCCAAATCGATGCCCACTTCCTCCAGCCATGCCTGACACTCCTCGGTCATCCCATGACTACCCCCAACATTAAAACCAATAATCATATCAATCCCCTAACAACCCCTTGCTTTCCCACGACTTCCATACATTTACCAGAATCCCTCCTACCACCGTGCATCCTCCATGTTCAACATCAAATGGATTTTTCTCCCTCCCTCTCTATCCCAATGTATTTTTTTGTTGAAAACATCAACAAACACTCTGATGTGGGTGTTTTGATGGAGTACATTTAGGGAGGCCTTTGGTGGTCAATTTAGGTCCATACTAATTGGGAAATTGTGATTTCCAATAATGGTCTTAAGGTGGCCTCTAAATGTCATTATAAGTCACTTTTGGAGTTCTATAAATACTAGTATTATAGTAGTGAAATATCATTTTTTAAATCATTTACCTACATAAAAGGTAAATTTACAAAAACAATATGTTTCTTCCATGATTTTATTTTGAGGTAATATTTTCCAGATTTCATTCATATATTTATTAACAAGCTTCCCTAGGAGTTTTTGGTGAAATGTGGAGATTTGGGGGTTGACACCTGGTGGTGAACCATTAAGGGAAACTGTGCCCCATCCTCCAGGTAAGCATACGGTTAGTTTTCTATTGAACATAGGAGACCACATAGTTGGCGCATGGTTTGAAATACTATAAACAATAAACATAAACATGTTCTTCTTAGATAGTGAGGGATGCACGATTTCTACACAACATGAAAAACCATTTGGGAAAACCATGAAACCTATTCTAGTCATTAAAAGGTGAAGAATTACCTTCTTTCACTCATTGTATTTATCCATAAAACACATATAATCCTATCCCTACAGGATTTTTATCCATTTTAACTTCCTCAAAACATTCATGGAGCATTCAAGTATCATTATTGGGTTGGTTTTGGTGTGGATTTGTTAAGGAGTCATCATTTATGTCTCTTTTCCATTGGTTTATTTCTTCTTCTAGGGTTTCTATTCCACCCTCCTTGGGTTCTTTTTTCATTGGGTTGTTTGACCGAGTGAGGGTTCGATTTTTTGGGGTAAATATTCACAGTTTCTCTATCTGGCCTTTAAAGGTTCATACTAAGGTGTGGTTATAGATTTCCACGGGTTTCTGGAAGTAGCTGATCTTGAGATAGGATTTTCCATGAGTTTATATTATTAAACTCATTTAACATGGTATATTGGTTGATTAAATATGTTCTATAGATTATGTGTGCGGTGGTAAATATGTTTTGTAAATGTTTTGACATGAATATGTTATGATAGTTGGTTACCTAATGGAAATTTTTATGTTTCATGTGTACTATATTTCAGTGTTTTGTGAAAGTGTTACATGATTGTCTGAAAGGTGTAAAATTTGTTATCAATGGGGTTTGAAGGTGATAATGTTTTCAATGTGGGGGTTTCCAATTAAAAATTCTTGATTCATGTTATTTTCATATTGTGCACCATAAAATTGTATTCTGAATTATGAATGTGATTTGAACCATGAGTGGATTTGGTGTGTATGAATTTTAATGGGCCTCTTCCCATGAAATGGTAGTATTTCAGGTGCGCTTCATATATTAATTTTTAATGGTATTATTGAGTTGTTCAAATTCTACAAAATATGTTTTTAAATGGGTTTGGTGTTAATGGGAAATGAATGTGGTTTTGTTTATGGATAAATGGTGGTTTTCATGTGGGATTTAATCATTGGTTAAACGTGAATTCTATAAAATGGTTCTTTCCTTGTGTGTTCATGATGCTTGATATGGGTTTGGTAAAGTGGTAATTTATGTGGAATGTGAGATATAAATTTTAGCACAATGGGAATCTATGGTATCTAGGTTTCAAAACTAGAACAAATACACTAGTTGAATCAGCCGTGACAAGGCTTGGATTCATCAAGTAGGATTGATTCAACCACAAGAACTAAACAGGTGATATGATCCGAGATCACTAGACATTAGTTTCAGATACCATATAGTGGATGATTCAGGGAAATGATATTGGTTTTGGATTATTATATGGATACGACTAGTCCTATGGATGCATTTCTCTCTAGTATCTCCTACATGTGAAAATTGTTGGTTATTGTTTGATGATTTCGATCACAAGGGTACAAGGTTTCTAGGGTCTCAATCGGTCTGGTTACTAATATCAATTATAAATGGTACTCAGTTGTGTCATGATATATTTATAAAACTCTTACGTTATGAGGTGTTAACTATCAATAAACGGTGGACCTTCTATACATTGTGGTTTTAATGCATGTTTTTTTATCAATTTTTTCTGTAAAAGTGTTTTCATTAAAAAAATTCATTGTGAAGTTCCTTAATATTCCTTCTGATATTTTATTAAAATGTTAATGTTAATTTACCTTCTATTTTTATAATATGGAATCCTTATATTTGGTAAATAACCTACTCAGATTTAGAGCACACCCTACATACACATTTTGGTGTATGAAGACTTTGTTATGTATGACCCACAAAAATGAAATATTTTGTGCGGTGCTGATGGTGGATCGACTTCTAGTGTTCAACATCATGCTTTTGTTTGTGGTGGTCGCTTAATGGTGACGAACCTCCTATTTTATGGAGGTTTTTAGGATTTGTTTTTTATTCTATTGTGGTATAATAAGATTTTGGTTAATGTTATAAACCATGAATCTAAAAAATGTTGTATCATGTTTGGTTATGGTTAATGGTTATGTGATTTTTTTTTCTCATGGTTTTTGTATTATTATATACATTGGTGAATGTGTTCCCAATGTATATTGTTTATTCCCAGGCACTAGTTACCAGCCTCTGGAGAGAGGTAATTCTTGTTTGGCCATGAAACAGATCGGGTTGGGTGTGGGGTTGTATGACACTCCATCGTGGTTCGCGAAAAAATGGTATTAGAGTAGGTTTATAACTTTTTGGGTGAATTTATTTCTGAAGTGTTTGGATAGACCAGTGTTAAAACTATTGGGTCATGAAGTTCTCATTACAAGTGAGGGTGTCTATCCAACACAAATCATGATAGTACTCAAGTTTCTCTGAGATGTTGGGAATCTAGTTTGAATTTTCATCTTTTAGATATGTATATGATGTAGATTGTATATGCACATCTGGTGAGGGCAAAGTGGTTTGGGAATGTTGAAGTTTTTATGTTTTTTTTGTCATACCAAATGTTTTTGGAAATAATTTTTTATGCTGAGAATTTTCTTGAAGTTGTTTTCATGGTTTTATTAAATGGGATTATTTTATTACTTGTTTTAGAAAGATGCCACCATGTATACATCTTGTACTGTCACGAGAAGAGGCCAATGATATGTATACCTCACCAATTGATCATAGATTAATGGAAGCAAAGGTTTGAGTTATTCAATATTTGTGGGAAGGTGTGGGTTCTTGTCCTGGTTATGTTAGAGAAGTTTAACCAGGACCTACAAACAAAAGGGATTGGTATTTCCTCCAGAATAATCCTCCTTCATTCTAGGTCAGCACATTACACCAAGAATCATAGGAGTGACTTGAGAAGATAGATATAATGTTAGAGTTTCTTAACTTTCTTGAGGATTTTAGGGTGAAGTGTTCTTTTTTCATGTATGAACATCCCAGTGTGATGTGGTTGGACATAGGGGTGCAAGATGGAAATATCTAGTAGATGGGTTAGAAATATTTTATGGAAAACTACAAAAATAATTATTGTCCTGATATTTTTGCATTCACCATGTCCTAGGAGTTTTTGGACCTTAGAACGGGAGATCATACCATGGTGATGTATGCTAACCATCTTGCTGGGTTTGTTTGATTTTCAATTGAGATCATTTTTGACGATCTTCTAAAAGATCTGATGTTCAAGATTGGGTTGCAACATGATATCTGATCCCATGTCTTTATGATCATGATGAAAACCATTGTAGTGGAGGTTTATCCTCTATGATGTTGGAAATTTATTGTAGAATCATGTCTGGTTTCTTTGGTGCTACCTCAGTTATGGTCACTAGCTGTTCATATGTCAAATAGTGGATCCTTAATGAGTAGGATAAAATTGGAGGTGGTAGTTCCGGCCATCCCTCCCGACTATCTTGATCCATGGTTTAAGGTTCAAGGTCAATTGTGCACCATTAGTTTGGGAAGGCAAGAAACATGTGATCTACGTAATCATCTATTCCCAGACCATACCGCTAGTGTAGAACTATGGGGAACATGCAATGATTTTGGGAGATGGAACAGTCATATGAGAGGAGTGCATGATCTGTATATTTGAAAGGGATACTAACTTTTTCAGAACAATCATGTATAGTGGAAACTTGATTTGGAGCTCTTTGTAGAAAGGCTAGATCATATTCAGGGGAGATTCAATTTAGGGTATAGCAACATGTATGTGGTCGTTCTTAGGATCGAAATGAGATGAAGAAACATTTTTCTATGGAACAAGGACTAGATGAATTGGATGTTGGTCCTATGAATGTTCGAGGTACCATTCTTATTGAATCATATTTTGTTGTTTCATTTTCTTGACAAATTTTATTTTGTTTATTTTGTTTCTTCCCATTTTTTGAATGTGTGAAATTTCCAATTGATCTTATTCCTTCTGCATAGGACTTTGGGAAACTGCTTGGTAAGATGCGAGATAAAGGTTTTTGGTGTCCATCTTGTGAAATTAAGGTGTTAGAGGTTGAGTAGGAATTGTATTTCCTATTTCTGGAGATGTAACTCTTCGACGAAATCCTCAGTACGGCTTGGATGGTGTTTTATCAGGCACACATCGACTATTATCAATGGCGGGTGAGAATTGTGGCACAAAATGGGATCACCCATGTTTTTCCAGGTTAATGAGATCCACAATTAGGATGTATTTTAATGAAATAGAAAGAGTAGGTTAATATTTCTTATCTATCCACATCAATCATGTTGTAGGATGATGGTACTGGTCCTATAGATAGATTACCACCTGTATTGGATGAGTTCTTAGAGGTATTTTCAGATGATTTCTTAGTTTTTCCTCTAGAGCGGGATGATTATTTCTCCATTAGTTTGGAATTGGGAACACAACTGATATATCTTCCCTCATACCATATACCCCCACCCACTGATTTTATGTAATTAATGGTATACTTGTATGATATAGAAAACAATTGATTCATTTTCTCGAGTGTCTCACATTGGACCTCCATAGTACTATTTGCTAAGATGGTTGATGGATTGCTCTATTTGTCTATCAATTACTGAAATTTGTATAAATTGATGATTAATAATTAGTACTCTTTTCCCTGTATTGATGAACTTCTGTATCATATTATAGGGGTGAGGTGGGTCTCTATGATCATTTTGTGTTGCGGGTATCGCCAAGTTAGGGTTAGATAGGAAGATGATCCCAAAACATATTGTCAAATCATGTAAAAACATTTTGAGTATTTGATCTTTCTATTCAGATTGAAAACTGCTCCAGTTGTATTTATGGAACTCAAGAATATCATTTACCATCAGCATCTCTATTTGTTTGATGTGGTATTTCTGGATGAAGTCGTGTCTATTTTGGGATTGAGGAGGAGCATATTGGAATATGAGTATTGTTCTAGTAAAACATCAAGACTATCATCTCTATATGATGTTTTATAAGTTCACCTTCTTGATTAGGGAGGTGATATATATGGGTCATGTTATCTCAGAATTAAAGGGTTTCAGTTGAATCTTTGATGGTTAGTTTTCTAATGTCATATTAGAAGCTAAAGAATGTTTTTGAGATCAAGATATTTTTGTGTTTTTCTGGGTATTATTGGAGGTTTTTTCAATATTTATCTCACTATATATTGTCCATGACTATGCTTACTAAGAAAGTGGTAATATTTGAAAAGGTCCTAGAGTGTCAATCATCCTTTGAAGAGATTATGTGGTCTTTTTCCAAAACCCCTCTTTTTATTTTTTGGGATCTGAAAAAGGATATGTAGTTGACTGTGATTCCATGGGTATGGGTATTAGGTGTGGGTTGATTCAAGATGTCCATGTAGTGTAATATGGTTATCACTGACCATGATCACATTAAAATAATTACCCAAGCAATGACATGGAGATAGATGCGGTGATACATGCCATGAAGAAATGGAATCATTATCTTTTTTGGTAGATTTTTTTTGTCTATTCTAATCATAATATATTAGACAACATTTTCAATCATAAGGATCTGAATTTGAGGTAGCATCAATGGGTTGAGTAACTTCAGGTGTTTTATTTTGATATCATATACACCTGAGGAAAAGGTAATGTTGTTGTTGAGGAATTAAGAAAAAGAAAATTCGTATATGTGTTAATGGAGTTCTTTCATTACTGGACTTCAATGTGATTTTATGCTCATATCCACCTAGAGATCAAGGAACATAGGGGAGGTGTGTTATTTTCTAATGTTCAGTTGACACCTTCCCTTTGTAGTGGATTCGGAATGATCATTCGAGTGATGTGTTGTGCAAGAATTCAATGAAGTTTCCTAATGGTGGGATGTTTCTTGTGGGTGGTTGTTGTCTCCTGAGGTAGTTTTGATCATCAAGAATCACATTGGGGTACCGTTTTTTGTTATAGAAGGTGGTGATGGAGGATATCAACCAGTCATAGTGGGTCATTCATTCTAGTACCAACATGATGTTCTATGATGTTCATTTTCAGTTCGGTTGGTCGGGTGTGAGGTGGTACATATATTTCATTTCATCGTGGTGTTTTACATGTATGTAAGTTAAAGAACAACACCAAAGGACCTCTGTTTTTCTTCATCCGCTACCCATTCCTATCTAGATGGTGGATGAGATCTCCATGGATTTCATTTTTTTCTTACCTCATAAACCTCGAGGGTGGAATTCTATTTGGGTGTTGGTAGACTGCCTGACCAAATCATCACAATTAATTCTGAGTAGGGATTCATGCAAGGTGGATGAGTTGAGTTTCTTGTATTCCCAAGAGATGGTGTGGCTTCATGGTAGGTAGTCAATGATTATTTCATATAGGTACACCAATTTTACGTCACAATTTTTGGATGGTATTCATTATATTATGGTGTCATAGGTACTCTTGAGCAAGAAATACCACTCTAAAATTGATAGTAAGAAAGAGTGAGTGATTTGGATCATGAAATCCATGCTCAAACATGTGTTTTGGATATTGGAGGTTTATGGGATAACCATTTTGTGTAGGTAATGCCTTCATATATCAGTTACCAATAATCTATTATAATATACCGTTATTATGATCTTTATGGTCATCATTGTTGGTCACCAATGGCCAGGGTAGAGATAGGGAAGACCCCATTGTTGGGATGAAGCTTGTGCAAGAAACATATTATAATTTTAAGTAAATCAGGAAGTGGTTTATGATGATGTAGAGTCTCCATAAGTGTTATGATGATTAAAGTCAAAGATATTTTTAATTTTTTTGGGTGACCAGGTGTTTTTGAATGTGGAACCTCACTTGGGTCATTATCAACTTCGTATGTAATGGAAGCTAATGTAGAGGTATGTTGGACCTTTTGATATTTCTAAGAGCGACAGTAAGGTGGAATATCAGTTGTATTATACCTATCATTTGATATCAATTCATGACATGCTCCATGTCTCATATTAGAAAAAGTACAATCTTGACCAATCTCATGTGTTGAATTCGAAATAATTGGAGTTAGAGCACTATTTGTCAGTGTTTTAGTTTCCAATGTAGATTTTTTATTATAAAGAGAAAGTGATTGGTGGGATGTACATTGCATTGGTATAATTCCTTTTGCAACATAGTAGTGATGATCATGATACATGAGAGTAGTCATCCTGGGTAGAGGAAGAGTATCTATTTTTTTATGATCAATCCTTCGAGTGACTTTCCGAAGGTGGAATGTTTTCATGGTGGAAAGAACATTCAGAACCGTGGTTTTTTGGAGGTATTATTTTGTTTATTTTTGGCCTTATATTTATTCCTTAGATTTACTAGGATCTTTTCATGATAATTATAGATTATGAGCTATAGATTAGGTGGAACACTTTTAACTTACAATTAAGGGAAACCATGAAAAATTCTCTAGGTATTTTTGTGTTTGATTGCCTCCTAGATATAGGGGACCACATGGTTGATGCATAGTTTAGAAATCTATTAGGGATAGCTATATAGAATGTTCCCCATGGATAGTGATGGATGAATGGTTTTCAAATGGTTTGGAAAACTGTGTAGGGAAACTGTGTTACTTGATATCTAGGTCCTTAAAATATGGAAAGTTTCCTTTATTCCATCTTAATATTTAACCCTCACATACCTCTAATAAAAACATTGTGGGATTTTAATCCTTGGGAGCTTCCTCCAAACCATTATGGCGCATTTTAGCATCAATCATTGGGTGTTTTTAGTGTGGATTCATCCATAAATAATCAAATATGTCCCTTTTTATTTGGTTTATTCCTTCTTATTGGGTTTCTCTTCTTCTCTCTTTGGGTTATTCTTTTATTGTGGGTTGTTTAACCTAGTGAGGGTTTTATCTTTTCTTTTTGGGGGAAATATTGATGGATGTTGTTTGATATTTTATTTGTAGGATCTTGTTGATGTGTGGTTGTCGTTTTTCATCGGTTTCTTAATGTTTTTGAGCTTGTGGTTGGTGGTTTTATTCTTTTATTATATTAAATGTTTTTAATTTGGTTTCATGGTTTTATATAACGTTATCTATGGATTAGGTGTCTGGTACAAAATATTTTTGGAAATATTTTTACATGAATATATGATAAACCTTGGTTATATAATGGGATTTGGTTATGTTTCATGAGTTCCTTAATATAGATTGTTTTACTATGTTACAATATTTTTTAAAAGGTGATAAATGTTTTTTCAAAGGGATTTGAAGGTAATAATGTGTTAAAAGTTGGGTTTTCCAAATAAAATTGTTTTTTCTTGTTGGGTTGTTATTTTTCACGTTTAATTTGGTTTTTGAATTATAAAAGAAATGTAAAACAAGTTATAATGTGGATTTTGGGTGTGTATAAAGTTGAAAGGGTCTGTTCCCATGATAACGGTTGGATTTCTGATGTATACTCCTTATAGTGTTTGTAAATGGACTTTCTGAATTGTGAAAATGGTGATAAATGTGTTTCCAAATGGTTTTGATACATTTGGGAAAAGAAATTGGTTACAAAAATAAAAAAATTGACATTTTAATGTGGGATTTGATCATTGGTTAAATTCGAATTGTGAAAATTGTGATTTCCTTTTTGTGTTAATGATGCTTGGAATGTGTGTGTGAATGTGACGATTTATTTGACATGAAAAATGGAAATTTTAGGATAAATTGATTATCGAGTATCTAGGTGAGATAACTAGAACTAGCGTGTTAGTTTACATAGTAGTGTAAAGGTCCATATTCTTCTAGAAGGATTGCCTCTACGACATTAACTAAACATGTGATATAATCAGAAACCACTAGACCATTAGATGGGATCCCTTCTAGTGGTAGGGGCATGGGAAAATTCTTATTTTTTGTCATATTATGTGGATACCACTATACCATGGGATGGTTTTCTCTATAGATTATCATTAATCAGAATGCTATTGGTTATGGTTGGAGAATATTGATCATCGAGGAATGAGGATTCTAGGGTCCCATTTGTGCTAGTTACCAGTAGGGATTTCCCATGGTTTCCTATTGTGACTTGATAATTTTATGTGATGGTTATGTTATGTGGTGCTAACTGTTAGCATACTATATACCATTTTTATATTATGGTTTTAAATGAAGATTCTTTTTTGAAATGTTTTCCCTACAATTGTTTTCTTGAAAAAAAATTCTTTAAGAAGTTCCATGAATATGCTTTCCAAATTTTTATGAAAATGTTAAGGTTAATTTATCTTCTAATGTTATAGCATGAAATCCTACATTTTGGTTGATATCCTACTTGTATTGGAATCACACCCTACATAAAAAATTGAGTGTATATAGACATTGTTATGTATGACCCATGTAATAGCAAGATGTCTCCTGGTGGACTTGGTGGATCTAGTTTCTAGTGGTCCACTTATTAGTGGTGTTGGTGGTGGCGGATTGCTGGTCATCACCATCATTATGCATGCATGTTTGTTGGAAGGTTTGTTTCTCATTTCATTATGGTATTGTCGGTTTTTAGTTGAAATTGTAAAGCTTGAATATGAAATTTTCCTTATCTCAATTGGTTATGGTTAATGTTTATGTGATGTTTTATTCACATGGGTTTTTTATTGTTCTAAACATGGGTTAAATAAGTCCAATAGTATATAGTTGATACTTGAGAAATAGTTATCAGTCTGCGATGATCATGAAAGGTCTTCAAGCCCTATCATAGAATGGTTCGGGTGTGAGGTTTGATGGCACTCTATCTTGGTTCATGACATGATATGTTCATATTTGAAAATGATAAAACAAATTGTGGTTTGTTTAAACATGTATTAATATATAAATATGATTGTTTTTATATTTATGTTTGTAATACAATAATATTTAGATTCATTTATATAAATGTATTAAAATATAATTAAAAATATTTATAGTTGTATATACCTATATAAATGTATGTTTGTTTGCATGCATGTACTTATAAGTATTTTTAATGATATTTTAAAACATGTACATACATGAATCTAAATAATATTATATGTACATACATAAACAAAGATATAAATATTCATACATATAAACATATTAATTTAATTTTTTATAATTATACATTCTTTATAAGTATATATAGAAATAAATATCTATAATTGTATTTTTTGTATACAACACGTTTGACACTAAATTCTTACCTTTTTGTACATATGTCTATTTAAACATATATTTATATGCATTTATATTTAAATATGTTTGTAAAGAATTAAATTAGCATATATACATATATATATGTATGTATATACTTACTGTTATATATATATATATATATTTAAGTATGAATATAGATATAATAATATTTATATGATTTTATGTAAATATATTTAAAGACACTTATAAATATTTATATTTCTATATACCTACATTAATATATGTACGTATTAATATATATATAGATAGATAGATATTTTTATTTCAACATGTGATCTTGTATATAAGAGTATTCATATAATTACAAATATTTATTGGTGTATTTACCTTTATTTATATGTCTTTATGTACATATCCATGTGTGTACTTATATTTGAAAATAATTACATTAAGTATATATGTATATAATGGAATGAATATATATTTATGTTTTTGTATTAATATAGATTTATGTATGTATGTGTGTCGGCTCATATTTAAAAATATGTATTTATGTTTATATGAAGTTATATCACTATATTAATTTGCATGTATAAGTATACCTATGTGTTTATATATATATATATATATTAATACTGATGTTTGTATGTATGCATATATTCAACTCATACATATATTCATGTATGTAAAAAGACATTATTATATATATATATATTTGTGTGTGTGTGTGTGTGTTTCTATGATAAATAATTTATATATATATATATATTTATTTATACAGGTTTACACTGTGTCTATGTAATTATATAAGAATAAAATATATATATACTCTTTGATTTATAAATGTGTGTGTGTGCGCAGTCAATATTTTTTTGATATATTTATTGATAAGTTCGTATAAAAAAATTAATTACTACATAAAATATATAGAAAAAAGTACATTATAAATTTTATACATAAAATATATATTATATATATAATTATGCATATGTTTATGTATATATACTACTGATTATGGGATATATGTATGAAATTATATATATATATATATATATTTAAATAATTATATATGTATGTATATACATTAATATATATATACACATATAATCAATAATTTTCTAAAAAATTTATCGATATGTAATTTTTTAATGTATTTTGTTTTTATGAATAACTAGCCAGAGGAAATGTAAATTTAAAATGTAAATATTTAATGATATATGAAAAATAAATTCAAAATAATGTATCATATAAGGGTCTAGTATTATTCTCATTGATGTAATGATCTCTTTAATGTTGACAGATTGAAATTATGATACCATTTGAATATAGTATAATAGATCAAAGATTATTATAGGAAAATTTGAATAGATGAGAGACAATAAAAAGTGGGATTAGTTATGGGCCATGTTTTTAAGGGAGGTTTAGGTTTTATATTATAATTATTAATATACGCAATTCTATGGTTTGTAAAATGGTGTGATGCAGATTCCTCATTGAAACGACCTGAAAAAATGTACATCTTTTATTTACGGATCTCTTTCCTACTAATACGTTTTTATTATGTTTTACAATAAAAGAACATCGAAATACTTAGGACCGAAATTTTTGTTTTCAAAAATGTTATAAAAGGTTGGGGCCGAAGCCTCGTTTTTAATATTAAATCAAAGCAAAGTCATGTTTTAACTGGGTAGAGGGGAACCCATTACATAGCCCAAAGTGTAACACCTCGAGCTTCCATGATACGCTTCTCATTCAATAATGCAATAGCTTGCATTGTACGCAACTTCGAGTTCTAAAACACCGCAACTAATCAAAGTAGCCATTATGAATAGTAATAACCACTTTTTAAAATTATAGAAATTTTATATGGACTTCATTTTTGGATTCGGAATATCTAAATTAGCCTATGTTGAATTTTTGGTATTTTTCTGAGAACTTCTAATTTTTTATGAATAGTGAAAAATACTTAAAAACAACTTTTTTAATCAAAATAATTTATAGTGATAAATTATACTATTTAGTTTTTTTAAAGTATAATTAGAGTATATTTTTACCATTTTATCCAATGGTGGTCATTAGAATTAATTTAACCTTGAAATTGAACATAAACAATTGTCAATCTTTTGATATAAATTGTTTCTTAAAACACGCTATTTGTTGTGACAGCGAGAATTAATTATAAAATTAATTAATTCAACTTATATGTTTGGAATTTTGTAAAATAGAAATCATTTTTGAATTCGGAATATCAATTATAGCTTAGGGTAAAATTTTGGCATTGTTCTGAAAAACTTCAATTTTTGATGAATAGTGAAACCACTATGTGGTAGTTAAATAACTGATTTTTCGTTTAAATGAAATATTACCACTTCTGTGATTTGATTTTCAAAAATCCAACATATATGGTTTTCATTAAGAAGTAAAATTTGGTTCAATGAGATCAAAATAATTTTTTTGGTGAATAGTAACTTTTAAGTTCTTAATCGCGATTAGAGGTAATTAGTGTAGTTTAAGGTAAAAATAATGTTTTAATAATATGATATGGGCTTGAAACTTGTCTTACTCCTATTGGATGAGTCATGGCCGACCAAGACAATCCATGGGTCAACTTGGGGACCCCATGGATCCACTTTAGTTAGAAAATGACATAAATACCTTTTATTTTATGTTAAAGTAAAAAAATGACACAAACATGAAACGTTTTACTAAAACAATTTTTACATGAGTTTATACAAGTCATATTTTTTACTATAAATAGTAATTGGAAATATAAAAATATTTCCTACATCATAGTATTTTTTTTATAATTTTTAGACATTAAATAAATTAAATTATTTATGACATCATTATGATGCAGCGATGACCTCATTATTTAACGATTTTAATAAAATGAAAATATAATGTACAATCCAAGGCTTAAACATGTCCAAAGACTATTGTATGGGTATATTTAGAACCCTTATCACCTTATCCATGAATTATATAAGTGTGGGACCTTTAGAATCCGAAAATCATTCTATAATAATGTAAAATTTCCTTACTTTCCAAGAGTGCCCCTCCTCTCCTCTTATAAAAGGCCCCCACCTCTACCACCTCACTCACACATTCAAGACATTTGGCTCGGACAAACTCTTCCCAAATACTCTCCCAACATTCCCCTATTACTCCTAGGAGCCTCACTTTGGCCAGAACTCTTCCCAAGGAAGCCTTTGGCTCAAATCAAAAAGAGTTACCCGATTTTGAGGTAATGTCTTCTCTAATGTTGTTTTGTTTTATTTTTCTTCTCCAACTCCCTAAACTCTTTTTATTAATTTATTTGGTAATAACACCAGTATCCTAAATATACTAGGATGTTTTTATAAGAAGTATTAGAGATGCACTTACACACACCTACGTCTAATGGTTAAAGAACATACGGTTTCTGTGGATGGAGAATTTATGCCTCACGAAACGATGATTGTTCAACACTCATATAACACCTTCAAAGGTGGCCATTAAGATGTAAATATATTTATATATGATATATAATATGTTTATGTTTTACTTATGCATCTGTATTTCTCATTTATGGCATACGTTATGATTTCCATTATGGGTAAAACGCGATAATTTCATTTTAGGAAGTGCGGACTACCGCCCCCTCAAAGTGATTTGAATCGTTAATGCCATATGTGGGATGTATAAAGGATGGAGTAAATGGTATTATACACTATATTATACTGGAATTTTATTATACATTTATATCATTATTATTTCATTCCATTAAATATGAAATAGAAATGAAAGTAGCGTTCATGCGTACGTACGGCTTACCGTCTCCATGAACGGTGCATTTCATTTCTTACCTCAAATGTTACGTAATATTATAAATGAATGTATATACTGGATATATATGATATATATGACATATAAATCATGAATATAATTCTGGAGATAATGGATATTCTACCACATAAACAACTTGTAATTATAAGAAGTTTATTGTTGACTCAAGTACCAAAGATCGACAAAACGACCGTTATTAACTTAAATAATTACATAATGTTCATAACATTGTAATAAGTGATATAAAAAGGATAATGAAATTAAAAATGGTTCTTAATAAGGTATATATTAACTCTAGTTTATTATTCAGGAGGTTAAAGAACGGTTGAGTCAAGTCAGACACAAGGTAAGGGAACTTCTTAACCCAATTTCTATTCTTTGGGTTAATCTCCTACTTTCAAATTATGCCATGATATTATTATGTCCTATCTTGTATTTGTACTTTATTTATGTGTACTTATAGTGAATACACATTATAGATGTACTTTATTTAAAAAAATGATCTTTTTAAGGACTTCGTCTCAATCCCCTTTCATTGAGGCATATTTGGTTTTATACACAACTTTCTTTTATATGGTGTATAAACCCCTTTGACTTTTACGTTTATTCAAAAGGAATCTTTTTATACGAAGCATTTACTAAATGAAAAAAGGGAATGTTTTTGTCGTACATATGCGGCGACAACGACTTCTCCGCCGCCGTGACCATTATTTGAGTTTCGGCTTCCTTTACAAGCCATACCTTTTTTTAAAAGAAAAATAAATACCATGTTTTACCTTTCTTTTATTTTGGTATTGAAAATGATTTTGAATGTGTTTTTATTATATCAATGTGTTGTATTGATATCTTGTGATTGAAATGTGGAAATTTTATGTTTCTTTTATGCATGTTTTATGTGATACAATTATGTTATGGTTTATGATATGTTTAAACCTATTCATATGAGGAATGCATTGGACTTAATAAGTGACGGGTGGATCCCACTATAGCTCCTCGATGCATCGGTAGGTCTCATGAGACAAACTAGTGTCTTGGCACGAGGCCTTGACAAAATCTTATTTGTGGTCTTGGCATGAGGCCTTGGCTACGTGGTTATGATAGTCTGGCATTATGCATTCCAACATTATGAAAGTGGTTAGTGATTTTGCATGTGATTATTCGATTAGTAGAATATCCATGTGAATGATTAAATGGAATTATTTCATTTTATTTATGCCATACAATGTTGAAAGTTAAAGTTTGAAAGGATTTTGTTTTAGTTATACATTTCCTTAAATGTTTATTCTTATTTATGAAAGTTTCCGCTATATTGTTATCCTTACTGGGCATTTGAGCGCACCCCTTTTCTATGTTTTATTTTTCCCAGGAAGTGAAGAAGTAAATTATGAATGACCTGCAGGGATATTATGAGGGGATAATAGTGTGGACTGTGGAGACATTATGTTGTTGTAGTAGTTTTTCATTTTATGATGTAATGTAAAACTTATGAATATATCTAGTGTTTCCAAGGCTACTAAACCAATTGGTCTTTCAAGATTTGATCTTTCTTGTGATCATGCTAATGTTACGAAGTAATGCACCGACTCTGGGTAGCTGGGGTAGGGGCGTTACAGTTGGTATCAGAGGAAGTTTAGTACAAACCTTGGAAGCTAGATTTAGATAAACTCTGATTAGAGCACGTAGACCTAAGATGAACTTTGAGGATTAGTATAGAAGAACTTCCTAGAATTTTGGTATTGTAGAGATTTTGTGAGTTTTCCGACCAATACATCCCTGTCTGGATACGAGCAGGTAGAGGTGGCTCTGGCACAGATGTTCCTAGGGGTAAAACACGAAAACACCACTTTGAGCTAGACTCGAACGGGAACTGGTGCATGAAAACGGGCCTTGCTGCACTCTTGGTTACGACACTCCTGGGGGATATGCTTAGGATAACTCTCATTTTCTTTACAAATCATTATGAAGGGTTTATGAGTATATACTTCCTCAAAGAAAACATTTTTATGATTATGGATTATATCCATAAATAGTTCAATTTATGTTAAGTGTTTTATAAGTATGGGATTATGCATTTTGATTCATAAACTGATCTAGTTTATGCCATTGTTTAGAAATGGAGCCTAGTGGAAGAAATGGAAACCATATCAATGAACGCACTCCATGTAGGGATTTCCCTCCTGCTCAAGATAATTATAGTGGCGCTAGTGATGCAACTGGTGCCGATCAGCTAATCACCATACTGGGACAACTTACTCAGGTTATGAATAATAACCTGACCCGTATGGAGCACCCTGATCCACAGCGTGGAGGATCAATGTTAGATCGATTCATGAGGCAACAACCACCAACGTTCAATGGGAGTACCAATCCCTTAATAGCCAAGCAATGGATAAATTCCCAAGAGAAAATATTTCAGGCTTTGGGGAGCAGTGAAAGGGAAAACGTTATCATGGAAGTTTACCGCCTCACTGGAGATGCTGATCAATGGTGGTCATTGATTCAAAACATTAATTAAGATGATGAAGTATCAAATATGGAATAGAGGGAGTTCAAAGATCTGTTTTTAGAAAAATACTTTCCTCGCAACCATCGAGCAGATATGGAAAGGCAATTTCTCGGTCTGAGACAAAAGGAGGATGAGAATGTCACAAAGTATGAGGCTAACTTTACAAGGTTAGCGAGGCATGCTGCTGATTATATATGTAACCCAAGGAGTAAGATTGATCATTTCTTTGATGGGTTAAAACCATTTCTCCGTCGAGCTTTAGTATCACAATCCTTCTCATCATACGAAGATATTGTCTCGTGTGCTATCAAGACAGAAAAGGAATTCTCTAAGTCTTATGATAACAAATTAAAGCAAGAGAAAAAGAGAACGGAGGAACAAGAGACAGTTAAAGGGAAAAAGGGAAAGAAGTATTTTCCATTATGTGATAATTGTGGGAAGAATCACCCTGGTACTTGCCTAAAAGGAATGGGAGTTTGTTATAAATGTGGAGAAAAGGGTCACCAGGCTCGTGATTGCAAGGGAAAGAAAGAGTCTATCAAAGTTGATTGCTACAATTGTAGAGAAATGGGTCATTATGAAAATGAATGTACTAAGCGTCAGGGAAACTTACCTCAGAAAAGGCCAAGGGATCAAGGACAATCTTATGTTGTTACTACAATTGAAGCAGAATAACTGATGTATTGGTGCTTTTGGACTCATGGATTATATTTTGGTTATTAGAATAATGTGATATATATATATAAGGATTGTACTGCAGTACTTGTTGATTTCAGTAAGGTTTTAATATGATGAAGGTAATTATATTTTTAGTATGTGACAATAAGAGAAACATTACTTTGTTTGGGGAATCTGATAAATTGATTTTGGAATTAAGAGACCTTTTAGAGAATGTCTGGACAGAGGTATTTTGGATAACTATAAAGGTTGGAGTGGATTAAGTTGATCTTTGGATAGTATTGTTTAAGGTTAAAAAATTTATGAAGATTATTTTTGGATTATTATGATACTATAGTTTTAGGAAAAGGACAACCTGCAGGGTGGGGCATAACCCGTCGCGTCGGACAAAGCTGCAGGAATCGAACCCACAATCATGGTGCGACATGCCTTTATTTCCTACCACTAGCCTACAGGAAGTCCCTGGTTATTATAAAATAATTTTACTAATCTAAATGGTATGTGTTAACATTTGGAACCTTATACAATTAGGATAAGTATAATATTTTTGAGTTCTATTATCTTTTTGAGTGAAAGATGAGTTGAAGGTTGAAACTCTAATTGTCAAGCATAAATATATATATATACCTATCTCTTATTCAATTAATAAATTAATTCTTAAACTTTAGTAAAGGGATATTAAAACAAAAAAATGTGTTATCCTAATACCTTATGTCTTGTTGAACTTATGATATTTTAAATCAACATAGATTGAAGGCTTTGAGGACCTCAATTTGACAGTTGATTGTGATTGATGACCCCAATCACTCCATACAAATATTTACGTTTTTCCTCCAATTATATGTCTCTAATTTCCACCAATGTTCTCCTAATCGAGATCATAATTGGGTGGTGACTTTTTCATTTCCCTTTCCCTATTATTAAGGCTAAATTTTATTAATCTTATTTCCGATGTGGGTTTTCCCCAAAGGTATTTTTTCTTTTCAACCTTTTATTTTCCAAGAAAAATTTCAAATTTCGAGGACACAATTTTTTGAAGGAGGGGAGAATGTAACACCCCGAGCTTCCATGATACGCTTCTCATTCAATAATGCAATAGCTTGCATTGTACGCAACTTCGAGTTCTAAAACACCGCGACTAATCAAAGTAGCTTTTATGAATAGTAATAACCAATTTTTAAAATTATAGAAATTTTATATGGACTTCATTTTTGGATTCAAAATATCGGAATTATCCTATGTTGTATTTTTGGTATTTTTCTGAGAACTTCTAATTTTTTATGAATAGTGAAAAATACTTAAAAACAACTTTTTTAATAAAAATAATTTATAGTGATAAATTATACTATTTAGTGGTTTTAAAGTATAATTAGAATATATTTTTAACATTTTATCCAATGGTGGTCATTAGAAGTAATTTAACATTGAAATTGGACATAAACAATTGCCAATATTTTGATATAAATTGTTTCATAAAACACGCAATTTGTTGTGACAGCGAGAATTAATTATAAAATTAATTAATGAAACTTATATGTTTGGAATTTTGTAAAATAGACATCATTTTTGAATTCGGAATATCAATTATAGCTTAGGGTGAAATTTTGGCATTGTTCTGAAAAACTTCAATTTTTGATGAATAGTGAAACCACTAAGTGGTAGTTAAATAACTGATTTTTCGTTTAAATGAAATATTACCACTTCTGTGATTTGATTTTCAAAAATCCGACATAAATGGTTTTCATTAAGAAGTAAAATTTGGTTCAATGAGATCAAAATAATTTTTTGGTGAATAGTAACTTTTAAGTTCTTAATCGCGATTAGAGGTAATTAGTGTAGTTTAAGGTAAAAATAATGTTTTAATAATATGAGATGGGCTTGACACTTGTCCTACTCCTATTTTATGAGTCATGGCCGACCAATAAAATCCATTGGTAAACTTGGGGACCCCATGGAGCCACTTTAGTTGGAAAATGACATAAATACCTTTTATTTAATGTTAAAGTAAAAAAATGACACAAACATGAAATGTTTTACTAAAACAATTTTTACATGGGGTTATACAAGTCATATTTATTACTATAAATAGTAATTGGAAAGATAAAAATATTTCCTACATCATAGTATTTGTTTTATAATTTTTAGACATTAAATAAAGTAAATTATTTACGACATCATTATGATGCAGCGATGACCTCATTATTTAACGATTTTAATAAAATGAAAAGATAATGTACAATCCAAGGCATAAACATGTCCAAAGACTATTGGATGGGTATATTGCGAACCCTTATCACCTTATCCACGAATTATATAAGTGTGGGACCTTTAGAATCCTAAAAGCGTTGTATAATAATGTAAAATTTCATTACTTTCCAAGAGTGCCCCTCCTCTCCTCTTATAAAAGGCCCCCACCTCTACCACCTCATTCACACTTTCAAGCCATTTGGCTCGGCCAAACTCTGCCCAAATACTCTCCCAACTTTCCCCTATTACTCCTAGAAGCCTCACTTTGGGCATAACTCTTCCCAATGAAGCCTTTGGCTCAAATCAAAAAGAGTTACCCGATTTTGAGGTAATGTCTTCTCTAATGTTGTTTTGTTTTATTTTTCTTCTCCAACCACCTAAACTCTTTTTATTCATTTCTTTTGTAACAAAACCAGTATCCTCAATATACTAGGATGTTGTTATAAGAAGTATTAGAGCTCCACTTACACACACCTACATCTAATGGTTAAAGAACATATGGTTTCTATGGATGGCGAATTTCTGCCTCACGAAACGATGATTGTTCAACACTCATATAACACCATCAAAGGTGTCCATTAAGATGTCACTATATTTATATATGATATATAATATGCTTATGTTTTACTTATGCTTCTTTATTTCTCATTTATGGAATACTTTATGATTTCCTTTATGGGTAAAACGCGATAATTTCATTTTAGGAAGTGCGGACTACCGCCCCCTCAAAGTGATTTGAATCGTTAATTCCATATGTGGGATGTATAAAGGATGGAGTAAATGGTATTATACACTATATTATACTGGAATTATATTATACATTTATATAATTATTATTTCATTCCATTAAATACGAAAGAGAAATGAAAGAAGCGTTCATGCGTACGTACGGCTTACCGTCTCCATGAACGGTGCATTTCATTTCTTACCTCTAAATGTTACGTAATATTATAAATGAATGTATATACTGGATATATATGATATATATGACATCTAAATCATGAATATAATTCTGGAGATAATGGATATTCTACCACATAAACAACTTGTAATTATATGAAGTTTATTGTTGACTCAAGTACCAAAGATCGACAAAACGACCGTTATTAACTTAAATAATTACATAATGTTCATAACATTGTAATAGGTGATATAAAAAGGATAATGAAATTAAAAATGGTTCTTAATAAGGTATATATTAACTCTAGTTTATTATTCAGGAGGTTAAAGAACGGTTGAGTCAAGTCAGACACGATGTAAGGGAACTTCTTAACCCAATTTCTATTCTTTGGGTTAATCTCCTACTTTCAAATTATGTCATGATATTATTATGTCCTATCTTGTATTTGTACTTTATTTATGTGTACTTATAGTGAATACACATTATAGATTTACATTATTTAAAAAATGATCTTTTTAAGGACTTCGTCTCAATCCCCTTTCATTGAGGCATATTTGGTTTTATACACAACATTCTTTTATATGGTGTATAAACCCCTTTGACTTTTACGTTTATTCAAAAGGAATCTTTTTATACGAAGCATTTACTAAATGACAAAAGGGAATGTTTTTGTCGTAAGTATGCGGCGACAACGACTTCTCCGCCGCCGTGACCATTATTTGAGTTTCGGCTTCCTTTACAAGCCATACCTTTTTTAAAAAAGAAAAATAAATACCATGTTTTACATTTCTTTTATTTTTGTATTGAAAATGGTGTTGAAAGTGATTTTATTATATCAATGTGTTGTATTGATATCTTGTGATTGAAATGTGGAAATTTTATGTTTCCTTTATGCATGTTTTATGTGATACGATTATGTTATGTTTTATGATATGTTTAAACCTATTCATATGAGGAATGCATTGGACTTAATAAGTGATGGGTGGAGCCCGCTATAGCTCCTCGATGCATCGGTAGGTCTCATGAGACAAACTGGTGTCTTGGCACGAGGCCTTGAAAAAATATTATTTGTGGTCTTGGCACGAGGCCTTGGCTACGTGGTTATGATAGTCTGGCATTATGCATTCCAACATTATGAAAGTGGTTAGTGATTTTTCATGTGATTATTCTATTAGTAGAATATCCATGTGAATGAGTAAATGGCATTATTTCATTTTATTTATGCCATACAATGTTGAAAGTTAAAGTTTGAAAGGCTTTTGTTTTAGTTATACATTGCCTTAAATGTTTATTCTTATTTATAAAAGTTTCCGCTATATTTTTATCCTTACTGGGCATTTGTGCTCACCCCTTTTCTATGTTTTATTTTTCCCAAGAAGTGAAGAAGTAAATTATGAATGACCTGCAGGGATATTATGAGGGGATAATAGTGTGGACTGTGGAGACATTATGTTGTTGTAGTAGTTTTTCATTTTATTATGTAATGTAAAACTTATGAATATATCTAGTGTTTCCAAGGCTATTAAACCAATCAGTCTTTCGAGATTTGATCTTTCTTGTGATCATGCCAATGTTACGAAGTAATGCACCGAATCTGGGTAGCTGGGGTCGGGGCGTTACATGAAGGCCCAGTGGGCTTGTAGCCTATTACATAGCCCGTAGGCCCAAATTCTAAGGCCAATTCACATTCTGTGAATAGTAACCTGCTGCTACAGTACCGCACAGTATCGCCGCCGCTACAGTGACCTGCCACCGCTACAGTACACGCTGATAAACAGTGTCGCCACTGCTACAGTACCGCTATAGTACCCTGCGCCCCATGGGTTTTGAACCCCCATTTTCCATGTTACAGGGTGCTTACCACTAAGCCAAACCCCAACTACATTTTCAAAAATGTTATAGTTATTCTTAAAAATTAGTTTATATCGAATAACTATTTATTTAATTAAATAGTATGATTAAAACACCCCTTTTTCAATTTAAATGATAAAATAATTTTACTTTTTTTGTCAGAAATTTCACTATGCAATTTCACTATTCATTTTCTATCACATATTATTTTTAATAACTAAGGATTTTTATATTTAAATGTTAGATTTCTCATACATAAAAATTATTATGGTTAAATACACATCATTTTTGAATTCCAAATGGAAAAATTAACCTAGGATGAATTTTTATAATTTTCTATGAAGTATCAATTTGATGAATATTATACATTGAAGAATGTTTTTTTTTATGAATAATAAAAAATATTTTATTGTTAAATAAATTTTTCTCTAAAATTATTTTCAAAAATATAACACACATGGTTCTAATCAGGGTGATAAATGTTGTTCAATATGATCAAAATAATTTTTTTGTCAATAATAATGTTACCCTTTGGAATAGTAATTTTACCGTTATGAATAGTAATGAATTGTAATGAATAGTAAATTTTCCAAAAAAAATGTGACATCAACCATTAATGTGAAATACAATTTATACATCTTAAAAGTGAAAAAATGATCATAGTATAAGTATTGATATATTTGTATTTCAAAAATATTTTATTTACAATTTTTTGATAAATTTAATAATATATAATGGAAATTTATTTTCCTAAAATTTAATAATAAATTGTTAATTTATTTTCTTATGGTTATATTATAATTTTATGGGACCATGATTACTTTTTCAAGGTGTTTCAAACCATGTTATAGTTTTAGAGTTGTTTTTTAATAAATAATTATTTTATTTAAATATTAAATTTAAAAATATTTTAAAAAATATATTCATAAAATAGAGTTAATTTTTGATTTCAGAGAATCAAAATTATGTTATGGTCGATTTATGATATTTTAATTAAATGTTTTGTTTTTCGGTGAATAGTAAAAATACAATTTTGAGTTTCTCTGTGATTAATGACATCTTTAATGATGTAATAATGATGTAATATTTTTTTTGACATTTGAATATTATGTTATGTTATGTGGTATCCCATGTGGCCTATACGAGGGGAAAATACCATGTTAAATCTCATGGTTTTTCAAATACCACCGATGAGATGTCCCTTGGAAATTAATATAATATTCTCTCACTTTTTCTATGAGTACCAATCTATTCCCTCATTCCATACATTTCAGAATCCTACTCAACAAAGCTCTGTTCATTGTACTTCCTAAGGAGTACTCCCATAGTGATATAAATCCCTCCAAGATCCCAAACATTGATCTTTCCAATTCACTCTTCAAGATAAGGTAACCTTCCACCATCCTCTTTTAGTCATGATTTATTTTATGTTACGTCTTCTATTTTCCATCTTATTATGAAGATGTATGTATTTATATAACCATATTATTATTAATTTATTTTCTAAGTGATGAGAGACCATTTCCTCTCTCATAAACATATTTTTTCTATATTATAATTGAAATCGTTAGGCTGTCGAATTTTCATAAACGAAATTTCATTCTCTCTTTCCTTTCTTGTTTCCTTTTGATGGGGTATATAATTCAAATTTCCAAACCACGATGTTATGTTTTTTTATTTTTTACCTCTACATTTAAATTTTTAATTTATGGATGGTAGACACCTATCCCCACTTTTTTTATTATTTTCTAAAACCTTGTTATAATGTCGTTTTGCTGCACAAATTTTTTCAAAAACAATTATGTCTTTCTCAAAAGAAATTATTTGGTTTTATTAATGTGAATACCCAAAATAATATGGTTTATATGGTTGTTATTAATAAAAAAATTATATATTTGATTCTAGAATTCACATCCATATAACCCTCACCCCCTTTCCAAGGGTTATAAATGACATAATGATCTTATTTTTAAGAACTTTTAAAACATCATGATTTTGAAATGAATTCCACTATTTTTATTTTATATGGCTTATTTATGAAATGTTTGATTATGATCAATGTATATCACATGAAAATATATAAATATTAAGGGTGTTCCCTGTTATCACTCCAATGCATTGGGTATAGAATTAATCTCTATAGATGACAAGATTCAGGATACCTAGGTGAATAACCTTGGTAATGTTTTTATGACACCGTGGGGAGGAAACATGGTTATATGTTCATTAATGTCTAAATAAAATGTTATATCCACATATTAAATTTATTATTCATGTTATTTTTATTATTATATTTATATTCTTCCATTTCTCATGAGGTTATGATTTTTATCGTTTTCTTATAGATATCGGCAAAGGTCACATGTCAATTGTTTCACTTATTTTCTTTACTGGGCCATCTGCTCACCCATTACTTATATGTATGTTTTCAGGTTATGAGATGTCTTAATTATACTGAGGATGAACTTATGATGATTCCTTACATGTGTATTAGAATAGTGTTTCATTTTTTCATGTATTTTGTTCTTGATTTCCAAGACACTCAACTTTAAAGATCCTCTGATTTTAAAATGTAATGAAATGATACGTAATAAAAAGGCGAGATGCCATAATGGTTATAAAATGATATTTTAGTTATTTTTGGATATTAGTATATGAAAAAATTAGGAAGTACCCTATAAAAATGATTAAATATAGGGTTACGTCATTATTTTTTGTTGAAATATTAACTATGTGGTTTTTAAACAAATAAATCTGTGTCTAGATACAAACGTGTGTATGTCGCTCTGTAACAGAAGTACCTAGGATTGAAAACATGAAGTTGGAGTTTTGGGCTTGACATAGGGTATCCAGATACATGACAACGATCTTTTTTTCACTCTTTTTTTGACACTCTGGTGGAAATTTTTTGTTAATCAGTAGATTTTTATGAATCATTGTTAAGGATTTATAGAAAATGTAATTGTTGTTAAAGAATAATATTTCCTTTAAGACATGAAATTAAATTATATTTATATGTTTTCTAATTGTAATAGATATCTAATAATAGAAAATTGCTAGGATGCAATTTTTTATGGGGGGAAGAATGTAACAACTCGAAAAAAAAATGTGCAACTATTATTTACGGAGCACTTTTTGGCTACTATGTTTTTATTATGTTTTAAAATAAAATCACTTCGAAATACATCAGACCCAAATTTTAGTTTTCAAAAATTATATAGTTATTATAAAAAATTAATTAATATTAAATAATGATTATAATAATTAAATAGTATGATTAAAACACCCCTTAATACATTTAAATGATAAAATAATTTTTCTTTTATTATGTCATAAATTTCACTATGCAATTTCACTATTAATTTTCAATCCTCTATTATTTTTAATAACTATGGATTTTTATATGTAAAAGTTAAATTTCTCATAATTATAGAATTATTGTGGTTAAATAAAAACCATTTTTGAATTTCATATCTCAAAATTAGCCTAGGCTGAATTTTTAGATTTTTTCTAAGAAGTTTCAATTTGATTAATAGTATTTGATGAAATGTATTTTTTGATTAATAGTCTTTTTATGAATATTAAAATATAATTTATTGTTAAATAAAATTTTCCATGAAATAATTTTAAAATATCAGATAAAATGGTTGTAATTACGGTGAAAAATGTGGTTCAATAACATCAAAATAACTTATTGTCGAAAAGTAACCTTACACTTATTAATAGTAATGAATATTAATGAATGTTAAATTTACAAACAAATATAAAATTCACCTATGAATGTTTAAATAAATTTTAGACATCATAAAATTTAAAAAATGATTAGAGTAAAATTATTGGTTTTTTGTATGTCATAAATATTTTATTTACAATGTTATGAATAAATTAAAATTTTAAAATGGAATTTTATTTTCATAAAATTTATTCATAAATTGTTAATTTATTGTCTTAATAGTATATGATTATTTTATTGGACCTTGATTACATTTTAAAGGTGATACAATCAAGTTATAGTCTTAGAGTCGTTTTTCTGAGTAAATAATTATTTTATTTAAAAATTAAATTAACTATATTTTGAAAATTATTTTCATAAAATGGAGTTAATTTTTGAATTAATAGGATCTATATTAGGTTAGTGTGAATTTATGTGTTTTTTGTAAGATGTTTTTTCGGTGAATACTAAAAATACAGTTTTGTGTTTAGGTGTGATTAATGAAATAATTAATGATTTAACATTTCTAGTCGACTTTTTAATTGTAAGATCTGTTATGTGGTGTCTCATGTGGCTAATACCATGGTAAAATAACATGGGAATGCCCATGGTATTTCATATACCACTAATGAGATGTCCATTGGAAATTAATAAAATATTCCCACACTTTTGCTATAAATAACAATCCATTTCCTTATTCCATTCATTAAAATATACTCCTCCACAAAGATCTAGTCATTTTACCTCCCAAGGAGTCCTCCCTAGGTTCTAACAAGCACTCAAGATCCCAAACATTGAGCTTTCAATGTCACTTTTCAAGGTAAGGTAACCTTTCAACTGCCACTTTTAGTCATGATTTCCATTATGTTATGTCTTCTAGTTTCCATTTTATTATGTGTGGGTATGTTATTATATAACCTTATTACTGTCCATTTCTTTTCCAATTAATGTGAGACTCTTTCTGATCACATCATATTATTTTTTCTGTATTATAAGTGACGTCGTTAGGCTACCGAATTTTTATAAATGGAAACAAATTTTCACTTTCCTTTCATGTATTCATTTCATGTGTTATGTCATTAAAATGTCAAAAACATGGAATTTTTTTTGTACCTATACTGTAAAATAATTCATTTATGGATGGGAGACCCTTTTCCCCTCTCTTTTTATTATTTTCTAAAACTATGTTATATAGATATTATGATGCATAAATTTTGCCTCAAAATTTCTCTCTTTTCTCTCAAGAAATTCACTTTTTTTATTTATGTGAATACCCAAACTTTTTTGATTATATGGTTGTGCATAAATTAAAAAAATGATATATTTTATTCTATAATTAATATACATATAATAACCACTCCCTTTCAATGGGTTATAAATGACATAATGATCTTATTTTTAGGCACTTTTAAAATGTCATGATTTTAAAATAAAGCCCTTTATTTTTATTCTCTATTGTTTCTTTATGAAATTTTTGATTATGATCTATGTGTATCACATGAAAATAAATATATATTAAGGGTTCACCCTCATAGCACTATAATTAATTGGGTTAATAATTAATCTCTATAGATGACAAGTTTCACGATACCTTTGGGAATAACCTTGGTAAAAGTTTTATAACTCCTTGGAGATGAAACTTGGTGACATGTTCATGAATGTATAAATGAAATGTTGTAGAAACATATTAATGTTATTATTCATGTTATTTTTATTATTATATGCCTCTTATTCCATTTCTCATTCCTTTTGTATTTTTCTCGTGTTCTTATTGATATCGCCCAAGATCACATGTCAACTGTTTCACTTATTTTCCATACAGGGCCTTTTGCTCACCCATTCCATTGATAATGTATTGAGGTTATGAGATATAGTAATTATACTTATGATGGACATATTACGAATCCTTATAATTTTATTTGAATAATTTTTTATGTTTTCTTGTATTTTTTCTTGATTTCCAAGACACTAGACTTTAATGATCCTCTAATTGTAAAATGTAATGGAAATTTATGTAATAAAAAATCAGGATTCCATTGTTGGTTTCAATGGATAGTTTAATTATTTGTGGGGATTAGGATATGAAAACATTAGGTAGAACTCTATATAAAATATTAAATATTGGGAAATGTCTGAGTATTTATTTGAAATATTATGTAAGTAGTTTCCATACATGAAAATCCACATCTAGATACGAACATGTGGATGTGGCTCTAGCACAGATGTACTAAGGAGTGAAAAATCTGACCAAGAGTATTGTGTTTGACCTGGGGTATCCTGGTACATGACAACTGGCCTTGTTACACTACTATATTGACACTCCTGGGAGATATGCTTGGTTAATCACAAGATTTTAATGAATCATTATGAAGGATTTATAGAAAATGTAATTATTGTAAAAGAATAATATTTTCTTTAATACATAAATTACATTATAATTATAAGTTTCCTAATATTAATATATTTCTAATAAGAGAAAATTTTGATAATTCAATTTTTTAATGGGGGAAGAATGTAACTACCCGGAAAAAATGTACTTCTTGTATTTACAGATCTCTTTCATGCTAATAAATTTTTATTAGGTTTTACAATACAATCACATCGAATTACTTCATACACAAATTGTAGTTTTCAAAAAATTTATAATTATTATTAAAAATTAATTTATATGGAATTTTCATTATTTTAATTAAATATTACGACTAAAACACCTATTTTTAAATTCAAATTATAAAATAATTTTACTTTTCTATGTCAGAAATTTCACTATGCAATTTCACTATTCATTTTCTATCCCCTATTATTTTTAATATCTATGGAAATTTATATTTAAAAGTTAATTTTCTCATACTTAGAGAATTATTATAGTAAAATAAAGATCCTCTTTGAATTCCAAATATAATAATTAATGTGGGATGAATTTATAGATTTTTTCTAAGAAGATTCAATTTGATGAATAATGTTATTTTATGAATAATAAATAAATATTTTATAGTTGAATAAAATTTTCTATAAAATGAATTTCCAAAATCTGACAAAAATGGTTGTAATAAGGGTGAAAAATATTGTTCAATAAGGTCAATATAGTTTATTGGAGAATGGTAAATTTACCCTTTGAAATAGTAATTTTACCCTTATGAATAGTAATGAATATTAATGAATAGTAAATTTCAAAAAAATATAATCTTCACCCATGAATGTATAAATACAATTTATATATCTTAATAGAAAAAAGGGATTATAATATAAGTATTGGTATTTTTTTATGTCATAAATATTTTTTTTAAAATTTGATTATTAATTTAATAAACCAAAATGGAAATGGATTTTCATAAAATGTAATAATAAATTGTTACTTTATTGTATTATGTTTTAATGATAATTTTTTGGGACCTTGATTACCTTTTCATGGTGTTACAAAAAAAGTTATAGTTTAAGAGTTGTTTTTTAGTAAATAATAATTTTATTTAGAAAGTAAATTAAAAAAATTTAGATAATTATTTTTATAAAATGGATTAGTTTTTTAATTCAGAGCATCGATTTTATGTTAGGGTGAATTTATGATATTTTTATAAAATGTTTTGTTTTTTGGTGAATAGTAAAAACCCAGTTTTGAGTTTCGGTGTGATTAAGGACATCATTAATCATATAATAATGAATCAATATTCCTGTTCGACATTATAATGGAATGATATGTTAGGATGTGTCTCAAGTGGCCCATAAAATGGTAAAATACGATGGGCAAGCCCAAGGTTTTGCATATACCACTGATGTGATGTCCCTTGGAAATTAATAAAAGCACCATTCACTTTTGCTATAAATACCAAGATATTCCCTCATTCCATTCATTCCAAAAACCTTCTCAATGAAGCTATAGTCCTTTTACCCCACATGGAGTCCTCCCAAGGTTCCATCAAGCCCCCTAATATCCCAACCTTCGAGTATTTGAAGTCACACCTCAAGGTAAGGGAACCATTCACCCTCCTCTTTTAGTCATGATTTCCATTATGTTATGTTTTCAAGTATCCATATTATAATGTGGGGGTATGCTCTTATATATCCTTATTACTTTCCATTTCATGTACTATTTATGAGAGACCATTTCTTCCCTCAACAGATTATTTTTTTCTGAATTATAAGCAACGCTGTTAGGCTGCCGAATTTTCATAAAAGAAGTCACATTTTCTCTTTCCTTTCATGTTTCCTTTTCATTTGGTATGTCATTAAAATTTCCTCACCATGATCTTATTTCTTTTTATTCATTACCTATACTGTAAAATGATTCATTTATGTATGGTAGACTCTTGTTCCCTCTCTTTTTATAAATTTCAAACACCATGTAATATAGTCATTATGCTGTAGAAATTTAACCCCATAGTTTCTCTCTATTTATCTCAAAAAATTCTCATGTTTTGTTTATGTGAATACCCAAACATATTTCGTTTCTATGGGTGTTCAAAAATACCAAAAATTGTTATATATGATTCTGAAATTGACATACATATAACCCAAACTCCCTTTCCATGGGTTATAAATGACAAAATGATCTTAATTTTATGTACATTAAAAACGTAATGATTTGGAAATGAAACCCATTTCTTTTATTATCTACAAGTTATTTATGAAATGTTTGATTATTATATATGTGGATCACATGAAAACAATTTCATATTAATTTTTCTACTTGATTTAACACTAATGCATTGGGTAATGAATTAATCTCTATTGCTGACATGTCTCACGATACCTTGGTGAATAACATTGGGATGTTTTTCTGACACCTTGGGGTTGAAACATGGTGATATGTTAATGAATGTATAAATGAAAAGTTTTAACCAGATATTAAAGTTATTATTAATGTTATTTTTATTATGATATCCCTCTTCCATTTCTCATGCCTATATGATTTTTATCATGTTCTTATTTATATTTCCCAAGATCACCTGTCAATTATTTCACTTATTTTCCTTACTAGGCCTTCTAATCACCCTTTCCTTTGATTTATGTCTTCATGTTATGAGACATTGTAATTATACATAGGATGAACATATTATGAAGCCTTACAGGTAGATTAGAATAATGATTTATGTTTTCATGTATTTTTTTCCTAATTTCCAAGACAATAGAAATTAAATATCCTCTGATTATAAAATGTAATGAACATTTATGTAATAAAAAGGTAGGATACCATAGTCATCATCTTAATTTTACACATTAAATGGTGAGATATGTAAGAGACTACAATTGTGACACATGGGTTGACAAAAATTAGATGGTTTATCAATTAATAGGCTTCCCAAAACAGCCCCATTATATGCAGCGTGTCAAAATAATCCTCCATCTACCCCAATTTAATTTCTCTCTCAACAATTCATTTTTTCCCATAATAAATATTTTATCGAATATATTTTTCTCAAATGGTAATGAAATTTCAACTTCCAGAACCAATGTTGTTGTTACAGTGAAATGAATATTTGTAGACTGATATATGATTCATTTTTTTTAATTTTTTAATTTTCATTTATAGGAGATGATTTGTAATGATAATATACAAAATATTTTTTTTTTAAATTCTTAGTCATTGTTGGTTTATACAAACAAAATACATTAAAAATATTACATTTAAATAACTTTTTTATAATTTTAATAAGTATACATGACTATATGTATATTAATTTATTCAGGTATATAATTAAATATATATATATATATATTTACATACATACATATATTACTATAATTATATATATATATATATGAGTATATGAAACTATATGTATATACATGCATGCATCCATGAAAATTTGAATGTATTTAAAAATTCAATTATTTTGATTACATATTAAAATAAATATATACATACATATATATATCACACATACATACATATATCAAATTAAAATATGTATATATATAAATAAATATACACATACATAAATACATATATCACATTAAAATTTTATATATAAATAAACAGATATATAATAATAGATAAAAAAAATTTGGTGCATAAAATTTAGAATGTTTTATTTAAACATTTTGTAATAAATAATTTTTTATACCAACATATAAATAAGTATATATATATAATAAAAATCATGTAAACACACAAATATATAAATCAATGACTATATATATTATTTATTCTAACATAATTACATACACACTTAAAAAAATTTGAACAAAAACATATATATATATATAAAATCAATGTATGTTTACATATATAAATACATGTTTGTGTTTAATATATGTATAAAAACATTCATATAAATATATATATATATATATATATAAATTCAGAGTTACATGAATAAATGGTAATTAATATAGCTATATACAATCATATATATCTAAAAGGTTCAACAGCCGATCAAAAACCCAGTCCAAAAAATTTGTTATATAAAAATAAATGAAAAACAAAAACACAGATCATGTGGGCCAAAAATCACCACATTACACACAAGTGGAAGACAAAACCACCCAAAAAGACAACTAGTGAAAAAAATTCACACACATATTGGATATGAAGACCTCCAAAAGTGAATACCCTATCGACCCAAATTAAATGGATCATAAACCCATCATAAAAGATGACCAAAAAATACCATATACCTATGAATCACAACACCCCTCAATCACCATGGTCTTACCATTCCATGACTACATTTACGGGAATCCATGAAAGATATCCCAATCCACGTCTGTATCCCAAGATCGTGTCATTGCTCCATGAAGTATTTTCTTGCCCTGAGCGATAGCATGTAGTGCAACACGTTTATTATCATCCCACATCCCAATATATTTAACATCAGAAGTCTATCACTACCTGCGAACTGAGTTCATCCACAAACCCATAGAACTGTGGTCATCACCTTCTGTCACTCGAGAACAACCCCAGCTCATTCTTTACATCTTCTGCAACAACCGGACGTCCCTCGTTTAATGTCCATGATCCGGGTGCCACTCAACGTGTGCCCTGAACCTGGTTGGTTACATTTCCTCAAGTGCATTTCCCCAAATGCCAGAGGCTTCCGACTAGCAGCGAGGGCTCAAGTATGACAGTGGGGAAACTATGCCTTCATTTGTTAAAGTGTAGCTCCGTGGAGAAATATAAACATACAAAAAGCCGAAGCAGTAAACAATACTAAGATAAAATAGACAAAAGTACATGAGTAAAATTAGAAAATAGTCATATATATATATGAGTATGTATATGTCACTATGTCAAAGAATGAATCCAAAATAGGATACACTGCAATCTAAAACAATACAGTACAAGGGACAACTACAACAATGAAAAATAAAATAGCGTGGTAGAAACTCAGCAACATTGCAAGCCTAAGATCGGTCTTATGCTCTCTTACTCCTCGGAAAAAATCAACTACCAATATAGGGACTCTTCCCCTTATCAAAATATGCACTAATATATTATGTTTGGGCCCAATACATTACCCAAAAAGTGTGTGAGAAATAAATCATAGTAGGCAACCACCAAAGGCATGTGCCCAACTGTCAGTGAATTTCTGAAACTGCAGAGTGCAATATAAGAATGTATTAAACTAGGAAGTAATCAAAATAATCTACTCCTACTAGTTCCATTTCCATTTAATTATTATTTAACAATTCAATATAATTGAATTATATATTTATGAGACTGAGCCTCAGCCAAAAATTTCCTATACAGTGTTGCAACAAAACTACAACAAGCTATCTTACAATTGAAAAATAAAAAAATACAAACCCTGTGATTTAGAATGGTAGGTATTACATATAAACTCACTACAATGAATATAAGAAATAAAGAGTGTCCTTATACATAAAAACATTTTCCCTCGGACTGATATAATCTTTCCCTCAAGCTAAACATTTTCTTTCCCTCAGGCTGAACAGGATCACACACTCAGGCAACTCAAAACCTTTACCTCATAATTTTCCCACCAGGTGAAACTTAAATGAAACCCTCAGGTGATTTCCCTAAGGCATTTAATCTACATCCCTTAGACTTATGAAATTTTTCCCTCAGGATAAACAAACAATTTCCCTTACTCTAAACAAAATCTTTCCCTTAGGATAAATAGAACCTTTCTCTCATGATGAATAGTACCCTATCGTCATGCTAATCAGAGCATTGTCCTCAGGTTGAGAATGTAACTGGTCCAAGCCCTACACATAAGCAAGCAATTATTTATAAATTTTATCTAATGAAAACTCAAAACGTGCTATAATTACAGCATACACTCAGGTATCATGGCCAAAAAGATAAATAAAGGAATCACACCCACGGGGTGGACCTTGATCAATGAAACGATCCCAAAAAGAAATTTATACATATTCAATAAATTATCTAATAAATTATAGGTATTTAATAAGTCATAAACTTCTCCATATGACGCCCCCAACATGGGCGTGTAGCACAACGATACACAAAAACAGCTGGACAGTTTGAATTAAACAGCATACCACCTACCTTGATCTCCCCTTATCAGTATACGTGAACGATTCCACCTGAAACACATGAGAACATCATAGATCAGGGATAAAATTTCACCCATTGAAACTCAAATAACATCCCCTCAGGAAAGAATTGGAAGGAAGGGTTCATGAAGAGTGATCAACTCACCCACGCGGTTCAAATGAGACTATCCACGATTGAATCTGAGTTCCAGTGTGCGGTAAGGACCTCCTCCAAGTTCTGGCCTCCTCTCCCGCACTCCAAACGAGTTCTATGCTTCCTCTATTGAAATAATAGTCTACTTTATATTTTATTTTAAAAACATTACTACATTGCATGTAGTCTCAAGTACACGGAGTGTGCTTTTCATTTTTTAAATTTCTCCTCTGGCGGACACTTTCCAACTCCTCATTGATCATCTGTCGACATGATTACAGGGCAGGTATTTCTAAATACATGTCGTGTAATATCGCTCCACTGACGGCTACTCCCACAGCCTTACTATTCACCTTTTGATAGATTACATGACATGTATATACTAAGTACATGACGGGTATTCAGTTTTTACACCATTCGTCTTCGATAGGCCGACCCTCCATGTGTACTCATCCCACAGTGCCAAAGTACACGACGTGTGGAAGAGTACACAGCGTGTACCCACAAATTTTGGGATTTTTTGAAACATTTTAATTATTTTCTCAAAAACACTTAAGGAAAAGGGAAATGATGAAATCCGTACATCAAGAAGATTAACCGGGTTCTTACAAACATCCCTCCTTAAATGTTTTCCCCAAAATGCCCTTCCAAGGGTGGTGAAGATAAGGATAAGATCAAATCTGGTCAATAAGGACGTATGTCTGTCACCTGCTCCTAGGTTTCATCATGCACTAGTCCATGCTGCCATTGCACCCGTATGAGAGGAACTGAATGACCTCATAGAACCTTCATGCTCCTATCAACAATACAAATCAGATGCTCCTCAAAGGATGCATCATCCTAAATTTGAACCTCCTCAGGATGAAAGACATGATATGGGTCTGAGTGATAATGGAACAGCTGAGAAACATGGAAGACATCGTACATGGCTCAATACCTCTATGGTAACTGCAACTGATAGTCAACCGGACCGACTCTCTCCAAAATCTCAAATGACCCCTCATACCTTAGTGAAAGTTTACCATGTTTTTTGATCCGTCTATGTCCCAAACTTAGTGAAACATAGAAGAAAACATGACCTATGACCACAAACTCCAAGAGTCATCCACAAAAATCAGCATAAGTTTCCTGACGAGACTGTGTAGTAGCCATCCTCTTTTGAATCAACTAGAGCTGCTCTAAAGTCTGCTGCATGAGAAGTGATCCCAGTAATGCTGCCTCACCTACCTCCAACAAGATCAAGGGTGATCAGCATGTCATACCATAAAGATCCTCATAATATTCCATATCAATAGTTTCCCGAAAACTTTTATTGTAGGTAAACTAGACTAGGGGTATGTACTTCTCCCAAGAGCCCCCAATTTCTAGTATTCAAGAACGCAGCATGTCATCAAGCACATGTATCATATGTTATGACTGGAAATCGGTGTGAGGGTGGTAAGTTGTGCTCAAATTAACCTATGTACCCATTAACCTTTGAAAACACTTCTAAAATCGAGACATAATGTTGGAATTCCTATCGAAAATGATTGAACGAGGGATAGCATGAAGATGTACTACCTCTCGGATATAAAACTTCTTGGTCTCGTCAATAAATAAGGTCTCCTTGATAGGAAGAAAGTGAGCTACCATCATATGTTTGTCCACAACAACACACAAAACTTCACTACCTCGAGGTGACCTCGGAAACCCAGCCACAAAAACCATCGTTTCATTGTCCCATTTCCACTCTGGAATTGGTAACTATTGTGACAGTCCAACTGGCATCTGATGCTCCACCTTCACCTGCTGACAGGTGGAACATCTCGTAACAAAACCAGCTACCTCTCGTTTCATACATGGCCACCAATACTGACATCTCAAGTCACGGTACATTTTGGTAACTCTGGGATGCACTGCCCAAGATAAAGCATTAAACTCCCACATCAATTCCTCGCATATATCCCCTAGAACCCACACTCATCCATGGATACGCAGCACCTCATCATCGCGTATCTTCCAACCAGGAGGAGGGTTCTCAGTTTCCACCGACTCCCGTAGAACTAGGCATTATGAATCATACATCTTTCTCATCCTCAATCTATCCATGAGGGTAGAAGTCACAGTTAGGGATGAAATATAGGCTCTCCCCTTTCTATCGTGCACCTAAAAATGCATCTCAGAGAACAAACCCATGAGAATCCACTCTCCACTGGCCTTCTGCACTGCATGTATCTGAGTCCTATAACTCATTGTATCAGCAATTGTGTTACCCTTACCAGGTGTATAGGCAAGCTCAAAGTCGAAGTAATGAAGGTATTAAACCCACCATTGATGTCTCGGATTCAGTTCATGCTATGTAAAAATATATTTATGACTTTTGTGGTCCGTAAACATCACAAAATGTTCTACAAAGAGATAATGTCTCCAAAAGAGAAATGCATGTACAACTGCAACCAACTCGAGATCATGCGTTAGGTAATTCTTCTCATGTGGCCTCAAATGCCATGTACCATACACAACTACTCAATCGCCCAACATCAACACTGCTCCCCACCCAATCCCTGATGCATCATAGTAAACTGTATAGCTCTTCCCATTCTCTAGATGTATCAGGACTCGTACGAATGTCAACATTTCCTTCATCTCCTGAAAGGTTGTTTGACAAGCTTCTGCCTAAACAAACATCACACCCATCTTAGTCAAACCCTTAAACATCATTTCTAATCATGATAAGTCTTCTATAATGCACCTATAGTAACCAGTCATCCCCAAGAAACTCTATATCTCAATCACATTCATAGGATTTTCCTAGGAAACTATTGCCCTCACTTTCTCTGGGTCTACCACAACACTTACCTTTGAGTTGATTTGACACAGGAAGTGAATATGGTCCATCCAAAAGTGGATCTTTGAGATCTTATCATATAACTGATGCTCTCTCACTGTACTCAATATGATCTCATGATGGGTAGCACGGTCATGTAGCATGGGAGAGTACACCAAGATGTCGTCCACGAAGTTTACCATAAGAGAATCTTGCTAAGGGTGGAACACACAATTCATCAGAGCCATGAAAACTGCTGGTGTGTTCGTTAGTCTGAACTACAAGACCAAGTACTCGTATTTTCCATATCTGCTCAAAAAAGCTATGAGCGGTATGTCTGATGGTCTGACACATAACTTATCATATCTGGATCTCAAGTAAATCTTTGAAAACACCCGTTCTCCTCAATGTTGATCAAAAATATTTTCAATCCTTGGCAAGGAATATCAGTTCTTGACCATTAACTTGTTCAGCTTCAGATAATCCAGACAAAGTTTGAGTGTACCATCCGGCTTCATTGCAAATAAGACAGGCGAACCCCAAGGGGATGTATTGTGTCAATTGAAACCCCTTAACCTCACGTCCTAAAACTACTTCTTGAGCTCTTAAAACTATGGTGTAGCCATCCTATAAGGAGGAATGGACAACGGTGCCACTCCTAGCACAAGCTCAATAAAAAAATACACCTCTCACTCCGGAGGTAGACCTGAAAAGCTATCTGGGAATACATCCATGAAAAGATTAACAACTAGAGGGAAATCCTTTTGACATGTTCCCTGGAAATCAAGATATAAAATCAAAATATAGGTTGTCACTCCACCTCACCCACGATGCTCGGGTCCAGCTCAACTGGCCTGGACATCCCATTAACCCTTGAATAGAAACTCTCTGCCCTTCGGTGATGTGAAACTCACTCTACAACAATAAAAATCTACTAAGACTCTAATGGGTACTGGGCAGTCCATCCTAAGAATGACATCATATCTCATCATCTCAAAGACATAAAGTTATCATAGAAAGTAACACCCACCAACCTCTAGGTGGCACTCATTGCACTGAAGCACACTTGCCATTATAATCCCCAATGGAGTGTCTAGCATAAACATATTAGAAGAAGAAGAAACATAGAGCCCAAGGCTCTCCACAAAGAGCACAGATATAAATCTATGAATAGCACCAGTATCGAAAAGTACAGAAGAAAAAACAGAAGCAACTAGAATAGTACCCATGATGGTAGATGGTTTGGGATCTTGGTTCTGTTGGGTCTGTTGCACTGCATATGCCTACCCAATACAGTGGCCCCACGACATAGCCTAGCTACCCTGAGCAGACCAGCCCTGATGTCTCTAAGATCCTGGTGTCTGGCTACCATGGCCATGACCACCACATCGGCCTGAATGTCCTAATGTATTCCAATTCCCTGACTGGTAAGAAGCTGTCGGTCGAACTCCTCGATGTGGAGTCTATGCAGAACCCCTCTCACTAGCCACTGGTGGAAACGCCTAGCAATAACGTTGAAAATGACCAATCTTGCTGCAAGCTTGGCACTCCAATGGGTCACGTTGACACTGAGTTCTCTTGTGCCCCACTTTACCACACTGGTAGAACATCACCTATCCACTTAATGAAATCTTCTGGCTATTACTACAACCAGGAGAAAAATCCATCTACATCTTCCTCTTACTGGTATAAATATTATCAGAAAATAGTGCCGAACTTCCCTGACCTACACCACTAGCTTGCCACTTGTTCCGCTCTGTAATCAGTGCCTAGGTCACAATAGCATGCACTTTAGGCAACCTGAAAACATTATCCATTGCTCGTATGTCATATCAAACACCATCCTCAAATAATATAGCCCTCAACCTCTAATCACCCACTAGGACAGGTGAAAAAACCCAGTAGCTCGGTGAAGCAGACAGAATACTCCATCTCTGTAATTGTTCCCTACTGTAGATTCTTGAAATCTCGAGATTGATCTTCCCTCAGCATCAATGGAATGAAAAAGTCATAAAAGACTGCCTGAAAATATTCCCATGCCATGTCTCTGTTGTGCTTAGTCTAGGTGGAAACATCCCACCATCTTTTTGCAGAATCACACATCATGTATATTCCAAGCTTGACCCTCCTCCTAGGAGGAATCTCTAGATGCTCGAAGATATTCTGCATCAAACCCAGACAAGACACCGGAACCTATGCTCCACCATCCCCTGAAAATGTAGTCAGATGGTGTTGCTGAAATATACGCGTCAACTCTTACATAGATGTGGAAGCCGACGATGCTCCCTAGAAGGTCTGTATAAACTGTATGAAGCCTTCACAGAAGTGAGAATCCACACGTGTGTCCGATATAATGGCTTGTGCCACATCTGGATCTGCTAGAGGATCCATCGGTAGCTTCTGGCCTACCGTCTCTAGTGTATAGTCATTGCTCCTCTCTTGGTGAACAAATCGAGGTCATCTCAGTGGCATGACTCTACAAGGTCAAAACACGCGATAAATCAAGACCGTCAAGGACTAAGAAGCAAAAGCATAATGATGGAACAAGGTAAATGAAACATTCATGTTTTACAAAACAAGATGACATGTCATGTATAATAACTACACGATGTGTTCCCCTATGTCTTTCACATGATCTTGTACTTCTACCAAAACTGGTGTTGTAACACTCCAAACACACGGCGTGTTGTCCACATACAAGGATGGTACATGAATTTTCTTCCCCATCCAGATTCCTTCTACAAGACATAGCCACACGTATTTATTTTGAAAGAGACTACAGGATATGTATAATTTCTACATGGTGTGTACTAGATGAGCTTCACCGACCTATGTTGTTAGCGATACGGCTGGGTACACAGCTCAAACTACCCAATGTGTTGTACGTAGACACAACATGTATTTATTAGATTCCAACTTCCCGTGTTGTTAGTGACATGGTTGTCTACTCAGCTGACACTACATGGTGTGTTACACCATCACATGATTTGTACACCACCCTGTTTCCCCAGCCACCTGGCCACGTCCACATGGACTTTCATTGGTCAGGCCTACAGAGCATGTCCCTCGGGTACACGATGTGTACTAGACAAGATTTGTTGACCCGTGATGTTCGAGAAACGACCAGATACACAGCTCACTCTACACGGGGTGGGCCACATGGACACAACATGTAATTGAAAGGATAACACGGACCTGTGTTGTTAGTTTCACGGTTGGATTACCAGGTTACGCTACACGCCATGTTTGAAAGTGACACAGTGTGTTTAAGCAATTTTTCTCTGCCCGTGTATTTAGTTACATGGTGGACACATGGTCCACATGGCATGGAGTGTACAACCGGTACACGACATGTTACCTTAAGAGTTTTTCCAAACTGGTGCTTCTACCTACATGGCCTATGACACGGTCTTAAACTACAAGACATCTACTTAAATTTTTTTGCTTTCTTCCAAAACAGAAGAGTACAAGGCGTGTAGTCGAAACTACATGGCGTGTATTTTTGGTTTTTCTGGACAGTATGCCTTATAAACTAATTCGGAGCCTCAAAAACTCTGAAACCAACACCAAAGTGCCAAATTACGATCCTTGAGGGCCCATACTCCCCACAAACCAAATCATGCAATCTTAAATGAGTTATAACAAAGTAATCAAGTCAATGATCAACCAAATTCCGGTTGATGAGGGATCGTAATCCTCAAAAACCAAAGTTTGGCATTCATTATCAAAACCTTACATAACAATACCCTATCAAATAACATGTACTTTATCAAGGCATCTATCACAACAACATTTGTTTTCTAGAACAACATCTATCACAACAAAATTCAATTTCAAATGCACCTGCATGACATAGAAACTATGCATTTAATGTGATTCTAACATGTGAATAGATTATACATGAGATGGAATAACCACATCTCATTGGGTTACAACTAAATAGAACCCATGTATAAAGAAAATAAATTGCACAACACAAGTGTGTCACCCAATGGTGAAAATCAAATCAATTGTGATAATCATAAACAGAAAATCACAATTTAACTTAAGGTAATACATCCATTAAATGTACATAGGGTAGCTACTCCTAGGGCCAGTTATTACCAAATTCCTCACCAATCTATCATTTTTTGTTGTCTTCAAATAATAAAATAACTCAGAGAAATAAAAAATCCCTCTAATACCACTTTGTAACAACCTGAATCCGGGTTTCACTCAACAGGTTCTTCAAAACCAATTGGTCACATTACCTCAAGTGCATTTCCCAAAATGCCAGAGGCTATCGACTTGCAGCGAGGGCCTAGGTCTGATAGTGGGGAATCTATTCCCTCATTTTTCAAAGTGTAGTGTAGAGGGGAAATATAAACTTACAAAAAACGGATGTAGTAAACAATACCAAGATGAAATTGACAATAATACATATGTAAAAGATGAAAACAGTCATATATATATATATATATGAGGATGAAATATGTCTCTATGTCTAAAAAATTAGCCAAAATAGAATACACTGCAATCTGAAACAATACAGTACAAAGGAAAAATACAATAAATCATAATAAAACAACGCAGTAGGAACTTAGCAGCATCGTAAGCCTATGCTCGGTCCCATGCTCTCAAACTCCTCTGCAACAATCAAGTACCTATATAGGGACTCTTTCCCTTATCATCATCTACAGCAATATATTCTCTTTGGGGCCAAGACATGACCCAAATGGGTTGTGAGAAATAAATCCCAGAAGGCAACCACCAAAGTCCAAAGCCCAACTGTCATTAAATTTGTGAAACAGCAGTGTGTAGTATAAAAATGAAGTAAACTAGGAAGTACTCATAACAAGATACTCCTAACAGTTCCATTTACATTTAATTATTAATTAAAATTCAATATAATTTAATTATAAGTTCATGAGACTCAGCCACAACCGACAACCTCCAATACATTGCCACAGCAAAACTATAAAAATCTATCTAACAAGTACAAGGTAAAACAATACCATTCTAGTGCTTTATCTTGGTAGGTATAACATGTAAAATAATTATATTGAATATATGATGTAAACAGTGTCCTCAGACATACGATCCTTTGCCCTCGAGCAGACAGAATCTTTCCCTCAGGATAAATAGAATCTTTCCCTCTGGCTAAACAGAATCACGCACTTAGGCTAATCAGAACATTTCCCTCAAGAGAAACAGAAAAGAAACCCTCAGGTGATTTCCATGAGGCATTAAATCTATTTCCCTCAAGCCTATGAAATATTTCCCTGAGGCTAAATGAACACTTTACCTCGGGCTAAACAAACACTTCCCTTAGGCTAAATAGAACCTTCCCCACAAGATGAATAGTACCTTGCCCTCAAGCTCATCAGAACACTTCCCTCAGGCTGAGCGAGTAACCAGGATGAGGTCAACCTATAAGAAAGAAATTATATAAACATTTTAAATCAAGAAAACTCAAAGCATGATATAATTACAGAATACCCATGGGTATCCTGGCCAAACAACTAAACAAGGTAAACACATCCACGGGGTGGCCCTAGATCAATGCAATGATCCCAAACAGCAATTTATACATATTCATTAAATTTCCTATGAAATTATATATATTTAATTTGTCAAGGCCTCCTCCATATGACATCCCAAACATGGGTGCGTAGCACAATGGAACACAAAAACAACTTGACGGTTTGAATTAAGCATTAGACCACCAACATTGATCTCCTTTGATCAGTATACATGAATGACAACTACCAAAACACCCGAGAATGGTGTAGATATGGGATAAAATTTCAGTCATTAAAACTCAAATAACTTCCCCTTAGGAATGAATTGAAAGGTAGTGGAACAATCACCTCCACGATTCATTATATTTGCTTCATATTTTTTGCACTTCATTACTGAAATCAACTTTCACGACTCCCAATTTATCAATTTTATGAAGAACTCCTCCTATCAACCCAATTGAATTGAAAAATTATCATGTGGAAAGATGTATAATCCTACTCCCATATTTTTTTGATGATTCCACTGTATGACATGTTCATATAAAGTGGATTTTTGTTCTTTGTATAGGAAACATGCATCGCTTCAGCCACTAGTGTAACTCCACTATTATGCATGGTACTGTCTTTCAGATGTTAATTTTTATAGAACATATAACCATTAATTACATAACAATTTTCATATAATACATACACACATGGTCCTCTGGCTAGCCATCAAATTTATTCTAAAATAGAATCTATATTAACATATGACCCGTAAAAAATATGGTCCTGAAACCTTCTTAAAAATTGTTGATTGTGTGTATTTGATATCCCTCTTTTAAACTTTGATGGATTCAGAAGCCTAATAATTTCATTCTGGGTTTCAACATATGGGTAAACCTTGATACTATTATGAAAAATGGAAAGGTGGGATTACTCTCCATATATAACAATGATTGTTACAACATTACTTTCATAACATTCATCACCAACAAGCCACCTTGTGTGATGTGATTTCAGTGAACCAATTGTTTTCACACCGGATAGGTATTCAGTACAAAATTCAACAGCTTCCTCCACAATATATAACACCACAATACAACCATATAGATGAATTCAATTTTAGAGATTCTCTTTTGAAGTCATCATATAACGTGTAATGAGGGACATGTATCTATACTGTAATTGATCACATAGAACATTCTCTCTCACCAAGTGAACCATCAAATGAACCATCATATCAAGGAATGTTGGCTAAAATAACTTTTCCAATTCACATAATATGTTTTAAATTTCTCTACACATAGTCAGAAATTTCCCCAGTTCGATAACTTTTCTACATATAGATTTGAATAAGAAACATAGAATTGTTAATGTTTGATTGACATTCTTGGAAAAAAATGCATCAAAAAGATATATTCATTAGATCATTCATCACAACATAGTGGTCATGTGATTTCAGGCCATTTTACATTAAAGAGGACATTGACATGATGTACTTGATATATGATGAGTACCCTTATTGAACCATTACATCATTCAAGATGTTTCAAAAATGATATATAGCCTTCTTGGAAAGATTGTATGTAGTAAGAGGATGAAATTTTAATTTTTCACACTTCACTAGTGAAAAATCATCAAGTTTTTCCATGCCAACCATGTCTATTTTAGCCTTAATTCCATAATTTGTTTTTCTATGTGCATTTAGCAACATGATGGTGAAGCTATCACTTTTTTTCAACATCCATAATATAAAGTAATATTTTTATGTACAGAAAATTATAGTATGGTAATTCAAAAAAACTAATCTATTTTTCAAACTAGTTTCTATGATGCTTTTCCTCAATGGTTTCCAAAAGCAGTGTCCACATCTTTTAATTTCTCAAACAGTTTGTAACACCCCGACCACTCTAGACCATAGAAGGTCCATTACATGTTATATTAGAATGGTTAGAAGGAATGAAATTCCTGATGGAATGATCAGTTTAGTAGTCTTGAAGAAACTAGATACATATGTGTAAATCAAATTACATTGCAAAAGGTTAAAAAATACAATAAATAACCAAAACTAAAAACTGCATCCACAAGAACTCATTAAAAGATCTCCTCTTCATCACATGTTGATAGTAAAAAATTAAAGGGGTGAGCTCAACTGATCAGTACTTGTTACAAATAACAGAAGCATGAATACAATTATTAGAGGATCATAATCAATATGATATAATCAATATGGCATGGTGAATAAATGAAAAACTCACACAATTAATAAACATATAATGAAACTGAATCTATAGATTTTGTCAAAGAGAAAACCTCATGGATAGTAATAAATGATAATGAATGAAGAAAATTATTATTAATTGTACAGCATGTATCTGGCACAAGATACCATGATACTACAAAAACAATTTAGTTTTATTGGTAGAAACCCTTCTAACTTTTGGAAACAAAATCGAATGGGTTGTCGCCAACTGATTTGTTTCATGATACCTGTTGATGAATACAGGGGCTATTGAAGGAACCAAACTCCTTTTAATCCAATTAATTCCTTATACACAGTTCATTATAAGAGAAATATGACTTTATATTATCCATATATATTAGAGGATACCAATTCATCAATATTTCCACAGTCAAAACAACATTCAAAATAAATACCATATGTAAAATGGTATACGGAATAAACAATAATAATATCGATTATATGAGAATATTTAAATTTGAATGGTATTTTATTTCAATAGAAAATTAATCTCAAATGGTAAGTAAGTACCCTACATAAGAAAGTGTAGTTGCACAATACAAAAAAAAGTCAAAACGAAGTGAAAATTGAACCCAAGATCGTTACAATGTTGTATTCAATTGAGTTGTATCACCAAAAGATAAAAACCACAAAATTAATCACATAATAAAATAAATATAAATAGAATCGTGATACCATATATAAAATGTATTTACACCTATAACATATATAATCCATAATTGGCGAACTATGGAAATCCAACAGAATTGAAATTGAGATGAGAAAACCCCTTACAAACATTTCATCATGGTAAGGAGTGTTTTTGTGAGGGATTAATGAGAGTTAATGTGGTATTCCATTATTTATATATAATTAGTGCAGTGGGGGTGTGAAAACATACCCTAAAATTTTAAATTAAAAACCAAAGCACAAAAGATATGGTGGATTCTTGAATAAATGAGATAGAGAGTATCCCTTACCAAGATTGTATCATTAGAGTGTGGATAAGTCAATGAAATGTTATGCTTGAAAAATAAAATTTCACAAAATATAAGTGGATATACATTATAAAACAATAAATTTACATTCACACATATTCATGGAACAATGTAACCAATTAAATAGATATTTAACTCAAAGAATGAAAACATAGTTAAGAATTCCCTTACCTTAAGCTCCATGGTGTACATGATTGTTATTAAGGACATGAATAATGAAATTTATATTCATTAATTAACAATTAGAGAACCTCATAAACATGTAATTGTAATGGAATAACCTTATTATGTTCATTAATGTCCTTTTTTATTTGTTTAATAGATTCAATTTTGTTATTTTGATAGCATTTTCTTCATTGGTTTTTGTGATCCAATTACATGTATTGATGAATGGATTTTTGTTTGAAATTTGGTTAAAAATACATAATTCTAAATATAAATTATTTGTTACATTGAAGAGATATAAACTATCTTATACTGGTTCTTGTTATATACCATTACGATGACTCACTCGTTGAGTTAAAAATAAACGCTTCTATTTGGCTTGGCACTTTGTGCAAAATAAAATTGTTTTGTATTAATATTAAATATTATAAATATTTAAGTATTATATAACATTATTCAAGATAAAATACATATATTATAACCTGGTTCAACCATTTTAGATGTTTCATTACCAGTATTGAAGATATTAATGCAAATTGAAAACGCGTATTCCTTGAGTGTGATAAATTGACACATCTCGAACAGTGTTTGCATTTATTGTATAAAAGAAGTAAGTCAATATATTATGATGAAATATTACATTTTTTAAATGAAAATATATTACATGTATGGTATTTTAATTATCATAGAATTTGGAAGAGGTGAGGTGAGAAGAGTGAACAACTTAATGGAACTTGTAGAAACAACAAAACCAAAAGGGAAGATAGGTTCAGCTCCTTAGTACTCCTCCTTGAGAAGCTCCTTAAAGAATTTTTTTTGGGCTTTTTGGTGAGACTAGTAGGTCTTGGATGTGGGGAGTGGTATTGTGAAGAGTATTTGGCAGAATTTATGAATGTCGTGAAGCTTGAGTGGTGTGGGAGGAATAGGTGGTTAGGGGTGGTTTATATATTTGAGGGGAGGGGATTTTTCTAAATATTATAATCAGTAATATAATATTTCCTCTCAAGACAATCAATAGTGAGTATTCCATGACCAACAATTTTAATATATGCAGTTGAGTTCGAGATTTTGGTGCTTACATCCCTCCTGATGCAAGGAATAGTTATTCTAAATTATAATGTATTTATACGGTAAATTAATGTATTTTACTATTCACCAATAAATTCATTTATTTCAGAATATTCCAAAAAATTCACCATAATAATTTTTCGACTTGTAAAATCCAAAAATGAATTTCATTTTTCAAATATAATATTCCCAAATATTATTAATTAAATATTTAATTAAATCATTATTTAATTAATGTATATAAACACTTAAAATATTCATCTTCCTTTTTAAGGTGCCTAAATTCATTTATACACTCAAGGGTATAGATAAAATTCATTTTATTCATATTACTGTTAAAAAGGGCAAGTTACTATTCATAAGGGTAGGTTATTATTCACCGAAAATTGAGTTTTTCTTATCGGACTCCAAATAACATACTGATCGCAACCGTGTATGTCATATTTTCAAAAATCACATTATTGATGTGAAAAAATTATATTTACTGGGGTAGGTTATAGCAAAGTGGTGTTTTTGAGACTTAGTTATCTATGAATTCTATAATAAATTTTTTTGTAAATTCTTGGGGTGTTACATTATTCCCACCTTCGAAAAATTCATTCTCGAAATTTTATTTACTTATTAAAAAAAGAGAGGGTACCTTGATCATGGTGTCCATATGGTTTCATCATCATCCTACTCATGTAAATAAAAGTTCAATAAATTGCAACAATGTTATATAGATCCTTCCAAATATTTTTCTTCCTCCATCCAGGTAAACCTTGTACAACTTGTGTCATATGGGTGTTCACAGAAAATTTGTTTGGAAAAATAATCATTTATGAAATATAATTTCAAAACATCTGATAAAACACAATTTTTATATAAAAATCAGACTAAAATAGAGTTGAAACATTCAATAAATGGTCATATTAAAATACCATAAGAATGTGTTGAATGATTATTTTTCAAATGCAAATATAAATAAGTTTCACAAGGATATCCTTCATTAGAACCTTTTTCATAATCATAATATGACTCAAAATTTTTTGATAGGGTAAAGTATTTTAAAATGCCTTGATAATATTTATATTTTTGAAAATATGAGGATACTGAATAAATAGGATTTGATTAAATAAAAACCATGACCCACGAAGGAATCGAGGTATAGTGGAGGTGTTATATTTCTCAAACAATTGCTTGCAACTGAGTTGTATGTTAAAAAATGTTTCAGAATTTTCGGGACATGATTTTACAATAATTATTACAAGAAAGTAATAAGGAAGGGATAGAAATGTCATTTGAGATCCTCCTGCTTCCATTTTTAACTAACTTTCTTTGATCTGAAAAGTTATAAAACAAGGATTTAACTTAATGAATAGACATAGAGATTAACCATATGTTTAACAAAAACTCATAATCCAAAATATTTTCTATGAGTATTGATCCCCCTTCTTCCATTTAAATCCATTTTTAAATAATGACATACACTAGATTAGGGTATGAATCATAATGTATAATCATAACATAACAAAATACAGAGCATAAATTGAGATCCTACGCATGGCTAATACTATAATAAAAAAACGATTCTTTAAGAAATAATTTAAATTTTAATCGCACATAATTTATTGTAATGATAATATGTATTATCCTAAGCATATCCTCTAGGAATGTCATAACCAAGAGTGCAGCAAGGCCCATTTTCATTTACCAGGATACCTCGGGTCAAGCCCGAAACTCATTCTCGGCTCTTTCACTCCTAGGTACATCTGTTTCAGAGCCTCCTCTACCTGATTGTATTTAGACAAGGATGTATTTGATAAAAATATTCACATAATCTTTTCCTTACCAAAATACCAGGACATTCTTGTACATTCATCCTGAAAAACTACCTTTATGATTTTTTCTCAAATCTACTTTTTGAAATCGATTTTCCATGTTTAGTACTAAACTTTCTTTGATACCAACTATAACACCCTGACCCCTCTAGACCATAGCTGGTGCATTACATGTCATATTGGCATGAATAGATGGAATGAAAATCCTGAAAGAATAATCAGTTTAGTAGTCTTGAAGTAACTAGATACATACATGTCACTCAACTTACATTTTAAAAGGTTACAAAATACAATACATGACAAAAACTACAAAATTCAACCACAAGAACTAAATAAATGATCTCCTAATCATCACATGTTGATTATAAACAATGAAAGGGGTGAGATCAAATGCTAAGTAAGGGTTTCAAAAAAAGATTCATGAATACAATAATATGTGAATCATACTCAATCTGACTTAATCAATATGATATGGTGAATAAATGAAAAACTAGCACCATCAATAAATTGAGAATGAAACTACATCCATAGATATTTTCATAGTGAAAACCTCATGGATAGTAATAACTGAAAATGAATAAAGAGAATTATTATTAATTGGATGTCATGTATCTAGCACAAGATACCATAATACCGTAAAAATGGTTTAGTTCTATGGGTAGAAAACTAGCTAATTTTTCGAAACAAACTCAAAGAGTTTGTCGTCAAATGATTTCACTCATGAGTCCTTATGACGCATCGAGGGTCTAAAGTGGGCACCACACGCCTCTATGTCCAAATCATTACTTATATATAGATCAACATAACAGCTATATGAATTTACATTATCAGTATAGAATAGAGGATACAGATTCATCAATATTTACATAGTCAAATATATGTTCAAAATGAATACCGTATGTAAAATGGTATACGACTTAGTAAATAACAATATTCATGATTTGCGAATATGGAATTTTAAATTTAATATAATTTCAATTGAAAAGTTATCTCAAATGGGAACTAAGTACACTATAGCAGAAAGAGTAGGTGCGCAATACTAAGCAAGTCACAAAGAAGTGAAAATTGAAACAATGTTCGTTACAAAATTGTATACAATTAAGTTTTATGACAAAAATTTAATAACCATCAAATGAATCACATAATACCATGAATATATATAGAATCATGATAACATATATCAAATGGTAGTACACCTATAACACATATAAGAAATAAGAGGCGAACAAGGGAAATCCTAGAGAATTAAAAGTGAGAAGAGAAAACCATCATACAAACATTTCAGCATGGTAACGAGTGTTCTAGTGAGGGATTAAAGAGACGTAAATGTGTATCCCTTTATTTATATATCAAAAGGGAAATATGGGGGAGGTGAAAAAACATAACCCAACATTAGAAATTAAAAATAAAAATAGACAAGATATGGTGTATTCTTTAATAAAAGTGAGAGAGATGATCCCTTAAAAATATTGTATCATTAGAGTGAGGATATGTCAATGAAATGTATACATGTGAAGAATTAAAATCTATAAAATATAAGTGGATATAAATTATAAAACAACCAAATGAAATTCACACATATTGTTGGTACAATTTATCAAATGCAATATATGTTTCACTCAAAGAATGAAAATCGATTTAAGACATCCCTTACCATAAGATTGAAAGTGTTCTTGATTGTTATTAACGTCATGTATAATCAAATTTTCATATAATTATTCTGGTTATATACTAGGAGGATGACTCATTCGATGAGTTACAAATAAATGATTGGATATGGCTTGGCGGTTTGGTGCACAATAAACTTGTTTTGTCTTATTATTCCATATTATGAATGTGAAAGGATTACAGAACATTAATCAAGATAAAATACACATTTTATGACCAGGTTCAACTATTGAAATTTTTTCATTACCAATATTTTAGATAGTATTGCAAATTTAAAACCCTTCTTACATTAGTGTGATAAATTGACACATCTTGGACGTTGTTTGCATTTATTGTATAAAAGAAGGACGAAAAGAGATTATGATGAAATATTCAATTAGCATAATGAAAATATTATACATTTATGGTACTACAATTATCATTTCATATTTATTAGGTTATGTGAGATGATAGAAGAAAATAATGTAACTTGTAAGAAGAATTGAAAGTAAAAGGAAGAGAGTTTCACCTCTTCAGTATTCCTCCATGAGAAACTCCTTAAGGCCATTGTTTTTGTTCTTTTGATGAGACCAACAGGTCTTGGACGTGGGGAGAGGGAATGGGATGAGTATCTGGTATAATTTAGGTATCTATTGAAGCATGAGTGGTGTGAGAGGAAGTGGTTGTGAGGGGTGGTTTAAATAGTGGAGGGGAGATGAGTTTTCTTGATATTATAATCATTAAATTATTATTTCCTCTCAAGATAAGAAATAGTGAGTATTCCATGACCAATAATTGTAGTATATTCATGTGAGTTATGGATTTTGGTTCTTACAGCACTCATGATGCTATAAATAATTAATTTAAATTATAAATTATCCATATAGAAAATTAATTAATTTTACTATTCACCAAAAAATCATGTATTTCTGAAAAATCAAAAAAATACAACCCAACCATTTTCCAATGTGTAGAATCTAAAAATAAAATTCATTTTTCAAAAATAATATTCATTAGATGATTAATTAAGTATTTAATTAACTCATTATTTAATTGAAATATATAAACACTTTAAATATTCATCATCATTTTTAAGGTGCCTAAATTTATTTATACACTCAAGGGTATGGATATAATTCAAATGAGTCATATTACTATTAATAAGGGTAATTTACTATTCATAATGGTGGGTTACTATTCATAAGCGTAGGTTACCCTTCATTGAAATTTTTGTTTTTTTTCAGACTCTAAATAAATTACTGTTTGCAACTGTGTATGTCATATTTTCAAAATTATCGTCATTGAAGTGACAAAATTATGTTTACATAGGAAGGTTATAACAATTTGGTGTTTGTAGAGACTTAGTGATCTTTGCATTCTATAATAAATCTATTTGTCAATTATTGGGGTGTTACACAGTAAATCAATTGTTAGTGGAGACGATGGTATATGTAATTATAAACTTCCATCGAATGATATTTTCCATGATCATTACTTATTTCTTTAGGAATGAAAGCTTTGATGTCCTAGAAAAAAGTTTTCAATGAATGTTTCAACCTAATTGACTATGTAACTTGTTTGCAGATGGGACACCCTTGAGTTCCTCTCATGTTTTATCATTAAAAATTTCTATAAGTAGGATACTAATTTATTATTTGTTACAACATGGTTCTCAACGTGAAATTTTTATTTGTATATTCAACATAAAACTTAACAACTGAATCCTACAATAATTTCAAATCATCAATCAACAGAGCCAAATAAATAGTAATACCATTAAATGGTTGTTTTGGTACTTATATAAGCATAGCTAACATTATTATTTCCATTTCATGTATATCCACAGTTGAATGGTATAATATACCAACATAAACGGCCATGTATTGTGAGTGTTTCTTTGAAAACCAAAGAAATTCACTCCATCTGTAGATAACGTAAGACAAAGGCTTCTCGGCTCAATTGAAAATTTTAGATACTCATGATCCATTCTCTTCCACTATGAATTGTCTTCTAGGTGACATATTTTCTCATAATTATTTCTTCTACCTGTATGCCACGTAAATTTCCATGTAGTCTACTCACTTCCATATAGGTTCCTAAACCTTGGAATGATTGGAATGCACCATACAGCTTTCGTAGGACCATATTCATATTACTTGTATCAAGAAGAACCACACTTTTAGAATTCTATAACTGAGTTGTGGTCCTTACGATATAGTATATTTTCATTTTGGAAGGTGTGAATTCTTTTGATGATTATAACCATCGAGTTTATCATTCGTTTGACGTCTTTTTTTTGTATTGAGACCTCATTATCTTCTAAGAGCATGTCATTCAAGAGATAATGTTATTATGTACAACCAAAGTCACTCTAGTTGTTTCCTTGTTTCAAATTATATATCTTTTGTTTGTATAAAAATGTTGTATATTTAGTGAAACCTTCATATGATAACATATTTTAACAACTCATTAACTTGTATAACAATTTTGGTTTATAACGAATGGCATCGTCAACTGTCATTTTCAATTCCTCAAAATGAACTTCATAATAATTCTCATCTATAATCAAATACCCAATACAGACTTCATCATTGTCCATAGTTGTAATAATATAAAATGATCCATAAAACATAGTGGTATCCAAACCATAAGAAATATTTTCTTTTTCCCCATTTTATCCCCACGTTTATAACATCGATCTATTTTGTGAAAGATCAAGTGTTCTTCCAACTCCTGGGGAATAACATGTCTTGAATAAAAATTTTATAAACATGAAAAAATGATATGAGAAGGGTCTATGCCTATTATTTTACAAACTTTATGAATTCTTTAACTTCATATTCAAAAAAAATTCAATTGATTAGAATCCATCCATTCTTTATTCATATACATCCTATTGGATTTGGTGATATTAATATTTAACAAAATAAATAAACAAAAGGGGACATTCATCATTATTTTAGGACTATATATATATATATATATATAATTATGAAATTAAACAGCCCTCCTAGAAACAAGTCCTATGTGGATCAGACCTCATCAACATATCACCACTGGCACAACGCAACCTATACTACATTGCAATGTCAAAAGGCCTTAATCCATGGTTCACCAACACCCCAGGTATGTCGTTACATACTGGGGGATAAATCCACAACCTAATTGATAATTCCATTCTCCATGTATTCATTTTATCCCCATCATTCAATTTGAAATATTTATTTTTAAAAGTCTATTTAAAATTCAAGCGATTTCATTTTTCGTAATTTATTATACCTTAAATGTATCGTAAAAATTGGTATTTCTAGGAGCATCATCACATTTGATAATCCATGTATAAACACAATGCCATCACTCATCCTCACACTCATTGGTTGGAGTGAGTAGGTCTTTACACAGAATGTAAACCCTCTTAAACAGTTAATGCATAAAAACACGGATGATGAAATCTATGAAATGAAATCAAAGATTATTCATTTGGAAGTCCAGATGGGTGATTCAATGGGTTTTATGATCCACCACTCCATGTGTTTGTCTCTAATCTTTATGTTCTCTAATAACGAGATGACTTTCAAACCCACCGACTTCTCCATCAGCCCCATCCACCTCACCTTGCCCTATCTCCCCCACACTAAAAACACCAAGTTCAAATATTCCAATAAAATCATGTCCTGCAACCCATTACTCAATCCACATGACCTGAACTGTGATAAAAATGAATATAATCTTAGGAACATACGTTAAATGGTATCTATCTTGAGAAAGGGGAGAAGTAGTTGAAAAATATTGTCATGGTCGATAGCTACTTCATCATCAAGCTGATGATGACTTGGATTATCTAAAGGAATGATGGGTGGGATACCACATTACTAATCTTTGATCTATAGGACCATCTCAACAGATACCTGATTCTGATGGAGAACCGAATCCAATGGTCTATGTTGCGAAATTTATACTCACCCACTAATATCTCTTGCCCAACTTAATTGCATCATATAGCCATGGAGTACCTGCATAGCATGGTGCCCATAGTCCTGGTATCTCCACTAGACATACAAAATAAAAGTAGGAATTTGTTGGACATTTGGATTAGATGCCTCTTAGGAATGAGTGTAACTTACCGGGTTTCTTGTATATCTAATGAAAAACATGTTACCCATATTAACATTCTATCTGCTACAACTCTTTCTGAATTTGGTGTTAGTTTCCTAAGGGGTGAGACATGTGACTGCATGTCCAAATTGAAATTCAATTCAGCCAAGGGAACCCTCAACATACTGGCCCTCCCAGTGAATGATTGGAAAAAATCTTTTGTGTGGAACTTCATCGGTTTAGTGTTCTATTACACGATATTCTAACACATTTATTTCACCTCATATTCGGCCATCATGGGCACGCTATTCAACAATTTCTATGAACCCAAGTACTGCGCGAGGAGGGCATCATCATAAACCCCTTTGGGGGTCCATTAGATTATGTTCACCTCTTCAAAAATTCCATACATTACATGATCTTTGGGGATTTCCCTTGGAAGTTTTTTTGCTGACACATTAAAAAATACAGAAGTTTAAGGTGTCCAAGGCGGCATGCTGCCTATATTCGCAGCTATTAGAAAACTCCTAGGGGAAATGGGTTACAATTAAATGTCTTTTTTATACTCCTGCACATATTCAGTTTCGTTCTTATGCTACTGGTTCATTTTTATGTCATTTTGGTTTGTGTTATAAATTTTCATTTATTATGTGCTGATGTCCTATGTTTACATTTATGTTGGTCATTCATTTTCCAAACCATTTATAATGGACAAACTTTTAGATCCATCCATTGGAATTTTCTGTTGGACTATATATGTTAGTGATCTATCTCAACTGTCATACTATAGAATCTCACTAATTCAATAGAGATGTTATTAGCCCTAAAAAAATTCTCACATACTATGTTTTTATTTGTGCGTCTCCTTGTTACATTTTTATTTTGTTAATAGTTATTCATATGCTTCTCTTATGACTAATCCTTTTTAGTATATTTATATAATTAAAAAATTATAATAAATATTTTTTATAATTATAATTAAAATAATATATATATGTAAATAATTATGAAATTATAGTTATTATATTTAATAAATTAATAATAATTATTATAAATATATATTTATTTATTTATACATTAATAAAAATATATATATATATTTTAATATGTATGAAATATTAAAAATATTTGTAATTAATATATTCAATTTGATTTCATATGTATTTAAATATATATACATAAATTTATATTCATGACAACAAATAAATAAATAAATATTTATAAATATAATTGTGAATATAATAATTATAATAATTATAATTTTATAATTATAAAATATATATCAATATTAGGTCTTTATCAACACTAAAAATCAATGATAAAAGCCTGTCATGGTTTTATAAATGAAACACTAACAGATCCACTTAACATTCGACCCTCAAACATTCTCCAAAATTGAGCTTTGCATCTACCACCATCTCCTCCTCTGCCTTCGCCTCTGCTACCTCTGCCTATGTCTCCTCCACCCCTACCTTTGCCTCCTCCTTTGTCTCTATTTCCCACACCATCGCCTCCTTTTCTCTTATATCTGTTTCCCTCACCTCCTCTTCCCACGACAATGATGTCCTTGCCACCCCCTCTACCTTCGACACCTCTACCTCCGCCTTTGTCTCCTCCTCCTCTACTGCCAAATTCTCCAATACCCATTACACTGTTGTCGCTCGCCTCTACATCCACCGTCCCAACTACCCCCATCCTTGATGTTGCCACTATCTCTTCCCCTTCACACATCGCTGCTTCCCTAGTTGTTCCCTTTGCTGCCCCTATCGTCCCAAACACCAGACCATAACTTCACAACGGTCTTTTTTATTTGTGCATTTATATATTATGAGTTCATATAGATTTATATAATTTTGGGTTTTTCATTTTTTTATTGACATTATATTTCTCATTCATGTGTTTTTCTATACCTTTTTGTACTTTTTTTTATAATGTGATGATGAGATATGTGGTTTAACCTGATTCCATCATGAGATTTGGCACCCTACGAGCATTTGGGTAGGTAGGATTATGGCACGAAAAACATTAGTAAAGAAGCTAAGGGGGAATAAGACCTTTGGCACTGGTATTTAAGAGTATAAAATATGGGGTTGAGTGATTTTGGGGATCATATGACTACATTTAATATACATCTACGAAACTCATGGTAAGGGTGTGGATTTGTAGTTTATCAACTAGGTTTATATTGGTTCTTCTTTTTATTCATTGGAGCATTCGTATGCCTTTCTCAAATTTACATGTGGGAACATACGGATGATATTATTATGTATTCATTTTATAATCACCCCTATCTATATTATATTTCATTAGAAGGTTTTTAGTGACTATGATAGACTGGGCTACTTTAAAGTTGGAGTTAATGTTTGGAGCTAGTGGATAGAAGTGTTTTTGGATTTTTTTAGAGATTTTGTTTTGTATTAAATTACATCCATTGTTGCATTATTGAATTACTTTCTATCCATTCCATCAACGCATCCATTACATCTAGTAACCTATACTATTGGATGAACTGAATAAAATTTAAAAATGCATCAATTCATTAATACTACAATTATTTGACTATTTGAATGAAATTCATGGAGACCACATTAAAATTGGAAATTATAACAATCAATACTCCATTAAATTTTATGTGATCTTCTCTATCATAGGTCCTCACACTAGTCCCACTAATCCAATGTATTTACTTTGAATCACATTGATATTAAACAATATGAATGTATCATCTAGGTTATACATCTTAATTTTTTAACTAATATTACAATTGTTCTTCTAATACATATTAAATGAATTTGAATTTGAGTCCATTGTGTTTCATATATGAATGAAACACCCATTTTTTTGGTGAATCATACTTTGAATATCTTAATAGAGTATCACATCCCCCAAGAATGTGTCAATCTCCATAATTAATCACCACAAATAAATATACTCTTTTCCCATATTAATTTCTTCAACAAATTTTGTTTCTATATTCAAAATATTTTCAACCAGTTCCAACTAATACATCGAACATACCATATTCTCTTTCTAGTATAACACTAATACAATAGATATCTTCTGGGTATCTGAATATCTATTTATGTTTTCATTCTCAAGTCATATGATTCATATAATATAACAATTCTAGAAAATGGAGTTTAGAAAATATTACATCTTGTCTTCCAAAATCTATTGATTCTTTTTTGGACGTATTACTTCTAAGATATCTCCAATGTTCTAGCCTTCAAATATCTCCCAATTCACATTCCTAAAATCCTATTAGAAATTATAGGATCATTTATCTTGAATCATTTTGAAAAATCATGTTTTTAAACCATAATCATTATCAACCCCGTTCCAAAAACAAACAAGTCATCCACTTATAAAAGAATCCTGATGTAATTACGTCCATCCCATAACTTATTTATGAAATAATTTCCTGCATTTCTTTAAGTGAATCCTTCTTCAGGCTAGAAACCTCAATTGTAATGTTATATTATCAAGGAACCTAATTCAATCCATAATGGAATTACATGAATATTTTTATTACATCCCAATTCAGATATTCTTTATATCCTTTGGTTTATTTATATAAATAATTTCCTTGATTACATGTCAATGGAATGACCTTAAATGTCACTCTTATATTGTTTTCCAAAATAATTTAAACATTAATAGTGAATTATATACTCATTCCTAGAGGTTTTTCTATAAAATAATATTTTAGTAATTAAATTCTATTTTTATGTTTGTAAAATAATAATTTTAAATAGGAAAATGATTTTATTAAGTGAGTTGATTTTAAAACCAGTTTTTCAACGGGATGAAAAATATTTTAATGGTTTTCAAATGTTATAAATATGGTTTCTCTTACCTTTTCATTTTTTCATGGAATTTTTCGAATTGAAATAAAAGGTTGATTCAGAGGAATGCATTAATTTTTAAAATCATGTCTGAATATTTCCCCTTAATAAGGATTTTATTTAACTTTAAATGTTTGATATGTTCATGATTTAATTATAAAAAATCAGAGAAAATTTATGGATATTGTGGATATAATATAACATTAAAAAGAAGGATTTTATTTTTAATAATATATATTATTTTCAAAGTGTGCATGTATTTTTGAAAGAGTGTTTGGATCTAATTAGTTTATTTTAAAAAAGGATTGTTTTCTTGAAGAATATTTTTTGTAAATTGTTGTCTTTTTAATTATATTTCAACTGTGATTTAATAAATAATTTTCAAAGGACATTTGAAATGTAGTTTTTTATATAAAATTTTATGATTTTAATTTTATAAAATTAAGGATAAAATTACATTATATTGAAAATAAAATTTGATTGATAATAAAAAAATGAATATGTTATGTCACTAACTCTATCCAACCCATAGGATTTCCATCTTAACCTTACTCTAGAAAAGGGTGAATTAATGTTTAATACTATTTCAAATGATAAACTTACATTTCATCCATCATTACTTGAGTGGATTATATTTTTGGAGTCCTCTACAATTACCTCCTATTTCTAGATTTGTGTTAGATTCTATGTGGGTGAGTATCAAACAACAAAATGCAATAATAACTATCATTCAAATGTTGAGTTCCCCTTATTTGAAAGAACCCTTTTTTGTATTTATTTTGTATGATATTATTACTAAAGAATCAAATAAGATGGATATGAATGATGAATATATTAATTCCAATCATATAACAATCTATTATGAATATGGATTAAAAATGTTCATCAATTCTATAAAATATCATGCATATGACCCTTATCAACTCCTTTGTCTTTGATTATACAGTTATTAATAAAAAATTGTCCAAATAATTTGGATGAAACCTTAATCATTCATTTACTATATCGATGTTATAAATGATTTAATAAACAAGGGGAAAAGAAAATATAGCTAGTGGTTGGGATATCATTTCGATTTATGGATCATTTGTTATGATTAAAAGTGTGCACAATGAAGAATATTGTATCTAGGATGAGATTAACGATTTGAATGATGATGAAGTTCAATTTAAGGAAATAAGAATAATAGTTAAAGATGAACATTGTGATTACTCGAAATTTATTTAGAATTTAATGAGTTGTACAAAGATGTCATTTTATGGTGGATGCACAAAATATATAGCATGGTGATCCATATTAGAACTGTATAATCTGATAGAATGGAATGGATGGAGTGACTCCAGTTTTAAGGAATTACTTTCTCTTTTGAATGACATGAATCCAAGAAGATAAAAATCCCTCGAGCCAAACATACGATGCCAAAAAAATGTTATTGTCGATGGGTATGATATCTAAAAGAATACATCCATTCCTAAATTACAGTATACAATTTTTCTGTAAGATCTCATTTATGGAATCCACCAAGAGGTGCCCTATATCTGGTTGGTCACATGGCCCTAAGTGCATATCCCCAAATGCCAGAGGCTACCGATTTATAGTGAGAGACTTGGGTACGATAGTGGGGAATCTATGCCCTCATTGACAGAGTACGAAACAAAACTAAACAAATACATACAAGAGAGGAAGCAGTAATAATATCATATGAAATAAATAGCAGAATACTGATAGAATAAACTGAATCAAATATATAATATAATTCATGATTCATATGTATAAGAAAGTAGTGAAACAAAGAACAATGTTGAAATACATTTCTAAAGCAAGTACAAAAAAATAGTAATCAGCTCCATAGCATCACAATCCTATTCTTGGTCTTGTGCTCTCCTGCTCCACTACATGTCATGTACCTAAAGTAGAAGGGCTCTTTCCTTTTTCTATACCTGTAACAATATAATCTGTTTGGGCCCAAAATCTTGGCCCAAACAGGATATGAGGCTAAATCCATGTATTCAACCACCACGAGATCTGTTCTTAATAGTCAGTGAGTATATGGTAGGTAAAAGTATTGAAAATAGTTAACAGGATAGTACTCAAGATTAAGAAATCCATTGTTTCAACATCAAGAAAATATTAATCAAAAAAATAAACACAAACAGGTAAACCTCTTGGAAGCACCCACAACCTATCCCCTCTAGTCCTAACTAGCAACCCATGAAAGTATCTAACACAAATTTAACCCTCGGGAAGTACCCAAAGCCTATCCCCTTTGGTCCTACTAAGCAATTACATGAAAACCTATGGGTAGTAGTCCCATTATAACCCCTCTGGTTCACCTAATGCATAGACTCTATGAGGAAGAACTCACCGTCAATTCCTATTATAGTCTCGTATTGGTATCTAAAGACGTTATATGGAAGAACATATGTCACATTCCCTCTATGGCCCATGTCTAGGAACTAAATAATCAATGAGGAAGCACTCAACAACAATTCCCCATGTGGTCTCACATTTTACGTAAAACAAACACTCTAAAGAATCCCTCAACATCTGTTCCCATGATGGTTTATACACTAGGTTCTCCCGGCCCTCTGTAATTCAAGAAAGTGTAGTAGAACGTAACAGCCAAGGTAATCCTAAATAACTACTTGTTAGCATTCTACAACATAACAGCATAACAGAACTATAGTCACACCATCCTAAAATACTAGGCATGGGAATGTAAATAGCAGCCTAATAGTCAGACTAGTTCCAAATGTGAAAACAGGAAAAACATGCATGGGATACAAATCCAAATCACATCAATTCACCATGATCACAATCAATTATCATCTAATCAAGAATACAAGAATAGCTGGGAAACAATACAGCTAAAACGATAAATTCTCAATACCTCGTTCATGGGTATTGGGCAAATATCCATGTAAAACTCAATGAAATTCATCGGAATGGGAAACACCACATACAGTGATGTTAGTAGATCTCTATATGTGAACCTCAAGGATTGAATCACATTAGAATACTGAAGATCTAAAAAAATGTTTAAAATGTTCTATGGAGGATTACTCAAGGAAAAATATGAATCATGAAATGAAGCTCAATAAGAAGATATATCTTATCGAGATGATCCCAACGCAACAGATGGTGGTCGAATCAGACATCGAACAGAGGCTTGGGGTCTTGGAGAAGGATTGCGGTTGTTTGGGTTCTCTCAGATGAAGAAAACCAACAAAAGAGACGGTTCTGGTGATTAGACCTGACCCTAGTTTGTTTAATGTAAAGAAATTGCATGGTGTGTACTTTTAAATTAAATGGTGTGTACTCGCAGTTTCTGTACTACGCTTTAAGCATCCTCTAAGTCACCCCCAGATGGTCATGTAAATGGATGCTACACGGACAGTTCCCGGCTACCTTCGGTAACTGAGTTCCATGTGTGTACTCTGAAAGTACACGATGTGTACATCAAAAATTTCCAAAAGTCCTTATTTTTCTTAAAAAAACAACAAAAAAGAAAAAAAATTCATTAAAAGAAGATTCAGGTTCTTAAAAACTTCCCCCATTAAAGAAATTCATCCATGAATTTCCCTAGCAAGGCGGCATAGAAGAAGAAACTCCAAACAACTCTGGCCACTACAATGGTATGTCTACCTCCCTCTCACAAGTCACTTCCTATACTCGCCAGTGCTTCCAAAGAAACTGTAGCAGAGGAACATACCGACCATAGAGAACCTTTCTACTGCAATCAACAATCCAGGTAGGATGCTCCTCAAACAACTCATCTTCTATGAGCACAAACTCCTTGGGATGAAAGACATGAGACATGTATGAAATGTAACGTCAGAGCTGAGAATTATGAAAAATGTCGTGCATTGCCTAGTACATTTGGGGTAACTACAACTGATAGGAAACTGGCCCAAATCTTTCCAAAACATCGAATGGTCTGACGTACCTCGGTGAAAGATTTCACTGTCTTTTAATCCCCCTTTCTCCCATCCTCGGTGTGACATGCAGGAAAACCTAATCCATGACCTAGAACTCCAGAGTTCGTCTCCGCTGATCAACATTTGACTTATGTTGAGACTGTGTAGTATCCATCCTCTCTCGAATAAATTATATCAGATCTCTTGTCTCCTAAACAAGATGAGGTCCCCACAAAGCTGCCTATCCTACCTCCATCCAACATAAGGGTGATCAGAATGGCCTACTATACAACGCCTCATAAGGTTCCATATGAATAGTTTCTTGAAAACTATTGTTGTAGGAAAACTCCAAAAAGAGGTATTTTCTTTCCCAATGACCTCTAAAATCTAGGATCCATGCTCATAGAATGTCATCAGGAACCTGAATTGTATTCTTGGACTAAACATCAGTCTTGGGATGGTAAGATATACTCAAAATTACCTGTTTACACAATGCCTTCTCAAGACCCTACCAGACCTCAGACATAAAATGTGCATCCCTAACTAAAATGATGTAGTTTGGAACTCCATGTAGATGTATAATCTCATGGATTTACAACCTTCCTAGCTCATCAACACTGAGGGTGTCGTTGATTGGAAAGAAGTGAGAAACCTTCGTATGTCTGTCAATGACAACACATAAAACATTATTCCATTGAGGAAACCTCGACAACCCTATTAAGAAATCCATCACGACATCATTACACTTCCACTCGGGAATGGTTAATTGCTGAAAACCCCTGATGGTTGCTGATTCTCCCCCTTCACCTACTAGAAGGTGGAACACTTCATGACAAAACCTGCAACATCTATCTTCATACCTGGCCACCAATACTGATGGTGTAGATCACACTACATCATGGTGACACCTGGATGAACATCCCAAACAGAGGATTGAGATTTCCACATCAGATCCTCACATATGTCGGTTGGCACACATACGCTCCCCTGCAAACACAAGATATCATCCTTGCCTTTAGTCTATCCCAGAATAGGGTACCCTCCTGACACACATTTCCAAATAACTCGGCCTTCAGAATCAGATAGATGCATCATTCGTACTCAATCAAGAAGGGTAGAGGTAACAACTACAGAAGAAAGTAATATCTCCCCCTACCTATCGTGCCCCTCCAAATTCATCATAGAGAATAGAGCCACGAGATTACATTAACTACTATCGTCTTGAACTTCTTTTATTTGAGTCCTCTTTCTCAATGCATCAGCCATTGTGTTTCCATTCCCAGGCATGTAGGAAATCACTATGTCAAAGGACTGTAGGTACTCAACCTGCTTTCATTGTCTCAAATTCAGATAACGCTAAGTGAAAATATAATTGAGACTCTTGTGGTCATTGAAAACTTCAAAATGCTCTCCTAGTAAATAATGTCTCCAACAACATAAGGCATGAACAACAGCAGCCAACTCAAGATCGTGCATTAAGTAATTCCTCTCATGTGTTCTCAACTACTGATAACCGTACACAACGACTCCATCTCCCTGCATAAGCACAACTCCAAGCCCGATACTTGAAGAATCAAAATAAACAGTATATATATTTCCTAGCTCTAGAAAGGCTATTATCTGTGTTGAATTCAACCACCCATTCAGCTCCTTAATGGTTGACTCACATGAAACTAACAACAAGAACATAGCAGCCGTCTTAGTCAGAATCATCAGTGGTGCTGCTAAGGGTGAAAAGTCCTCAATGAAAAATATGTAGTATCCAACCAGTCCTTGAAAACTCCTCACCTCAAAGATGTTCATCGGCTACTCCCAGGAAACTACTAATCTCACTTTATCATGGTCTACTAACACTCATATCTTTGATATTACATGACCCAAGAAGTGAATGTGATCCATCCTAATGTGGAACTTTGAGAGCATACCATATAACTGATGCTCTCTCAGTGTACTCAGAATGATCTCAAGATTGGTAGCATGTTCATCTCGAGTGTGAGAGTTCAGCAAGATATCTTCCACAAAGACAACCACAAAAGAATCCAAGTAAGGATGAAACTCTCAGTTCATTAGTGCCATGAACACTACAGGCACGTTGGTGAGACCGAATAGAATAACAATATTTTTGTATAGACCATACCTTCTTTGGAAGGCTGTGAAAGGTATATCAGATCGTCTAACATGCAACTGATGATAACCAGACCTCAAGTCAATTTTCGAGAACACCCACGCTCCTTGAAGCTGATCAATAAAACCATCAATCCTTGGTAAAGGATATCGATTCTTGACGGTAAACTTGTTCAACTTCCAATAATCCACAAAAATCTTGAGGTTGTCGTCTTCCTTGTTTGCAAATAGGACAAGAGAACCCCAAGGATAAGTACTGGATTGAATGAAACCATTTCCCCACAACTCCTCCAACTACTTCATGAGCACCTGTAACTCTAGTGTAGACATCCTATAAGGAGGAATGGACACTGGTACCACTCCTGGAAGAAGCTCAATATAAAATTCAACCTCTTTCTAAAGAGGAAAACCGGAAAAGTCATCTGGAAATATGTCCCTGAAACGATCCACCACAGGGGGTAATCCTAACTGTGAAGACCCTTGATCATCCAGATATAATACCATCAATATGGGCTCTAACTCCTCGCAACCCATGATGCTCTGGCCTCGCTATGCTCACCTAGAAATCCTACTTGACCTTATGAAGAAACGATATGCCCTCTAGTGATGTGAAACTCACCCTGTTAAGATAACAGTTGAAGACTGCCTGAAAAGGAACTAACCAGTCAATTCTGAGAATGACATCATAGTCTATCATCTCTAGGACATAGAGGTCCCTTAGGAAGTGACACCCACCAATATCTAGAGGGAACTCCTTGAACTGACATACACTAGTCATTCCAGTACCCAATGTAGTTTCTTGTGTCAAAATATCGGCAGAAGAAAAGATGTAGAGCCCAAGGATATCCACAACAACGACTAATATAAATCCATGGGAAGCCCTATATTGAAAAGAGATGAAGATGAAACTAAGGCAACAAGGATAATACCTTGATCTGTAGATGGCCATCGATCCTTCTCCTACTGGGTCTACTCCGCTGCAATGTTCTGGCCTGCTCCATGGCCCTATGGCCTTGCCTGACCACTATGAACTGATCCACTCTATTGTCGCTAAAATACCGGTGACTGACCACCATGGACATGACCTCCACCTTGGCCTGAATGAACAGAATAACTCAAGTTCCTAGACTAGTGAGAAACTGGAAGTGCTGCTCCTGAACGCAAAGTCATAAGAGATCCCATATCACTAGCTGCTGGTGAGTAGATCTGACAGAAGCGATGAAGGTGACCAATATTGCTGCATGATCGACACTCTACTGGATTTTTCATGTAATGTGGCCTTGTATGCCCTCTCATTCCACACTGGTAGCACACCAACTCGATACTAGAAGATGCATCTCGCCTCCTTGGATCACCGCATGAAGACTCCCCATGGTGCTTTCCACTGTCAATACGAGGGATGCTAACCCCAGATGCCGAGATTCCTTGTCTCACAATTCTGGAATCCCTTGGATGTTGCTCCATGATCAGCACCTGGTTGACAATAGAAGTTATTGAATTCAACTAGAGGTTGTTCACCTATGAACGAATTTCCTACCTCATACCATCCTCGAATTTCATTTCCAGGAATAACGGATCACCTCCTGGAATAGAAATGATGCACTATAGCTCGGTAAAGTGTGAGGAATAATCCAAAATAGAAAGAGTACCCTACTATAGGCTCATAAACTCTTAGGCTCCATCCTCCCTTAGGGACTCCATATAGACGTAATCGTAAGAGATTCACTGAATCTCATCCCAGGCCATAACCTGCTAGCATCACACCTGTGAGATCACATCCCACCACCTCTTGGCGGAGTCTATAATTATATAGGTAGTGAGCATGACCCTACTCTATAAAGGCATCTCTAGATGATCAATGATCGTCAGAATGGCTTATAGCCATATCTCTGTATAATTTGGTCCTCCTTCCCCTGAGAAAGTTATAGGATGCTACTAATGGAAAACCTGCGTCAAATCTTCCTTCGAAAGGGCAGGAGGCTCTGCTCCCCTAAAATTTTGCATCATCCTCATTAACCCTTCCCTGAATAATGCATCGACACTGATATTAGGTATAACTGCTAGTGCCATGACTGGAACAACATGAGGATCTACGGGAAGTCCTTGGTTAGCCGTATCCGGCATCTGATCACAGCTATGTATCTAGAGGACAACCGGAGGACATCTCAGTGGCATGACTATTCAAGGTCAAATGCACACCTTATATTTGTATTAACAGGGAACAAAAACTGAAATCGTAATAAGGGAACAGGAGGAAGAAAGCATTCATGTATTCCAAAACATGAATACACGACGTGTAAAACATATACACAGTGTGTTCTATTAAGATATTCAAATGGGTGTGTACTTCTGCCAAACCTGGTCATGTAACACCCTAATCACATGGAATGTTTTCCTAACACATGATGTGTACTTGAATCCTCTTCCCCTATTTGAGTCCTTCTACACGGCTATTCCATATGGTTCTCCTAAGACATGACTACACGGCATGTTCACAGTAGACACAGCATGTTCTGGACAAGCTTCACCTAGCTTGTGTTGTTAGTGGCATGGCCTGACACACATTTCACAATACATGGCGTGTTCTAGGCAGTCACTACTTGTGTAAGAAGAGACTACAATGAATCGTGTTGTTAACTACACGGTCGAGTTCCTAGGATTACAATACATGACGTGCACAACCGGTACACGGTGTGTTCCCATAAGAATATCCCTATACCGTGTCTCTACCCACAAGAACTATGACATGGTTAGAGACTACACGACATGTACATACAGTACATGGTGTGTACTTAATTAAAATAATTTCATCTCGAATAGAAGAATGCAAGGCACGTAGTCAAAACTACACGGTGTGTATTCTGGGTTTTTCCTAAGAGTAAGCCTCAAAAACTACTCTGTAATCCCAAAAAACATTGAAACGAACATTTAAGGTACTAGATTTCTATCCGTGAGGGCCCATACTCATTGCAAATAAATGTTTGGCATCTTATACATGTTATAACATTGTAAAAAAGTCAATGATCCACCAAATTCTAGTCTATGAGGGCCCATAACAACTTATGAACAAATGTATGTCATTCATTTAGACAAACCATACAAAAACAATAGCCGATCAAACAGAAGGTATTTATCAAGGAATCTATCACAACAACATTCATATTCTACACAACATCTATCACAGTAACATGCAATTGCTAATTCACACTAGATGGAATTGCAAGAATGCATGACATGTGATTTCAAGCAAGTGCCTATATGATGCAGGATATGGAATACCCTCATCTCATCTGGTTGCAACAGAAATAGAACATCAATTACTTAAATAATAACAAGCACCAAACATGTGAGCCACCTAACTATGAAAATCAAGGCAACCATAAACATGGAAAACCAAAATATTGCATTAACGAGGTAGATTGACTTTTCTTTGTACCCAGGTTAGCTACTCCCCAGTTCAACTTAATACCAAATACCTTTTCTGTCTTATCCCTGACTATATACTCTAAATAGTAAGTTAGGATAAAATAATTCTTTTGATTCCATTTTTTAACGTATTGGTTCTGAAAGCCACCCATAGGTGCCCCATACCCGGTTAGTCGCATGGCCTCAAGCGCATTTCCCCGAATGCCTGAGGCTGCTGATTAGAATTTAGGGCCTTTCATGTGATATGGGGAAAATTATTCCCTCATTGGAATAGTACACAATAGAAGTAAAAAATATATACAAGAGTGGAAGCAGTAATAATATCATACAAAATAAACAGCGGAAGACTGCTAAAATAATCTAGAACACATATTTAAAATGTTCTGTGATACATATGTCTATGAAAGTAGTGAAATAAAGCACAATGCTGAAATACAGTACTAAACCATGTACAAAAGAAAAATAGTAATCATCTCCACAGCATCGCAAGACTACGCTTGGTCCTTTTTTATAATTCTCTACAGCATGTCATGTACCTGAAGTAGAATAGTGATTTCCCTTGTCTATACCTACAAAAATATAATCTATTTGGGGGAAAAAGCCTGGCCCATGAAGGGTGTGAGACTAAATCCTAGTATGAAACCATCACAAGATCTGTTCCTAATATTCATTTTGTGTATGGCAGGTAAAACTAAAGAAAACTATAAACATGAAAGTACTCAATAGTAAGAAATCCACAGTTTCAATATCAAGCAACAACTAAACACACAAACTAAAAAAAATAGGTAACACTATGGGAAGCACCCAAAACCTATCCCCTCTGGTCCTACCTAGAAACACAAGAAATAAGATAACATAAAGGTAATACTCGAGAGGTACTCAGAGCATATCCCTTATGGACTTACATAGAAAGTACAAGCAACCCTCTGGGCAGTACACTCTATCAAATCCCTCTGGTTTAGCTTAAGCATAGACTCTCTAAGGAAGCATTCACCATCAATTCCTCATGTAGTCTCATATCGATATCTAAAGGCGCTATAGAAAATAACATATGTTTCATTCCTTATGTGTCCCGCGTCGAGAAACTGTAGACACTCTGAGGAAGAACCCAACGTCAATTCCCCTTGTGGTCTCACATCATAAGTACAACAGACACTCTGTAGAAGCCGTTAATGCACATTCTCCAAATAGTCTATACAGCAGGTTATCACGTCCCTGTGTATGTCAAGAAGAATTAGCAGTGCGTAACGGCCAATGTAAACCTCAATAACTACATGGATTGCATTCTATATCATAACAACATAACAAAATAGTAGTCACACAATTCTATAATAATAGTCATGGGAATTTAAATCGCAGCCTAACAGGAAAACTACACACAAAGGTAAAAAAAGGAAAAACATGCATGGGAAACACAACCAAAGCACCAAAATTCCCCCTATTAATTATAAATTATAATCTCCTCAAGCATAATAACATATCAGGAAAACAATAGGGCCAAAACAGTAAATACGTGATACCTTGTTCATTGGTATTTGGAAAATTTTCACATAAAATTCAAGGACATTCAACAGAAAGGCAAAAACCACCTACCTCAACATTAGGAGATTTATATATGTGAACCTTGGTGATTGAATCACCTTATAATTCTGAATATCTACAAAAATTTCTAAAAAGTTCATTGAGGATAACTTGAGGAAGAATAGGAATCATGAAACGAAGCTCAAGAAGAAGAAAGAGCCTACCGAGTTGATTCCAACACAATTGTCGGCGGTCGATTCATTGATCAAACTAATTATTGGGGTCTCTAAAGAAGGATTACAGTCATACCGGTTCTCTCAAATGAAGAAAACCTAGAAGGATATGGTTCTGGTGATTAGACGTGACCCTAGTGCGTTTAATGAAAAAATAAATAAATTACACCACCAGAACTTTTGATGTACACAATGTGAACTCACTATTTTCATACTCTGCTTAGGTGGCCTCCAAGTCACCCCCACACAGCCATGTTCATGGCCTCTACACGGCTTGTAATCATAAAGTACAGGACATGTACTTCAAAAATTTACATAAAATTCTTATATTTCCCAAAAATGACCAAAAAAAGGAAAAAATACCTGAACTGGAGATCCTGGTTCTTACATTTTCAAGGACCACAAATCACATAGATAAATATTAATGTGTGGTGATTCCAGATAAAAAATATTTATATAAGGTCCTATGAATGTTTTATTTTACTTTCCAATCATTCCATAGTTTAGGTACCTATATATATGTGAGGAGACTGGAGATCAATAAATGTTGAACAAAGATACAAGAAAAAAATATGGAAAAATATGTCACCATACAGACTCTCCTTAGGGTAAGAGAATTTATCATGATTATCCTAAATTTAGAAATGATAAAAGAATCCTTTTCCTATAATTATCTATATTAGTAGTGAATTATTTTTGTTTTCAAAGTAGTAGTCATAGTACATGGATGATTCTGTTTGTAAATTATAACTTTCTATCATGGTTATGAATGAAATGTAAATTTATCATGTTATATTTACTTTTATCAGGACCAAAACAACCAGGTATTCATATTAATTTATATTTGTCTCCAATGATTAAAGATTTAAATTATTGTGGGATTCAGGTGTTACATTGTATAATGTTTACAGAAATGATGATTTCATGATGAGATCCATGTTTTATGGGATGAAAAATTAATTAACTTCTTATTAAAATATTAAGAATATATTCTTAAAGGAACTCAAGGGTTTCCCACTGGAGAACAAGGTACACAATAAATTTTGTTGAAACATTCAATTAAATACTTTTTTCATGTTCATCAATGAATTCTACCCGGATTACATAATTATCGATCGTGGACGAAATCATTAGATGGAATTTTAGAAGAACAAATAACACCATATCTACTAATATTTGATCAATTATTTCAAAATGTAAAAAATGTGGACACTTACTATGGTAAACAGTTTTAGAAAAACATTATGAAAACTGGTTGGAAAATGAGATTAGTTTTTTATTAAAATACCATAATGGAATAGTTTGTACATTATAAATTTTATTTATTTTATTCATGTTGGAAAATATTAATGCGATTGTTTTATAAAAAAATATAAAAATTCAATTAGATAAAAAATTATGGAATTAAGGTTAGGTCATAATGAGTTGACATGGGAATACGAGAAGAGTTGGTGCTAGTGATGGGTGAAAATTGATCTTTTCATCCTCCTGCTACTTAAACACATTCTAGGAAGGGGAGACCCCGGTTTTTTATCTTCTAGAATGAAGTAATGGGTCCAAAGGGGTATTCATATAATATCATGAACATCGTGTCATCGAACAATTTCATGTTAAATGCTCATAAATATCATTATTGCAATGTTGAGATGAAATATATAATGCCTATAGATTTATATTTCATTTTTTCAAATAATGTATGTTATACATTAACGCAGCTTTGTTTCTTATTTAATTATATATTTTCATAAAAAAATATAGACCTGATGAAATTACTAACTATGGAATGTGAAATTTCAATTATATTATGTCAAATTTAAATGATATTCCCACCATCATTCTTTGATATGATTGTTCATTTAATGGATCATTTTGTGAGAGATATTTTAATCTGTGTCCTATATAATTTATATGGATGTACCCCATTGAAGTGTACATGATGATTTGGAATGGGTATTTTAAAAATCAAATTCTAATATAGGGTTGTACTGTAGAGTGATATATTTTTGAGGAAGCCATTGAATATTGTACTGACTACCTATCTGGTGTGGAAAGAATTTGTCAACCAAAATATCTTCACAATGGGCGGCTAGCAGGTGAAAGATTTTTGGGAAGATATGTTGTTAGAAAAAATATTAAAGATCAAAATCCGGACCAACATTGTGTTTTTTAATAACATTTTTTAGGATTCCCTATATGTTGAAAACCAAAATTAAATTCATAGGAATTTGAATCTGTAGATTGATGAAATATAGATGTCAAATTCACCTAATAGATATTTTATAGGATGGTTTCAGGAAAATATTTATAATGAGTTGGATGAAAATCCAAATTCAATTTCAAAATGACTTCAATGGTAGATGTAGGATCAACTGTGTATGTATTATCAAACAATGGTTATGTAATTAATGGTCATATGTTCTATAAAAAAGAGCATGATGAGAAAATACAACGAAAAATAGTGATTTACACTCATGGCTAATATGATGAATGTTTCTATAACTAATTATGAAAAGAAACATTTATGTGAATATGTAAAACTTTTGAATAATAAAAAAATATGGGACATGGATTATACAACATTCTTATTGCCAACGTTTTATTTCACGTGTGTTGATAACATGAGTGATGTTAAAATAAATTAATTGGGATTCGTAAATGATGATTTTAGTAAGAAATTTTACAATGAAAAACCATTTATAGTGGCATTCCATAGTATAAAATAATTTTATATTCAAGATCCCACTAACGGAAAGTGCTAAATTATTCTGCAATCAACCAAAACTGCTGATGGGTGAGATGAGAATTCAACTGAGGATTACCCATTCATTGGGATGTCTGAATCATTTCACAATGATCCTAACATAGATGATGTTATGTATGTCACATAATACCATAATGAAGGTATTTGGATCATAAATAGAGGGTTCAAATCCCTTAATCCTTTAAAGATCTAAAAGAGAGTTCAATAATATGTTACAATTTTTTTGTAATATACATCATTTTACCTCATGTTATTATCTGTTTTATAATAATGTTATGTACTCTAAATAAAAAAGTTAAACCACATCTAAAGATAATGAATTTTTTACATGTAAGTTCTCCCAATCCAAAGGAACAATAGGTATCTCATCCTACTACTGCACACAGTGTTGAGGAACGAACTTCTACAAGTGTTGGTGCTCCCATTCCTGAGGAATAATAGGTTTCTCAACCTTCTTCTGCTCCCAGTAAATAGGTACAATGATAATCTATGCAGGCCAATACTACCACGACAAAGAGAAATATTGATTAAGTTGATTGTATGGAAATGGTTGGTGAAAAAAAAACCGATGATGTTGAAAAAATATGAGCGTTGTAGTTTGATGGTATAAGAAAAAATCAATATGGCGAAAGTCAAATTCATCAAATTCTAGGTTGGATGGAATTCACAGGGCCAACATGTTAACCCCAACAAATCCATGTTCAGTAGTTACATTAGAATAATCACTCAATGACCTGTTCTGATTGATGTTGATTAGTGGCACCATGTAATGACCATAATTAAAATATTGATGTGGGAAAAAATTACAGTAACATTATGATATAATTTCTCTACTTTACTAAAAAATTAAACATTATAACATTGAATTACTCATCATAATTTATTGATAAGTTCATTTATAGTATATGAATCACACAAGAAATACATATTAATTAATTATGAAGTATTCATAGAGGATTTCACAAAAATATAATATTATGTAATCTTATTATTTATTAAGGGGAAATAAACCCACACCCACCGCATATCTATGCACGCCTGACAACCAAAGGTGTCTTGGATGTGGTTACTATTCATCGTGTGGATGTCTCTTTTAAATAACATTGTGGATAGTAATACGTTGTTTGATGATATGTTTATTCATCACATTGATTGAAAACTTTTTATTAATGAAACAACAAATGAGTGAAGGAAATAAGGAACAAGCTGCAAAACCAATGTACCTCTACTGTAAAGCAATGATGGGGTACACTTCACTAGAAAAATATTGGTAGGTTTTTTAAATCTTTTATAATACATTAATGTGACATTAAAAACACCATAATAATTTTAATCTATTAATATGAACTTTTATGAATCCAAATCTAAATCCACTTCTATCCATCACCATGTGATATGGAATGAGGAATGTGTAAATAAATATGATATACTAATAAATGATAACACCCAAAATGTTTGGGAAACTTCTGTAAGTATTACATAATTAAAATTTTGATTTATTTAAATCACTATTGTATAATAACTATAAATTATTTTTCTATGTTTTTTGTCTGACTAAGTCATGGGAATCCATATCACCTATATGAGATGAACACAAACAATCGGTAGTCTAGAAGTTTCATGAACATTATGGCCTCGTTAGTGGTGTAGGTATTGGGGTGACACCCCGAATAATATGTTGGGAAAAAAATAGGTGATCAAAGTTAATTCATAAAATATATAAGGGAAACAATATATACCATTGTTGAAAAATTACAATGGTACATAGAAATGATTTGAACTTTAATGGGAGAGGAAAAGAGAATAACCAACTCAACAATAACAACTACATAGAAATCCCACACCAACCCCACCAGCTATGAGGAAATCAATTCCCCTAAAACATATGATTTAGACAAGTTATTCAATGTTCTAATAATTCATTATATGAAATGTGAATCTGATGGACACTAATTCATTTCCTGTTTAGATACTCTACATGGTGATAATGACATTGATTTATATCTATCGACACCCATACATCTCTTTGTAGTGAGGGATACAATGTTCAATATCCAAACCAACATGATACACAAGGAGCAATATCCAGCATGTCATGTGAGAGTGTATATTAGCATAGACATTGAGTCAATAACTAAGATACCTATTCCAATTCAAGAGAATTATATTCATAGTGTGGAAAAATATGTTTGAACGTTCATCGTATGGCCATCACATTTTGTAAAAACACATATTGAAAAAAAGGTATTCATTTCCAATTTTAATTTTAAGATAAAACTTTAACAATTAATGAAAAATGTTTAGAACCAATTAATGTAATTACATATTGATAGAAGGAAGTGAATGAAATGAAAACCAACTCAAAACCAATGAATGGATCAACTAAGTGATCGAAAATATTTACAAATACACCATTACCCTACCCGTTCTATATCTAAATTTACTATTATTGATAGATCATGTGGATATGAAGTTTAAAAATGGACAGAATCACAATTTTGAATTTGAATAAAATATGTACGGGGAAGATGATCAAGACTTCGTTGGTGTTGAGAGGGTATGTGAAATCAACGACTATAATTGGCTAGGAAACTCAGTTGTAAATTTAGACATGAGGTATTTTTTCATTATTTGATTTTCCAAAAGATGATAAACTATGTTAATTATGAATAAAAAAATTTCTTATTATTGTTAGGCCTATATATGAAAAACACCTAATGGGATTTTCCAATGAAATAAAATTTGGACACATTAGTCCTCACATATCATATACAAAACAAGCATAAATAGAACCCCAAAAAGGACGAAATAGTGGCTAGTCTGATCAAATCATATGAATTAAAAATTTTGGATGAAAAACTCTTTATAATGCGAACGATTTATGGGTAAAGCCCTATAATTTAATAATTTAAAGTATATTTTAATTTCATTTATTACATATTCTTTTTTCTGTATATAGGTATCATTTGATTCTCGTTGCTATTAATTTGTATACTCCAATGATTTATTTCCTTGATTCAATGCATGGATATCTAACAAACCATTCACACATGATGACGTTTGTCAATTTTTAACACACTTCATCCATTATTTTAGAACTAAAAATCATGTTATAAAATGGATATTATCTTTTTATATAGATTCTATTAAGATTGGGTGCTACATTAATATTGTAAAAATCAAATAATGAGGCTAGGGGAAAATCACAAGGACGAAGACATGTTGTATGACAAGATAAGTATCAAGGTATATATAATAAAATATCACTATCCATACACATATCAAAACTAATTATTTATTCTACTCAATGTTTCAAAAATGCCTCAAATAGACAAATGTAAAGTATTATGGTTATTATTTTTGTAATTTTATGAGATAGATCATATTAGATGAACAATCTAGCATCCAAGAGGAGGTATTTTAAAATATTAATACTATTTAATTTAAAATATTTATTAATAATTTTGTATTTATATTTTTCTAGTACTACAATGACTATCGAGAGGAATCATCTTCACAAGATGATATATATGTGCTCTAAAATGAATGGGAAACATACCTTATGGAATAATTTACACAAATAGCATGATGATGCGACTTCCATAGAAGTAGTGTATTGTTTCATATTTATGTTTAATTTAATTATTTTTAGTATTAATAAAATAAGACTTTTTTTCTTATACATGTGGATTACATTGGTTGGGTTTTGGTGGTTTGTTCAAAACTAATTCGACTTGTGATAGATTTGACTTTGAGGCTACAACTGAGATAATGAAAATAAGGAAATGGTTCTAGAATTTATAAAGGTGATATTATAATACTTGTGTAATTAATTAATTATATCATTATTTAACATATTAAAAATAGTACGAACAAAAAAGGAGACTTTTTCAATCAATGAGTCTCTTTTTATTTAAAATTCGATATTACTTTAAGAAAATGGAACAAGTGACATACTAAATATATTGAAAATGCATTTTGATTGTTTTGATATTTTTGTAAAATGATCCATGATTAAAATTTTCTGATTAGGAGTCAACCTCAACACAAAATAAAACAATGTTTAGATAGTATTACATTAATTGTGTATTTTCATATTAAATTGACATTAAATTTAGAAAGATAAACAGGTGACATACCAAAAACAATGTAAATGAATTCAGAGTATGTTGATTTTTTAGGAAAATTTCCAATGAGACATTTGGATTTCTGGGAATCAACTACCCCTCAATCTGATGCATGTTGTGACCAGTATGATGAAATGAGTCTGTTATCTGCTTAAAATTGACATCTTAGTTCAAAACGTGTTACTCACTAAAAACCATGAAAGTGCACCTTGATTGTATTAATAAATTAAGATTGAAAATCATAAGTCATTTGTGACATGTAGAAATCATTATCACATAAAAATGACACATGATTCAACCAATATGACTCATAATGCATGTTTATAGATTGAAATGAAATTTTTTTAAAAAAACAAAATTGGCATACTGAAAAATGAGAAAAAAATCAGATTGTTTTAATACACATGGAAAATGAAATATAAGACTTTTCAGAAATTTATTAATTAGTATCACCTCAATACTATGCACAATATCACTTGTATAACTCAAATTGTTTATTTTTATTATTAAATCAAGTAATAACAAATGGTGGAAAAATAAAAACCATGAAAATGCATTAAGATTATTTTGATATTTTAGTAAGGCTATCCATGAATCTTTTTTGACATGTTGTAGTCAAAACTCATGTCAATAAAATATATGGTGTTACTGGTATCACTCCAAATGTGTCTTTTTATTTAAAAATGATATTAATTTATGTAAAAATAAAAATATCCATAATAATAACTGAGAAAATGCATTCAGATTTTTTGATACATTAGTAAAATGATCAATGGTTCATTATTGACATGTAAGAATAAAACACACCTCAATCCGATGAAAGGTGTGACTGGTATGACCAAAAGTGTTTGTTATCAGTTTAAAATTGTTGTTTTAGTTCAAAACATGTTACTCACTGTAAACTAGGAAATTTCACTCTGATTATCTTCATAATTTAGGAAAAATATTCATAATTCATTTGTGATGTGTGTCAGTTATACTCAAATCGAAAAGATGCACCATGTGTCTGGTACGACTCATAATGTGTGTTTCTTGTTTGAAATGTCATTTTAGAAAACAACACAACTGGCATAATGAAAACTGAGAAAACACATTCGTATTGTTTTGATATTTAATAAAAATACATTAGTCATTTGTTACATGTAGGAATTTCCCCCAACATTATATTAAATTCATGATGTGGTTGGTATAACTCAATGTGTATCTTTTTATATATAATTGACATTAATATAAGTAAAAAAGAGACATATTAAAAACAGAGAAAATGCATTTAGAATGTATTGATATGTTTGAGAAAATATATATTGGTAATTTTTGATTTGTTGGAATTATCCACACCTCATTACAATTCACGGTGTGGCTGATATAACTCCAAGTGTCCCTTTTTATTTGAAAATTACATTAATTTAAGTATAAAACCACAAATGACATTCTAAAAACTGAACAAACACATTCATATTATTTTAATAATTTTGTAGAATGATCCATGAATAATTTTTGAAGTATAAGATTTAATATAACCTTGATCAAATTCATGTTGTGTCTAGTATAACTCAATTTGTCTCTTTTTATTTAAAATCGACATTAATTTTAGTAAAAACAACAAGTGACATACCGAGAACTGAGAAAACACATTTGAATAATTTTGATGTTTTAGGAAAATAATATTTTTTTCATTTCTGATGTGTAGGAATCATATGAACCTCAATTTGATTCATATTGTGGATGGTATAACTCAACGTGTTTATTTTTATTTAAAATGGACATTAATTTAAGTAAAAACCAAAAGTGACATACAAAAAATTTAGAAAATGCATTCTAATAACTTCTATTTATTAGGCCAGTGATCCATGACTCATTTTTGACATTTAAGAGTGTATTGAACCTCAATATGATAGAAAATGTGTCTGGTATAACTCAATGTGTATATTTTTATTTAAAAATTTCATTAATTTAAGTTAAAAAAACAATTGACACACTAAAAAGTAAGAAAAGAAATTTAGATTATTTTGATATTTTTGGAAAATGATCTATTAATCCTTTGTGATGTTTAAGAATCATCCACGCCATAATAAGACACAATGTGTGTCTAGTTTAACTCAAAGTGTCTCTTTTTATTTAAATTTGACATTATTTTAAGTAAAAACTAATATTGACATACTGAAAGATGAGAAAATGAATTTAGACTATTTTGGTACCATAGAAAAACAATATGATAGTCATTTTTGATTCGTGAGTGTGAAATGAGGATCAATATAAAGCACAATGTGACTGGTATGACTAAAAGTGATTGTTACATGTTCCAAATTGACATTTTAGTTCAAAATATATCAGTCACTAAAATCCAAGAAAAAACTCTCTTATTGTATTGATAATTTACAAAAATTATTCATAAGTCATTTTTGATGTTTATTAAGTATTATCACATCAAAAACATGCATAATGGGACCAGGATGACCCATAATGCATGTTTCTAGTTTGAAATGTCATTTTTGTAAAACAACGCAGTTAACATACTCATAATCGAGAGAACACATTCGGATTATTTTGATACTTTGTGATAATTAACCTTATGAAATTTGTGATATGTATGAATTATCCCCACCTCAATCTAATGCACATTGTGACTGGAATAACTCAAAATGAGACATTATTTAAAATTATAATTAATTTTAGTAAAAGAACCAGTGACATACTCAAAACTGAGAAAACACTTCCAGATTGTTTTGATATTTTAGGACAGTGATCAATTACACATTTTTGAAATGTAAGAATCAAATCTACCTATATAATATGAATAGTGTGACCAGCATAACTCCAAACATGTATTTTTATTAAATATTGAACTTTTATTAATATATTTTTTAATCCATTTTTTTTATCGAAAACCAACATTAATGGAATGTGGGAACCAACCGAATCCTTCAACATCCAATCACACCATTACAAAACACAAAATATAGAATTCAAATATCAAAATAATAAAATATATCCAAAAAATTATGCTAAGACAATCATCACACACCTGTTTCAGAATTCAAACCACCATCACTGCAAATCACGCAAATATCGTAAGCTGATCGAGGAAACTATATCGACTGCATTGAGGAAAGTGTCACCCCGTCTACATTTTTTCACCATCATACCATCACCTCACCATCGTCTTTGGCATCGGCCACCACAAGGAGCAACAAACAACACCAAACCATCATCGATGACCATCAACGTCATCATCTTTGCCAATTAAACCATTGTCGGAGACACCCATTTGCTGGAAACCATCGTCACCACAAATAAAAAACATCACAGAAAACCAAGGAAACATAGAAATAAAAATGAACCCAACAAATTGAAATCACTCCCATATTCAGCGGCTTTATGCTCTTTGAACGCTGAACCAGAAATCCCAAAACAATATAGTTACCTCTATGCCAGATCCAACTAGGAGCGACACATAGGTACTAGGGGTCAGAGTAGGTTGAGCGGACAAGGAGCTCTTCAGCAAAAAAAGTCATCGGTCCAAGGAATCCATCTTCAAAACAGCCTTCATCGTCATCACTAAAGGGAACCGAATCAACATCCAAGCCAAGCAGGCAGAGTAGGGGAAAAAAGAGGAGGAGCTGAAACCTGAGAAAATGGACAACACCAAACCAACACCCGAGTAGCCGAAGATCCATACAATCACTCCACTATCACCATCCCAATCCGTCTTATGCACAAAAATATTTGACCAAATGGGGTCTTATTATGATGCGAAAGGCGGAAAGGGCAGAGGAGGAGGAAGTAAGAAACTTGGGCCACATGAGGGAAGAAAAAAAGCACAAGGGGCGAGAAAGGAATCGTCGTAAGAGAAAAACAGAAAGAACCATAGAAAGGGAAACAAAAGAGAACCAGAGGGAAGGAGAAGAAGGAATGTGCTTCATATCACTGGAGAAGGCGGTAGAAGAGGAAATCATAGGGTAAGGAGATTGGCGATTGAGGGGACAATGAGGAGAGAGATAGGAGAGAAAGGGGCTCACCGGAAGCCTCTAAGAAAGGGGTCGAGCAGAGATTGAAGCAGCGGTGGAGAACTGCCTCGCACCGCAATAGGACGACTAGAGGGAGGTAGTGGCGGCACTGGGAAACCCTAGCACGATGGTAGGGAACCCAGAGACTCGGGATACATGAAGGAAATATTGAAAACAGTAGTCAAATAATTATTATTAATGTATTGATTTATATTAATGTATATTTTTATTTCATTTAGTATTACTAACATAATATTTATTTAATTATATAGAAAGAATATTTTTCTCAGGATGAAATGATTTGTTCAACAACCCATAACATTGGTGGAAAATTTTTAGAGGGGATCATGTGCATCAAAATATGAAATATTAATGTTTTTGAATGATTGTTGGGTAATTTTAAATGAAATTATACATATAAATATAAATTTTAACAAAATTAGTAGTTTTGTTTGTATATAACATGGGTTTAAATATTTATATTATTGATGTCAATTAAATGTATATTTTATTTGTTTAAAATTATAGAATTATCTAAAATTATAGGTTGTATATATTTTTTTTTAAATTTCATGGTAGAAATTAAGGTTGTGTTGCTATATTATCAACACATTGCATGCAGAAAGGCATTAATCAATTCTATTATTAGCGCTGATAAATGGCCCCCTATATCATCCCTATGACTAACAAAAAAAATTTAGTGTTGTTATACGGCGATTTGTGCACTGTTATATGCTATATGTGCAGCGGTGTATTTCAAATCAATATAAATTTTCATCCGAGGGTCCATTTAGGCACCTTCAAATGTCATTTTGAAGCCTACAGAAAAATATATTACATTGAGATTAAGGAACATTGAGTACTTATTTTTTTAGTTAAAAAAGGCATATAAGTCCATCAAAACAATTATTTTATTTGGTAAGCCATATTTTATCATCATTAGATGAAATTTCAACATTATTTAAAACATGTTTCTTGTTTTTTACTAGTGACTAAATTTATTCCCAATGCTATATCCACATGAATGCTCTGGTGTTGAAATCATAAAGAATTTTAGTTTTAGTGTTTTCTATAAATAAATAAATAACCACAAACACACATATATTTGTATATATTTACATATAAAAATATATTTCTATAAGTAAATATTTAAACATATTGAAAAATTAACCCAAGATTTATCTGATTATTTTTCCCTGATAATTGATGGTTTTATCAGCACCAGGAAAATTATTATAAAACTAATGATGATAAAATTTTCCATTATATAAGATTTTTCTAGCACCTATAAAAAAGGCCAACATTATAATAACTCTTACAACATCTGGATGAATTATAGCACTAAAAAAGGACAATCTATATTACTATGTAGGATGAAATCTTGTTAACTCTATATATGTAGAAATATAATAATGATATGTGGGAGTTTTTTCCTCTATAATTTTCTTTGTATTCTTGTTTTTGTCAATTATATTTTTATTTCCATTCATCATCAACATTCAAAAGCTCAATACCTCCTTCCATCGATGATGTACTTTTCCATTGATTGATCCCTTTCTTCTTATTTTAAAATCCATTATTGTTTCAAGGAATGTTCAATCTATTTCAAAACACATTATCATCCCCAACATGTGGCTAGGTAAAATGTTCATTTAATTTACAAAAAATATTTTCAATGGAGGCATTTTACACTCTATATTTCTGGATAAATTACTTCACATGTATTATGGATGCTGACATGCATCTCGATATATTTGGACATGGTGTGATGATTAAAGTTTGCAATCATGCTTCCAATAACGAATATGATAAATCCCTAATATTCCTTCACCACTAGATCTATTATGAACTAAATAAGGAGCAATGGATGATGAAGGATAATCTAGTGTTATGGAAATAACTCAATGAGCGATATGATCACCTTCAACGGGTAATTTTACAAAGTGCGTGATATATGTAGATCCACATATGATTGCATGATTTTAAGTTGATAAGTGAATACATCTCCTCAATGTTTAAAATATAATCAAAATTAAAATAATACAAATAAAATATCACTTATAATTATTTTATAAAAAACATACTCTACATTCCATGCCTTGAATGATTTTCTACAACAACAATATCATGATAACAGTATTCACTTCAAAACATAAGGCCAAGAGAAACACTATAGTATAGATTTGTCAGCACAATAAAGTGATAACAATTAAAGCCCCCATAAAATACCTAGTCTTTTATCAGTGCTAGAAAAGCGATGATAAAGTGACCCTTTATATGCGGAAAAAGATCCTATCAAATCCAAATTTTTCTGTACTTCTTTAATCATTAATAATTGTTACCTATTATCCATGATTTTATTTCTCCTGGATAATGGGATCCATTATCATTCATAAAAATATCACTAATAAAGGGGGTCCATTATCAGTGCTAAATTAGTTCTATTAAAGGATCCTTTTTTCAATGATTTTTATAGTGTTGGTAAAGGAAACATTTATAAGTTCCATTACTAGTACTGATAAATAGACACTCTGGTGTAATGTTCTATTAAAATTAAAACACACAATTATAGTAAAAAGAGGGAGTAAGTATAGGAGAAAATATAGTATTTAATTGAAATAAAATTTAAACCACAAATACAAGAAAAATTCTATATTATAAATATTTCAAAATTGGTTTGTACAATTACATTATTATGTAAAATTTATCAAATATATTCAAATACATCAATGTTTCTTTCCTTTTTCTCCAAATCCATAGTCACGATATTAGTTGCTGAAGAAAACACTCCATCTCAAGAAAAATAATGCCTCAATAAAGGAAAATAATTTTAATGCTAGTAATAATATAATGAATTAAATAAAGCATAAAGTTTCCATTTTTAACTAAAAAATATACATTGAGACATACAATTTACACCATATATTGGATTGAGTTGTTTTTTATTCTAAAACTTAAAAACATTTTATTTTATTATCAAAATTAGTTTTTCTTGAATTTTATCACATTCATGGTGATAAAAGACACACTTTGGATGTGATCCAATTCAAGAGAACCAACATTTTGATAATAAATAATAAAATATCACACTATTTTTTATTCAAATTTTAGTATTTACTCTATGAAAATTTACTAAATTAGAATAAGATAAAAATGATAATAAAATTAATAAATTTATAACAGATAAAAAAATGAGAAAACAATGTCATCTTTTTATGCTTAGTTTTTCTGAGGTGATGCCCATTTTAAACTAAAATGACACTTTTATATTGAAAACATTCACTTCGAGTCATAAATATGAAATAGTGTGTAATATTTACGTTTATTTAATTTCTACATGTGTGAAATGAATTATAAATTGTTGTACTAAGGTTTGAAAATAATACATGATTTTTTCTCAGTTTTTTCTAGTGATGTGTGTTTCAAACTAAATTGACACCGTTTTATTAGAAATAAAAACATTTAATTTTACTGGTCATATCATGTGTCATATTGATGTGAGGTTAATTATTTCATGTCCAAAATGAATTATGGACTCTTTTCCTAATGTTGAAAAACAATCTAATCTTTTTTTATCTTTTTTGCCTATTTTATGGGTGTTTTAAACAAAAATAGATCTTTTATATTGAAAACAAACTCATAGAGTAATTTTGACCACATCATGTGTCATATTGATGTGATTTCAATTCCTACACAACAAATATTAATTATGGATCATTTTTCTATTGTTTGAAAACAATCCATGCTCGTTTGACTAGTTATAGTGATGTGACAGTTATTTTAAACTAAAAGGTGACTTTTATATTGAAAATACTCACTACAATTCATATCAACCCCTTTTGGAATCAGATTGATATATAATAAATTTTTACCATAACAAATAAATTTTCATTATTTTCCTAAAATACAAAAACAATTCGGGATCATTTTCCTGGTTTTGGCTATTTTGTTCTTGTTTTAATCTAAAATTGCACTGTATTATTGAAAAAACTCACTTCAGGTCATACAGAGTAAATTCATTTTCAGGATGATCTGTTTTCAATTCCTACACATTATAAATTAATTATGGATAATTTTACTATTGTTAAAAAACACACCAATACCTTTTGTTTGGTTTTGGATTTGTGATGTTTTCAACTAATATGTCTATTTTATATTGAAAACATATAGTTTGAGTCATATCAATTCCATCGCGTGTCTGATTGGTATGTGGTCTATCCCTATATGTGAAAAATGAATTATAGACCATTTTCCAAAAGTTTGATTACAATATGAGTTCTTTTTTTGGTTATGGAGAATTGATACATGTTTTAAATTAAAATGACACTTATAAATTTAAAACTCGCACTTTGAGTCATACCGAACACATATTATGTCGGATTGACATGTGGTTGATTCTTACTCATAAAATATCAATAATAGATCATTTTCCTAATATTTGGAAAAAATCATTCTCATTTTCTTTGTATAGGGTATATGACATGTGTTCAATCTAAAATGACACCTTTATATTGTAAACACACACTATGAGAGATATTGGTCACATATTGTGTTAAAATGATATGAGATTAAGTCATATATTTTAAAAATGAATTAGGGAACATTTTTGCAATGTTTGAAATTAATCTAATATCATTTTATAACATTTTCCATATTTACGGGTATTTTAAACAACAATGACACATTTCTATTGAAGAAATACACAAACAATCATACAAACCAAATCAGGTGATGAATTCACAAGAATACAATTCCTACATATCAAAAATGTATTATGGGTCATTTTCCTAACATTTGAAAATAATTCAATATCGTTTTATTAGTTTTTTCGACTTGATGTGTGTTTTAATCTAAAATGGCACATTTTTATTAAAAACATGCACTTCAAGTCTCATTGGCTTCATCGTGTATCATACTGATGTCATGTCAATTCCAAAACACCAAAAATGTATTATTGATTATTTTATTAATTATTTAATATATTATCAAAAAAATTCTAAAATTTGGAATTTTGATGTGATTTTTTAACTAAAATGGCACTTTGATATTGAAAACCAGTATATAGAGTTATAAGAACCACATCGAGTGTTTTATTGATATGTGGTTGATTTCTACTCACAAAAATTGTATTATATATAATTTTACTAATTTTTTAAATTAATATAAGCTCATTTTATTGATTTTTTATTAGATGATATTTTTTAATCAAAAATTAAACTTTTATAATAAAAAACGTACTTGACGTTATACTAATCACATATTAAGGCGTTTTGGTGTTTGGTTAATTCAAATATGTGAAAAATGTATCATGGAATTTTTTCCTAAAAATTGATAATAATATGTGCTTTTTTATAATTTTTTTCAATACAACACATGTTTTAAAATAAAATAAAACTTTTATATTGAAAACATGCACTTTTAGTCATATCGACCACAATGAGGGTCAAATTAATATGTGGTTAATTCCATCATGTCATAAAATTACTTATGGATCTTTATCATAATATATTAAAACAATCGTATTTGTTTTCTAGGATTTGACCATGTCACTTGTGTTTGGAACTAATGTGAAAAATTAAAAAAAACAAGTATTAGATAAAAAGGATAGGGAAATTAAAGAAGATAAAAGGAGAAAAAAATTAATACATATGTAGGGGAGGTCACCTATTTTTGATGACTATAAACATTCTGAGACCATGTATTCTATCCATTAATTTATATAAAAAATTATTTCCTCCATTACACTTCTCCTTGACAAAAAAAATAATATATAATAATTAATATAACTACCAATTTACATCCTAAGGGCATCTCTAAGGTCATAAACCGAACCAAATCAGATAAATAATAAGTAATCACTAAAAGTTTATGTAAGCAAGAATTCAGATTCCATTTTCTATATCCACTAATCTCTAAAAAAATTTACTACATAAGAGTACATAGATTACTGGTAATTCATCTATTACTAAGAATATATATTCAAACAAATGATTAATATATTATTTAGAGAAATTTTAACTACCATAGAAAATTTCTTATTCATGGATGCTAGTCTTTTGATGGTATATAATATCTTTCATAAAGATTCATGTATAATTTCCAAATTTTTTGTTTTTTTCGTTCTTCGTACACTGCAGAGGCATTTAAATAAAATGTGTACTTTTTTTGAAATATGTCATGATTGTTAAATATTTCCACATATATCGTAATCTTTTTATATTTGATGAAAAAAAGGCTTCATATGTTTTGTCACCAATCCTATAACATGATTTAACATATACTTATATATATCCATATAATAACAAAATTATTGTTAAAAAATATGACATATAATCTGATTATTATCTATAATATTTTGATTCTAGTTCATCAGAAATTCACAATAAAAATCATGTGTGGTCAGTTTGAGGTAATTTTATGAATTGTATCAAAAAAATAAACATTGGGATATCCAAATTGATTGCGATCAAAATATAGTTCTTCTTATGAAAACAAAAAGGAGTAATAACATAAGAAAAATATATTTTTAATGTATATATTAAATATTTAAACCCTTTCATTGTAGGAATAAACGAGATTATTTATTCTATTTATTTCTTCTCATTTTTCGTTGTTATATTTTCTTTTCTTATTATTTATTTCAGATAACTCCAATAAAATTATTCCATAAAAATGATTCAAGTTTTACTGATTCTATGACATGTTTTATACATTTTCCCATTATACAGTATTAAAGTAAATTCCTATTGAAATTATGAATAGACATTAAAATTATTGAATATAGATGATTATTTTTGGAAAAAGGGATTAGGAAAAATGTACCTCAGGAATATATTCACAAATGAGACTCCCAAACATTAAAACATTAATGTTTCTTTTATACTCTTGAGACCAACAATGTTTGTAAGGAAAAATACAAATATTTATTTTTCATACTGACCATATGAAATTTCAATATCATTTAATGTTATGTCTACATAAACATGTACTATTAATATATGATTTAGTGGAACAAGTGTGGATAAGTTACTCTTAGAAAGTCCTTTTTTTTCATGGTTGATTCCTTGGAATTTCTTGATCTAAACATTATTTTACCAATCATTTTAAGAATCTTTAATACCATACCTCACTTAAGACCACATTTAATCAATTGTTACATGTTTTTACTTGAAAAACTATTTTAATAACATAAAACTTGAAAACTTATATTTTTAGATGACCATTCTATAAATGTTCAAATAGAATTATTGACTATTTTAATATCTAGATCCTCAAGTGGAATAGGAAACTCAATAATCTTCTCTTGAGATACGTCAATCCCTACTCTCCTATGATCTTTTGGGAGTAATTTTTTTGTAGGATGTCTATTGGGGTATTATACACCATACCCCACACAACATAGTTGTATGTGGGTGATTTTAGATATAAATCACATATAACATCAGCATAATGAATTTCAGTAATATAAAGTTAACTATGTTGTTTGATTCACCTTTAGGTGATAGAGAAATAAAGATATTGATTACATCAGGTAGGGTATAAAGTTAAGTTTATTAAATAGTGTGAAATCTACTGGGGTAATTTGGATTTTCATGTTTTGAACATTGTTAATTTTTTTCTCTTGGATCCTTTTGCATATATTTGTCTTCTTAACTAAACCATAGAAAAATATCTTGGAATGAATCTATTTATTCCTGCAATCCTTTCATCATCTGAAATGTATCATCTTGAGGATTTTTATTCTTGAAATATTTTCATCGAGACACTCCAAAACCTACACCTCTAATTCAACTATATTTTTTATGCCACTTCATAATCACTAAAGGTATTTTTTCTTCTGGTATGGTCACTACTGATTCATGTGTATAAACCGTATAAAAATCTTATGAAAATAAATAGATATTTTTATAAAATACTATTAAATGTAATAACAAATTACAATACATCCAACATACCAATGGGTTACACAATTAAAAAAACATTCCATCAACTAATTTACCCTCATTATTTACTCAGACCTCATTTCATTGAACATGATTTTGGTCGGAAGTGGATTAAGATTTTGATTAATTAATCTACATATAAACAAAGGAACAAATATTATTTAATATCACATAAAATCATTATTTTATATTTAAAAAGAATTCCATTTTATTCTATAATGATGTGTACCCAATCCATGATTTTTGATAGGGCTACATTGGTTTTGATGCACATTTTATATTTTCAACATCCATTTATATTTCATAAGTTAAATTTTTTGAATAAAATTGCAGAAAATAAATAATGTAAAAAAATATATTATCTACCAAAATAAACCTCAAATGTTTTCTCATGTAAATGATGGATGAAATAATTCCTTGATTCCTACATTATAATGTGAACATAATTGTCTTGTGGTTGGAGATTTACATTCACCTCTGCTTTCCTAAGATGAATATTGTAGAGACCCAACGCTTGACATACATTGACATTACATTAATTTTTCGGAATACATAATTCATGACAAAAACAGACACCCAAAGATCGTATTAGTTTAGTGTCTTTGGAAACTCGGAACATAATATTCTATTCATGGTGAAAGATATTCAACATCTCCCATAAATATCTTCCCCTTTTGTTTTCTTACCTAAAACCTTTCTTTATATCCCGGGGAAAATAAAACACATAAAGGTTGAGCTCAAATGCTCAGTAAGGGAAAACATTGAGAACATAAAAACAATCCATAAACATTTGAACATAGAAACATGACCATAAAGCATCAAAATCCTGAGAAATGACATTATTCTGTGCAGTACATAAGGCATAGATCATATAAAAAAATTATTCACGATAAAATGACATGGAAATAAAACATGTAATTGTAGAAAACCATTAATCACATGATATGACTTCCATGGTATCCAAGGCATTGCTGCCAAGACCATCATAGTGGACAATGTCCATTACTGAACCAGGTTTACTTGTCGTTCCATCCCTGTATTACTGAACCAAATTTACTCTTCATGCCAGCCATATCTATCTCATGAGACATAAATCTTTACCCAATTCATTTGAGGGAGATATAGGTTCCACCCATCTCAGAATGAAACCATTCTTATGTGTTCCACAAAATCCTAAATCATACCTCATAGCATAACCCATGTAATAAAAATTGGATTCTTAAATATCATGCCACCATAACATAATCCATATAACATAAAAGGACTTCATGAAAATTATTCCATCATAACATAATCAAATACATGTAATAATATGGATTGAAATAGAACCCTATATTATCTTAGATGGAAAATTATTTTGATTAAACACTTGAAATGAGTTTTTGAGGAAAATATCCTTTCTTCTTGAAAATAATATTATTTTCTCAAAATGCCGTGAAATCTTAAAAGAAAAGAAGTTAATTGAAAATAAACAAGAAAAAATATGAATGAAGCTTCATGGAAATAATTCTCTATGAAATCTAAAAATCCGTTCATGCCGTATATGTTAAAAAACATTCTACTTGTACATTTTCCAAAAAAGTCAAAAAGTAAATCGTATGGTAAACAAAATAAATATTCCTTCTATTCAACATAGTAAAAGTAAAAAAGGGGTAAAAATGACATTAAACAAACATAAATTAATAGTTAACATTTTATGAAAACATTTTGAGAAAACATTTACATGGATGATAAATATAACCCCAGTAAATACTTATGAATAAACAATCTCAGATAAGAATGAGATTGAATAATTTTCCCTTACCTTATTCCAATATCTTCCATATGTGAATGAGACTCATTTATAGTGGGTTTGAACATATTATTAACTTGTAACAGAACCAAAATAATATTTTGGATATCATATATGATTCACTTACAACTTAATATTACCCATTCATTTATCAATTCAATGTTAATGCATTGTTCTGGGTAAAGTCATTTCTCGTGTCTTATGTGTTTTGACATGTAATTATTAATATGATTACATAAATCATGATTACTTTCTTCCAGAATGTAAAACATGATTTATATATAATATATATTCATAATATAAATATATATAATAGATCGATAAATGGAACGAAATACACCATTCATGGAGACGGTAGACCGTACGTACGCATGAACACAGTTTTCGTTTCCTTATTAAATTGAATGGATGAAATTATACAAAAGTAGAGTATCATTATTATTTCATAAATCTTTTTATTATTTATTATATATACTTTACAATCATTCTTGAATGGTTTACATGGAGAATGAATGTCATCACGTCGTGGAGATGGTAATCCATACGTACACACAAGCGATGATATTGTTTCCATAATTATTGAATGGAATTAGAGTGGATGATAATATATATCATAAATAGTATGATGTCATAATTATCATATATCTTTATTATTTACACCATTATACCCATCCATGTAAGGTGGTGGTGGAAAACATATTACACCACGGCGTGGAGACGATATTTCGTACGTACGCACGCGCGACAGTGATTTCTTTTTCCTTAGGATGGATAGAACGTGAAATAGGGTTGTTTCATATTTATAATAACATATAAGTTTATGAGTGATACTGATGTTATTAATTTATTATGAAACAACAAAATAATAGGATGTAGAAGAAGAAATGAATTTGAAATAATCGGTATAGGATATTACCTCTTCTTCAACGCGCCTCTTCTAAACCTCTTCTTAGGGCACTAAATTTGGTCTTTGAAGAAGACCAAGACATCTGGTATGTTTCTTGGGAAGTGTATAAGTGAAAATATCTGGTTTTGGACGATAATGAAGGCTCAAAATGGTGTGAGGAGGAGAGGGAGGAGGTGCCCTTTTATAAGGGGGGAGAGGGGCTCCTTTGGAAACATAAGAAATATTAATTTATAACAAATTCAAACCCCATATAAAAACCACCAAAAATTACTCAAATCCTATTAATAGATGATATAGGGTAGTATTCTCAGTGAAAAATAAAGTTTAGACATTTTTTTAATTTATTTTAAACATTTTCAACTTGATTTATCCTTATTTTATTTATTTAATTTTATTTGTGGTAATAATATTCTAAATTCTAAATTATTATAAATAATTACTTCTGTGTTGTGAATTTTCCATAATTTTATACTTTATGAAATTTCAAACCATATTAATTTAAATTTATAATTTTTAAATATTTTTTGTGATTTTTTGACAATTTTATAATATGGTATTTTTATAAAATAATAATAGTGTCAATTTAGAAACTATTCAATTATTTGAATTTAAATAAAATCCACAGAGAATATATATTCAACCCAAAATATTTTTTAGATTACATACATAACATATTAATCTAGAAAATTCTTGGATCACATTAAATAGTTCATATAATATTTATTTTATTTTTTTAAAACCATTTATTTGGTATTTCTCTTAATAAAATAATTTCAAAATTACTATTATATCATCATTAATGATAATTATTTAGTCCCTAAAAATTCAAAATAAATTTAAATGATGTATATAATTTTATTATAGTTTTGGAGACTATTTATGTTTATATTTTTATGACGGTTATCACTAAATTAAAATTATTACACTAATAACATTTAAGAGAGTGACATGTAGTCACTTTCTATGGTTTTATTAATAATTATGTCATTTTCATGGACAAAAGTCCATGAAATTAATCTTTTACAACCCTTAGGGGACATTGGTTGACATATATTCATCCAATAGATTTTTATAAGGTGTTAGGGTAATTTTATAATGTAATATTTACACTTAATTACCCGATTTACCATTAACTATGGAAAATTAAATTTACCGTAGTAATAATTCATAAGGTCTGAAAATAAAAAGTATCTTATTTAAATAATTTATACCCACTAATTAAAAATATGGAATCCATTTTTTCAAGTCCAATACACAGAAGTTTGAGAAATTAAATTAAAATTAATCCTGTTGTCTAAAGAAAATGGGTTTTTGTTTAAAACTTGGCAAAAGATTGAATTGATTTAACCTACGAATTCAATCTAAAATAAATTCTAATGAAATACATTATATTAAATGGTAAAAATATATTATATTTATACTTTAAAACCAATCAATATTATAATTTAACCATATAAATTATTATGATGAAAAAAGATGCTTTTAATTAAAATATAGCATGTTTTTACTATTTACTAAAATATGAATGTTATCAAAATAATATGAAAATTTTATCCAAAGTAAAATTTTATATCCTGATTCAAAATAATAATTTTATTTTGTCAAATAAAACATATAAACATGTCAAAAACTAGATTTAATAAGGATGTGCCATCAAAATATGGTAAATCTCCATTTTTTGAAAATTACTTATTTTATAAGAAAAATGTATTTCGTTCTCATACCATGTTCTAGAAAAATGGGTAAGATGAATAATAATGTTATTAAATTCAAAAATTAGTTAATACTATTCATAACGGTTAGTTTATAATAATATTATAACAATATATCTTTATTTAGTGAAACCCTGTATTGCGTACTACACAAGCTATCAAGAAAGGTCGTGATTGCGTGTAATTCAAGACAAGTCAGGGCTGAATGTGGAGCAAGCTCCCTTCAGTGTTGCGTATAAAATAATCAAAACTTATTTCATTTATACATTAAAAAATATATATACTTAATGTTACATAGAATAATTTCTACAAAATGAACATGAAATTGTGTGTAACATGAGCCAAGAATAGTGTTGCGTATACTGGAAGCTTACACGGTATTCCGTATACCACAATATAATATTGATGTAGTGTAAAACCCAAGAAATTAAAGAAATTAAAGGGAATATTTCTCAAAAAAATCTTGGGGTGTTACATTCTACCCCCTTTAAAATTAATTTCCCCCTCAAAATTCGTTGGGGTTGTAAATTATTTACAACTTGAATGTTACATTCATAGAAACTCACATCGTAAAAAGGAGTACTAAAATATAATTTTAAAAAGTGAAGTATGAAATGTAACGGTCACACAATGTAACTCAGCACTGGGTTTCCACAAAAGAGAATATAGGTGAAAATAAAGATTTGGATGAGAAATATAACCATCATGTTCTGATGAATAGTTCTATATATCATGGCTATGAAAAAGTCAACAATCACAAAGCCATAAATTTGTGATGATCTAAGGTACCATCTAATTCATCCTATACGAGGGCACTAGGACAAAATTTTGGTTTTTAAGATCATTTCCATAAAGTTGATGAATTAAAAGAAATACTTACAAGATTTTGGTGCAATCTCACCATTGTTCATGCCTTGAACAATTTCTACTTCATCTCTTTAAGAAATGAAGTTGAATGTGTCATTTGTAAAGTGTTAAAAGATCATGTGATTGAATGATAGGTCATTCCATCTGTCTCAAACATAAAGTTAGAAAAAGTTATATACATAAGTCCATCTATGGTGTGATTAATCGTATATGGTTCCAAAAATGGACTTATACTTCATCTATCATCCTGCTTAATAAAATAAAACTAGTTCAACTAACCAGGATCTTCATTTAGGAAAGTGGTAGATAACAAAGGCCTGTCGCACTTCAGTTGTGGGTTCGATTCCCTCAACCCTGTCCGACACAATGTGTTGTCTCCCGTCCTGCAGGTTGTCCTTTTTCTAAAGCTACACTGTTATAAAATTACAGAAATAATATCAAAAAAAGATCTGGACTTAAACAATACTATCTGATTTCCAACATAATACATTCCAATCTTTTGGATTATCCAAAATACTTCTTTCTAAACTCATAGTATAAAGAAAACCATTACTAGAAAAGTCATATAACAGGCATGTGAATACCATCATTTATCCCCATATATCATAAGATATATCTTGTTGATCACATTCCAAACATGTAAATACTTTAATCATGTATTCTATTGAAACATAAATTACCATAGAACCTTAGTGAAAATAGGAATTATGTAAAAAGGTAACTCTTTCCACATACCAAAATCCCAAAAATTCAATATACTCAATCCATATTATCACTTTGACATTATATCAGTCATGAGCTCATGAATACTATGAACCATATTATTTTCTTTGTATCCCTTCATTAAGTGCATTTCATCTGCTTTACAAAATATATTTCAATCGCTTTTCATGGTTGTCGGTACCATAAAATTATTGAAAACCACAATATATGAATACATAATTATTCCCATATTCCACGATACTACAACATTATTTTGGAAACCCATTACATAAAAACATTATCATTCCACCACATCATTTTCATATTCAACATCGCCAATAGTGATTGCATGTGACTTACTGTTGTCCTTTGTCATAAGATGTTGTTGATGTCGATCATAATTAACCCTTGGATTAGGGTATTGATTAGAATTATTCTACATTTCCTTTCACTTGTATAATTGAAGTGTTTTTGGTGCATTCTCTGCAGTCTTTTCTTTATTCACATCATTAGCTACCATTTTTTCATTAATTCGACATTCAGATGCTTGATGTCCTTCTTTTCCACACTTAAAACATTTTCTAGTCCCTTTGAGACAATCACCACCATGCTTCCTCCCACACTTTGAGCATAAAGAAAAAATTTGTCCTCGTTTCACCATAGTTTTCATATTTTTCCTTCAACTCCATCCTTCGTTTCATGTCAAAACCATGAGATGGGCATGTAACACCAACTTCCAGTTCTACCTTGATAGCACAACACACAATTTATTCATAACTACTAAAGTCTCTTATAGCTAATTCCTTTCGAAAACATGGTTTTAGGCCATTGAAGAATCGATCAACTTTTCTTTCAGGTTGGATTATAAATCCAGATGGATCCCTTGCAAGCCATGTAAAATTCACCTCGTATGTACCAATAGATTCGTCGTCCTTTTTCTTAAGCTCAACGAACTCCTTTTCCATCTTCATTCGAAGAATATGAGGAACGTACTTATTGAAAAACAAGTTCTTGAACTTGTCCCATTCCATTGATTCAATTTCATCTTGGGGCCTTGTATTCTTAATTAGAGTCTACCACTGTTCTGATTCACCATCTAAATGGTAAACAGCAAGAATGAATTTTTCATCTTCCAAACATCAATGTTTGGAAATGAACATTTCAATGTTACTGATCCATTGTTCAGAAACAAGTGGATTAGAAGACCCACTGAAAGAAGGAGGATGTTTCCTCATGAAGGACTCAATAAAATACTGTTCCGTTCTCTTCTGATTTGGATGTCTAGAATGATAAATAGATTATGTATGTATAGCAATAAGTTTTTTCACTCTATCACCCATAACATTGGTTTTTTCAGGAGTAAAATCATTTCTTTTCCCATTACATTGATAAACATGGTACCTTTGGGTTTCAGCCATCGTCTAAAATCCAAAAAGAATAGTTTAAGAGGAAACAATCATGCTAGGAAAACAACATAATAAAGGGGGAGTACTTTCAACATCTAACATCTTATGTTTAATTATATTTTCGATACCATAATCCTATGAATATAACCTATAACGGTACTTAACGTTAGGGACATCCCTAGACATACCTTAGAAATATCTCTAGGGATCTCACTAATGTTTTCGCATCCTAGTTTCCAAAGGTTGACTGAACCTTCACTCTGATACCAACTGTAGAGAAAAAATTCTTGACATACATGGACATTACATTACATTTGTGGAATACTTAATATATGATAAAGACATATGCCCAAAGACCATATTATTTTAGTGTCTTTTGAAATCAGAACATAATCTTCAAATCATGGTGAATGATCTAAAACATCTACCATAAATATCATCCCCTTTTGTTTTCTTACGTAAAAAATTTCTTTATACCCTGGGAGAAAGAAAACATATAAAGGGTGAGATAAAATTCTCAGTAAGGGTAAACATGGAGAACATAAAAACAATCCATAAATATTTGTAAATAAAAACATGAACATAAAGCATCAAAATCTTGAGCAATGAAATAAATCATGGCAGTACTTAAGGAATAGTTCATAAAGAATCATTAATCATGATAAAATGGCATGGGAATAAAACATGTAATTGTGGAAAACCATTAATATCATGATATGATTTCCATAGTATCCAAGGCTTTTCCGCCAAGACTATCATAGTGGACAATGTCCATTACTGAACCGGGTTTACATGTCGTTTAATCCTTGTATTACTGAACTAGATTTACATGTTGTTCCAGCCATGTCTATCTCATGAGATGTAAATCATTACCCAATGCATTGGAGGGAGATATATGTCCCACCCATCTCATAATGAAACCATTCTTATGTGTTCCACAAAATCATAAATCATACTTCATAGCGTAACCCATGTAATAAAAATGAGATTCTTAAACATCATGCCACCATAACATAATAGATATAAGATAAAAGGACTTCATGAAATTAATTCCATCATAATAGAATCAAATACATGTAATGATATGGATAGAAACAGAACCCTATATTATCTTCGATAGAAAATAATTTTGATAAAACAGTTGAAATGAATTCTTGAAAAAAGTATCCTTTCTTCTTGAAAATCATCTTCTTTTCTCAAAATGCCGTGAAATATTAAATGAAAGGATGATAATTGAAAATAAACATGAAATATTATAAAGTAATCTTAATGGAAATAATTCTCTTTGAAATTGTAAAAATTCAATCATGTCGTATAAGTGAAGAAACAATATCCTCATACTTTTTCCCGAAAAGTCAAAAAGTACATCGTATGGTAATCAAAAGAAAGATTCCTTCCATTCATCATAGTAAAATTAAAAAAGGTGTAAAAATGACTTTAAACATACATCTAATAATAGTAAACATTTTATGAAAACATTTTGAGAAATCATGGACATGCATGATAAATATAACCACAGTAAATACTTATGAATAAACAATCTCGGATAAAAATGAGATTGGAATAATTATCCCTTACCTTATGTACAATTTCTTCCATATGCATCCGAGACTCTTGTATAGTAGTTTTAAACAAATTATTAACTTTTAATAGAACCGTAATAATATTTATGATATCATATATGATTCACTTACAACTTTATATTATCCGTTCATTTGTCAATTCCATGTTAATGCATCGTTTTGGGTAAAATCATTCCATTTGTCATACGTGCTTTGACATGTAATTATTCATATGATTACTTAGATCAGGCTTACATACTTCTTGGTTGTAAATCATGATTTATATATAATATCTATTCTGAATATAAATATATATAATAGATCGATAAATGGAATTAAATACTCCGTTCATGGAGACAGTAGACCGTACGTATGCATGAACGTTGTTTTTGTTTCCTTATTAAATTGAATGGATGTAAGTATAAAAAAATCCAGTATCATTATTATGTCATATATCTGATTATTATTCAGTATATGTAATTTATAATCATTCATGAATGGTTAACATGGAGAATGAATGTCATCACGTCTTGGAGACGGTAATCCGTACGTACGTACAAGCGATGATATTGTTCCCATAATTACTGAATAGAAATGGAGTGGATGATAGAATATATCAGAATCAGTATGATGTTATAATAATCATATATAGTTATTCTTTACACCATTATACCCATCGATGTAAAGCTGTGGTGGAAAACATATTACACCACAGCGTGGAAACGGTATTCCTTACGTACGCACGCGCAGTGATTTCATTTTCCGTAGGATGGATAGAAGGTGAAATAGGGTTGTTTCATATTTATAATAACATATCAGTTAATGAGTGATACTGATTTTATTACTTTATTATGAAACAACAAAATAATAGGAAAGTAGAAGAAGAAATGAATTTTAAAAAATCGGTAAAGGATATTACCTCTTATTCGACGTGCCTGTTCTAAACCTCCTATTAGGGCACTATAGTTGGTCTTTGAAGACTAATAAGACCTATAGTATGTTTCTAGGGAAGTGGATAAGAGAAATTGGCAGGGTTTGGACATGCATGAAGGCTCAAAATAGTGTGAGGAGGAGAGGGAGGAGAGGGGCACATTTGGAAACATAAGAAATATTAATTTGTAATAAATTCAAAAAAGACTTAAAACCCACCAAAAATGACTCAAATCCGAAGAATAGATGATATAGGGTTGTAATATCATTAAAATATAAAACAAAGACATGTTGGGTGTTAATTTTAAACATTATCAATTTGATTTATCCTTATTTTATCTATTTAATTTTATTTGTGGTAATAATATTCTAAATTTTAAATCGTTATAAATTATTACTTATGTAATGTGAATTGTCCATAGATAGATAATTTATGTTATTTTAGACCATATATATTTCAATTTATAATTTTTATATATTTTTTGGGAATTTTAAACAATTTTATAATATATTATTTTTAGAAAATAACAACTGTGTCAATTTTGAAACTATTCAATTATTTGAGTTTAAATAAAATCCCCAGAGAAGATATATTTGATAAAAAATATTTAATATATTAATAACATGTCATATTCATCAATAAAATTTGTGGATAAAATTAAATAGTTCTTATAATATTTATTTTAATATTTTTGAAAACATTTATTTGATATTTCTCTTAATAAAATAATTTCAACATTACTATTGTATCATCATTAATGATAATTATTTAATCACTAAAAATTAAAAATAAATTCACATGATGTAGATAATTTTATTTTATTTTTGGAGACAATTCATGTTCGTTGATTTATGATGTTTACCACAAAATTAAAATTATTAAACTTATATTATTTAAGAGAGTGGCATGTTGTCACTTTCTTTGGTTTTATTAATAATTATTTCATTTTCTTGGTCAAAAGTCCATTAATTTAATCTATTCTGATCCTTAGTTGATATGGGTCTAATTTTATTCATCCAATATAGTTTTATCAGGTGTTAGGGTAATTTTATAATATTATATTTTCCCTTAATTACCCGATTTACCTTTAACTATGGTAAATAAAATTTACCGTAGTTACTATTCATAATGCCCAAAAAATTAGCCTATTGACATAATTTGTACCCACTGATTCCAAATTTGGAATCCATTTTTCCAAATTCAATAAACAGATGTTTCATAAATTAAATTAAAATTAATCCCATTGTCAAAAAAAAATGAATTTTTGTTTAAAACATTACAAAAGATTGAATTGATTTAACCTAAAAATTCAATATAAAATCAATGAAAAAGTAATAAATTATATTAAATGGTAAAAATATATTCTATTTATACTTAAAATCCATTAAATATTATAATTTAACCATATAATTTATTATGATGAAAAAAGTTGTTTTTAATTAAAATATAGCGTGTTTTTACTATTCATTAAAATATGAAAGTTTTATGAATAATATGAAAATTTTATCCAAAGTAAATTTTAATATCTTGATTCCAAAGACGAATTTTATTTTATCATATTGAACTTATAAACATGTCAAAAACCAAATTTAATATGGGTGTGCCATCAAAAGTTGGGAAAACTGCATTTTTTAAAAAATACTTGTTTTACCTAAAAAATAAATTTTGTTCTCATACCTTGTTCTACAAAATGTGTAAGATTAATAACAATGTTATAAAATTCAAAATGTAATTAATAATATTCATAAAGGCTAGTTAGTAATAATATTATAACAATATATCATTGTTTAGTGAAACTTAGTATTGCGTACTACATAAGTTATCGAGGAAGGTCGTGATTGATTGTAATGCAAGCCAAGTCAGGGCTGCGTGTAGTGAAAGATCCCTTGGGTGTTGAGTATAACATAATAAAAACTTATTTCTTTTATACATTAAACAAAATATATACTTAATTTTTTGTAGAATAATTTCTACAATATGAACTTGAAATTGTGTGTAACACGAGCCAAGAATGTTGTCGCTTTTACTGCATGTTAACATGGTGTTGCGTATAGAACAAGCTACTCATTGTGTAGCATACAACACAATACATGAAAGAAATTAAAAATAATATTTCTCATTAAATCTTGTGGTGTTACATGTATAGAATGTATATCATAACAATACCTTAATATCATCCCAAAGAGATTCATTCATTATAGGTTGGAGATGGCACCAACAATATATATTAATTATATTATTAATTCTCATTGTGATCCCAACATTACTAATGAATATTGAATTGTTTGTGTCTATTTTTTAGTCGTGCTGATTCCAAAAAACCTAAAATTTCATATCTTACTTCTTACGATGATAATTTTAGTCAACATAGTTATGCTACATCATTCTGGTTTTTTCATATACTTGATATTGATTTCATAATAATTCCATAGTTATATTATCAACCACCAATTCATCCCTAAGAGTGGTAACACCATCATGTGATGAATTCAATGTTTTCAAGATTATTCAATCATTTAATTTATGTTATGTTAATATAGTAGAGAACACCTAATATTATGAGGAATATCAATGTATATTAAACGAAATAATTTATCCTCCACACTAAATTCTATTTATTTTCATTAAAAATAGAAGGGATTTGGATCCTCTATCAAGAATGAACAACGTCTCTTTATGTACCCCTCACATGTAATGGAAATATTCTACATTGGGATCACTATGAAATGATTATGATCTACAAATTAAAGTGCCATCCTCAATAGAATTTTTATCAATCCCAATGGTTTTTTTCACAAAAAGAACAATTGATAAATTATTTTTAATTGGAGTGAAGAAAGAAAATAATTTTACTACCTATGATTCCAATATGAAATGATTTTCCTTATACCATTCATTATTGAAATTAACCTTCCTGGATACCATTTCATCAACTCTCACTACACTGTTTTATCAAAAAACATTTCAACTAAAAATAAGAACATGAGGTTTTTTATAATATAATGTTTATATATATTTGATTTTGTTTAAATATGAAATATTTTGAAAAATTGTATTTCTGCCGTTGTAATTAGATATGCTAATTACTTCTTCCAAAATAATAACTCCATTATTTTTAATTATACAAGAGTTATCATATTATTTTTTATAGAATTTATATTCAATAATTAACGAACTAGTGTAAGATATAAAATTTTTATTTGGTCCCTTGACATGATATCGAATTAATTTAGCAATTGAATTTATATTTTCAGATAACTCCTTAAGAATATGATATCAAATCCATCCTATAAACATGTGTTTATGTATATATGATTTCCATCCATTATCCCTTGATGGATTAAAATCCCTATGAATTTATTTTTAGTATTCAATTTATGGATCAACATCTTCTCTGATATGTCAAATGTAAAGGTGTTATTTATCCCACTATATAATTTTAATTATAACAACATATCTTCCATAAATCACTTCACCAAAAATTTATACACTATGTAGAGATATAGAGATATTGATGTTATAGACATATGATATTTAATTAGTACAAAATCCAATATCATCATCAACACAATATCGTTCTACAATACAACCTTATGGATGAATTATATTCTTGATTCATCCTTTCAAAATATTAAAATACCATTTAATGGGGTACCTAAATATATAATGGGAAAGACTACATACTTGAACTTCCCTATCCAAGTGACCAATCAGTTGGAACATTATATCAATGAATAATGGTGGGAGGAACATATCTAATTCATATAACATGTCTTTTACCACCTTATTCATGATTTGAAATCATCACTCTATCTATAACATTACAATATATGGATTTAAAAAATACTCATAGTTTTGTTAATATATGTGTTTCATTTTTAGGTATAATGCAACATATATCATTGATAATGTAATATTTCTTCAAAACATGACAATTGTGGGATTTTAGTACCTATAACATCAAATTAGTTATTTACACGACATTATTGATATTTGGATGAATACCCATATCAAAAAATAATACCGTTAAAGAAAATGAAAATGTATTATTTTCCTAGTTACATAGAGTGAAAAATATTGGAGGAAGATATTTATTCCTCTTACCCTTCACTAGTGAAAACTATTCACCTATACCAATTTCAATCTCCTCCAACCTAGCATTGATTCCATATTTTGTTTTTATCAGAAAATTAAATATTGATCCAATAAAAATATAAAATAAATTTTTTTTTCTATGTACATGTCATCAAGAAAATGTATGATGTTCAAAAAATAATAATGTGTTAATTCAATGAAAATTAAAATATTGTTAAAACAAGTTATCATATTGTTTTTTGAAAATAGTTTATAAAAAATAGTTTCAGTATCTTTTTCTTTATAAAGAATTTTATCACCCATTAGTGGAGATGGTGTTGTACCATGTTCGATATTCCCATCTAATGCTACCATCCATTATCAGAATTTATTTTATCGAGGTAAAAATTAACATTGTCCTAAAAACACAGAAATTGAGTGTAATGACCCCACCCTAGTTACCCAAAGTCAGTGCATTATTATATAACATTGGTCTGATCCCATAAGATGATGTCATGAAAGACCGATTATTTTAGTATCCTTGGATGTAATAGATACGTACATATGTTTTACATAACATTAAAAAATTAAAAAAAACAACAGTGTGTCCCCTTTGAACTCACTCATATCCCTTAGAATATTCCTATAAGTTAATTGTAATATTATTCTTCATATCCTGGGAAAAATAAAACACAATATAGGGGTGAGGTTTGATGCTCATTAAGGATAACAATATAGTATAAACTATCATAAATAAGAAAAAAAAATTAAGGCTATGTATATGACAAAAACAATAGCATTATAAACCTAAACATCAGAATAATATGGAAAATATAAATCAAATAATTCCATTTAGTTATTAAAATGGATATTTTAGTAGTCGAAATATCACATGTAATATCAATAGCCAATTACATAATGAGGGAATGCATAATGTCGGACATCATAACCACGTAGTCAAGGCCTCATTCCAAGACTAAAAATATGTTTTTGTCAAGGCCTCATACCATGACACTAGTATGTCTCAAGATACATACCGATTCATTGAGAAGTTAATGTGGGCTCCCCACATCACTTACTAATTCTAATTCATTCCTCATTAGAAAAGGTTAGAACATAACATAAACATTCATATTAAAACTAGCATAAAAAATGTTAACACTTTAACCATAAATGATGAATGATATAAAATTTACTCATCCAAAGTCAAACATATCACAAAAACATCAATAAAATATGGAATATTGTATCATAATAAGTCAAATAAAAACAAGTGTAAAATATTTCAATGGATATTGACATAAATGAAATCAAAACTATTTGAGAGAAATATCTCATTCTATTTTACAATATTTTTAAAGTAACATAATTATAAAATAAAACATTTATTTTGAAAATATTCTTATAATATTATAAGGAAAGATTCAAAAATGTTATAATGACAGAAAATATCCTCCCCTTCCAAATACATAAAAAACATTCTTACCTAAATTTGTCGAAAAGGTCATAAATTACCTTGTTAGGAAAATGACATAAAGTTTCATTTTAGAACATTTTTTAAAAATTTAAACAAGGTTATAAATAAATATAAACCATATTCTAGGAAATTGTAGTAATTTTTTGAAATAAAATGTTACGAAACATAGATTTGGATGATAAAGAAGTCTTAGTAGATACTTACGTACAAACAACCTCAGATAATAAAGTTATTTTCAAATTAATCATGACATTGTACATTTCCATGGTCGAGGGTACATTAACCATCGATATATAAGTTAAATAATTGTTATTAAATTATTCAATTACCACATATATAAATATGATATCATATATGATATTCCAATATTGATTTGTTAATAATATTTCAGTTGTATGTTTGTTTCAGTTTTTAACTGATTCGTTTTCCATTATATGTTTTTTAACATATGTAATTTCGTTATGGATAGGATATATTTTATTCATATATATAATTATATTATGTTCTTAAACATTATTTGTATTCATAAAATTAATATTATTCTTGAATGGTTATGATGGGTAATGCATCCCATCATGTTCGGGGAGATGGTAATTTGTACGTACGCATGAGCAAAAATATCATTCTTTTGATGGTAAAATCATGTGTAATTGGATGGTATATCATATATAGAGAATAATTAACATGCTTTATTTATTATAAATTTAAATTATACTCACTATTATTCCCATCCAAATAATGGCGTGTTGAATAAAAAACTACACCACGACGTAGAGACACTAAGCCTTACGTATGCATGCATGCTGATATTGTCATTCATAAGATGGATAGAATAATGAATATTTTTGTACCATATTTATAATATAATCACAGTATGGAAAATTTATTGGTGTTATTATTTTTTTATGTAAACAACAACGAAAGAGGTTGTGGAAGAGGAAATGAATTTTGTAAGAGGTGATGAAATTATACCTCTTATTCAGGCGATTCCTATGGATTTGAACAAAAGGGCTCTTTAGGTCGTATTTATGATCAAATTAAGGCCTCTAGGATAAAGTGATGTTAGTTGGGAATATATATTATCAGGTTTTTTCAGTGAAAATTTTATTTGAGGGTGTGATTTATAGATATGGGGAATTACCCTTTTATAAGTGAGGTGAGGGTGAATTTAGAAATTGCTTGAAATATTTTTTTATAATAAAATAATTTTCAGATTATAATGACTCCAAATAGATTTATTTATAGGATACGGTGTGTATGACTCAAAATCCTCTCAAACAATAGGTTTTAGAAAAGTTCAGGTCACCATATTAACAGTTTCTTTTATATTTAACTCTTAGTAAAATTGATTAACTTTTATAATGTCTTCTTTTATTTTTATATTACATGGTTAATAAACATAATATAATATTTTCAGAGAACCCAATTAAGTTCATTAATGAAATATCTATCATTATATATATTTTTTTTGTAAAATCCTAATATTTTTATAAATATTATATCATTTAGTAATATAGTATTAGTTTTAAAAACTCATTTATGTCAATTTTGACACTATTTAATATTTGGTTTCTGTGAAAGTCAACAAAACATGATTACTTAGAAAAAAATACATCAAATAAATACTAACATGTCATATTAACATAGAAAATTGGTGTAATGCATCTTAAGATTCAATTTATATTTATTTGGTTATTAATAATATCAATTAATATAATCTTTCATTAATAAGGTAATTAATTCATCATCATTTTGTCATAAATAAATTTTATTATTTAATTTAAAAAAATTATAAATAAAATACCATGATATTGGAAATATATTTATCTTTCTAATTAATATTTATAGTCCAATATATCTAATGTATAACCCTATATTAAAATTTTTTTGTTATTAAAATTTTAATTTAACACTTTTAACTCTTCATTAAATAAAATATTAATAAATGTCCAATCTAATCCATGTGGATAAAAATAGATAATATTTTTTCCCTAAGGTTTATTTTGGTCTAAATACACGTATCCAATAGAATTAGGACATGTGATAGTGTAATTTTAATATCATTTTGAACTTTAATTAACATATTTACTTTTAACCGTGGTAAAAAAATCAAATATATACTCTTCACCAAAAAACTATTTTCATCCTATTGAAAAAAATATTACTAACGGATTCCAACTATGTCTCTTGGAATTTTGAAATTCAATTTATAGAAGTTTTAAAATAACATTTTATTCAAATTTGCTAATGTGCCTAGAAGGCGGAAAAAAGACATTCAAAAGTTCGATAAACTTTTATACATGAAATATTATTATAAAATGACTCTAATAAATTAAATTGATCAAATTTAGGTATTATGTGAATGTTTTTTACTTTAAAAAATTAATAAAAAATAAATAATTATTTAAATAAAAAGTCGATTTTATACTATAACACAATAATTTTTACTAATCATCAAAATTTGAATATTTTAAGAAAAATACCAAATATTCAACCTAAGGTTATTTTGATATTCAGAATTTAAAAATTACACCTTTTTAAAAAAATTAAAAACACAAAAGTTTCATTAATTTATTTAAAATTATTTGACATTCTTAAAACCAGGAAGCATGATTTTTAGATTAAAAAACTATCAAAAGATTGACATGTGCTTATGTAAAATTAAAAACTGCTATTACGTAAAATGACCTAAATTAGTATAAATGTTAAAAATATAATCTATTGATACTTGAAAACCACTAAAATGTATAATTTAACAGTATAAATTATTTTGATTAAAAAAGATTTTTTTAAAAAAATAGTATTTTTTACTATTCATCAAAATATGAAAGTTATGAGAAAAGTAAAAAAAATTATTTAAACTATATATTTTTGTAAGGCTTCAAATGAAAATTTTAATTTAATTAAATTGAATATATAATTGTGTCAAATATTGGATTTAAAAAGTGTTCTCCATTAAAAGGATGAAAATATAATATTTTGAAAAACACATCTTTTATCTGACAAATTGAATTTTTTAATTATATTATGGCTAAAAATAGATAATATGGATGTTAAAATAATATTAAGTATATAAAATTAAAAATTCAATTAATACTATTCATTAGTGCTTTTTGAAGAGCTAGTTTGGTATGTTGTGGTGCAGTCGAACTTAGTGTTTTGTGTAGCGCAAGCTATTCAATTTCAATAAAAAGATAATGTATTATGAAATAATGGGGTGTTACATTCTCCCTCCTTAAATAAATTGTGTGAATGAAATTTGAAATTTTTATTTGAAAATAAAAGTTTTAAAATACAAAATACATTTGTCGAAAACCCAAATTGAAAATAGGGTTAACAAAATTTTGTCTTAAAAAATGAAAGGGAAATGAAGACGTAGTCCACAAATTTGAGATTCTAATAGAATAACATTAGTTGAAATTATAGACATATAACTAGTTAAAAATTGAAATATTTATAAGGAGGTATTATGGTCATCAATCACAAACAAGTGGACAATAAATGGAATATTGAGGTCCTCAAAGCCATAAATCGATGATGACATAAAATATTATTGGTTCATCAAAAATAGAAGGTATTGGGATAACACATTTTTTGGTTTTAAGATCGTTTCCCTAATTATTAAGAATTAATTTCTTCATAGAATAAGAAATAAATAGTTGATAAGTAATGTTCTGTCCTTTTAATAATTTTTTTCACAATCTCATATTTCACTCTAAAAGATAAAAAAATAAAAAATATTCTATTTATCCTAATATTATAGGGGTTTGAAATAAATTAATTTATAATTCATCTGTCACATCAATTAAAAAAACTACATTATATACACCCGGAAATCACGTAGCCTAGTGGTAGGTGATGCACCCTGGTCACCCTTTGGTTGTGGGTTCGAGTCTCGTGTCCTTGACGGATGTGAATGGTTGTCGCCCAACCTCTGGGTTGTTCTTTTTATAACAATAAAGAATATTCTCCTGAAAAATTTTATTCTCAAACAATAATATCCAATTTCCAACTTAATTCATTCCAACCTTTATAATTATCCAAAATACTTGTGTACAAACTCGATGTCCAAAATTTTTTAAGGAAGGTCAACCCAACATAATGTATATCTCTTTTTCCCCATAATAACATGTGAGTACCTTCATCGTGTAATATCTTAAATTAAGGTAACACAAATATTTACCATAAAACCTTATTAATTACATTCATTATCCCTTATTCCTTATATAATAGTAGATATATTCCTTATATAATAAAATTTTGAATACTCCATCAATGATGGAATAAACAAACCATTAATCAGTTCCAAGGTAGACAAGAATATGCAATATAATTTATCCAAATCGACCATCTCTTATTCCAAAATCACTACCTCAGTATCCAGACCATATTATGGTTTATCTTTCCCACAACCATGTGTTTTCCACAATACTTAACTTACTATTGAGACACTTATCATAATACTATACAATCTCAAGTCCTCAATAAAATAGAAATGATGACTAATCATTATTTATTTCAATAATTAATATAATGAGTAGATTGTTGATACAACAAACAAATTACATATTTCATTAATAAAAATATAAGAACACTAATTATTCCTCTTCATATATGGTAGTATAATAACCTGATTATTATCCAACAGCATCATTTGTGGTATACTCTATTGATTGGGATGTTGATTTGTGTAGTGTCCCAACTACATGCAGATAAAGCATTTTACATTTGAAACCATTTTCATACCCTTGAAATCACGTACATGGTGTCCTTTTTCTCTATACTTATATTAACTCCCATTATTTCCATGAATTTACCGAAGTGAATCTTTACACAGTTATAATATATGGGAAAATTCATCTTCCCCTTCTTCCTTTTATCTATCTTTCTCTCTACCATCCTTTTCTTCATTGGCTTACCTTAAAAGTCATAGTACTGAAATAATTATTTTCTTATCATATTAGAACAGGATACTATTTCTTCATATGATGAGAATACACAGGAGACTATTTCCCTTATAAATGATGGATTAAGACCATGAATGATATGATCCTTCTTACTCTTTGGATCAGGAATATTAATGCAATTCTCATTCCTTCTTCTAGGCACCATTTATAAACAATGGAATACACCATGTTAGTTTATGAATCACCATTCATAACTCCAAACATGTAAAATACATAAGCTAAAAATAAAAGTTTATACAAATAATACCTAATCATAAAAATGTTTTCCTTGAGTAACTATTTACTAATAAATCCTTCTTAATGGTTTGTAAATAAAATGTGTATTATCCTAAGAATATCCCCAAAGAGTGTCAATACCAAGAGTGCATCAAGGCCCATTCTCATGTACCAGGATACCCCGAGTCAAGCTCGGAACTCCTTGTGGGAGTTTTCACACCTTGGTACATCTGTTCCAGAGCCACCTCTACCTGTTATTATCTAGACAAGGATGCATATTTTTTTGGAAACCCCAAAAAATATATACACTTCAACAATTTTTGGATATTCTTCTATACTAATCCATAATTTTTATCTAAGGGTAATGTTTTCAAATAAATGTTTTTCTAAATCTAGTTTCCACGGTAGTAATAAACCTCCCATTGATTCCAACTGTAATTCCACAAACCTAGTTACCCAAAGTTGGTGCATAATTTCATAACATTGGAATGATCACAATAGATCATGTCTCGAAAGACTGATTAGTTTAGTTTCCTTGGAATTACTAAATACATACATAAGATTTACATTGCATTATGAAATGTATAAACAACATCATTGTACCCCATTTTAACTCATGTCCATTAGCCAATTCTTGGAGGTTAATCATATTATACTTTTTTACATCATGGTAAGTAGAAAACATATGAAAGGAGTGAGCTCAAAGGGTCTATAAGGATAACAATATAGAAGAAACTATAATAAAAAATCATAAATATTTAAGGTAATGTATAAGACTGAAAAAGAATCCTTTTACAGTAAAACATCAGAATAATATAGAAATGATAAATCAAATAATTCCATTTACTTATTCACATGGGTATTCTACTAGTCAAACAATCAAATGTAATATCAATATCTAATTTCATAATGATGGAATGCATAATGTCCGACATCATAACCAAATAGTCAAAGTCTCAAGCCATGACTACATATAATATTTTGTCAAGGCATTGAGCCAAGACACTAGTTTGTCTCGTCCCACCTACCAATGCATCGAGGTGCTATAGCGGGCTCCACCAGTCATTTAAAAAGTACAGTGCATTCTTTATAAGAAATGGTATAAAAAAATGTAAAAATTTAAATTAAAAATAGAACATGTAATTTTAATACTAAATAATAAACCATGAATGCTATAAAAATATCACATCCATAGTCAAACATATCACAAAACCATCAACATAAAATGGAAGATTTTATCATAACAAATCAACATAGAACACGTGTAAAATCAATCAAAGGATGTTGACAAAGATAAAATCAATAATATTTGAGAGAAATATATCTGTCTATATTTAAATGATTTAAGACCAATAATTATAAATGAAAAAAATTATTTTTTAAATATTTTAATAATCTTGTAACAAATGATTCGAAGATGTTATAATGGCAGAAAATAGCTTCAACCGCCGTAAATGCTAAGAAACATTCTTACCTTAATTCGTTGAAAATATAATAATGTACCTTGTTTGAAAAATGATGGAAATATTCCATTCAAATAATTTTATAAAAATTAAAAATGGTATAAATGAATTTATCCCATAATCAATAAAATAGTAAAAAAAATTGAAATACATTTTAATGAAAGACTGATGTGGAGGAGAACGACATCCCGATAGATACTTACGTACAAACAACCTTAGATTTTAAACAGATTGTAACATAAACCCTTAATTTGTAATTTTCCATGGTTGGGGGTACAAAAACCTCTTATATGATAGTTAAATAATTTTTATTAAATTATACAAGAACCATATACATTAATATGATATCATATATGATATTCTAATATTTCATTATTAATAATATTTCACTAGTGTCATTGATTCTGGTGTAAACAGATTCATTTTCCGTTATATGTATTGTTAAATAAGTCATATTTGTTATGGATACTACATATTTGATTCATATCAATAATGATATTCTATTCTTAAAAATTATTTTTAGTCATAAAATTAAAATTATTCTTGAATGGATACAATGGGGAATGAAACTCATCTCGTTCATGGAGATGGTAATCCGTACATTCGCATGAGAAACAATATCATTATTTTGATTGTAATATCATATGTAATTGGATGGGGTATCATATATACATAATAATTAACATTGTATAATTATTATTAACATAATTTATACTAATTATTATACCCATAAAAATAATGATGTGTTGAAATACAAACTACACCACGATGTGGAGATGGTAATTCATACTTACACACGTATGGTGACTTTCTCATAAATAGGATGGATATAACACTGAATATGGTTAAACCATATTCATAATAACATAAAATTATTTAGAATGTACTATAGTTATTATTTTGGTTTGGAAACAATATCGAAACTGTGATTGGAAGAATAAACGAAATTTGAAAAAAAAAGATGAAATTATTACCTATTCATTAAGTGATTCCATTTTATTTGATCAAAAGGGGTCCCTAGGTTAGCTTTATGATCAAATTAAGTCCTCTAGGTTGATTTTAGGGTAGTTTTAAAGATATTTGGGTAGGGTATGGCTGATCCAATTGGCTTTTGATTTGTGATTTTGAGAGAAGTAGAAGTTCCCTTTTGTAACAGAGGTGAGGGTCACTTTAGGAAAAGATTGAAATATTATTTTATTATAAAATCATTTTCAGTTTATAATCATTCCAAATAGATTTAGTTTAATGTAATGGTGGGGATGGGTCGAAATCCTCTCAACCATTAGTTTTTGGACAAGTTCATGTCACCATATTGACCTTATCATTTAGATTTAACTCTTAGTTCAATAGTTTAACTATTACAATGTCTTCTTTTATTTTTATATTAAATATTTAATAAACGTACATTAAAAAGAAAAGTGATCCCCAAGTGTTCAATTAATGGAATATATAACATTAAATAATTACTTTGTCTGAACATTATATTTTTAGGAATATTATATCATTTAATAATATAGTATTGGTTTTAAACACTCATTTATGTCAATTTTGAGACAATTTAGTATTTGGTTTTAATGAAAGTCAAGAAAACATTATTACATCGAATATAATAATTAAATAAATACTAACAAGTTATATTAAACTTAAAAATTATTTTAATGCATCAAAAGTCTCAATTTAAATTTATTTGGATATTTATAATATCAATTATTTTAATCTTACGATACTAAGTAAATTACTACATCATCATTATGTCATAAATTAATTTTCTTATTTAATGTATGAAAAATATAAATAATATAACATGATATCATAAATCTATATATATTTATAACAAATATTTATAGTCTAATTTATCTTACGTATAACCTTGTACTAAAAACGTTTTAGTTATTAAAATTTGAATTTAACACTTTTAACCATTCATTAAATAAAAAAAATTAAAAAGTCGTAATCTAATCCAAGTCAATCAAATAGGATAATATTTTATTCCTAAGGTTTATTTTGGTCAAAATACACTTATACAATAGTATTAGGACATGTGCTAGTGTAATTATAATATAAATATTACCATTAATTACCCAATAAACATTAAACCATGGTAAATAAAATCTAAAAGTTATGATTCACCAAAAATTACATTCATCTTATTGAACCACATTTTACTTATTGATTTCAATCAGGTCTCTATAATTTTTGAAATTCAATTCACAGATTTTGTAATATTATATTTTATCCAATTTTGATAACGTTCCTAGATAGTGGGTAATAGAGGTTCAAATGTTCAATAAAATTTTATATATCTAATCATATAATATAATGATTCCAATTCATTACATTGAACTAATATTTGTAATATGTATCTATTTTTACCTAAAATAAATATAAATAAGATAAAAATTTAATAAAATTAAAAGTCAGTTTTAAACAATAACATAGTGTTTTCCCTTATTCATCAAAAATGGAATGCTTTCGTGAAAATACCAAAAAGTCACTCGAAAATAATTTTGAAATTCAGAATTCAAAAATGAAATATATTTTACCAAATTCAATATATAGATGTTTCATTAATTAATTGAAAATTAATTCCCTTTGTTTAAACCAAGTAGGTTTTTTAGATGTAAAAACCATCAAAATATTGACATGTGTTTAAGAACAATTTAATTCTGAAATTACATAAAATTAATTAAATTATATTAAATGATAAAAATATAATATAATTATACTTTAAAACCACTCAAATTTATAATTTAACACTATAAATTATTTCTATTAAAAAGTTATTTTTAATTAAAATTTAGAATTTTTCACTATTCATAAAAATATCAATGTTATCAGAAAAGTACAAAAATTTATCCAAACTATATTTTTATGTCTCTCTTAAAAAGAAGATTTTAATTTCAATAAATAGAATATAAAAACTGACAAATATGGTATTTAAAAAGGTTTCTCTATTAAATAGCGGGAAAATTCATTTTTTAAAAAATAATTCTTTTATCTTAAAATTGAATTTGTTCTTATATTATGTCTATGAAACACATAATATGGATGATAAAAGTATATAGAGTATATAAAATTCAAATTAAAATTAATACTATTCATAACACCTTTTTTAATGTCTTGTTTGGTAAGCCATGGTGCCACAAACTCGGTGTTTCGTGCATCACAAGCTATTGAATTACATTAAAGTGATAACAAAATTTGAAATCTTTTGTTGTTACGTTGAGGAATGTTTCAATTGAATTAAGTGTGTTAATTCTTCACAAATGAGACAGCCCAACATGTCATTTATTATATAGACTTGAAAATTTATAGATGATGAAAATTCATTTATAATCCGATACAAAATGTCCCTCAATGTGAATTATTTAATTTTATGAGAATTATACATTATAATATTTTTATCCCACATTAAATTCACATATTCTATAAATTGAACCAAATAGACATCAATATCATTTCTAGGTTGTTTTAGTCTATATATAAGAAGTTAAATCATAATGTATTTGCACCTCATGTATAACCATGGTGGAAAGATATAATTTACCACCATATCTAGACATGTACTACGATTACTAATCTGTACACCAAAATGATTTCACACATATATATATATAATGTATAATGGTAGTTTCTAGGATTATTTCCAAATTCATGAGATTTATAATAAATTTTATACCACAATGTAGAGTTTGCTGGATAAAATTTTATTCTGTATTAATTATTGTATCTACATTCCATGTTAATTGTATAATGGTTTCCTAACAAATATAAATTTCTCTAAACCATGGAATGATATGAAATTACAATACATATTTCAATGTACTTGATTCATCTTTCTGGTATCTATTTATTCCACACATAAGGAACTTTATGAGTGATTTCTAATCACTATAGAAGAATATTCTATCATTTGGATAAGCATGTATTTTATAAAGATCATTTCCAATGAACACAAAATTTGTTAATCATCATGTGATTGAGAAGTATGTTCATTTTCTTATGGTATCATATCATTCAAGGGAATAAGTAGTTATGTAATGTTGGTTTCACTTCATCCACCACAAACATTCAAATTATATAACCTCAATATAATTGACAATGTTTTTTAATTAGTATAACCATTGTACAATGCTCTCTAAAAACAAATATTTATCATCCTAATCATAATTGGACAATAATTATAGACATCTTCATTTTCCATTTTCATTTCTTCCATATGATCTCCATCATCATTTATACTAGTATTCATATCACATTATCTATAAAGATCAATACCATACAAATCAGTGTCTGCATGTAGTTTTTTCCGATGTTTATTCTAATATTTATATCTTTCATATATTCTATGAAATATAAAATGCTCTTCCAACTCTTATGAAATAATTTTATCTTGAATAAAAAAATCATAAACATTGAAAAAGATTTTAGAACAGTTGTATGCATGATCTATTTCAAATTTGATGAAATATTTAACTCCATCTTCAAAATATTTTATCATATGATTGTCATGAATCCATATTTATTTCAAATCCATTCTATTATATTCATAAAATATTTATTTTTTAAAAAAATAAATATATACACCTAAAATATTTAAAATAAACAGAGAACGATACAAATAATTCTAACAAGGTGTACCTAACATTTGAATATTTCAAATAATTATAAAGGAATTTGAAGTAAGTGGATAATTGAATATAAGAAATTAATTATGCCATCACTGCTAGGTGTTATGCTCTTAATACATCCAAAATGGTCATTAGTACCATGTATGTGATGGCTACTACTCAACATAGTTCAAGATACATAGGTTCACTTCCTGAAAATATTGGGGATGAGTCTTAGGTAAAAAAATAAAATAATAACAATTAGGGAGATGAGGATAATGAGAATGAAAATTATCTTGCTAAATCAAGTTATTCTTGAGCTGGGTAGTTATTAAATAACCAAATATCATTTCCTAGTTATATGTATAAAGAAGAAAAAAGTTGAAGAAATTGTATGATCCCTAAAAAGGGTTCACGGATTTGTATGACCTTGAAAAGTCTCACCTAGATGGTATTACATGACCCCACACTGAGACGATATTTGGAGTTTCGACATTCAAATAAATCATTCAATTACTCCATGACAATGAAAAGGCCTTTGTTCTAAGGATGGAATTTCAAATAGGCATAGAATCCTTTATGTCCAAGGTTGTCAGAGTACAGTCATGATAAATATAATATGGGTTTGATGGAGTTAGTGACATCCCTTTACGTGGTGTTATAATCAATCTATATTATGTAGGATGTGAGATTTTATGTATCTAAGAAGACTCATAAAGTTAATAAGATTATATAATTAAATAAATTATGGTTATGTATGAATGATTTTTAATGCAATAAGTATTTTATGAATGTGGAATTGATTAATAAATATGGATAGTAGTAGGTAATAATATATTTCAATAGCATTCCAAGTTAACATTATGTTTTACTATAATTATTTAATTATCGTAAAAACAGACATAATTGATATCTTTCTTCATAGAACACCTAGATTTATTTTAATAAATAAATTAATAAATAATGTATTCTTAATATCTAGAGTGTTTATTCTATTTTAGAGATGACCTTATTCAGAAAATATATAAAAATTTCTAGTGTCTAGAAATCATTGTTGATTTATGAGGATGATGAAAATATGTCACACTAAAATTTATAGAGAGTCATACATATCACTCATTAATCATTGAAATATATTAATTTTATTTTTACATAACAAAAAAATAAAAAAAATATTATGAAAAATATTATAATTTTTGGAGTTTAATAAATTTTCTACTTTTATTGGGAAGGTGGTAATTCTTTTCAAAAAAAAACAGAATGTTCTATTTATCTAATGGTGATGAACCAGTTTTGAGATATTTCATAAAATATATTAATTAAATACAAATTGTGTATATCCATGATAACTTGTGCGATGAAATAAATGTTTTTCCAAATTTAACACCCTATAGATGGACTGCTCAAAACTACCAGACAAGGAACTCATGGTACATACATAAAATAAATATATTTTTTCAAGATTTCACACCCTTATGTGAACTTGAGATCTTGTTATGAATGATGAATTGCTGCCCTTAATGTATTTGAGAAATGATAGATAAACAGAAGATGAGAAAATAGATAAAAAGATGAAAAATGGAAAAAGTAAAAAGTAAAGGAATCAAAAATATAAAGAATAGAATATTAGATATAAAAACATACCATAAAATTTGAGAGGGTTTATTCACCCAATAGAAGGATGAGGGAGAGTAGTGGTACAGTTGAACATTGGTGAAAACATGAATGGTGCATGAGAAATTGGTTTGGTTAATGTTTTATTTAAAATATTCGAAAGATTTTTATAAGTGATTTTTAAAAAGTGTTGATATATATATGTTTTATTAGCACTAAAATAAAAAAGAAATGATAAAACAACTCTTTATCCGCACTTATATAAAAGTGGTGATAAAGGGTGGGATTAAACAGTGCTTTCTTAATGATGATAATGGGATGACCCCATATGTGCATGTCCAACCTTAGATTTTGAGATGTGCTTAACGCTTCTTTATATTTTAACCCCCAACACCATAATGGAAAATGAAGTCCGGAAGGCCTAATTTGGATATGATTTGTGGTGGTTTTTCCAGTGGGTTGAGGGCTCTCCCAGTGGCATAAATTTCTACCTCCAAAATAATAAATTCATAAAACATTTCTCATAATATACATAATTTAGTTTAATAAATATATAATTAATATACTGTTTATTAATATATATATTAAATTTCTTCATTTTTATGAATAAATATTTCATTATTAATTTTTTTAAATATAAATGTATCTAATTATAAATATATTTAATGAATCCTAAAGAAGAATTATAAATATAAATGTTAATAATTATAAATATACATATTTATAAAGAATAATTAATTATATAAGTATATATATATTAAAAGAATGATGAATAAATATTTATAAACATATTTATATTTATATATATTTATAATTATAATTTTAAATAAATTATTTTTAAATAAATTTCTAAATATATATATATATAATTAAAAATATATTAATATGATTACATATATATATATTTATTCATTTATTTAATATATATTTATAATTATAATTATAAATATATTAAAAAATATTCATTATTTAAATTAATTTTAATAATTTAATTTTTTTTAAATATATAAATATATATTTATAAGTAGTTAAATAACTTTTTAAGAAAATTATATTTATTTATAAATTTAAATATAGAATTATATAAATATAAGTAATATACATTTATAAATATATTAATTTATAAATATATATTGACAAATATATATTTAACATATTTAAATAATATTTACTCTTAAATGCATGAATATTAAAAAGGAGTGAAATTGAATAATTGTAAATGAGTAGATTTTAAAAATATTAAAAAACATTATACGTGATATTAATTAAAAAAATTATTAAATAAATAAAATATTGGTATAAATTCAAATGAAGAAGAATACATATTGAAAATTCTAAAACACAGTAAATTAATATATATAAATAAATATCAGAAAACGATTAAACTGCAATAAAATAAAAGAATAAAAAAATAATTAAATAAAAGTAAAAGAAATAATAGTAATAATAAAAAAGTTATATATACCGATTAAAACATATTTTATATATTATGTTACTAACTGAAATTATAAAATCAATATTAAAATTGGAATAATTTACATAAAAATTAGGTGTGCGTGTTTCTATATATGATTTCATTAATTATATAAAATAGTGTGTGGGTTAAATTAATGTGTGTATATATATAAATAGAGTCATAAAATATAGATATATGTTAAAATGATATATAATATCATATAATATTTAATTTATATTAATGTAAAAATGAAAAAAAATGAATTAATTATTTTGAAAAATAAATGATTGGTATTAATTATATAAATAATTAGAAAAATTAAAAATAGTATTAATATATTTTAAATAAAAATTAATACGTATTAATTTTTTAAATTACAACCATATTAAAAAACATAATTTTTAAGGAATAAACATCCATAAATATATATTAGAAAATGGATATAATTACAAAAATATTGAATAATATAAATTATAAAATGAAAAATTTACAAAAAATATTAAATATTTTAATGAATACTTTTGTATAAAAAATATTAAAAACTAATAAATTATAGAAATATTAAATTAATTAATATTTTAATCAATGAATTTAAAAAACGTAAATAGACACTTGAAATTATAAATGCTTAAATTTCATTGAAAGAATGCATATTAAAAATAAGTGAAATTTAATTATATATGTATAAATTGATAATGAATATACTGATTATAATTATTAAAATTGAATAATTTTATTTAATACTTAATATACTAGTGAAAAAAATTATATACTATTTACGATATATATATATGTACTAAATTTATTAATTTATTAATAATTTTAATCATTTTTTTATAAAAATTATATTAACTGTTTAATTATCTTTAAGTATATATTTAATATAATATATATCACAATAAATATATATAAATTTAATAAATACATTTTTAAAGAATTTTTTTGTTGGCCTGATCCAACCGACGAACACGCGTGCATATATGTTTATGTAAAAATAAATTTATGTTAATTGTGTTAATTATAACTATGTTAAAGACATTAAATGTTAAAAAATAATTATAAATTTTATTAGTGAAATGTTTAGTAATAAAAATGAATTAATTTAATATATATATATATAACCAATAATAAAAAGTAAATAAATTATTAAATTAGAATATGAACTATCTAATAAATGTATTCATTTTTATTTATTACAAATAGTTTATTAATTATTTAATTTTACAGATAATTAATGAACAAATTATTACTATATATATAATTAAACTAATTTTATTTTAAAAATTACATTAATTTGTTAATTATTTTTATACATTTCATATAGATATGTTATTAAATTGAATCTATATATATAAAATTATAATTAGAGTGTTGTAAGAAATATTATAGTACTATATAGTTGGTGACGTAGATGATGACCCAAGTAGGCGGTGACACAGGTATGATGCAGGCAGACAGGCAGGGACATAGGCTTGGCAAGTTCTTGATGACATATGAAGTATGATGCATGTATGATGCTACATAAGGCTTTCAGGCAATGTTATGGGTTTTATTCCCACTAGTCCTATGAGCCATATACTAAATAAATAATGCTTGATGGGTGAGTTATCCCCTTGGGGGGCTATGGCCTACCTTTTCGGCATGTGTGTGTGGTGTGTCAGTGTTTTAATGTAATTTTATCTCCAAACACCTAATATATATATATATATACATAAAAATAAATAATTAATATATTAACTCTTTTGTGACGTTTAATTAAAAAGATTAGCCTACTTTATAATGGCATATATTTTTCCAGAATTTATTTTTTAGATGTTATTTTGGAAAATAATGAGACTGGGTGCTGAGACGGTGCATGATTCCAAGGCGTGGTGTTCCAAGAACAAATATTTGAATAATCCTCAGTTTTTAATTAAGAATGATCAGGTGAATAAATTTGACCTTTAACATATATCAAATGGTTCTCATATCAACAATCTGAGAGAACTTTTGCCTTTGGAACGACAACTATACCCTAATCATGGCCTAACCTCGACTGGCACTGGTCGATGCTGAATTTTTTTTCAGTAGCAATCATCATAAAAATATTTAATTAAAATATTTAATCAAAATAGTTTTATAGACGCAACGTGGCATCCCTTTTAATATGTCGTATGTTATAATTTCTAGGGTTATTTCTGTATCCATGGGAATCCATTATGCAAGGAGAAGGATCCATTTCAACGAACACCAATAGATTAGCGAATCGAGGTCAGAATGCGAATTGATGAGCAGTGGATCCAAACGAATCGAGGAACGAGGATCGACGAATAAAGATGTAACAATCACTCTTTGTCAACCATCAAACTACATCCACATAATAAAGGTACTAAAATTAATTTTCATTCCCTATTCTTTGATGGGAGCGACCAACGCCGGTCAAACCCAAAATTGGTTGACCCATGGATCGATCACATATGCAGGATGGTTTTGATTGCAGGAATTTACAGATTTCTATGTAGAGATTATTCTAGTTTAGTTATCTCGGTCCCTCAAATAGAATAGATCAAGGCAGGAATGGAAAATGACTGAGGTTTGTTCCTTGGGTTGTTTAAAGGGGATTTTATGCCCAACATTGTTCATATTCATCATGCGATGATGAATGATCGACCATTTTACAACAGATTCTTTGAAAAACAATCTTATTACATCGATCTAAAATGTTGGTGGTATGACAAAAGTGCGACGATGATGGTGGAAGATGGATCGAAGCAGTGTGGGTAATATCACCACCTGAATATCTTTGCACCAGGAAGGATCGTCGTGTGAATCGAGGCCCATGGCGGTGAAGATGGAGACCTGATCATCACATAACGTCATCTTAATAATAAATTGGACCATCAGAGAGAGTCTAGTGGCCTGTAGAAGAGGTCACTAACATGCAGGCTTGATGGTCTTGGAGGAATCTTGGAATGGACACCTCTAGAATAGTACGTAACAAACTGCCAAGACAATGAAGGGACCTCATACAAGCCACTACCTAGTTGGGAAATAAGGTCAACCACCACTAGCTATGGCAGTGGTAGGTGATTGGGATGGAACCCAGGTGGGTATGTTTGGGGTGGAATATGGCCCATCATATATAGGCATGACATGTGAGATCCCAGTGGTGTGAAAGTGTAATGGGTGAAAAACGTTTTACAAGACTCAAATGAATAGTATTCATGGGACTTCTTATAAAGCAGAGCCAAGTTGAATGGTTTTTCTAATGTGGGATACACACCATGTGGGATAACCCTTTATTAGTTCTTATTTTAGATCAGATAATGTGTAGTTTATATGATCTATTTTTATGAACTCATAAAGGTTACCATTTATCAGCACATAAAAAAGTACAGATAAAGGTTTCTCTTTATCAGTGCTTTTATTTGTCGATGATAAAGAACACACTTTACTAGTGCTAAATAAATGTGATGATAAGAATTACCCTTCATTAGTTCTTTTATTTAATGTTGATTAGTGATACTACTTCTTATTACTTATTCTTTATTATTAATTAGAAAAATGACCTTTAGAGGCTTCTAAAGCCACATAACATCCATCCAATAAGTTCCTAATGGCTATCACTATTGGTCCATCGCTATTGACTATAGTAAAATTCATTTGAATGTTTCTGTAAACCAAATAGTGGATGTTTATAGAGACCCCAATTTAGAAATTTATATAGGTTTGTGAGGTTATGACCTATCGAGACTGTTATTTGGTAGTGGTTATATGTTTTCACCACAATGGCTATCGTGACGACATTTTCCATACACCCATTTACCTATTTGAGATTCAGAAAACAAACACTATAAGCGGGTAATATTTTTAAAACCAAACTAATACACTATGAAGCTGGAATTTTCAACCAACCAAAAATAAAAAACAACCATTATTAATAAATTTCATATATGTATGGTTCAAATATAATTTCAATACATCACAACTCTACTCATCCATTTTTTCCAATGCTCTGTACCCATCATCTAAAATAATTGATAATAAAATAAATTAAAAACTAAAGTTTGTATATAATAAAATATCTAAACAATAATAATTATAAAACAAAATTATTTTTAATTCATAAAATGGATTAGGTATAATTATGTTTCAGGAAAATTGTTCATTACATGCAATGAAATCCAACATAGAATATAAGAGAACCAACACATAAAATCATCATATTCACTCTATAATAAATGATTATGAGTACCATGATTCCCGTCTTTCATAACAATTGTGAAATAACCTGATCAAACAGGATAAAAAAATGGTTAATCCTCTTAACAATCATTACTGAAATTAAGTACACCCTCATCCTGTTCCAAAATAGTGTTTTGAATAAACATGAAGCCAAATTCCGTGATAATAATAGTCAAACCCTGATAATGGTAAATCTCAAAACCTTAATTAATAGATTGGACCTCAAAAATAGAGGGGATATAATAAATATGGAAAGAATTATGAAATGATAATACAATAAATCCATGTTCATTACAGGAAATCGATCCAATGTCCATCCTATTATTTTCTGCATGGAGGAAACCAATTTGATTTTTATGATGTCTATTGAGGGGGATCATAATGGAGACCATTCATCATGGACCAAAATATTATTTTTATCATTCCAATAATATGACAATTCCATTACATTAGTCTTACAAAATTGGTTTCACCAATCAATGTGATTAAACGAAAAAATAATTATCGCAGAACCAAATTATCCATTCCACCATAGGTAGTGGAATTCCTCTAGAGGTGGAATAGAAAACTAGTTTACCAGATATTGGAAAATCACTGGAATGGTTAATGAAATATAAAAAATTCACATCCTAAGGAAACCAAATACCCTGATCTCTAGTATAACATATAATTTCATGAGAAAAAGAATCCTCACTACCAACATAATGTGGGAAAATAGATCAGAAGATAAATGATGATATGTGAGATAATCCTTTGATTTGAGAATTCAGGTGGAGAACTTACACTAGAAGAATATTACATTGTGTGGGATACGAAAATGCCAAACCTGCAACCAAGGATGGGGGTCTTGAAGAGTGTAAGCTTCAAGAGTGATTTGGGAATTATATTTTACAAAATTGGAACCGGAGGAAACTCAAAAATAGATTAAATGATCCGCACCAACACCATAGATAAAAGGTATACTAAGAATAATATTGAAACCCAGCTAATTAAAAAATAAAATAACTTATATAAACACAAATCATCATGTATATCATTAAATAATTCCCTAATAGTGGAATTTTCAAAACAAGGATCATTAAGAGAAGTCACAAACAAATTGTTATTATAAACAAGCCACAGAAAATTAAAAGTGTTAAAATGTGACCCATTTCTAATCCTAAAAATGTACCATAACTATAATTAGATTCACACCAAAAAAATCACCAATGTGTATTTTTTTTATTTTCTGCATCATATAACTTATGTTTAATCATATGGTTAATCTAAAAATACATATTTTATTGGTCCAAGCACACCACATGTCATATTGGTGAATCATCTAATAATACATAAAAAATCAAATAAAGCTTTCTAATGATTCCATATCTATCTAAAGTTGTTTTCTTTGATTTTACCATCAGACACAAACTTTAGTGTTTTAAAATAGTAAAAATGAATTTTCGGTCATCTAGGAAAATTGAGAAATATAATTTATGTAATGTTTGTTAATATATTTCAAAAAATAAAACTATAACTGGTTCATTATGATTTCATGGAAATTGGTGGTTTATTTCTTGGGTATGACCCTCCTCCAAATTTTTTAAAACATTATAAAAACATTAAAAACCACTTATTTGGTTGATCAATGCACACCACATGTTTGACTGAAGTTCATACCACTTGTCGACCCCAAAAATAATTCAAATAATGTTTTCCTGTGATTCACATCAATCAAAGGTCGTTTTAATTGATTTATTTTACCAAATCATTTTAGTGTTTCATAACACTAATAATTGGTATTTAGCCATAATAGGGAATCAAAAAAATCAAATTTATGTGATGTTGGATCCTATATTTTGAAATTTATGATAAAATTTTTAGTCTTAGATTTCATAGAAATTATAGATCAATATCTAGGTTTCTACCCCATGATGCATGTTATTGTAGACTTTCAAAATCAACAAAAAATATGTGTTTGAGTTGATTGGGCACATAACATAGATGATTGGAATACCGCCTACTCATAAATTTCACAAATAAATCTATATCAGTTTTAAAAATATTTCACATCAATATGAGGCCTTTTACTATGGTTTTTAATGTTACATGCACAATTTCATGTTCTAAAACTAAAAAAATGTGTTTTCTATCGTCCCAAAAAATGAAAACATATATTTTCATGAATAATATTACTATATATTAAAAAACCATTCTTTGAATATCTTCCATTGATTTCATAGAAATTATAGCCCTTTTTCCTAATTTTAACCCCTTTATCAATGTTTTTTAAGACTATCAAATCATTAAAAACCACTTATTCAGTTGGTCTTTTCACACCACTTGTCAAATTGACACATTTTCTCCTCATACATATAAATAATAACTCAAATACTAATATGATATGATTTCACAAAAATATGTGGACTTTTTCAATATTATTTCCTTTCACATGAACATTTTAGTTTTTTAAATAACTATAATTTCTTTTTAGAAAATTTTGAAAAAATGAATACTCTTATTGACACAAATTTGGTTCCTAAATTAAATAAATAATTATGTGTATGTTTCACTCTAATTTTTTAGAAATCAGAGGCCATTTTAATTGTTTCTACTCCCTACAACATGTTTCTAGACACATTATGTTATCCCAACAAGGTTAAATACACTATAGAGGTGAATAATAGTATTAAAGATTATTAAAAATTCCACTTTGGATCTTATTTCATCCTAAAAAACACTCTTATCTCTCCCTAATGATGAAGAGAATAATGGAATAATTAAATCATGCACAGGGAAAAAAATTTACTCAGTTCACCCTCACTAGGATATGTTAAAGGACCATACAAAAGAAATTTTCCTATATACGAAATTCACTAAAGACATTACTATTAAATTGTTCAGAGAGGACTCACTATCCATCCTAGTTCAGTACAATTTACTATTTGAAAGATCAATACTCTCTCAACTATTGTGAGTTCACTAATCATTCCTAAGATTCATCTGTTGATCCAAATGGCGTCAGAATAGTGTCACACATTATTGTGTCATGAGGATCCGTTATCAACTGAATTGATGAAATACATATCACTGCTTGGAAAATACCTCATGGGGACATCTTATGCACACTGTTCATGTGCCTCCATGAATTTCATCGAACACATAAGGAAATAACTTACCCTTCAGAGGGCTAGTTCATCATAATATAATTCATAATACAATTCTTTCACAATATTCATATTTCAAAATAAACATTCACCGAATAGTGAGAATTATTTTTGATCAACTTCATCATTACAGAGAATAGTAATCTAAAAATACCATCTACAGACTGAGCATGAATTACAGATATCCTACATCACAAACCTCCTCCTTTACAGAGTTTATCCCTCATGAAATCCCTAAATACCATCACAATCTACTTTCAGATTTAAATGAATTATTCTTGGGAAAATATTCTTTAATGAAATTCACTCTCCCAAGGATGTCATTATGGGTAATTTATATATGAAAATAAATCGGTCATACCCACTAATAATAAATACTAAAGTATTCATTGCAGATTGGCCATATCTACATAGTATACTAGATAAGTGATTATCATACTGTGGTTTTTTGCAAATGAAAATTAAAACCCATTTGCAGCACCCATTAAATATTTATCATTTCCCACAAATTAAACCCCTTTTTTGTTAGCATAGCACAAAATTCTTCAGGAAAATCCTTATATGGTGTGCCCTTAAATCATCTTCTCTAACCATAAATGATGAAACTCCATTGTAGTTCAGAAAACTCCATATGAGGTTCCTATATCAAAACAACTATGTGGTCCACCCATTTTTTAGGGAAACCATTGTTTAACATAAAACGAATCATAATTTTTCTTCCATAAAATTTGAAAAACACTAGGAAAATGTGACACCTTCAAATTACCTTGCTTTAACAATATCCATGCATTAATATTTTCAATCATATTTCATAAAAAACACAAAGGACTCAAAAACATTGAAATGACACCATTGCAGATTTTTTCCAACAATATCCCCCTTTGGTATTGTAGACTACTATGTACCTTCTGATACTAATATAAATAATTTATTTTTGATTTGTTGAAAACTCATTGTTCACATCTATCTTACATCAAAATACGCTTATTTGTATTTCATATAGTGATCAATGACTTACTCAACACACACTATAATCCCACATGAGATTCGATCAACATGAGAGATAAGAGTAGCATGCGAATTTCATCAATGAATCAATTCATTCCAAAAATAGTCAACTGATGTCATCAAGAACCTCATATTTTGTGATATATATCATTCGATCTATCAACTATTGTGCTGGAATATTTAAAACTACCCATAATTTTATCCTCCACTATCATTTTCTCCCATTGTATTAGTGATGATATTTTTCACCATTTGTCAATGAACCCAATTTTCACTCTTTTGTGGATGCAACATTATAAAGATTACATACAAGAACATATAGGAATAACACATCATACATTAAGAATAGGGGGCCCACCTAAATTTTTTCAATTGTGTGGAGCCAATTTAAATCTTAGATCCAATCGATTCCACACAAATTCCTATTTGGGTAGGGCCTTGATCAGAATTTATGGAACTTGTAGTTATGTAGGATCCTACTAAATTTCACAAGGTCATGCCCCACATTCTCCATGATAAAATGATATTTGATTTCAATGCACTTAGTTTTTGAGTGATGGACTATATTTTTTCTAAGATGTACAACACTTGAATTATCACAATGGATTATTAAGGTGGATTTATCATCAACAACCACATCACCAAGATGTTTCTTTATCCATAATGACAACGTTCACACTTGAGTAGACATAATATATTTAGCTTCTACTGTGCTCAATGAAATGCATTCTTGTGTCTTTTTTTCAAAAAATACAAAATCCGACATGATATAATGCACCACATAACATGGATTTTAAATAATATTTGAACCATCCCATCATTATATGTATAACCCAATAACTATTTATATGCTTTATCATTTTACATTTAATTAAAATAAACTATACCAATAAAATAATGAAGTATTATTTTCACTAAAATTTTGTAGATTTAAATGGGGTTGCTCTATATGACATGTGATTGAAACAATATCACATCATGTCATTGTTATGTATAGCAGTCTTCCAATTATCATCTTTTATTTTATGACATTAACCACTTTTCATTTGTCATCTCAAGGTAGTTTCATCAACATAGCCACTAGAGTCATCATATCCTTGTTATTATCCATTCGAAATATTCACATAACCTACGTAGCATATTAGGACTAATAAATAAATTTTCCATTCAATCCATGTGTCACTTATAAGGCATTGGAAAAGGTAATCTCTCCAATCATTATCATTTTAGACTCACGTTTCATGAATTCATAAAGTTATTTTCACTAAAATAAATATGTTCAACCAAATATTATGTCCTTGGAAAACACCAATACCATTATAATTTTCATTCTATCATTTTTGACATATATATTGTAATCTACTCCACCACATTGAAAAATATTCTTATTTAAAAATTGATGAAGTCTGGAATACCACCTTCTTAGTTTTTAATTTGACTAATATAGCACCTCACTCAGATGAGAAAATTTATTCTCATATTCATGTATCGGAAAACCATCTGGATACTCGATATAAACTTCTTATTCTAGATCACCATTGTAAAATTATGTCTTGACATCCATCTAAAAAACATTGAGTTTCCATTGCATTGTAATGGACAGGAATATGGGATTAGTATAGAGCCTTAAAAAATGTTAAAATGCCTCATTGTTTTCAATTCCATTGATCTAATAGTATTCATTTCACACTAGTCGTTATATGTTATGAATTACTGATCCATCTTCGTTCAGTTTATTCTAGAAGACCAATTTTTTGAGATGAAATTTTTATCTACTAGTCTTGAAACAATATACCATGTCAAATTCATTTCAATTTGATCAAGTTTTTTGTTCATATCTGGAACCCAGGTTTTATATCTATTTTATTTTTTAATAAATTTAGGCTCTATCTACGAATTTATGGATTTATTCTTTAAAGTATACATTCCCCATGTATGAATTGGTGCATCTTAATAACCAATAATGTGTTGTTTTTCATTTTCATTTCGAATAATCGAAATCCATGCAGATAAAGATTTTAAATCCTCATATTCATAATTAATATCTTATTATGAATTATAATTATCCACTTATACCCACTAAGTCTCATTACTAATCACTATTATTAGGGTACTATTCACTATGTTGTTGAATATTCTGATCATTTTCTTCTATAGTGACATCATTTAATTCCACTAATTCTCTATTATTCTTATAAAAACATTTTCCTTATTTTATTTTTCCTCAATAGACATGGAATAACCCCTCAACTTCTTAAGAATAAAATTTCCTATATTAATCCATATTTAGAATAAATCATTTACATACAAATATTTGGTAGTATTTACATGATGGATTCTTTTCATACCACTGATTGAATAGAGTCTCTTCTTATTTAAGTCACAACACATCCATTTTGGATATGTAGAATGATTTCAAAAATAATTACTTTCATAATTTCATTGGTAGGTTATTTTCTACAATAATTTTCCAAGACATATTTTTATGATCTGATTTCAACTATCAACAACTCTATTTTGTTGAGGAGTTAACACTACCAAAACATGATTCATTATCCAATGTTTCTTTAGACAATCTTCGACATACCTATTAGTTACTTTCATAAATTATATATATGAAACATTAGAATATTTTATCCATGAATCGTTTCAGATTCCATCTAATATTTTTTCTCCAACTGAACACATCATATATTTGGTCAGTAATAGATACCCTTGACAACCTATTGAAACCATCAATGAAAATAATATAATACCTCATTCCATCAATGTATCATAGTGATATAGGCCCACAAACATATTTATGCACTATTTCAATAACATTGGTTGTACTTTTCTACTTTCTCATTGAACATATTTATTATAATACTTCCTTTTTGACAAGCATCACATGTGTGAGTACGATCACATGATGGAATTGGTAGATCATGAGCATCATATTATTTTACCAAATATTCCAAGTATTGTTGACATTGATGGACAAAATTTTTATTCCATAACCTATTATCTTTCTCTTTGGATAGAAATAACATATCTTCTTATCCACTTATAATATAGAGATACCCCTTCCTATAAATTCCCTGTAAAAATACTATAATATATTTTACCTTAAATATAAAAAAAATATTGGTAATCATTATAGAATATTGTGAGTCACATAATTGAATAACACTTAACATGTTTAGATAGAAACCATTAAAAACAAATACATAAACATATATCATATCATTGTTCCCAAATTTTTCATTTTTTATCCAATAATCATAAACCCTTCTTAATTTCCAAATTTTACAACACCTTCGTTTTCAAATGTTATTCCTATAGCATGATCTTTATTTTCCATCATATTAATGGTGTATCCACTATCAATGATCGATACCCCAGCATTATCTGATGCTTTAAGGGTAGTCTCTACAACCACTACCTTCTAAACACTTTTACATTTGAACCACATAGATTTTTCATATAATGATTGAAAAAATTCATCTTTCCATGCCCAAAATAGAGTTTTCATTTCCAATTCATTCTATTGTTCATTGAGTTTTTTCTTATGATGATTTTGCATATACTTCTCCACGTTACTATGTATTGTTTATGAGAAATGTCTAGTTATTCGTCCAAAACATCAACTCCAGAAACAGTGACCATCAAAAACATTATCATAAATAGAGATTTATATGGACACATTTTATTATTCCCCTTCATACCTTTTGGCAATGGAACAAAAATATTTAGAATATCCCATATTTTTATAGAAAAAACCCATGATACGAGGTGTATTCATATACATTATTATAGAACTACTTATTCCATTGGTTCTATGAGTCAAATGATTTTGATTTGTAACAAAATCATTTTTCAACCTTGGAGTGGGCATATGAGTTTTGACATCAATCACCATAACATTATGTTATTGATCAACCCCTAGCAACATTACAATTTATATTTTAATATTTCACCTATATTTCGTGACCTTTAAGTTCCACTTCCATATTTACTTTCTCTCTAGTAATCTATTTTCCTATTTTCATATTGGGAATCAATAGTCTAGCATGAACTTTTAATTTTTTTCATAGGTAAAAAAATTACACTTCATGTTCTTCGATACATTTGATTTGATCTTTCTCAATAATATTTAAGCCATCGATCACTCAATTTTTGTTATTTATCATTGATCTTGTCCTCAATAACCTTTTCATGTTTCTCATGCATTGAATACATAATCATTTAAATTTATTCCATTATATTATAATTATTTTCATCAGACTAATTCATATAGAGTTTGGAATCAAGATCAACAATGTTTGATTTCTTTGATTTGGCACTCCAAAGATCTATAACATCAAGAGTGTCTTCAAATTCATCTTTAAGATAAATTCTTCCATTGGATTTTTCTTCATCGTTTTCACTTTCTTACATTTTCTATGAGATATCTACAACTCCCAATAAATAATTTTCTCTATAGTACATACAACACTCAATCTCATCTACCACATATTCTTCCCGAAAATCATTTTATTTTGAAAGAAGAATCTTCTTTTTGATGAAACTTCACTTCAATTATTTCATACATTTCACATAGTAGGGAAATTTATTCATTGGAATTTTTACTTCTTACTCATCATTGTCTTGAAACATTTTTTGGCATCTTACAACACTATTTCAAAACATTATACAATGAATACAAGGGAGTGGGAGTTTCCATTTGAACTTTAATTTTCCTCTTTATAGGTTTGAGGAAAGCAATGAAATGACCTCGTCCATATATTTTTCATCCTAGAGATATTAAATAGTTGGATTATTCATGTCCTATATAACAACCTCTATGGAATTCCATTTTTAAATAGACTCAATATATTCATTTTTCATCCCATAAGAGACAGGATTGTTATTCATGCTATCTAATGTTAGATCTTTGGATATTTATATTCTAGTATAGATACATTCATATTGAACTAAGGTGGATTCCTTATTAGAATAAACATAATGATATTTAGTTGTTCAATAATTTATATGAGACCACTTGTTTCTTCCAAAAATACAATCACCTTAGCAATGAATTCATCTACGTCCCCATTGGAGTTGATTCAGAGGTTCTTTTTATAGTTCTAAAAACCAATAATTTTTCTTCTCTGACTATGGAATCAACATCGTAGATATTTATAATCTTTTCCAATATGTAATGAATGGAATTAAATGACATCATGTTTGATTAGATTATATTTGAAAATTATCTTCATAATTCATTATTTCCACTAGCATTAAAATTCAATTCCTTTCAGTTTGCTTTTGATAAAGCAACACTATCCAAACTTGAAAAAATTCCATGAATTAATGCTATTAAGAACTTCATACCAAAATATTGGATGTAGTGCTACATATTATTATTCCATAAATAAAAAATTATTCCATGAATATCAGAATCCCATTATGATTTACAAGCTCTATTAAAACCCTAGAGAGTGAAACATTGATATTAACCTTTACCTATGACACCAATTTTTATCCCTACTATGTTAAATATCCTTAATGGTGGGGGGTAGAATCAGTGTATATAATATTAAAAAACTACACCTTTGGACCCTGTTTCATCATTAGAAAAACACGATTATCTTTTCTTTTGGTTTCAGAGAATAATTTGGTAATTAAAACATACATATGAAAAGAACATCTTACATGGTTCACCCTCGTAGGGATTAATCGAAGGAACATACAATTGAGATGTACCATGGTACAAAATCACCAATGAAAACTATAGTTAAAATTTTTGGAGTGGACTCACTATCCCCCCTAGATTATATCCATTATAGATTTGAAGGATCACTGCTCTCTCAATTAAAGTGTGCACACTACTTCTTTAGGAGATTATTCATTTTTTCTACAAACCCTTAAAATAGATTCATACTTGAGTGTGTAATGATTCTATGTATTCAACTGATATATGAACGAAATTCTTCCGTGTGGTGAATACATCATGGACAAAACATTCAGGAACTATTCTTGTTCCTAAATGAATATCTTCATACACTTCACGAACTAACATTCACTAAAAAGGACATCGGTTTTTTGTGATCCTTCATAAATAAATTAAATCATTAGATTCCACTTTTATGAAAACCATACAACCATAGCACAATTACATCATGAGTCTCTACACCTTTGTGGACTTATCCTACTCAAACCACCTACACTATAGATTTTATCCTTCCAAAATCCATTGTGAAAAACATTCAATCATATCCTAATTCCTCTAGTGAAAATATTCTATAATGAAATTAACCCTCCCAATAATGTTATTAGGGGTCCATTATATATGAAAATATATCCACAAAACCTAATAATCAAAATTACTAAATAATCCTTTTCCTATTGGTCACCACTACACACTACACTTGCTATGTGGTTATCATGGTGTATCCAACTTAGTCCAGAAATGAAAGTCCCATTATGAAAAAACTTAAATAATCACATTCCACACAAAAATATAAACACTTTGCAGTTTTTATTGTGAAAATTGATTTGTAAAATGCATGCTATGTGAGTCCCCTTAATGAAAATACATTGACCAAAAATGGTGCTCTTATTTTGTCGTCCCGTCAATTACTTTGCAGTTTTGATAACGCAACTACTTAGTGGTCTACCCATTTTTATATTTAGGAATCCATGGTTTTCCATAAAAATATCAATTTTGTTACCCTATAATTTGAAAAACACTTGGAAATTAATCTACATTCAAAATCAATTTCATTGACAACAATTATGATTTAATGTTGTCTACTGTATTTTTAAACAACCACAAACAACTAAAAAACATTAAAATAAAACCTTCATAGATTTTTTCCGACACATATACTTCTTTAAAAATACATTTCTTGATCATTAAAAGAAAATAACTCAATATATTGTATGATTACTTCTCATACACATATCAAATAAATCTGAGAGATCATTTCAATGATTTAACATCAATCCATTATAGTTTTCGATGGTATTGATAATTACCATCACTTTTTAGTGTTTTAAATCACTAAAAATTTATTTTCAATTTACCTTGGAAAATGATAACTTAGATAGACACTCATCCCTTTCCAATATTTCTCTAATCATGCTAAGGTTTTTGCCTAATGATTTTGATAGGAATTTGATATAGTTTTTTTAGTTTTGATGGCCTACCAAATGTTTTTAAACACAACCAATTCCATAAAAAATAATATTTAGATGGTTCTAGTATAGCGACTCTTGGATTTATTGGGGAGAATCTAGATACCATGAAAGGAAGTACTTTTTGACTTTTTTTGATATTCTTGAATTAATATGGGAGAGATAAATCAATAAATAATTATAAAATTATATTTAATATATTTTTTTAACAAGGAAAAGCCATTTGATGTGGAGGTTTAAAAAACTATTGGGTATCTATGATAATACCACTATAAAAATATATAATATAAAATCTATTTAAATTACCATAATCGAGTTATAATTATAGTGTATAAAAATACTATGTGAAAAAATACTTAATACGCCTCTATTTTTTCTATGAAAAAAAATTTTTGACTAAAAAAACACCACTATTTATTTAAAAAATTACATTCTCAAAGATCCTACAATGAAAAGTTCACACATAGGTAAAAAACAACACTAAATGAGAGATATAGATTGAGACATGTTTCATCATCAAAATGCTATAATACTTCTTTGATGATTTCTCCAATATCTATAAAATGCATGATCTTGTATGTATTTTTTTACTTCCGCTGAGTACTTTGCCAATGAGGGAATAGTTTTCTACACTATCACACCTAAGGCCCTCTAAGCTAGTCTACATCCTATGCAATTCGGGGAAATTCACTTGAGGCCTTGTGACCAACTGGGTACAGGGCGCCTCTGGGTGGATTCCGGAACCAGGACATTTCAACTATAATGTTTCTACAACAGTATGCCTTTTCATTGTTGACAAAATATATTTTATATCACAACAACTATATCACATAACATCAGATTTACACCATTTACATTTCAATCATCATTGCTAAGGGTTCTCACATGCTACGACAAATGCGACAACACCCTTCTTCATCTTGGGGGACATCATAATGATAAACTACCTTTGTATTTTTTCAAGAACCTAAACATGAGTAGAAGTCAATGTCATCATACGAAAAATATTCTAATGTAACCTATTATATAGAAACCAATCCCATGTCTCTATATAATATAGCCACATCTTCTTTTTCTTATATATTGTTGAGGAAATGTATCGAAAAATTAACTTCACTCTCAAATAAATGGTTCGCATCTCAACAATCCACCCCTTAATCCCATCCATGAATAGTAAACTTCTAATGAAATAAGTTGTAAGGAAAAATTCTTTCTATCACACAAATAATCCTCCTCTATATAAATTATGATGACTCCATATTGATACATTGAATGAAAACTATGATCTCCCCTACAAAAGAAATATAAATTCTAAATTCTTCATTATATCTACAATTTTTTCATCATACTGAATAGAATTAGAACTAGAAACATTTATCTCCCCCCATAACAGTGATCTCCACATTATCTAGATTACCGCTTGAGATAAAGTACCCCATATTTGATGGGGGATATTTTAGAGCACATGTACTTGGTATAATAATGAATGTTTCATTTATTTTCAACATATTATAAATTCAACAATGTAAATATAAAATGTATGTAAGGATTTTATGATTATGAGGCACTATATTTCTTTCTTGATAAAGTATCCATGTACATATAATGGTCGATAGGAGTACATCAATGTGTATATAAAAGTAATGGGAGACTGCTAGATTAAATTATTTAGGTGATGATGTTCAAGACATATTGTCATATTTAAATATAATGGTTGTTAAATTAATTATAATGTCTAGTGACAAGTAACAATTTTACTTAGAGTGTGAAAACTGTTTAAAAAATATAAGAATGTAAAGACCATACCAATATTTATTTCCATGAGGAGTTTGGAGGAATTAACTTATAGTTCTATAAGAACCTCTACCTGAGTTGAAGTTAATTTAGTCATACAAACAATACTCTTCCACATCCTCTTATAATGACACCATGTCCATGTCTTCAATTAATGGGGACAACATCCCCATGTTTTCCATTTATTACTAAAAATTTTTCTTCATTAATGTTAAGAGAAAACCCTCTATTATTGTTGAGGAAATCTACCTATTAATTAATTTCACTTTCCATTTAATGGTTTAGATACCAATAATATCTCCCATCATCCCATTAATGATGAGAAAACATCTAAAAATTTCAATTGAAAATCAAATTGCTTGGTATGGCACCAAAAATCTTCCACTTTTAAAAAATATGAAGACATATTTTTAAAACTATGATTGATAATAAATAGCTCCCCCTACAAAATAAATCAAAACCGTGATGTCTTCATCATATATGTATTTCATTTTCATACAAAAAAATAAGAACCAAAATCATATATATCCCTCATATTACTGATCTCCCATTATCTATATCACCTATATAAATTAACTACCCCTTCATGATAGGGGATATTGAAGATCACTAGTTCTTGGTTGAATAATGAATTTTTCATCTATGGTCAGTAAATTATAATTTAAAAATAAAAAAAATGTGAGGTATTAATGACGACAAGGAAAAAATGTATTGATGAATCATTCTTATTTTAGGATGTTATGATTTATGGCATTACATTTATGTCAATATTTTGGTCAAATTATTTGATACTACCTATTTTGAATTTAAAATAGGCATATTATTTATTTTACAATTTATTTATTATATTATACAATGATGAAAAATTTAAAACATTTTCTTTCTTATAATTGTTTATCAATCTTATTTTACAGAATTTTTTGTATTGTGTGCTAAACTGCTTCATTCTCATGTGGTCCTCCCTTATAGGATGATTTGTTTGGTCTTCCATTGTCTTCTTTACCCTTTACATGCTATAAATCCTTGCACGACTGCTCATTGAAATAGATCCCTTTTTCTAACCTTTAGAACACACACATAATCATTCTTGTGGTTTTTATCATTTATTTCACTCAGTGGTTTCAGATCCATGTGTGTGGAGACTTATAGTTTATTGGTTTGTTTGGAGGAGAAACACCATGTGGGGGGATTAATGACCCATGCACTCTGTGACTTCTGTTTATTCAACTCATTTGGTTCTTCGGGTTCATCTCTAATTTTCTACAGTGAAAATCCTAGATTGACATACCATTTGTTAGATCCATGGTAGATATACACTAGACCATAATTCCTCCTCATCTTCTTCTCATTGCATGTTTATGGTATATTCTTGGTGTCGTCCATTCCCTACGATGATATTGGGACTTTCCAGGTGTTCCAAATCATTTGAACGAGTCGAAATCATCAGATCCAAGTGTTGCACATGAGTTTGTTCCAAAAACATCAAGAGAATATGACTCTTAGAGGACCACCCAATTTACCCTATATGTATTATTGTTTCTTCATCATTTTTTTATTATGATATAATTTTGAAATTGATTTATATTCATGGTTCATATCATAATATATTGTATCATGTAATATTTTTCTTTTAAGATCAATAAACTTTTGTGTGTGAGGTTTAAATTCTATTCAAATAGGTACAGAAGGATTAAATCATGGTAAATCTCATGTCCAACAATACTTCTTTCTTTAAAATATTTTTGATTATGCTTCTTGATTCAATAGTGGATTGTGTTTAATTTTTTCTATAAAATCTTATCTGGATTAGCCTATATCTATTTCATATTTTTAATTTAAATAGTTATTACCAATAATATAATTTGAATTATAATAAAAGATTGAATAATCTTAAATATCTATAGATCTTAAATATTTCTTGGTAATGTATACATTATGTTTTTCCTAAACAAAGTGGTATTATAGGCATTGGATAAACATGGAATCAACTAGTTTTAATATAAAAAAATGATTGGTGAAAATAATCTCAATTTATGGATGATTATGATTTGATCCATTCATGTTAAAAGGGGGTTAATTGATTCCATGAATGGACCTAAGAAACCCATTTATCAAGTATACTAATGGGAAGTCCTTTTTTCCCCAAGATTTCACTTATGATATTTTTGATAAATCTTATAGTTCTATGATTCTTTATTTAAAAGAAAATATGCGTAGAGTATTTACTAATGAAACAAATACTAATGGTTTATGGATTATGTTTGAGAAATTATAAATTATAGCTTCACTTATTGGTAGAATTTATAATAAACATCTAAAATTTATATTTATGTTAAACCTTGCATTTCAATAAAAACACCATCTATATAATTCACTGAAATATTGATATAATTTTTCAATATTAAATATAATTTTTGATGATTGGGACAATATATTATTATTTTATCTTCATTATATAATTCCAAATGAATTATATTAGATAATATGATGTATATTTATGACTATCTAACCCTAGATTTTATAAAATAATGTTACCCATTACAACACATTCATTCTAATTTATGGGGACAATCATTGAAATCATTCCATGTTAGAGGCTCCATTTTTGTTACCATTATTGATGAATTCCCTATAAATTGTTGAATTTACATGCTCAAAAAAATATGATGTTTTGGAAACATTCAAATACTATAAAAACATTGTTGAACATCATGTATGAAAAAAATTAAATCCATGATAAATTATAATGGTTTAGAATTTCTCTATGTAGATTCATTTAGTAACACCAATACAAGGGTATTGTAATGCACCAGACTGTTAGGGATACACAAAATATAGTGGGGTTGATGAAAATATGAATAAAACTATCTTTGAGTGAGTTCATATTTTCCATGTATCCTCTAACTTGGATAAATCTTTCTGGCCTCAGGATGTTACTATGACAGTGTACCTTATAAATAGGTTTACATCCTAATCTACTATGTTTAATGACATTGAATAATTTTAGAATAACTTCAATACTTCTTATAATCACATAACATTTTTTTGGGCGTACTGTATATTCCCATGTTAATACTAATAATCATAAACCTTGAGATATTATTTGTGTATTTTTTGGGTACCCTAAAGGTATTGTGGGGTATAATTTTTTTGTTTTTAACAATAGATACCAAAAATGCCTAATCCGTAGTGATGTAATGTTTCACGAATCTTTTTCTTCTAATTCTAAACCTCTCACACAAGATAGTGATGATTCAACCATTGATGGGGATAATGGGTCCCACACAACAAACACATTTGTGTCTTTTGTAAAACCTCCTCCACTTGACCCTTATTATATGAAATGAGATGAATCTAGATCATGTTCTAATTAAAATTCTAATAATGTACATCTAGGTAACAATTATGATTACTAGTTGACCCGTGATTGTGTACGATGGATCACTGGACCTCGTGCGCATTTTAATTAACATGACATGACTTCTTTTTTCCATTAATGTTTACCGAGGAATAGAGAAGATGCCCATCAATATAAAAAAAATCTATTAATGATTGAGAATACAAGAAGTGTGTCTCTACCATTGATAAATAAATGAAGTCATTAAAGAAAACCATCTTCCACTACCACAAATCTGGGTGAGGGATGCGGTAGCTTTTATCTAAGCTATGAAGAAAACACAGATAAAAGGGGGGATTCTATCAGCACTACATAAAAGCCCTGTTAAATCGACCCGTTATTAGCATTAAAAATAACTGATAATGAGCCAATTAATCAGGGCTATTATTAGCACTGATAAAATAAATTGATAAAAAATATTTTTATTTTATATAAAATAATTATATTTAGATTCAAAAATTATTTTTATTTGTATACATTGAATAAAAACACAAGATTATAATTAATAAATATTTTTCAGTAATTAATATATATATATATTAAATTTATAAATATAATTATTATATTATTAATATTTATTATAGTGATATATTTATAATTATACATTTCTAATTATATATAAATTCTTTTTAAAAATATATTTATAATTATATATAAATTCAATTTAAATATGTATATTTAAAAATTATATTCATATATTACTATATTTATATATATATCAATATATGATTCAAATGAATTTTGTAAATTGATACATGAATATAATTGACGTTCAAATGTTATATATTCATCTTAATTGTTTACTTATACATTACACCCTCATTACTATTCATATTATCCATAAATATGATTCATTGTTTTATGAGATATATACTTTACATGGTGTATATGATTCATTATTGTTCCCATGAAGCTTTATGTTGTCATAAATACTTAAAATCATGATAATTACATTTAAATAATAAATATTTTATTTATAATTATAAATACTTAAATGTATTTAAATAATAAGAAAATAATAATAAATATATTTATAATAATTAAAATTTTATAAATATATATAATTATTGAAATATATTTATTAATATATAAAATTATTTTTAAATATATTCAAATATTTATATTTATAATTATAATTTATTTTATATATGTAAATAACTATAATATTTTAATAAACCTATTTATTATATTTTTAATTATAATTATAAAAAATATATATATATTTATTTGTATTCATAAATATAAATAAATTTGTAAACAAGTTTAATTAGTGAAGAAACAAAAACAAAAATATTAATTTTATAAAGTCATAAATATAAATAAAAAATATTTATTTAAATAATTATGATATTATATTAAATATATTAATTGTATGTTTTTTAATATTTTCCTAATTATTTATATAATTATATACTTATATTTAAATAATTATGAAATTATATTAATATCTTTATTAAATTTATAGTTATAATTATAAATAAATATATTTATATTTATATTCACAAATATATATATTTATTTAAAAAATTATGATAGTGAAATAAATATATTCATTATATATATATATATATATATTAATGTCATAATTTTTAATTTAAATAATTATGAAATTATAGAAAATATATTTAATTAATATATTTATTTGAGTTTTGTATGTATTTTAATATATATATATAATACTATATATAGTTAATATATTTATTTTAAGTTCCCATTTATTTATATATATATGTGTAAATTTATTAATATTTTTTACTACAATTAAAATATATATGTAATAAATATACAATTATAATAAATAAATATATATATATATATGTTGTTAATAAATAATTATAAAATTATAATAGAAATATAAAAATATAATTATATATAATATTTGGTATATTTTAATAATTATAAAATGATAATATGGATATTAATTATATAAAATTATATATATAATAAATATAAATATTATAAATTTATAATTATAAAAAAAATTATTTAAATATGTAATTATAAATAGTTAAATATTAATAATATGGTCCGCATTTTATTAGTACTGATAAAGGTGTGTGTTATAAGCACTTTCTAATATACCTCTAATAAAATATACATTTATCAGTGCTTTTTCCCAAGCACTGAGAAAGTGTTTACCCTATTTTATAAATTATCCCTAATAGACTCTTCCTCCATTCACACAACTCAAAGCTCTTTCGGATGTCGATCCCCACCCCTGCTGCCTCCTCCTCCTCCACCTCCTCATTCACATACTTCTCCTCCTCCTCACCTGCCAACGTGAAGCCCTTCTCTTCATCCCACTCCTCATCCTCCTTGACTATCAACTCCACCTCCTCCTCGTATCTGCTACTGTGAAGCCCTTCTCCTCCTCCTCTAGCGCCTACTCCTCCTCTGGAGCCTCCTCCTCCTACTCAGCCACATACTAATCTGCCTTCTCTACTACTGACACCCACCCTCCTCCTCCTCCATTACCACCAAATCCTGTTGTCGCAATTCCCTCTACCACGTACCCCACATCTATCTGTGAACACCACCTCCCTGTGAAACTCACCTCCTATGTGAACCAACCTTCACTACAATCCCAACTCCTCAGGTTCTACCAGAATGAGTATTTTTGTAATGATCTAATTACATTTTTTTCAATAATTATATGGTTTACTATTGGATACTTATGGCGTAAATTATGTATTTCGGCATGGGAATTGGTTAGTTTGTTAGGTTATTTTGATAATGAAGTCCATTTTGGGCTGGAGATCATGTCATAGAACATAACCCATACTTTGTTAGTTATGTTTTTGAGAGTATTTTAACATGTTTTTTGTTGTCTTTTAACATATGGATATGGTTTAATGTTTCTGAATATATTCATATTGTTATGTTGGTGTTTCGTTTAAATGAATCAGAACTAGATATTAAATATTTAATAATGACTTACATTCAATCATAAATTCAGAATTATTTTTAGGGATACTCAAATAAATGATTGACAAAGGAAAAAAACACCACATTATAAATGAATAAATAAAATTTTCCCTATTCTGTTCGTGTATATAAAATTTATCAAGCTACCAATTCATGATCTCTAGTTGAACCTATACATAGTATTATATAATTATTTTGGAATAGAGATCCATTGGAAATGAAGTGATGGTTGTGAAAAGATTAATCTATACCCATCCACCATGGTTCCAATTTTATTTGACATTATATACCATGATTATACATGTTTGAGAGAATAAACCAAATAGTGATAGCTAGAATGAAAAGCATTGTGATTGGATATTGTCTGTTGATTATGGTGTTATATCTTCCGACCATAATTTTTTTTTCCAAGGAGAGTAATCAACCCTATTATACCCAAATAAGATATATGGTCCATGATTTTCATAGTCACAATCTTACAGATAAACCTATATGAGAGGGTAAAAAAATATGTTACCCAATATCATGAAAAAAATAAATAAAAGTTATAACATGTGAATTTATATGTGTACATGTAATGATGTAGAAAATTGAATAACACAGTTAGAAAGATGTATATTGAAAATAAACATATCAATTATTAGATAAAATAAAATAATATCAAAAAAAGGAAAATATATGCACTATTCTATGTATACTAAACTTATTTATGAAATAGAATATTATATTTCTTTCTAATTGAGTAATTCACATATCTTCGAAAGTATTTATATTTTATTACCCTTGTATATTAGAACCCCAACTACAGTTATGAAACCTAGAATTTTTAAACCGTTATTGAACAGAAAGATATAATAGGATACCTATAATAATTTATATTACTCAAGTACCTTGAGATCCTATCAAATTATATATGTTTTTTTTTGCACCCTAAAGGGGCAACCAGAGTCTATGCTGGAAATATCTATACGGAATAGTTCCCAACATGTAGTTGAACCCAATTACTGGTCAATAACAAAAATATTAGTATAGATTCATAACATTGTGAACCGATGTTCTGAATAAGTCTTCCTTATTCTTGGTTTATAAGGTCATAATTGAGGATACGTTAATCTATATTTTTTCACCACTCTGATGAAGCATCCAATTACCAAGATCTTTTCTTAGGCAGGTTCATGGTGATGATTAATCTAGCTCACCAGCTGATTCCCTAGTTATGGTGTTGCGATCGACACATCACCCAATATACTTTAGTGGAAGGATGAGGATTAGGTAGTACACAATTCAAGAAACATGTGGAAGATAGTTGCACATGTTTAAGTGATGTGAATTTATATTCCAGTTACACTTATTACTTTATCTATCACTTATCCACTCCTCTAAAGTATTTGGAAGTAAACTATACAATTGATACTATTTATTCATGAGATACATGAATAGGGTGAATTTTTGTGCTTTCTATGTATTGCCAATGCATGTTTTTCCTATTTTGACCTTTAAGTCTTGTTTTCCTATTAGGCTTCTATTTTCTTTCCCATGTATGGTATTATAGGATGGTGTGACTATTGTTCTGTTATACTGAGGTGTGTATAATGATATCTATGTAGTTCCTGAGTTTTACCTTGGTCTTTATGCACTGATACACTTTCTTTACATACACAAAGCCAAGAGAACCTAGTGTATTTACCATAGGGAGAATGGATGTTGGGGTCTTCTCTAAAGTGTCTTTATAATTTACGATGTGAGACCACAAGGGGAATTGATGTTGAGTGCTTCCCCAGAGTGTCTGTAGTTCCTCTAAGGGGGCCTCAGGGGGAATGAGACATTGAGTTCTTCCCCATAGCACCTAAAGTACCGATACGAGACTGTAGGGGGAATTGACGGTGAGTGCTTCCTCAGAGAGTCTATGCTTAAGCTGAACCAGAGGGGTTAGACTGAGTGTACTTCCCAGAGGGTTTCTTGTACTTGTTAGGTAGGACCAGAGGGTATATGCTGTGAGTACTTCCAAGAGGGATATCTTATGTTAGCCGCTTTCTTATGTTGCAAGGTTGGATCATAGGGGATAGGTTGTGGGTACTTCCCATAGGGTTACCTATTATGTTTATCTGCATTGATTAGTTGTTTCATGTTGTGTAGTGACTTGAATTCCTTGAAACTATGGATTGTTTACTAATTAGTACATTCCTGTTTACTGCTTTCTGTACTTTTAACTTTCATATACTCACTGACTGTTAGGTACAGATATTCGTGTGGTTTCCTACTAGGATTTAGTCTCACACCCAGTTTGGGCTATGATTTTTGGCCAAAACAAATTATATTATTGCAGGTATATATAAGGGAAATCACCCTTCTACTTTAGGTACTAGACATGTTGTGGGGATGGAGAGCATGGGACCAAGCTATGCCATGCAATGCTGCGGAGTTTATCTGCTTTCTTTTTCACTTTGGTTTAGGACTTTTGTATTCCATCATTGTGACTTTTTTGGCTATTTTCATAGGCATATGTATCATGCATCATTATATATATGTTCTCCAGTTTATACTTTAATTTTCATGTTGTTATTTCTATATGTCATTATTACAATTTCCGCTCCTGTATGTATTTGTTTACATCAGCTGATTACTCTTCCAGTGAGCTCATAGTTTCCCCACTATCACACATTAATGATCTTTCAGCTAGTCAGCAACGTCTGACATTTGGGGAAATGCACATGGGCCAATGTGCCCAACCAGGTACGGGGTGTCTGTGGGTGGCTTCTGGAACCAAGACTTTTCTACTATAATGATTCTTCAACATTAATCCTTTTCTTTGTTGACACATTATATTTTCCTTCAGAACCACAATATCACATCACATCGGATTTCCACCACAGAAATTTCAATCGTCATTACTAATGGTTGTCACATTCTACGACAAATGCGACAAAACCCATCATCATATTGGGAGACATCATAATGATTAACTACCTTTATAGATTTTCAAGATCCTAAACATGAGTATAATTCAATGTCATCATAAGAAGAATATTCTAATGTAACTAATTATATAGTCACCAAGACCATGTCTCCACATAATAGTGTCACGTCCCCTTTTTCCAACTTATTGTTGAGTAAATGTATCTAAAAATTATTTTCACTCTCAAATAATTTTTATTCATCTCAAAAATCCACCCCTTAATCCCATCCATGAATAGAGAACATCTAATGAAATAATTTGTGAAGAAAAATTCTTTTTATCACACCAATAATCATCCTCTATATAAATTATGATGACACCATTTTGATACATTGAATGAAAACTAAGATCTCCTCTACAAATGAAATATAAATTCTAAATTCTTCATTATGTCTATATTTTCGTCATCATAATAAAGAGCATTAGAACCAGAAACATTATTCTCCCCCAATGAGGGTGATCTCTACATTATCTATAAAACCTCTTGAGATTAACTAACCAATATTTGAAGGGGGAGATTTTAGAGAACAATTACTTGGTATAATAATGAATGTTTTATTTATTTACAACATATTATAATGTCAAAAAATTAAATATAAAATGTATGTAAGGAGTTAACGATTATGAGGCACTATATTTCTTTCATGATAAAGTATCCATGTACATCTATTGGTTGATATGAGTATATCCATGTGTATATAAAAGTAATGGTAGGACGTTAGAATGAATTATTTAGGTGATTATGTTCAAGACATATTGTAATATTTAAATATAATGGTTGTTAAACTAATCTTAAATTCTAATGACATGTTCCAATTTCACTTAGAGAGTGAAAACTGTTTAAAAAATATAAGAATGTGAAGACCATACCAATATTTATTTCCATGAGGAGTTTGTAGGAATTTACTTATATTTTCCCAAGAACATATACATGAGTAAAATGTTATTCATTCATACAAAAAATATTCTTCCACATATACTTATTATGACACCATGTCCAAGTATTCAATTAATATGGCCAACATCCCCCTTTTTCATTTATTACTAATAATATCTCTCCATTACTGTTAAAAGAAACCCATATATTAATGTGGAGGAAATATCTCTATTAATTAATTTCATTATCCATTTAATGAGTTTAATACCAATAATACCCCCATCAGCCCATTAATGAAGATGAAACATCTAACAATGTCAGTTGAAAAATAAACTGCATGGAATCACACCAAAATTCATCCTCTATAAAAAAAATATGAAGAGGCCTTTTTTAAACTTTGAATGATAACAAATAGCTCCCCCTCCAAAATAAATCAAATCACTGATGTCTTTCTCATATATGTATATCATTTTCGTACAAAAAACTTGAACAAAAAACATATATCTCCCCCATATTATTGATCTACCATTAACTATATCACCTATAGAAATTACCTACCCCTTATTGATGAGGGATATTAAAGAGCACTAGTTCTTGGTTTAATAATGAATGTTTCATCTCTGGTTAGTATATTATAATGTAAAAATAAAAGGAACGTAATGTATTAATGATGAAGAGGAAACAATGTTTTGATGAATCATTCTTATTTTATGATGTTATGATCTGTGGCATTGCAATTATGTCAATATTTTGGTAAAATTACTTGATACTTGGTGTTTTCAATTAAAAATAGGAATATCATTTAATTTAACATTTATTTATTATATAATAAAATGATGAAAAACTTTATAACATTTTGATTGTTATATTTTTTTCTCAATCATATTTTATAGGATTTATTGTATTGTGTGATAAGATATTGTATTACCATGTGGTCCTCCCTTATATGATCATTTGTTTGGTCTTCCATCATCTTCCTTACCCTTTCTATGCTGTAAATCCTTTCACAACTGCTCACCAACACTGATCCCTTTTCCAAACCATTAGATCACATCTTTACACATGCTTGGGTTGTTTATCATTTATTTCACTCAGCGGTTTTGGATCCATGTGTGTGGAGACATGTATTTTTTTTGTTTTTTTGGAGGAGAAACACCATGTGGTGGGATTCATGACCCATGCACTCTTTGACTTCTGTTTATTCAACTCATTTGGTTCTCCTGGTTCACCTCTAATTTTCTACAGTGAAAATCCTAGATTTCAAAACCATTCCTAAGATCCATGGAAGATATACACCAGACCTTATTTCCTCATCATATTCTTATAATATCATGTTTATGGTGGATTCTTGGTGTTGTCCCTTCCCTGTGATGATTTGTGGAATTTCCATGTGATCCAAATCATTTGAACGAGTCAAAATCATCTAATCCAAGTGTTGCACATGAGCCTGTTCCAAAAACATCATGAAAATATTACTATCAGAGGACCACACTCTCTTCCCTATATGTATTTTAGTTTCTTCATCATTTACTTATTAAGATATAATTTTAAAATTGATTCATATCCATGTTTTATATCATACTATATTGTATCATGTAATATATTTTTTTGAGATCAATAATCATGTGTGTGTGAGAGGTTTACATTCTATTAACATAGGTACAAAAAGTACTAAATAAGGTAAAATATCATTTCCAACATTACATCTTTATTTCAATTATTTTTGAATATGCCTCTTGATTCGAATGTGGATTGTGATTAATTTTTTCTATTAAAGCTTAGCTGGATTCACCTCTATCTAATTTATATTTTAAATTTTTATAATTATTACCAATAATATATTTTTAATTTTAAGAACAAATTGAATAATATTAAATATATATAGATCTTAGATATTTCTTGGTAATGTAAACATAAAGTTTTTTCAAAAAAAATGGTATTACAGCCTTTGGATAAACATGGAATAAAATAGGTTTAAAAAAATTATTGTTGAAAATAATCTAAATTTATGGAAGATTATGTAGTGATCCCTTCTTGTTAAATAGGGGTTAATTGATTCCATGCATGGACCTAAGAAACCCATTTATCTACTATAATGATGAGAAGACCTTATTTTTTTCCCAATATTTCCCGTAAGATATTATTGTTAAATCCCATAGTTTTATGCTGCTTTATTTAGGAGAAAATGTTTATAGAGTATTTACTAATGAATGTAATACTACTAGTTTATGGATTATGTTTGAGAAATTATACATTATAGCTTTATATGTTGGTATAATTTATAATAAACATCTAATAATTAGATTTAATATTAAACCTGACCATTTAATAAAAACACCATCAATATAATTCACTAAAATAATGATTTAATTTTACAATAATAAATATGACTATTGATGATGGGGACAATATATTATTCTATTATCCTAATTATATAATTCCAAATTAATTATATTATACAATATGATGTATATTAATTACTCTCTAACCCTAGATTTTGTAAAATAATTTTACCCATTACAATGCATTCATTCTAATTTATGGGGACTATCTTGGAAATCATACCACGGTAGAGGCTCCATTTTTGATACCATTATTGATTAATTATATATAAATTGTTGAATTCACATTCTCAAAAAAATATGATCTTTTTGAAACATTCAAATCATATAAAAACATTTTTGAACATTTGGTAAGAAAAAAAATTAAATCCATGATAAATCATAATGGTTTGGAATTCCTCTATGTGGATTCATTCAGTAAATCCAATACAAGGGGTATTGTAATGAACCAGACTATTAGGGATACCCCTAATAAAGTGGGTTTGATGATAATATGAAAAAAATATCCTTGAGTGAGTTCAAATTTTTCATGTATCCTCTTACTTGGATAAATCTTTCTTGCCTCAGGATTTTACTATGACAGTGTACCTTATAAAAAGGTTTCCATCCTCATCAAAAATGTTTAATGACATTGAATAATTTTTTAATAACATTAATCCTCCTTATAATAACCTAACCGTTTTTGGGTGTACTGTGTATTCTCATGTTAATACTAACAATCATAAACCTTGTGATATTTTTTTGTTTCTATTTGTACCCTAAAGGTATTATGGGATATAATTTTTTGTTTTGTTTTTTACAATGGATGCCAAAAATGCTTAATCGGTGGTGATGTAGTGTTTAAAAAATCATGTTCTTCTAATTATAAATCTGTCACACAAGATAGTGATTATTCAGTTATTGATGGGGATAATGAGTCCCACACATCAACCACATTTATATATTTTTTAAAACCTTCTCCACTTGATCCTTAGTCTATGAAATGAGATGAATCTAGCACGTGTTCTAATTAAAATTATGATAATTAACATCTAGGTAACAATGATGGTTATTAGTTGACCTATGATTGAGTATGATTGATCACTGGACCTCCTGTGCGTTTTAATTAACAGGATATGACTTCTTGTTTCCTTTATTGTTTATCAAGATATAGAGACAATTCCCATCAATATAATAAGAAATCTATTAATGATAGAGATTCAAATAAGTGTATCTCTACGATATATAATGAAATAATCTCATTAATGAAAACCATCTTTCACTACCACAGATCTGGTTGAGGGATGTGCCATCTTTTATCTGCACTATGAAGAAAACACAGATAAAAGGGGGGATTCCATCAGCTCTAGCTAAAAGTACTATTAAATCGACCCATTATAAGTTCTAAAAAATGCACTGATAATGTGTCAATTTATTAGGGCTATTTTTAGCACTGATAAAAAATTATAATAAATATTTTTATTTTATATAAAATTATTATTTTTAGATTCAAAAATAATTTTTTTCCATACATTGAATAGAAAACACAAGAATATAATTAATAAATATTTTCAGAAATTAATATATATATATATATTAAATTCAGTTATATAATTATTATAATTATTATAATTATTATATTAATTATATTTACTATATTGATATATTTATAATTATACATTAATAATTATATATAAATGTTTTCAAAAATATATTTATAAATATATATAAATTCTCTTTAAATATATATATTTAAAAATTATAATCATATATAACTATATATATATATCAATATATGCTTCAAATGAATTTTGTACATTGATGCATGAATATAATTGACGTTCAAATGTTATATATTCATTATAAATGTTTATTTATACATTACACCCTCATTAATATTCATATTATCCATATATATGATTCATTTTTTTTGTGATCAATACTTTACATGGTATATATGATTCATTCATGTTCCCATAAAGCTTTATGTTTTCATAAATACATAAAATCATGATAAATAGATTTAAATAATAAGTATTTTATTTATAATTATAAATATATAAATGTATTTAAATAATAAAAAAATTATAATAATTATATTTATAATAATTATAATTTTCTAAATATATATAATTATTGAAATATATTAATTAATATATAAAAATATTTTTAAATATGTTCAAATATTTATAATTATATTTATAATTTTTTATATTTGTAAATAATTATAAAATTTTAATAAACATATTTATTATATTTATATTTATAAATAAAAATATTAATTTATTTATTTGTATTCATAAATATAAATGATTTTTTAAACATGTTTAATTAATTATGAAATTAATATAAATATATTATTTATATAAAGTCATAAATATAAATAAATAAATAATTATTTATTTAAATAGTTATGATATTCTATTAAATATATTAATTATATATTAATTATATTTTTTCATAATTATTTATACAAATATATATGTATATTAGAATAATTATGAAATTATATTAATAAATTTATAATAAATATATTTATTATATCTTTAATTATAAGTATATATAAATATAAATATATATATATTCTCAAATATATATATATATATATATATAATTATGATAGAGAAAGATATATATTAATTATATATATATATTAATTTCATAATTGTTTATATAAATAATTATGAAATTATAGAAAATGTATTTAATTAATATACTTATTTGAGTTTCTTAAGTATTTAAATATATATATATATATATATTACTATATATAATTAATATATTTAGTTTAATTTCTCATGTATATATATATGTAAATTTAATTATATTTTTACTACAATTAAAATATATATGCAATAAAGATTGATTTATAATAAATATATATATAAATTTATAGTTACTAAATAATTATAAAATTTTAATAGAAAAATAAAAAATAATTCTATATAATATTTGGAATATTTTAATATTTATAAAATTATAGTAAAAATATTAATTATATATAATTATATATATAATAATTATATTTTTTATAAATTTATAATTATAAAAAAAATATTATTTAAATATGTTAATATAAATAATGAAATATAAATAATATGTTCAACATTTTTTTAGTACTAATAAAGGTGTGTGTTATCAGCACTTTCTAGTTTACCTCCAATAAAAAATACATTTAACAGTGCTTTTTCCATAGAACTGATAAAGTGTTTATCCTATTTTATAAAGTATCCCTAATAGTCTCTTACTCCTTTTGTACAACTCAATTCTCTTTCGGAAGTCGATCCCCACCCCTGCTACCTCCTCCTCCTCCACCTCCTCGGTCGTGTACTTCTCCTCCTCACCTGCCATCGTGAAGCCCTTCTCCTCATCCCCCTCCTCCTCCTCCTTGGCCGTCAACTCCACCCCCTCCTCTGATTTGTTATTGTGAAGCCATTCTCCCCCTCCTCTGGCACCTTCACATCCTCCTCAGCCACCGACTAATTAGCCTTCTCTACCACTGACACCCACCCTCCTCCTCCTCCCTTACCACCAAATCCTACTGTCGTAATTCCCTCTGCCACGTACCCCACTTCTATCCCTAAACAACACCTCCCAATGAATCTCCCCTCCTTTGTGAACCTACCTTCCCTGCAAAACCAACTCCTCATGGTCTACCACTATGATTATTCTTGTAGTGATCTAATTACATTTTTTAAATAAGTATATGGTTTACTATTGGATTCTTGTGGCATAATTTTTGTTTTTTGGAATAGGAATTGGTTAGTTTGTTATGTTATTTTGAGAATGAAGACCATTTTGGGATGGAGATCATGTCATTGAACATAATCAATCCATTGTTAGTTACGTTTTTAGAGTAGTTTAACATTTTTGTTGTTGTCTGCTTACATATGGATATGGTTTAATGTTTCTAACTGTATTCATATTTCGATGTTGGTGTTTCTTTCAAATGAATCAGAACTGGATATTAAATATTTTATCATGCCTTACATTCAATCATAAATTAAGAAATATTTTTAGGGATACTCATATACATGATTGAAAAAGGAAAAAAACACCACATTATAAATGAATAAATAAAATTTTCCCTACATTGTTCATTTCTCTAAAATCTATCATGCTACTCATTCCTGATCCCCAGTTGAACCTATACATAGTATTATATTATTTTTTAGGACTAGAGAACCCTTGGACATCATGTGAAAGGATTGAAATGATTAATTTATATCCATCCATCATGGTTCCCCTTTTATTTGAAACTATATACCATGATTATACATGTATGAGAGAATAAACCAAATAGTAATAGCTAGAATTAAAAGAATTGTGGTGGGTTATTGTGTGTTGATGATGGTGTTATATCTCCCGACCCAAAATAATTTTTCCAAGGAGAGTAATCAAACCTACGATACCCAAATTACGTATTATGGGCCATGATTTTCATAGTCATAATCTTACAGACAAACATATATGAGAGAGTAAAAATGATTTGTTAACCTATATATTGGAAAAATGTCAATTAAAGTTATAACAGGGAAATTTATATGTGTACATGTCATGAATCTAGAAAAATGAATAACACAGTTAAAAATATATATATAGAAAATAAACATATCAAATATTAGATTAAATATAATAATATCAATAAAAATGGAATATATATGCACTATTCTATGTGTACTTAACTTATTTATGAATTAGAATATTATATTCTGTTCTAATAGATTAATGCACATATATTGGAATGTATTTATATAGTACTACCCTTGTATATTAGCACCCCATATACAGTCATGAAACATAGAATATTTAAACTATTATGGAAGATAAAGATAAAATAGGTTACTTATAATAAATCATATTACTCAAGTCCCTCGAGATCCTATCAAATTATATATGTTTTTGGTTCACCCTAAAGGGGAAACCCAGGCCCATGCTGAAAATATCTCTAGGGAATAGTTCCCAATATGATGTCAATCCCAATCATTGGTCAAGAACATAAATATTAGTATAGATTCATACCTATGGGAACAAATATTTTGAATAAGTATTCCTTCTTCTAGGTTTATAAGGTCATAAATGATGATATGATAATCTATATGGTTTACCACCCTGATGAACCATCCTATAACAATGATCATTTCTTAGACTGGTTTATAGTGATGATTAATCAAGCTCACCAGCCAATTCCCTAGATAATGTGTTGCGATCGACACATCACCCAATATATTATATTGGAAGGATGAACCTTAGGTAGTAGAAAATTCAAGCATCAAGTGGAAGATGGTTGCATAAGTTTATGTTATGGGAATTTATGTTCAAGTGACACTTATTCCTTTATCTATCACTTTTTCACTCCTCAGAAGTATTTGGGAGTAAACTATATGATTCATACTATTTATTCATGAGATACTTGATAAAACATTTATAGCATTATATATATGAACATTTGGGTAATTTCTTATTCATGTATCATTTATAATGTTCCTTTCATGGGATTTATATAGTTGTTAAAATGCCTATGTTTATCTTTTAAATTTATTCTAGTGTTTTGAAATTTATCCAAAAAAATTATATGTGTTAAACATTCCAATTTTTGGTTTTAAATATTTTGAAATGGATTATAAAATGAATTGGGGTTTTTTGAAAGAGAATTGATAATGAGTATCCTGATATTATAATGGGAATAGAAACCTTTTCTTGGATTTATAAATAAATGGAGTGAATTATTTTGGTTTTCAAAGAATCATTTATAGTACATGGTTGGTTATGTTGGTAATTTAAAATGTTCCATCGTGGTTATGGATGAAACAAAAACACATCATTCTATCAATGCTTATATCCATACTAAATCAACTAGTTAATGATATTTATGTTTATTTGGATCAATGGATCGGGGATTTGAAATTATTGTGGTATGTAGGTGTTACGTTGTATGATGCTTAAAAAATGATGATTTCCCATTAGGATCAATGTTGTATAGGATGATAAATGTGTTTTTGATTATAAAAATTTGCTAAGATATATAATTAAAGGAACTCAAGGGTGTTCCATCTGTGAATGAGGTTTACAATCAATGATGTTGAACCATTCATCAAAAACTATGTTTCTAGAACATCACAATCTTCTACCTTGATGAGATAAGTTCTTATCTTGGATGGCATCATTTGATAGAAGTTAATAATAATGAATAAAACCATCTACACTAAGAGGTGACCATCTATTTTAAAATGTAAACTATTGGGAAACTACTTTTGATAAACAATTTTTGAAAAACCATATGAAACCTAGTTGGAAAAAGAGATCAATTTATTTTGAATTACTATACGGGAGTTGTCTATACGTCAGAAACTTTATTGATTTTATTCATGTTGAAAAAAATATATGTGATAGTGTCATTGGAACTTTGCTAAATGCACCCAAGAAAAAGGATGGAATTAGGGATAGGATAGACATGGTTGACATGGTAATAAAAGAAGTGTTAGTGCAAGTAAACGGAGAAAAATCAGGCTTTCTTCCTCCAGCTTCATACACTCTTTACAGGAAGTAGAGATATCATTTTTGCAACATATTGAATGACATAAAGTATACATAGGTGTATTCATCTAAAATAAAGAACATTTTGTGAATATAAATATACACATACTAATTATACCACTCCATAAGAAAATATTGATGAAGTTTATTATGGGGAAATGGTATTCATTGAATGATTAGTGTCACTGAAAAAACAAGAGCACAATAGTCTGATGGTGTTAGAAAAAATCATTATGGGGAAATTAAAAGTAATTAAATTCATGGTGGGATAGAATGTTCGGGTCATAATGATAACCCCGACATGTCCATATTCTATGGTTATATTATAATTTTCTGTCAGAAATGTGTGATGATTGGTGAAGATTCACAACACCATGATATGTCCGGGCTGAACACCCTAATGTGGGAATATATTATTGTAACATTATGATATCATTTATTTACATTAAAAAAATGTTAAATAATGAAACATTGATTTACAGTTCATAATTATTTGTAGAGTGAATATATATTATATCAATCCCATAAGAAATATGTATTAATGATTTTTGGAAGTATTCACAATGGATTTTACACAATTCTAACAAGTCATTATCTTAATGATTCTGTAGGGAAAATAAACACACACCAAAAAATTATCTATGCACAACCGTTAACCAGAGAATTATGTGATGTTTTTTCTAGACCTCATGAAGATGTGTCTTTTCAGGTACGTTGTGGCCACTAATACGTCGATTGACGATATTTGTGTTGATCACTTTGATTTTATTTTTTTATAAAACAAAAATAGACTTTTGTAAACAAGGAATGAGTTGAAAAACCAGCGCACCTGTATTGTAAACCATGGACGGGGTACACTTCACATGATAAAACATGGTACATACATTAAATTGATCGAAATACATTTATGTGACATGAAATAACACCATAATTATTTCACTTTGTTTATATGATCAATTATGACTTGAAATTCCAAGCATCCTCCATATCACACCTTTTTATATAGAAGTAGAAATTTATTAAAATTGGATACTAATAGATGAAAACACACAAAAAGTGTGAGAAAAATTTGAAATTATTCGATAAAATATTTTATTTTCATTAAATCACTATTACTTAAAAATGATCCCTTATTTTCCTATATTCTTTTTCCAACATATAATAAGAATAAAAAACACCTATACAAGATAAAAACATACTATCAGCACACTTTAATAGTGTAGACCAGTATGCCCGCGTCATTGATGCGGGTTTTTGGGGTGACCTAGAACATAATTTTAGAAAAAAAAACAAGAGGATGATCAAAGTTAATTAATAAAATAGAAGAGACAATTAATATAAACCCATGATTGAAAATTGTAATGGATGAGAGAGAATATATATAATTTAATGAGAGAGAGGCAAATATAAGAAAATACTCAAGAAAAACCATCGTGTGAAAATATATCCCCACCCCCACCAGTTTATGAGGCTAGCCAGTCCCCTCTAAGAGATGTCTTAGCAATGGTAATCAATGTTATAATAAATGTTTCTCTAAAATGTGCATCGGAAAGACACTCATACCATTCATGTATGGATACTCTATAGTGTGATAATGTCCTTGATTTATATCTAGAAACACCCACCCAACAACTTTTGGGAAGGGATAAATTGTTCAATTTTCAAAACGACACACTACACACCATACTACTTCTAATAGGGAATTAGCAAGTGTCGATCAATGTATCCCATGATCCGAGCACCGATCTACCTATTAAAATTCATGAGTATGATATTAATATGATAAAAAATATTTTGGGAATATTAATCACATGACCATCAAATATAGTAAAAAATATGTCAACAAAGAGGTATTTATTTCCAATTTACTTTTTAAGATAATCCTTTAAAAATTAATTAAAAATGGTATGAAATGATGAATGTTATTAGAGACATACAAAGAGAAGGGTATGAAACAAAATATTGTCCCATAACCATCTAAATTATTGACCATCCATCAAAAATATCTTTTTAGAGCACAATTTCACCACCCGTTCTAAATCCATATTTACTATCATTCAAGGATCATGTGGACACAAAGATAAAATATTGTCAGAATCACTTAGTTGAATTTAATGAAAATATGTACAAATAGAATAATCAAGAATTAATTGTATTGAGAGTGAAATTGAAATCCTCAACTATGAATGGCTAGATGCCTCAGTTGTAAATTTATACATGAGGTTCATTTTCATGATTATATGTTCCAAAATTTAAGATATTGTGTTAATTATGAATAAATAAATACTATATTACAGGGAAAAGTATATATGAGAATCAATTTATGGGATTAGTGTAAGAAAAAAATGTGGATTTGTTAGTCATAACATATTTTCTACAAGGAAAATAAAAAAATGCCAAAAAGAATGATGAAATTGAGAAAGGTCTGATCAAATATTTTGAATGAAAGATACCAGATCATAGACATTATTTAATACCGATGATTCAGGGGTAAAACTCAAAAATTTAATCGTAGCAAATACATTTTCATTTCATTCATCTCTTGTTATTTTTTGTGTTTCTATGCATCATTGGATTCTCATTGTAAAAAATTTGGATTCATCAATCATTTATTTCTTGGATTCATTGCATGGATATCCAATAAATCATCCACACATGATGGAGTTTGTCAAATTGTAATACACTACATAAATAATTTTATTACTAGAAATCTTATTATAAAATGGATATTATTTTTTAATGATGATACAGTTATTATAGGGTACTGTGTCGATGTTGTGAGAATCATAGAATGAGGCTAGTGGCTAATAATGAAGAAGAATAAAAGTACTACAATTTGATAGGTATCAGGGTATATATAATAATATTTCAAAATCCAAACATGTATTAAAACATATTACTTATTATCCTAAATGTTTTTTTAGTTTCTTAAACTAAAAAAAAAAAAAATCATTGTTATTACGTATGTAAATTTATGAGAGATATCATATTCCATGAACTAACCAACATCCCTGAAGTGGTATTTTCAAATATAATTACAATTTATTTAATATATTTATTTATCCTTTGTGTATTTATTTTTTTCTAGTATTATCATGACTTTAGAAAAGGCTCATATTCATTAGACAATATGTATGTGTTAATAAATGAATCAGAAGAATACCTGATAACAGAATGTAGACAGATAAAATCAAGATGTGACTTCTATAGAAGTAGTACTTTTTTTAGATTTATATTTAATTCACATCATTTTAATATTACTCACCTAAGAATTGTTTTCTTAAATTGTTTGATTCATTTGTTTGAGTTAGGTTGGTTTGTTCAATGTTTATCATGCTCATGTTACATTAGACATTAATAGAGAAAATAAGAAAATTAAAACAAGGAAATGGGACATGAATTTATAAAGATGAATTACTATTACATATTCAATTAATTATTTTTTCCTCATTTATCAACTATTTTTTGGTTAATTTCCTTATCATTTTTATCTAATACTTATATTTCTAGATCCTTTTAAAAGTCATGTATTCCACTAAACTATCTACAGAAATCCATAAAATAGAGAACTTGTTCAATACAATGTATGACTTCTCAATATTTGAATTCAATATATGAATTCCCAAAAGATCTGTCATGAATATTTTCTTTACCATTGTATTAATTTATCACATCTCAATCACCTGTACCTCAATCTGATACACAGTGTTCTTGTTATGACTCAAAGGGTATGTTTTTAGTTTATAATATTATTTTTTCATTTAACAATCATGTCTTCTAAACTACCATGATTTTATCCACAACTCTTGATTATGATCAACGATAAACAGGGTATGAATTTATAATGTTAATATCCCCTTCTTCCATCTTTATACACATGTTATCATTTTATTATCGTTGATATCTCAAAATTTTAAACTTATTGAGCATCTATGATCCAACCATTACTATGTTTCGTATCCTTAGGTTAGTAAAAATGGTTTTTTAAATGACTTTTATAACATGTTTTCTAGTAATGAATGACATAATGAGATACTATTATGATCTTGTTCATTATTTTTTCATGTTTCCAAAATCACTAGTCCTATACTATTCTTGCATGAATCATTAGGTTTTTCTAGGAATATTAATCTACTAATATGTGAAATATATTTTAGAAATTTTAGGGTAAATATATATGGTTTAAGATAAACTAACCTACTCAAAATTTAGAAAAAATAACAACTGACAGGTATCACTAAAATAGTGTCTTTTCATATTAAATTGACATTGATTTTAGTAAAATGTTTTTGTGACATAAAAAACTGAGAAAATGAATTAATATTGTTTTGATATTTTTTTAAAATGATTCATGAGTCATCTTTATGTGAATCAATCAACGGCATGTCAATATGATTCACAGTGTGGCTGGTATGGCTTTAAGTGTATATTTTTATATAAAATTGTCAATAAATTTTTCAAAAAGAACATGTAACATACTAGAGACCAAAAACCGCATTCATGTTGTTTTCATATTTTTTTTAAAATTATCAATGAGTCATTTTATATGTGTATGAATTAACCACACCTCAATCTAATGAATAGTGTGACTAGAATGACTCAAAGTGTCCATTTTCTGTTTAAAAATACATTTTAGTTCAAAAACTGTCACTCACTACAATCCAAGGAAACATGCTCTCATTATATTGATAATTTAGGAAAATGTTTCAAAAGATATTTATAATGTTTCTGAAGAAGTCTCATGTAAAACCAATGCATGATGAGACTGGTATGACTCACAATGGGTGTTTACAGTTTGAAGTAACATTTTCGTAAAAAAACATAACTGAAATACTAAAAACTGAGAAAACATATTCCTATTTATTGATACTCTAGAAAAATGTTATATATGTCATTTGTGACATGTTGGAATCATCAAATCTTAAATATGACGCATGGTGTGGCCGGTATAACTCAAAGTGTCCATTTTTATTTAAAATTGACTTCAAATTAAGTAAAAACAACATGGGGCATATTGGGAACTCTGAAAACGCATTTGGATTGTTTTTATATTTTAATAAAATGATCTATGATTCATTTATTACACGTATGAGTGTATCCATTTTCAATAAGATGCATGGTGTTACTATCAGGATTCCATGTGTGTCTTTTTATTTTATATTGACATTAATTTATGTAAAACAAATAGTGAATAACTGAAAAACAAAAAAAAATATTAGTGTTTTGATAAATTAGGAAAATTAACCATGATAGACTTGTTACATGTAGGACTCAATTCTATACAATATGAAGCACATTGAGGATGGTATAAATCAAAGTGTCTCTTTTTATTTAAAATTGACATCAATTTATGTTAAACAACAAGTTACATAATAGAAACTAAGAAAATGCATTACAATTATTTTGATACATTAGGAAAATGGTCCATGGGTCGTTTTTGATGTGTATGAGTCAACTTCACCTCAATCCAATAAATGGTGTGACCTATATGAATAAAATATTCCCTTTTTATTTAAAACTAACATTAATTTTAATAAAAATGTAAAATGAAATACTGAAAACTGAGAAAACACGTTATTATTATTTTGAAATTTTATAACAATTTAATAGTGATTTTGACATGTAGGGATCATAATCACATCAATAAAATGCACAGAGTGGTTGGGATAACTCAAAGTGTCTCTTTTTGTTTAAAACTGACATTAATTTATTTAAAAACAAGTGAAATACAAAAAATTAATAATAAAATTCATATTGTTATGATACATTATTTAAATGATCTATGAGTAATTTGTGACATGTGGAAGTCAACCACACCTCAATCCAACACAAGGTAACACTAGTATTACAACAATTTTCTCTTATCAGTTTAAAATGGACATTTCAGTTCAAAACGAGTCACTCACTAAAAACAGTGAAATCATACACTGACTGACTTTATAATTTAAGAGAGTGATTCATAAGTAATTTTTTACGTCTATGAAGAAGTATCACATCAAATATTCAAATTATCTGACTGATATGAATCATAATGCATGTTTCTAGTTTGAAATTATATTTTATCAATTAATACAACTAACATACGAAAAACATAGCAAACATATTTGGATTGTTTTGATAATCTAGGACAATGATATATAAGTCATTAATGGCATGAAATAATCTTCCAAACCTCAATATGATGCATGGTGTGGCAGGTATAACTATAAATGTGTCATTATATATAATTTACATTAATTTTAGTAAAAGAAAAAGTGGTATACTCAAACCAGATGAAACACATTCCGATTGTTTTGATATTTTAGGATTAATATCCTAACCTTATTTGTAATTTTTAAGAATCTAACCTACCTCAATAGGATGCACAGTGTGACCAATTATAAATTGAATGTTTAAAAGTAGAATTATAACTACATAAAATAAATTCATGTTTAATGCTAGATTATTCCCCTAACGATTCATTAATTAATTGGGAATAAACTATTCAGAACTATTTTCAATAGATTTAAAACATTATTCTATACAGAAGTTGTATTCCTTTTCCACCTATTAAAATGTTCACACTGATCAAATAGATATGAAAAAAATATTTCTTCATGATGACATTAATGAGAAATTTTATATGAAACCACATGACGGTTATCCAAAATATTTTAATCATAACCACGTTTTTTTTTTAAATAAATCCATCTATGGTTTCAAAAAAAGTCTCTATCAAATTCTATTATAAATTTAAGTCATTCCGGATTAATAATCATTTTACTAGTAGTCAATATGATGCATTTTATTATTTCAAGACTATCAAAAACAAAATGCTTTACCTTATCGTATATGCAGATATCATTTCTGTTATATTTTATACAGTGATTCTCATCATTGTTATTAAAATAGAATTGAAAGGAATTTTTGAAATTAAGGATTTAGGGGCCGAAAAACAAATCCATGGTATGGAAATTGTTAGCGAGAGGCCCAATAAGATGTGCTATATTTTCAAATATGAATATGATTTTATTTTTTGAAAGTATACTAGTTTTAATCTCTCAAACCTCTAAATGTTCAATTTTTTCACCATTTCAAATATGATATAATAAAGTCATTAACTGGGTATGTTTTCACTACTTACGGAGACCCCATATCCTGGAAATTTCATATGTAATCCATGTATTCCCTTTCAACCCCAAAAGCTAGATAATTTACATTGATTGAAGATTTTAGGGAATATTTATGGATAACAAGTTTATCTTCAGAACATAACCTTAATAATCATATTATTGAAATTTAGAGTCATAGACAATTTTCTAACGATTTATCCAAACAACATGTATTCCATGGTATATATAAACAAATTGATATTAGATTACATTTTATTATATATGTCATTGTATCTAGAACCATATGTGTCAGTGAGATAAATAATTATAATAACATGGATGATAGTTTCAATAAAAAAAAATTATTATCTAAATTAAAATTTTGTTTAGATATGATAATTTTGGATCCTGTTGAATGATTATAGGTTCAATAACATCACTAATTTCTAATAAAAATAGTTGTGTTTTATGATATTTTTTCTTTTCAAATTAAAATATGACTATTCATTATTCTTCAATTTTTTATATACATGCACAAAAAATGATTAAATTTTCTTTATTATTATTCTTCTCAGACTTATATTACTTGATCATTATTATTGTGTGATGGGCTGGTGTATTCCCATGTTTCCCTCCCCTTAGGTATTTTTTCATATGGATTTTTTGCTTTACATTACCCTTACCACACATGGAATTCATGCATGGATGATCCTATCCATTGATCAATTTCTCTACCCATTGATCCTTTCAATAAATATATTTTTAGGTTTAAATATTTCATTAACTTTATAGTTTTGGCTCCATGCGTGTGGAAAATTTTGGTTGGATGGTTTAGTTTAAGGAGAAGCGCTGTGTTAGTGTATCGATAACCCCTGAATGCTCAGTTTTCTCACCATATGACTCATTCAGATCTAATGTTTTGTCTCTAATTAGTTTCATAGAAAATACTTTCTCTCAATATTGTTCCTTTTATTCTAGAGAGATCATGTCCTATCATCCTCAGATTCTTCTTTTATCCTATTTTTTTATAGTCTTGATGAAATCCCATTCCTTCCAAAATGAGAGCCCTTTCAAGTGTTCAAAAAATTCTAAAGGATACTAAATCATTAAATCTAGGTGTTACATGTGTGTTTGTTCTTGGAGAATTTAGAGTGTAGGACTATAGGAGATCCACCCTCTCTGGCTTATATGTATTTCAGTTGCATTATACATCAGTTTCGAAGATAGAATTTTTGAATGCTTTAATATTCTTGTTGCTTATCTTATTTTATTATATCACGTGTGGTTTTTATATTTATCCTATTAAACTTGTGTGTGTTTTGTGTTCATGTAGTTCCAAAATATGAAAAATCATGTTTGATACCTTGTCCATATTTTCATCTTTCTGTTACATGTTTTTGAATTTGTTTCTTTATTTAAATATGGTTTGTGTTTAATTTATTCATTCTGATATCATCATGAATAGACTATGTTTATTTTATATAAGTTATTAAAATCATCACAAACATAATATCATTCAAATTCCATTAGTTAATTGAATAATCATGCATTGATCATGGTGGTTTATTTGGCGTGTACACTTAACATTGTGCCCAGAAACTTCTTTATGGGGTTTTCATGAAAAATATATCCAACAATAGGCAAGACATGGGTCCCATTCTCCAATTGGTGAGGTAGAGAAATATATCAACCCACCAATATATGATTGTAGAGATATACAAGTGCCCATATGGAGTTTAAGGTGGGTGGGAAGAGGAGGAGGGGGCCACACTGCAGGAGCAGTGGTATGATGTGGAAATGTGGCGTGAATCATATCCGATAATTATATCTAACTGTGAGAGGGAAGTGATTTGTTTATAAGGAATAAGACCGCCACTGAGATAATAAATGTGGGAATTGATCATATGTGGGTACTGTAGATCCATCTTAAATGATACGTAAATATCAATGTTCATTTGATCATGGGATTCATAGCTATTTGATCAATGTAGAGATCATCTCCTTCAACCTCAATTATAAATTATTTATTATTTCAAAATGATAATTCATTATGGTGAACATAATGATAATAAGATTCAATAATCTTATGTGGATTATACTATATATTATGTGATTTCCTGTCTATTTGTGGAGAGATACAGAGTAATTTTCATCATCACAAATAGTTGAATGTCCTTTAATATTTCGATAAATTATAATATGTTAATCACATAATATATTTCATATAAATTAATGTTTGAATCCCACTAATATTTTTCAAATAATTTTTATAAAAGTCCTTCATAGAGAGAAGAATATCATATTTTTCTCGGGTTGAGTCCCACAATGCACGTGATAGATTTCACAAAGGATACATATTAAAAATAAAAGTCTATGATGTTTGAGAATTCAATGAAGTGTTCATAATGATAATGGACCAAACCTCTCTGATCCATCCTTTTTGATAAAATATGGTGTTTTTTATGTTTTGAGAGTTCAATGGGACTTATTTTTAACACCGTTCATAATTTCCAGCTTCATGAATATTTTTTCCGGTTTTGTGAACAGTCTTTCCAACATTATACAGTCTCTCCCCTATAATGCTTTCATTGACATAAAAGGCATTCAAAGTATTATTTTAAATAATTTAAGGCCCATTTGTTGCCCATTACTCTTATATTAATTTTCCTAAGGCTCATGATTCCTTTTATTTTTCCAACATCATGGTTTAATGTGATCCACTTTCAATGGATAATCCAACGTATTTTAAATCCAATATCCGTTAAATCTCCTAAAGGGACGAGATTTCTCCCTCCCATGTTCTACATTATTGTTAGCTGGTTTGGGAGGCTCTAACCTTTCCTTATTCCCAGAGGAGTTGTGTGATCAAACCTTAATCCTTGGATGTTTTGATATGTGGGGTAAGGGAGGACCATGGATTGTGGTTTTATATGACCCCTGGGGTGGAAAGATGCATTGGTTTATGCATGTGGGTGTCAGGGAGGACACCAGAGATGATTAAACTGGTTTAATGTGAATGATTGGATATTTTCGGAATCTAGTAGGTTTTTTTCTACAATAATTTCCCCGCTACTCAAGGTAGCTTGTCTTTCATACCATCATTATGAAAAGGGAAATGATGCACGAGGTATTTTATGTAATTTTGTGTTGTGATTTTCAAGGGAGCATGGGTATACACTCTATCAATAGGTAAAAAAGACATGATGGGTAGTTAATCTACTCACAGGGTTGATCCCCCTTGTGTTTTGTAGCTTAGAATATTTTTAATGAATTATATGGAATATGGGAAAGTAATACAGTTGTTAATAAATTATTGAATAATTTATGTTAAATCATGCAGTTATAGTTTTCTGAGAAGGAATGATGAGGTAATATTTCTATGAAGATGTGGTCTTGAGTTTGGTTATGATGTAAGGGCATGAAACATTGGTGTGATTCTAATGAAATATAATATGAATTTGATAAATTTAAATTGATGAATAATGAATTAATTAACATAACGTGAAACTGATTAAATGAAAATGAAGAAATGTAATAAATCTATTTAAATGGTTGTGTGCTTATAGGATACCTAGTCTTGTCATGGTTGTCGGGATTTCAAGAGACTTTATCTACAATTGATTCTTAGAGTAGGTTTTTTACATAGTTTGGTTGTGAGATATAATATATTCAGTAAAAAATTTGTTTTTATACTATACACCACCCTGTTAGTTAGGGATACTGACACCCCAATGATTTTGATCCCTAGTTGGTGTTTTTACCAATATTCCGGTTTGGAGGATAATGGCTGACTACACCCTTTGTCCCCACTCTATTTTTTTGGTAGTTACTTATGATAGTAGTCACAATAGTTAGTATTACCCATATATGTGAGTAGAGTGTTTTAATGGTTTTTGGTTATTCAAAAAGTCATATTATTGATATAGTTTCTAATAGACTACTATATATGTAACTTGTACATGTTATGATGGCTTGAGGATCTTTACTTAGTGTTTGGGTTATAATGGCATATGGTTTAATACCCAAAGTATTAAACACATTATACGAGATGTGGTGGCTCCTGGAAACTACCTAGTTGCACTGGTGACATCGATTTGGTGGTTATGATGCATGAGGTTCATGTTTTGGTTCTTCGCCCTGGTGTTTACTGGAAGATGTTTTTTGAGAGATATGCTTAGGACAAGCGACATTGGAGAAAAGCATCCATCCTATGGGGAAGTAAAATCAAGTTAAACATGAAAAAATAAACTATATTATACACTCTTTTATGTGATACTTGGTGAGAGTAACAATGGTGAGGCTTGGAACACATTATACTAGTTTTGGTGATGATTTAGTTTCACTTTTCATTCACTATGCTTTAGCATTCTATCATTACATTTGCACGAGAAGCACCAAGGAGGATCCTACTAAGTATACTATTATACACACTCAATGAATATATAAATTTTTTATCATGTCACTTGCAGTGTGTTGGATATCATGATGGTTACTACATGCATGGGGTTATAGGAGCTTTTCAGGCTTTGTGGTCGCATCTATTTTTTAGTTTCCTTTGGTATATACAGTTTTCCCTTTTAGTTTTAGTATTTATCACCTAAAATTACATATGGTTACTTGGGTTTTATTTTATATTATATTATGAGTTGTATTTGGTTGGTTTTGGTCTTATCTATCTCTTCCTCTTGTGTTCTCTTAGAGGGTAATTCATCACATTTGTATGTTGGTTATACCCTCGATCATAGTCACAATCACGAGGTTTATTAGAGGAATGATTTGTGGTTCAATATCTCCCTTATCCCATTTCCGGACTATGAGGGGTATATCATTTGGGGTGGGGGTCCTGACAAAGTGCTATTAGATGTTTGGTTGAGGGATATGATGGATTTTGGTGTTGGGAAAAGGTGAGGATTCATGGTTTGGTAAGGCAACGATTTCAGTCAACACTACAAAGTGATGTAAACAATGGATACTAGCTGAGACATTTGCATTTAGGTCCCCTTGTGATCTGATGTTTGATCCTTTATGTTTATTTTATCTACTAAGCATAGTGATTCTAGTTTCATGGTATAGACCTAGGAAAGGATCGTGCATTATTCTTATTCATGCCTACATTTTAATGGGTAGACAATGTGATTGGTTATCCTAAAATGAATAAAATAAATTAAATAATTAATTAATTTTGAGCCATCCGTATTCCGGGATTCAGAGGTCTAATTGTTTTTCATTTTGTAGGTATGACTTCAGGTTGACATCCTCATCAGGCTCACACAGAAGATGTCCATCAGGCTATGCCTAGTGGTCTCTATAGGGTAGAGGTTGACGAACATGAAACTTAGAAGTGTACACTTCACATGTTTCAATTATAGATTCTATAGAAGTATGAGGAGTCTGTTTTAGATGCAGTCACATAAGACTGGTTAGAAAAGGTTGAGATAGCCTTCTGTTCGATCCATGCTCAGAAGGATCTCTAGTTGTCTTCAGTTGTGACGATGTTTTGTGGGGAAGAGAGGGATGGTAGGATCCTATTCCTAGAGGATGATTAGTAGTTTGCGATCTTGTGGGAAGATTTCAAGGAAATGTTTGGATTTTATATTATATCTTCAATAGAAATTAATTCTAGTCTCCAGGACCTAATTACTCTTTGATAGGGAAGCATCAGTTCACGAGAGTTTGGAATCTGTTTCATTATCCTTTTATGAAATTCTTCGGACCTATTTCCCAATGATGAGGACCTAGGGAGATATTTTGAGGAGGTTTTGCTTCAAGAGATCCAATTTCAGGTCACCCCTCTATCTACTAAGGACAAATATTAAGGTGCTATAGAGTGAATTGGTCATTGAGAGGACGTTATCTAGAATCAGATCATCTTGAGAGGGAAGTTATCATGATTCCTCATGAAACATAAAAATGGTATGAGGTGAACAATTTTAATGGAAGATAAGTTTCCATTCGACCAAGGGTAGGTCCTAGCCCTCAACATATCATTTCTATGGGTTAAATGGCTCTCAAACATAATCCAATGGATCCTGTGTTTGTTTTTAATGTGATTTATGAGGTCATCTGTAGCGAGGCTGACCAAAAATTCAGAGTAGTAATCATGCACCAAGTGTCCCGCTCCAGGTTCCTCTGTTTAGGTAGTTCTATCTAAGGTAGGAGCAGCATGATACACCATCTTTGGATCTATAGAGAGAAGATGGGGTGGGAAGAGGAAAACCCCATGATGCTCCCCATCCTCATAGAGAAAAGAGAGTCTGCGGTGGTGGTATTTATCTAAGTTAGAGAGGACATGGTTTAGGTTGTGGTCCACTTCATGATTTATCATTCTAGCACTTAGCATCCCAATCAGAGTTCTAGGTACACTCTGATTGTTTTATACATGGGTATATTACTTATTTGATTTAGGAGAAACACAGTCCATTATATCACCATCCCTTGTTTATTTGGTGGGACTTCATTTAAAGAGGTTTCCAGTTCCATTGGAGTTGACTATGCTAGTTAGTGGTAGAGAAAATATGTTGTATGTTTGTAAAGACTGTGAACTAGTTATGGGGAAGCACTACTATTGGGGATATTTGATATGTTTATGGATACAACCATACGATGTCATCCTTGGAATTGATTGGTTCTATTCAATGTAGTCTATCATAAATTCTTTCAGTGTGCTGGTGTTTTTCATTGGTATCGATGGATAGCCAATAGTGTTTATTGGCAAGAAGGATCCTTAGATGGGTCTGATGCGTGTTATGTGCTTGTTGTCATTAATGGTTGACCGGGTGTTTATTTTTTTGGAGGTTCAACAGTTTGAATTTCCCATGGATGTATAAGATTACACTGATGTTTTTCTAGAATATTTTATAGTGTTAACCCCATGGAGATAAATTGATCATAGGACTGAAGAATATTCAGGAGAGTCTTCTATATCTAGATCTTGAAATAGGATGGACTCTTCTGAGATACATGAGCTACTTATATAGTTTAATGTTATGTTATAGTGTGGTTTTTTTCAGCTAAGTGTGTCCCTATGGTACTAACAAGATTTGTTTGTGAAGAAGGTTGACGGCAGTTTGTAGTTGTGTATCGATTATCATCACAAAAACAATGTGAAAATGATGAATTTATATAATCTTCCATAGATTAATGATTTATTCGATCAAATAAAAGGTGAAAGTAGGTTATTAATGATCAATTTTTGGTTTTGGAATCATCAAATGTGTGCGAAGGATGAGAAAATCCCGAATAGTGATTTATATTCTTGTCTTGGGAATTAGGATTTTGATGTAAGGTCATTTGGTGTGATGAATTATCTAGCTGTGTTCATGGAGATGATTAACACTAAGTTCTATGAGTTCCTAGATATGTTCATGGTGATTTCCATCGATGAAATCCTTGTGTACTTTGAATCTGAGGAGGAGAATGCAGATCATCTACACTCTGTTTTTGGAGTTCTTCGTCAACAACATCTTTTAGGGTAGTTTTCAAAGTGTGTGTTTTAGGCTATATATTTTGTTTCATGTGGCATGTTTTATCCTAGTAGGGAGTATCTATGGATCTGTCAGTAATAGTATCAGTTTTGTATTGGGTAGCCCCCAAGAGAGTGGCAGAGGTGAATTGTTTCCTTGTCCTCACAGAATACTACAGAAGGTTTGCGGCTGATTTCTATGGAGTTTTAACTCTTATAAAAGCATTGACCTCGAAGGATTAGTTTTTTGAGTAGACTTATAATTGTTCAAAAGCTTTTGAGTATCTAATGGTGAATTTGGTATGTTCTTTAGTTCTTTGTCTTCCAATCAAGGGAGTTCAGTTTGAGGTTTTCTCCAATGATTTGTATATGGGGTTAGGTTGTGTTCTGATGCATCAGATATTAGTCATTTATTATGTGTCTCAGTAGTTGCATCCCCATGAATTTAACTATTCCACCCATGATCAGGATTTGGAGTCTGTGTTGATTAATATGATTTTTTGGAGACATTGCCACATTGGTGAATGCTTTATGGTTTTCACCGATCATAAGAGACTGAGGTATGTTTCCTACCAGCTTGACTTGAACTTGTTTTAATGTTTGTGGATGGATTTTTTATAGGAATAGGACATCAAAATCTCTTATAAACCTATAAAGGGAATAAAAATTGGATGTGCTGAGCAGGTTGTCTCATTCTGATGCAGTGCATGAATCTGGTGATTCTTGGAGAATAATGGAAGGAAATTAAACATTGAACCTATATATGGGAGAAGATGGGGGCATAGGATTATCTTTTTAATATAATGATGCAGTCATCTATAGTGTATCTGGTGGAAGATTCCTAGTTGGGGGATCTAGATGTGGTGGTCTGTAGAGACCAATTTTTTTGTGGAGACCCCCCTGATGGTTTGTTTAAGGATGAACAACACTAAGTATTGTATTATGGAAGGCCTTGAGTTCCATTTCCTATTCGTGAGACAGTTCTCATGGAGTTCCATATTTCTCCATTAGTAGTACATAATGGAGTGAAAAAGATATACTGAGACTTGAGGAGTTAGTTTTGGAGGCCTGGCAAGAAGTCTAATGTTATAGAGTTGGTGTCTAAATGTTTTGTCTACCAGGAGGTGAAGGCTGAGCATCAGGTCATAGGTGGTTTGCTGTAGCTGTTAGATGTCCCTCAATGGAAGTGGGAGGATATATCAATGGACGTTGTTACTAGTTTACCTCGGGCTCATGGAGTCCATGATAGTATTTGGGTTGTAGGGAATCATTTAATGAAATCCACCCACTACACATTGATCAATGAGTCTAGCACATCGGAGGTTTTGTCAAGGAAATATCGTGAGGAGGTTGTGATAATCCAAAGAGTACATAAGATGATCATTTTTGATCAAGATTCTTAATTTACCTCTAGGGTGTGGAGAGGACTAAAACATGATTTTGGTTCTTATCTATACCTTAGCACTTCTTTTCATCCTCAATCAGATGATCAGAAAGAGCATACCATCCGGACTCTTGAATGCGTTTTTCACTCTTATGCCTTAAATTTTGGAGGTTCATGGATGATGCTACTAACAATTATGTAATTTTCATACAAAAATAGTTTCAATCCACCATAAGTATTGTTCTGTTTGAAGCCTTGTATGTTAGACCACTATGTTCTCTATTGTTCTTGACTCGGGTCGGAGAGAGACCAATTCTCGTACCATTTGTAGTGAAGAATAAAACTAAGATAGTTCAAGAGATCAGTGAGAGGATGAAGGAATCTCAAGATCGTCAGAAATCATATTATGATCAAATGAGGATACCTTTTTAGTTTTATGATGGGGATCATGTGTTTCTGAAGGTCACTACATGTCATGGGCAGCAAAGGATTGGTTTTGGAGTAAGCTTTCATCGTAGTTTTCTAGTCCTTTGGAGGCGTTGTCTTGTGTTGGAGTTGTGGTATATCTGGTAGCACATCCCAGAAAGACAATCTAGATACATGATGTTTTCCGTTGGTCATATCACCATTCTTATCTTCATGTTGAATCTCACATCATCGATTCAAGTGAGATCTATGGGGACAATGATGTGACCACGAAGGAGCGGCATTTGGAGATCCAAACCTGTAAGGAGAGGGTATTTCCAAAGCTTTTTATCCCCTTGGATCGTGAATTTTTGTGACACAGTGGTGTGGTGGATATTAAATGTGAACATGAGTCACAAAAACATTCTCAGTACCCCAAGATGTTTAATGTTTAACACTTTTCCAGTATATATATTCGTTTGTGGTTGTAAACCTTTTGGGTTTATAAGATGGATTTATTTTGATTCTATTGTGGTATTCTCTATTTGAGAGGTATATACCCAGGTAGAGTGCTTAGAAGTTTTTTATGGTTTTATTTTGGTTTCACATGTCCCCTTTTTATGCAGTTGAACACCTTTTATGGTATGATTCTTTATAGGTATCTCGAAGGGTTGTAGTTTGGACAACATTTTTTATTTCCTATTTGGGTTGGTTTAGAAGTAATGAAGAAGAGAAAGTTATAAGAGGTGTCTAATGTAATGGACCAGACTTCTCTAGTAATCCCTTCTGTGAAAATCTAGAATTTGGGTTGTTCTTGTAGGTTAAGTCAACTTATTCCCCACACATTTACAAATATCTAGTTTTGTGAATAGTGATGAAAATTTTGTGAATAGTGATCCCTTCTTCCTATAATTTCACCCCTTTGATTCTTTAATTAACATAAAATTCATTCAAATCCATATTATATAGAATTTAAGGTTGAATCAAATCCCAAAACTCAAATATTAATTTTTCTATGGCTCGGGATGAATTTACATCGTCAATCCACATGTTTTAATGAGATCCTATTTTGATGGAAAATCAAGCGTATCTTAAACCGCTACTCCATTAGATCATATAAAGGACAAGATATCTTCCTCTAATGTTCTGACATCTTGTTCCATGGTGCTATATTCTAGAACCTTTCCTTCATCCCATTGGAGTGGGGAGATTGAACCATAATCCTTGGATTAGTTCCCCTTGTTGTTTCACCATGTTTCATGCACACCCCTTGTTATGGTGCATGAAGAAAGTGTTAATATTTCATTAATATAGAGCATGAAATACCTCTTTTCTTGTGTTTTTTTCAATACATATTCAACCATTTATCCATTTCATGTTATGGAATGTTATCTACATGCTTCTCGTGGATTTTTCATGGGTTTTGGTTCTTGTGGTCATGTCACAACATCCTCTATTGGATGCATTTTCTGTGGGGGGAGGCGATTGTAATTCATTGTGTGGATAATTCTCATATAAAAATCTTTTTGAACCTTTTGAGTTAGGGGATTCAAGGATTCTCTATTGATTTACATTCAACTGTAGATTTAGAATGTTCTAGACCAATGGATCACAATGTAATTGACATAATAAATATTTAAACTGAACAAATAAATTGGTATCAATCATATGCTATTGCCTCTTATTTTTCAAGATAGTGTGATATCTACGATTTCTTTTTTAGCAATTAGTTCATGATGGAAATTGTCAACGAACATGAACTATGATTAATTGTAATTATTTGTTAATGATAAAGTCGCTTGTAAATTAATCCTTTTGTTGTTTTTGTTGTTGTAATTTGATGTTAATAAAACTGATGCAACAAGTATGTTAAATTATTTATTATATCTTTCTGTATTGGTTTCCTTGAGTTGGAACTTAAAAATAGTAAAATGGTTAATTCCATTAGGATTAATTAATGGGATATATGATAAAAATATAATTCCTAGTTGGGTTCTAAGTTATCCTCTTACTTGTACGGTTGAGTGACTTGTGAATTGTAGCTATGAGTTCTAATTATGATTGAAGTTTGGATTCATTGTTTAAGGGCCAATATCCAAGTTGATATGATATTTGTTTCTTGATTATTTTTTTGTGATATGATCATGGGAGGATGTTGTGATATGTGGGGGTAGGGGGCCTACTGGTTTTGGAAGTATTTGACGCCTTTGGTGGCCATATGGATCAGATTATGCAGGTGGGTGTAAGGGAGGACACTGAATATTATGAAACTATTTTGATTTGAATGATTGGATGTTTGATGAATCTTGTTGGTTTTCTATGTTATTTACATTCTCCATGACTCAAGGAAGCTTTTCTTGATTACTGAACTTCCAAAATTGGACATGAGGCATGGGGTATGCTTCATGCTTTCTGTGTTAAGTTTCTTGAGGGAGGATGGGCCTATGCTCCTACTACAGGTGGAGAAGACTTGAAAAGTGGTTCATCAACTCACCGAGTTGAATCCCATTATGTTTAGTAGCGTAGAATGTTTTTCTATAATTACAAAAAAATATTGTAATGTAATAGAGCTATTAATAAATTATTGAATAAATGATGTTAACCCATTGGGGTTGTATCTTGATGGGATGCAATGTTGAGGAAATATTTCTCAGAAGCCGTGAACATGGTTTGGTTATTCCAAGAGGGAAGGAAACATTGGTTTGATGCTAATTAAATATAATGTGTAATTTTTAATGGTTAATTAATGTTTAAAACATTAATTAATGTAATGTTAAACTAATAAAAAGGGAATTAAGTAATAAAATAAATCTCTTTAAATGGTTGTGTTCTTATAGGATACCTACTCTAAGAAATGGAAACCGAGAGTCCAAGAGATGTTTGCATCATTTGAGTGTAAGACTAGGTTATGTCCCATAATGTGGTTGTGAGCTATAGTATATTATGTAATTTTTAGGTATCTATATTCTACTCAACCCCTTCATTTAGGGAAACTAAAGCCCCGAGGATTTTGATCTCTAAGGGGTGCATTTTCCCCAATATTCCGGTGGGAGGATGGTTGAATAATAGCCCCCTATGTCCAAACATTATTCAATTGGTAGTTACTTTTGTTGGTAGACAAAATGATTTGTTTTATCTATATATGTGTGTATAGTTCTATAATCACTTATGGTTATTCAAGCACATATATTCTATATATTGTTTCTAGTGGAATACTATAGGTGTAACATGAATTGGCTATGATGACATGAAGATCCTTACTCAGTGTATGGGCCTTAATGGCTTGAGTTTTAATGCCTATTGTATGATACATATTATATGAGCTATGGTGGCTCTGAGAAAATACCTTCTTACTTTGGTTATGTGGATGTGGTGGTTATGTTGCATGAGGTGCATGTTTTGGTGCTTCGACCATGTGTCTGTAAGCAAGCCTTTTGGAGAGAGAGGCTTTGGGCATGCGACATTTGGGAAAATCATAAAACCAGTGTAAATGTATTAGCATGGTACCCTTGATATTTACTATTATATTATATACTATTGTATGTTATACTTGGTGAGAGTATCCATGGTGAGGATGGGAACCTAGTATACCTGTTTAGGTGAAGACATCGTTTCACTTGTTCCTTACCGTGATTTAGCATTCTTTCATTACATTTTCATGAGACGCTCTGGGGAGGATCCTAATGAGTATATTTTTATACTCACCCAAAGTATATATAATCTATTTTTAGGTAATATTGAGCATGTTGGGATCAGGCTTGTCACTACTATCTTGGGGTTGTAGGAGTTATACGGGCTTTTTGGTTGCTACTTTTTTTACTTTCCATTGGTACTTGTATTTTTCTCATATAGTAGTAGTAGTTATGTCATGACATTACATATGTGTACTTGGAATTTCTTTTATATTTTATTATGAGTTGGTGTTGGTTTGTTTCTATATTACCACCCTCTTCGTTAAGTATTCTCTATAGAAAAATGCCTCCAATTTGTGTGTTTATTATACCCTCAATGATAGTCTCAACCCCATGGCCTAGTGGAACTGGTACATGGGGGTCACTATCTACCTTCTTACATTACTGGAATAGAAGGGATACACCTTGTGGGGAGGGGTTCATTACAATAACCACATAATTCTAGATCTGGTGACAATTATTTTCATGGCCAACATGCACATTCTAGGAGACTTTTGAAGATCCTTAATTATTACAAGAGAAAATAAAATACAATATGTATATAGAAGTATATTTGTTTACATTGGTACAGAATCCACCAAGAGAAGATAAATATCATTCCATCATAGTATTAAAAACATTGATAAGAATAATGTGCTTGTGACTATGGAATTTAACCTGTTACTAAAGAGTATTGATGTTGGGGTGTCTAAGATATTTTTAATTAGGAGATTATAAGATGATTTTGGTATCTACCCAAATGAGTATGAAGTGTTGGTTATTTTGTTGGAGAACCAGGATCAACTAGGGGATCGAATATTGGGGAATATAACTACTTGTTTCTTTATTCATTATAATCATTGATAATATTGTAGTGAAGAATACATACTGGGGAGTCTAAAGTACATCGAAAATATAAAGTCGATGAACCAAAACTTTTAAAGACTGTATATTTCACTCTATATTATTATTTATGTATACAAACTGAGACAATGAAATTTCATTGAGTGGATCGAGGACCATAAGACGATCAATATTTTGATTTAGAAGGAAATAATTCCTAAGAGTTAAATACTTTGTGACCCCCCTACCAGTGTTCATCATGACCTAGGGATCTACAATTCTCATCGTCCCTTGAAAAGAAAAAAACAACACCTTTATCTTCAATTTATAGTTTGTTATTCTTTTTTGGAACACTCTAATGAAAAACAATTAGTTTAAAGACCAGAAAAGCCTCACTCGACCAAATTAAAATTCTAAACCTTATTCTAACTCATAAACACATCATCAATCCTCTTGAAAATAGCGTCCATAATTGCCACACAAAAAAATTCAATCATGAACCTACTTTTGATACCTCTATGTGGATGAATCCTGATCCTGAGCAAAAATTGCATATGAAAAATTATCATGAAACCCATTGAAACATGGAATTGAAAAATTAATGAATAATGAATAAAGGGAACATAAAATATTTTTTTAACATGGAAAACAGTTTAATGTAGGGGATTAAAATAAATAATTGGAAAATACAAAAAATTCCACTTTAACCAGAGAGTATAAAATCAAAGTAAATAATAAACAAGAATTATAGTGATATCAATGGAAAAATTATTGTTAAAAACACACTCTCATATGCATGTTTCTTATATCTAAAAAATCATCCTATTGAAGAAAAACTACCCATTCATGATAAAACATCATGATAAATGATCCATCTATGAAAAATGTCCTAATTATTTGATTTTTTTACTACTTATGAGATCTTAATCCTACAAGAGTCATAGTTAGCATTCTACTGTAATAAATATTAGATGGAATCCCCTTGATTTGTAAATCAAGGAACCAGGTCTCTTGCCGATGGATTGAATGATCCAAGAAGTATATATATCAATACTGATCACCACCATATGCAATTTCTTGATTCATATAACATCACTATTGTTTTTTCACATGATTCCTATCAACATACTGTATATGCTATGGAAAACATAGTACACCATCACATCATAGATCCACCATCTATGCTTCACACATCTTCTCCAATGTTTTTCACATGGTACTATAAACACTAGAACAGTCTTCCACCTCATAGTAGTCTGCATATTGTTGAACTCTATTTAGAGTTGTTCATGCACCTCCACATATGTTGAATTAAATTACTTCATACCAAAAATATTCTACTTCATACTCATATATTGAAACTATGTCCATATATAAAATTTATGTGGTCACATTCCCTCTTTTTTACATATATTATGTAAAAATAACTCTAATAATGTTTGGAAAAACACTCTATTAATTTTGTTTTAATCAATCCATTAATTAATTTCACTCTCCATTAAATGGGTGAATCGCTATAGTATTGATGCACAACATAATTATACTGATAAAAAATATTTCAAATATAGTTTTCATATAATTTCACAATAATCCATTCTCTTTTTCTATGGTTTTGACTATTACATGTATCCCTTAGTGTTTTTAAAAAATAAAAATGATTTTTTCTACATATCATAAAAAAAATACATATTAAAAGTAGTTCAGTTTATATATTTTAACAATCATTCTTATGTTTTATTCCTTTTTTTTCATGTCAATCAATGACAATTTTCTTTGTTTCGATGGTCCGTCTCAGGTTTTAAATTATTTTTAAAGCATTAAAATTGTAAATTTTGTTAGGTAAGGCATGACACACATTGGATTGATGCATTTTCAAACCGTACGCATAAACAAAAAAATGAAAAATAATTTTAACATTCATTGACAATAATATGAGTTTGTTTGATACATTATTTTTATCATTGCACTATCATTTTAGTGTTTTAAGATACTAAAAATGTTCTTTAAATTGTTTTTAGAAAATAAACACTCCAATTGGCACACAATTAGCTCTTATAATTTAGAAAAAATATTAATGGTTTCTTCCATAGAATTCATTGAAATTTTAGCTCATTTTCAATATCTTAACACCTCACTATCAGTTTATAATGGTTTCAAAATATTTTAAAACTACATTTTTATTCTATGTGAGAAAAAAAAAATGGTATAATGATCCATTATTTACATATAATGATAATAAATTATTCAATATAATATTCCTATTATTTTTTATAAATATATGGTTCTATCTATTTGATTTTACCACAATAAATACATTTTTGTGTTTAAAAAAAATATTTTCTAATCATATTAGAAAAATAAAAAAATTGATGGGTGTGATGTCACATCTTTCATTTCAAGAATATATTTAAGGTTTCTTTAATTTTATTTCATGAAAATGGAGTTTTTTTTATGGATTCTCCCACCAACCACATGTGTTTAATGACATTAAAATCTTTTAAAACAAAATATTATGCTTTTATGAGAACACCACATACCAAATTGACATGCCATCAACTCATACGAACCCATAATAATTAAAAATAGTATTTATGTGATTTTATATTAATATGAGGTTGTTTTCATTTTTTTTACCATTAAACACATGTTTTTGTATTTTATATATCCTTTAAAATAAAAGTTTAATCACATTAAATCTACGGCCACTCAGATTGACATGTTATCAGTTTGCACACATCAAAAATAAATTTATGAATGTTTTTCTATGAGTTCATGTGATTTATCATATTTTTGTGTATTAGTTTTAAATATTATATGGAATTAATTCGATATAAGGTGCTGAGATGGGATACAATTTAGAGTCATGGTATTCCAAGAATAAATAATAGAAATATATTAAATATTTTTAATATCTCAACCAAGCGGTTAAAAAAGTGAATTGACTTCTAAATGGTTGATCATATAAGAATTCTAAAGGACCATTTGTGTTCAGAGCAGTATTATTATCCTAGTTACAACCTATCATCGACCTACATGGATCTAGAATGAATAGTTGTTTTTGGCAATTTAATAAATAAAATAAATTGAAGAATTTATTTTATTTTTAATGTTTCAATGTTATATCCAGGTTTACATTTTTTAAATAAGACATTAGGGATAGAACTAGTGTGAGGCTGCATACCTTATAATTCCATGGAATCATTGGGGAGGAACCATGAGATTTCTCTAAATGGAAAACGATGACCAAACTTTGGGTGAGAGATTCATAGATGCCATTCTCGACAGATCTCACCAATGGCTGCAAAATGATGTTCAATATTCTATATAAAGTTATCCAAACCCCTGGTAGGATGTTTTATTTGGTTTTATTTTCATATTTATGGATTCAATAATGAACATAGACCAACCCATGAATAGGTTGATCCACAGTTCGATCATTCTAATGGGATGTGCTTAGTTTTTAGGATTTTTATCACGGTTTGTGTATTTATAATTGTTCTTTATTTATTCATCATTATTATGTGAATGGTTTAAGTAAAGAACAAACATTTGGAGATTTTTCGAATTGATGATCAAAAATGGATTTTGGAGCTGATTCAAGGCCTATGGCTCACCTATTTGGTTCTATGACAAAGACGTGACCATGGATTTTTTCATTTTAGGAGAATATATCACCAAAATGACATCGTGATCATCAACTAATCCATGAAGAAAAATAATGATGGCTCCATATATTTTTTGATAACCCGATGTGTAATCTGTATTACATTGTGTGTGGCCCTCAAAGAGTGGTGCCTAGGGTTTCAATTGGTTGTAAAATGTCACATGACATGTTATCCTAATCACACGATATGGGGACCCTCCCCAAGATGTGGCATGTATCTCAGATGATACACAATCATGGGTTAGAGTATACAGTTTTCCAACATGGCGTGTACTCACACTGACAGCTTAGCTGAACTGGTTATGTAGATAACCTTGTGTATTGGTGCATGAGAAAAGACACACTGGTTGAGGCCTTGTATTGGAACCTGACTAGGGCACATGGGAAGAACCCGAATGGTTTATCCTAACAAGTGAACCTTTCTACACGTCATGCACACCATTTCTACATGACGTGTTCTAATGACACAAGTCGTTGAACATGAAAAGTACATGAGGTGAATGGATATGACATGTGACCCTACTGCATGACATGTGTCCTTACTTCACAGCTTTATTCTCCTTTACACCGTATCTTGTATAATATTCATTATGGTTTGTTCCCTTTTTCATTTCCTTGAAGGTCGGTGGGTGTCATTTCCGACTGCAAGGTGTATGATTCATTTTGAAAAACATCATGGTAATATTTGTTGTAATCCCACGAGTGTCCCAGATAGGATACTCTATCCACCTTCGTGACATAGGTAAAGTCTTCAGTATTCATGTGACCAACCACACTACGCATCTATCCTCTATATAGAAGGTTAATTCAGATGGAGTTTTTAGTATCACACATGACCCTAAATGCGATTCTTATATGATTCAAAAAATCTCTCTTTAGATCATTCAATGTATTTCCATTTCTCTCATTATGCAACCAGACAAATAGTAATTCTTAGAATAGCTTCATAAATGTTATAAGACTCAAGAGTGTGTTGTATAGAATGACTACATTGTGGAATCCTCAAACTAATTCCCTAGTTGTAGTGTGTGGTAATTGTGGCTGACCTCCAGATTTTGTGTCTTGGTTTAGTATATCTTAATATTCTTGTCATATGATAAAGACATATACTTGTGTAGAAGTAAAGATAACATTTCATTGTCAATCTGTTTTTGGTTTCTAGGAAACCTACTGAGTAATGTATATACTTACACCTACAAAACATATTCATGAACATGTCATGTCTTTTGCAGACATGAAACCTCTTTACGGAGTCCTAGGAGGACTAAGAATAGGGCCAGGAACAGATGGTAATTTGTGAGTTAAGACAAGATGAGGAATTCTAGTGACATCATACAGTAGTCCCATTACCTTTTTATATATGATAGACATTTTGATTTATAGACTCTTTTTATAGGGATTCTATTATAGTTTAGTTTACATTAATTGATTTAATTTTTTTCATACTATGTTGATTGGGATAGTCGTATGAATAAATTGTTTTCTTATTTGATTTTACATTTCATCATTTGGGGGCTTGGAGATGTGTGTGTGCTATAGGTACATAGACAATGTCTCCCATGTTAGTGATATTCTTACTTGGTGCTAGTCACTATCCCCTAGCCTATAGTAGGTGACTATAGAGATTCATGTAACTAGCCCCACTAGAATGGGTTGTGACCATTTGTTATCTGAGAGGTCCTTAATACTTTAGGACTATGAGCCTGTGGTATTTATCTGGAGAAACAATGTTTTGTGTTTTGAGTTCAGCTTTTAGGCCAGGGACTCCTGTGTTGGTGTGGGTGGACAATGCATCCCTACATCAAAACTCTAAAAACATTTTTTCTACTTGCTACATAAGAACATTGGTAATAGGAAAACAAATTGAACATGCAACATAAAAGAATGGGGTTTGGCTTCTAGGTACTTCAGGATTTAGCTATCCAGATATACTCATTTATTGTGGAACATATTATTTTCCTATAGGATGCCTCTAAGACACATACATTATAGGATATAGATGCTAAAACATGTGGATGACCCCCTCAGTGATGAACCTTTAGTATAGGGACTCGTTTCCCAGATGGTACCTCTAGGTGGTGCACCATCTATACTACCACCAGTGGAGTATCATGTGGTACCCATAGTACTAGAATATTTAGAGTGGATGTTGAGCATTCTTGATGTGATTCAGAGAATGAGAACCCTCAGGTTCTGAGGTGGACCCAACCTTTTGGAGGCTGAGGAATGGATTGAGGATGTGAGACGAGTTTTCCATCTAGTCTAAAAACTAGCGAAGTTGATGATGGTATTAGCAATGATCCTTTTATAGGACTTAGTAGGTCGATGGTGGTGTTTGGATATCACGAATCACGATGAAGTGACTCTTTCATGGACATATTAGGGAACCTCTTCATCGAGGAGTTTTCACATGTTATGTTGGGATATGTGCATATATATGAGCTTCTTCATCTCCACCAGGGAAACATTATGGTGGCTTCTTATCAATCTAGGTTCAACTAAAATTCTATGTACATTATTAATATTGTTAGTGATCAATAATTTATGGGTCATACCTTCGACCGAGGCTTTCGTAGAGACATATAATCCGACATTATCCATATGTGAATGCATATTTATACTTTTGTGATAGAGTGATCATTGGTGGTTGAATGATTCTTAGATATGTAGATAGATCTAGCGACATTTAGCCATGTATAGGCTACAATAGATACCTCGGTAGTTGGGATACAATTTCAGTCTTAGGGATATATACATGGGATATATTTCAAGCGGAGGTCCCAAGAGATAGGATATATAGTTCAAGGCTCTCAGGTTGGGAGCATCCATCCTAGGTAGAGGGGATACTACTCATTTGAAAGTTGGGGAAATCTGGCTCGCATTTTTTCAAACTATTGTGTTGTTGATAGGGAGACAACAGATGGACCACTGATTGATAAAAAGTGGTTGGAGAAGGAAGATCCATAGGGTAGCAGACATGAAATAAGATCTAAGAGAGCTACAGGAGGAATTCGATGTTTCAACTTGCTTCCGCCACCACCACGAAGTGGTCCGCGTCAAGCTTATGGAGTTGGAGGAATGGGGTTGGGAAAACCAAATGCGATCAAGGCATATTAACCAAGGGCTTTGAGAATGATTCATAGTACAATCTATATCTTTTCTAATCTACCATTTTTACTAATAGAAAGACATGCTCATCATTCCATTCATTTCACATATCTGGTACAAGTACATGTTATTTTGGTTAAACTATTGGCTCGACCATTATGCTTATATACACATACACCAAGAGACACGATGATCACAAATCTATTTCGGATAGGGTGACATGACCCTTGGAGGCGAGTGTTTCAGATAGAACCTCTTGGTGGTAGATTTAAGGCCTTATTATGTCATTCTAGGCATGGATTTGTTATATTCAGTCCATACCCAAACAGATTGTTTTAGGTGAAGGGTGTGGTATGCCCACATAAATGGAATGAGTTTTCTTTTTTGGTGAAGAGGAAACCCATGAAGCATATGATGAAATCATACATAGTATGGTGTCGCCGATTACTCATTATTTGGATAACCTTACCCTCGATGCAGTATATGTTATGAGTTTCCAGTTCCCAGTAGTAGTAGAAGAGTATGAGGTTTTCATCCCTAAATATGTTCTCAGATTACCTCCTCATCAATTGATCCACTTTTTCATTGATTAACACCCCAGGAAAACACCGATATCTACACTATATATCATATGTCTCTCTCAGATATTCATTAGCTAAGGGTATAGTAGGAGGATTTGCAGAGGAAGTTTTTATGTATACCTAGTGTTTCACCTTAGGTTTCACAATTGTTTCATCCATGGTGTCCCAAGTGTTTCACCTGGGGTGTACCCAATTATGTTTTCCAAAAAGGAATACTGGATCTTTTAGTTGTGTGTAGACTACCAGTGAATGAACCAGGTGATAATGACAAGAAATTATCCACTTTCAATGATTGATGAACTCGTTGATTAGTTGAGATGGGTATGGTGGTACTCAGAGGTTCACCTCAGATCGGTCTATCACCAGATGCGAGTACAAGACCAGGATATACCAAGGATGACATTAGGATTCTACAATGATCAATATTTTAAAATAGTGATTCCCTTGGGAGTGGTGAATGCCCCATCAGTGTTCATGGGACTCATGAAATGGATATCAAATCCTTACATAGACCAGTTTGTGGTGGTCATCTTCAATGATATCCTAGTGTACTCAGGCATCTGAGGAGGAGCACACAAGACGCATAAGGATGGTTCTAGACATACTCTCAGATCACAAGATTTTTCAAATGCTCTCAATGATCCAATTATAGATTCATATGGTCAAGTTTTTTGGACATGTTATCTCAGAAAATGTAGTGTATGTCGTCTCTGCAAAGGTAGATATAGTGTTAGCTTGGTGTCCACCTAGGAGCGTGACTGAAGTGTGGAGATTCCTTGTGATGGAAGGATTTTACCAGAGAATCAAAACTGATTTATATAGCATATCAGAAACTATTATATCTTTGACTCAAAATGAGAATACATTCATGTGTAAAAATATGTATCAACAGGATTTTTAGATGTTAAGGAAGAGTTTGATGAGTGCCCAGATCTTGATATTACAGGAAGATGGTTTTGTGTATGTAGTTTTTTGTGATGCATCAAGAAACTGTATTGCTTGTGTCCTAATGTAGAGGAAATTGTAGATTACATATGTTTTACTCTAGTTGGTACGACATAATAAAAACTACACAAAAAATGATCTTGATCTGTTTGGGTTGGTCTTAACATTGAAGATGCGGCGACACAACCTTCTGGGTGAGAGGTTTACCATCTACACTAATAACAAGAATCAAAAGAATATATTCTCTCAAAACGATATGAATATGAGATAGAGGATGAGGTTATATATAAACTAGTATTATGACTTTGGTATTGACTATATTACAAGGAATGGGAACATGGTGGCAGATGCTCTCAATAGAAGATCGAGTTTACAGTTGATGAATGAGGAATCTAAGCAGTTGGCCTCTTTTTAGTTATCCTTATTGGATAGAGATGGTGGACCATGCCTCTAGACGATGGTCGTTACCCATTAACTCTTAAATTGAGTTTGGATGGCACAACATTAGGATACCGACAATGAGCCTCTATTTACTCAAATCTCTATAGGACATGTTATAGATAGACATTCAAAAGCTGGAAATCACATCATTCTTTAAAAGGATGCAATGTGGTACCGGTGGTATTGAAAGTTGAGGTTATCAGGGATATTCATATGTCCAATTTTGTTGTACATCCATTTCTTTCTAAGAAGTACCTGGTCATTTGACGTTAATTCAAGTGGCCATGAATGTAGAAGTGAGTTGCATAGTTTGTCTCTTGGTTCCTTACATCTCAGCAATTAATGGCTGAGGAACAGGTTCTAGTGGGTCCAGATAAACCCCTTTAGGTTCTAGAGTGTATATGGGATTGGATAATGATGGAATTCATGGTGTTTTTTACATGTACATCCAAGGGAGAAGGCGTGATATGGGTGATTGTTCACCAAATCACCAAGTCATCCCTCTTCTTATATATCATTGTGTATATTTAAATAATGAGATTGGGATGCTTATACATATAAGAGATAGTAAAAATTCATTAACTTCAATTTAATCTTGTCGTATATAATTTTTATTTTTTTATATCCCATTTTTGTATGAGATTTAAGGAGGAATTTTGGACTCAGTTACACTTGAGCACAATGTTTCACCACCAAATAGATGACCAGATTGAGTAGACATTTCATGATCTGGAGAACATGTTATGGGCTTTCATGTTGGTCTTCATACATAGCCGTGAGTATCACATTCCATTGGTGGAGTTTGTGTACAAAAACTACTACTATAGAACCATTGGTATTTCACCATTCGAGGCTTTTTACATTTGACCCTATAGGTATACACTTCATTGTACAAACCCAGGAGAGTCAGCACTCAAGGGAAAAGAGATGGTGCGAGCTACTATAGAGAACGTTCATATTGTCTAGGAGTGGATGAGGACTAGAAAGTGTCATGAGAAGTCATATACTGATTGGATAAGGAGGCCCTTGGTGTTTATGTAAGTTGACCATGTGTTCTTTTGGGTCTCACCTAGACAAGGATTGTAGATATTTGGATGGCGTTAAATTTAATATCTGAGGTTCATCTGCCCTTTTTAGATATAATGTTGATTTGATGAGGTGGTTTGCCACCAAGTTATACCCTTAAAATTTCACCATGTACATAATGTCTTAAATGTGTCGCAGTTGAGGAGGTATGTGCATGGCCCACTGCACATCATCGACTCAGACGACCTAAACATACAAGATGGATAGACTTTTTCTGAGTACCCATTGGGGATTAAGGATTGGTTGGAGAGGATCATTTAAAATGGGGATATTCACTTGGTTCTTGTCTGAATGTAACAAAGAAATCTCTAAGAGAGAACATGGGAGATGGAGGCTCCAGTTCATGCACAATACCCACATCCCATTGAGTTTCCCTAGTTTTGGATTTTAGGGGATGTAAATCCCTAGGGTGGGGAGAATGCAATGTCCCAAATTTTTTGTTTATTATTTTTAAATATTATATTGAATTATTTCAAGAAGAGGATCTATGACATGGTGTGATTTCATGTCGTGGTGTTCCCAGGATAAATATTCAATATATTTGAAATATATTTAATTGTGCATGAGTAGTTTTCCTGAAAAATTGTAATATCTTATAAAAGTATTCCTATAACAGAAATCTATGGTCACCATTAAATTCAGAGAAAATATTATACCATAAGAATGACCTACCATCAGCTGACACAAGTTAATAATGAAAATTAGTTTTCAACTTTTAAATGAATAAAATATTTTGAAGAATTTATTTTATTTTTAATGTTTGCTTGATGCATCGATGTTTCCTTTTTTTTAAATAATCCTTTCGGAAGGGATCCATGGTGTGTCTCAAAACCCTTGAATTCCTTGATGCCCTAGAGAGGAACTTGGAGATTTATCTCAATGTTAGAAGATGAGACTTGGGATCAGAGATTGATGGACATAATTAATGACATATATCACCAATGGACATGATGCGGTAATAAATATTATCCACTAAGAGATACATCCCTATGGTATGATGTGATATTTGGTTTTATTTATCCATTTTGGATTCAATGACAAATGTGAACCAACCCCCAATAGGTTGGTCTGTGGTTCAATAATTCCCGAAGGATAGTCTAATTTTCCTGTATTTTCATTGAAAATTGAAAATTGATATTTTTTATTGATTTATTCATACTTCTTATTGGAATAGATTATGTTAAGAATGAGAAATTGCTGAGGATCATTCCTTGAGTTGTTCATTGTGTTTTTTCTCCCGTGATATTTTCTTCGCGTGGTTGATTCTTTGTTGGTTACGCACTATCAATCGTCGCAGCTTCTTTTCTCAACACAACGATCCGAGATTGAAGATTCAGAATTGGGAAGTCCAAGAGATTGTGTGAAGGGTAAGATAGTAGATTAATTTATGTGATTCAGGAAAGCTCATTCTTCAGATGATTTATGAACGGATGATCGAGATCAGATTTTAGAGCCGATTGAGGGCTATAGGTTAAGAAATTCATTTTTATGATGATGATGCAACCCAGGATTTATGGTTTCGAGTTGAAAGGATCATCAAAATGGGATAAAGTTCTTAAACCGGGCCATATTGAGTAATTGTTATAATTTTGGAAATTCCTGAATATCACAAAGTATATTCCTTATTACACTGTGTGTGTCCCCCACAGAACAATTTCTAGAGCTTTGGGAGGCAGTCAAGTGTCCCATGGTGTGTTACCCCAGTCACATGAAATGTTGGCCCCTCCCCAAGACTCGGTGTGTATTGCATGAGTTTCATATACATGAGGTGGATTGCACATGTCACTAGCATGTTGTGTACTCCCCCACATGGCTTGGTTGATCCAGTTACATGGATTGGCCCATGTATTGGCACATCAGAAATGACTCATTGGTTAAACCCATGTACTGGCACATGACCAGCATGCCTGGGCGGACCTCAGAAGGTATAACTAGTCATGTGAAAATTTCTACATGTCCTGTACACCTCCACTACATGAAATGTTGTGATGACACTAACAGTTGAGTAATGGTTGTACTCGGGGTCAATGGACTAGATATGTGACCCTACTATATTCCATGTAACCCAATTTACTTGGATTTATTCTCATGTACATTGTATCGTAGAAAAGTTTTGTTAGATTTTTTTCCTTTATCATTTCCCTAAAAAATGTGGGTATCATTTCCTACTCATAAGAGTATGATCCCTTCAGCGGGACATCATGGATAGAGTTTTTGGAATCCCTCGAGAGGAATAGAGTGGATCCTCTATTCATCTTCATGACCAAGGTAGAGTATTCAGTATTAATGTAACCAAATTCACTAGGAATCAATCCTCAACATAGCGAGATATTCTTGATAGAGTTGTTGGTATCAACCCATAGACCTTGCTATGATCCTCATATGATGTATTGTATCACTCTTCATATCTATCATTGTATCTCTCTCTCTGTAATAACGGTACCCAACAAACTATACTTCTCTAATAGATTTCATCACTACTATCAAAATAAAGAGTGTATTCTCATGTAAGAGTTCTTTGTGAAATCCTCAAGATAAATCAATAGTGGTTATATGAGGTAGTTGTGACTTACCTCTAGACTATGTGCCTTGGTTGAGTATATTTTTATATTCTTGTTATATTCTATAGACACATACTTTTGTAGAGATGACTATATATTTTCACTGTTTATTGCTTTGGGGTTTTAGGGTGTCTTAATGATTATTTTCAAACTCACCCCTACACATGGTTTTCCGACATGTGTCACATGTTGTGTAGACGAGATACCTTTTGATGGAGTCTTAGGAGGACCAAGACTTGGACCAGGACTGGATGGTACTTTTTGAGTTTTGATAAGTTGGGGTGTTCATGAATTCTTATACAACACACTGATTACCATTTTTAGGTTGTACTTCATTGTTTATAGACACTTTTTGTTGGTATTGTATTATAGAGGAGTTTACTTTACCTGATTTAATTCTATCATACTATATTGGAAGGGATAGTGGAATGCATGCATTTGTTTCGTAGTGGATTTTACATTTCCACATTTCTGGGCTTAGGGATGTGTGAGTGTATAATTGTATATATTAAATACCTCTAATGTTTTTGATATGACTACTCGGTGTGGTGTCATGATCTGACCCATGTCAGGGCTTGAGCCACAGCTACCCCATGCCCGCCTCCATTGGCCAGGGGCTGGTGATTAGCACCAAAGGGACAAAAAACATGGGGTGGAATTTTACAAATAACATATAAACACAGATGCATCCAACTCAATGAAAATAGTGAACAGGGAAAAGAAAAAAGGATACCATGCTGATATATATAAACAAAAATAATGCATTGACCTCCAAACAGTACAAGTACTGAATAGTAAACATGAAAGGGAGAGGGATAAAATACCCTCCCATGAAGAAAAAAGTTCCACATCCTGAAAATAGGTGAAAAAGTAATGTAGTTGGGAGATTCCAAATCCTTGAACCCCTGATAAGACAACCATAAAAAATCAATGCTCTAGTATCCCTATGCTTCACTAATGTCACAATAAACCTATCCATCATCTGTAAGGGAACACCATATGCAAGAAAATTCCTAGGTGGGGTGAGTATAAATAAACTTTGTATAATGCCCCGAAGGCTCGATAAAGAAGTAAGAGAGGTACTGAAGAGGTGATAAGTAATAGATATATCTGAATAATACAATTTGATAGAAAAAGGTATATTAAATTGATATACACATCCACCCACTGAAATTGTAAAGTATTCTCATCCAAACACGAAGAGATAGAAACAAAGAGAATAGAAACATCTTGTCGAGTGTTTGCTACTGATATCTAGAGAGTATACTCATCCAACCATGAGAAGCTAGACATTAAAGGCACATGGAATACCCCACACATCATCACCTACCATGGATGATGAGTAACCAAACCCCTAGGAATGGGAATAATAAATAGGATATATATATATATATATGCACAGTAAAAGGATCTCAATTGAGAGAGTAAGGGGATATCCATCTCAAAATCTCATGCCATGAAAAGTGAGTCTCCAATAGTTCTACATGTAACCATCAATGACTAGAATTCCATATGACAGCCCTAAACTACAAGTCAAAGGGGATCAATCCTCTCACCATGACACTATCCTCTTTGGGTGAGTCTATCTCGCCAAAGTCTTTAGGTCGCATCACAATGACACGTCCTCGTGAGAAAAGAACCCCTCTTTTTTGAGAGTCCTATTTCATGTCAAAGCACATCTAGTCATTCTGCTTCATAATCAAGATATTGTTTTATTCACCAAAATACGAATTCATGTGGTGAAAATGGAATAAGTCTTGATGAAATGAAATTGATATAAAAAATACCTATCCATGAGTCCCGATATGTTTCGTGTGATCTCTAACTCCTGAATAATAAATTTATATTATTTTTAAATTTTTTAAATATTTTACATTTTAATTAAAATTAAATTATTCCTTTTATTTTATTTATAAACATTAATTATTTAGGTACTAAATCAGTTATGTTTACATTGGATGTTTTTATGAAGTTCAGTTCATATTCACAAAACAAATTTAGTAGGTTAAAAATGGTCAAATGATTCATTGTTCAAAATTCCCAAATTACTAATAATGAAATAATTATTATTTTTATACATTAAATTATATTTTGGAATAATAAATTAATGGAGGTCTTGAAAAATTAATCACATCGCTTTGTGGAGGTGGCAGTCTACATGTATGAGTGAACGGTGTTATCATTTTCCAACAGATGAAAGGTTAAGATGGTAAGTAAGGTATAATCATTAAGTAATTGTAATAATTTATTTAATATTATCTATATTGATTAAATTTATTACCAAATCAATCATTTTTTGTTCATAATTAAAGATAAGACATATCTCTTCATGGTTATGGTATCCAACTTGTTCACAAGATCATGGATTTCCTTTCACATTAGATAAAAACAGAGATAAAAAATTGATGTCCCATAAAAAAATTATTATATGGAAGATAATTATGGAATCATATCACCATGGTTATAGAATATTTTATGGATTTAGGAGAAGAGGAAAACATGAAAAAATTAGGCTATGAGTTGTTACTCAAATTTCGAAAACCAACTTTAGATGAAACATTAAGCCTTATAGATATGTATTTTGGGGATACTAAAACATCCTGTAAATGGAGAGGAAGAATTTTAATGGATTTCGGTATATATTTTTCAATCTAAATATATCAATATATTTTCTTAATAAAGGATATGAGGATACATTTTATAAGTGAGGTTGGCGAAAATCTGGTAAACAAATGAAATATTATGATATCCCATGTTTCTAACTCATATAAAATGCATTAAAATTACAATTGAATAAAATATAAGAAGAAAAAATTTAAAAAAATTTAAATAAAATATATACATGTTTATGGGATATTTTTAATAATATCTCTTAGATTAACCCCTCATTTACCCTTTCAACATTAAATATGGTAACAGTTTTTTCAATCTCTACAGGCAAAGAAAGTATTTAAAAAAATTTAAAATGGGAAATAAATGTAAAATTAATCAAATCCTTTATTATTTACCATATCAAGTAGTTATGATATTATTTTTTATTATTTTATAATGGTTTACAAATAATTTTTAAGCATTAAATATCATTTAAATTCATTTTTAGGACTATTCATAAATCAGGACGTTAAATTCATAAATAAAATTATTTAATTTGAATATAATCTCTTTCACCATAAATAATAATTTTTAATTATCCATGAAATATATGTAACACCATATTTCACCCAAAAGACATCACATTTAATTCTTTTAAAATAATTTATTTGATTTTTATATAACTCTCTCAAGTGTTGTATCGACGTTACACAAGTATTGAATGTAATTATATGATACAAATATTGAAAAAAAAAATCTGATCATAAATATAGATTGTTACTCATAAATTTTATCATAAATTTTATTAAATATATGTATCTATATATTATCTATATTAACATTAAGATTACATACTATGTTAGAGATAATGACATTTTGTAATTATCATTTATTTAAAATAACATAAAGGCTATAATAAATTGAATGTGGCACATATATTTTATATTTTTTATTTATGCTTATTTTTGTAGAAATAATCTCGTCTTATGAAATATAGTGATGTTTTGGATTTATTTTTAGACCTTATCCCCTAGTATATTCCTTGTTCTCCTAATTTTACCCTTTACCAATGTGATAAAATTTCAGCAGGGTTAGTTTTAATTATATGTAATAAATTAAAAAGATATTATTACCAAATTTAAATATGAAAATTTATAATATGAAATACAGTTTATAATATTTAACTTTTATAGGTGGAAGAAGTTAATTTTTAATATGAATGTACAAAACACAACAAAAACAGTTTTTAGAAAAATATTACTTTGAAGCGTAAAAATGATTTATTGTAAAATCATTTATATTGTTGATTCTAATGGAATTAAATTAAATATGTTTATTAATATTAATAATAAATTACTTTTAAATAGATCATATGTGAAAATTATCATATAAATAAATTTTATTATAATTTATGAAATTTTAGTTTTTGAGGAATGAAAATATTTTCATTTCGTAAAAAATAATTTTCAAAATAATTCCAAAAATTAATATTAATATTATTTTGACATTATATTTTCATAAAAAATTTTGATTTCATAAAATTTTATTTCTAAAACAAGAATAATTTAGCCATAACATTTATTTATAAACAACAATAAAATATATTTTTAATGAATAATAATTTTTGAAAAAGAAAAAGAATTTAGAGTCATTAATTATCTAGAAACTACCATTATATAACTATTAATTTATTTAATTAACTATAAGATATGTAAATTTCAGTAAAATAAATCATCGATAGTGACTAAATTAATTTTGATTAAAAAACACATTGCATTTATAAATGAACATTTTGAAAAATATCACTAGGAATATTATATGATTTTATTTTTAATTGAGTTCATATTTACTAGGAATTAATTACTAAATTTTTAATATTTAATAATTTTATAAATATATTTCATAATTAATATACTCTTTTTCAAATCCTCTAATATTTTTTCTAGTTTAAATTGATTATATTTTTGTAATATTATTATCATAGTATGTCATAGTTCTGTTTAGGCGTAGTATTGCGTGTGGCACAAAAAACCAAACATAGTATTATATTAAAACTAAATCCCATTGTGTTACATTCTCCCCCAAAAACATATTAATTCCCTATAATTAAAATTTGATTTAATCAAAATAAATTTATCATAACATTGTAACAAAATTAGATATATATATTATCATGAAGATTTATTTCTAGGTCAGAGCTAGTATACCATTAATGAATATACCTCTTTAAGGCTAATAATTTCATAAGAGTTTCTAAATTAATACGTTTATATTGGAATGTTACATTTTGGAATAATACTCTTTAGATTTGAGAAATTATTTTACTATCCAAATAAAAATTTTACAGTAATAAAAATACATTATTTATTTCATGTTTAGAAGTTAAATATTATACTTAAATTTAAAGTCAACCATTTTCCACTTTTTATCTCACCTCTTACACAAATCAGTGAATATTTGAGATTAATTATTCATTCATATAGCATTAAAATAGAAATTATAAAGGATGATAAGATCCATTCAAATATGAAAGCATAATTATACAATTTTTATCCATTAATTAAATTCAAGAAATGTTCACTGAAATGTTAGATAATATCCAATACGATGAAATACAATATTAATATCCAATTTCAAAAATACAATATCAAAATTTAAAATTATGATATTGTATAAAAAAATCCATAAAACTCTTCAAAATATGATAGAACAAAATTCGAACCCAAATATTAGGAGGATTTGATTTTATATTCATTGAATATAAACTTAATATTGACATCAGAATAACACCATTCACTAAAATGGTCACATATAAAAATTATATATTCCCTAATCATATATTCAGAAGATTACTATAATATTTTCCATAAATAACATTATTCATCATAAATCTAAAATAATATCATATATGATTACAAAACTCAACTTAATATTTATTCCTAAAATAAAATCCCATCATGTATAATAATATTTTCTTTAACTTGTTCATATTATGTTCCTTGTATAAATAAATTCTCTAAAAACACCTCTAATCACATAGTCACAAAATCAATTTTCAATCCTATAGTTATATATATGATAAAAGATATATTCCAAAAATTAAATATCCCCTTTTCCCTAATTAACCATAATTACCTTAATATAAATGATCATATTAATTCTAAATGTTTTCATTACATTAAAACTATATCCAAAAATTGTTAAATCATAATTCATTAATAAAACATTTCAGTAAAAAATATCTTAAGACTACAGATTACCTAAACCTCAGACTTTTATGAAACCCCAAAAAAATTCTTCTAAAATACACCCATCATAAAATAAAGAAAAATTTTAATAATTCAAATTATCCAATGAATTTATTTAAATTTTTCACACTAAAAAATACTACTAGATCATAAATTTTGAAATCCTATATGCAGACACCTCAATATTCCAAAATTCATCATAAAAATTTATCCAAGATTTTCCATCTTGTTACTTAATAAATCCTTACCATAAAAAATAATGTCATAATATTCATATATATAAATCTAATCATGTTTCTTATTTTAAACATATGAAATAAAATTAAATTTTTCAAACTTTATATTTTTTTTGGATGTTCCTTTTTATTCACCATGAAAAATTATTTCATTATAAAACTCCTGTTAATATGATATTTCCAATTCCATTATTGATCAGTCGTCATTTTTCCTTGGTAGTTTATTACTAAATGTAATACATTATGAAATTTCAATCATCATTGAATTCCATAAATACATTTACCTAAATTATTCTTACCAAATTATTAACACATATGAATTTTAGTATTTTTACCTTCATTATCTTTATCAACAGAAATACTGTAAATCTAAATTTATCTTTTATTTGGTGGATTATGAAACACACATAGTTTAGGGTGTTAATCATAACTCATTATCAATCATTAGGAAAAATCATATCATTTTATCATTTTTGATATTATCTCATTTGGTTTCATATTTATAAAACCATTTCATTTTCTATCATCTCAATTGTGAGAATTCTTCATTTTGGTTTTATCAATTCACTCAAACCAAATGATTTAGTGTCTATATATCAAACAAAATTATAATAAATAATGTAATATGGATTATAAAATCTAATATATCCTTAACACTTCCATATTATAATCAATTACTGTAATTATCCATAACATATTCACCATTTAAATTATAGAATAATTCCACCTTATTCTCAACTCACATCCTAACACATAATATTATATAATCCTATAATATGAAACTAACTATAACAAATTTTACATTTAACAACCCTTAATTACGTTACTCATAACTAGGGTTGCACAATATTACATTATGATGATGATTTTTTTAATGATATATATAATTTGTAATAAATACATACATATCAAATCCTTTCAATATAAATTGGAAAATTTCTGTCAATGTTTATTTTATACAAAAAAAATAGGTTTCATAAATTTAATATAATGTTTCATTCAAAAAATTACTATTATTTTTTGTTTAATCTCCATAAGGGAAGGATAGTCCATGTTATAGTTTTTAATCATTCATATTCCTTGTGGAAACGACATGAAAATGTTGGATGATAAAAAATGCTTAGTAAGTGATATAAAAAGAGAAAATACGATTTTCTAGTCCCATGACAATATTTACCATTTTCATGTAATAATATTATATTTCAAAATAAAAACATACTTACTATTCAAATATACATTTTCCAAAAAAATCCATACACCGTTCACAAAAATGAATAAATGAAAAATCATAATTAGTAAGAGTTTCTTTTAATTGTATGAAATTATCTCCCTAAAAAATAACATTTTATCCACAGAATTTCATGATCTTTCCATTAAATAATTTTTCCATTTTCTTAACTTAACAAATAAAAATATTCACATTAAAAATAATCATTAACATAAACATTAAATATATTCATGGAAAATATAAATAATCATAAGGATAATAATAATCGATTTCATAATGATTGAATTCATAAATCTAGAAATCATAATTTTACCATTAATGATTCATTAAAAAAAATCATACATAAATTGATATGTTAGGTAAAAAATAACAAATATATTTTTAATCATGAGACTTATGATGCATCATTTATCTATAAAAATACATTACACTCACTTATTAAGTTCATTTAATTCATAGTGCCAAATAAATTAATAAAAATACAAACATAATCAATATTAACATTGAAACTAAAAAACTATCATGTTAAATGATAATATTTTACCCACTCAATGAATAGAAGAATGTAAGAAAATGAAAAATATATAATTATATTGAATAGTATAATAATATTTTATCCATATTGAACTATTAAATTACTTAATGTATGCACAATAGATAAAAAAATACCTTATGAAGACAATATAATATAATTTTGATATTAAGAAGAAATATCTTTTTATTTATAATTTTTAAAAACTAAAAAATCATTGTATAACTATAATTATATTTTCATTAAAAAAACATGTATACCTTTTCATAAATAGTGGCTATGATTTTTGTAAAAGTGGTTCATGTGGAAAACATTAAAAATATATTATTTTTATACTTTTGGTAAAAATTAAAAACAACACGTATAAGAATCATTAAAGAAATTTATTTTAACAAAATTTCAATGAAATAAAAAATTTACTATAAATTAAATTTAAAAATTATTTATGTATAAAATGGAACATTATAGAAACATAAAAAATATAATTTAAATGGTTTAAAAATAGTTTAAAAATTTTAGAAAACATTTTAATGAAAAATCCATTACAAATTTGGATACACTTCATTCAAAATATCATTTAAGGGAAGATAATGAAAATGTTATGAGAAAAATATTAATTTTATTATATTTTTTTAAATATAAATTAATTTTTTTTCTATTCCCATAAATAGTAATAAACTTGTTTAAAATAGGCTATGTCTTAATGAAAACTAATTGAGATGAAATATTCAACACAATGATCCACGAATCAATTTATACATTATCTAAATCATGAAAAATAAAAATATATTATTATTATTATAATTGAGTAATAAATTATTTGATATTCATTAATTTATTTTTCCCATTTATTTCATTTATTACCATGAATTATATAGTCACTAAATCATTTAAGTTTACATATTGCTTTTTGAGGATGTTCAGTTCATATTTTCAAAACAACATTTGATAGGCTTACCAAGGTATAATGGGTCATGGTTATATCATCTCAAAAATAATTATAATGACATAATTAACATATTTTATCTTTATATAAAATTTATATCCATCCATAATCTTCTATCATGAATAATGATTCACATCGCTATGCGGATATTATAGACCAAATGTATGCTAAAAGGACTTTATCATTTTCTAACCGATAGAAGGATAACAAGGTAGTTGCTATATTTTCCTTATAGAATCGTAATAATTTCATTTAAATGAAATATATTCATTAAATACATCATAATAACAATCCTTGTTAGTTTGTGATGAAAAATGAAACACATTGCTTCGTGGATATGGTAGTCCACCAGTACACAAAAGCGATGTTTTAATTTCACATAGGATGTAAAAAGACATTAATAAGTGTTATGACTTAAACATAATAAAATTTTATTATATATAAGATGAATAAAATTTAATTTAATAATGGGAATATAATATTTGAAGGATTTGGAATAAGAAATAAACATGACAACACTCAGTTAATAATTATATATTTTCTTTGGAAAACCTCACTTGGATTACACCTTATTCCTTATAGGGTTGTATTTTGGTCTTATAAATACAAATATGAATTTGGAAGGACGGTTGATAATTGATTTAGGAATATTATGTTTAAGATAAATTGCTCCTATTTTATAAATGGGTTGGGGACCAATCTTATAAATACCTGAAATATTAATATGTAATATTTGTCTAACTCAGGTTGATTGTCAAAAAATTTCCATATAATTGTATATATGTATTATAATGTCTCATTATATTAAAATAATAATATTTATATATTTTTATGTTGCAATTTAAACCCTAACTATTACTTTAACACCTAATTTATCCTTTTTTCCATCATTATGGTAAAAAAATTACATATATATTGGTCATCAAAGTAATTTAAAAAATTAAATTGTGACATACAGAAATAGTTAATTATATCCTTAAAAATTTGAAATTAAATTGAGTTATTTTAATTTGAATTTATTTTATGATGATTTAAAAATAATTTTCAAAATTTAAATATCATTTAATGTAATATTCATGAGTATTCAAATATCAGGACTTCAAATTAATATATATAATAATAAAATTAGATTCTATACAGATTAAAAATAAATTATATATTTTTAATATCTATAAAATGTGTAGAATAACATAGGTAAATGAAAAAAATTACATTTAATGTTTTTAAAATAAGTTTGTTTATTTATCTTTTTTTTCAAAATCATTATATCTGCATTACATAAGAATTAAAGGTAATTATTATATTTCCAAAAATAAAAATTAAATTAATATTATTAATATTATTTATTATTAATCTATTATATCATCTTAATTTAGTTATAATATATATATATCCATATTATGAAAACATAATAAGTGGGAGAGAGTGAAATTTTGTAATTACCCTTTACCCAAAATTATATAAAGTTTGTAATCAAAGGAAAGTGGAACCAATATTTTGTTTTAATAAAAGAATTATGATGGTAATAATATAATCTTAAAAATAAATAAATTAAATTTTTGGAATAATATTTTGACTATATTCGATATTTGTAACCCCATTTAAGCCATTTTACCAATTACTGCTATGATAAACTTTTACCATTGTTACAATTAATTATGACTGAAAATGAAGTATAAATTATTACATAATTTATATATGATGATTAAAAATAGGGAACCAATTTTTTTTATTTAATTTCCATAATGGGTGAATATATATTTTAACATATGTGTGTGAAATGAAACAAATTTTTTTTTAGAAAAATACATATTTTAATTATACAAATGATTTTATAATAAAATCATGTAAAATTATAATTCAAACAAAATTAATAAGAATATTTTTAATAATAATAAATATATGGGAATTTAAAAATAATTCAAAACTAAATGGACATATAAATTAAATCGATTAAACGTAATGAAAAAACATTTTTTTCAAAATATCTATTTTTCACTATTTATCCAAATTTCTACATTTTTAGAAAATTCTTAAAATTATATGTGACGATTATTTTTAAATTATGATTTCATCAATTATTTCACTTTTATAAAATAATATTTATAAATGTGCATGAAGTGAATTGTAATATCCATATAAAAAATTCAATGAAAACCATCAAGGAAGAAATTGTAATATTGATATGTAATATGATTTTACAGTCATTCATTAATAGTAACCAAAAATATAATAATATTCTTTGATTTTAAAAAATATTTGATTTATAAATTTCATTATAATCATTCATATATAGTGATTAATGTAATTTATGTAGATAAAAATAAATTTCAAAAATAATATTTCTTATAAAATATGTCTCATTTAATATTATATAATTTTGATTTATATAGATTTCTTTTATCATTGGAAAAAATCAATAAATATTTATTATGGAAAACTTTTATACATATATTTCATTATGTAGTTACTATTTTTCATAACCTTCAATTAAATGGAATGGTTATATTTTTATATTTGAATAATTATTTTATCATTAGGTTATAGTTAATTTTAGACTTGGAATTGTGTATGGTACACCCAATCGAATAGAGTATTTATTTTAACAATAAATATTATGGAGTTACGCTATATATATAGAAATATGTTAATGAAATGATTCAATTTTGGAGCACTATATAGTGTTATGTCTACATCATCTTGATCTATTATATGATAATTTCCCTTCAACACTTCCAAGAATAATTTTGATTCCTCGTTTCATCAATAATACAGTTCACCAGTGATCGATCATGTACTTCCAATTTTTAAATTCTTCTCAGTTTGAATGGACATTTGATCCATTTTATAATAGTATATTATGTTTAATATTTCTACATCATCATTATGTAAAATCATTTTGGATGATATAATAAATATATTATTTACAACACATTACAATAAATATTAAATGTGATATAAATTATTTTACACATATTACATTAAATTAACACCACCTAGTGTGTTCTTTTTACAAAAAATCAGATATTTTTATGTCATTTAATTAATTATTCGACGTAAAAAGTGTATTGTTTTTATTAATTTGTCATATATACTAAAACTAAACATCTTTTAAATAATTTTAGAAATTCATAAACAAGATAGAGTAGCGTTTTATCCAAAATCTTTCATTTTTGATTTACAAATATGTACTAATTTATGTAAGAAATACAAACATGAATTATAATGTATATGAAAATTTTGAAATTTTATTTATAGAATAAATTCAATTGAGAGAATAAAAAATTAATTAAGAAAATTCCAATAATTAAATATATGTCTACATAATATATAATTTCATTCATTATCCAAAAATTATCCTAATCAATTAATTTTTCAAACATTGCAATAATAATCAAATAAAATTAAAATTAAATAAATTAAACATTAAATATAGTAGAAAATAGAAAAAAAATATTAAATACAGTAGAAAATATAATTTTAATTAAATTTATAACAATAAATATATTGTTTTTATAATTTTTTGAAACATATCATTTGTTTTCTCAACATTTTTTCAATATAATACTACATATTTAGTAATTATGAGTACACCAAATATCAGATTAACCTTTATTTTACACATAAATGCCTCACATAATTCGATGATAAATTTCATAATTATTCACAAAAAATCATGTTAATTTTCTATCATTTCACCATTACACATGTGTTTTAATGTTTTCAAACCCTAAAAGTTATTTTTTAGTCATCTCGAGTAATCCAAAACTCATATTAATGTGTGTTCTGATCTTATATTTCATAAATCTGTCATCTGTCATTAACCTAACCCACCTAAATTATCGAGCATTTTCTATGATGGAATGGGATTATTTCCATTGGGTGATCTCTAATTCTACTAATATCAAAATTCAAATGGTGGTCCCTATGATATTGTTTAAAATCATGAAAATTACCCAAAATACATTTTTTTCATCCCATTTACCTTTACTGCTTTTTTTACCCCATATAATCCTTCCCTAATAGTATCTCACCTCCCCATGTGATATGCCCTTAGTTTTCCCATCTCGATATCTAACCATTTACATCCCACCCTGTCATGATAAATACCCTACCTATTCTTACCACGGTCTACCTTGTCCCCCATTATTACTCTAATATAATCTACCTCACTTCAGATCCCTTATTCCCTCCCTTCCTTGGATTACATCCCTTCCACATCTCCCCTCCCTATCGTATATCACTCCTCGGTAGTCATGTGACCCCACATAAAAGGAATCATTCATTAAACAAACAGTAATGACATGTTTTACAATAATTGTTTATCTTTTTAATTTTTCAAGAATATATTATTTTTATAGTTTTATAAAACTAATAAATCCATTAAAGAACACAGTATAAATTACCATATAGAGTACATTTTTTCCAATAAAAATTGGTTTCTTAATTTACACTCTTGTTTCATTCACAAAACATTTTTATGTTTCGAAACATTTCACCAATGACCTTTCTATTATCCTTCTACATCCTCCATACATATTATAAACATTTTTAATTGATGTAATTAACAAATAATGCTAACTAATGAATATAAAAATAAATTAATCTTGTAAGTATTTTTGAAAATTCATTATGACCAAAAATGAAATATAACTTTTACATAATACACATTAAGCTTAAATTAATCATTAATTACAAATGAAATCAACTACAATTCCAAAAATTATAATAAAACATTAGATGTAAATTGGAATAATAGATGTATTTTCATCAAACTGTATTCTTGATAATCCATATTGAAAATAAAGAGTGAAATAAAACATTGAAAAAGTGGGGTATTTTTTTCAAACTAATGTATAAGAAATAAAATGTTTTACAGAATAACTTGATGAAACATTTAGAATAGTTTTAATGATAATAGAATAAATACTATTTTTTATAAATATAAATCGAAAGATAGTGCCAACACTCATCAATATTGATAAGAAATAAGATAGATAAAACCATTACATTTATATTTTGATAAGATTAACTGGGCATACATGTCTGCTACACTATGAATGATGAATAAAAAGGTGAAATAGCTATTTCTATCAATTTATAAAACCATCATAGTGCCTGATCATTTTTATTTAAAATTTATAATTGCTTAAATATAGATAAAATCAATTTATAGGTTTGAAAAATCATGATAATTATATTATGCTCCAATAGAAAATTATAATTACAATTCATGATTGATTTCCTATAGATATTGTTGAGATATATATTGATCTATCTTATTTTTTCAAATAGATATTCTCGAAAAAATAATCACATTACTGATATAAAAATTCTACAATTAAAAACTATTATTACACTATGTCACATGGATGAAATGATATTTTCCTTATTATTTTGATTTCATTGTCCACTTCATCACACAATCAAATGGGGAAGTAATTTCTAGTGGTCCCATTCAATTCAAGTGGATTCCTTATATATATGGATACATGAATACATTGAAACAATATGTTCAATATTTTTTTGAAAACACAATTTCAAAAGGTTATTTAATGGTAAATAGTAACTATTTTTTAGAAAATTACATTGATGAGGTTGAATATTAATGATTAAAGGATTTTCTTATAATCCTATGAAGTTAAACAAGGGAAATCACAACTCGATTTACACTTGATAGAATTAGTATTCATGTAATATGAAATAAATAATATGTGTATCACATATGCAACAAAATCCATATTCTTTTTTATGGAATAAGGTTTCGAGGTGATCATAGGAGATACAAACATAGGTTCCCTTCCTATGCAGTCGATCCATCAATCGAAGGATCCATGGACATATCCCATGTATTTCCATATGTATGAAAAGTTTTTAGCACCTCTGATTTTTTAGAAAAGGTTTATTTGGAATACAAGATATATATAACTCTTTACAAAAATGTAAGAATCATCGTTCTTATAAAATCCATACCCACTAATAAGGAAACTCATTCCCATTAAATATGTTTTTCATGATGTTCCACAATGATGGAGAATATATAACATTAGTTTTAACATCATATCATACTACTTATTAATATTTTCTCTTCATTAAATAGTTTTATATAGAAGTTCATGTATTTACTCAAACAACTCATGGATTTTTAATCAATTGAAACCAAGTTGGAGTGAACTGTAAATTCTGGCAGTAATAACGCAGACTAATTTGGGTAAAATGTAGCCTTAGTTTGTAGTCCATGAATAACCAGGATATGTTGGTGTCTAATGTATTATTAATCATCCCCATGGGAATATGTTTGGTGTATCATATTATCGATCTCTTGCATTGTGATACTTTTGCTTCCAATATATCCTTAAGAAACATTCATTATATTCATATGATTTTACTGCACTTCCAATAATCACATACATTCACTAAAATGCATAAGGAGTTTATTAAAATATCAAATAACATATATATGAATCCATCAAACTATTTTGGATATATTTTTATCAGTATATCATCAATTTGGAACAAACAATTTGTTAAAAATGTAATCCTTATACAAATTCTTAACTATGTGACCCTATAGGACTTATAAGTATTGAAAAAATATATAAAATAACTATTCCATATATGTTAGAAAAGATAATCCTCTAGAAAAGAATTAGTGTGAGTGATGATATAAAGGGTTCTAGTGTGATCTCTATTAAATATACTAATATTTCAATATGACTATGTATTCCAAATATTGTATCATAAACATTATATAAACACCTTTATAATGATTTATTTATATGACAATAAGTGATCACTAAACATGTAACATTATAATCTATTATATTCCAATCATATTTTCACAATTATCGAAAAAATATTGACCACATGACTAAATAAATCACATAGTATTCAACTTATAAATTAATACATCACATTACCAATTTCTCAATTTTTGGACACAGAATATTTGATTCAAATAACATTTTGTATTCATTTACTTATTATAATGATGTTAAGGGATAGTATTTATACTTATAATGAATGTGTATAGATCCCATAATTGTTTTTATCCAATGAACATCATGATCAACAACATACCTTGTAATGAACCTACCTCTTCAGTTTATGAACCTGGTCTTCTAACCCCATGGATCAACTATAATACATTGGCTTCCTTCCCAACAGTGCATATTATATTACACAATGAGGTCACTATTTAGGCAAATGAAACTCCCTATAGGCTATGAAAAGTCAGTTAACTGTACTTTTATCCTCACATACACACTGCACATGAAAATTACCCTGAGATCACCAATCCAATAACAACACAAAAAATCATGCTTAACTATAATGTTCTAATTAGGAATATTTCCAAAAAGTAATGGTTCACCTTGTTGAAATGGATTGTCATGTTATTTATATTACACCTCAGTTTTCCAGGGTTATTTAACTATCAAACCCTTTAATGAACAAAAACCCCTTTGTATACCTAATAACTCAAACCATGGATGTTCCTTTACACTTTTTATATGGTATTAGATATGATTCTATTTATAATGACATGACATCCTCAATTAATGAAATTGGTCATCTAAACAAATTGGACTCCTATAATATCTTGGTATCATTCATAGCACATAATAGTCCATTTCCCATAAAGTTAGAGTCATTAACCCATATCTACAATAGTATCATTCATTGGATGGAAATGAATGAATAGATATAATGACCCACCAAGTCCCACATACAATAGGCCCCAGTTCAGAAACAAACAACCAATGTATAAAAATATCACATATAAAAGGAACTTCCCACTATAATATAATTATCATCTAAAGATAGGATATAATTGATCAATCAATTCTAGAAATATAATAAATGTAATCAAAAAACAATACACAATTCATGTGTAGAAATAAATAGTTACAAGTGTCTCTAAATAAATACCCAAAAAGGAAAAGATGAGGAAGAGACAAAACCACATTACAAATTTATGAGTTTTTAATAGCTAACATGGTCTATAATGTTCTCCTAGAAACTATAAAAACCATTTTTATTAACACTGTTTGACCATAAAAGTATACTAAATAGGTTACACAAAGTCTCTCATGTACATGTGAATGAAGCATACAAATGAAAAAGTGAGAAAATAGTAGAACCAACAACACATAAAATATGTAAACTAAAAAATCCTATCCTCAACAAGGTACTCTCACATTATAATGAATCCATATATTATAATATAATTATAATAATATTGAGAAATCGAAAATCGTACTACATTCCCACAAATTTTCATCTCTCAAAACCAGAAAACATATGTCTTTACACTTCCGTATCATCTGTATAACATACGTCACATCTCGAACAAGGACATATAGGCTATCACAATAGATCCTAGTCAAAACTAGAGTAGTAGGGTTTCATGAAAATAAAGGAAAGCAATCTCATTCTTTCTTCCTACCAAAATGACCCCCACCACCATCCATCTCATTAAACATCACCACAATTAACATTTTATATTTAACCACCACTACCCATGGAATTTAATGTAAGTTGTAAGATAGAGTTGGGAATAGTTTGTTTCGATCCATCTATCCTCAAAACCATAATGATGGGAAAACACCGCAAAATCATTTGGTTGACATCTCATGGTTCTCAAAAAGGGTGGGGAACATATAGACATCATAGAGAATATATATCTTATAGGTATCCACAAGTAATACCAAAAAATTTGTTAATAACAAAATATCTATACAAATTCACAACATCACCAACAAACCTCACACATATACCACTTTTGATGCCACATCTAAATGACTAACACCACACCAAAATCCATAAGCTACAATAAACATTTTTCCTTTCATTTTAGGTAAATAAATTATATAGATTTATAACATACACAATAATTCAATTAACCAAACCATTAATTTCATATTTCAGTATCATCCATTTTATCCATAGTATTACATTTTTATTTAAATATATCACTAATCATTAACACCCATTAAAAAACCATCATATGCATATTAAATTAATAATATTCAAATTATTTTCATCACTATTATAAAATCTAGCTCATAACAACACATCACAACAAAAACAAATCTCTTTTATGATAACTTACCCCACACTACGACTAATTCACAAACATGACTGCATTCCAAATCAAAACCATATTCAATATCAACTTCTCATCACAAACACCCAAAAAACATAATCCACACATATACCCAAAACAACACAACACTTCTCATATTATTTCACATATCATTAAAAATTTTTATCAAGTATATTTTCATCAGTATCACTTACTTAATTATGGGTATTATATCAAAAGAAAAAAATTCAATTGGAAATCATTTCATTAGCAAGATAAAAGTGGTTATCCAATCCAAATTTACGTGATAAAAACAACCACACAATAAGGGTTCCATAGTTATAATAACCAATATAGAAAACAAATACCCCAAACTAACATTACATTTTGTAAGACATCAAACTTGTACAATCACTATATCAATAAATAATAAAATCAATAAAACATGAAATTTCATTCCCCTTCCCCATTAATTAAAATTAACCAATTTCATTATCTTTATAATGCCGGTTAATAATATTTTACAGAAAGATGAATGTAGTTTAAACTATCCCACCTTATACTACTAAAATAGAAATAGTGGATCCCTTACCTAAAAATAATCTTTTCAATTTTTTGTGCCCAATTGGATCAAGAAAATGGCCACCACATAGTCCCAAAATAAATGAGAACAACCTCACATGGTTAAACTAAAAAAACCACATGATTTCTATACTAATATATAAAAACCCAATAGTTCCATAACAGAATACTTCAACAGATATGAAACCAAAAGAAAAAAAGTGAATAAAAGAAGGAATCCCACCAAAAACCACCATGGATATTTCATCCAAGGATGGTCATGAAATCCATTGAAAATGGTATAACATACCTCATTTCAATTCACATGGGTCACTCGTGAAATTATATAAAAGTTGAGTAAATTATATTTTTCAATGGGATTTCAGAATTTATACAAAGACATAAAAATAACAGTCAATCAAATCGCTTATACAATGACAAAATTGAATTAATAAAAAGAGAAATTACATAGTGAAAAGTGGATATACCATGAAAAAAATTGAATGGTCAAATATTTATTTATTCATTAAAGCTACCTCCATTCCAAATATCAAATAAAGTAGTAAAGGGACTGTGATGCAGCCCAAAAAACTAAGCTATAGAACCTAATAATAGGAAGGGGATACACCACAAAGTCTACTCCATGAAACAACTTCAATAATGATGAAATACCACTAAAAACTCCATTGACCCATTATTATATAGATGGATTATCTATGTTTCATTATAAAGATAAATTCTCCCCATTCCCACTTAATGAAATAGATACCACTCAAAAGTAAGAACCAATAAAACACACCCTCAACCCCCTCTACTCCACAACTGACCTTTACTTGCCACAACGACCCTCCTCCATGGTGCAAACCATGACTCTATGATGTAGAACTCCATTTTCTAATATAATCACCTTGAATCATCCTTCCACCATAGAATATCTTTTGAACACCCTCGTGACACCTTTACCACTACAATTCCAAAAATGTAGCAGGTTTGAAGGTCAAAAATGATTCAAGTATCTTATTATATTAATGAATATTTTCCAATGACTAAAAAATTTATTTTAGTGTGTTTTGTTCTCATTCAATGAATATTCCAACTAATTATAACATCCATACCCCAACCCTTTGGCTAGGGTCAAATCAAGAATTTCACAAACATAAGTTCCATCCCCTACACACTAAATGATAAAAATAAATACAAGGTGAATAAAATAATACATGGGGATTATTTAACTTCATATTAAATAAGTAAAAAGAATAATCGAAACTCAGATTCATAGTATACAATTACATATTGAAAAATACTTCATGTCCGATGAACACAAATGATGAAAAAATCCCTACATCGAAAACTCTAATTATCCTCAAGATAGAAACCTCCAAGATCCCATCTCCACCCCCATGGGTACTACATTAATACACTCTTCTAGAGAGGTTCAATGTATTACCTTACCTACATAATGGTTAACTAAATATATATTTTCTATAATATTAATATGTAAAGTATGATTGTACATTCCCAATAGGAAATCCCCAAAATAGATCCCACACACTTCACATAAATAATAACATGTTATTAAACATTTTATAAATTATTCCAATGAGATTTATAATAAAAATATAAGAAGGAAATTCAAACCTTATAAATCAATAATTCCCAAAAATCACTCCTATTAAGATAAAAAGTTTCGAAAAAAACTCATTCCAAAACAAGCTCAACCATGCCATTTATACACACCGATGATTTATAATAACCCATTTTATCTTGTGTCAATGTGGGCCCAACATAATTGATAAAATAATGAGATGATGTATGTTTCTATAACCTTTTTACCACTTGTTTGCAAAAACTAGTGTTCCTTTAATTCATCCATATATGATTTTTTGGAATAATAAGGCCTTATTATGTGAATCAGGAACTAATAATGATGCAAACACTCTAATGTTACCCCAATTTAGAATTACAACGTTTTATGAACTAATAAGACCCCATTGTGTGCATCTTGAACACACACTAAAATCCATATTTCCATAATATATCTCATATAATAATTGAATCGATATATTCTGCGTAATAATAGAAAGAAACACACCAAAATCATGTTTATCTCAGGATAAAATCATTATTTATAGTCTAAATAACCAAATAATATTTTAATTATCAATGATTATATAATACATTTAATATAAATAATATGAAATATTCAACTTTATAAAAAATATTTATGTTCATTGAGAAAGGGAATTGATTGAGAAGACACCCACCTACACCACACACATCAAATTAATCCTTAGAGTAATAGATTTAGTAGAAAATAATTTTAAAAAATTACCTATGAGAATATACTTTTAAGGATCCCTATAAAGGAAAGGAATACTCGAACTTTTTGGGTTATAATTAGGTCAAAATCATGTTCATTAACCCCTAAAATTTTTCAAGTGATATCTTGATATAGTTACAAACACCTCCACAAAAACAATACCAGTATTTCAGTTATTTTAAAATCAAGATGACCAAAAAAACATGATGGTACCAATAATATCCAAGGAACTCATTAGCACATCCCTCCTATATAGACCCACCACGGTTAGGAGAAAAACATTATATATTCTCCCACATTTTATAATCTCAACATGGCTTCATCCATGGTGTAGAGAGGTCATGCTCCATATTACCACCTCATCTTCTTATTTCAAATTTATGACACCCAATCGCCACTATAACAACCATAATAGCCATAGAGCATTACTCATTACCCACATGTTAAAATTCATAGCTCTATTCCTACAAAATAAGATTCCCCACAATATGGTTACATCAATTTTACCTATTTATCTCACTATTCCCCCAACACAACATATCTCGATTCGCATCGAGGACTACAACATCCACTATATAGGCCACCGAGATTTTGTGATTCCCAAATTACTCCAAAATTGATTTCAAAAATTCCCACCAATCATAAACTTCTTGAATATAATATAAAAAACAATACATAAAAAATAACAAAACAAGAAAAAAAATAGAAAAAAGGGTGTTAGATTCTCCCCATTTTTATTCTTTTTATCCATAGAATTCTAGTGGTAAGTGATTTAAAGACAAAAGATCTACTACTAGTCTTGAGTATATGCGTCCCAATCCCAAGACTCTTGAAAACAACTGGTCATTATAAATAAATACATGTACCTATTTTTTTCATCGATGTCAAAAGAAATTCTATTTCCCATTTAAGGATACAACATAAAGTGTAAAACTAATGGATCGTTTAACTCAATAACAACATGATACCAACTATTTATATAAACATAGTACGACCCGGACTTTTTTCAATAATATATGATGAAAAAATCATGAATTATATAGAATCATGGGGATAATTTCAACCAATATACAATGACACATATAAACATCACATTCTTCAGGGTTTAGCACACAAAGGACATAACTACCATCATATACCCAATCCATTATTCTTTAATCTTTGAAATAACCACAACAATTCAAAAATCATCATCTTTGTTGATAATAGATGAAATTGGTAATCTAAACCAACATTTTAATTCCAAATTCTTAATTATAAATGTAATAAAAATAATTTTATTTGTTATCATTATTATTATTGCGTTAGTCGGTACTATCATGTTTTATATCAAAATACACTAAAGAGAGATGGAAATCATTTATTCAAACATTTTAATATACATTTATGTATGTGATTACAACTACAAAAGAAAACTCACTAGAAGAAGAAATAGAAAATATTGATGACCACCCAACATCACAATGCGACAAATTAAGTATACCTCATCACTTAAATTAACAAAAAAAATGAAATATTGAGAAGTATTTCAATAATACAGTGTATTGAAACAGTGTAGAGAAACATCCTTTAAAAAAAGAGATGATCTTAATCATTGGAATACGATGAATATGTATTATTATGGTTAAATATGACCGTTATAAGTAGACATTATGGTTTAGAATGAGCAATTTTTTTTATGTTATTCGGTTTGTTTAAATGTATTAATATTTACAGATTAATGAAATAGTGGTTTTGAATTAAAAATATTGATATTAAACATTGTTATTTATTTAATTATGTTAATTATTTCATTTTTTTCAATAACATATTTTGTTAAGTGATATTAATGTTTTTTATTATGGGTTAATGATTTATTCTTGGATTTAAAAATATAAAACATGAGTATTAAACCTTAATAATTTATTTTTTTCAAATTAAAATGAAATGGTTTTAAGTATAGATTTATTTTAAAAGACGATAATGTGTTTTAGTATCTCTGCCTAAAAAATTTAATTATCTAGTATTAGTTTTTTTTTAAAGGGTGCCACACTAGTGTAAGGGGACACCTCAACAATGCTGTGGGACACATTCAACCCCTGTAAGGAGGCATCTATTAGTTCCCATGGAGGCTTGAGAAGTCTTGAGTTCACCTTATCAAGAATAATGGTGGCATGATACATGAAATGACCTATATATATGTCCTGATTCGGTGTGACCAGAGGGTGTGATAGGTCATGCACCAGTGTGGGAGTGGGTGGGTTTAGCACTCGTAGATTGAGTACCATGTTTAAGGACTCTGGTGAGTCTACTTATGTCATCGGTATATGGCACCACACACAGATCCTTATAAATCGGTTTCAAAATTGATTTAGTTTCGATGTTTTATGTGGATTTTTCTATGGAATGTGATCTATTCTATCTGATCTCGATGTGCGAGATCTCGGTCATCCACACCAGTTCATCCTTAAAATCCCCATCATCACATTTTCATCGAGGATTGTTTCTGATCTGTTAGATCTAGAGATGCTACATTCAGACTACACAACCTATTTAAAACTCGCATATCTACCACAATCATCTGATTAATGCCATGATCTCGTGTCTACAATTCGTCTCTTTTGAAATGTGTTGAGTGACCACAATTGTATGATCAGATCCTCTGATGAATCATAACCATAAATTTCCATCCGGAATTCTCCCTTCTAATAAAAAATTAAGTTTTATCATTATCCCTTAGATATAACATGATTTAATTTTAACCACCCAATCCTTTCTCCCTTATTCTTCCACATGGAGACACACCAGTAATCATCTAGGCTTATAGCTTCCAGACCCTCTCCCTTCCATATTTCCCATGATATAATATTTCCTTCCTCTCCATGATCCTTTTATCTCATTATTTTGTTTAATTTTGAAAATTTGATTTATATTTAAAACAGACATCAGGATCTATGTCTCATATCCATGTCCTCCTCACCCTATTGTACATTGAATTTTTGATTGTTAACAATTATTTTGAGTTTTACATTATTTAGATCAATAATTTTAAACATTCATTACTTTTAACAACCTCACATTTCATACACTAAGAACCCTCAAAAAATTCATCTCCTAGACTCTCTATTCATCTCTCAGATCATAAAACACATATCCGGATCTGATCTGATACATGTAAGGGAAATTATTTTGATTCGTTTTAAAATAGTTATTTTTTATCAAGAAATTTAAATATGTCATATTCAAAATTATGTAAGGGATTATTTATGGATTTCATAATCTACTTAATTTTATTTAATGTTGTATTAATATTAAATGGATTCCTTGATTTAAATTCATTATGTTATAAAATTATCTGCATTTTTATATATATGTTTATATTTATGTATACATATATAGTTATAAAGGTTTTTTCTATTTATTATGTGATGTTTTCAGAACTATGATATGTAAGGGGAATTATTTGGTTCTTTTCTCCAGTACCATCAAAAAAATAATTTTCTTAAAATATATTTTGTTCATTTCTGATAGAGATTTATAAAATTTCATATAAGGGATTTTGTATTTTTCAGTATAAATTTCCAAAATTGTAATTGTGTAATGTATTTTTATAACTTTCTTTTGAAATCGTAATCATTTATATATGTATGTATAAAATAATGTCCCTTTCTCTAACCCGAATTGAATAAATGCTATATAGTCTCTTTTTTATGAATCTTTTCATAAAGAATTATTGTTTTAATATTACTTATATACTGTGACCTTTACCAAAATATATATATATATATATATGTATATACATGCATATATAAACATATAAAACCAAATAATTCTGAATATATATATAAATGTGTTATGTGTTTCCTTGCCATGTAACTTCTATAAAAATAAATATATTAACAGATTTATGAAAATTTATTTTTTAAAACTGATATGTACATATATGTTATATATGAGTATAGGAGAATTACTACAAGTAAAACACATTTACATTCATTTATGTACAGCATATTTCTGTGAGTTCACATGGGAGGGTTCTTGCCTTATAAATTCAAAGGGGGTTTTTTGCATACAATCAACACACACACATATTCAAGCATAAACATTTATATATTTATAGGTATATATATATATATATATTAATTTACACATGTATAAGCATATATGTATTAAAAACATAAGAATATTTGGCCTCCCTCTTTTATTCAGAAATTATAAATGTTTTTTTTCAATCCCCAATCATATGGTTTTAAATTCCTAAAAACATATCGTTTGGTCATCTGCATGCAATAAACCCTATCATTTTATGTGAAATTATGATACAAGTTATCATTAAAAGTGAAAAACCTTTTTATGAATTATATAATTTGTTCAATTAGCTGCATAATTCAAACCTTTTCATTTCCTATAAAATTCTATTTATCTATTATATTATTTATATAGTCAACTATATGAGACAATCCATATCATATCATGTGTGAATCCTATTTATCGTCGACAAAACAATATGTGAATTCTTTTTATGAATTTACACTTCATTCCTTATTCAATTTATTTATTACATGAAAATTAAGATAATTAATTTATGTGTGAGACGAATCCTTTTATTATAACCAATGGATTATTACTAAAATATTCAAGGTGTTATGAGACACTTTGGATTGTTTAAGGAATTTATTTAACCAGTGAATATGATTAAAATAAATCAAAGTAGTATGGGACAATTTGATTCAAAGTTATTCTTTTATTAGACATATGAAGAACTCATAAGACTTATTATGTTAAGGGTGAGGTTTTCTTATAGCATATCGACGCATCGGTAGGTCTCATGAGATAAATGTGGTCTTAGCATGAGGCCTTGACAGAATGGTTATGTATGATATTGGCATGAGGCCTTGAACGAATATTTATGATTGTATCTCATTATGTATTTCTTTATAATGATTCTAATATGTGAAATTCCATGAGATTATTTGACTATTAAAACAGATATGAACAATGATCATACTCTTATGAACAAAAATTAATCAACATTAAAATTCCAAGTGCACAAGGTTTAATGTTTTATATAAAAAATATTTTTATATTTATAGAATATAATAATGAAGAGGGATTGTTTATTAGTTTCCAAACCATAATGATAAATTACATCATTTTTAATGTGTAATTATGAATAAATATTATATCACTCGTGACTTTTTATCCTCAGCTCTGGAATGTCATAAAATTATAATTTTTGGTCATCACCAAAATTATAGGTGGAACTACATGAATTTATGTTCACTAAGTGCATATTTTATAATCATTCTATTTATGACTCCTGAAATAGTTTAGCAATTTTAATCAATAGACATCATAAAATATGTTTCAGAATATCTCAAGTAAATTGTGAAGACATAATATTTTAATTATTATTTTCATGATTTTAATGCATGTGTTTTAATAATTTTTTTAAATAAAAATGAATTTTTAATGTTTTTTTAAACACTTTACTGGTCATTCTTGTACACACCCCAAATATTTTGATTTATTCATACTAGTTTAATTGAAGTGCTTTGATTAATTCATATTGTGGAAGCATTGTTCTGATTATTTTTTTTACTAGAATTGGTAACATTAAATGTAATTGTTAGATTTTATTCTAATTCTCCAAAACCTGGATTGATAAAAGATTATATATTTTTGGTATGTTTGCATGAATATTTGGAATGTTTTATTAAAGAAACATAAACAACATAATTTTAGCATATACTCCAGGCAACTAGGTTTAGGTCCATACATTTGGTATCAGAGGAACAACCTAGTAAACATTGGAAAATTATAATAAAACAACTAATTTGAGTATACATTTTTTAAGAAAATTACATTATTAATATTTCATATGGAAGGTGAGGATTCACTAACTAACATCTTCTCAATTTCTACTAAACAGTATGAGACCATAATTATCAAAAAATGTTTGGAAGTATACCAGCCTTTCACAACCTTATTTCTGACTTACAAACACCTATACCAGGATTAGGTATCTAATAATGTCAATTCATTAAATGTATCTATATAACAGTTTTGGTTTAGTTAAATTATGGGTTTTAATTATGGGTTAATGTTTAATGTTTGGAATTTAAAATATAAAACATTGTTATTAAACAAGTTTAATTTATGCGTTTCAAATTAAAATGACATGGTTTGATGTAGATAGGTAGATCGGGTTTGTGCAGCAGGAGAAACCAGATGTAGGGAGGGGAAGAAAAATAATACCTATAAAAGTGGGTTTATACACCAAGGGATACCAGATGTGATGGAGATAATAGTGCCTTGTTTGGGACTCTAGCACTGTGTAGGAAACAAAGAGAGTAAAGGGTGAATGTTTAAACAAGCCGATAGTGGTTTCTTTATTGACAAATATACATATATAGATACAATATTCCTAGAGGAATATTAGACAATATATGTTGCAGATGTGTGGTTAGTGTATTTTCTGATAGTGTGATTCATTCCAAGTAATAGAACAATGCTCTGATGCCAATTTGTTGTGTGGAAGCCTCATCCTATCTAGAATTTCACACTCAAACTGGTGAAAAGAAGCATAAACATGAGCATGGAAATTTTACATTGATAGGTTGAATGAACTACGTCCATGGGTTAGGCAGCATATTTCCATATTCATAGAGGGATACATATAGATTAAAAATTCACCATATTAATAATTTCCCACACATGGGAACACAAATTTATATATAGGGCGGATGAAAATTTTAAATAGAAAAATCAATATTTATCTAGGAGGTCACCAACTACTACTACAATTCTTCTTCCATGAAACCATTATTTTGTTGTAGTCATAAAGCAGTTCCAACCCAATTTTCATGTCAACGTCAGACGATTGGACCTCTATGAGGGTAAGCCACAATCCACTAAAATTTAGTAGATAGTGATTTTTTCATCAATATTAAAAAACATGTGATTTAATTGAAATTAAATTCATCTTAGGGAATCCTATGGACACTAGACCTATAATAGAATGTGTCGATAATGTTTTTTTGGAACTTCATTGGGTTTGAGATGGGTTGCACAATAATATAATATATGGAATTTAACTCAAATTTTTTCCATCATGTAAATGATTATAAATTATATAAAAGATTCCCACCATTTGTTCAAGGAACGAATCATCGAGAACTATATTGGGATCCAGAAGACTTGATTTGCCTCTTCAAGTATACCAACCAATACAAAATCATAGAGGATATACATTACAATGGTTTGTTTCACGATGTAAAAAAAATACTACAAGTGGAGTTATAAAGGTGGTATTTTTCATGCAGTCACACCAATTTGTAATCTCTTAGTGACATTTTCATTAAATTCCATGTCATTTCTACGCTCTTTCTCACATTCCACATAAAATATATTTATAAGGAATCCTTATTTTATAAACCCTTCATAATGGTCAAACTATTAGTTTCTCCAACCATTGGAATTATAGAGTTTGATGAGATATGGTAGGGATAAATCTCAATGATCACTAATGAAGAATCAATATTATTCCCCACTACCCTTTATCAGTTATAAAAAACACCGAAAATAGGTGGGGGTTTATCAGTGCTATGAGAAAGTTATGATAAATAGAACATTTATCTACACTCACAAAAGACCTCAATTATTAGTGATCTTTTTTACTAATAACATGGTTGATTATAACATTTCCATCTAAATGTGACGATAATTGTAACTTTCATTAGAACTAATAAAATACCCCCATTATTTGTGTTGCTTTTGTGCTGATAATGGTCAACATTTTTCAGTGCAGTTACAAATCGACATTGTTAATGCTTTTTTTGTGTTGATATAAGGGGAAATACATAATATATGTTTTTTATTATAAAACATAATATTTTAATATGTAAATATAATTATATTTGTATGAATATAATATATTTTCTTATATATGATTTATATAATACTAAATATTTATTTACACATAAATGTAATACATTTAGTGAAATATGATTTATAAAATAATTTAAAAACAGTATTACCTAATAATTTACTAATTTGTTTTGATTGGAAAATATTTAATAACAATTTGGATATGTAAATAATTAACAAATTAATTAATCACTCAACAAATACTAAAAACCGAGCTTTAAAATCAAACCATGACCTTTCATCTGGGAGTATGCTTGGGAACTGCGAAATGTAAAATTGAAACTTGTGAAGAGATAAATGACATGGTAACTGAATGAAACTTGGTACCAATTTTTTTATTATCCAAAATAGCCCATGACGACTCCAAAATAGAATTTTTAGGTGGGATATCTTTATTTTTAAACATTAGATGAATTTTAGTTTTATTTAAGAGGGTTTTCTTGTCTTTTTACATTGGATACTAAATATTTTTGTTGTGGTTACATTCATATGGATGTTATTTTGTTGAAATATTAATATTTTGGTTATATTGGTGTTATTTATAATAAAATGTGTATGAATATATAGTTTTCCTCAGGTGTAACTGTGAACCCAGGGTATTAGTTGTTATTTTTTGTTTTTATTAAAATTATATTAAACATGTTATTTTTTCTAACTTGGGAATATATATATACATATTATATATCTGAGTGGTTATATTTTGGAACACTGTTTGTGGTGGCCAATATTTTGTTACTCACAACCTACTTGGGAAACTATGGAACTTCAGTACCAGAGTAGATATTACTTGTTTATTGTTATGGGCTTGGGCATCTTGACCTTATCATGAAATTTTAGGACCCATCCATGACAGATGACCATTTTATGATTATTTCCAAGAAATATATTCTCATACATTTGGTCATGTTGAATGATTTCCAAAAATTTATAGTATATACTTCATTTATTAGGTCATGGTTGATTTTGATTATTTATGAGAACATTCATAGATGTTGTTTCATTGCCTTATCATTCTAGATGTATAGGATTTATTTTATATAAAATGTAGATTTAGACTAATATGATGGAATAGTCTCCCCACTATACCACCTTAGCATGACACTGCTTTTCAGATTCCTATAGCATTCATGGAGTCATACTTAAGGTATAATTGTGTTTTGATGGTCTGGGAATTTATTAGTGGTTCAGGGTTGTGAAGAATTACATGTTCCATGGCACCACATGACCACGTCATTATATATTACACAACAATGGTTACGAAATCATCAATTGGTAACAATTTCTCTCATGTCTTATCACCTTTTTTATTAAATTTAATTTACTATATACATTATTTATATAATGATTATATCACACAAGTGACTCACATTTCTAATATAGTGGTGCGAGGCTCATTTGACAAGACCTATTTTCACTAAGTAATAACATAACTACTTATTCCTATGGTTAATATTTATCATGATATTTTCTTCTATGTTCTAGACGATGTTGTGGACGATGACCCTCGTATGGATTTTTCATAGGGTCATACACATATTATGGATGTGACACATAAAGATGTCGAAATTGTGGATGGATTTAAAAATGATAAACTAGATGTTCCTCTACTTCCTTTCATATATGAGCCACATCCAAATGTTATCCTTCTAAAAGTATACAATGCATCATTTAGTTATTTCCACCCAAAATAACAAAATTAACTCAGATTATGAAATAATGATATAGGGAGACTATAGTGTGTTTGAGTCTACATTTTTTCTTTTCATTAGATGCCCAATAAATTAAACCATCTTCTCCACATGTGGGAGAGAGTTCTACCCTAAAAGAGCATCCCATCCATCCATGATGGATATAGGATAAATGAAATTGGATGCCACACACGTGGTTCCATTTTCAGTTTAGTATTATCTAATTTTTATCATTATTTTCATCAATAAATTATTTTAATATTTTATATTAAAAATTGATGATTTCCAAGTGATAGTTGTTTGTGCAAAGTTGGCACTGTCTTAGGGTAAACTGTGAAAAATCCTAAAAAACTATGTGGGATGAGACAACAAAATTTGAGCTCCAACACAATTAGAAACACATTTTTTAAAATAATTTGACCTATACTAATTGTGCCTGAGTCACCCTCATGGTTGGAACATGTTTTTGAAAACCGTGTCTAAAAAAATGTTGTTTACCATTTTTTTAAATATTTGTTATTATGTAGATAACCCTATATAATTTAACCCCCTTGACACTTCATTTTCAACCATTCTTGACCCATCCATCCCTAGGCACACCACACCCTTCTCCAGTCCCCTCATGGACTCAATTTTATGTGGATTTTTACATAGGATCTTCAAGGAAACTCCAAGTGTCTCATCTACCTGATTAATTGTCTCTCCACACTTATTTCTTAATTTTATTACAACCTAGTGGTTTTGATGACATAGGATTACATTAATCAGAATTTTATGGAATGGGTTTTGATGATTATGGTTTGTTACTACTTCCAAAGAGCCCTCTATATTCATTGATTTTCTGTTATCAACTAGTTTTTGGTGGTTTCAATGAAATTTGTAGGTGGTTTCATGTTGAACAATTGTTTAACAGCTTATATATGTTTGATTTTAAATTAAATTCTTCTTGAAATTGGGTTATGTGTGTAAAAGGGGTGATTTCAAAGGTGATGTAGTGTTTGTGAATAGTCTATAAAATGTGTAAACCCAATGTAAATAGAATAAAATATGTGGTTACAAATTTGGTGGTTTGGAATATGTGTATGTTTATTTTTATGAATTGTTAAAATTGAAGTTTCTTGGTGAAGCAGAATTTATGTTGTTGGTTATAAATCTAGTATGTTTTTTCAATTTAATGAAACATTTATAATATTGTATATGATGTGAATGACATGTCCAACGAATATTTTCCACCATATAATGATGTAGAGAAACCCGAAACCTAAATTGAATACTTTCATGTTAAATTTATAATTGATTTATTTATATCTTAATAAATAAATAACTAGTCTTAAGATCATTCATTAATGATGATGTTGTTTTTCATATAAAAGGGAAATTTTTTTATTATCTTTGTTTCTCTTTTAGGATATAAGTGTAAAATCCCTCAAACAATGACAGATATGCACTCCTCTGATCCCCAAACCACACAGATTTAGGTTCAAGTGCTATCAGGGTGAATCGATAATCATGCATTTTTCTTCTTATTCACTCTTCCTTTGGAATTGAATGATTCTATCAAGAGTTTCTTCTATATGATATAGAGAGAAAAAGAGGAGCTGACAGATGAATTTTTTGACACATTGATTCTAAATTCTTAATTAACCCTACTCAATAGAAATAATATTCTATTTTTTAGAGAATGGATTTAGGTTAAAATGTTATTTAATTTCATACCAGCCATTAAATAATTTTATAAGCTTTAACACACCCCATTCCATATAATAATATTATTATTATTTTATTATGTGTGCTGACTTGTGCAACGATAAATAATATTTTTACCAGCTTTTAAATTAAAATTAATTTTCAGTTGTGATCTGGGACCACTTGAACACCTCAACATTTAATAAATACCAAAATAAATATATTTTTCACAATAATGTTAATAAAAATTTATTAAAGTATTTAATAAATAATAAAAATACTTTATTCATAATCCAATAAATAAATATTTATTATATAATCAAATATTTAAATAAATTTTTTATTAATAAAAAAATAATTATTTATTACCTTTTTAATATTAGAGATCAATAAAAATTGACAAAAATTAATTATTGACTTGATTAAACAATTTCATTTTATAATTAAATTCAAATATTATTTAATGTAGAATAATCGAAACACATTATGTGTGAGCCCCAATGATTATTTCTCATTAGAATTAAAAATTCTTACCTAAATTCCAATATTATTTATTATAAATATGTTATATAACCCAAAAAAATTACATAATATCATTAAATCAAAAACCCCATACCATCACCCACTATTTATTATATTTTTTTGTCAAAATATCTCATCATGTAGGTTTCACATCCATGCCATAAACCTATGTTCATGAAAAGTCATTCATTGACTATATAAAATTAACTCATCATTACACCATGGCTATGAAATTTAATCTGATCATTATATATCAATCAATGGTTCGAGATATAAATTTCTATAATGATGAAATGGATGAATCCTTACTTGATTTATTATTAATAACACATTAATCTTGAAGAACCCAACATATCAGACATCACCGTAAATTATTATGATTGTGTTTTATAAATCAAATCTACATGAATGATTCAAAAAATATTTCAATAATAATATTAAATTACATGTATGATTATACACATTCATATATAAGAATATTCAATGACATGTAAATATAAAAAATTCCTACAAGTGGGTATGTTCTCATAATATTCCATATTGGAGATTATTATGTGTGTAGTTCATGAGAAGAATCCACATTCTCTTATGTGTACAAAAACATAATAGTCTATATACTATGTTCCTTATCATTGTATATTATACATCCTTAAAAATATTTTTAATAACATTGTCATAGAACTTCATGGTTATCATTATTGAGGATGAAAACTATGCCCTTATTTATGTGGCATATACTCTAGAACATTTTTGAAATTAATGTTATATATAAGAACAATAAATATCTAATATATTAAAAAAATTAATATTCAAAACATTGAATATATATGTAATCTAAAGTATATTGTATTTGGTTCTAGGGGAAAAACCCACTAAAAAAGTGGGAAACACATTGGAATCCAGTGTATATAGGTGGGAAGACTAGTACCGGTTTACTAGATGTGGTAGTAGGGCTTCAATATTTTTTCTATAGTATGATTATGCTACAATGATAAATAAATAAATTGTAATTGGATGTGATGTGAATCTTATGGATAAATAATGTTAATGGAAATTTGATTCCACGTTTTTATCACTGAGAGTAAGAGTATCATATGACCCCACTTATATTATCAACATAGGTATTTCCCATGGTTCATTTGTAACTATTTTAACATTTTAACTATTATTATTATTTCTTTAACATTTTTTGTAATGTTTAAATAGTTTTTTAAAGATGAACTATTTCATTTTTTCTAAATTGGCATCATTATTTGTCTTATATTGGATAGGCATCGAAATTATGGTGGGATTGTAACACCCCATGATTTTCACAAAATAAATTTTTTTTTTAATTATGTGTGTTGTATTCAAAACAAATATAATATTTCACAATATAAAACTCTAGAATATATTTTAGTATATGCAACACTATGATGGGCTTGGGTTATACAAAATTTTAAGTTCTTTTGATAGAATTCATTACATACAAGACTATACTTAAGGTAGTTTATAAAATAATAAGATCACTATCAATAAATTTTATTAATGAAATATATATTTAATATATCCAATATAATTTTTTAAAATCATTTTATATTTTTTCTATATATTATATAATAACAAATTCAGTTTTTTGGATAAAAGAAGTATTCTTTTAAAATAATACAGTTTTGTCACCTTTTGATGGCGCACCCATTTTAAATCAAGTAAACATTTTAAAAAATAATCTTCTTATTTTTAATTTAGATATTTAAATTTACTTTGTATGAATTTTATATATATCTCTTATAACTTTCATGTTTTGATAAATAGTAAAAATACGGTTAATATTAAATGAAAATAGATTTTTCATCAAAATAATGTTTGTGATTAAATTATATTATATAATGGTTTTCAAGTATAAATAGAGTTTATTTTTATCATTTAATATAATTTTGGTAATTTTAATTAATTTTACATTGAATTTCGATGTAAACGCAGTACAATATTTTTCAATTCTTTAACATCTAATGCAGTTTTCTCGTTTTGACAACGAGAATAAATTTAAAATTAATTACTCAAAATTATTTGTTTCTATTTTAGTAAAATGGATTCCATAGTTAGAATCATAATTTCCAAATTATGTAAATAGTTATGTTTTATTATTATAAATTATTAATAGTATCTTTGGTAATTATATTTATTTACCATGGTTTAAGAATAAATGAGGTAAATAAGAGTAAGAATAATATATTTATAATATAAAAAGAAAATAATATAATTATTAATATAAATCTATAATTTATGGATTAAAAATAATCATTAGGGAAAAATTTTGTCCTTAGGGCGCCTTTTGTGTGTGATAATGACATTTTGTTACCTTTAATTTAACGTAATGGAAGAAATCATATAATCACGACTCTTCTTACTAAAATAGTTATATTTTGGGTTATATAAGAGATCTCCTAGAATATAAATAGTCATAGTAAAAAAATATTACCAATATTATGGTTATTTATTTATAATATTGACATAATAAATAATTTAATTTAATTATGACACAATGATGATGAAATAATAAATTTATTAATGAAGGAAGGGAATAAATGATAGCATAAATACTAAAATAAATATTATTTAAATATTTCATGAAAGAACTTTTTTTTATCAATGACTATGAAATGTTAGTATTGATTAAATATATATTTTTTGATGGAATCTAGTATTTATGATTTTTATAAAAATTCATGTATGAATAGTGTCAAGATTTACATAATTTTAATTTAAAATATAAAATATAGTATCAAATGTTATAATGTTTCTAAAAATCTAATATTTGACGAAATGGTTATTATATATCCTAATACTTCATAAATTCCTCATTTTTCTGCTTGGATATAATTTGGTAATTACATTAACATTGAAAATGTATATAACATGATATCATGGTATGATTAAAAAGTTTAAAATAATGGTTAATCCAAAAAGACATAGATTAAAAAAATATAGAAAAGAAATATTATTTTAATGTAAATATGGCTATACAACAAAAAATAATATTATATTTTAAATAAATGACTTTGGTACCATTATAAAACCAATATAAAAAAATTATAAATTATTATTTCAAGACTTTTCTATACAGCCTCACACCTCAATTATAAAAGTGAACATCATCCCTCACCTATTCACTTCACTGTGAGCCTTCATGTTCAGAAATCCCCAACCCATTTACCTTTTCATCTTCCCATGTTACATTATAGATGTTTTGGTCTCTCTCAAAAACCAAATCTAGTTCTCTAAGAGGATATTAAAAGAAGCATGTCAATGAAGAGGTAATCTCTTCTACCGATTATCTCATACTTCCTCTATCTACTACTTACAGTTCATGAATTTTTTCATTATAAAGTAATAAATAAAATATAAATTATATTCTAAGATGTAATTATAATTATTAAACAACTATATTATATATTCTATCGATCCTATGAAAAATTAATTCACTACACGGGCGTACGTACAACTTATCATCCCCACACCGTTGTGTAATATTTTTTTCAACACCACCTTACATGGATGGGTATAATGATGAAATTAATCACTACATATTATTATTATAAAATTATACTTATTTTTAAATATAATACACCATTCAATTTAATACCATTCAACAATTATTAGAACGATATCGTCGCTTGTGCAAACGTACGACTTACCGTCTTCACATTGCAATGTTATTTGTTCTACGTATTCTTCATTAATGCATGATTATATAAATTAATTGAATGAATAAAAATGATATATATTTTACTAATGTTATTCAATAAATGATATTAAAGTAAAATATGATAGATAACTAGAACTTATTTGAAAAAACATTGAAAAGAACAAAATGTAGTAAATACCTATATAATGAGTAACAATGAAATATTATTAACAAAAGGATAACAATATGGCCATATATGATATCATAAAAATGTCTATTAATCTATAATAAGTCAATAATAATTATAAATAATTATAAAAGAGGATTAGATACATGCAAATCATTACATACCTAAGGCAAGGTATTATTTTGTCTCACTTTTATTTTTGTGGGACTTGTACAAAAACTATTTATATATTGTGGTTTTTATGATTCCCATGAATTTTTTTAAGATTATAATTTTTTTGGTTATGATATTTACATAGTAATATAATATTATTTATTTTATTAGGAATATAATTTAAACAATTATATATTTTTATTGGATAATTTTCCAATATTTTTTTTACTTGAGAATATTTATGCGTAAGTATTTACTATGGTATATGTATCATCCACATCCATGTATCCAAATATTTACATCAAAATATAATTTTTGTCCATATAGAATTTTTTAACATCAATTTTTACCATTGGGGAATTTTTACTAGAATATTTTTTTTGTTTTCAATACGAGTTACTATTTTGACTTTTCTTGAAAAATTATGATGAGATTTCTTTCTTTAATGTACATGACATGAATGGATTTTTACAATTTCATAATTCCTTATTTACATGACGGAAACATTAAAATATTTCACATTTATTTTAAACTATATTATTTTCTATTAAATATTCATTTCATTTTGAGAAAAAAATTGAAGAAGAAAGGGTATTTTCCTCAAGAATTAATTTTAAGTGTTTTTAAAAAATTATATCCCATATACAATGACATTATTTAAATAGGGGTATGTTTCGTTACCTATTATAAATGTGATTTTATTGTGTTTATGATGAATTTTTTTATGAAATCTATTTGTTTTATATCGAGTATGATAGAATGATGTTTATGAAATGAATTTTATTTCATGTGTTATGCTATGGTAAATATTTTCATGTTTCTTTGGCACACATAAGAAAGGATTTATTATGAGATTTTTGGTACATAAACCTCCTTCCAATGGAATGGGTATATATTTATATATAATGATATATACATTAATATAATGAAATGTAAATCTAGTTTAGTAATACATGGTTGTAATAGTATGTACACCTGATTTAGTAATGGATATTGTCTACAATGATGGTATTTACAATGAGCCTCGGCTAATAAGGAAATGATTTTATATGCCTCTATGTTTTCCAAAATCCCATGATTTATGCCAATGCAATATTATCATGGTTTGTATTCCTTTATGATATATTCTTTAAGAACTATCAAGATTTATTTCAGGACTCCCAATATTGATATTCAAAACATATGTTCACGTTTTTACATTTACATGTTTGTGTTCCGTTTGACATTCTAAAGGTTTACCCTTACTGATCATTTAACCTCACCATTTTTGTGTTTTAATTTTCCCTAGAATATAAATAATTTATTAGGTAGGTAAACTAAAGGGGAATATATTTATGGGGGATGTTAAAGATCGTTCACCATGTTAGAAAAATGTTCTCCTTGTATCCAATGACACTAAAAAATATGGTCATTGGGAATCTATAAGCGTTGTTTAATATGTATTCTACAAAATAAATGTAATTTCCATGTACTTAAATATTATTTCATTATAGGGATCCTAATGGTAAATTGATATCCGCTCTTAAATATATGAAATTGTTGAATTTAGACCACGTTTCTCCAGACTCATGTAAAGGAGAATATTTCTATGGCGGTGGAATGTACTTGTAATAGTGAACCTTTTATAAATTTGTTGTTGGTGACATTCTAGGTTATTAGACCATGTCTTATGTGGTGATTTTTGATCATGTATTGGTCAATTTTACATTTTTTTGTTTGGGTACTCAGCTATGGATGTGACCTTTAATCTTGTATGTGTTTCCATTTTTTTTGAATTTTTATGGGTGATTATTATAATTCATTATAACGATGTTGAATATTATATTTGGAAAACAATTCTTAAGATGTTCCTTCATACATAAGATAGATTATATTTTCATCAGTTTTATATGTTTTATAATAATTTAATCAATACCAAATTATAAATTTGGTGTAATTTCCATTAATTTGGTATATATGGATTGTTTTATGTTAAATATGAAAATTTAATAATGCTAAAATTTATACAGTTTTTCATTACATTGTAATTAATATCATAAATTTTAAAATAGTTATTCAATTTGAGTGATACTCAGTTCTTGTAGTATTCCATGATTTTTGGTCTTCAACATATTCTTATGGAGCTGGATCGGATTTTAACATCCAAATGCCTGAAATAATCAATAAATTTGAAAATGTGTTCCAAATTATGGTGTGGTACCCACCTCATTAAATGGGGAATAACACAACCCATATACCTCAATGTTAGGTGATTAAAAATGGAATTGAAATATAATTCAAATTAGTGTCTTATCATATAATATAATGGATTTATTCCCTAATTACTGTGGACATTAGATGCACAAATTTGGTGGATGATTTAGAATTCATTCATTCAAAATAAATATTCCAAATTAATGGGTAATATCATTTTCAACACATGGAGGTTAAAAACAAATTTTTTTTCAAATGAGAAATATATTTTGTAACAACATTCTAGAATACCAATATTTCTAATTAGACCATTAAAGGGGTCTACCATGTACAATATGTTAGAGAAAAGATTATGGATCCAAAATTCAACTCATTATGCCTATAAATGTACATCACCTCTCATTGTAAAAATCTTTGAAACAATTTGTTTCAATTTTTTATTTTATTGTAGTTCATCATAAATTCCATATTATTATGAATTTTTAATATATTTTTCTCTTCATATTCATTTTAATAACCTATTTTTATCTATTGGGATTCATACATGTTCTTCTCTACTGTGATCTCTTATACCTCTGATCATGAGTACATAACTCAATTAAGGATCTATGGGATATATCTACTTTTTAAACCAATTCATTAAAAATTAATGTTTATTTTTTCTTATTTTCTTAGAGTTAGGTCTAGGGTGATCTTTGTGGGTATGGATCCTTTGTGTCACAATATGCCAACTGAGGATTAACTATCTCTTTGGCAATATTTTCCCTCGATCGTGGAGGTGGATGTGTAGTCTCTTGAAAACTTTTGAGTTCATTATATATTCAAAATAATAATATGAATAGTATATTTCTAAATAAAATAGAGTGTTTTCATTCTATAAATTTGAAAATAATGTAGAGCGGATGAAGGTTCACTCTAGGCTCCTTAGTGGATATTCTTTTTTATTTACGACAATTTTTCTACATATATAATTTTTTCATTGCATATATATATATGAATATATTAAAAACAACTAATTAAATTATATATATTTATATTAGTAAAAATAAAAATAGTGTCAACGGAAATTTTATGTTCTGTGAGTTGGATCCTTGAGAATGAATTTTGGTGTGAACTATATTGCATTCTGATATAAATTAAATATTGAATTGGGATTCATGACAAATAATTGCGCATCAACTTTGTGATGTTTTTAGGGATTCCCAAAAATTTAATAATATATTTAATGAAGCATCATAAATTTCTGAAAAAAATTAATAAAAAAATTTTGTTATTATTTTTCCAAATGAGAGTATCTTTAATTCATGCAAAAATTACCAATATGTTAAATAAAAAATTAATAACTCACATTTTTTCACAGAGGATGGTGTTTCTATTATTATATTATATGTGAGTTTATTTTGGAAATAAAATATTGGGGAGTAGGTTTTGATGGAATTCAGGGGTGGCCTTAAGGAGGACATGATAAATGTTTTTTATGTGATGACATTGAAGATGACTATATACTCCCATTACTCTCTAAAATATAATCAAGTGTCTATGGTCTAAGTATATTACCCCTTAGTCATCACAAATTTCTTGATGGAAATCTATGATGTTGTGTCCCTAATCGAGGACCATATGAAAGCCAACCATCTCAATGATGAAATCAATGAGTATGATAATGAGCTATAGTGGGTCCATGATTAGGAAGGCCTCCCTACTGAGAAAAGTGTGGGATGACAAAATGATGTGGAATAATTATTGAGTGATTATGAGGTATAATATGATCCCCTAGTACCCTAAACATTACAATAGCTATTAAAATTTCATGCCCACTTATCTATGGAAGAGGAAAATTTGAAGAAAAGGTGGAAGAGCCTGACTACCTAATTCCATCCATTAAGACTCAACTTCAATAGGAAATTATAATTGAAGAAGTGATTGAACCAAAACCAATAGAAGGAGATGAAACATTCTTAAACTATTTTCTATGATATAATTCAATTTATTTTGAGTATAACTCAATATGGTTTTGAATGTTTAGATTTTGTAAATACTTGTGTTTCCATAGATGAAGATTAAGAATCTAGACCATTACCTGTTGATGAACACAAGAAGCTCCCTAATTCTGATGAAAATATATTTGAAGAATACTGTAATGAAATATAATTAGATTATCCAAAGGAAATCAAGGAAAAGGAAACTCATTTTTAAAGGGATAATGTTTTTTATAATTTAAATTTAAATTCTGTTCAAGTAAAAAGAACTAATTACTTTACCATTGATTATTCAAGTCATGAGGCCCATATATATCAATAAATGTACAAGGAAGAATATTTTTCACAATTATCAGTGAAGAAGGACGATGATTCATAATTCATCATACCCTCTCCATAAAACAAATACCTAATTGTAAATGGGGAGGATCTATTTTACTATGTCCATGGATCATTCCTTTCCATGAAGGAGGAGATATAATCTTGGAAAAGCCACATATAGTTATTCTATTATAAGAAACATCATACCCCAACTGAATGTGGATAATAACTAGTAATTCCATATGGAGTCCATAAAAATTCATTTCCCACATGGGGGATTATACAAATAATAATCTTTTTTACATTATTTCTAGGAATATAGATTTCAATTTCATTATTAGGAATTGTATAGGATGATGGCCACCCCCTCTTACATTTTAATACATAAATTACCAGATCCTTGTTCATAAATAAGTAATATTGTTGTATAGGTTCATGATTGGAGAAGTAAATCCCAAACCATCTGAAGGAAAAGGAGTAAGATTCATGGTAATTGGATTTCACTTTTAATTTTTATCTTTTAAACTCCATACATTTTTTCATCTAAAAACATGTTTTGAGATTTAAATTGGAATTTCATTACCACACTGGAATTATGATTTTCTTGAAATATCTAGAAGACATTAGTTTCTTAGGAATCCATTTAATACATGTTTTATATTTCAATGATAATGAGATTAAATTAATAAACTAAATAATTTGATGATTAAAATTAAAAATAGATAAAAAAAATAAGGGCTCAAAATTTGAGGTAATTAGTTAATTATTGAAAATGATTTTTCACAAATATTCTCCATCCATTGAATTTTTCAAATTAATTTGTAAAGATTTGTTATTATCAATCATACCTTGAGTGATTACCCCAAATCCAATGTCTCAATATTTAGAATATTTCTCGACCAAGAATAGCCTATTTCATAATGAGTATATTTATTGAGTGGTTCTGGGAAATGTCACCTAACATAGCATGTACTTGAAATTAAAAAAATCTATGACTATGAAGAAAATAATTTATAATTATTGAATAAAAATTTATTAAACTATTATACTTAAAATACTGCTTTTACATGAATGTGTATTTTGTGAATATAGAGAATGAATGACCATTATATGAATGTTCCATGTTCCAATAAATTTTTATACATCTATTCTCCCCTTTCAGTATTTTCATGATTTCTTAAAATTGAAGAATGGGGGTGAAGGAAGTAATGGTGGATGAGATGAAATGAATTCTAACGAAAACGTGTGGGTTTATTATTGTGGGAATAAATTAATATTTTTTAATTAATTCATATTAATTACCAAAACTCATAAGCCTGGTGTTAGTGAAATATTTTATTACATTGGTATGATTAAAAGAAATTCAATCATGAAGGACCAATCAGTTTAGAAGTCTGGTAAATTATATTACATACATGAACGTTACCTTACAGTTCCAAAAATAAAATAAATCATAGATAATCATTTGATAATTCCATAATTCTAAAATCACAACCCTTTATATTTCTCATAATATACATATTAGCATAATGGGAAATCAAAAAATAAGAAAGGGGTGAGTTCAGATTCTCGGTTAGGGTAAATTATACAAAATAATCTATCACAAAAAAGAACTAACCTTTAATATAATGTACACAATCGAATCACAATACTTTTAGACATAAACATGAGCATAATATTGAATAAATCAATCAATTAATTCCACATAAACATTCACATGGATATTATACTATTATAATAATATCATGTAATGAAAATAACTATTTTCATAATGAGGGAATGATTAATGTTGGACATCATAAACATATCATCATGTATTCATCTAAGACACTATATACAAACGGGTAAAAAACCAGAATAGTTTGTCTCATGAGACCTACCAATGTATCGAGGGAATATAAAATTCCCCACCCATAACATAATATTTCCAATGAATTCTATAAATTATATGGTTGAAACATTACTAATATAACCATTCATATTAAAACTATCTTACGAAATTTCAATACATTATTTATAAACCTTGAATTGTATCAAAATATCACATCCAAAGTCAAAAATATCATTAATCATTTAAATCCTTATGATAGATTGTATCAAAAGAATGAAAATTAAATTAATCATCAAATATAATAATGGATTTTGAAATAGATGAAAATAATATTATAAAATCATTAAAAATTATTACAGGGAAAAACAACTTTTATATTGAAATTATTTTAAAAGGGGTGTGAAATTTTAAAAGAAAAAATTTTTAGTGAAAAGAATCATATAATATTGTTATGGAATTTTTCCCCACAATGTATAATTTAAATAAATAACATTACTTCCATATTTTATCATAAATGTCAAAAAGTACCTCATTTAGGATATGAAAAATATATTCCTTTCAAAACATTTTATAAAAGTTAAATATTTTTTTTAAAAATGACATCAAACAATTGTAGAATAATAGTTAACATATTTTTGAATAAATTTATAAGAAACATGTATATTGATGATAAATATGTTCTAGTAAATACTTATGTGTAAACAAACTTGAGTAATAATGAGATTCTTAAATTAACCCTTATAATAGGTCCAATTCTATCTATACGTGTAAAAACTCATATTTAGTGGTTTCAAAATAAAAAATAACTAGTAATGGAACCATTATAACATTTATGATATCATATAAGATTAATTTATGGCTTTATATTACCCATTTATGAACAATTCCACCATAAAGAAACGTTTCAAGTAATAAACACTTTGTTTGTCATATATGTTTTGACTTGGTAATCTTGATCCTATATAATAGATCATGATTTACTTACTTCCAAAAATTAAAACAAGACTCATATATCATATATATTCAGTATATAAATATATATATATATATATATATATATATACGATATTAAAGGGAATACACCATTAATAGAGATTATAGGTTTTATATATGCATCAACATTATTTCAATTTTCATGTGTTATTGAATTCAAACAGGAAAATGTCATATATATTTGTGTGTGTGTGTGTGTGTCTATATATTTTTATTGTAGAAATATTTTTTCATGTGTTTATATTTATTCATTATATAAATTTTTATAGTCATTATTTAATGGTTAATGTGTAGAATGATTCCCATCCATCATTTAGATAGTAGGTCATATACACGCACGAGTGACTGTATCATTCCCATAATCGGGATGTGGTATAGAATTGGATGGTATATTAATTATAATGATTAAATATCATGAAATATTTATTATTTATATCTATTATATTCAACATATACCCATCCAAATATAGTGGTTATTATGAAAAATTACACCACATCGTGAGGACAGTAAGCCGCACATACACACACATGGTGATATTTTATTCGGATGTATAAACGGAGAAATATTTTGGCTTGTAATTATAATAACATATCAAGATCATATATTATACTGGAGTTTTTAAATTTTTATGTAAACAACATTGTAATATTAAGTTGAAGAATCAAATTTCATTAATGTATTGGTAAAACAATTAGCACTTATTCATTGGTCTTCAAATGGATCTCCTCTTAGGGACACTAGGGTTGGTAGTTTTAGAATACCAGGACCTCCATAACATAACTAAAAATATTGGTAGGAGAAATTGGTAGGGTTTGGTCATTCAATATGGTTCATGTTATGTAATTATGTGAGGAAGGAGGTTCCTTATAATAATTGAGGTTTGGGTTACTTTATGGAACACTCAAAATATTAAATAAATTTAAATTCACTTTTGATTTAAAATATATATTAGGGGATTTATTTTTTATGTAAGGTAATTATTGGATGAAAAACACCAAAAAATGATTTTTATACATTATGAGGTCACAATATTAAACTTATTTTATTTTATTTAGCCCTTAGTTAAACCCTATAACTCTTACCATGATAAATTTGACTTTTAACCTTTAGGAATAATGTAGTTACTATAAAATACCTAACAAACCCCAAATGGATCATTGATTACATCATTAAACTTATTATAGTTAATTGGAATCATTTTATATTTTTTTTACATATTTTAGATCATTTTATAAAATATTATTTAATTTAAAGTATCATTTATGTAAATTTTCACACTATTCATTATTTGTTTTTGGAAAATATTCAAACAACATGATAATATCAATCCAGAATTTCTAATAAATACCTATGTCTCCAATAAATTTCATATATGACATTAAACATCTCAAATTATATTTATTTTAATATTTTTAATAGCATATTTTATTCTTCCTTTTTTATAATAATTACACCATCATCATTATGTAAAAATTAATTTAATTATTTTATAATTAAAAATTATAAATAAATTACAACGATGGAGATATAAATTTTAGATTTTAAATTTATATTTATATTCTAATTTATCTTTTTTATAACCTTATATTAATATTGATATAGATATTAAAAATTTGAGTATGACATTTAAAACTTATCATTAAATAACATATAATAAATGTTATACAATCACCCAAGAGGATTAATAGGGTTATAATTTTATCCTATGGAATATGTTTGATGATAAACATTTATAAAATTAAATTAAGATAATTTTAGGGTAATTTTATAGTATTATAATATTATTATTACCATTAATTTCATGACTTACCCTTAACCATCATAAATAAAAATTTACTAATGTTACTATTCATAGAATAAAAAAATAATTTGATAATATTTGAATCTATAAATCATACTGATTGGAACTATTTGAATCCATTTTTCAAAATTTAACTCATAGAATAGGATCAATTAAATTTAATGAAAATCCCACAGACGTGGCGGGAATGTGAGTTTTTAAAGAAATGTTCAAAAGATTGATATGTTATTTATATAATTTTATTGTGAAACTGATATCAATAAACAACATTGGATTAAATGAAAAAACATTATCAAATTTTATTTTGATACCATTCAAAATTATAATTTATCACTATATATTATTTTGTTGAAAAAAATTAGTTTTCAATTAAAATTTAGTATTTTTCATTATTCATAAAAATAATAATCTTATTAGAAAAATACCAAATATTCAACAACAGTAACTTTTTCTATCCTATATTAAAATAAGAATTTAATTAATTAAAATAATATGAATATATGTGTCAAAAATTGGATTTAAAATTGGTTCTCTATTAAAAGAAGATAAAACTACATTTATAAGTATATTGTCTTCTATTACGCATAATTGGATTCATTATTATCTTAGGCCTATAAAATAATTTGAATTAAAGTTTAAAAAAATTAATTAAATATATAATATAAAAATTTAACAATGTGGTTAATATTATTCATTCCCTCCAATGTATCAATTTTTTTATAATAGTCGTGCTAAAATAATGATATTTAATTATCTACATTTCTTCGTTTAAACATCGTGTTGTGTGGAATACATGCTATCAAAGAGATTAAATTTAAAACTATTCATTCCATGAAATGTATGGGTGTTTCATTCTACCCTCAAATAAATGTATTCCTAATAATTAATACCCAGGAAAAAAAATTATGTCTTTGATATTTCAAAATGTCTTTGGTGAAAGCCAACATTGGAAAAAATATTATTGATACCAACACTTTAAAATAAATCAAGTTAAGTATGAAGGTCACCGGACATAAAACATACATGGTATCTATGGAGTAAGACATGGAAATGGAAGATAAATCTGACCATCATGTTCTGAAGAAGAGTGATAGAGAACATGGTTAGGAGAAAGTTGACAATCACAATGCTATAAATTTTTGATGATTTTAGAGACCATTTGATTAATTTTATCAGAATATACTTGGATAAAAAAATTGAAGATATTTCCCATATATTTAAAGAATTCATTTTAATCATGGATTAATAATACAAGGATACGTGATTAATTGATAAGTAGAGTTTCATCCTTTAATCAATTTATACCACAAACTCATCATTTTCACCAAACAATGAGTAATAACTATTAATTACTCATTCATGATGCACTTTTAAAAATAATAAGATCCATTAGTCATTTTCTTTCATCCATTAAGTGTTATCAAAACCAAAATGGATAACCTAGGTTTTATAATTTGATAAATCATACATTGTCCCCAAGAAATAATATCATATGTGTATCTTAGTACATTCTAACATTAAGACACGCCAAAATACATTTTTTCAAATTCAAAAATCAAAAAATTTATATAGAGGGTCACTGAATTTCCAAAATCAACATAACATATGATTTTCCATAGACAACATAATGCATTTATTTTTGTATTATAATAAATATTCGAATTATTTTATCAACTTAAATAAAAAATGAAAACACACTTGCTTCCAAATCCTTAAAAAAAATTATTTTGGTATAATAATTATATATCACAATATTCTTATAACTAGAATATAATTACATTATTCATGAGTCCAAAAATAAAAATAACTTCATTATTATAATTTGACTATAGTAACATAATAAGATTGATCGTGATACCTTTTCTTTTTTTGAGTTATACGTCCTTGATGATTGGGGCTTTCATCTTCATAGTGACCCATATCATTATTGTTGAATCATTTCACATTGACATCTTCTTTCCTTCCCTTAGAATCACGTGTCATGTGGCCTTTCTCTCCATAGATGTAAACAAACTCGTATTCCCTTCAGGAAAGTGTCTCGATGTTTCTTCCCAAAATTATCACATGTGGGAAAATCCTTATATCCCTTTTCCATTTATCTTCCACTTGATCCATCATTCTATTATTCTATTTTATCCCATAAAGTCATAAGCCACAGAGAATTCATTCTCTATCTTGATAACACATGAGGCTCTTTCTTCACATGATTAGATATTTAACAGATTAATACCTTTTGGATGAATGGCACTAACCCATCAAATAAATGATCAATATTACTTCATGGGTTACTTAACTATTCCATAGAATGGAGTCACAACCCTGTAAGTTTAGTTTATTATTTAGTAAAATTCTCATTATCTTTTTACCTCAGACTTAGAAATTGACTCTCCAAATACAACATTTGTTCATGAAGTAAATACGTTCCCAATAAAATTTAATTAAAATCCATCCAGTCCATGCATTAAATTTATTCCTCCTCCTTAGGGTTTTGAATCAAATATTCCCATTGATTGATATCTCTAGAAATATAATAAACTACCAAGACAACATTTTCTCTTTTCATACTTCTCAAAGAGTGAAACAAATTTGCTGAGGAACATATTAATTTCTCATCCTAAAATAGATTTTTAGTCCAATTGAATGTTGGATGTTATTGTCTCAATATGTTTTCTAACATTGTTCTTCCACGTTGTGGATCAAGATTTTCCATAGAGGTAAGGTTTTTTATAACGTTATTAATATGTCCCAATATAGTTATAAGTTGTCCAGTACCATTTGTAGTTCTAGCCCCAACATCATTATATTTTAGTGGAAAAAAAACATACATGGATTACATGTGTTGATATAATTTTCATTCCTTCAACTAGGTTCCATTATTATATAATGGAATACAATTGATTAGATTCTAACATTATGAAACATACTGTATAATCAAAAAACTATAGAATCACATAAACTTAACTGATATATTAGGTATGACTAATCTCTAAATCATAAAATAAGTTTCTTTAGAGACATATATAATTTTAAAACCATCATAATTGTATATAAATAAAATGTGGTCTATCATATGAATATCACTTTTGATTGTTTTATCAGGTGTGCAATAAGGCCCGTTGTCTTGTACTAGTGTCACGCCCTAACCCCAAAAGCCTTGAAGCTGGTCTGTTACTAAACATGGCGTGTAATTATCATTATATAAAAATAATGGCTGATAAAATACACATCATGTTCTATAAAGAGGATATTTGAGGTTTAGGTTCAAGAGAACCAGATAAAAATATTAAAATGCCTCAAAACTGGATGAGAAAATATTCCACAAAGATGATATTATTTAGTGTTAATAAAATATACTAAACTTGTCAAAATTTAAACTTAAAAAATAGGGTGATCATATGAATATAGTAAAGACCTATAATTTCCATGTAACTTTTTATAATATATGGGAATTTTACGCGTCCGTGAAAATTGATGGCCCGTGATTCTGATGCCCGGTGTGCCTAGAATGAATTTGTGAACATTTTTTCAGGTACGTTCAGTACAAATTCAAGTGGTTTTTTTGTAATATTTTAATAGGATCTCAGAATTGAAATATAAGGGCACCGCTGAACTCGAAACACTAGTATTGACTTTAGTGGACATTCACCTCAACCGCATTAGGTCGAGGGTGAATGATAGAATTTTGAATTTTCATGAAAGAATAAAATAAAATAAAATGGTATACATTTTATTTTATTTGCTGAAACATCCCATGTGGATGTTGAAAATGTAGGGACAACCTGATATAAAACCTGCCACATGTGAATATTATGGAGGTGGTTACTACAGGTGTTTTATTCTCCTAATTGAATGCTCAGTGGTGGGGGCCATCAGGGATAGTAAATCCCCCAATTCATAGCTTAGTGTTGGGGACCACCCAAACCCCTCATTATAGAGAAAAACCTCTGAACTTCCTAATTTAATTATGCTAACTCTCGTCTTTAATTAATTAATCCAACCCTCCATAATTAATTATGCTATCTTAATTTGTGCCAACATTATAAAATTGGACAAACTTATTTTATAATGTTTGCACCTCATCCTTTGAGAGGATTTTTGGTTAGCAAACGAGTTGGGGGAGAACATGGAGACATCTCTCCAATGATGAACCCCAACAAAGAACTCATCTCCTTCAATGAACATTTCATCAAACTCTATTAAAGGATCGTAAATGACGAAAGAACCAATGATCAAGGAAACATTTTCATCATTGACATCCAGTTTTCCTCTCCTCAGCGATGTTGTTGGAGGAGACTTGTTACAGGATCAACAAACGTCAAACCGTCTCAACTGTGAACAATCATCAACCAAACAAAGGAGGTTGGGTGGTTGTTTGAAATTATTGCCCTTATTATTTTTTCATAATTCATTGTAAAATCAAGAAGTGTTTATTTCTTCTTAGTAACGCTCTAACATAGAGGTTACGGGCTAAACAATCATGGCCCGACCCCTCAAAAGTTCTTCTTGAATTTGTGTTCTTTGCAATAGTGATGGTGACAGGTGCCAGTGTTTGGCACTGATGGAACTAGAGAACAGCGGCTGGCACCATGGATGGTCACGGAGAATGTGAAAATGGAGTTTGGCCAAACAATATGGCCGCCATAAAATACACGACGCAGGACCGCGTTGTGTGGCCAGTCCCGAAGGATCGTCGCTCGTGGCCACCACTGCCCTGCTGCCCCCTCTAGCCCAGGGCCTTTGCGCCCCTCACGGCCTCTGAAACATCAGCCGCCCCACAGGCCACCCAGTGTGGGCCGGTCTGGACCCAGCAGGTCAGACCGGGCTTACTTGAAGCTGGTTGGGTCAGGCCGGGTCAGGTCAGATCAGTCCAAACCCAGATGCACTTCGACCCATTTACGCTCTTTCAACCATATATTTGGCATGATGTGTCTGATTGAAGAACTGTCTACAGTGCCAGAAACCTTAGAGCGAGATTTTCCCTTTGTAATACACCACAAGAGATTTGGATAATGTTGTGGAATGGTCGGGTTGGATCAAGCACGAATCCAACCGGGCCCTCGGGACTAAAAGGCTAATAACTTACCGACTGGGCATCCAATTGACACACAGACTATTGTGTTGAGACCCCTATGATGTGGCAGACCTTTTAGATACGTCTTCTTGAAACTTCATGGAAGTTAGAGTATCTGCTAGTGGATTATGGATAAGTCCCTCCCAGAGACTAGCGTGTGTAGTTCAGGAACACATTAGCTGGTTGTAACTTGAATAATGAAGAGAGATCATGTCTAGGTCAACACATAGTTATCCTCTGTGGGTCAACATCAAGCAATCTTGTGTGGGTTAGCACCTAGAGATCATCTGTGGATTAGCACCGAGTGATCCTATGTGGGTCAGCATCAAGCAATCCTGTGTGGGTCTTCCACTTAACCGAGTGAGATGATTCAGCAGTTACATTTAATCAACACTACTTTTGTACCTATGTTATACCTTGTGTGAGCTGAGTTCGTACCTGTGTGGTACATTCCTTTGTGGTAATACCTCAATGGTATTCTTTTTTTTGGCATACCTATGTGGTGCTTACCTTCATGGTATTCCTTCCATTGTGGAATATTTGAGCTTTGGAATTTTGGGTTGGACCTTGTGTTTCCCCTTTATTGAGATGGATATACAAGATTACACAGGAATACATATCGGAAGATACCTTTCTAGGGTTGACAGTTGACTTCATGATTTTTAGTTTATCCTATGTGGATATTGTGAGACTTTGAGGGTCTTGGCGTCCATACTGAGTATAGTTATACTCACCCCTACACAGGCTCTACCCGCACCTTGTTGTGTTTGGTGCAAATGATAGAAAATGTTGATCGCGACTGAGAGTACTAGGAATAGACGGGGCCTGGATTTGAACCATGTGGAATATTGTTATGTAGAGGATACAGGTGGATGTGGTGTTCCAAGGAGGCGATCTGTACCTACCCTTCAGGTAGGAACCTCGGAGGATGACCCAATAGTTGTCTCTTTCTATCTTTCTTCAGTTTTATTGCATTTCAGTTGTATTTTATTTCAGTTGTAATTGTACCTTTACTATTGGGATTTTATTGTATCCCCTTTTACATATTGCACTCACTTTTTTTACTATTCAGTTTACTTGAGTTCGTATCTTGCTGTGTGATTAGTTGAGTTTTCTTATAGTTTATAATGGCAATACCTTCCCAATTTTTGGGAATACGCCTTCGATGTATGTCGCCAGCCCCTATCCTATGGAAGGCGGGCTTGGGGTAGTCACAGCATGGGCCCCAAGGGACGGTTCCTGAAAAATTATTATCCAAGGAGTCAGTTCTACCATAGAACATAAGAATCTAATCTTTTAATGGGAAATAGTTTTATCTGTAGTGAGTTTGGTTATCAGTTTAGGGAATCCAGTGTGGGGGCGGCGACAGACATATCCATACACCCGGACTGTAAATTCTGATTTCCAACTCCATTAATGAAAATAATAATTGCATGTTTGTTTTCAAGAGACTTATTAGAGAACTTGTAGGGTCAACTCACCAGATATAACTTATTAACTGTGGTGCACCTATTTCTTTTCAGGATTCCTCCATGTAGACATAAATCTAGGGTTTCGAGAGTAGTATGCAGTGAAAGCCCACCAAGAAACGAGGCCTTGGTGCAGGGCCCCCATCCAGTAGAGGCACCAGCAGAGGCACCAGTAGGACCATTACCCATTGGGCCACAGATACCTCCAACCCTAGCAGTAGAGGGTGCATGATGCTGGAGTGTGATGAATGAGTTCTTGCGCTAGAGTCCACCCAGGTCCATGGGAGAGACAGACCCACGGGCGGTGTTGGATTGGTTGGAGGCCGTATTGATTGTTTTTCAACTAGTAATGTCACCAGCTGATCTCATGATGATATTTTCCTACATCCTTCTGCATCTGGAAGCAGACAGATGCCACAGAGGTCCAAGAGGACAAGACCTACATGTGTACAACCTCAGGATTCAGGTTCAGTTGTGTGGGGCACCTGAGGCATAACATTTCATGCTATGAGTGGGTAGTGTTACGCATGCGGCAAGCAGGGTTACGTGGATTGTTATTGTCTTACCCACCATACTGATGATCAACAGACGGTCGTGGGATTGCCTAGTCAGAGACAGTGGTTCGATCGAGGTGGTCTATAGGGATCAGGTGGGCATGGCATAGGAGCTGGTCGTGCAGCTAGAGGTGGGCAATTATTTGATCTTTTACCGCCACCACCACCAGGAGTTCCTCCCCGGCTACAGGGAGCTAGTGGATAAGGGAGTGCTCCGCTCCAGGCAGCGGAGGCCTATGATCATGCTGCTATGAAGATGATAAGAGGTACAATTTGTGTCTATTACACCTTAGTTTTAGTACATATAGACATAGGTGGTAGTCATTCTTTTATTTCCATTTCCCTCGTTCATAGTTTGGAGACTCTGATGGAGTCGTTGGCTCGATCCATAAGGCTAGAAACTCCAACGAGAGAAGATTAGATGATTATGCATTAGTTACAGAAGTACAAACATACTCTAGGAGGTTAGAGATTTGGATGGGATCTCCTAGTAGTGGCATCGAGGCCATAAAATTTCATCTTGGGTATGGACTAGTTATCAACAGTCAATGCTCAGATTTACTGTATTAGACATAATGTGTAGTGTTTCCAAACTAATGGGACTAGGTTTTCCTTCACGGGTGATATTGGAGCCTTTGCAGCGCATGATGAACTTACCCAGAGGAGGATACAACCAATCACTCATTAGATGGCTAGCCTTACCCTTGGAGAAGTTGATTTGGAGAGTCTGAGTTATCCCATAGTGGTGGACCAGTACGCGGATGTCTTCCCTGATGATGTTCCCGTTCTACCTCCTCACAGAGAGGTGTAATTTTAAAATGACATGTACCCCAGGATGGCGTATATATCAACCCCAACGTATCATATGTCTCCCTCAACGCATCGTGATCTGCGGGTATAGCTAGAGGACTTGCAGGAGAAAGGATTCATAAGGCCCAGTGTTTCTACTAGGGTAACCCTGATTTTTTTTCCCAAGAAGGTGGATGAGATCTTGAGACTTTATGTGGACTATCATCACATGAATCAAGTGATCGTGAAGAACAAGTACCCACTTCCGAGGATTGAAGACCGCTTTGATTAGCTGAAGCGATCGTGATGGTTCTCGAAGATAGACCTTAGATCAGGCTACTACAATCTAAGAGTATGAGATGAGGATGTGTAGAAGACAGCTTTCAGATGAAGGTACAACCATTTGGAGTTTTTGGATATTCCATTAGGAATGACCAATGCTCCAGAAGTGTTAATGGGACTCATGGACATGATCATTGATACATACCTTGATCTCTTTGTTGTTGTCTTCATCGTCGACATTCGGATTTACTAGGTTACTGATGAGGATCATTCCTATTATTTGCAGGTAGTACTGGACACACTCCAAGTTCACCAGCTTAATTGTAAAATCGTGAAGTTCTAGTTCTGGATCTGAGAGGTTCACATTCTGGGACATGTCATAACTAAGGCTGGAGTTGCAGTGGGTTTAACGAATATTGATCCGATACTTTATTGGGAGCCACCCAAAAGTGTTTTGGAGATATTGAGTTTCCTGGGATTGGCTTGATAATATTGGATATTTGTCCTAGATTTCTCCAGAGTGGAATCACCACTTTTATCATTTACTATGAAGGGGATACCCTGCGTGTGGTTGTAGAGATGCCAGCAGAGTTTTCAGAAGCTGAGGAAGAGGCTGGCTAGTGCACCCGTCTTGAGGCTTCCAAAGGAGGTCGTAGGGTACGTAGTGTACTGCAACACATCTAGAACTATTCACAGGTGTGTCCTGATGCAGGAGGGAGAATTGATCCCATATGGTTCTCAATAGTTGAGAAAACATGAGAAGAACTACACTACCTATGACATGGAGTTAGAAGCAGTGGTCTTCGCCTAGAAGATGAGGCAACACTATCTGATGGGTGAATGTTTTAAAATCAAATATAATCACAAGAGTATCAGGTATATCTTATCTCAAAAGGATCTAAATTTGAGATAGCGACATTGGCTCGAGTTCCTCCAGTACTCTGACATCGAGATAGTCTATACTTTTGTTAAGGGGGACGTTGTAGCAAATTCACTTAGCAGGAGGTCTGGTATACAACTTCTAGGTGAGGTGACAGAGAAACTTCTTTCTTTGAATATATCCTTTGTGGATTGGGATGGAGAAAAATTTATTCAGTCTCTTATAGTCACTCCCCCACTTCTTCAGTGAATCGGGGAGGCACAACATGCAGACACTGACTGTGAGACACGACGTTCAGAGAAATCCACAAGACAGGCACCTAATGGATTTTTTGAAGTTGGGGAGAATTTCATCCTATTCAAAGGACATACCATGGTACCAATATCACATTAGGAGGATGTGTTGAGGGAGTTCCACACATCCCCTATAGTGGTACATCCAGGAGGGGAAAAGTTGTACCAGGACCTCCAACGACAGCACTGGTTGCCAGGAATGAGGAATGTAGTACCAGAGTTTGTCTCTTGGTGCCTCACATTTCAGCAAGTGAAGGCAGAGAATCGGGTAGTAGTAGTCTTGGTTCAGCCTTTAGAAGTGCCAAAGTGGAAGTGGGATGGGATATCCATGTACATCGTGACAGAACATCCACATACATCTAGAGGCCATGAATCTATCTGGGTGATCGTCAACCGACTCACCATGTCGACCCACATCCTACCGATCCTAGAGTAGTGTTCAGTAAAGATATTAGGATGCCTCTATGTGTTGGATGTTGTCTTACTACATGGATTACCCTTGACGATTGTCTCTGATAGTGATACATGTTTTACTTCCCAGCTATGGAAGGGGTTGTAGGAGCCTTTCGGGATGCAGCATCATTTGTGAACCTCCTTCCATCCTCAGACAGATGGCCAGACTGAGTGGACCATTCAGACCCTCGAGGACATGCTTTGTGCTTCTATACTCGACTTCAGTCTTAGTTGGGAGGATCGTTTTCCTTTGGAGGATTTTTCATACAACTAATCTTATCACTCCACCTTTGGAATGGAACCTTTTGAGGCATTGTATGGGAAACCTTGCAGATCATATTTGTGCTGGACTGACCCAGAGGAGTTAGCCCTAGTTTTACCAGGGATGGTGTGTGCTACCATAGAGAATGTGCAGATCATCCAAGAGTAGATGAAGACATCACAGATCAAGAAAACGTCTTATGCCGACAAGAGATAGAGAATACTAGAGTTCGAGGATGGGGACCACATATTTCTAGGGGTTTCACCTCAAAGAGTATTACATAGATTTGGGCAAGGCATCAAGTTATCTCTGAGGTTCATTGGACCCTTTTGGGTCCTCAATATAGTTGGAAAGGTGGCTTACCACTTAGCTTTTTCGCCTCAGTTTCACCGGGTGCACGACGTCTTCCACGTATCCTAGCTGAGGAGATATGTGCATGACTCTTCACACATCATCGAACATGGTGAGTAAGATGTCTATCATGAGGCAACTTTTACAGAGGTTCATGTAGTTATTTTGAATCGACAAGAAAGGTTCCTTTATGGGTAGTCGATGCCTTTGGTGCGTGTTCACTGGCAGCACTGGTACCTCCGGGAGAGCACATGGGAGCGGGTAGCTCAGATACGTGCTCAGCACCACCACATGGTCTTCCTAGTCTTGTGATGTGTCTTATAGGGACGTAAAGCCCTATGTTAGGGTTAATGTAATGAATTATATTCCTATGTAATGTTTTTAAATATATGGGAATTTTAAGAGTCCACAAAAATTGATGGTGCGTGATTCTGAGGCCCGATATACCAGGAACGAATTTCTGAACATTATTTGGGTATGTTCAGTAAACGTACAAGTGGGTTTTTGTAATATTTGACCTGATGTTTAGAATTGAAATCTGAGTGCACTATTGGACTCATAACACTGTTATTCAATTAAGGGTACCTTCACCTCCACCTCAGTTGGTCGAGGGTGAATGATAGAATTTGGGATTTTTGTGAAAGAAAAAAATAAAATAAAATGGTATACATTTTATTTTATTTCGTGAAACCACCAATTTGGATGTTGTAAAGGTGGGGACCACCTGAACTAAAACATCCCATAAGTGAATATTGTGGATGTGGGGACCACAGGAGGTTTTTTCTCCAAATTGAATGCTCGGTGGTGGGGACCATTTGAGCTAGTAAAACCCCCATTACAATGCTTGGGGGTGGGGCCACCCAAACCCCTCATTATGGAGAAAAACCACTCAAATCCCTACATTAATTAAGCCAACTCTCCACATTAATTAATAAAGAAAACTCTATATAACTAATTAAGATAACGTTTTTTTGTGCCAACATTTTAAAATTGGAAAACCATATTTTATTTTGTAGGAACCTCTTCCTTTGAGAGGATTTTTGGTTGGTGAAAGAGAGGGGGGAGAAATTGGAGAAAGTTGTTCTATGAAGAACGCCAACGAAGAAATATTCTCCTTCATCGAACATTTCTCAAAACTCTATCGAAGGATATTCAATGAAGAAGGAACCAACGATCTTGGAAACACCATTGTCATCGACTTCATCTTTTCCTCTTCTCACCGATGTTGTTGGAGGTGACTTGTTGCAGGATCGACCAATGCCAAACTGTCTCAACTGCAGATAATATTCAACCTAAAAAATGAGGGAGGGTGGTAGTTTTAATTTCTTCCCTTTACCCACTCTTGATAATTCATCGTAAAATCAAGAAGTGTTTATAGCTGCCTGCTACCGCTCTAACGTGGAGGGTGTGGGAAAAAAACATGGCCCGATCCCTCTATCATTCTTCTTGTTTGTGTGTTCATCACGACGGTGACGGTGACCGGTGCCAGTGTTTGGCACCGTTGGAAGTAGAGAACCACGGCTGGTACTATGGTCATCCATGGCAAAGGTGACAATGGATGGTGTCCGGTCATGTTGGCCGCCAGCAAAGACATGGAATGTGACCGCACCGCATGACCTGTTATAGCGGATCGCCGCCCGCAGCCACTACCGCCCCATGGCCACTCCGTGCCACCCCACGGCCTCACCACACAGCCTCACGGACTCGCATTGCTGCCCTGCAACCTCGTCGCCCCATCCTGAGGCCCTCTGCGCTACCCAGCAGCCCTCCGCGGTGCCGCTTCCTCACCACCCATCGACCCTCCACGGCCCCCTCACGGCCACCGTGCCCCTCGCGGCCTCCTCCACCTTGTGGGCCGCTGCCCAGGCCATGCCACCTAGTGCGTTTTGGGCCACCCAGGAAGGTCCGTGCCTCCCAGAGTAGGTCCGGCTAGGCGACTAGAATCAGCTCGGCCCAAGACAGGGATGTCTGACCGGGTCGGACAGGACCCAGACCCACTTCGACCCATTTACGCTCTTTCGACCCCATCTTTTGCACCAGGGGTCTGTTTGATGATCCACCTATGGTGCCAAAAACCATGGATCAAGATGGTCTATTTGATATACTCCACAAGAGATTTGGATAATGTTGGGGAACAGTCATGTTAGATTGAGGGGGAGTCTAACCAATCCCTCGGGAATAAAATGCTAATAACGTGCAGACCATACACCCAGTTGACACACCGTATGTTGCATTGACACCCCTATGATGTGGTGGTCCATTTATATACTTACTCTTGATAAATTGTGGAATTTGGAGTATCGACTAGTTGCATGTTGAGAGGAACCTCCCAGAGAAAAGAGAGATAAGTGCGAGAACCCTGTAGCTGGCTATGACGTGAAAAATGAAGAGTGATCCAGTGTGGGTCATCACCTAGAGATCATGTGTGGGTTAGCACCAAGTGATCCTGTTTAGGTAAGCACCTATCAATCATGTGTGGGTCATCACTGAGTGATCATGTGTGGGTCAACACCAAGAGATCCTTGCGGGTCAGCACCGAGCGATCCTGTGTGGGTTTACCTCTTAACAGACTGATATGATTAAGTACTCACTTCTAATCATCTCTACTTCTGTACCAAAGTTATACCTAGTGTGATTTGAGTTCCCACCTGTGTGGTACATTCCTTTTTGGTAATACCTTTGAGGTATTCTTTTGTATGGCGTACCTATGTGGTACTTACCATCATGGTATTCCTTTGTAGAACAATTGAGATTTGGGATTTTGGGTTGGACCCTGTGTTTCCTATTGGTTGATATGGGTATACTACATAACTTTGTTATATGTATAGGAATATACCTATGTAGGGTTGTTAGTTGACTTCATGATTCGTGGTTTATCCATTGTGGATATTGTAAGACCTTTTCGGTCTCAGGGTCCCTACTGAGTGTCTTTATACTCACCCCTTCATGGGTTATGCCCACACCTTGTTATGTTTTGTGCATATGATAGAAAGTGCTAATCGAGGATGACGGTACAAGGATTCGACGGGGGATGGAGATGGACCATACGGTGGGTCGGTACACAGTGGAAACAGGCATATGTGGAGTGATGAGGAGGTTATCTATAACTACCATTCTAGTAGAAACCTCGAAGGACGACCGAATAGTTGTCTATCTCTATCATTATTCAGTTGTAATGCATTTCAGTTGTATTTTATTTTACTATTACTTGTAACATTATTGTTGGTCTTATATTCCAGACCCTTTTACTTACCCCACTAACTCTTTTTACTATTCATTTTACATGAGTTCATATCTTGCATGGTTCTTAGTGGCGTGTGCTTATAGTTTATAAAGACAATGCCTTACCAGTTTTTGGGAATACACCTTCAGTGCTAGTCTCCAGCCCCTAGCCTATGGATGATGGGATTAGGGTAGTGACAAAAGGATCCCCATGGGACGGGTTGTGAAAAATACCCAGTAAAGGGGTATTTGAAAATAAATAATGTTTGAAAAACAATATTTTGAAAACATCTCATAAAAAATATTCACAAAACATGTTTTAAAAAAACTGCAATACATGAAGAAAAATTGTTTTCCAAGATCATCCAATGAAAATTTTATGGAATGTTATTTGGGATAAAATAAAATATGTTCCAACCATAAGAATACTTATACAAAATTTATGGTTTCAAACTTTTGAATCTGGAGTTAATTAGACAATTCTATGTGAATCATGAAAGGGTGCAGGTATAGAATTTATATATGGATAAAGTACATGATCCTAGTTTCTAATAAAAAAAGTCTAAATTTATTTATCACATAAAATGAAATTCATAAAATGACTGCTAAATTACCATCATTTGAATTAAAGGGTCAGGATATTGGTGCTTATTAGACATCTTTCCATGGGCATTTACTTCTTCTGATACTCAAAATTATAGGCTCTTAACCAAGTATATTCTACAAGTTGGATATTTAATTGGTTAATTAAATACTATAGACATAATTAGAGAATGTATAATTCTAGGTTATGTCATGGCCTCGTGCCATGACCTGATTTGTCTCATGATTACTACTGATGCATCATGGGGATTTCATTAACTGGACCCTAACCCATAGGGCTTTCATTAACTAGTCCCCAACCCATAGGTATTTCATTAACTGGTACCCAACCCATTGTAAATTCATTAACCTTCCCCCAACCCCTTATAAACTGAGTCCAATACATTCTTCATATGTATCAATGTCATTAAACCAATATGTACCATATCACATTGATTTCTTAAATTCTATCAAATATTTAAAGTATCCCTTACAACCTTGAATAATCATGTTATTTATTATATTCAAAGTTTCCCATGCCACTTTGAATAATTAAATTTAAAAAAAGTGATAAATAAATAACAGATTTTCTGTTTTCAAAAAAATGATACTTTTATAAAAACCCTTTCTCCATGATAGTTAAACATTAAAATCATAAGAGTTCATGTTTATGACATCAAAATAGAAATTATATGCTCAAATCATAGAAATTATAATTGAACTTAAATAAGAAAAAGAATGCATAATGAAAATTCCGAATGGGATGAAAACATGATCAGTTTAAAAGTAAACAAAATATTCATGTGAGGTATTGAATGCTTAATTGTCTAAACACCCATTACTTGCATGTTTATGTATAAACATAACAAAAGGGTACTTCCAACTATTTAACCCAACGTAATAAATGGAAAAGTATGAAAATCAACGACACAACTTATTAACATAACCAATACCATTTAAACATATGAAAATAAGTGTGTAATACATATATACAAAAAGTGATTATAAAGGGATTGTATAATACAAAAAATTCAAATTGATCCATGAAAACCATTAACACTTCAAAACACTTGTTAAAAATTTTAATAACACTTTGAGAATCCAAATTAATAACAAGATCATAGAATATATATATATATATATATATATAACCATAGGAACATAAGGGTACTTCATAAAAACATAAGAATCCAATTCATAATTTACGTATAATAAAAAAACATAATTTAATCCATTGTTCAATATTTTAAAATAATAATGTAAAACTAAGGGTTATTTAATAACAAAAAACCTATATATATATGTATGAATGCATACATATTTTTAATTTCATCATTATAAAACAGCACAAAACCTATCATGCTTCACATTCATTATGAATACCATTAAAGTGGAAATTCTTCTTCCATAAATAAAATAAATTGGTATGGTTTTATTATGAACATATATATACATATTTGTATGTATTTTGTGAAACTAATTTTAACATAAAACCCTTTCTTGATTTTCTTAAAAAGAACATCCTTTAAAACCAATAAATTTTTTTATAATACCATTCAATAAAACTAGTAGGTTTTGTGAACAACCATATATATATATATATAATGTTTATAACCATCGTAAATAATATTTAAACACCAAGCCAATATAACGAAAAAATTTGAACTCTTGGAATGATTGAAGAACATCATTTAAAATTGGAAATTTCCATGACAAATTCTTCCAAGAAAACAAGTAGATTTTATAATAAAATGTATATAATTTAATAAACATACATTTTATATAATTATATCTAAATCACACATAAGAAAAATACAAAACCCTTACATGGATTTAAGGAAGAGATTGTGTCGAGTTGATGCTGGGGGAGGTGCTGGAAGAAGGAAAACTCATAGGGTTCTAGATACAATATGGTCTTATATATAAACATTATGTGACATATATTTTAACAGAAACATTTAATGGACCTGATGTGAGTCGGTTTAAAAATAAGATGTTGTTATTCAGTCTTGTGGAAAATGATAAAGATAAGTGTCCATCCTGAAGAAACGGGTGACATGGGAGTGGATAAACCAAAGGGAACAGGGTATGACCCTGACTGAAATTATGTGTGTATGAATATTATGTAGAAGAGGGTGTGGAAAATAATGGGTGTCCATGATTTTTCATGGTTTGATCAAGAATCTGAGATGCGTCTACTATTTTTTTTTAAAAGGTGAAGGGTTGCGATTAAATAATGACTTGATCGAATAGATGTGATGCGACGAAAGTTTTCAAAAGGTTCATAGGGATAAAATTAGATCCCATATAGATCAAATAGTTGATAAAAATGTGAAGGAATATCGTGGCATTGTGAATTCAAAGGGAAAACAGATCAGATAGTCCTGATCCTGGGCGGTGAGATCGGACGACTAAGACTCGATCATCGTTTAAAATGATCACCCTGCATCGAAACAGGAAGATATCTAGGATATCATAATAAGAATGGGGAACCCAACCTTCATTGATAATTCCCTCTACCCACCCATTTATTCCCCATACCTATCTTTATTATATCACTTCTCTTCCCACCCTTATCATTTTGTCTCCCCGCACGGTGGCATGCTACCTGGGAAGAACTATCAGCACATGACTCCACTTGTGCTCTCTCACATAGGCATTACCAAATAGGAACTCATGCCCTTACATTGGAACCATCATCTATCTAGGGAGTGAAGGCTCGACCACCCCACTATCTTCTGAGTGGAGTGAGTTTTCTACCCTGTCTAGAAAGGGTTTTCCTAGGGTGAATTATTTAATTAATGTTAGAATTGTCTTCTATAAAACATAATGACTTATAAAGATGTTTAAAAAACAATCAGCATAAATTTTTTCTAATGATTACTGAAACCCTTAAATACTATTAGTTACATTATTTTTCTAAACAATTTATTTTCAAAAATATCAAACAAAAAAATCTAAAATCAAAGATTAATATGTCAAAAATTAAATCCCATACTAGTATTTTATCATAAATATCCAAAACTCATATTTTTAATTGTGGCACTATTTTTATTCATCCATGGATGAAAACCTATAAACGTAACATTTTTAAAAAATTCAAATATTTAAATACCTGATTCATTATGTATAGGTAAAATACTAACAACAAAAATAGTCATAAATTTCATTTGCCCAATGTTTGATTTCAAACTCAAAAACATATTTCATTGTACAAAAATCCTTGAGGTATCATGTGTGTACATATACAAGTATTTTCAATAAAACACAAGGTTTATGATTTCAAATCAATGTTAAACATTAAAACATTATCCTTCCAAAATGTAATAAAGATTTATTTATAAACATTGTTAATGATATAACATTAATGCATACTTAAAACACTTGGAAATCTCAATATACTTAAATACGTAAAATAAAATAACCATAATACCCATTGACTATAAGGTCTTATAGCTGTTATAGATTCAATGGTCCCATAACATAGGAATGATCTAATTAACATCATGTCCTTATAAAAACATGATAAGGTTGTTCCAAACTAAGCACAACGTGGTGAAGACGGTGCTCATAATACCTATAATTCTTAGCTCAATCTTTATAGCTCTAGCTATAATTTTCTTTGTAGTGGAAGACCCGAAGACGTCTACTATTTTATAGGGATTTTGGTTTTTATTTTGGGGTCTCTCAGTTATTTTGATAGGTTTCATAGTAGGCATTCTATGTTAGTTGGATTATTTGGGCATTGTTGTAATGTAATCATTTTAGTGTTTGATTGATTAAAACATGCCTTGTTTTTAATTTTGAAATAGTTGTTTGTAAAAAAAGAAAATTAATTGATGTGAAACCATAAAATATTATTATTACACATTATATAGGTTGGGGGTGTCACATTATCACCCCTTCAAAGAATTATATGCCCACAAGTATATCATACATTTACATTTCTACCAAATAAACTAATCAAAAATAACTCCTGAGGTCCCCCTCACCTGGAACACCTGTAGATAATCCACTGATGTCCCCAGGTGGATCCCCAGATTAGTTTCTAGTTCCTCGACCTCTTAGGACCATGTACACTATGAGATGTTATGATCAACCCAATACATAAGTCATTATGGTTTCTAGAGGACAACTAGAGAGGTGTGTTGATAATAGATTTTTGAATGAACCCGCTCCTTATAGATCTGTTGGACAACATCATGCCTGAGAGTTTTGATGTTGTAGATAATCACATATATACAAAAACATAGGACATGGAACATATAATCCTCTTGATTTTCACCCTCAAATGCATCTTCACGAAACATTTCCATGGCTAGGTAGTCCCCATATAAGGTGAAACATAATAAAAGAGCTTCATGGTACTACAACCACTTCTTATACTCTTCAAATTGTGCATTAGTGATTAAATGCTAGACTTAGCTCTCCCTATTGTGGGAATAGAGGATATTTGGGCTGATTGATGATTGATAGAGTTGTTTTCCAAACAGATGTAGGTACAAAAAAGGGTTGTAGTCTTCTGAACATGACATGATGATTATGGACTTTTGAAATTTGGTATGAAGTGATAAGAGATTATTTAATAACCCCACATCGTCCATATGAAATTTATAAATGACAAGATTTACTCAGAAAAGAATGACTATATTTAATCCAGGATGTTTATTTTGAAAAACACATTATAGTACCAAAAAAATAAAATATAACATTATAAAATGAAGACAATGTTCATGTAACTCAGTTTGTTACACATTTATTCGTTACCTTACAGAATATAATTGGAAAAGGATTCAAAACATCCACCATGACGTCCCTTTATAGGTTCCACTAGAGTTGATAATGGAATAATATTTGGTTAAGCTGGTCCCTAAAGCTGTTCCAAAATCTTCGATCTCTTTGGTCCAGATGCAGCACAAGCATCATGGATTGTTTGTATTTGGAAATCTAATGTTCAATGTGAGAACATCATGATGTGTATGAAACTAGTCGAAATATGTATGGAATTTATACTGATAAAACAAACTAGAAGACTCACACTCATGAATTTAGAAGTCCATAACTTGACCAGATAGATTGTATGTTAACATTAAACTAACATATCCTGCTCGGAGGTCACCATCCTATGAAACCTATTTGAAGTCCTCTGGAGATGAAAAACTAATAGTTAGTTTGAAGAATTTAAATATAAAATCAATATTAATTCCTTTACGTTCATAGAATATAAATTCATCATGCATCATAAGGAAATAGTCGAAGCCTGATACTTGGTGGATTTGATGTACAGAAGGAGAGTTTGATACACAGTAGAGATATTTTCATGAAAATGAAGGTTATAAAAAGACTTATAGCCTTCTAAACATGACTTGGGAAGTATAGTCACTAATATTTCTTTTGGAAGATACAAAAGTCTTGTTTCGTCTGCCATGTGAAAATTTTCAGAGGAATTATACTTAGTAAGACATAATCAAGTTCGTTAAGTTGATCTAATTTTCTAGCATTGTCTAAATAGATCCAACAATACCAGCTTTCACTCCCCACCCCAAGAATCCCTAGATCCAATGAGTAAATAATCATGGTGTGTAATTTTTTATGTAAAAAAATGATGATAAAATACACATCATGTTCCATATATATGATATTTGTGGTTTAGGTTCTAGAAAACCTGATTCAAAAATTACAATCATTCAAAATTGAACGAGATAAGACTCCAAATTTTTTTTACCATTTAGTCTAACTAATATCTAATAATCCTTTAAAAAGATAAATTGAAAACATAGGGTGAGCATACAAATTCCTTGTAAGTGGGGTTTTAAAAAATTTAAAATGTTTTAAATACAATGTTTTCAAAACAGACAGTAAAAAATATTCATAAAACATTATATTGAAGGAAACTAAAATACAAGAAGCATAAAAGTTTTCCAAGAGTTTCCAATGAAAATTTTAAGTAATATTATCAGTGCTAGAATAAAATATGTTCTATCCATAAACATACTTATACAAAATGTATGTTGTGCATAAAATTATTCCGAAGTTAATTGAAAATGATAAGTGAATATTACAATGGAGAAGGTAAAGAATTTACACATGGAATATGTACATGACCAAAGTTTCCCATAAATAATGTCACAATTAATTTATCACATAAAATGAACATCTTAAAAAACTTGTAAATTAACATCATTTCTATTATGGTTTAGAAGATGGGTGTTGAATAAACATCATTTCATCTGCATTTATTTCTTCAGATACTCATAAGTACATGCTCTTAACCATATATAATCTACTAGAGGAATATTGTCATGGATAATTAAATACTATAAACACAATGAGGGAATATATAATGGAAGACTATGCCATGACCTCAGGCCATGACCTAATTTATCTCATCAGAACTATTGATGCATTGAGGGCCTTTTATTAACCACTCCCCAACCCATAGTGATTTCATTAACTAGTCCCCAACCCATAGAGATTTCATTTACTAGTCCACAACCCATTATACATTACATATAATACATTCCTCATATGTCTAAATGTATTTAATCTAATGTTTCCAATACACCTTTTAATTATTAAATTTTGTCAGATATTCAATGTGTCCTATAAGACCTTAAATAGTCCAGTTATTTCCATTATTCATAGTTTCCCTTTCTATATTGAATTATTAAATTCATAAATAAGTGATACATTAATAATATAGTGTTTGATTTTAAAAAATGATACTTTTATAAAAACACTTTATCCATGATAGTTGACATTCAATGCATAAGAGTACATGTTTATAACTTTAGGATATAAATTACATGCTCAAATCATGGAAATGTTAAATGAAAATAAATAATAAAAATCATTAAAATGAAAATTAATCATGGATTGATTACATAATTAGTTTAAACCTAAAAAACATTTCATGTGACGTACTGAATGTGTAATTGTATAAACACCCATTACATTCCTTTTTATATATAAACATAAAACAAGGTTACTTAAAACTATTCAACCCAATGTAATAAATTGAAATACATGAATATCAACCCAAAAACATATTACCATAACCAATACAATTTAAAATTATGAAATTAAGTGTGTTATCTCTACAAAAAATAGATATTATAACGGTTTTGTATTACTAAAAAATCCAAATTGATCATTTAATACCTTTCACACTCCAAAACACGTATTATATCTTTTTATATCCCTTTGAGAACCCATAATTATATGGGGATCAAATAATATATAAATATATATATATATATATAACCATTTGTACATAAGGGTCCTTTATAAAATTTATGAATCTCATACATAATTTACGTATAATAAAAAATATAATTTAAGCCGATGTTCAATATTTGAAAATCATAATGTATAAATGAGGGTTTGTTTCATAAATAAATAACTATATATATATATATGTAAAAATACATAAATATTTATATTTTCATCAATATAAAACACCATGAAACCTAGCATGTTTCACAATCATTATGAATACCATTAAGGTAGAATATATTCTTCCTGAAATAATAGGAAAAAGTATAGTTTTATTAAGAAACATATATACATATGTGTATATATGTAGTGAAAATAATTTTAAAATAAAACCCTTTTATGATTTTCATGAAAAGAACATCTTCTAAATACAAGAATTTGTTTTTATAAAACCATCAAAAAAAATTCGGAGGTTTTAAGAACAGCTGTATATATATATATATATATTTATGTATATAAAATTCATAAAAAAATTAAACACAAATCCAAACTAAAGAAAAAATGTAAACCCTTACATGTATTTATAAACATAATTAATAATCAATAATTGACATGCCATAGTCATCCATGAAATGTAGTTAATTTTATGATAAAACATATATATTTTTATAAACATTATTTTTATATAATAATATTGAAATCACACACAGGGAAATGACATAACTCTTACAAGGATTTAAGGAAGATATTTAGACGATCCGATGTTAGGGGAGGTATACGAAGAAGGAAAACTCGCAGGGTTCTCAGTGAAAGATTTATATATATATATAATGTATATAACTTATATTTTTGAGAGAAACATGAAAGGGATCGGAGGTGGGTCAGTTTAATAATATAACTGAGTGTGTCGGTCCAATGGAAAACAAGAAATATAAGGGGCCACCATGATGAAACGTGTGTCATGGGAGTTGAAAAACCCGAAGGGGAAAGATGATGACTGGGAATATAACTGACTAAGTAAGAAGAAAATGCATATGAGGGTATGGAAAAGAATGGTGGGCCATTATTAGCCTTGATTTGATCTATCATATGCAAAGAGTCTGTGTTTTTAATAGAAAATAATGGTCAGGATTAAATCACGACTTGATCAGATGGATGTTGTTCGAAGATAGTTTTTAAAAGGGTTTGATAGATAATATTTAATCCTAAATTAATCTAACAGCTGATAAAAATGAAGAGTAAAACCTCCATAGTGAGGATTCGAAGGGAATACTGATCAGACGGTCTAGATGCCACGCGACGACACCAGACGGCTGAGACACGATCTCTGTTTACAGAGTTCGTCCCACATAAAAACAAGAGGGATTATAGGATGGATTTATAATCCTAGAGATCACATATATAACTCAAAAATCCCCACCCTCCTTGTAATTCCATGTACTGTTCTATGCGGGTGCGCTTTTGGACCCACACCTAATGGTGTGCCGCCACACACTATGGCACACTACCACAGAAGACCTTTGCATGAGTGCCTCCACTAGCTCTCATGCACAATTGCATGCCCACTCAAATGATCATTACCAAATGCAGGAACCTTAATATGGCTGGGAAGCCAAGTTTAGACTACCCCACTCCATTGTGAGTGTTGCGAGTTTCCTCCCCAAGCTGTCATGGGATGCCCTAGTGTAGTTTTTTTATTTAAAGTATGAATTCAATTCTATAAAACAAAATTACATATGAAGATGTTTAAAAACAGAGGACATAAATTTATTCTTATAGTTATTCAGAACCTTCAAAACTATTATTCATATTATTTTTCTTAACATTTTAGTTTTAAAAATATCAAAATTCAAAATCTAAAATCAAATATTAATATTTTATAAATGAAATCACATTCTATTATTATATCTTTAATATCCAAAACATTTTTTTTAATTATGAACTTGTTTCTATTCAACCAAGGATGAAAATATTTAAAGGTAAGATTTCAAAACATTTGAAATACATAAATACCTAAATCACTAAATATAGATAAAAAAACGTAAAACAGCCATATTCATTAATTTCCTTTGAACAATGTTTGATTTCAAACACAAAAACATATTTATTTGTACCAAAAACCAAGAAGTAACAAGTCTGTACTTCTCTTAGTATTTTCATTAAAACACAAAGATTAGAATTTCAAATCCATTTTAAACACAAACCATTATCCTTTCAAAAGATAAAGAAGATTTATTTACATAAATAATTAATGATATGACTTTTATGCATACTTAAAACACTTGCTAATCTAAATATACATAAATATATAAAAAATTAACAAGAATACCCATCGTCTATAAGGTCTTATATCAATTATAGTTTAAAAGGTTACATAAAGGAGGAAACAAAATAATTAACATTATGGCCTTATAAGTACATGGTTAGGATGTTACAAATTCAAAAATAATTGTCGAAGATGGTGCTCATCATACACTTAATGTTCAGTTCAGTCTCCATAGCTCTACCTATGATGTTCGTAGTAGAAGAATCGAAGGAAATCCACTATTTTCTAGTGATTTTAATAGTATTTGGGGGTCTCCCACTGATTTATGATCGTATCTTCATAGTCATTATAGGTTGTTTGGATTCTTTTGGCAATGTTGTAATATAATCCCTTCAGTGATTCAATAAATAAAACATTCCTTGATTTTTTTATTCTGAAATAATTATTTGGATAACAAAAATATTAAATGAAGGGAAACAATAAAATATTATTATTAAAATTTAATTAATATTGTGGTTTTACATTATCCCACACTTCAATGAATTTATCCCACACAAATCTATCTTACATTAACCCATCTGCAAACAAAACTAGACTGACATCCCTCCCGAGGTCCCCCTCACAAGGGCCAGCACATCGGATAATCTGCTAATTTCCCCAGGAGGATTCCCAGTTTAGTTTCTAGTTCCTCGACCACATTGGCACATATTCACCATGAGTTCTTAGGACCAAGCCTATGCATAAAGAATTTAGGTTTTCAGAGGAAGGCTTGAGAGGTGTGGAGATCAGATATTTCTAAATGAACATTCTCCTTATAGATCTATCAGACCACATCCTGCCTGAGAGTTTTGATGTCATAGAGCATCACATACATACTAAAACATACGACATGGAACAGATAGGCCGCTCGAATGTCACCCTCCAATGCAGCTTCAGGAAACATTCCCAAGGGTAGGTAGTTCTTGAAAAAGGGGAAAAAAAGAACATACCTTCATGGTACAACCCCATCTACCTATATTCTACAAATTGTTCATTTGTGGTACCGTTATAGATGTAGCTCTCTCATATGTTGGAATGGAGGATATTTTGGATAATTGACGCTCAATAGATTCATTTTTAATACAAGTATAGGATCATAAATGGGTCTTAGTCTTCTAAACATTAATTTCATATTATAGAATCTAATATTTTAGTAGGATGTGATAACATGTTTTTTTTATGAAACCCTCATATTCCATATGAAAATTTTAATTAAAAAGATTAAATCAATAAGGATTGACCATATTAAAAATTTGAGCATGTATTTTATTTAAAATGCTATTGATAAGGGACATATATCTCTCCATTAATGCATGTCCTCATTATTTCATGTGTTTTTATCTCAACAAAGGGGATAAAGTGGTTATTTTAAAATACTATGGATAATGGGAATGTATTCATGATATGATCATAACTATAATTGATGTAATAACAAGTGTCATGAGTGAAAATATTCAAAATAGAGGAAGGTCATTATTGGGAATTTAAATTATAATGAATTAAAGAGTATAAATGAATGAATGAATAAGTTCCACTACTCTAAAAAGTGAAAAGCTAAAATACATGGATTGGTTGTTTCATTGAAAATTGCGAAATTTAATATATATTATATGTAGAAATTATAATTTTATTTTTACATTGATACTAATTTATATTAATTTCTTTGAAAATTGAATATCGGAAACATTATTGCCCTTTGAAATTTATTTTTGAGATTTTATGCTTGAGGAAAATCATGTTTTATGTATGGTAGAATTGATATATCTAATATTTTAATAATTTTTATATGTTTTCAATGATTTAATCCCTAAAATTTTATCAGTTTTTTTTATTTACACAAATTTTTGATTTATGGTTTGTTTTCTGGTAAATGTGAAAATCGCATAATTCATGAATTTAGACAAATTTTAATAACATTTCTATTTCAAAAATAACATTTAAAATATTGATCCAATATAAGTTATTTTTTAATAGTATTCCATGAATTTTTGGATTAAACTTATTAATATGGAATTGTGTCATTTTTGAACATCCAAATTCAGGAATGAATCAATAAATTAGAAAAGAAATTCTGGATGACTGACTGGACCCCACCTCCATAAATATAGAATAACTCAGTCAAAAGTACTCCATGATAGATGATTCCAGATAGAATTGAAATATAATCAATGTCACATCTTACCATTGATTATAATGGATATATTTCTTCATCTATCTTTATATTGGATGCTTAAAATGGAAGAAAATTTATGAAATATTATTCAAGAATATATTTTTTGAATTAATGGGCCATGTATTTTTCTACACCAGAAGGATGAAGCAGAATTTTTGGGTTGATTGATAAATATAATTGGGAACAAATTTTTAGAATACCACTCTTATGGATTCATAAATTATTTGGGTCTACCAAGAAAATTGTTTTTGAGAAATGATTTTAGTGAGAAAATTTCACTCAATATATTATTAAAATATATCCTCTCTCCTTCTAAAAATATTGGAAACTCTGTGTTTCCATTTTATTTTTTTAGTTCATATTCCATTTAATAGTATTATAAAGTTTTAATGTATTTTTCTCTTTGTCTTCATCTAATTCACTTATTTTCATATTTTTTATTTCAACCCTATTCTTCTCCGCTAGGATCTATTATAATCATGATCATGGGTAACTAACTCAAGGAATTTCCCTAGAGATGAATACTGTGTTAAACCAAATTCATTGAAAATATCATTTTTAATGTTTTTTATTTTCTTAGAGATTGGTCAAGGGGGTATTATTGGGTATGGCACATTTGTTTCTCCACATGGAACTCGAGGAATAACTTTTCTTCTATAATATTTTCCATGACCGTGGTGGTGGATGTATGGTATCTAAGTGATCATTGAGTGAAAAATATATAAAATAAATAAGTATAAGTGTATATTAATTCATAAATTATAGAATTTTCATTACGTAAATATGAAACTAATTAAGTGATGATGAAGTTTAACTCTGGATGTTCTACTTGGGGGATCTCCTTTCTATTTAACATCATTCCGTCTGCATCCATTCTGTTTTCATTACACACATATATAAATATTTATTAATACTTATTTCATAATTAAAACAAACTCCATTATATTATTTTTATAAATGTTAAAATATAAATAATGACAATATAAATTCAGTGTCGTAGGAGATGCCTCATTGAGACTATCACTTGGTGTGCACTATATTTCCTGCATTGGTAAATAAAATATTGGCCATGGATTTACAAAAAAAAACCTCATCAATCAATACCCATGAAAGAATTTCTAACCCATGAAGATTGAAAACACCCTTATCGGAATTTTTATGGCCTGGCTAGGTATCTATTTGAATTGAATCTTGTTAATATTCATGAAAAATTAATATTGGAGACGGTTTTCCATTTTATTAGGTCTTGAAATTTGGGTAATGTATGGATATATGAGAGTTAGGGTAATCAAGTCATTAGTTTTTGGTTGTGAGTGGGGTGTCTAGAAAACACACCCATTAATAGACCTTGGGACACAAAGGGATATTAGGGAAATTTTTTTGACACCTCTATTAGCTGTAATGCATGGGCGGCAAAATTGGCATGGGAACTATGGTTGGGTGGAGTAGTTTTAGTTTTGATAAAAAAAATTGTTTTTGAAAATGTTTTATTATGATATTCATATGGTTCCTAGTGGTGTGATTTATTTAGGATTATCCATTTTTTTTATTTGTGTATAATCATGCCCTTATGGAAACCTCATGTGATGACACATGAAGAGTCCATTGAAAATTCTCCATTGGATAACCAAAAAATTGATCTGAGACTCATATTTTTTGTGGTTTGTCCTATTTGGGAAATATATTAGATGGTTTGATCATATCCTACTCAGTCTAGTGATGTTGAATCAGGTCCTAATAAGGATCATTATAAGGATTTACTCAATAACAATCCCCATTACATCATGGAAATCATTGAACACTAAGAAGATGAAAATTGTGTAGATAAATTTGAAGGGATTTGTGGTTCCTTGGAACTCATGAAGTCATTAATGTAAATGGAGATGTTCTTATGTAAGAGGGCCCAAGTCACATGTTATAGGAGTCTATGGATTAGGTTGGGAAATATGAGAATATGCTAAGGAATGGTTTTAAGTGATATTTTCCAACTAGGATATGAGTATCATTGAGTGGGGTAGGGTAATATAAGTGATATATTTTTCGTTTATGTTTCATTACATTTGAATCAACCATCACCACTTTTTAAATATTTCATTTCCAACTAAAAACATAAAAAACAAACATCCATAGAAACAAAATAATTTATATTGTTCACTACTCAATAACAATAGCTACATCCTTGGTATGATTTGGAAGCAATCCAATACTACAGAATCCAAAAAATACAATCCTTTTGTGTGGAATAGAACAAGCATGATATGCCCTTACATTTTTGTATAAATATGATCAATACAATAGCACATGCGTTTGAATGATCAATGCATTATGTAATAAATATTTTGTAGAAAACATGTGATGATGCTTCTTGATCAAATTTCACATATATAAATTTAAAAAAATCGTCACTTCTTTAACTAATAGCAAGCAAGACCTTACCTCAACTTCGTAGTGATACTCAGTATGATTCCCTTATTTGATTATTTAGTCTTATTACTCAATACAAAAATAATAAAATGTCATAAAAATGATAAAAATAATCCTTAATTGCTTCTTCTTAATTCCATAAATACCAATCCAATTACAAGAGTAGATTATGGAAAATAAGAATATGATATTTTCTCTTCTCCTTTTTTATTATGTCTTGAATCCATCCTTAGATAACTGAGATTCAAAAAAATCTGTTCTTTACAAAATTATTGTGCTCCACCAACTTTCATCAATTGTATAAATGAATTATAATGTAAAAAGTACCTCCACTATTTAGAGGCAGTTCCAATGTGGTTTAGTTTGGATTCTAAAAAAAATTCCCGCTCAACCAAATTTCCCAAAATATAAAATTTACATGAATTTCATATTAACCATTGACTTTTTAAATGCATTTAAAATCATCCAAAATAATCCCTTATTATTTCACAGCATTAGATCGATTCATATTTTCTTAAAAAATTCTTGTCTAATTTCGATTTTCATTACGATCTACCTCATTATGATGAAAACAAATGTAAAGTAATTAATTCTGAATTATATTTCATTGCACCAATTGAAAATAATTGAAAAAATCTTATTTAAACAAAATTTTCCCCATGAAAAATGTTTTATATCTCCTTTAAACTCATTAAGAAAGCTTCCAGACCTCCTTCGAAAATAATTTTTAAACTATATAAATAATATTTTTCTTCATCTTTTTTTCGTTTAAATAATATTACATCTGATAATGTTATTTTGTGTTATCCTGAGCCAGGTGAATCAGTCTCTTCTTCACTCTAAAAATGGTTTTGTATCAAGTCTAATTGTATTGATTTAATAAAGAAATATATGAGTAATTCATTTTCCTAAAAAAATGTAAAATAACCAATAAATACTTTAGATTAAAAAAATGGTTCACTACATTGTTGATCAATCATTGAATTTATTTCACTTATTCTTTATTTCCATTCTTCCCCAATATTCCCAATGAAAACCATTCTTCTTATAATTTCCTTTTGAAACCATTAATTTATTTGATAATCAGTTTTAGGATTACTCTGCTGATCTAATGCACATTGTGTTTAATGGAAAAGTGTACACAGTATCTTCATTCCAGTTGTGACTATGATACCAATTGACTATAAACACCCACTAACTTCTATCTTTGAATATTTAAATATTTTTCCATATTGGACTGACTAAATCCATAATCATCATATTTTCATATTTTCAACAATCCTTCCATTCCTTCAAAAAGTGGTGTGTTTGGTGTTCTCAAACCAAATTTCTGAGACTGAAAATCTTTGACTCATGATACTTTCTCCAATCAAAAACATCACAATTTGTATTTTTTATCAAACATTTAATTTAATTTTTATCCCTATCATTATTACCCTTTCTAGGTCATTCACCAACATCTGAGATAGAATTATTGAAACATGTACACCTTTTTTTAGATTCATAATGTTTTTGTTAGACAAGTTCCATCTCATCTTCATTTTCCTTTCATTTCACTTCCATATGTTCATTAAAATTATTATAATTGTAAATGGATTTATTCAAATAATTAATATCGTACAGTAGCTTAAGATTCACATTAGGAAAACTTTCTTGACTAGTTTTTTATGAGTTTTCACTTCTCAAATTACTGACTTATTTATCTTGCCTCAAAATATTTCTAGCACATTCATTCAGTACTTATTTTAGGTGAAATTATATATGAGTTTCTTCTTCTTTATATATTTTTCTTCGGAATTCATCATTGTTAATTGTTGTATTAAATGTATTCTCACTAGTTTTCATAGTAGACATTTCAGATTCAACATTAATATCTTCTTCAATCATCATATTTTGACAAAAAAATATTTTTTTGTATTTTTAGAACTTTCTGTCTTTCCCACTAGAATATAATTTAGCTATATCAACTTGTTTCTTCCACAACATTCTTGGCCTTAATTCTTCATCATCCATATCCTCTCATTTCTATCATCATAGAAAATTAACTATAAATTTCCCAATGGCCCAATATTAAATAAATTTAAAGTGAATTTTTACCTTATACTTTCTAGTATCTATTATAATTTTATTTTAAATAAGGATAAAATATCACCAAGATTTTTTGCATACCTCATTTTCAGAGCCAGATCCAGAAACATCATCTTCCTCATAAACCATTGAATGTTATTTCATGATCCACAATTTTTCCCTTTTATATATTTTTCCCTTCTCATCACATAAGTGATGAGAGTACGATATAAATCTAGAAAAAATAATTATTGAAGATCTATATAATCTAATGAGGAATCTACTAAATCAATCATGTCAGGAATAATTCTTAATATATTATAATAATGGTGGAATTGTCCAGATTCTCACCAATACTTGTGAACATACTAATAATTTCATTTACCCATGTAATGAAGTCACCAACTGATCTGTATTCTATCATCATGAGGTTTTCAAACTTCAATATCATAATTTTCATATTTTCCTTTTTCACATTATTATTGCATTCATAAATGTTTTTCATCTAATACCATTATCATTTGGTAGAATTAACACCTTCCACACTTAAGAATTATTTTTCAAAATGTGATGATAGTTAAAATTTCATATTCCTTTTTTTATTCTCAATAATCATCTTTTCGATATATGTAAGAAGATATTTATCATTAAGAGGAGGTGATACATATTTTTCATCATTAAGAACATAATATACAAGAGATATAATATAGGGAAACACTCTATCATTATAGATATCACAAATAATAATTAATAACATTGTATACTGGAATACCTTTATTATTCACACAATTCATATTCCCCCTTTATACTAATCTGCAATACATTATCATATAATAAATTATGGGAACCTTGGAAGTGATTCCAATTATGATTTCTCAACCAGGACATCAGTATCCCTAATAAGGGGATGGGTAATTAGTGATGTATTTTTATTTTACATTTTCTTACTTTTGAAACAACCTTCACCTCATGTTAAATATTTATTCTCCTACTAAAAAAAATAAACACACATCCATAGGAATATAAAAATTAACAACGTTCACTACTAAAAAATAGTTGCTACTTCCTTGCTATGGCTTGGAATTAATCCAATACACAAAAATCTAATAAACTATCCTTTTTGAGGTATAAAATAATTAGGTTGTTATCTTACACCTTTTTTAGAACTATGTTCAAAATAACAATGCATGTTCTTCACATACCATGAAATTGTGTAATAATAATTTTGTAACAATCTTGTTATGGTTCTGCATGGTCAACTTTCATAGATATAAACATCAACACCACTCTTTACATCCCTGCTGAGCAGTTGGAAATAACTTCCATGAACTTCCTTATGATAATCAATCTGATTACCTTGTCTGATTCTTCAATCCTGTTTTCTAATAAAAAAATAATAATATACCAGAATTTCAAAAAAAAACAATCATAATCTACTTCTTTTTCTGTCCAAATATCCCAGTCTGAATACTGGATCTGATTGTCGAAACACTGAATACGATTTAGTATCTTCTCCATTCTTTCTTATATGCTGAAACCATCCTAAGGAAATATCTATATGAAAATGTCTTATCTCTATAAAATACATGTTCTCCACATTTCCTCTTAAACAATATATCAATGTCAAAAAGTACAGTGTACCATTACTATTTATAGTAAACACAAATGTGGTTCAGGAAAATTTCTAAAAATATTTCCCGCTCAAATAAAATTAACAAAACATAAATTCTCCCCCAATTTTGGATGAATCTTTGACTTCTTCAGGGCTTCTCCAATGAATTAAAAATCTCCTTGAATCTTATCATAACTCTATATCTCTTCAAAAATGCCTAAAAAACACTAGTCTGATTCATATTTTCATTATTATATGTCATATTATGATGAATAAAAATGTAAAATAATATATTCTTCATTATGCTTCTCCTAACCAATTTTAAAAATCAAATCATATTATTAATTCATCATATTCCACTTGACAGCACTTTTTATCTCCTTCAAACTCTTTAAGAAAGAATCAGGACCCTTTTCAACAACACATCTAAAACACTCCAAACAAGATTATTATTTTTATTTTCTCTAGAACAAAAATCCAATATTTGAAAATGATAATCAATATCAGTCTTCACTTTATGAATTATACTCTATTTCACTCATAAAAATAGTGTCATTTGTAGTACGATATTAGTGATTTCGTAAAGACATACTAGAGAAATTATTTCTCTTCAACTAATTGAACATATATATTGAATATATAATCTAGGAGAAAATTTTTTACTACATTTTTGATCAGTCCCTATATTTATTTCAATTATTTTCCTTTCAAATTTCCACAAATATTTCCTTCAAAAATAATTCATCCTTCGAATTTTTTTTACATTTATCAATTAATCAGACGATCGACGTAAGTATTAAACAAATAATCACTAGAACACTTCTTATAATGGACTAGTGTCAGTAGAGACATATTTCCAATTCTAATTATGATACCAATAGAATTTAAGAAACCTCCATATTCTTTCTCCATGTAGACAATTTTTTGGTATTATTGGTCATACTGAAAAAATGAATATTAATATTTTCAAATTTCCAACAAACATTCCCATCCATCAAACAATTATCAGTCGAATGTTCTCACAATAATGACCAAAGAATGATAATCATTGACTTTAGAAACATCATTCATTAACAATTATTATATTTTAATCATGATTTCCTTCATGAAATTATTTACGTTGAATATCGGAATATCATTTTTTGGATTATAATGTAAATTATCGAAACATCCCCTTCCTCTAGAATCTTCATTCATTCTTACAAACCCAAAATATTATTTGCAACACATGTTCTTCCATTTTTTATCATATGTATTTCATCACTATTTTTACAAATTACATACGATTTATGAGATATAAATGATCGGAAATGGATTTTTAGATTTTCAATGATCCCATTTAGACTCGAATCTGCACTACAATCAGATATTATTTTATCATACCCATGGTGAATCTGATGATCCTTTTCTCCTAGGAACCTTCTTCAAAATCCATATTACAGTCTTGATCATTTTTATTCATATTTCATGAATATTATAATGATTCTGATTGTAATAACATAAAATGTGAATTTATTTTTTCTCTTCTTTGTCACTTATGTGATATAAATTTTCATCTTTAACAAAAAAGGGTATATATTTAACGAAAACATCATTATGTTTCCAATAACAACATCCAACCAACATGGTCCTAATATAATGTCCTAATTAATTGAGAAATTTTATCCTAACACTTTGTCTCTCACCAAGACTAAATATATTCTTACCCTTTAGTTGGGGGATTTTTAAGTGACGGAATATTCCAACCACTTTGTTTCAATAGTTCAATTCTCTACTATGTTGGTCAATAATGATAGGTTGACATCCTGACAATTTGAAATATGGATGTGGATGTATAAATGATCTAATTAATTCTAGATTAAATCAAAGACCTATATTGAGGTGTTTAATTGGTACTTAATAAGTGAAATCAACTAGGTAGGTATATTAGGTCGAACTAAGTTCATTCCAATGCATGTTAAATGTCTATTTAGATCATTGAACAATATGAGGAAGTAGTAGTAGTATGTGAAATAGTTTCTAGTGTCTCTAGATATACACCTTCAACACCTTCATTAGTAGTTGTAGGTGTAGGTAATGTTATGTGTTGTCACCATGGAAGGCTTGATCACATGTGATCCACATGATATATCCCTCATATGGAATGCCGCCTTGTTGAATTCATTGGAAGTCTGTAATGGCTGGGTAGAAAATCATTTCCTTCTCAGAGTGATGAAACTTCTTCCACAACTAGAGGAACTGCAACTCAATATGATGCTTGATGGAAAATAGATTTCGTCATTGATGGAAATGGTGGGATGGAGAGATATACATATGGGTAGAGTTATCTTTAATAAAATACAAGTTTCAGCAGACAACCATAGGATTTGACATATATAATGAAGTTTCATGATATGGATAAGGTATCAATAAAATCTGACATGCACCCGATGATAGTCTGAGGTACTATTCTTTTTCAATCATCTATACTAATTTCATTGTTTGGTATAGGTTCTTTGTGATCTTTTATATAAATTCACAATATGGATTTACTCAAACTCTATATAAAGGTTAGGGAATATACAGTGGAGTTTGTTACACCAGTTAGATATAGGATTGATTAGGGTTTTCAATGGTTGTAGTGTATTGTCTCATTTTCAAAAATTGTGATAAAATGGAATCTTCTTTTCATGGATATGAATATTTTTGACATGATACCAGGTTTGGTTTGGATGGTGTTCTTTAAGGCCCACATTGAAAGATACTATCAATACCTAGTTCTTAAAACCCTCTATGGGATCACTCGTGTTTTTGAATGGAGAATGTGATTAATTACTTCGATGAACATGACCTCCATTTCTAGTGTCAGGTATATATTCAATTTAGGTAGACACCTCTAGTAAGAGGTTTAAATGGTAGGTACATATATTAGGATTCCTCACATGGTTAATGAGTTGATTGATGTTTTTGTAGATTGTTTCCTAGGCATACCACTAGAATATGTTGTGGATTTCACTATTTCATTAGTGTCAGGGACAAAACTGATACCCCTTTATTCATATTGTATGGCCCTGGTTGAGTTGATGGATTTAAATATTAAACTAGATTATTTGGATTCCCAAGGTTTCACTCATCTGACTGTCTCTTGATGGGAAAATCTATTTTTTTATCTAAAAGGCAGATGGATCCCATTGGATATGTATAGAATCTTAGAAGAAGAATTGATTTAAGGTTATGAAAAAATACCTATTTCCCTGTATTCACTACGGGAAAAATGGGTATTTGCAACGGGTTATTTGCGACGGGGGTATTTACCCGTCGCAAATAAATAGGCTTTTGCGACGGGATTGCTTTCCCCGTCGCAAATAGTTTTCCCGCGATGCGCGCCAAATCGCGGGAAAACTATTTGCGACGGGAAAATATTCCCGTCGCAAATAACCGGCGGCGGTAATAGGTATTTGCGACGGGAAAGTATTCCCGTCGCTAATAGTGTGTTATTTGCGACGGGACCCGTCGCAAATAATCTAATCTATAAATACCCCCATCCGTTTTTTTTCAAATCATTCTCATTCTCTACCTTCTCCTGCTCTCAAACTTCTGTTTCTAAAGTTGAGTTTTTTTTCAGTTTAATTTTTTCTTCGGAGCTGATATTAAAGTTTTGAAGAACGATCAGAGCAGATCAATTTTCAAGGTATTTATGTTCATTTTAATTTAATATTTATTTTTAATTTTTATTAGTTTCAATTATTCTTAATTAGTTGTAATTTAATTATGTTTACATTGTTTTCTTACTTAATAAATTTAAATTATTAGTATTGATCATAGTTAATGGTAATTAGGAATAATTAGTAATAATTTTTAATAATTAAGAATAAATATTAATAATTAGTAATAAATACCAATAATTAGGAATAATAACATTATTACAATATTAGTATATTTTATTATTAATATTAAAATAATATAATTTTTTATATATATACAATTCTCTTTTCATCTGTGTGTTTACTGTCTTCACATGTATTATTTGTATGTGGAGATAGAAAACGCACAGATGAAAGGAGAATTGTATATAAATCAGAAAATTATATTATTTTAATATTAATAATAAAATATACTAATAATGTTATTATTTGTAATTATTGGTAATTATTCCTAATTATTGGTAATTATTCATTTAATTGTTAATAATTAGGAACAATTATCAATAATTATCAATAATTAAGAATATTTAGTAATAATTAGTAATAATTACCAATAATTAGTAATAATTAGTAATAATTATCAATAATTAGTAATAATTAGTAATAATTAGTAATAATTACCAATAAGTATTAATAATTATCTATAATTTGTAATAATTAACAATAATTAACAATAATTAGTAATAATTAGTAATAATTACCAATAATTACCAATAATTACCAATAATTAGTAATAATTAGTAATAATTACCAATAATTGCCAATAATTACCAATCATTACCAATAATTAGGAATAATTAGGAATAATTAGGAATAATTAGAAATAATTAGGAATAATTAGGAATAATTAGGAATAATTAGGAATAATTAGGAATAATTACGAATAATTAGGAATAATTAGGAATAATTAGGAATAATTAGGAATAATTAGGAATAATTACCAATAATTAGGAATAATTACCAATAATTACCAATAATTACCAATAATTACCAATAATTACCAATAATTACCAATAATTACCAATAATTACCAATAATTACCAATAATTACCAATAATTACCAATAATTTGCAAAAATTACCAATAATTTGCAATAATTAGTAATAATTAGTAATAAATACCTAAAATTAGGAAAAATTAGGAAAAATTAGGAAAAATTAAGAAAAATTCTCAATAATTAGTAATAATTACCAATAATTAGTATTAATTACCAATAATTAGTAATAATTACCTATAATTAGTATTAATTACCAATAATTAGTAATAATTACCAATAATTAACAATAATTAGTAATAATTACCAATAATTACCAATATTTAGTAATAATTAACAATAATTGCCAATAATTACCAATAATTGCCAATAATTAACAATAATTGCCAATAATTACTAATAATTAGTAATAATTACTAATAATTAGTAATAATTACCAATAATTAGTAATAATTACGAATAATTAGTAATAATTACGAATAATTACAAATAATTAGTAATAATTACGAATAATTAGTAATAATTACCAATAATTAGTAATAATTACCAATAATTAGTAATAATTACCAATAATTAGTAATAATTACCAATAATTATCAATAATTACTAATAATTATCAATAATTACTAATAATTATCAATAATTACTAATAATTAGTAATAATTACTAATAATTAGTAATAATTAATAATAATTAGCAATAATTAATAATAATTAGCAATAATTCGTAATAATTAGCAATAATTACTAATAATTAGCAATAATTACTAATAATTAGTAATAATTAGGAATAATTAGTAATAATTAGGAATAATTAGTAATAATTAACAATAATTAGTAATAATTAGTATTAATTAGTAATAATTAGTATTAATTAGTAATAATTAGTAATAATTAGTAATAATTAGTAATAATTAGTATTAATTAGTAATAATTAGGAATAATTAGTAATAATTACCAATAATTAGTAATAATTATTATTAATTACCAATAATTAGTATTAATTACCAATAATTAGTATTAATTACCAATAATTAGTAATAATTACCAATAATTAGTAATAAATACCAATAATTAGTAATAATTACCAATAATTAGTAATAATTACCAATAATTAGTATTAATTACCAATAATTAGTATTAATTACCAATAATTAGTATTAATTACCAATAATTAGGATTAATTACCAATAATTAGTAATAATTACCTATAATTACCAATAATTACCAATATTTACCAATATTTACCAATAATTAGTAATAATTAGTAATAATTAGCAATAATTAGTAATAATTAGCAATAATTACTAATAATTAGCAATAATTACTAATAATTAGCAATAATTAGTAATAATTAGAAATAATTAGTAATAATTAGGAATAATTAGTAATAATTAGGAATAATTAGTAATAATTAGGAATAATTAACAATAATTAGGAATAATTAGTAATAATTAGGAATAATTAGTAATAATTACCAATAATTAGTAATAATTATTATTAATTACCAATAATTAGTACTAATTACCAATAATTAGTATTAATTACCAATAATTTGTATTAATTACCAATAATTAGTATTAATTACCAATAATTAGTATTAATTACCAATAATTAGTATTAATTACCAATAATTAGTATTAATTACCAATAATTAGTATTAATTACCAATAATCACCGATAATTACCAATAATCACCGATAATTACCAATAATCACCAATATTCACCAATATTCACCAATATTCACCAATAGTTTCCAATATTTTCCAATAATTACCAATAATTACAAATATTTACCAATAATTACCAATATTTACCAATAATTACCAATATTTACCAATAATTATGAATAACTACCAATAATTTGGAATAACTACCAATAATTTGGAATAATTACCAATAATTTGGAATAATTACCAATAATTTGGAATAAATACCAATAATTTGAAATAATTACCAATAATTAGGAATAATTACCTTATTACATTATTTGTATATTTTATTATTAATATTAAAATAATATAATTTTCTATATTATATACAATTCTCTTTTCTTCTGTGTTTTTTCTGTCTCCACATGTAATATTGGCATTCTTTTTCAAAATTATCAACCTACTCGCCAATGGAGAGGTGAAAGTGAATGCCAATATTACATGTGGAGACAGAATGTGAAACACACAGATGAAAGGAGAATTGTATATAATATAGAAAATTATATTATTTTAATATTAATAATAAAATATACTAATAATGTAATGATGTTATGATTATATAGTTAATATTTATGAAAAAAATTATATTAGTATTATTAAAAAAATTAAAAAATCAATATAATATTAAAATTATCAATATTTGTAACAGGTTTTGCTTTATTCTCAATATATTTAATCCTTGCTTGTGTTTTTTCTAACAAATTATTCAAAACCAGTAATGCTTTTATATTTTATAGAAAAATATGGATCAACGAGGTCGTCAACAGTCATTATTAGATGACCGCATATGGATAAATCAACGTAGAAATCCAAATTGTTCTGGTTTAAATCCAGTATATATAGAGGGTGTGGAGATTTTTTTATCATTTGCGGCATCAAATCCAGAATTTGTTTCAGAAGGAAAGATAAAATTCCCTTGTAGAAAATGTGCATTGAGAACGTTTGACACGTTTGACAAAGTGGGGGAACATCTCTTGCGTTTTGGTTTTCAAGCAGATTATGTTTTTTGGTATCAACATGGTGAACGCAGTTCCAGAGCAGGTGATACCAACTTGATTCCGGATCCATCCCAGTTTCAAGATTTAGTACATGATGTTGCAGGTTCATCTGTTCAACATACAGAAACTCCGGCTGATATAGCTTCAAATCCTGAGTTGGGACCGTCTGAATATTATGAGTTGTTGAAGTCTGCTGAGGATGCATTATATCCTGGCTGCAAGATGAGAAAATTAGAAGCAGTTGCAAAATTTATGGCTATCAAATCAGATAACGGAATGTCAAACACCTGTTTTGACCAGATATTTTCTTTGCTGAAAACACGGTTACCCGAAGGAAATGTTTTACCTGCAAATTACTATGAAAGTAAGAGGTTGGTTCGAAATTTGGGACTTACTTTTCAGAAGATTCATGCATGTTCAAATGACTGCATTTTATATTCTGGGGAAAATGAGTCGTTGGATAGTTGTCCCACATGTGGGCAACTGAGATATAAAGAAGGACAACACGGGAAGTCTGGTTTGATTCCTGTAAAACAGTTGAGATATTTTCCGCTTACATCCAGACTTCAGCGTTTATTCATGTCTAAGAATACAGCGACAATGATGTCATGGAATAAAGAGAATATTTCAACCGATAAAAGCTTGAATCATCCAGCCGATGGTGATTCATGGAAACATTTTGATAGAGTGCATCCATCCTTTGCTTTAGAAGCTAGAAATGTTCGACTAGGCCTTTCCACTGATGGTTTCTGTCCGTTTGGATCTTATGGTAGTCAATATTCATGTTGGCCTGTTTTTTTAACTCCGTAAAATTTACCTCCATGGATGTTGATGAAGGAGCCATATATCTTTTTGACTTTACTAATTCCAGGACATCCGAAGAAAAATATTGATGTTTATTTGAAGCCATTGATTGATGAATTAAATTTGTTGTGGAGTACTGGTGTCAGTACATATGATGTTGCAACGAAACAGAATTTCATACTGAGAGCAGCATTGATGTGGACAATAAGTGACTTCCCGGCTTATGGGATGTTATCTGGCTGGAGTACACATGGTCAGAAATCATGTCCTTACTGTATGGGAGAGAACAAAGCATTTATGCTCATTCATGGAAAGAAACCTTGTTATTTTGACTGTCATCGCAGATTTCTCCCAGCTGATCATCCTTTTCGCAGAAACAGATCTCATTTCAGAAAAGGAACACCTGAAAGGGATGGACCTCCAAAAATGCTATCAGGTTCAGAATTAAAATCGGTTGTATTTTCATTACCTCCCATCACTTTTGGTCCCACAATAAACCAACAGAAAATTTCCGGTTTTGGGAAAGAACACAATTGGATTAAGCGTAGCATATTTTGGGGTTTTCCATATTGGTCTGATTTGTTGGTCTGACACATGTTAGATGTCATGCATATTGAGAAGAACTGTTTTGATAATTTGTTTCATACAGTTTTGGATACGCCAGGAAAGAGCAAAGACAATGTAAATGCACGTTTAGATCTTTCCCAAATTTGCAGGCATCCAGAATTGGAACTCTTTGAGAATGTCAGAACAGAAAGGTTACTGAAACCAAAAGCAGCTAATACACTGTCTAAAGAAAACCGTTTATTATTTTGTCAGTGGATTGCAGATTTGAGACTTCCAGATGGATGTGCTTCCAATTTGGGTAGATGTGTAAAGAATGGTCATATTACTGGATTAAAAATTCATGATTGTCATGTTATAATGGAGAAACTTCTACCCATTGGATTAAGAGGTCTGTTGAATTCTGTGATTTGGGATTCCATAACAGACATGTCTCATTTTTTTAGGGAAATTTGTGCGGCTACGACAGATTATGATGCTCTAGGAAAACTTGAAAAATATGTTGTTGTAATTATATGTAAACTGGAAAAAATATTTCCGTCGTCTTTCTTCGACTCAATGGAACATTTGATGTTACATTTTCCATATGAAGCCAAATGTGGAGGTCTGGTACAGTTTCGATGGATGTACCCATTTGAAAGATGCATGCAAAAATTGAAAAGAAAAGTACGCAACAAAGCATCTGTTGAAGGATCTATTGCAGAAGCTTATTTGCAAGAGGAAATATCTTTTTTCTGCTCCCATTATTTTGAATCTGAGTATCCTTCAAAACACAACCGAATGGGATGGAATGAGAGGAATATTGATGAAATCGACAATCAATTATCTGTTTTCAACCAGTCAGAGCTTGGTTTTGGTGGAGTTTCTGAACGCTGGCTTTCAGATGATGAACATCATAGAGCTCATACGTATGTTCTGCTCAACTGTGAAGAGATGACATCAGTTGTACTGTAAGTGTTTATATCACTTATTCTATCATTTATGTTACAATAAATAACTTTGGTTTTTATAGGTTGTATGATAATCATATCAAGAAACAAATTCCACAAATTACAGCAGCTGCTCTCGAAGAACGTCGACTGAAAAATTTCTCTCAGTGGTTTCAAAAACTGGTAACATAAATTCTTTATCTTTTAGCAACTCATTCAATGTATAGTTTACTATATTGATAATTACTTCACAAATTTTCAGGTGTCTCGACATGCTGATAAAATTGACAAACGGCTGTGTGTATTGAGTAACCCACCTTCCAAACTAGTTAAAACTTATAATGCATATGTGGTGAATGGATTTCGATTCCACACACATGCATATGGGGAATCGAAAAAAACAATGAACAGTGGAGTTAGCTTGAGAGGATCTCATCATCGAGAAAATGAAGTTGACTTTTATGGCATACTTGATGAATGTAACACCCCAAGCTTCCACGGTACGTTTCCCTTCGAATAATGCGATAGCGTGTGTTGTACGCAACCTCGAGTTCTAACACACACCACAACTAATTAAACTAGCTGTTGTGAATAGTAATACCTACTTTTTGAAATCATATATATTTTATATTTCAAAATGGATTTCATTTTTGGATTCGGAATATCGAAATTAGCCTAGGGTGAAATTTTGGTACTTTTCGGATAACTTTTATATTTTGATGAATAGTGAAAATTACTAAATTTTAATTAAAAACAACTTTTTTAATCAAAATAATTAATAGTGATAAATTGTGAATTTGAGTGGTTTTAAAGTATATTTAGAATATATTTTTACCATTTAATATAATGTTGGTCATTGGACATAATTTTACAATTAAACCGAACATAAACAAGTGTCAATCTTTTGATAGTTATTACCTCTTAAAAACACGCTTTTTGTTTTGACAGCGGGAATTAATTTTAAATTAATTTCTGACACTTCTGTGTTTTGAATTTAGAAAAATGGATTACATATTTGGAATCAGGATTTCCAAATTGTGTAAATAGGTAACTTTTATTTTTAGACATTTTGAATAATTACTGTGGTAAATATTTTATTTACCATGGTTAAGGGTAAATCCGGTAAATAAGGGTTAAAAAAATAATATTATAATAATACAAAATTACCCTAAAACGTGTCCTAACCTTATTGGTGGACACATACCAGACCATGAGCATCCTTGGGTCAATTTGGAGACCCCTTGGAGCCACTTGTATGTGGTAGGGACACTTTATATTAATAAAGTTAAAATAAAAATAAAAATGGCATAAGCTTACATCTTTTAGAAGAACAATTTTTACATAGGGTTATACATGTTGGATTTTCGATTATAAATATTCATTAGAAAGCTAAACAGATTTCCTACATAATGATATTTTATTTATAATTTTTAGACATCAAATAATTTAAATTATTAATGACACAATAATGATGCAATGTTTACCTCATTAATAAATCATTTAAATAAATAAGATTATAATGATTAAAATATTATCTAAAACCTGACCAATTCTTATTGGTTGATGTTATTTAGAATATTAGTCATCTTATCTTCGACCTGAATGATTTTTGGACCATTATAAACTGAATATAATTATATTATAAAGTAATACTTTCACTCTTTCCTAAAGAGCCCCTCTTCTCCCTTATAAAAGGAGACCACTTCTACTCATTCCTCACACCTCTCAAGCCACTTGGCTCGTCCAAACTCTGCCCAACTAAGCTCCCCACATCCCTCTCCTCCTCCTTGAAGCTTCCCCTTAGGCAGAAATCATTTCAAGAAGTCCTTTGGTTCCAACCAAAGTGAGTTACCTAAATTAAAGGTAACGTTTTCTCTTAAATTATTTTTATTTATTTTGCTTCTCCAACCCCCAAACTCTTTTTATTTCCTTTCTTTTGTAACAACACCAGTATCCACAATATACTAGGATGTTGTTATAAGAAGGATTCAAACTACACATACACAAAACTCCATCTAATGGATGATGAACATAATGTTTCTGTGGATGGCAAACTAACGCCTCACAAAACGATGATTGTTCAAATACATCTTACCGCCTCTCATGGTGGCCATTATGATGGAACTGTAATTAAATATGATATTAATGATATATATTCTATATATAAGCTTCTGTAATTCCATTTTATTTCATATCATTATTCGTTTCATGTTGTATATACATACGATAATTTCATTTGAGGAAGTGCGGACTACCGCCCCCTTAAAATGATATGACTCGTTCATACCACACATGGAACGTATAAAGGATGGTGTTAATGAACTTAAGTAACATATATAAAATATTATATTATACTGGAATAATAATAATACCTATGTATCATTTGGATTCAATACTTTTAAAATGAAAAATTAAATGGAAGTAGCGTTCGTGCGTACGTACGGACTACCGTCTCCACGAACGCGATGAGATTCATTGTCCATCATATCCATTCAAGTATAATTATAATTTGATGATTTAAAAATAGTATCTAAGGACTTTATATCATTCTGGATATGAATAATATACATCCCATTAATAACGAATATGGCTCACATAACAAAGAATATAAAGTAAAATGAACCCGTTAACACCTGAAATGACGATAATTCTAAGATATTATTAACAAATCAATGTTAAAAGATCATATATGATATCATATTAAAGTAACTAATTCTTGTATTATTCAATAACAATTATTTCACCATTATACAGGAGGTAAACCTACCATCGACCAAGGAAAAAGTACAAAGTAAGGGATTCTCTTATCTCACTTTCAATTCCGTGAGATTTCCATTGTTCGCTACTAAATTATTGAAAGTGGTGTATTGTGTACTTCCATTTGATATATATTATCATGATTCACTTTATATTCATGTTATTCTGTAAATCATTTGGTGTTTATTAACTTTTGGCCATGCGACTCAGATGATTAACGTGGTAAGGGGTTTCTTGTCTAACTTTTAATTCCGTGAGAATTCCATTGATCACCACTTAATTATTGCATGTGGTGTATGTGTACTACCCATGATTGTATTCATTGTGTAATATACTTTATTTTATGGGTATTTACATCATCATGGTATGATCTTTCTTTCATGGGTGTTTGTTTCTTAAGTTACCTAATCAATAAGGGAATTTGAGATTTCAATTTCCACTCATTTGGCTTTACGCATATTTCATTGATTATATTACCCCAAGATTATGTGTGGAATCACTATTCATTTTATTATGTCATAATTTTCACTCCCCTTCCTGTGGATATAAGTTTGATACACATAATCACTCCATTGATAATTCTCAATTCATTGATATGAATTCGATAAGAGTAATTTTAACTCATTCTCCATTTGTTGAGTTAAACATCCAATTCGTTGGTATTGTTTTTACAAGAATATGTGTGAATATCCTTTGATTGATTTACACTGAATATCCAATCATATTTAGTGTATTTATATTTGTCACACATAATTATGTCGTTGATTTATCCTTAACCTAAGGATACAACCTTTATGAGAGATTTCATCTCAATTTACATTCCATTGAGACTTCTTTGATGATATACACCAAATCACTTTTATGTGGTGTATATAATGTACTTTGACATAGTATATCATGAATTCCTTTATTCTCATGATATTACAAAGTTTTCATTACCTCAATTATTTGTATTCAAGTGTCTCTTTTGGTTAGAATCTCTAACTAAAATACCATTTTTAAATGTTTTAAAGACTTATTCTTCTAAATCTTGCTCATTAATGTCCATGTTTTAAAAATGGTTTTAAGGATTTATTTATATGGACATTAAAGTTTTAAAATTAAAACTCCTTTTAAAAGTTTCAAAGTGGTATGGGACACTTTGATTCAAAAATCTATTTTTAAATGGCTTCTTGACAAATAGTGTGACTTTTAAATGATTTCAAGAAAAGGGGGATATTTCCCTCAAATAGTTTTGATGATTATTTTCATCTATGTCAACATCCTTCATTATTCATGATTGAGGTTAATGTGATACAATACAATCTTCCATATTGTATCAAATGAGTTATGTTTGACTGTGGATGTTCTATTTTTATACCATTCATGGTTTGTGGTTAAAGTATTGACATTTCGTATGCTAGTTTTAATACGAATGTTTATTTTATGCTTAAACCTATTCATATGAGGAATGCATTGGACTTAATAAGTGACAGGTGGAGCCCGCTATAGCTCCTCGATGCATCGGTAGGTCTCATGAGACAAACTAGTGTCTTGGCAAAAGGCCTTGGCAAAATCTTATTTGTAGTCTTGGCACGAGGCCTTGGCTATGTGGTTATGATAGTCTGGCATTATGCATTCCATCATTATGAAAGTGGTTATTGATATTGCATGTGATCATTCGACTAGTAGAATATCCATGTGAGTAATTAAATGGCATTATCTCATTTTACTTTTTCCATACTATGTTGAAGTTCAAATTTAAAAGGCTTTTGTTTTAGTTATAGATTGCCTTAAGTGTTTATGCTTATTTATGAAAGCTTCTGCTATAATGTTATCCTTACTGAGCATCCGAGCTCACCCCTTTCAATGTTTTATTTTTCCCAGGATTATGAAGAAGTAATTTATGAATGACCTGCAGGGATAGTATGAGGGGATATGAAGACAAGATGTTTTTTTTTATGATGTAATGTAAAAATTTATGGATGTATCTAGTTATTCCAAGGCTACAAAACCAATCGGTCTTTCGAGACTTGATCTTTCTTGTGATCATGCCAATGTTATGTAATTAATGCACCGACTCTGGGTAACTGGGGTCGGTGCGTTACAGTTGGTATCAGAGGAGGTTTAGTACAAACCTTGGTAGCTAGATTTAGATAAACTCTGATTAGAGCACGTAGACCTAAGATGAACTTTGAGGATTAGTATAAAAGAACATCCTAGAATTTTGGTATTGTAGAGATTTTGTGAGTTTTCCGAGCAATACATCCCTGTCTGGATACGAGCAGGTAGAGGCGGCTCTGGCACAGATGTACCTAGGGGTAAAACCCGAAAACACCGCTTTGAGCTAGACTCGAACGGGAACTGGTGCACGACAACGGGCCTTGCTGCACTCTTGGTTACGACACTCCCGGGGGATATGCTTAGGATAATTTACATTTTCTTTACAAACCAATTTAAGTAATATATACGTAAGATGAGAGTAAATGACCTTGGTTAATCCTAATATGTTTCAAATTGAGAATATGGTGACATTTTAATCTTTAAATGATTTTACGACTACTATTACTCACACAATGCTTTCTGGTTTTAGTCAATGGCTGGATTCCAAGGAAGTCATAGTGACTTTGAGAATGATGTACAAGGTGGGAACGGTGGTGGCAATGAGCAACAAAATGGAATGTTGATAGGCGTAAAAGATATCGTCTTTATGCCAAATCAGTTTTCCAAAAATATGATCAACAACATATATATTAACCAACTCCCAGACTCAACAAGGAAGAGAAAGGTGATAAATGATAAGAGCTCCAGCAATGGAGACCATGGAGAAAAGAACCCTCAATTTTCATCATGCAGGAAATGTGGAAAGAGACACCCAGGAAAGTGTCTCAATGGGACAACGAAATGTTTTACGTGCGGGAAGGAAGGACATAAAGTGAAGAATTGCCGAAGAAAAATGAAGAGTACTATGGAAGAAGATAAAAATGGTCCCAAGAGTCCATTTACAGTCATTTGCCGTAAATGTAGGGGACCTGGCCATTACCCGAGTGAATGTCCTATTCTATAGGATATTTTCTTGGTCAAAGAAGAAGCTATGTGGAAATAAATGGTTGGAGAAAAATTAGCACTACTTGTTGATGGGTTTACATTGGAATAATTTTCTCTTGTATTTGTAACCCCGCAGTTTGCCATGTGAGAATGATATTTGAGGAAGAATTGTATCTTCTCTTGTGGATATAGGTATAAATAACCATTTGGTTTTATATGATCATTGGGGTTTCAGAAAATGATAAGTTATTATAATTTGGGATGAAAATTCAAAGTATGATATAACATTTATGGTTAAATTATGTTATTTTGAGGAATTTATCTCATTTTGGTAATATTATAAAATATAGTTTTTGAAAAAGGACAACACATAGACCGTGTGACAACCCGTCGCGTCGGACAAAGCTGTGAGAATCGAACCCACAACCAAAGTGCGATTGGGATTTATCGCCTACCACTGGACTACGTGAAGTCCCTGGTTAGTGTGACTATTTTTTTTGTTAAATGATTTTAGTGATCAATAATAAGATGATTTGGGATCTTATGTCTTATCAAATGAATACCCTTGGTATAGGAAAATGATTTGGTGATTAAGTGATAAATGTTATTTTGGAAGATGTTCGCTTTGTTGGGAACACTATATGCCCAAGGAAAATAGAATACAATGGGGTTTCATTTGTAGAGTAATGGTGGATTTTTATCTACGTTTTTATTGTTGATTTATAGTGATTTGGGTTATTTATGGAAATGATTAACCTATAATAGAGAATATGTGATAATGTTAATTACTTTTAAGTATGTGAATTTAAGAGTATTTGATGTCATTTGGAGATACAATGTAACATGGGAGACTACATAATCAAATTCTTCTATGTTTTGGGTTTCAATATTAGTTTGGATTATATTAAAGGATTTTAAGGACAATTGGTTATTGAATGGTATCTATTTAACTTTGGGGTATTGTTGGTTTAATTTTAGAAATTAAGATTAGTGCATATTTATCTCAATGAATATCCTTTTGGGGGATCATTATATCATTCACTAACCATTTTGGTTTTGATTAATCTTCAAAGACAATGTAAATATATAGTTTATCCTGCATGGATCATGTGATTCTATAGAAGTTTATTCTAGCTCTTCCAGTGTGACCAAGTCTTCTTGAATACTCATCGTTTAAAAAAAAATTGAGTTAGTGGTGGAAATTTATTAAAAAATGAAAATCTACTTAAAATGTAAGTGTATCTCATAATGTTCTTAGTCAATATCATAAATGAATTCCTCTTCCTTATGTAATGTAACTTAAAAAAATGTTGTCTGTTTACTTTCCTACTAGGATACTAATGGTCGTTTGTCCCAACACAAGTTTGTGGTTTTCTCATTGTTAACTTTCTCCTGATCATGATTTCTATCCCTCTCCATCAGAACTTGACACTTAGTTTATCACCCATATCCATGTTTTCTTACATGGAATCCTAGTATGGGTTATCTTGGATGACCCTTATACCTCTCTTTCTTTCTTTTAAAGTGATAGTTTTATTGACTATTTTTCCGATGTGAGACTTTCCATTATATTCCCAAGCAAAATTTTAAAAATTGCGAGGACGCAATTTATTGAAGGAGGGGAGAATGTAACACCCCAAGCTTCCACGGTACGTTTCCCTTCGAATAATGCGATAGCGTGTGTTGTACGCAACCTCGAGTTCTAACACACACCACAACTAATTAAACTAGCCGTTGTGAATAGTAATACCTACTTTTTGAAATCATATATATTTTATATTTCAAAATGGATTTCATTTTTGGATTCGGAATATCGAAATTAGCCTAGGGTGAAATTTTGGTACTTTTCGGATAACTTTTATATTTTGATGAATAGTGAAAATTACTAAATTTTAATTAAAAACAACTTTTTTAATCAAAATAATTAATAGTGATAAATTGTGAATTTGAGTGGTTTTAAAGTATATTTAGAATATATTTTTACCATTTAATATAATTTTGGTAATTGGACATAATTTTACAATTAAACCGAACATAAACAAGTGTCAATCTTTTGATAGTTATTACCTCTTAAAAACACGCTTTTTGTTTTGACAGCGGGAATTAATTTTAAATTAATTTCTGCCACTTCTGTGTTTTGAATTTAGAAAAATGGATTCCATATTTGGAATCAGGATGTCCAAATTGTGTAAATTGGTAACTTTTATTTTTAGACATTTTGAATAATTACTGTGGTAAATATTTTATTTACCATGGTTAAGGGTAAATCCGGTAAATAAGGGTTAAAAAATAATATTATAATAATACAAAATTACCCTAAAACGTGTCCTAACATTATTGGTGGACACATACCCGACCATGAGCATCCTTGGGTCAATTTGGGGACCCCTTGGAGCCACTTGTATGTGGTAGGGACACTTTATATTAATAAAGTTAAAATAAAAATAAAAATGGCATAAGCTTACATCGTTTAGAAGAACAATTTTTACATAGGGTTATACATGTTGGATTTTCGATTATAAATATTCATTAGAAAGCTAAACAGATTTTCTACATAATGATATTTTATTTATAATTTTTAGACATCAAATAATTTAAATTATTAATGACACAATAATGATGAAATGTTTACCTCATTAATAAATCATTTAAATAAATAAGATTATAATGATTAAAATATTATCTAAAACCTGTCCAATTCTTATTGGTTGATGTTATTTAGAATATTAGTCATCTTATCTTCGACCTCAATGATTTTTGGACCATTATAAACCGAATATAATTATATTATAAAGTAATACTTTCACTCTTTCCTAAAGAGCCCCTCTTCTCCCTTATAAAAGGAGACCACTTCTACTCATTACTCACACCTCTCAAGCCACTTGATTCGTCCAAACTCTGCCCAACTAAGCTCCCCACATCCCTCTCCTCCTCCTTGAAGCTTCCCCTTAGGCAGAAATCATTTCAAGAAGTCCTTTGGTTCCAACCAAAGTGAGTTACCTAAATTAAAGGTAACGTTTTCTCTTAAATTATTTTCATTTATTTTGCTTCTCCAACCCCCAAACTCTTTTTATTTCCTTTCTTTTGTAACAACACCAGTATCCAAAATATACTAGGATGTTGTTATAAGAAGGATTCAAACTACACATACACACAACTCCATCTAATGGATGATGAACATAATGTTTCTGTGGATGGAAAACTAACGCCTCACGAAACGATGATTGTTCAAATACATCTTACCGCCTCTCATGGTGGCCATTATGATGGCACTGTAATTAAATATGATATTAATGATATATATTTTATATATAAGCTTCTGTAATTCCATTTTATTTCATATCATTATTCGTTTCATGTAGTATATACATACGATAATTTCATTTGAGGAAGTGCGGACTACCGCCCCCTTAAAATGATATGACTCGTTCATACTACACATGGAACGTATAAAGGATGGTGTTAATTAACTTAAGTAACATATATAAAATATTATATTATACTGGAATAATAATAATACCTATGTATCATTTGTATTCAATACTTTTAAAATGAAAAATTAAATGGAAGTAGCGTTCGTGCGTACGTACGGACTACCGTCTCCACGAACGCGATGAGATTCATTGTCCATCATATCCATTCAAGTATAATTATAATTTGATGATTTAAAAATAGTATCTAAGGACTTTATATCATTCTGGATATGAATAATATACATCCCATTAATAACGAATATGGCTCACATAACAAAGAATATAAAGTAAAATGAACCCGTTAACACCTGAAATGACGATAATTCTAAGATATTATTAACAAATCAATGTTAAAAGATCATATATGATATCATATTGAAGTAACTGATTCTTGTATTATTCAATAACAATTATTTCACCATTATACAGGAGGTAAACCTACCATCGACCAAGGAAAAAGTACAAAGTAAGGGATTCTCTTATCTCACTTTCAATTCCGTGAGATTTCCATTGTTCGCTACTAAATTATTGAAAGTGGTCTATTGTGTACTTCCATTTGATATATATTATCATGATTCACTTTATATTCATGTTATTCTGTAAATCATTTGGTGTTTATTAACTTTTGGCCATGCGACTCAGATGATTAACGTGGTAAGGGGTTTCTTGTCTCACTTTTAATTCCGTGAGAATTCCATTGATCACCACTTAATTATTGCATGTGGTGTATGTGTACTACCCATGATTGTATTCATTGTGTAATATACTTTATTTTATGGGTATTTACATCATCATGGTATGATCTTTCTTTCATGGGTGTTTGTTTCTTAAGTTACCTAATCAATAAGGGAATTTGAGATTTCAATTTCCACTCATTTGGCTTTACGCATATTTCATTGATTATATTACCCCAAGATTATGTGTGGAATCACTATTCATTTGATTATGTCATAATTTCCACTCCCCTTCCTGTGGATATAAGTTTGATACACATAATCACTCCATTGATAATTCTCAATTCATTGATATGAATTCGATAAGAGTAATTTTAACTCATTCTCCATTTGTTGAGTTAAACATCCAATTCGTTGGTATTGTTTTTACAAGAATATGTGTGAATATCCTTTGATTGATTTACACTGAATATCCAATCATATTTAATGTATTTATATTTGTCACACATAATTATGTCGTTGATTTATCCTTAACCTAAGGATACAACCTTTATGAGATATTTCATCTCAATTTACATTCCATTGAGACTTCTTTGATGATATACACCAAATAACTTTTATGTGGTGTATATAATGTACTTTGACATAGTATATCATGAATTCATTTATTCTCATGATATTTCAAAGTTTTGATTACCTCAATTATTTGTATTCAAGTGTCTCTTTTGGTTAGAATCTCTAACTAAAATACCATTTTTAAATGTTTTAAAGACTTATTCTTCTAAATCTTGCTCATTAATGTCCATGTTTTAAAAATGGTTTTAAGGATTTATTTATATGGACATTAAAGTTTTAAAATTAAAACTCCTTTTAAAAGTTTCAAAGTGGTATGGGACACTTTGATTCAAAAATCTATTTTTAAATGGCTTCTTGACAAATAGTGTGACTTTTAAATGATTTCAAGAAAAGGGGGATATTTCCCTCAAATAGTTTTGATGATTATTTTCATCTATGTCAACATCCTTCATTATTCATGATTGAGGTTAATGTGATACAATACAATCTTCCATATTGTATCAAATGAGTTATGTTTGACTGTGGATGTTCTATTTTTATACCATTCATGGTTTGTGGTTAAAGTATTGACATTTCGTATGCTAGTTTTAATACGAATGTTTATTTTATGCTTAAACCTATTCATATGAGGAATGCATTGGACTTAATAAGTGACGGGTGGAGCCCGCTATAGCTCCTCGATGCATCGGTAGGTCTCATGAGACAAACTAGTGTCTTGGCACAAGGCCTTGGCAAAATCTTATTTGTAGTCTTGGCACGAGGCCTTGGCTATGTGGTTATGATAGTCTGGCATTATGCATTCCATCATTATGAAAGTGGTTATTGATATTGCATGTGATCATTCGACTAGTAGAATATCCATGTGAGTAAGTAAATGGCATTATCTCATTTTACTTTTGCCATACTATGTTGAAGTTCAAATTTAAAAGGCTTTTGTTTTAGTTATAGATTGCCTTAAGTGTTTATGCTTATTTATGAAAGCTTCTTCTATAATGTTATCCTTACTGAGCATCTGAGCTCACCCCTTTCAATGTTTTATTTTTCCCAGGATTATGAAGAAGTAATTTATGAATGACCTGCAGGGATAGTATGAGGGGATATGAAGACAAGATGTTTTTTTTATGATGTAATGTAAAAATTTATGGATGTATCTAGTTATTCCAAGGATACTAAACCAATCGGTCTTTCGAGACTTGATCTTTATTGTGATCATGCCAATGTTATGTAATTAATGCACCGACTCTGGGAAACTGGGGTCGGGGCGTTACAATGAAATCATTGAACTCTGTTATCTTGGACAACATTACATAACCACGTTCAAATGTCGGTGGTTGGATACAGAGAGAGGCGGGCGTGTTCATCCGACTCATGGAATCATCGATATTAAATGTAAAAGTGTTCTCACAGTAAATGAACCATTCTTATTGGCTCAACAGGCATATCAAGTTTATTATGCAAAGTACTGTGCAACATCAAGAGACTTGACTGATTGGTGGAGTGTAATAAAAATCAAAATTCGAGACAATCAGTTTAGTCAAAGTGAATGTGCTTTCACTGATGTGCAAAGAATTGAAGTTTTTCAAGAGAGTACTCAAAATAAATCTTTTTTACAAAGATACATGAGTATCAATGACGACACCCCACATTTAAGAGTCGGTGATGAAGATGATGTTAATGATGTCACACATGAATTTGAAATGGTAAGAGATGAAGCAACTGCAACTCGAATGGATATCGATGATGTTGAGGAGGAATATGAAGATGACATTGACATATATGAAGATGATGATGAAGATGAACACTTATAGAATTCCATGGTATTTATATACAATCATAATATGTATATATTTATATATAATAGTAATTATAAATTATTTGCTAACATTAACATTTTCTGTTTCAGATGGACGAGGCCACATTTCGTGAGTTGGCGGAGGCTGACCTGCCTTTCGATGCGGATGAGTTGCTGGCAGATGACCCTCAGCCTGCAGGCGCTCCAGGGAGTACGCGGAGGGGGCGCGGTCTTGCACGATTGATGATTCCTGACCCCGTCCCCAACCGACGTCCACGTCTTGGGTTTGATCCGCGCACCCGGAGGTGTGATAACCTGTGTGATAACCTGTGGATTTGACTAAGATTTCATTAATCTATTCACATAATAAATGTTTATTATTTTTTTTCAGTTTTCCGCATATAGCAGTCGGACAGGGCAGCGCTATTTTGTGCAACTATTTCTCTCAGCCGTGGACCACATGGGAGCAGATTCCCATTGATGTGCAGCAGGTCATGTTCGGCCATTGGTTGGTACGTACGTAAATAAATAATTTTTATTTTGAAAATTATTTCATTTCTAACTTGATATTTTGATTTATTTGTAGGGTTTATGGTATCCGATTGAGGATACCATGCGTGACGCCATCCACGAGGCATGGGAGGTGGCCATGCGTGATCACCTTTGTCAGTTTTTGCACAATTTAAGAAAAGCTGCGATGAAGAAAGCAGGAGTGTCAGATTTTGAGGAGTCATGTAGAGCACACCGACCAGAGTACATTTCATCCCATGTATGGGATGGATTATGTGCGCACTGGTTGAGTGGTGCCTTTCAGAGGAGATCATCGGTGGGGAGGCAGAATCGGGGGAGACAGGAGGTGACTCATCGAGCTGGGAGTCGTTCTTTCAGTACTCATAGACAGCATCTAGTACGTACATTATTTATAAATATTTTATATAACTATAAATATTAACAGTTTATTTTTTATTCTTATAGGCTGTCGAGCACCCCGATATTACAGAGTACGACGTATATAGGAGGATGTATAGTGATCCTGCTACTGGGGAGCTCAGAGGTGATCGTCAGCATCACATCGTGGTCAGTATTATTTGTTTTCAAGTTTAAAAATTAACTGCATATAATATATTCACAATTTTAATTTTAAATTGCAACTATAGGAGTCATATGAGGCCGCAGCGTCACAGGCCCGGCCTGAGAGTCAGGCCGAGTCATCAGATCAGACCACTGCCTGTCAGTTTGATGAGGCGGCATGGATGCAGGCCACCCAGTATGCCTTCGAGAAGGGCCGGGTAGTTGGTATCGGCTCTCGACTGACTCCCGGAGATTATTATGGCAGTGCTGTGATGTCGGCGTCCAGCTCGAGAGGAGCTCGTGCATCTTCTTCTACACAGTATGAGGATCAGTTGCGATCTCAGACTGCACAGATAGAGAGTCTCCGACAGGAGCAGGAGCAGATGCGTCAGCAGCATGAGGATGAGAGTCGACGCCAGCAGCAGCTGTACGAGGAGCAGACGAGTCGGTGGCAGCAGCAGCATCAGGAGCAGATGGAGTACATGCGCCGACTCACTCATGCTTTAGGGATGGAGTTTCCTCCACAACCATCTGCAGATCCCCCACCTCCCCCCCCCCTCCTTCAGATTAGAGTTTGTATTTCTGTTATAAAATTTGTGAAATCAAAATATTTTTTTTTCTATTCGTAGTTTCTGTCTCATTATAAAATATTAATAATATTATATTTTTAAAAAACAATATTAATATGAATAATAATATTATTTATATTTTATAATATTAAATTTTATATATATATTAAAATTTTATATATATATTAAAATTTTATATATATATTAAAATTTTATATATATATTAAAATTTTATAATATTATAATTTAATTATATTTTTTGTAATACTTGAATTATTTTAATATTTGAATGTAAAATAATTCTATTATTTTTATATTAATTAAAATAACTTATTAATATTTTTTTATTTATGAATTATAATTTTAATATTATTATATTAATTAAATCATTTATTAATATTCTATTATTTTTTATTTTTGAATTATAATTCTACTATTATTATAGTAATTAAAATAATTTATTATTTTCATTTGAAAATTATAATTCTATTATTATATTAATTAAAATAATTTATTAGTAATTTATTTTTTTTATTTTTTTATAGTATTTGCGACGGGATACTATACCCGTCGCAAATACTAGTATTATTAATAGTTTTTTATTTTTTTTAAAAAATATTATTTGCGACGGGTCCCGTTGCAAATACTATCAACAGTATTTGCGACGGGATACGATGCCCGTCGCAAATACTTGTATTATTAATAGTTTTTTATTTTTTTTAAAAATCGTTTTTGCGACGGTACCGTCGCAAAAGGTATTTGCGACGGGACCCATCGCAAAAACTATTTTAAAGGTTTTTTACAAAAATACGGAATACTATTTGCGACGGGAAGAATGACCGTCGCAAAAAAAGGCTTTAGCGATGGTCCCGTCGCAAATAAGTGGAGTTGCGACGGCGTTTTCAGCAACGGACTATTTGCGACGGGCCCCCGTCGCAAAAAGCCAGTTGCGACGGGATCCCGTCGCAAATAGCCCATCGCAAATACCTATTTTTCTAGTAGTGATTGATGATTTGTTTGACCATATCATTGGGAAAACTTGATTTTCATAGATTCACCTCCATTCAGGGTATCACCATGTTAGGGTGAGAGAAGCTGATCTTCCAAATACCACTTCATGATGTATGTACGACCTTTTTAAATACCTGGTAATTTCGCTAGGATTAACAAATTATATTATGGTTTTCATGGATGATGTGAACAAGGTGTTCTGTAGATACCTCAACTCCTTCATAAAAATGATTATGGATGACATTCTGGTTTTCTCTAAATTGGAAGAGTATCATGGATTAAATTTTAGTGTCATTATGGTAATATTGTTGGATATTCATTTTTTTGCTAAATTGTTGGAATGAAATTTATGTATTTAGGTGTTTATGTATCTAGTTTATGTGATTTCGAAACATGGGTCTTCTATTGATCCAAATTATGTTAGATAAGTGATTCTGTGGGAATACATGAATAATATTTTTAAAATAAAATGATATTTGGGCATAGAATGGCACTACATGCGGTTCACCAATGAATTATCATGACATTTAACACTTACGATAGATCTTACCCAAAACATGGTATGATTTTTTTGGACCTCATAATATGAATCATCATTTGATGTGCTCCGTCATAGTTTGACATCTATCCTTGACTTTATCATACATGATGTAAGTCATGGTAAATGGTATAATATGATGTATCAAGTATCAGGTTATCTTTTTTTCTTATTCATGGTGGCCATGTGGTGGATTAGGGATATCCCCTACTCTAGAATCATGAGAGAAATTGACCAAACTATTACCTCATGCTTTTGGTTATAATGAAATGCCTATATTGATGGAACTAACATCGTTTCAAGGAAACATTTATAGTCTACTCACATCATAAAATAAATTAATTTATATTTTCTAAAAAATATTTGAACCAATGATAATGATTGTGGATAAATTATCTTCAAGGTATCCATATCAACATCATAAAGAATCCATGTAAAAGGAAATTTGTTGTTGATTACCTCAGATATATTTTATTTTCTCAATCTCCGAAAGAGTCCAGCAATGAGTTGAACCATAAGGTACTTTTCATGGAAGAACATAGAATCCAATGGAGAGAAAGGGGTAATTTTTTGTCTAAAACAACTTATATTTGATATCTTCAAGATCTATTCTTTTAAGATCTTCCAAATAATTAGTTTTCATTATTTCATCCATTTTATATATGGTGCGGAGTTACGTAGTGAATTTTCCTTGTCAGAAAAAGGGGTTATTTTAATCAATGTCTGTTTGGTGTTGTCGTTGTCTCTAAGAAGGTGGGAATGAAAGATTGTAACTATTCATAGTGGCCTCTCTATCCTAGTTCCACAAAGATGTATTAAGATTATTAACATTGATTATAGTGGTAGGAATGACACAATACATCACTGACTTTGTTTCTTGATGTTTTACATATCAACAAGTTAAATTGAACATCAGAGTCCCTTAGGCCCCTCTTCGTCCTCTCCCCATTCTTACCTTGAATTGGGATGAGGTACCCATATATTTTATCACCAGGTTACACATTACAATGGGGAGAAGGAATTATATTTGTTTTTCATTGATCATTTAACCAAAGTATCTCACTTAATTTACATATAGGACAACACAAAAGTGGACATGCATGAAAAGATGTATGTTCACGAGAACATGATGTTGCATGGTGTCATCTTCTCTTACATAACATTGGGATTCCAATTCACCTATTATTTTTTGGAAGGGAACCAAATGTTAATGGTATCCTATGTAAATCATAGTGTGACATATAATCCCTAGACGAATGTCCAGTTGGAGTTGACAATATAAATTTTGGAATACATGCTTCCTTCCATTGACTAAAATTTTAATGTATCATGGGAAAACCATCCAGGGTTAGTAGAATTTTCCAATAATATAAGGTAATAGTACTTGATTAGGATGGATCAATTTGAACTCTATGCGGTTTTTCATTCCAGTCCACTCTTTGATTGATATAAGTTGGTGAGACGTCATTAGTTGAACCAAGAATTATACACGAAATGACCCTCAAGATTCGGAAGATTAGGCAGTGTTTGATGACATCTTAGTGGTCTTACACTTTTTATATGAATAAATGATTCTAGACCATGGAATTATCAATGGATGAATAAGTATTTATATAGGTGACACCATTTTGGGGCGATCATATTTTTATGATGCAAGGGAATCATACTTGTGTATTGTTCATTTTTTTTATTTTGCAATGGATGGTTGTTATAATACTTTATGATGATGTTGTATTCTATGACGTGAAAAAAATCCCCAAATGAGTTCATTTATTCCAATAAACTAGTTCTTATCCCATTGAGATCGCGAACACCCTTCTAGACATGCTATGAGTCGGGTTCGCTTTTGGATTGAGTGGTAACCTGTTCCAGTTTCTGACATTGGATCTACTGCCTGTAACACCAGACGATGTGGTGAAAATTAAAACATATGTTACAAAAGATGTACATATTCCATAATGTAATAATTGATAGAAATGACATGGAAAGATAAAATATACATCCAGACGTGGAATGGAGGAGCATCCAAGATTGTGATCCAAACTAGAGTGATATATTTACTATTTGTAAATTCTTAACTTAGATTGGTGTTAATTATTTTTAGGATTATTAGTTTCACATTATTTATGAAAACATTTTACAATTAGTTAACATAGTTAATATTTAGTAGTATAATTATCATTAATAAGTGACTAAATTTCAAATGAATGACATTTAAAAAACTACTAATTAATATTAATATTAATGCTATTATAAATCCCTAAATATATAAAATATATTAATTAATAACTTCAGTATTAGTTATTATGTTATTAAATATACAAAAAAATAATTATATTAAAGACATTATTAATTATAATTACTAAGATATTATATTATATTAATTATGTTTTTAATAATTCAACCAAAAATAAAATTTTTCTAACTATATTATAGGTAATCTCGACCCATAGTTGAACATAATATCTGATACAAAATCAGTACGATGGATCGACCATGCGACCGCTGCTTCCAAACACTTCAACACTGTCCATTCTGCCACCTAGGAGGGCATTTTTTCAAATTCAATTATAAATATAATTATTAATTATTAATATAATAATATATATTATTAATCATATTTCAAATTAAATAATTTTTAATTAATAGTAAAATTAATAATTATTTTTATATTATTTTTTTATATATTATTAGTAATTATATTAACGATTAATAATTCAAATTTTACAAATAATTGATAGAAATTAATTATATACTATTAATAAAAATTAATTAATATAATAATTAATTGTTATTTATATTATATATTAATATATTACTTTTTATTATATTAATAATTATTATTAAAATATGAATTACTATTTTTTAATATATTCTCTAATACAATAATTATTAATTATTAATATATTAATAATTATAATATTATTAACTAATATTATTATATAATAAAATAAATAAATAATATTATATGATATTATTAATAAGTATAATAAAATATATTATTAAATTCATAATTAATTACTTCTTATAGTTATTATAAAAATAATGAATAATTATATAAAATATATTTATTAATTTTTATTTATTATTCATTATACAATTAATTAATTAATTAGTTTTGACTTAATATATTTTTAATTACTTATATATATATATATATATGGATTAAAAATGACTCTAAATGATTTGTAAATATAATTCATGTGCAACGTAAAATGTAGAAGCATAAATGACGTTCAAGCTACACTAGGACCCTTTTTTGAAATAATTAAAACTTAATCCCAAAAATGTGGTTGAACCATCACTAGATAAATTATTTAAATGTTAAATGATGAAATCCTAGGGGTTTAAATCTGACATGAAAGAATCATGACTTGGATCAAGCTACCATGAAATCTTGTGCTGGTGGATTTCCCTAAAAGCCCTAAAGAACACACAATATTATTGGAAAAACTATGGTATGAGTTATTCAAACCCCATACCGTTTCCTTATATGGTCGCAATTGGACCAATTTGTTGAAGAATTGAGTCTAATATATTTATATGATGTCAATAATTATATATCAACTTTATAAAAAAATTTAATGTTAATTTAAAAAATTATATTATTATTATTATTATAATTTACATTGATATTAATGGACCAATCCTCCAAGCCCATCGCTTTTTCTTAAAAAAAACATCCACGTATGATTTAATGGCTCATCCCAAGGTTGGGACCAGGATGAGCTAGGATACTATTCATTTCATTCCAATTATTGTCTTCTATCCCCACGATTTACGGGTCAACCCTAGCCCGGTTGGATTTCACACACCTTCCCAAGGTCATACAGGGGAAGAGGGATTCATTTATACTATAGTATATTATTCTCATAAATAAAATTATTATTATTATTATTATTATTATTATTATTATTATTATACACATTCCAATCAATATTGACTATACACATTTTCATTTTTACTCGTGAATCATCTTTTAATTGGATTTCCCATTTATTTTTTAACACGGACATTCAATTCAACCCCGATTAAATTTGATTTAAAATGAAATGTAAACTAAAATATTCATTTCATGGTTTACATATCATCCACCTCGTGTGTTCATGTCCCGAACCAACCTGGGTCGACCCTGAAAAGGTCACCCGAGGCGGTCCGTGACATGGCCCGAGAGGCATTCTCGATCCTCCAGGACTAGGGACAAACGTTAAGGCATCAACAAAGGATGTGGGACTGATTTCACCCAATAAAAATATATAAAGAAATATAAATAATACAGTGTAGTGTTGAAATAAATAAACAAGGTAAAGTGACAAGACAAGAAAAAAAAACTAACTTAACTCGACGTTCCTACTAACTCTGTGTGACCTTATGGGGCATTCTCCAACTCAACGATCAAGTGTCTCCCTAGACGAGCGCACTCAAGCTATAGACTGTACAAACACTAAAAACAAAAATGAACTATAGGTGTGTGTATTAAAACTCAGAAAGCTATCCCAAAATCTTTTCCCAATGCACTGCCTTTAAAATTAAGAAACATCAATTCTATGTTTGAACTACAATATATGAAAGTATGCATTTATATAATTTTTACTTGAAAAAAAAGTACAAACCATTGTTGTTAGTCATTTGAAAAACTGGTACAAGAGAGTTTGAAACACATTTTCCTTTGAAAACATTATCATAGTTGTTAGGAATTCTAAAATGTCACTTTTCATGAAAAACACCACACAAGGGAACCAAGGAAGATATAGAAAGGGAAATGTAAATAGGAATACAATTATCCTAGAAAAAATTTATTAGCTAAAAATCACTAGACATGGGAAAACCAAGAGATCAAGAATAATTCAGACAACACTAATACCTGCGACCCCATCAATAGTAGCATGCCACATACGATGAAATCTAACGCTCCAAAACTCTCATCCATCCTTTATTAGATAGACTAAGGGAAAATACCATAGCAATAAACCCAAATATATCCACCTACAATGGGCCACTGGTTAGTACCATAAACTACTAGTGTAGTACTCGTCTCAGACATTCTCTAAATATGTCAGGTACGTATGTCAGAAGTATAAAAAAAGAGGTGAGTCGACAGATGTCGTCGGACATCAATCCAAAATCTATATTTATAAAAATAATTCTCATTTCCTAGGGATGTGTAAACACATCATTTATCACACCCAAGCCCTGATAACACTCTTTTTAATATATTTGGGCTACACACTGAAGACACGAACATTTTTAGAAAAATTCCATAACATACTAAAACACAATACACTCTTTTGAAAAGGCCAAACCATAGAATGAACTGAAAACATTGTTGCACACAATGATGATACATTTATAATCACCAACAATTTATTTAACATCAAACATTACTCTAAAAATCCAGACAGGCATTTTATAAAGGAAACGAGGAATGCATTGTTGAATAAAATAGTTTCAGTTTAACACCCAATAGATTATGAACCCCAATCTGCATGCCATACGTGTATTTAAATTGTTGACCAATGTTTCTAACTTTACAAACCATGTGTGTAAAAATCCGGTATTCAAAAATCGATACGAAGATCTACCCATTCATAAAAAAGAAAACTATTTTTGAAATGGAACGCAACCCAGAAATTCAATATTTTATAATTCGAACTACCAAAATAATTGAATAAATGTTGAGAAATTTATAAAACCCAAAATCCAGAGGAACAACATTGTTTTACCTAAAAAATCTATTTTACCCAAAAATGATACTTTAATGTTAACTATACAATAATACCATATTCAACAAGACATCAAACATTCACTGCATAATAAATGGATAACCAAAAGGATGCACAAAATATTTAGTACATATAATAAGTGCGAAAAACATATAATTAATGCTTCTTAAATTAAAAATGGAAAGTGCAAGGGAATTCCTACCTCGGGTACTTTGTGTAATCATAATGTAACTTCAGAAGCAATGTGCGATTATGACACTCACTCACGATCGCTTCGCATGCATTCTAAAAATACTAATCCTACCAAAAAAAATACTCAATTTACAAAAACCAATAGTACAAATATTGTAAAAGTAATAATAATAATAATATTATTACTATTAATGAGAGTAATTATAATAATAATAATAATGAACAAATTGAAGAAACAATTGGATTAATAAATAGGTGGATAAATCGTGATTTACCAAACGGGAGGCTGGGCAGAGGGCATTGAGGAAGTTGGGGTCATCCAAAGGGGATGTGGGAAGGTCAGGAAGGCTACAGGTGGACCGAAAAGGCTCCAGGTCGGCCAGGAAGGTTGTGGGTCAATCGTAAAGGCTCTGACCACTGAAATAAGGAGTTCTGACGCTGGTGGGAGGTTACTGATTGCTCGAGCGCAGAAAGGGGGGACCGTGGGTCGGAGGAGGGAGCTGGGGAGTGCCGTTGTGCGGAAATTCGGCTTGTCAAGGAGGCCGACAGAGGTCGATCAGGAGGAGTCGGTGTGGCAGGGGTAGGCGGCCGGTGTGGGCAGGAGCGCCCGGGGGAGGCTGGGTAGTGGACTTCCACGTTGAGGAGTGTGAGGCGGTGATATGGGGAGTACAGGCCGACAGGGTGGCTGAAACTCGAGCTGCTGTGATGGGAAAAAAGGGGTTGTGCTGGGTTGATGGGGCGCGCTGCAAGGAGGCTGAGGGGGTCGGGGATGGATGGCATGCTGGAGCAAGGGAGCCGGGAGGGGTCGCATGGCTGGAAACATGGCAGAAGGACTAGCCTTCGGCCAGGGAGCGTTATGCTGGAAAGGGGGAGCTGGTTCATCATGCGTGAAGGAGGGTAGTGGGTCTTCAAGCATGAAGGAGGGAAGACCGACGGGTGGATGGGTGAGTTGCAGTAAGGGAGGGAGACAACACCGTGAATGATGGAAAGGGAAGGAGGGATAGATCTGGGTCGCTATAACAGGGTGTTGGGGGAGGATCACACGCTGCAAGAAGGGAATGAGGAGGAACGAGAGGGAAAAAAAGATGAAACCCTAAAGAAAAAGAAAAAAGAAAAAAATGAAAAATTATAAAAATTAGAATGATAAAATAAAAATAATAAAAATAATAAATAATCATTATAGTGATAAAAAACAAAAAATAACAATAAAGTTGTTCATATCATTTTAATATTAATTAATAGTAATAATGATAAAAAACCATTTTAATAATAGTAATAAAGATTAATGAAAAAAATATATTTAATAATAGTAATACTAATATCGGTTATATTAACAACATCATAATTTAATTATTTATAACATAATTTTAAAAATAATAATGATAATAGTAATCATGATGATAAATAATAAATCTTATAGAAATATTCATTTCTTATTACTAGTAAAAATAAAATTAATTATTAACAGCAACAAAAATTTTAATTGAAGATATTAGATATGTGATTTAAATATAAAAACTATTTATTTCAATTTTCCAATTATAGCGGGATTTGCAGTTACCCGAGCTAAGTCGTGGAAGGTTTCCCAAATGTGTTCTGTCGCGCTCCAAATGACGTCACCTCAAAAAACACACTTATAACATAGACTCAAAATTTTCGTCTGGAAATCATCCCAGACGCCAGACAAATTATGTAAGGTTAAAAAAATAATTAAAATTAAATGATTACAAGGGTGGGGTGTGAAAATTCTCCCCACCGTAACGCTTTCCGTTTCTAGAATGTCATGACACCATCCACCTGATCGATAAACACCTAAGGATTCCTCACCTCACGATCCAACCTCTTAACACATGGACATTCCATCGACCACCAATGGGACTCATCCTCATTGTCCAAAACCTATCATCAGCAGAGGGGAGGCCTGACTGGACTCCCCAACATTTGAATTCCACTAGAATCTGATAAATATTGTAGAGAAAATCCAAAGAGGCAGTGGGTCTCCCCACCATAAAGTACCAAACTTAACACGGACAAGTGGAAAAATGACTTAAGCCTGAACCCTCACTTACTCAAGCTAAATTGAGCACAACAATTACATTTAAACCACTCACACTCGTCCAAAATGGATACGATCATAAATGGAAACTCTACACGAACTAAAAACTTTAACCCCACGGGTGGGGAGGGAGGGCCCAAGGTCTAGATGAATGAAACTACGACATAAAACTACTCACGACCGATCACATTGGGATGGACAGACCCAAGTCACAACGAATTCACATCGGTGGTCCATACAAGGCCACTAACCAACGACTCACGTCCAAAAAGACACAATAACTAACATTGTGTAGGGTATAAGTCTATCACACTGTTTACTACAAGGTGAAAATTACAACAACAGAGAAACACGAGCAGCAACACCAAAACAGTATCACCACAAAATAGAGGACCAACCTTAACCATACTCCTTATGATTCCCTGGGGTTCCTGACTATGCAACGACTTCACTCTGAGGCCTTTTGGCTGGAGCACTAATGGATGAAGTGTCCCCTACCTTGCAGTCAGGTTCTGATAATCCCAATAAGAAAAGTAATTCTTTTTATTTTAAAAAATGAAGGGCATGATTTTAAAATAAAAAACATACTGGCATTGAAAACCAGAGTTCATCATAAGACCCAAAACATCCCAATCATGTCAAAACCAAAAACACCACTAGTACAACTGTAACAATAAGAGATACCTCACACTGAAATAATACATACACAAGAATACTTAAACAAAAACCCAACAACACATCACCTCTGAGTACATCCTCTACGACGCTTCCTAGAAATTCCCTGACCGAATCACTACTTGTGAGCCAGGCTTCCACATGCCTAGAAGGGCTTCAGATCACTAGGGCACAACAGATTCCTATGGCCCAACATTCCACATTGATAACAAATGAGGATCTATTTCTTCGAAGAGGATGATGAAAGATACTGAGGCCACTTGATTCCATGACACGCACCATCGACTTTCGATCTCTTTCTCATCTTCTTGCCGAAATCATCACCACTACTCATAGGGATTGAAGAAGGTAGGATTACTTTGAGTACCATTTCCATCACGTCTTCGACATGAAAATCGTGTCTCACCACATTGGCCAATGAAGTTAGGTTAGACACTGACAACATCCACTGTAGATCAAGGCGGAGGCCCACCTTGAAGAGTCGAGCCTTCATGGGGTCATTTGTGGCATACCCTAAATCATAAGGGACTAGCTCCACAGAGCACTTCAAATATTTGAACACAGATCTATTGCATTCCTATAGGCAACACATCTCCAACCACTTTCTCACCCTTTCTTCGTCAGAAAAATACTGACAGTTGAAAAAATCCTTGAAGAACTCCCATGTAATCTCTTGATGGGGCTTGTACCATGACATTGACTTCCACCACATCTACAGTTAGCCTTAAAGAATGAAGGGTGAAAACATGAACTTCAAACACTCGGGAAACTCAACGAGGATAAAGCCTCTTTTAATCTTCCTCATCCACTCCTCCACCACATAACGGTTTTCTTGACCATAAAATAGAGGTTGATCTAGCTTCCAAAACTCAATCATAAAATCCTTAGGTTGATCATCTGCACTACGATCACCCATCGAAGCTTCAAGGGGGAAACCTCTGGACAAGAAAATTCAAGAACTCATTCAAGGCCAACTCAATAGATTAAAATCTTCAACAACAAACACTGCATATATGAAAATCACTAAACACAAGAAAATGTGTCATCATAACATTAAAACATTCCTCTTGAAAACATATTTAATTTAAAACAATATTGGTGGGTTAAACATTCCCCTTTGGTATTTTTTAGAGTCTCCTTCACATGCATGTATCCTTGCAACCTCAGGTATCCATCCACCATACGAGAAATCTATTCTTATTCCAACATATCACTATTCATGTTAGAACCCCTAGGAATATCGAGGTCAAAACAACTTCATTTTCCCAAAAACATAACATTTAACCCATTTCTTTTAAAGCAAACAAAAATTAAACACTTCAGTTACAACAACCATTTATCAAAACCGGTTTGTTTTCTTGATTCAATCAACTTCTAGAAGTCAGAAGAGACCCGAAAAAACTCAAACATAGAACTAGTTTTGGAGGGTGACTTGACATTATTGTTGGCGTCCATATTCCAAACACACCACCAATGCAGAGATCCTTTTTGGACCATGCCCCTAGCTTCACATGGATTTCTAGGATGTTCGACATATGAGGACTATTTGCCCCATTCCCTTTGTCATATCCCAATCACAAAACATCACCATAAAAACCCAAAGAATACTGTTGACCTCGCCTGTTTTGATAATCTCAATCATGTACTCATATGTGTTGAAAATCCCAATTATGTTTTCATTCTCTATGATATTTTTAAGTATTATTGATCTATACTTTAATTCTTTCAAATATGTGATCAAACCAATAATAATTTTTAAAATAGTCTTTGGAATATGTTAATCCTCATTTATCCATGTTGATACAAGTTATAAATTGATTCTAACACAATCGGATGTGTTCTGCATAAAACAGATAAGTAATCTGCCTATAGCTACTGATAAAGAGCTACCGGTAACCAGTCTACCGATAGACTTAGTCTACCGACAGACAGCTACCGATACACTTAACACAGAGCTACCGATGTACTTATAAATGTAAGCTACTGACTTACAGATAGCTACTGATACAAACGTAGAGCTACCGGTGTAAGTATAAATAGCTACCGATGGAATAAGAGTCACCGATGAACGAAGCTACCGATACAGACACAGCTACCGACGCATGGAGCTACCGACGCATGGAGCTACCGATAAACAAAGTCACTGATACAAGCATGTACCAACCGACGCATAGAGCCACCGATAGCGTCAAAGCAACTAATGACATTGAGCTACCGATGTTCAAGCTACCGATGTTCAAGCTACCGATGCTGATTACCTACCGATCACTCGACTCACTGTTTGAATTTCTTTATTTCCTATATTTAATCTATCTAATGGTCATATCATGTACATTTTGATGATTTGTCAAATATCTGATAAAGGTTGTCGGATGTCAGGAACCCGTACCTCGTACCTGCTGAAAAGAAATCTTTTCTGTCCCCTGTTGGGAGATAAATACGAGAAGACTACGCTGCCCAAGAGAGAGGAACGAACATCAACGAACAACCAGAAGCGAACCAGAAAAGTGCATTGCATGAAATATACCAAAAACACAAGAACGAGAAGAACACAGAGAAGCTCATAGACAATCAAGCATACTCGAGAAGTGTTCTGTGCATACAAGAAGAACACTGAAGAACTTCAACTACAACATTTTTACTGCCTGTGAACCTGGAGCATACGACACTCTGTTTCTCAAACAGAAACGAGAAGAGGACTCAAACTCACTTGCAATCGAATCTGAAGGAGTCCAGAGCTACACTGAAATCACCAGAACCATCTCTAAACTCTACATCTCTTGTTCTGTGATTTATTATCATTCATTTCGAGCAGTGTGTGTTATCTGCTGTATCTAACACATACACTGTCTCCTGTACTCAAACTGAAGGATTTGTAAATCCTTACCAAACTCTTTCATTATTTCTTTCCCACGAATAAAAGTGGTAGAGGTCGTGTGTGACCTGGACAGCTGGTTGCTGTTGTACTGTTTCCCACGAAGAATAGTGGTAGAGGTCTTGGACCTGGACAGTTGTAAACTGTTGAACCCCGATCCAGGGTGTGGATCATTTTTATATAAACTTTTGAGAGGACTAAGTCTCGGCTTGAGACTGAACCTCTTGGTTACATTTGTTGTGCCATCTCTTTCAAAGTTTTATTCCGCTGCTAATTACTTTAAAACTAATACTGTTTTTAAAGTTACTTTGATAATTAAATTAGCAAGTGTTTATGTTAAGTGTAGATTAGTAAGTTAGTTTCAAAAGATAATCACACACTCCTGTGTTGATTAACTAGGAATTAATTAATCCCTTGAGAATCTGACAGAACCTCTACTTTAATATAAATTCACTACAGTTTAATTTATTACTTTATTTGGGGGTCTTTAAGACCGTGTTTTTAAATACAGAAATTTTAATTGGTACTCAATTCACCCCCCTCTTGAGTAAACCACTCCGACCAACACTTGGTATCAGAGGATTAATAATACTTTCTAAAATTACTCTGCTTTTGAACTGTGATTTTAGTTGTATTTTAAAGTTCTTAAAATTTCTGTTATATCTAAATTTTTATCTCTTTAAAATTTTCTCATCATGGACAATAGACTTGAGGGTGCTGCTACTAATCGGCCACCTTTCTTCAATGGAACTAATTATGCTCAGTGGAAACTGAAAATGAAAATCCATCTAGAAAGCATAGATTTTGATATTTGGACTGCTATTGAATCAGAATACAAAATGCCTACTACTGCTAGATCTACTTGGGATGAACCTACAAAGACTGCTTACAATAACAACTGTAAAGCTATGAATGCCTTGTACTGTGCTCTAGGAGATGAAGAGTTTAATAGGATTTCTGCATGTAAAACTGCATATGAAATTTGGGATACCTTAGCTGTTTCTCATGAAGGAACAACTAATGTTAAAGAAATGAGATTGAACACTTATACTATCAAGTATGATAATTTTAAAATGAAGCCTGACGAACCCATTTCTGACATGTATCTCAGGTTCAATGAAATTGTCAATACAATGATCTCGCTGGGAAAGGATGTCTCATCGAAGGAAAAAATTATGAGAATTTTGAGATGTCTACCTGATAGATGGAGAGGCACATCTGTCTCAATCAGAGAATCATGTGACATAGCTGCTTTACCTGTCAAGGAACTAATTGGAAAGCTGATGATGTATGAAGAAGAGCTTAAAGTGAACAAAGAGGAAGAAAATGAACCTGCAAGAAAGTCTGTCGCTTTCAAATCCTCAACTTCAAAGAATAAGGACAAAGAAAAGATTCAAGCTGTAGTTGAAAGTTCAAGTTGTGAAGACAGTGGAAGTGATTCTGACAGTGATGCTGAGATGGCTCACATTGCTAGAAGATTTAAGAAATTTTATAGGAAAAAGAAGTTCTTCAGAAAAACAAATTATAAGGGTAAGTATGATCACCAAGGCAAATGGAAAAAGGATTGGAAGAAGAATGACAAATCAGATGATGTTGTCTGCTATGAGTGCAAGAGAAAAGGACACATTAAAGCCGACTGTCCAAAGCTGAAATATAAGAAGAAATATGAATATAAGGACAATAAGTTTAAGAAAGCCATGAAGGCTACTTGGAGTGCTTCAGAAGACAGAAAAAGTGGAGCTGAATCTTCAGACTCTGAAAGGAATCGAGCCAACATGTGTTTTATGACAAACACTTCTGAGGTAACTGCTGAAACTCCTGCTTCAAATTCATATTATTCTGGAGATGATTCTGAAGGTGATAACATGTCTAAAAATGAACTGTTTGAATACCGTGATATGCTGGAAGAGACATGTAATGAACTTAAGGATAAATACAAGTCATTAAAGAAACAGCATGCTCTCACCACTACAGTTAAAACCGAACTCACTATTGAAAAAGAGAAGAATACTCAACTGTTAAAAGAAAACACTGAACTGAAACTATCTAATGAGCAACTCAAGAAAGACTTAGAGAAGTTCACCAATGGCAAAAATACACTAACACAGATGCTAGGAAAGCAAGTAGCACCTAAATATACTACTGGTATAGGATACCAACCTGGACAAAGGAAAATTGCCAAGACTAGATTCATTTCTAAATCTGGACAGAATGAAGGTAATTCTGGAACTTCATATGCTTCAACCAGTTATATACATAGCTATGGATCTAATAAAGTTTATCTTTCAAAGCATGTCAATTATACAAATTATATGAGACCCATTAGACAAATATGGGTACCTAAAGTGTTATTGGCTAACCTGTCTGGACCCAAGAAAATCTGGGTACCAAAATCATCTCCCACCTGAATCTGTTTTGTAGGGAACTTTCTTAAAGAGCTCCTGTAAAGAGACCTGGTATTTGGACAGTGGATGTTCAAGACATATGTCAGGATACTTCTCTTGTTTCAAGAGTTTGATAAAAGTTGATGGAGGCTTTGTCACCTTTGGTGATAATTCAAAAGGGAAAATCATCGGCCTAGGCCAGATTGGTAACACTGATTCAATTTTTATTTCTAAAGTTTTATTTGTTGATGGCCTTAAATACAATTTATTAAGTATTTCTCAGTTATGCGATGATGGTTTTCATGTTAAATTTGAAAATGATTCTTGCAAAGTTTTTAATTCTAAGAATGTTTTGGTATTCTCTGCCTTAAGAAATGAAAATGTTTATGCTGTTAATCTGAATTCTTTAGCTAAGCAGAATATTACTTGTTTGAATGCTTTTCATAAAGAATCTTGGCTATGGCACAGAAGATTAGGACATTGCAACATTCACTCACTTAGAAAACTTTCTAGGAAAAACCTAGTTAGAGACCTACCTAAGTTAGAATTCCCAAATGATAGAGTGTGTAACCCCTGTCAAAAGGGAAAACAACACAAAGTTTCTTTTAAATCAAAGAAAGAAGTATCAACTTCTCAACCACTTGAATTGGTTCACATGGATTTGTTTGGACCATCAAGAGTTTCTAGTTTAAATGAGAAGCACTATGTTTATGTTCTTATAGATGACTTTTCTAGATATACTTGGGTATATTTTCTAGCTCACAAAAGTGAAGCTTGTTCTTACTTTGTCAAATACTCCAAGTCTGTGGAGAACCTTAGTGGACTTAAGATTAAGACCCTGAGGAGTGATCATGGTCGTGAGTTTGAAAATCAAGATTTTGAATCTTATTGCTCACACAATGGCTATACTCATAACTTTTCTGCCCCTAGAACACCCCAACAGAATGGTGTAGTAGAAAGAAGAAACCGAACCCTTCAAGAAATTGCTAGAACCATGCTCAATGAATATGATCTGCCTATTTATTTTTGGGCTGAAGCTGTAAATACAGCTTGTTATGTCATTAATAGAGTCTTAATAAGACCAGTTCTTAAGAAAACCCCTTATGAATTGTGGAACAATAGAAAGCCTAAGGTTAATTACTTTAAAGTTTTTGGTTGCAAAGTATTTATTCTGAATACTAAAGATAATCTGGATAAGTTTGCTTCCAAAAGTGATGAAGGAATTTTTCTGGGTTACTCTATTTCAAGTAAAGCCTATAGAGTATTCAATAAGAAAACCAAATGTGTGGAAGAATCTGTTCACATCAAGTTTGATGAAACTGATCCACATGAGCCTAAAACCTCTCTTGAGAATCTTGAAGAAGATTTGTCTATTCTGGACCTTAATGATAAATCTAAAGAACCTGTTATAAAAGTATCCAGTTCTGGACTTTCTCCAGAATCTGCTTCTGTTGAACCCGAACCTATAGATGAACCTGAAATTTCTAGTCCAACCTTTACCAGATCAACAAGGATTCTAAAGAATCATCCTTTAGAAGCTGTTGTTGGTAATCTTGATAGAGGAACACAAACTAGAGCTTCTCCAAGAAACCATGTTGAACATCAAGCCTTTCTTTCACAGCTGGAACCCAAAAATATCAATGATGCTATCAATGATGAATTCTGGGTAATAGCTATGCATGAAGAATTAAATCAGTTTGAAAGAAACAAAGTCTGGGAATTAGTTGACAGACCTAAGGAAACCTTGACAATAGGCACAAAATGGGTTTTTAGAAATAAAGTAGATGAATATGGAAATATAGTTAGAAACAAAGATAGACTAGTTGCACAAGGATATAGTCAAGAAGAAGGCATAGACTATGAGGAAACTTTTGCACCTGTAGCTAGACTAGAAGCCATTAGGATCTTACTGGCATATGCTGCACATCTGGATTTCAAGTTATATCAAATGGATGTGAAAAGTGCTTTTCTAAATGGTTTTATAATTGAAGATGTTTTTGTAGAACAACCACCTGGATTTGCTAACCCCCATTTTCCAAATCATGTTTTTAAACTTTCTAAAGCTTTGTATGGTTTAAAACAAGCTCCAAGAGCTTGGTATGATAGACTTAGCAATTTCCTTATTTCAAAAGGTTTTACTAAAGGGATTGCTGATCCAACTCTTTTTATTAAAAGAATTTCTAAAGATGTTTTAGTTGTACAAATATATGTTGATGATATTATTTTTGGATCTTCTAAACACTCTTTATGTACTGATTTTTCAAAAAGTATGCAAAATGAATTTGAAATGAGCTTAATGGGAGAGCTTAAGTACTTTCTTGGATTTCAAGTATTTCAAAATGAAAATGGTATTATTTTGAATCAAAGTAAATATACAAAGGATCTTTTAAAACGTTTTGGTCTGGATAGTATCAAGGAAAGTGAAACTCCTATGAGTACTACCTGTAAATTGGATGCAGATGAAACTGGGAAACCAGTTGATCAAACAAATTACAGAGGTATGATTGGTAGTTTACTTTATCTTACTGCTAGTCGACCTGATATTATGTTTAGTGTGTGTATGTGTGCTAGATTTCAAGCTAATCCAAAAGAATCTCATTTGCTTGCTGTTAAAAGAATTTTTAAATATCTCAAACACACGGTTAACTTAGGTTTGTTTTACCCAAAAGGACAATCCTTTGAGTTAATGAGTTATTCAGATGCTGACTTTGCTGGTTGTAAGTTAGATTGAAAAAGCACATCAGGAACATGTCTTTTGCTTGGAAAATCCTTAGTTTCTTGGTGTAGTAAGAAACAGAACTCAGTTGCATTGTCCACTGCCGAAGCAGAATATATAGCTGCTGGTTGTTGCTGTGCACAAATTCTGTGGATGAAACACACTCTTTTGGACTATGGATACGTTTTTAAACATGTTTCAATCAACTGTGATAACACCAGTGCAATAAACATCTCTAAGAATCCTGTATCTCACTCTAGAACCAAACACATAGATGTAAGACACCATTTCCTAAGAGATCACTATCAAAAAGGTGATATTTCACTTGAATTTATTGGCACTGAACATCAATTGGCTGATATTTTCACTAAACCTTTAAGTTCGGATAGGCTAAGTTACATAAGACACGAACTGGGAATGTTTAATCACAACCGGTGTGAAGATTCTCACTGATGTGAAATTCTCACCGACGTGAAAATTGTCACCGATGTGAAATTCTCACCGACGTGAAAATTCTCACCGATGTAAGTTTCTCACCGACGTAGAAATTCTCACCGATGTACAACTCTCACCGATGCAAGGTTTTAAAACTTCTGCCTGCCGCCAAGAATACGAATCGTTTTATTTTATTTTATTACTCTATTTTAGTCGTTTATTTGGAATTCCTAAATGATAAAACTCAGTCTAAGCCACTTCTTACCTCACCAAACTCAAAATCTCTCACCTTCAAACCTTAGCTCCCAAATCGGCCAAGAACCCTAAACCCGCGATGGCAAAAACCAAGCTTCCTATCGTCAGAGATGAAAGTGCAGAACCAAATGCTAAGAAACAGAAGACACAGCATAAAGCCAGTGTTAGTGAAGTCAGAACTAGATCGGGAAAGAGACCAGTGAATCCTCACTTGCAGAATAGAGACATAGTAATCGAGAAGGAACTGTGCGTGGAATGGCTACTGCCTAGCAAATCCTTAGTACTCGAGATTCTGGAAGACCAGAAATGGGTGGATTGTTTCTCGAATAACAATGGCCCATACTACCCGAAGTTGGTAAAGCAGTTCTATGAGTTTGTAACCTTCGAGAAGTCTGAGAATGAGAATCGGGTAAGCTCTTTTGTAAATGGAAAAGAGATGTCTTTTTCTTCAGTTGAGTGGGCTGAGAGTTTGAAAGTACCACATGAAGGTGTCTCTGGGTATGTATCAAGAGCAATGCCACCTAGTAGTGACATTTTTTATTATGAAACCGCCTTACAAGAACTGACTGGTAATGGAAATCAAAGGCAAGTGGTTGCTGCTGAAATGGATGGAGAGAATCGACTGCTTTTCAAGTTTGTTCAGCATGTGTTGATACCAAGGAGAGGAGATTTTGCAAATCTGAGATATCAAGATATCTATCTTCTTCATTTGCTAAGACATGGTGTAAAAATCAATCTGTGCAGATTGCTAATGCTCCAAATGGAAGACATGATTAGAACAAAGTCAAAAACCAATGCTTTGTTCTTTTCCAAGCTGATTTAAGTGATGATAAAAGTAAAAGGAATAGCTGAGTCTCAGGATGAGACAGTTGTAGTCAATAACAGTTTCTGCATCACCTCGACTGTTTGTAAGTATATGAAAATTAACTGGAACCCATGGAAGGGAGAATGGGTCAGTGATGATCAAAAGATCTATGATAGGTTTAATCTTGTGGATTATCCCTCAAGACCAAAGGATGAGAGAGATCCGAGTCTGAGACCTGATGAAGAGGAACCTATTTATAGTGATGAGACAGAAGAAGAAGAAGAAGAAGAAACTCCTATGGATGTTGGAGGATATCCAGACTTTCCCCCAAGTCCTGTTGCAGAATTGGTCTATTCTAGGAAAGGAAAGGTAGAGGAAATTTTGTCTTCTTATGAGGAAGACCAATCTGTACCTCACCAAGAAGAAGAGGAAAAGGAGGATGCATCTGAATCGCCTGCTTCTGGTAGGTTAAGTATGAGTCCTTTGATTGGGAACTCAGCTATGCCTGCTGCTGAAGTAGAAAGAGTTACAGAAGAATCTGTACCTGTGTCAGAAGATCTTCTAGATGCTGCACCTGTGGAACTTGTAGTAGAAGATTCTGATGAAGAGAATCCAGCACTGAATGCTGTTGTGATACATGAGAATGAACCCATTGAGGGGGAGCATCAGTCTGTGCTTGGAAATGTTACAGTATCTGTTGAGCTTGGAGACTGGGTAGAAGACCCAGGGTTTATAGTCTGTGGATTGGATTTTCCGGATTCTGACAATGAGGTGTCTGTGAATAGACCGAAGACCAATTATGATCTTGCCTCTGAGTTGTTTCCAGATGATGTGGTCAGATTTCTTGATTTGAATAAGCTGAAAGAGGATCTCAAAACCAGTTTTGTTGAAGAAGTGAAGCTAATGGAAACCTATCTTGCATCCTCAATTAATTCAATAATGACTACTTCTGTAGTTAATTTGGCCTCAGCAAGGGGATCTGCTGCAGTTATCCCAAATGAGTTTGTCTCTAAATCTGATCTTGAATCCATGAAGAATGAGCTGAAAGAATCATTCAGTGCATCAGTTGCTGAGATGAAGCAAAGCTTTTATGACGAAATGAAAATGTTAGAGAGATCCTTCGAGCTATCTCTAGCTTGTAATTTATCTTCCTTTATGTCTGAGCTTATGGAAGAAGTGAAAGAGTGCCAGACTCAGTCTTCAAGAATCGAAGCAGATCTGGAAGCTCTCAAGACATCAGTTGTTGCTTTGGATTCCTATATGAGCTCCAAGTCTCAAGCTGACAAGGACCTAGCTTATGTGAAGAGTGTAGTAAGCCAGTTTGTCTCAGTGTTTGAAAGTTTCAAAACCTCAGTGAAGGATCATGTTCAATTACAAGACTCTCAAGTTCAAAGCCTAATCAGTGGTTTGTCTAAGAGTTTTAAAGAAACTGTTTCCTTCTCTCTTGGCCCTCTCACATCCAAACCATCAGTTGATCTGAATTCAGTTCGAGCAATGTTGAAGGAGGAGATTGGTTCTATTTCAACCAGTGGCTCTGTGGACTCATCAGAGTTAATCCGAGTGGTGCTTTCTACAAGGGATTCTTCCAGAGAAATCATGAAGATTGTTCAAGACTATATGAGAGAAGCCTCTGCCTCTCAAGAAGCCATAAAAAGCAAAGTGGACTACTACTTCACCAAAATTTTCACCAAGCATCAACTCGAACACCACTTCAAGCTAATGTTGGAACACATGAAGCTTCCTCCAGTCACTCAAGATTTCAGAGAACAAGTGAGCAAGCTAAGAGAATTGACTCCTGCCTTAGAGAAATTCATGGAGAACAAAGATGATTTCATCTCTACTATGGAAAGAGGAGGAGGAATTATTATGGATTTTAGAAATCTGCTGCTGCCCTTCTTGCATGTTGATGCCAGACCAGTCATCATCCCTCCTGCTTTTCCTGCTTCTGCATCAGCTGCTTCCACAGTCCAGCTGACTCCTGCTCAAGCTATTCGAAGCCTCACTCCAATGATCACCCAAAAATCTTCAACCTACAGGCCTGAATCTGTGTCAGTGGCCCAGCCTCCTTTGATCTTTTCTGGCATTCCAAAACCTTCACCTGAATCCTCACCACCCGAGCCTTCTTCTGATCCCAAAGGGAAATCTCACATTGCCGATGAGGATTGAACCAGTGGCCATGATTTTTGATAGGAATTCATTTGTAATCTGTTTTTGTACTTTTTGACTACTCTAATACAGAACTCTTTTTACTTCTCATGTTTTATTTGTCTCCTATATATATATATATCTATGCTTTCCCACTTTTTGATTATCACAAAGGGGGAGAACAATAAGAGGGGGAGAACAAAATGAGAGAATAAGGGGGAGAACAAAATGAGAGAATGAGAAATATTTTCAATGGAGAAAAATGAGGAATAAGGGGAGACACATTACCCTTTGTTTTATTTTCATTTTTACCTCTGATATCTTATGTCTATATAGTACCTTATGATTGTTACATCTGATAACTTATTTCTATATCATACTATTTCTATTATCTCTGATGGTGTTTTCTCTGAGAAAAGTGAATTCAATATTATACTCTTTACTATTATATTCTCACTATGTTAAATGCCCATATTACCATATCATAAATTTTGATTATCAAAAAGGGGGAGATTGTTGACCTCACCTGTTTTGATAATCTCAATCATGTACTCATATGTGTTGAAAATCCCAATTATGTTTTCATTCTCTATGATATTTTTAAGTATTATTGATCTATAATTTAATTCTTTCAAATATGTGATCAAACCAAAAATAATTTTTAAAATAGTCTTTGGAATATGTTAATCCTCATTTATCCATGTTCATACAAGTTATAAATTGATTCTAACACAATCGGATGTGTTCTGCATAAAACAGATAAGTAATATGCCTATAGCTACTGATAAAGAGCTACCGGTAACCAGTCTAACGATAGACTTAGTCTACCGACAGACAGCTACCGATACACTTAACACAGAGCTACCGATGTACTTATAAATGTAAGCTACTGACTTACAGACAGCTACCGATACAAACGTAGAGCTACCGATGTAAGTATAAATAGCTACCGATGGAATAAGAGTCACCGATGGACGAAGCTACCGATACAGACACAGCTACCGACGCATGGAGCTACCGACGCATGGAGCTACCGATAAACAAAGTCACTGATACAAGCATGTACCAACCGATGCATAGAGCCACCGATGGAGTCAAAGCAACTAATGACATTGAGCTACCGATGTTCAAGCTACCGATGTTCAAGCTACCGATGCTGATTACCTACCGATCACTCGACTCACTGTTTGAATTTCTTTATTTCCTATATTTAATCTATCTAACGGTCATATCATGTACATTTTGATGATTTGTCAAATATCTGATAAAGGTTGTCGGATGTCAGGAACCCGTACCTCGTACCTACTGAAAAGAAATCTTTTCTGTCCCCTGTTGGGAGATAAATACGAGAAGACTACGCTGCCCAAGAGAGAGGAACGAACATCAACGAACAACCAGAAGCGAACCAGAAAAGTGCATTGCATGCAATATACCAAAAACACAAGAACGAGAAGAACACAGAGAAGCTCATAGACAATCAAGCATACTCGAGAAGTGCTCTGTGCATACAAGAAGAACACTAAAGAACTTCAACTACAACATTTTTACTGCCTGTGAACCTGGAGCATACGACACTCTGTTTCTCAAACAGAAACGAGAAGAGGACTCAAACTCACTTGCAATCGAATCCGAAGGAGTCCAGAGCTACACTGAAATCACCAGAACCATCTCTAAACTCTACATCTCTTGTTCTGTGATTTATTATCATTCATTTCGAGCAGTGTGTGTTATCTGCTGTATCTAACACATACACTGTCTCCTGTACTCAAACTGAAGGATTTGTAAATCCTTACCAAACTCTTTCATTCATTCTTTCCCACGAATAATAGTGGTAGAGGTCGTGTGTGACCTGGACAGCTGGTTGCTGTTGTACTGTTTCCCACGAAGAACAGTGGTAGAGGTCTTGGACCTGGACAGTTGTAAACTGTTGAACCCCGATCCAGGGTGTGGATCATTTTTATATAAACTTTTGAGAGGACTAAGTCTCGGCTTGAGACTGAACCTCTTGGTTACATTTGTTGTGCCATCTCTTTCAAAGTTTTATTCCGCTGCTAATTACTTTAAAACTAATACTGTTTTTAAAGTTACTTTGATAATTAAATTAGCAAGTGTTTATGTTAAGTGTAGATTAGTAAGTTAGTTTCAAAAGATAATCACACACTCATGTGTTGATTAACTGGGAATGAATCAATCCCTTGAGAATCTGACAGAACCTCTACTTTAATATAAATTCACTACAATTTAATTTATTACTTTATTTGGGGGTCTTTAAGACAGTGTTTTTAAATACAGAAATTTTAATTGGTACTCAATTTACCCCCCTCTTGAGTAAACCACTCCGACCAACAAATACTAATTATACCAGACTTCACATGGAATCCCATGGATCAGAACGAGCAAGAGTTCATTGAGTTCTTCAAGATCCTACCCATCGAGTCCCGATAATTTTACTCCATCTACCTTGACAACCCAAATAACAAAGGGCGCTCTAAAAAGCGAGGTTTGCTAAGAGTCAACCATCATCTGATATCATTTTGTCAGGAACCAACCCAGGTCGACCCTGAACTGATCACCGAACCGGTCTGCGACATGGACTGAGAGGCGTTCCTGATCCTCTCAGGATGGAAAAAAGCGCTAGGGCATCAACAGATTCTCTGGGAATGATTTCCCCGAATACAAATATATAAAGCAACAGAAATTATACAGACCAGTGAAGAATAAATAAAGCAGGTAAGGTGACTAAACAATAAAGAAATAAAATAAAACTAACCGAACTCGATGTCCAAACTAACTCAGTGTGCCCCCAAGGGTCACTCTCCGACTCAAAGATCATGTGTCTCCTAATGAGAGTGCACTCCAGCCGTATCCTGCACAAACACTAAAAAAAGACAATAACTATATGTGTGAGTATTAAAACTCAGTAGGCTAGCCTGACATCTATTCCCAATGCACTACCTTTAAAATTAAGAAACATGAATTCAATGTTTGAAGCAAATTATATTAAATTATGCATTTATACAATTTTTACTAGAAAAAAAGTACAAACCATTTCCCTAAGTCAATTTAATAACTAGTACAAGAGAGTTTGATACAGATTTTCCCTTGAAAACATTATCATAGGATTAATGAATTCGAAAAAGTAACTTTTCATGAAAAACACCACACATGGGAACCAAGGTCGATGTAGCAAGGGAAATGTAAATTGGAATGCAAAAAATCAGCAACCGTTCATTAGCTAAAAATTACTAGACATAGGCAAATCCGAGAGATCGAGAATAATCCAAATTAATCTAATACCTATGACCCCATCTACAATAGCATGCCACATACGATGAAATCTAAAGCTCAAAATGCTTAGTCATCCTTTCTCAGGCAGGCTGTGGGGGAATACAATATCAATAAACCCAAATATATCCTCCTACTATGGGTCAATGGTCAGTACCATAACCTACTAGTGCAGTACTAATCTCAGACAATTCTCTCAATATGTCAGGGTTGTATGTCGCAAATATTAAAAAAATAGGTGAGTGAACAGATTTCGTCAAGCATCAAATCACAATCTATAATTATAAAAATAATTCACATTTACAATGGAGGTGTAAAAACATCATTTATCACACCGAAACATTGATAAAACTGCTTTTTAATATATTTGGGAAACACACTCAAGACCCGACAATTTTTAGTAAAATGACAAAATAAGCTAGAAACCCAATACACACGTTGTTAAAGGCCATACCAAAGAAAGAATCGAAAAAATTGTTCTAAATGATGATGATATATTTGTAATCTCCAACAATTAATTTTACATCACACTTTACTCAGAAAATACAAACATGCATTTTATAAAGAATACAAGGAATGCATTGTTGAATAAAACAATTTCAATTTAACACCGAACGGATTATCAACCCCAATCAGCATGACATAGTTTTATTTAAATTGTTGTCTCATGTATTTAAATTTACCAAACCTGTGTGTAAACATCTTGTATTCAATACTCGACCCAACGCAAAACCCATTCATTAAAAGAAAACTATTTTTGAAATGGAATGCACCCTAGAAATAGACTCTTTTATAATTGTCACTACCAATATAAACGAATAAATGTTGAAGAATTTATAAAATGCAAATCTTTAGGAACAAAAATGTTTTAACTAAAACACTCTCATTTTTACACAAAAAATGATACTTTAAAGTTAACTACACAATCAGACCATATTCAACAAGACATCAAACATAGACCACATACTAAACGACTAACCAAAAGGTTGCACAAAATATATAATATTTATACTAAATGCTAATTACATAGAATTAATGTTTCCAAAATTAAAAATGGAAATTTCAAGGTAATTTATACCTCGGATATGTTGTGTTATGATAATGTAACTTCCTAAGCAAGGAAAGATGATGACGCTCACTCATGATCACATTACACGAGTTTCTAAAAATCATAATCCTGCAAATAAAAACCTTCTATCAAAAAAACCCATAATAAAACAATAGTAAAAGTAATAATAATAATAATAATAATAATAATAATAATAATAATAATAATAATAATAAGGAATAAATAGAGGAAAAAATGGATTTATAACTCGGTTGGTTAACCGTGGTTTACTGGATGGGATGTTGAGCAGAGGGCATCGAGGAGGTTTTGGGTCAGCCAGAGGAGCTGCGGGACGACCAGAAAGGCTAATGGTCAACCAGAATGGCTGTGGGTCATCCAGAAAAGAAGTAGCTCAGCTAGAACGGCTGCGACGACATATTTAGGGAGGTTCAACCCCAGTGGGAGGTGGCTTATTGCTCGAGCACAGCAAGGGGGGACCTGAGGTTGGAGCAGGGAGCTGGGGAGAGTCGCTGCATAGACAGCAGGCTGGGAAAGGAGGCCGGAGGCCAGTGCAGATCGAGCAAGAGGAGACGGTGTGGCTAGGGAAGGCGTCGGCTGTGGGAAGGTGCGCCAGATGGAGTCTGGGCAGGGGTCTTCCTTGTTGATGATGGCACGACGGTGCTATGGGGAGTCCAGTCTGGCTGGGTGGTAAAAACTCGAGCTGCTACGATCGAAAAAAAGGGGTCAAACCAGGTTAATAGGGCGCACTGCAAGGAGGCCGAGGGAGTCGGGGTTGGCTGGAATGCGGGTTTTTTGGCCAGATGGGTTATTTTTTTTTATTAAAATGGGTCTAGGATAGAATTAATTAGGTAAAGGGGTTTGTTGAGCGCCACTTGAAGTGGCGCTCAACAATTCGGGTGGCTAGCGCCACTTCAAGTGGCGCTCCACCCTTTTTTTTTTCTGGTTTTGTTTTTTTTTCTGGTTTTGTTTTATTTCTTTTTTTTAATTGTTTTTCACCTCATCTCTTTTTAATAAATAATTTCAAAATAAATAAATAAAATTTTAAAAATAATCTTATAAATATGTATTTAAAAATGCTAAATTAATTATTATTATATTTATAATTATATAATTATGAAATTATATTTATGTATATATATAATTATATGTGTGTGTATAAATATAATTATGTATATATATAGTTAAAAATAAATATTTATAAATATAAATCTATTTATATATATTTTTTAAATAAAAAATATATTTGTAATTATATAATTATAAACTAATATTTAAATATAAATATTTATAATAATATGAATATGAATATATTTAAAATATATAATTATGAAAATATTGTTACATATATATCTAAAATTTATTTATAAATATATTTAATATTCATATATAAATATATATATATATGTGTGTGTGTATGTGTGTGTGTAGAATTATATTTATAATTATATTTAGAATTATATTGTAATTATAGTTATACTTGTATATATATAATTATATATTTATACATGTATATATTTACATAGTTATAAGTAACTATTTATAAAAAAAATTGAAATATTGTTAAACATATAGTCTTTCAATACCACCTACTTGAAACTTAAAAATGTTTCAAGTATGTGACTTTGAAAGCCTATAAAATATAATCTAAATGACCAATATGAATGAAACTTAAAACATGTATTAAAAATATACTAAATAGATAAAAATAAAAAAATTACGTAAAAAATGTCGATAGAAAATATTTTATAGGCTTTTAAAACCACCTAGTTGTAACTTAAAAATGTTTCAACTATGTGACTTTGAACGTCTATAAAACATAATTCATATAACCAATATGAATGAAACATAAAACTTGGATTAAACATATACTGAATAGATGAAAATAAAAAAATTACGTAAAAAATGTCGATAGAAAATATTTTATAGGCTTTCAAAACCACCAAGCTGTAACTTAAAAATGTTTCAACTATGTGACTTTGAACGTCTATAAAACATAATCCATATGAATAATATAAATGAAACTTGAAACTTGGATTAAACATATACTAAATAGATGAAAATAAAAAAAATACGTAAAAAATGTCGATAGAAAATATTTTATAGGCTTTCAAAACCACCTAGTTGTAACTTAAAAATGTTTCAACTATGTGACTTTAAACGTCTATAAAACATAATTCATATGACCAATATGAATGAAACTTGAAACTTGGATTAAACATATACTGAATAGATGAAAATAAAAAAATTACGTAAAAAATGTCGATAGAAAATATTTTATAGGCTTTCAAAACCACCTAGTTGTAACTTAAAAATGTTTCAACTATGTGACTTTGAACGTCTATAAAATATTATTATTTTATATACAATAATTAATTAGTTAGTAATATAATTATTAATTATTATTTGTCATTATAATTATTAATTATTAATGGTTAACTCGATGTGACAAATTTTGTTTATATTGTACCTGTACTTTATAATTTAATAGTTAATTGAAATAAGTTTGTATTTAATAGATTTTTGATTTTCTTGTTTGACTTAAACAACAATTACTTATCATAGTGAATAAGTTTTTTAATATATACAACATCACATCCAAACACATCAACGACGATGCCCTCCGGTACCACAACGCGGTGTCTGAATGTCACGTCCTCTCCGCGTCCGACGTCCATGTCGCTCCGGTGTCCTCTCTGCAGGTTCCTCCTCTTCCGGTGCTTCTAGTGCCTCCTCATGATGCTGTGTAGAGGACTGACCAAAATCATGTGAGGACGCCCCAAAATCATGTGAGGATGCTTCAAAACCATATGGGGTGACATATGGCTCTGAAGCCCCTATAAATGGTAGAAATGGGGTACTGAAGAAGGCCTCGTCGGGAGGAGAGGGGGCCGCCATAAGCTGTGTGACTGCACCCAGATCGAAGTCCATAGTAGTCTGCGGTGACGCCATATGCGGTATATAAATGTCTCCCTGCTGTGCAAAATCATCAGTCGGCTGTGCGTGATCGTCTGTCTGTGGTGCGACGACATCTGCAGGAGCCGCTCTCGGATGTCGATGTGGTCGCCTCTGCCCCCCCGGATGTGCTCGTCTCTGTCGTCCAGCTGGCGGCGGCGGTGGCGGTGCATCCTCCTCAGCAGGCATAGCAGGGACATCGTCATCCTCAGGTGCTTCTGCCTGAAGATATGGATCAGGATATATCTGTGGCTCCTCATCAAAAAAACTGTCACGTATCAACCGGAGATGATCCAATAGAGCCACCACATCCCGATGAACTACCTCCCGCAGAATATATGCATGTTCCTGAGGCTGCGTGGAATGTGCAATCTGACCAATGGCGTCTGCCTGCAAATGAAATGACAATCAAATTAATATCAAAAATGAGTTAAACAAAATTAATAAATCTTAGTAAACATACCAATCGCTGAATGCCAATCCCCTAACGTGTAAGGTACATGATGGTATGTCTTCGATACCAGTGTGCATAATCCCCCTGATCAGATAAATCAGAGTGTGATGTGATATATCCCTGTGGAAAGATACTGAATCGTGCACGCCTGTCCCAAAGCTGGATATAAGATGCATGATGTCGTCGCCAGTCTGTCGTCTGTCTACCTATAAGCACAATCGAATGTAGCTCGGTAGTCTGTCGTGGTTCCAAGGGGATATGCTGTATAAAACCGAACTGGCGCATGACCCGGTCTGGCTGGTGCCACTCAACGATGTGGAAGTGAATGAGTGGTACTACTGCAGCACGATCTCCAGCCAAAGATGTGCAGTATAGTGGAAGTGATGCGTAGACATAACCTGTATAAGGAGTCCATGAAACCTGAAATGTAAACTCAAAAAATAAGTCATATAGTAGCATGATAATTTTACTGAGATTATATTGAAATAACTTAAAATAGTGATAACAAAACAAATTTTCCTACAAAAAAGTACTGTTTAACTTACATCAGTCGGCACTGTAGCATCGAACATCTGTCTGAAGCTGTGCACACTATGTCTCGGAGTATGTGCAAACTTCTGAGACTGACTCCACCTGGTGAAAAAAGAGTAACCTACGGTAAGTTTATAAAAAACAATAACAAAAGTACTAAATAACCGAAAGTAATGACGTATACATACCATCGTCCCCGAGGACAGTCCTGAAGTAGCTCCGGTGCAAGCGGTGCGACAACTCGAGGAGCGATGCGTGGAAAACGCTCCCAGGCCCACATCTGTACTAACACCATGCAACCTACAATCTGATGTGAATCGGCCTGACAACTGGTGCAGAGAGATCTGTACAGATGTGCTAATACAGCGGATCCCCAACTGTATGTAGCAGTCTGATCCAGATCCTCAAGTAATGGGAGGTACATCATGTGTACCAAAGCGGTGGAGTAGTCGACGCACAACATGCCTCCGAGCAGCCGCAAAATATATGCACGTGTGTGATGAAGAAGCGTCTCCTCGTCTTCATCATCTGGAATGACGTCGAAATGCTGATCGAGCCACCTCATTCGCAAGCGCGAACCCTGGAGGACACCTCGTGCACCGATGATGTCAATGCCTAGCAGCCTCTGTATGACTGCAACCCAATCGCCGGTACTGGCCCCCGTAATTGCATCTCCATGGATAGGTAACCCCAGCATGTAGGCGACGTCCTCTAATGTAATAGTCATCTCCCCCTCTGGGAGATGAAATGTGTGTGTCTCTGGCCGCCATCTCTCAACCAATGCAGCTATCAAATGATGGTCGATGGTCTTGAAGTCACACATAGCGACTCCATAAAAGCATGCACGTCTAAGGTATGGACAAATAGCTGCCGGCGGTGCCTCATGATGGAAACAGTGCGCTCTCCGAACATGAAGATGTCTAACAGGTCGTCGCGCCAACACATCGCGCGACACGTGCGTCTCCTGGCAAGATAAAAGTGGCTGCTCCATCTGAATGTGCAAACAATAAAACATTAATTTCATGTAAGTTACGACTTTTATCATGTAAGATATGTAATTTAGCATATAAATTTGAAAGAAGCATAAACACATTGGTTTAGTTGTTGTCTCCCGTGTTGGGGTGTTGGGGTGAAGACGTTCAGAGTTTCCTCGTTTTTGTTTTGTAGTCACTATAAGTTCATCTTTCATTATAAAAAACTGATGACATTTTCATTTAATAGTTCAAATGGTTTTGGTTTCTTATACAGGTACATTCCTTTTTTTGAGTTGGTGTTGTTTGTTTAAAGCTACTCATGTAATGTTGATCGTTCGACAAAAAATGTCACGTGAAATCGTGGTACATTTTCCAAAAATTACCCTATTTACAAGTACAACAAATATGATTAAAAATGGTGAAATGATAAAAATAATTACATGTACAAAGTTTTAAAGTAACTGATAGAGTACGTGATTCATTTTAACCATTAGATGATTGCCCTATGTGTCTAGTAACAATAGAAACATCTTTGCAATTTTGTCATGCCCCTGAGTATAAATCAACCTCAAAAGCTCTAGATAAGTTTTCTTGGTAAGGTGAGATGAGAAGGGAGGTATTATACCATCAGGAAGAGAGATTCTAGAAATGTGCAATGTTATGACAAACCTTTAGATGAAATGTGTCAGTTCCCCACTAGATGTGCATGTTTCTTCAAAATTTTCAGGCTGGAGATAATCCACCATAAGTTTCACATAGCCTTATGTCTTCTATGGATTAATGTCAAACACTTCAACCAATTTGTTTACTTTATGGGGAAGTAAAACCTCATTCCTTTGAATATGCACATTACCATGAACATATAAAATCATAATTTTGCAAGGAAAACTACTAATCTCATGTTCACTGAAATACCCCTTAACGTAAGAATGATACAAATAGTGTAAGTACCCAATAACAAGATTCCAATCCATTTTGAAGCATAATGGGGATGACAAGGAAACATAAACCCCCAGGCCCACCCCTTCCACCCATTCAACCAACTTCGGTAACTCCTATAGAAGTAGTTTTTCAAAAAAATGAAATGTCACACCACCACAGCTTTCTACATCCATATTAACCCCCCAATTCAGTTTCATTAAATGTGGACAGTCCCCATTTTTACCAAAGTCAATGATGCACTATTAAACCATCACTTTTCAACCCCCACCTCAAAAATACAAAATGCTTTGAGGGATGAGAAATGATTCGGTGCATTTTAGAACATTGAAATGTGTCGAATCATTTCTCATCCCTCAAATCATTTTGTATATTTGAGGGGGGGGGGGGTTAAAAGTGGTGGTTTAATAGTGCATCATTAACTTTGGTAAAAATGAGGGCTGTCCACATTTAATGAAACTGAATTGGGGGGTTAATATGGATGTAGGAAGCTGTGGTGGGGTGACATTTCATTTTTTTGAAAAACTACTTCTATAGGAGTTACCGAAGTTGGTTGAATGGGTGGAAGGGGTGGGCCTGGGGGTTGATGTTTCCTTGTCATCCCCATTATCCTTCAAAATGGATTGGAATCTTGTTATTGGGTACTTACACTATTTGTATCATTCTTACGTTAAGGGGTATTTCAGTGAACATGAGATTAGTAGTTTTCCTTGCAAAATTATGATTTTATATGTTCATGGTAATGTGAATATTCAAAGGAATGAGGTTTTACTTCCCCATAAAGTAAACAAATTGGTTGAAGTGTTTGACATTAATCCATGGAAGACATAAGGCTATGTGAAACTTATGGTGGATTATCTCCAGCCTGAAAATTTTGAAGAAACATGCACATCTAGTGGGGAACTGACACATTTCATCTAAAGGTTTGTCATAACATTGCACATTTCTAGAATCTCTCTTCCTGATGGTATAATACCTCCCTTCAAATGGTTTTGTTTTCTTATACAGGTACATTCCTTTTTTTGAGTTGGTGTTGTTTGTTTAAAGCTACTCATGTAATGTTGATCGTTCGAAAAAAAAATGTCACGTGAAATCGTGGTACATTTTCAAAAAATTACCCTATTTTCAAGTAAGACAAATATGATTAAAAATGGTGAAATGATAAAAATAATTACATGTACAAAGTTTTACAGTAACTGATAGAATACATGATTCATTTTAACCATTAGATGATTGCCCTATGTGTCTAGGGCAACGTGTCTTCGTATGACCTTCCTGGCGGCATATGCTGCACCGCCGTCCAGCTGGATGTTCACTAGGCCAATCCATCTCATTCCGAATACGAGTCGACTTTGGCCTCCCTTTAAGTCGAAGTCTGTTGCTGTTTGGTAGAAGCGTGGGTGCGCCATCAGGCAGCTGAAAATTCTGATATTCCCCGATTGGCATCCACGGAGTATTGTAGCAGGAGTTGATGCTCTCGAGCCGATAAGCTGGATCAACGAACTGCTCCCAAGATACGTGTACGTAAGCACATGCAGCAATCACATGGCCGCAGGGATATCTCAGTGCCTGAAAGTTGCCACAATCAAAGTAACGCTTCTCCAATAAAACAACTCGCACACGACCATTGCTACATGCCATAGCATCACCGGGCTCAGCGACCTCAAATCGTTGCTCTGGACGATTAAATGCAGTTACACGGTAAGTTGCGGCCTCCTGAAGAATTGTATCTAGCTCGCGTTGGAAATGGTGTCCATAGTGCATCCCTCTGTTCAAGCCCTCTTCAGCTTGCTTTCCTCGTTCCAGAAAGTACTTTACACTACGATAGAAGGTCTCTTGTACCAACCCTGAAATTTAGATTTACGACATTATACAAATATTATATTATAATAGTAACTCTTCTGAGTAACATATATTGAAATATTCGTATTTACCTGTGATAGGTAGTTTTCGAACACCCTTGAAAACTCCATTTATACATTCTACGATGTTGGTCGTCATATGACCATATCTCCTCCCATCATCATATGCCAACGACCATTTCTGCTTTGGAATTTGCATCATGTAATCATACACTTCTGGATTCACTCTGTGGATATCTTGAAGACGCTCCTCCATCCTTTGTTGTTGAGGCTCATATGCTATAATACAAGAAGTCATCTGAACAGTTATGAAAATAACTACGACAAAAACATTTTAAACAGAAAAGGATGTTCATACCAATTTTTAAGATTGCCTTTTTCATCGACTCATTCTTGAACTTCTTTCGCAAATTGCTGGCAATGTGTCGAATACAGTATCGATGATGGGCATATGGTGGTCTCCACGAAAGACCCTCAGACTGTATCGCCTCCTTGATTGCACGGTGGCGATCAGAAATAAGACAAATCCCTTCTGCATCCGTAACAAACTCTCGGAGACATGCCAGAAACCAGCTCCATGATGAGAAGTTCTCTTTCTCCACAATTGCAAATGCTATAGGCAGAGGGGCTCGATTTCCATCTTGTGTGGCGGCAATCAATAAAGTTCCGGTATACTTTCCATACAGAAATGTGCCATTAATTTGTATGAACTGCTTGCAATGTCTAAAAGCCGCCACACATGGTAAAAATGTCCAAAATAATCTATCAAACACAACCATTGAGCGGTCAAGTTGGTTCTGTTGGTTAACATATTCAACTGTATGTAACCGATAGACTATTTGATTATTGTGGCGTAGAAGCTCCAACAGTTGTGGTAGAACTCGATAAGAGTCATCCCAATCACCATACACTTTCACAATAGCCTTTTGTCGTGCTGCCCATGCCTTCCAGTAAGAGATTCGATACCCAAAAAGCTGTTTGATTCGCTCAATGACCAGAACCACGGGGACATCTTGACATGCTCTAATCATTTCAACAATAATAGTTGAAACAAACTCAACATCTAATGAAGAGTGTTCCTGTGCCAAGCTTGGGTTCACACATGTGTGTGGAGTAAATCTAGTGATGCGCCAGCTGTGAAAAGTGTTATCAATAATAGCTCGCAGACGCATTTGACAGTTCGATTCAAATTTGTCACAACGGATCAAATAATAAGATCTCTTTGCCTCTTCTACAACATATGAGTAATGTCTTTCAATGTGATATTGTTTTATCACATTTTTCATTGCTTCTTTGCTCTCAAACTCTCTGCCAATATACAGAACATCGTTATCTGACACTCGATTTATGCCACCAATGATTCCTGGAAATTCTGAACTGGGAGTGATAACTGAATAATCAAATTCTGGCAAGCGATTCATGCCTTCAGTCGACCAGGAATCCAATAGTGGAGGATGGTTCAACGGTCGGTTGAACCTCGCATGAGTTGGTACAGACTGATCTTCCGCATGCTCTTCTTCTTCTTCAACTTCCTCTTCATCTTGTTCAAAATTGTCATCATCCTCAAATTCATCAACCAATGCATCTAAAGTATGTGGAGGACTATCCATTGAAACTGTGGCTGATGGAAATGATGGAATAACTACTGATGCTGATGGAACGTCTTGATGTGAAGGAGCATATGACATAGATTCATGAATTTGAGATGGGTCAACATCCAATGTCGATGGAACCTCCATTGTAGCTATAGTGACATACAACTCCATCATTTGATTCTCAGGTATATACTTAACCAATGAAAGTATATATTCCCAATCATCATCATCATTTACCGGATATGGCACATGCCAAAACCTATCTATAAATTGAAGATGTCTGAATGTAATGGACTCTATTACTTGATTCCTCGCGAGTTTTAACCTCCGATGGATTTTCCTTTGCACAGCTTCCAAAGTAGTACATCCTCCAAGCATCACAACAGCTTCTGGATGTATACTATAACTGCATCCTTGTTCTGTCTCAATTATTTGACCGTTGCAATAAATATAAGCGGCGACCATCTTTTTTATCTAAAAGAAACCACTGTTATTAATTAAATCTGATTAAAGAATCAATTTATGTATGCATGCTTCTAGTAATTTATGTTGGAATCCTAATCCCTCCACCAAATCAATATGTTCAAACCATATTGATATGTAACTATTTACACAACCCACAAGTTTGTGTTACTTACCCAAAAATAGAAGTCAAATATATTTATACATATCCACATGCATTATATGCATGAGGTACACGAACATGTCATGTAAAAGCATAGAGTTATATGAAATTGAAAGTCTCCACATGAGTAAGCCCGGAGCGACAGATAGCCAACCCCATTCACTTTCCTAGACAAGGCAAGCCTCCAGGAAAGTAGGTGGTCCGACCCAAAGCCCCTCTACCCGGGGATACTTTACTCAAGAGAGAAATCATTTCATGATAACTCTAACACTTAATATGCAAAAAATATATTGAACTACTAAATTCAAGTTCATAACTTCAATTACAAACCGAGGTCAAGGTATATTGAAAACTAAATTCATTATCATTCCTAGAATGTAATGCAAAGTTATATTCCATAGGCAATTTACTACTACTTGGCTAATTAATATAACTACTTCGCTAATTAATATAACTACTTCGCTGATTAATATAACTACTTCACTGAATAATATAACTACTTCGCTAATAACATAATTATGATAAATTAATTACCTTATGGTTAACTAATTACCTAATTATGGTTAACTAATAACCTAATTATGGTTAATTAATTACCTAATTATGATTAATTAATTAACTAATTATGTTCCATTAATTACCTAATTACGATTAATTAATTACCTTATGGTTAACTAATTACCTAATTATGGTTAACTAATAACCTAATTATGGTTAACTAATTACCTAATTATGGTTAATTAATTACATAATTATGATTAATTAATTAACTAATTATGTTCCATTAATTACCTAATTACGATTAATTAATTACCTTATGGTTAACTAATTACCTAATTATGGTTAACTAATAACCTAATTATGGTTAACTAATTACCTAATTATGGTTAATTAATTACCTAATTATGATTAATTAATTAACTAATTATGTTCCATTAATTACCTAATTACGATTAATTAATTACCTTATGGTTAACTAATTACCTAATTATGGTTAACTAATTACCTAATTATGGTTAACTAATAACCTAATTATGGTTAACTAATTACCTAATTATGGTTAACTAATTACCTAATTATGATTAATTAATTAACTAATTATGTTCCATTAATTACCTAATTACGATTAATTAATTACCTAATTATGTTTCATTAATAACCTAATTAGGATTAATTAATAACCTAATTAGGATTAATTAATAACCTAATTATGATTAATTAATAACCTAATTATGATTAATTAATAACCTAATTATGATTAATTAATAACCTAATTATGATTAATTAATAACCTAATTAGGATATATTAATAACCTAATTATGATTAATTAATAACCTAATTATGATTAATTAATAACCTAATTATGATTAATTAATAACCTAATTATGATTAATTAATAACCTAATTATGATTAATTAATAACCTAATTATGATTAATTAATAACCTAAATAGGATTAATTAATAACCTAAATAGGATTAATTAATTAACTACTAATGATTAATTAATTAACTAATTATGATTAATTAATTAACTAATTATGATTAATTAATTACCTAATTATGATTACTTAATTAACTAATTATGCTTAATTAATTACCTAATTACGATTATTTAATTACCTAATTATGATTAATTAATTACCTAATTATGTTTCATTAATAACCTAATTATGATTTATTAATTACCTAATTAGGATTAATTAATAACCTAATTATGATTAATTAATAACCTAATTATGATTAATTAATTACCTAATTATGTTTCATTAATAACCTAATTAGGATTAATTAATAACCTAATTAGGATTAATTAATAACCTAATTATGATTAATTAATAACCTAATTATGATTAATTAATATCCTAATTATGATTAATTAATAACCTAATTAGGATATATTAATAACCTAATTATGATTAATTAATAACCTAATTATGATTAATTAATAACCTAATTATGATTAATTAATAACCTAATTATGATTAATTAATAACCTAATTATGATTAATTAGTAACCTAATTATGATTAATTAATAACCTAATTATGAATAATTAATAACCTAAATAGGATTAATTAATAACCTAAATAGGATTAATTAATAACCTAATTATGATTAATTAATTAACTACTAATGATTAATTAATTAACTAATTTTGATTAATTAATTAACTAATTATGATTAATTAATTACCTAATTATGATTACTTAATTAACTAATTATGCTTAATTAATTACCTAATTACGATTATTTAATTAACTAATTATGATTAATTAATTACCTAATTATGATTAATTAATTAACTAATTATGTTTCATTAATTACCTAATGATGGTTAATTAATTAGCTAATTATGATTAATTAATAACCTATTATGTTTCATTAATTACCTAATTAGGATTAATTAATTGCCTAATTATGATTAATTAATAACCTAATTATGATTAATTAATTACCTAATTATGACTAATTAATTACCTAATTATGACTAATTAATAACCTAATTAGGATTAATTAATAGCCTAATTAGGATTAATTAATTACCTAATTATGATTAATTAATTACCTAATTATGATTAATTAATTAACAAATTATGATTAATTATTAACCTAATTACGGTTAATTAATAACCTAATTATGATTAATTAATTAACTACTAATGATTAATTAATTAACTAATTATGATTAATTAATAACCTAATTATGATTAATTAATAACCTAATTATGATTAATTAATTTACTAATTACGATTAATTACTTAACTAATTATGATTAATTAATTTACTAATAATGATTAATTACTTAACTAATTATGATTAATTAATTAACTAATTACGATGATTAATTAATTACCTAATTACGATTAATTACTTAACTAATTATGATTAATTAATTAACTAATTATGATTAATTAATTAACTAGTTATGATTAATTAATTAATTAATTATGATATTAACTAATTATGATTATTTAATTAACTAATTATGATTATTTATTACCTACTTACCATTAATTAATAACCTAATTATAATGAATTAATTAACTAATTATGATTCATTAATTAAATAATTATGATTAATTAATTTGCTAATTATGATTAATTAATTAGCTAATAATCATTAATTAATAATCTAATTACATTTAACTATTTACCTAATTATGATTAATTAATAACTTAATTAGCATTGATTAATCAACTAATTATGATTAATTATTTAACTAACTAATCATTTCATTATCTAATTACATTAAAAAAAACCATACTATTTATAAAATACAAACATTATATACTAATTCTATAAATTAAACAACTAAATTATTAAATAAAACTATTAAATAAATTTAAAGAAAGATTTACCTCAAATTTGTGACGACGTAGGTACACAGGCAGAGCAACCGAAGAGGCAAGGCTTCACCGCAACCGAAGAACGCAAGAAAAAACTTTGAGAGAGAGAGAGAGAGGAAGGGATAGGGAGGGAGAAATGGGGGTGGGTGAGGTAGGAATGAGGAATGGGGTGGGGGGCGAGGGTCCTATTTATAGGATGGGGTGGAGTTTCGGCGCCACTTCAAGTGGCGCCGAATTCATTGGGAAGAAGGGTGCAGCGCCACTTGAAGTGGCGCTGCACGGTTTGAATTTCTTTTTTCAGCGCCACTTCAAGTGGCGCTGAGCTTTTTTTCCGGCAAATTGGTGGAGCGCCACTTGAAGTGGCGCTCCAATTCCAAAACTCTTGAGCGCCAGACCATGTGGCGCTCAAGAGACCCATTTCCCTAATTAATTTAAAACCTACCCCATAAAATAAAAAAAATAAAAAAAAACCCTATCCCCTAAAATTGCCGCTGGAATGCCGAAGAAAGGGGTCCAGGAGGGGAAGTGTTGTAGGAAATAGGGCAGATGGAATGGCGGTCGGTCGGGGTGTGCTATGCTGGAAAAGGGGATCTAGGTCATCAAGCATGAAGGAGGGTGGTGGGTCTTCAACCGTGAAGGAGGGAAGACCAGCGGGTGGATGGGCGGGTATTATCAGGGAGGGAGGCGATGTCGAGGCTGTTACAATGGGAAGGAGGGAGATATCCGGGTCGCTGGAACATGGTGATGGGGGTGGTTCTCGTGCCGCAAGAAGGGAGTGAGGAGCAATGGGTGGGAGAAAAAAAACGATGAAACCCTAAAGAAGAGGAAAAAAGAAAAATAAGAAAAATAAGATAGATTAAATAATAATAATAATAATAATAATAATAATAATAATAAGAAATAATAATAATCATAGTGATAAAAAACAATAATGACATTAATATCATTTTAATAATAGATAATAATAATAATTTTACATAACCATTATAATAATTGTAATAATAATTAATGAAAAAGAATATTTATTAATAATAATTCTATTATCTGCAACATTTAAAATGGCATTAATTAATTATTTATAACATAATTGTAAAAAATATAATGATAATAATAATCATGTTGATAAAAAATAAAAATGATAAAAATATTCATTTATTGTTAATAGTAAAAATAAAATTAATTATTAACCACAACAAAAATTTTAATTGACAACAATAGATGTGAACTATAAATTTAAAAACACTTTTTTCAATTTTACAAAAACAACGGGATTTGAATTTACCCAGGCAGAGCCGTCCAGAGATTCCAAAATGTGTTCCGCTCGCGCGCCCAATGACGTCGCCTCAAAAAGTGCACATTATAACATATACTCAAAATTTTCATCTAGTACTCAGCTCGGACCCCAACATAATTAATTAACAATAATGAAATAATTATAATAAAATTGTTGCATGGGTTAGGGTGTGACAGTTCTCTTAACTGTAAAAGTGGGATTCTAAACCTCTCAATTACACACATGAAGTGTTGGATGAATTTGGACTATCATATGGTGATGTGAGGGAAAAGAATAGGAGGTAGAATTTCCCCTATCACACATTTTTGTTTTTATTTAAATAATAGTTATTTTATTTTCACAAGTACCCTTAGACGCACATCATCATACATCACCTCGATATATCTATATATGGGTTTACATATAGAAATATATTAATGTAATGGTATTTTCAAATATATTTAAAAAATCACAACATTATTTATATATAAACATATATTAATTAAAGTTTATATTTTTTAAACATTATATGATAATTTCTATTAATATAATAAATTGAGAGGATGAAAAACCAATATTGTATTAAAATTTTACCTTCATATATTTTAAGTCCTAATTTAATAAAAATATTTTAGATTTTATATTAATGTTTTTGAATTAATATTTAAAATTTAATATTGATTAATATATGTTCAATTTTTTTTAATATGATTATATTAAGATATAATTAATGTATTTTTTTACAGATGTAAGTACATGTATGCATACAGGCATTCATATATATAGGAATATACAACATTAAATATTTATAACTATATTTTAATATAATTATAAGAATAAATCTAAATATTATTATCTGGACATGCATACAAATACTCATAAAAAAAGATATGTTATAGTTATAGGTATATAAAAACATACATAGGACATTAGAGATACAAATATCCTAGTAGATATTTGTTATGTGAGCCTCCCATCGGAAATTAGCCATGTGAATCACTGATTGGATATGTTCAATAAAAATGTCCCATATTTTTTGTTGGGAAAAAATCATATTGGTTGGTAATATCACACAAGCAGGGAAATAAGCTCATAAGTAATGATTGCCCACCAAATTTTCCTACCCACAAAAACATCTCGAGATTCCAAATAGTGGGACACACAATTTCCATCAAGAACTATGAAATAAAATGAGTAGGAGAAGATGCAAACAGTAAGGGGTTTAATTTTGTTGACCGGTGGGACGAAGGGATGAAGGCCATCACCCATGAAGCATAAGGAATATATCACGATATGACAGTCTAATTTCAAAATAATTGAACTCCATCGTCTCTTCATAGAAAATTGTTTCCCAATAATAATCTATTTGGATTCAGCTACTGGTGGACACCAATTAGAATGAAAATTTCATTTGAAATAATCCAAAATCGATCCAAAACAATCCTGGATGACCAACACACATAAAAAACCCTTGAATCATTAATGGGGGCATTAAAATTGATATTCAACACATTTATCAATTGGGGGGATCCAAATGTAGGAATACCAAGAAGATCTTGTTTAAATTCTACTACATTCATAAGGATTCTGACTATCCAATTGTCTATAGATACTACTAGCTTGATTAATGGATCTAGAGAAGATACAAAGCTCAAATTATGAGCCTTACAAGCATTACTGGCCCTATAAAATGCATGCTTCTCATATGTAGTGGACTCCAAATCAACATGGGATAGCATACATCCAGGTTCAACAATAGAGTGATGATAAAATATGAATTATTTAATAGGAAGAATGCATGTGACTACCTTACAAAAAAACAAGTGGCCCTTAGAGGGAATTGAGAGCTTCCAAAGATTTTATAGTATTGTGAGGTCCCATGCTGAGGGATAAATTAGGTATATTAAAACTGGGCTTAATGTGGTAAACCCTGAATGACTCTTTAATTCAGTAATGATAACCTAGAAGTTGAACTTCAACACATGGGATGCACAAAATAATTCTCATATCCCTCTCATTGTACATTTAATTCATCATATCTGTATAAAATTCACTCCCATAATACTAAAAAAAATCTAGAATCATTGTATTATTCATCCCTACAAAAACAGGATAAGTCACCAAAGACCTACCAATTTATATCATCTAATAATCCGTCCAAATATTTACTCTACCACCATTACCAATTCTCTAATATATGTCCATATAGAGATGATCAAAAGAATTTTGTACCAATCTCTTATATATATATATATAATTATATGTATATAAAACCATACATAGGAAATTTATAATAAAAATATCCCAGTAGAGATTTTTCCTATGAATCTCCTAAGGGTTATTTACCCCACGAATAATGGTCATGTGAATCTCTCATTAGATATTATCCCTACGAATCTCCCATAGATGAATATAATTATACGTATATACTAACATAGAGACAAAATGTGAAATAAAAATATCACAGTGGCAATTTCTCATGTGAATATCCCCTTGGAGACTAGCCATATGTATCATCAATAGGTGATAGGCCCTATGAATCTCCCATATGAGATTGTCCCTAAAAATATGCCATTTGGAATTAATATATATAAATGAATTCATGAATCACTATAAAAATGACATATTCCAATGAAAATATAATTAAATACAATATATCATTTCATAAAATGTGATGTTCCAACAAATACTAATTTTCAATGATATTAATAATAATTGTTCAATATCAGAAATTATTTTAGTATCAATTAAATCTATTATTTTATTATTTCATTACTAATAGTTTTTCACCAGGACACGAATCTATTATTAGGAAATGTTATATCAAATAAGTATTTTAACATTAGAAAAAAATGTAGCTGTAAAATATTATATTTTTTGTCATTATCCTATTTAAAAAACCAATTTTTAATATTATTATCAAGAGAAATATAGAATTACTGAATTCTCTGAATGGATTGAGAACTTCATCCATGTTATTCCAAGGGTTCAGTGATTGCTAGGGGTTCTTAGGCACATATTCAGTTTACCAGTCTCCCTACCCCTGTTGAATGAAGTTCCAAAACCTCTTTCTATCATTGTTTACTTTTTTTAGAAGTTTATTAATGGAGTCGGATCTGATAAACCATTTAAAAAACATATCCCTTATGAATAATATGACGGTGATGGTTATAGATAATAAGGATGAGGATGTGTTTCTTATGCATCTAATTTCAATAGTAATCTTCAAAATAGTTAGGATCATTCATCCCTTTAAAATGAGAGCCCAATAAAACATTATTTGGCATGTAGGAGAGGTTGTTTCCATAAGAGAAGTTGGATCGGGAAATATCTGTTGGGGAGAATCCCGATTCCGGGCCGAAAATTTTCTTGCCAAAAAATGTCATGAGAAACCCATCGAAATATGGAAGCGATATGAGCAGAATAAATAAATCAGCACGTAGGTTTTTTTAACGTGGAGAAACCCTCCCATGCGGAGGATTAAAAAACCACGGGGCAATTCCCAAAATATCCACTATGAATCAGAGAATACAATAATCCAAGAAATGCCCGAACTTGAATTACAAATGAGAGAGAGTAGAAAACCTATGTGAAAAACCACACCCTGATACGCCTCTTCCATCTCTCTGATAAACATCCCGTTGACGCCATGTATCGGATGATCAATCTATGACAAAACGTCACCCTTCTGTCAACAAAATGTCACTACCTCGGAGATCTTCACCCGAACATGCGTCAGCCTCACATCAGCTTGCGACACCCGAATGATCTCGCCATCATGATGTACCGCCGATCTCCAATCGGGACACGCCACCTGATCACCGCTATCAGGAAGACTTTCGATATGTGGCCCTGATCATCAATTGTGTTGTTTCTGCACCGCACCTGTCAAACGCCGACGCATCATCTTCGTCGTGCCACACGGGCCACCGCAAACGCGACAACCCCTTCCCGGGTCACCCTTGCCGGCTACATCTTGTTGGCTCACCCTTCTCCCTTTCGAAAATATGTTTCTGTATCCTCCTTATATAGACACCAAGTCCATAATAATCAATTAATGCAGTCAACATCCATTAATGTTGGGAGAAAATCTTTAATTAATGGTGATATAAATCTCCCAATTAATAATTTTCATCTCTCATCAATAAATGTGATGAATCCCTCCATTAATAATTTTATTATCTCATTAATAAATGTGATGAATCTCAACAATCTCCCCCTTCATCACATTAATGAATGGAACCATCCAACAAACCCAGATGGAAAGAAAGTATGTCGGTATCACACCAACCATCATCAACTGCAGAAAATATGACGACGTCCTTCTGCACTTCTGATAAAAAAAATATCATCTCCCCCTGCCAAAAAAAATCAATGCCGAAATTTTCGTCACATTTTTATCTGCACCATCCTGCTCATCCTGCTAAACAAGACAAGAACCAGAAACATCTGGCTCCCCCGTAATAGTGATTACCACATAATCTGGAGCACCTGCAGGAATAAACAGCTCCCCCTACTCAACATCCCATGAGCGGATATGTGCATCACCTCTCTCAACCTGCATTATTTTCCAAACATTAATTTTCTCCACGCACGCATCTGCAATCCTCTTCAAAGCTTCCAAAATACTCACATTAAATTACAAGCACAAACCAACCTCCTATGATACCACTTGTTGGGGAGAATCCCGATTCCGGGCCGAAAATTTTCTTGCCAAAAAATGTCGTGAGAAACCCATCGAAATATGGAAGCGATATGAGCAGAATAAATAAATCAGCACATAGGTTTTTTTAACGTGGAAAAACCCTCCCATGCGGAGGATTAAAAAACCATGGGGAAATTCCCAAAATATACACTATGAATCAGAGAATACACTAATCCAAGCAATGCCCGAACTTGTATTACAAACGAGAGAGCGTAGAAAACCTGTGTGAAAAACCACACCCTGATACGCCTCTTCCATCTCTATGATAAACATCCCGCAGACGCCATGTATCAGAAGATCAATCTGTGAGAAAACGTCACCCTTCTGTCGACGAAACATCACTACCTCGGAGATCTTCACCCGAACATGCGTCAACCTCGCATCATCTTGCGACACCCGAATGATCTCGCCATCATGATGTACCGCCGATCTCCAATCGGGACACGCCACCTGATCATCGCTATCAGGAAGACATTCGATACGTGGCCCCAATCATCAATTGTGTTGTTGCTGCACCGCACCTGTCAAACGCCAACGCGTCATCGTCGTCGTGCCACACGGGCCACCAAAAATGCGGCATCCCCTTCCCGGGTCACCCTTGCCGGCTACATCTTACTAGCTCACCCTTCTCCCTTTCGAAAATATGTTTCTGCATCCTCCTTATATAGACACCAAGTCCATAATAATCAATTAATGCAGTCAACATCCATTAATGTTGGGAGAAAATCTTTAATTAATGGTGATATAAATCTCCCCATTAATAATTTTCATCTCTCATCAATAAATGTGATGAATCCCTCCATTAATAATTTTATTATCTTATTAATAAATGTGATGAATCTCAACAATATCATCATTGAGTAATTTCACATCAAAGATAAAAAAAAGGTTCTCAAGGGAATTCCATGGTCCATTAACAACCAACTCATTCTAATGACAGATTTAAGATATGGACTGTATATTCATAGGAACATTTTATCCAAACCCCATTATATATATATGAAAAAAATTAATTCCATTTTGAGGTAGAACATAGGGAGTTATGAATGAAATTACTGGTAAGATAGAGGAATTTATGGAATGGGATGGATTCAAACCTATTCATTGTGGACTATAATGTTAGATTATACCAATTGTTGATGTTGAGAAAACACTTATGAATGGATTATTTCTATCTATAGAGGATTTAAAAGTGTGGATATCATTCAAAATTAAATATATTCCATCCTTTTGATTTTATTTTGGGGTATTTGACATACATTGAAATATTCTGTTTCAATGGTGGATGATGTTACAAACATAATTGTGTAGTGTGGTCCATAAATCAATGAAAAATTTTCATATTCAACCTTTTTATCTGAACCAGAAAAACAATTGGATCGTAATAGACACACAAAAGGATTTTGTAAGCAATCTGAGAATAATCAATATAATATCATCATGATCAGGCATTATGATTTTTCGTTAAATCAACATGAGGTCCTATGAGCTTATAATGGGATGTACTAATATAGTAGAGTAGGCTATATCATCTTTGGTATTTAGAATGAAAACCAGGGAAATATACTAAGGAGAAGGTCTCTCCCCAAGCCATATTCATGTATCTGTGGAGGGAATGAAGAAACTGTCTTCCAACCCAAAAACATATACTCAGATCCACCTAATCTGAATTCTCCCTCAACTCATGAAGGACCCATGTATCCCATCATACGGTTGTTTGGAAATATCTATTCCATTATAGCAGGTCATAAAAATAGTTGTTGTTGAAGAGAAACTAGATAGAGGATAATGATAACAAAATGAATTTTGGAGAAAACAGTGGAGTTAAAAGTTGTACAGAGGGACCATTGGTTAATGATGGATTCTTCAAAAGGTGGAATGTGGCGGGTGATGGAACATACCTTGAATGATCAATGGAGGAGGCTGGATCGATCTAAACCTACCTACCCCAGTAAATATCTCATGTTAGAGCTATCATGGGATTGAAAACCAAGAAATAGTTAAAAAGGGTGCATTATATATTTCCCAGTTTCTTGTAATTTCCATGTGGGTGGAAGTTTCCTCCATTAAAAGGAGGAAGTGGATTTTAGGGTTAAATAATTTTATTCTAATTGCATAGGTCCATTCATCCATCAACCATATGTAATGGGATGGGCATTGGATTGATTTTCTGGATGGACCAATTAGAGGGATAAATGGAATCCATATATGTTTTTGAATACAAAATAGGAGAACCAATCCAGTACTATCCTTATTGTGGGTATTTCAATGAATTTTTCTTCCATAATGAGAAAAAAATGAGGGAAAAGTAGGTCTCATGAATCTATGTTGTAATTTCAATAGGCAACACAGGTTGTGGTATGTTCCAATTTGGGATATTCTGGAAACACTTTTATAAGTGTTTTTATTAATTATAATAAAATCCCCATTTCAGAGAGGATGAAAAGATTCTTAGGGTCATTTGATTAGAATATTATATTCATTTATTTCAATGTTTTCATCTTTCGCTTACCACAACAGACCTATTATGACTCGACTGATGTCCATGCTCAACCCATAGCTACCCCAGCCTGCCTCCATAATCAAATGGGTGGAAATAATTGTCCAAAGGAATATCCTAAATGGTAGGGATTTCATATGTACCTATACATACACAAAAATAAATCTTGATGAAAAATTTCATAGGATGAAATTTAAATGTTGAAAAAACTAGCTAGCCAACCATGCCTGTAAAATAGATAGACATCATAATAGTATGGTAGTGTTAACTGAAAAGTGAAGGGGAAAAATACATACCCCGCCAGAAAAACCTAGAAAAATAAAACACTGAGATAAAATTGGATACATAAAACACTGAGATATCCCTCCTCCTGATCTCAAAGATCCATCCAACATATGTGGTCTAAAGTACCAGGTATCCCTATGCTCCTTTGAAATCATTGTTGACCTTTTCATTGTCTAAATAAGATACACAATTTGTGGGAAAACCCATGAAATAGTTATAACATACCTACCAAGTGGGAACCCCTATAAAAAAAGGATGTGTAGTAAGAGATAGAATATGAATATAAAGAAAATATTTAATACACAAGATGCAAGATATAGTAAAATAGAAAATCTCAACCCAAACCTAGAGATATGTAACATCATCCAAACACAAGGGCACAAACCTGATGTGTGGTTGAAAATTGTGTCAATTGTTTTCTATAAATGGTAGAATAATAGACTCATCCAACCGTGAGAAGCTAATCATAGAAGTTTTATGCATACCCTGCTCATCTTTTCAACCCAATGAAGTAGAGTAACCAAAGCCAATTGTATGGATACATATGTATATTAATATATATATTTTCAATCAAAATAAACCCAAATGAAGTAGAAAGGGGATCTCAATCTCAAGTATCAACCTAGGAAAAAGAGACTACAATGGATCAAAAGTCCATCAATGATTCCCATCATCTCATGCGTCTTCTCAAAATATTTCAACAACGTCCTACCACAGTTTTTCACTATGTCGCATAGTCAAGGGGCCATATTCACTAGGTATTAGACCCATTACCTAGTAAAAAAGGAGGGTTCCACTAAATGGTAAAGGAACTATGACTAGACCAACTAGAGGGTTCCATACTAGAAGGTGTTAGAGGACCCATTCCCACCCCAGATGGAGGGTTCAACTCTTTAATTTGGTAAGGACCCATTCCTAGAAATGATGGAGTGTTCCAAACATGTGATCTTAATAGGAACCATACCTTGTCCCAACAACAGGGTTCCACTCTGATAGTCAATGGATGAATGATTCCCTAACCAATTATAGGGTTCCACTATATTGGTAGAGGTCCCATTCCCAACCTATATATAGGGTTCCACAATTCTAATCCTGTAACCATTACCAACCCTTATAGAGGGTTTTACTCAAAATACATTATAGGATTTATTCCCTATGAAAATAAGAGGGTTCCACTATATGAGTCTATAGAGGACACATGGGTACTCTAGCTAGAGGGTTACACTCTTGAAGTCATGGAGTACCCATTCACATACCATCAGGAGGGTTCCACTCTTGTGATACCACTCATTCACCAAGTCTTTTCCCTAGAGGTACATGGATATCCGACTGTGTAGAATTATTTGATGTGTGGGTGATATAAACTACATACCAATTCCAATCACGGTATCTCACATGTGATCTAGAAATGACTATGAATCCAAAAATATTCTTTGTACATTAACCTATGTTTATATATTTTAGAACACGATATGCCTCTTCACATGTGGGGTTGACTGTGTGTTATGGTCATGCTTATGTACTCAAGTGAATGGTATATACCTGGATTTTTTCTATAGCCCATTGTTCCTCCAGAATGGGATGGTGGTACATGGCATGTATCAGGGATAAACATCATTACATCCCTATAAAATCATGTTATCCAAGAATCCTCATCCATGGAGCCACATGTTGTTTTTTCACCACGGTACATGGAGTGTATTCGATTTTTTCATAGTTTTCCAGATCTCATTCCATACACTTAATCTAGCCACACTCCAATAATTCATGATTCATTTCTACTTTAAAATAGTGGATTTAGATGTGCATCATATTATTCAGTCATCGTTTGCATGAAATGTGATTCTATTGATCCTCAGAGATATGCCACATGTTCTGTGAACAACTGAACCTTCCTCCATTGATGATATTGCCTTCGATCCTTGAAAGGATCATCCAAAAACCTATATAAATACATGGTATAACATTATTCTGGTCATTTTTTCTTCATTTGTGAATCCATCCAAATTATGGGGATTTTATCCGGCTTGGTGCATCCTGAAAATGTCGAACTGGGACTGTAGGGACCTACTAGGGACGAATGGAATGAAAAGTGGAAGAAATGAACTACTTTTTTTAAGTGATCATTTCTATTTGTTTAAATCCAATGATAAAAAATGGGGATATCAGAGGATATAAAACAAATATTAATCATATAATTTGTCACTCATGAATATTCTCAGTACACAATTGGAAGAGATCAATACAAGGGATTAATTTTATCAATCAAATTAAGCATAAAGGGAAAAAAGCAGAAACTAATGAGTCCCACGTATAGATTCGTATTTTCTTTGATATTGAATGAACGTTAAAATTTTCTATGATGATGCATTCATTGTGTCCCAATTTTCTTCAATCTAGTGCTTCATCATTTTCCAAGGTGATTTTCTAATGGTAGGAGGGGACAAGGCTCTGGATTCCTCCCAGGGTCTATGCATCTAAACCTGGAGGATTCACCTTGGAAGTTTTATTAAATAATTACATTTATATTAAACAAATAAATAAATAAATTTAATTAATTAATTTATTTATCCACTAAACGTAACACCAATGGGAGAGATACTTGAACACTCCATGTATCCCCATTTTTTGCATATCCTATTGTCAAAAATGAGTTCCAGACTCAACCATGGTATCATAGTTTTTATCCATGCTTACATTAAAGTGTTATCACATTTTAATTAACAAACTACATCCATGAAATAAAAAATATATTTAATATTTTTATATATTTATTTATGGGAACATCGGCCTTGGAATTTCATTCCATCTCAGCATCTAGACTTGGAAATATATATATATATATATATATATATAAATTTCAAAGTCTTACAAGTAAATAATTGGGTCTCTAGATCATTCCACCCTTCAATCATTTCATCCCTGAAAATCAAAACTAAACAAAAAACTTATGATTCTAGTACTTTACATGGATCTACAACTCCTAGGAGGAGTCCTACACATTCTTGTGTTTCCAAAACACATGATCCAAGAGGATTTTCTATCTAGACAGCATCCTTTACTATAAATAATTTATCACCACCATGTTATAAACAAATGTGTCTCTGTCCTTGATGTACAACTTTCCCCAATGGATGACGTGAAATGGGTCATGCACATATCCCCTCATCAATAACATGTCAAAGGCATCGTGCTCCCGCTCCATCTGCGGGGGTAGGGTGAGGTGATAAGTTTCCTTTCAATCCCTCTATATGATCTTGAACACTCCAATAAAACATAGGGATAACATGATTTTCCATCTGAATCTCTGAAATCCTTATCACGGGGAGAGTCTGAGGTAAATTTATTCCCCCTGCAAAAGTCCAACAACATAAAATTTTTATATGTCTAAGATTTATTCTTACTCTGGGCCATCCTCATATTCTCATAGAGGGATTGAACCTTTGTAGTCACCAGCTTCAGCATTAATGGCCCCATAAGAGATGTCATACCGATATCTATCCAGAATAATGGTGGAATATAGGTGCTCCCATATAGGTCCTAAAAAGGATATATTCAAATGGTAGAGTGGTAGTTGTTGTTGGATGAAAACACTACAAAGGGGATGTGATCCTCCAAACATCAGAAAAATTTTACCATGAAACCCCTCTGCATGTCCTCCTATGCGTAGAAATTTTAGTTGGTTTACTCATCAGTCATGGGGTAGAAGGTTGTAATCATCGTCATTTGGGTCCTAAATTTCATATGTTTTCCCTATCCACAATTGTGATGTATACTGCATCTTATGAAAAGAGACAACCATTGAGGGAATCCCATGAAGGAAAAGGATCTCCCATATATACAACCACACCAAACACTCCATCAATCTCTACTCTTTGATAGTAGGAAAGTGTGAAGAATTCAAGATTAGGTCAAATATAACCCATATGGTGTCAAATATCTTCACTTTTCATGGAATCCCTGTCAAAAATTACAGGGATCAATAACATCCACTTTATATAAGAAAACATATATGTTGTTCACCTCTATAATTCAATGCCAAAAGATAAATAAAATCCACCTCCATTAAGAAACACATTCCCTTTACTCCAACCTAGAATAAGAAAATATAATAATTCCCAAACGAAAAGGCAGGGAGTAAGCTATAAATCATTATTGGGTATCACCACGTGTTCCATAATCAATAACAAAAAAATTTATAATTAATTATATCAATTTATATAAATAATATCATGGAATTTAATTTTAATTTTCTCAACAACACATCATTTCAAAAAGATTGAAAATATTTAAAAACACTTTCAAACATGATTAAATGAACATTTTATATAATTCGTTTTATATAAATTAGTGGGAATGGATAAAATAGTTCATCAATTAAACATCATGTATAATAAACGTAATAAACTCATATAAAAGAAATAATAATTTACAAAAAACCCATGGAAAGTCATTTAATTACATAATAAGATCCTCACACATCTCATAGTGATCATGACACTAGTCAGGTGTGAAAAAAATACACTAAAAAAAGGGTAACCGATCAGTGGTAGCCTACACTCAAATAGGGGACCCCATTACAAGCTGTCAGGCCAAATATGATTTGGTAACAGTTATAAGTGTTCTTAAATTTGTATGGAGGAAAGGTCCGAGAATGATTATACTTGTCACCACTAACTACCCATTCTATACAATAGTTATTCAATCAATAAAATAATCAATTAATTATTTCAAATCATTTAAATAATAATTTCTCAATTTCAGTTTCCAAAATAACTTTTTATTTTCAAAAACAATGAATAGGTTTTCACCATTTCATTCCATTTTAAAAAAACCATTCCATTTTAGTAATTTCTCAATAAAAAAATAGAAAAATATTCATAAATAATATTTATGGAATCAATCTATATTTTTTCATAAATCAATACAACAATTTAAATACCACTGAACATGGGGTTTTTGATCAATTTCTATATCCCCTTAAAATAATGAATCAAATCATAACAATTACATTTTTTAAAATAAATTAAAAACTAAATTCTATTTAATCTAGAAATTCATAGAATCAACTATGGGAAAATAATTATGGAGAAACCAACTTATAATCATATATCATGAATTGACACTTGTAATAGGATCATACAATAGGGAATGAAGGTGTAAGAGATCTAGAAATGAAAACATGAATCGAGATCCCATCGAATAGTGCTTAGATTTTAAAAAAACAAAATGATCTAATAAACATGAAGGAGTATAGAATTTTTGATTGGGATTGATCAATTAAGATTATATCAACATATAGGAGAGGGAACTGGTCATCTACTATGGATTTGATTTATCAAAGGAGAGGGTTTGAGGATCCAACATCACATTTAGGGAGCCTAATCAACCATAGAAATTGAGTTTTTCCAAGTAGGGGTTTTATAAAACATAATCAGGGCTCAAGAATTAGAAAAATACATTTTCAGATAAATTAAAACCCACATGGATAATGTTTTTGGGAGGTATTCATAGTTGGACAATTCATGCACCCTAATCGTGTTCCCCTTCTATAGGGTGGTTGATTTCTCCTATATGTGTGCATGTTTTTTCAAACCATTCCCATTCAGTGAAAACCATCACTATCCATGTTTCAATAATTTTCACATAGGGGAAAATTATTTGGGAAATCCATTCCCTAACCATGCACATCATAAAATACCAAGCGATGTTTTCCCAAATTTCACCTAAAACAATAAGAGACAAACCCTGACTAAATAATGATCAGAAGAATGTTAAAAGAGCACCTAAAAACAAGGATCATGATATCACATGATCATATCTACTGTAATAATTGTTCCTTTGATTCATATTCAGTGAAATTGGGGAACTTCTTGTGCTAAAAATGATGGAGTTGAATTCAGTGGTAACTATGAAAGCCATATAGAATCTCCCAATCCCTCCAAATTCATGATATTTATAGTGTAAATAATTCTCAAGAATCATCCCTAATATAGAGATCCTCATGGTTAACCAGGATTCTGATGATCCATTATAACCTATCTTCATTGCTATGTCAGAATCCAATTTTCATGTGATTTTTGAGTTACCCATTTACATGGACAAGTGGAATGCATGCTTGGATATGGTTGATTATCATGTGGAGTCGATGCCTAGAATTATTGTAGTACTAAAGATGTGGTATTTAACTCTTCTCACAGATTCTAAAATTATCCTATGAAGCCTGGCATGAATGATTTTCATCCATAGAAATTATTTTTTCTTCAATCATGTGTCCTGACCATGCTCTTTCTATTTTGATCATCCCACCTCCAGGCATACCAAATGGGGTCATGCTGATTCCAATATCAACAACATTGGTAGATATAATTGTTTAAAAATATATAATCATACCATGAATGGTACTATGATGATTAATGTGGACACAATGGTTACTGGTGGCCGATGCACATGTGATTATTTAAGGTGTGGAGTTATCTATTTGTAGAGGATAGGGTTATATTATCCTATATTCAATCTTAAATACAATTATAAAATAAATATTTTCCCTAGATAATGACCACCAACCATTTAGTCCATTTTTAGGAAGGTTCTAATATTTATATCACCTCTTTTCATCTTCCTCTTTCTCTTTCACCAAAAGAGATTAAAATAAGTTTAAACAGATTTTTCTGACCCATGGTCTCTTAGGTGAGTTACATGCATAACTAAATGATTTCCCCATTTGTATTAATACCCATGTTTTTATGGATTTTATATCATCCATCTAATGAGTGTTCTCCATTTAAAAAAAAAAATTCAATTATCATTTTTCATGTTTTTTTAAAGTATTACATTTTATATATAAATTTAATTTTTTATATTTAAATTAATTATACATGAAAAAATAATCAACATAAATCTGATAAATTATTCATAATAAAATAGAAAATAAAAAAATATAAAAAAATTAATTAATATTATTGTACTTAAAAGTATATTTACATTAAAATTTTGATTTTATATTATAAAAAAACTAATAGTGGTTATAAAAAAATTAAAAAATTGATAATTATATATGAAATATTATAAAATAATTATATTTATTGAATGATATTTTTATTTTATTAATTTTATATTTCTAAAATAAAAAATTCAATAAAAAATTTGAAAATGAATTCAATTTATTTATAGGATGGAGGAATCCGACATTTTTATTTTATTAAGAATCATCAATTTTTTTTTATTAAATCCAAAATAATATATCCTGGAGGCCCCTCAACAAGCCTCCTCATGCCTTAACTTCAATATATAAGAATCATGCCCAATTTCTCGTTTAAATGGATATTCCAATACATCCATGGGATTATTACACATGTATAGTTTAATTTTCATCATTAATATTAATCATTTATTGAATTACCCATATTTGAATTTTTATATGGGTTTTATCTCAAAATCCCAAATCTCAAATCCTTATGATCGATCAATAGTTTGTTTCTTTGACTCCAATGATTTTGGAAACAATGATGAATCCTTCTACAATGACAACTCCAAATAATCTAGAGAACAAAGATGAAAACATCACTGGAAAACAATGATGAATCCATAGAGTTCGGTGACTCCAATATGACCTCCGAACATAATGTTATTTTTCACCCAAGATTCCTGCAATGAAAATCCACTATTTTATTTCCATGAGAACTTTCGTGACTCTGGTGTTCCATAGTTTCATTCAATGGAACTTATTTTTTATAGAAAGAATGAACCAAAGGTATAATAATATGGCTTAGACTATCTATTTATACTAAATAATAATTTTCATATCATTGAAAAATCTCCTTTAATGTTCGGAAAAAGTAAATGTTATATTATTATAATTTATTTTTTAATACATCTCTCATATTTTCCGTTTTCAAAAAATGTTTTCTATCTACATTTTTTCAATAATAAAATCATCTTTTTAGAAGACACTACATCCCATCATAATAGAGGAAAAAAATTATTTTTTATTGACTAATGTTCCATTGGAAATATCAATAGAATTTCTAAATGTAGGTTCAATTAATGTTTTCACAAGAATTTTATTTTTATATGTATTTTACATGAAACTTACTCAGAAACAGGGAGTAGATATTCCATAGGAACATTCCGTGGAGCTTCCATTGGAACTTTCATGGAAAATTCAGTCTTATTCTTAGAATAATACTATATGTTTTGACTGAAATCATTATCATAATTTTTGGTATCCTAAAAAAACATTTTTTTTATTATAGTGTAATTTAATAGGATAGTGGTGGGAAAAATTTTATATTCCCCCACTATAAATTCTAATGAATCTTGCACTAAAATTTCTAGTGGATCATCCACATGATCATTTGTTGGAGTTACCATTGATGGTTTAACTAGAGGTTCAACTAGAACCTCCATTTGAATTTCCAATGTTCCTTCCACTTGATTTTCCATTGGATATTCCATTATAATGTCTAATGTAACTCCCACTAAAACTTCCATATATATTCTATCTAATTTTAGTTAATGTTTAATCCTATAATGTAATTTGCGGAATCCCAAATTTGTTTTTGTATTGTAGTGAAATTTTTATTGGATTCTGAAACGTATTTAGTTCTAATGGTTTCCCCACTAGTTGAACATGAACTTCTAGTGGAGACTCCACTAGAACGTGTCATGGATATTTTAATAGAACAACTAGAAGATCTTCCAGTGGGACATCCTCTAAAACATCCACTAAATGCTCAAATGGAACTTCTAGTCTTATTATTATGTATGTTATGAATGAATATTATACTGAAATTTTGGTGAAATCTAGGAAACATGTTTTCTATATTTCACATAATTTTTAACAGGATTAAGGATGGGGTTTTTTCTATTCATTCCCCATTGGAAATTCTAGTAGATATTCCATGAGAAATATTAGTGTAGACACAAATTGGACATCCAATAGAGTGTCAAATGGATAGTACCATGGAAATTATAGTGGGGGTTAGATTGGAAAACGCACTAGAACATTGAATCATGTTCTAGATAATTATAGTGAAAATCAACCATAAGTTGTATCATATTCTATAATGTTGGAATCACCTGTTTTGATAATCCCAAATCATGCTTAAACATTGATTATGATGTATTAAAACCTTGCATTAATATTATTATTCTATGCTTAAACGTATTTTATTCTAAACAGTTCATATTCTTACTCTCATAACTTTACTGTAACAGCTTACAGTAGTATTTACATAAGTTAATATTGTTAGCTACCAGTCAGAGTTTTCTTTTCAAAGTCACAGTTACAGCTAACTGTCACCTTAAGTTACTGTTGCAATAAGTTCACAGTTACAAGGTTACAGTCGAAGACTAATACAAGCTTACAGTCACGAGTCTACCGCTATCTATTGTCGAAGCTCACAGACGAAGGTCACAGTTACAAGACTTCTGTTCAAAGTTTTCTCTGCTCAAGTTCACAGTCGAACAAGTCTACAGTTGGAACAAGTTCCCAGTCGAACAAGCCTACAGTCATAAGTCTACAATCAAGGTAACAGTTAGACAGCTTCTGTCGACTAAGTCTACTGATGATCGAGGTCTACAGTTGACAAAGGTTACAGTTATACAAATTTGATGTTACAAGTCTACAGTTAGAGAGGCTATAGTTGCATGGAGTAAAAGGTACCATTGCAAGCCTACAGACAGCAAGCCTTTTGTTGAAGTCAGCAGTCAGAAGGAAGTCCACAGTTGGAAGACCAAAGTTGAAGTCCACAGTGACATACATTCTCGACCAGTTTATTATTATTATATTTCTACTTTTTCTTTACCAATTTGATTAATACTAATCTAATGGTCATGTCTAGACAAATTGATACACCTAACATTATTTATTGATATTTGCAGACATATCAAGAAATAATACAATGTACGAGGAAGATCGCACGTGTAACTCAAGACTATTTATCTTGTCGGCCTCGGGTGAACAAAAAGGGCATATATGGAGGAGTATAAAAAGAAGAGAGAAGCATTCAAGAAGATTGATGAATGGAATAGTTACACAGAGTCTAACATCTACAACTGAGAAGGAGATACTCATATACACAAAAAGAAAGAACTCTCGAGCATTCATTCTGAAGAACAAAAGAGTCTCAGTGAACCGACTGAAAGAACCGTCTCCTAAAAGCCAAGCTGTGAAGCACTCAAACTCAAAGAAGCTGATCACTTGAACATCTGGAAGTCTGGAAATCACGACACTCTGTTTTAGTGTCAACTTACAGAAAAAGGACCAAAGCTTCAAGTCACTCATTCCTACGAGTCCAGAAATGATCTGCCAACACTATAGAGCACTCTAAACCTTCTTCTTTCTATCTCTTGCTCTACTGTGTTTTAGTTTTCTACATTTTGAGCAGTGTGTGTTATCTGCTGTATTAAACACACACACTGACTCCTGTACTTTCACTGGAGGATCTGTAAATCCTCAACAAACCCTTTTACACTTCATTTCCCACTGTGGATAGTGGTAGAGGTCTTGTGACCTGGACAGCTGGCTGCTGTGGTTTGTTTTTCCCACGAAGAACTGTGGTAGAGGTCTTGTGACCTGGACAGTGTGTTCACTGTTGTTAACCCCGATCCAGGGTGTGGATCATTTTTATATAAACTTTTGAGAGGACTAAGTCTCGGCTTGAGACTGAACGTCTTGGTTAATTCTCTGTGTTTGTAGTTATACTCTATATCCATACTATATATATTTATTTCATATTCCGCTGCTATTACTTTGAAATATAATCTATCTTCAAAGATACTTTGATAATTAAATTCGCAAGTGTTTATGTTTGTTATAAATCATTAAGTTAGTTTCAAAAGTTAATTTAATCATAAGATTAAGTTAACTGAGAATTAATCAATCTTTGAGAAACTAATTGAACCTTTATAATCTATATAAATTCACTACAGTTTAATTTGTTTTTGAAATTGGGGGATTTTAATAGAAATTGTTTTTAACAGAAATTTTAACTGGAACTCAATTCACCCCCCCTCTTGAGTGTCCACTCCGACCAACATTTGGTATCAAAGGTTGTGTTTATCTCTGTTATACTTGCTCAAAGATTTATTTTAACTCTCTGTTTTTAAACTGTGATTGTAGTTTTTTCTAAAAGATCTTAAATTTCTGTTAGTTCTAAATTTTATCTCTTTAGAACATTTTCTAAAATTTCCTTATGGATAATAGACTAGAAGGTGCTGCTACTAACAGGCCACCCTTCTTTAATGGTGTGAATTATGCCCAATGGAAGCTCAAAATGAAAATTCATTTGGAAAGTATGGGTTTTGATATTTGGACTGCTATAGAGTCTCAATACAAGATTCCAGAAACTGAAAGAATAACTTGGGATGAACCTACTAAGGTAGCTTACAATAATAATTGTAAGGCTGTGAATGCTCTCTACTGTGCTCTAGGAGATGAGGAATTCAATAGAATTTATGCATGTAAAACTGCTTTTGAAATCTGGGACACCTTAGCTGTTTCTCATGAAGGAACAACTAATGTCAAGGAAATGCGGTTAAATACTTATACTATCAAATATGATAACTTTAAGATGAAAGCTGATGAACCTATTTCGGATATGTATCTCAGGTTTAATGAGATAGTCAACACAATGAGCTCACTCGGAAAGATTTTTCCAGCAAAGGAGCAAATCATGAGATTATTGAGATGTCTGCCTGACAGATGGAGAGGCACATCCGTTTCAATTAGATAATCCTGTGATATTGGAACTTTGCCTGTCAAGGAGTTAATTGGTAAGATGATGATGTACGAAGAAGAGCTCAAGGTAAATAAAGAGGAAGATGAGGAACCAAAACGAAAATCTATAGCTTTTAAGTCTACTGCATCAAAGAGCAAAGACAAGGAGAAAGTGCATATACCAACTGAAAGCTCATCTAGTGAAGACTTAGATTCTGACAGTGATGCCGAGATGGCACAAATAGCAAGGAGATTCAAGAAGTTCTATAGGAAGAATAAGTTCTTCAGAAAACCAAACTACAAGGGTAAGTATGATAGACAAGGTAAGTGGAAGAAAGATTGGAAGAAAACTGATAAAGAGGAAGACATAGTTTGCTATGAATGTAAAAGGAAAGGACACATCAAAGCTGACTGTCCTATGTTAAAATTCAAGAAGAAATATGAGTACAAGGACAAGAATTATAAGAAAGCTATGAAGGCCACCTGGAGTGCTTCAGAAGACAGCACAAGTGAATCAGAATCCAGTGATTCTGAAAGAAATCGTGCTAATATGTGTTTCATGACAAACACATCTGAGGTAACCTTAGACACTCCCACTTTAAACTCTTATTATTCTGAAGGTGAAGCAGAATCTGGTTCTAATTCTGAAAATATGTCTAAAGATGAATTGTTTGAATACTGTAATATGCTGGAAGAAACGTGTAATGAACTAAAGGATAAATATAAGTCTTTAAAGAAACAGCATGCTCTTACTGCAAGTGTCAAGTCTGCACTTGATGTAGAAAAAGAGAAAAATGTTCAATTATTAAAGGAGAATACAGAACTGAAACTATCTAATGAAAAACTTAGAAAGGACTTAGAAACATTCACAAATGGAAAAGATACTCTAACCCAACTGCTAGGAAAGAAAGTTGCACCTAAGTATGCTACTGGCTTGGGATACCAACCTGGACAAAGACAGTTTACTAAAACCCGATTTATTCCCAAGTCTGGAAAAAATCCTGCTAGTTCCAGTTTTGGAAATTCGTATGCCTCAACTGGTTATTTAAATAGTTGTAGATCAAATAAAGTATATCTCTCTAAATCTATTGCATCTATTAATTGTATGGGACCCATAAAACAAATCTGGGTACCTAAATCCTTGATTGCTAACATATCTGGACCCAAGAAAATCTGGGTACCAAAGTCATTTCCTGTCTAATCTGTTTTGTAGGAAATCTGTTTGAAAAGCAATTACAAGAAGGTATGGTACTTAGACAGTGGATGTTCAAGACACATGTCTGGGGACTATTCGTGCTTCAAAAGCTTAATAAAGGTTGATGGAGGATATGTCACTTTTGGTGATAACTCAAAAGGAAAAATCATCGGCTTAGGCCAGATTGGTAACACTGACTCAGTATTAATTTCCAAAGTTTTATTTGTTGATGGACTTAAGTACAACCTACTTAGCATTTCTCAATTGTGTGATGATGGTTTTAATGTCAAGTTTGAAAACAATTCTTGTGATTTTTATAATTCCAAAAATGCTTTAATATTTTCTGCCTTAAGAAATGAAAATGTTTATGCTGTTGACTCAAACACTTTAGCTAAACATAATGTTACTTGCTTAAATGATTTTCATAAAGAGTCTTGGCTATGGCATAGGAGATTAGGACACTGCAACATTCACTCACTTAGAAAACTCTCTAAGAAACACCTAGTTAGAGACCTACCTAAGCTTGAATTCCCAAATGACAAAGTGTGTAATCCCTGTCAAAAGGGAAAACAACACAAAGTTTCTTTTAAACCAAAGAAAGAAGTTTCAACTTCTCAACCACTTGAACTGGTTCACATGGATTTGTTTGGACCATCAAGAATTTCAAGTCTAAATGGGAAGCACTATGTTTATGTTTTTGTAGATGACTTTTCTAGATATACTTGGGTATACTTTCTAGCTCACAAAAGTGAAGCCTGCTCTTCCTTTGTTAGATACTCTAAGTCTGTAGAAAATCATAGTGTACTTAAGATTAAGACCTTGAGGAGTGATCATGGCCGTGAGTTTGAGAATCAAGAATTTGAATCTTACTGCTCACACAATGGCTATGCTCACAATTTTTCTGCTCCTAGGACACCTCAACAGAATGGTGTAGTGGAAAGAAGAAACCGAACCCTGCAAGAAATTGCAAGGACTATGCTTAATGAATATGACCTGCCTGTTTACTTTTGGGCTGAAGCTGTAAATACAGCCTGCTATGTTATTAATAGAGTCTTGATTAGACCGGTTCTTAAGAAAACCTCTTATGAGTTGTGGAATAATAGGAAGCCTAAGGTTAATTACTTTAGTGTTTTTGGTTGCAAAGTCTTTATTCTGAATACTAAAGATAATCTTGATAAATTTGCTCCAAAAAGTGATGAAGGAATTTTCCTGGGTTACTCTATGTCTAGTAAAGCCTATAGAGTGTTCAATAAGAAAACCAAATGTGTGGAAGAATCTGTTCACATCAAGTTTGATGAGACTGATCCACATGAGTCTAAAACTTCTCTTGAAGATGTTGAAGAAGACTTATCTGTTCTGGACCTAAATGACAAATCTAAAGAACCTGTAATAAAAACATCCAGTTCTGGAATTTTTCCAGAATCTTCCTCTGTGGAACCCGAACCTATAAATGAACCTGAAATCTCTAGTTCAACCTTTACCAAATCAACTAGGATTCTAAAGAATCATCCTTTAGATGCTGTTGTTGGTAATCTTGATAGAGGAACACAAACTAGAGCTTCTCTAAGAAATCAGGTTGAACATCAAGATTTTTTTTCACAGCTTGAACCCAAAAATGTCAATGATGCTATCAGTGATGAATTCTGGGTAATGGCTATGCAAGAAGAACTAAATCAGTTTGAAAGAAACAAAGTTTGGGAATTAGTGGAAAGACCTAAAGACACTCTTACCATAGGCACTAAATGGGTGTTTAGAAACAAAGTTGATGAGTTTGGTAATATAATCAGAAACAAAGCTAGGCTAGTTGCACAAGGGTATAGTCAGGAAGAAGGAATAGACTATGAGGAAACCTTTTCACCCGTGGCTAGACTAGAGGCCATTAGGATATTACTTGCTTATGCTGCTCATCTGAATTTCAAACTATATCAAATGGATGTTAAAAGTGCTTTTCTAAATGGATATATAATTGAGGATGTATTTGTGGAACAACCTCCTGGTTTTACAAATCCCCATTTTTCTAATCATGTTTTTAAACTATCTAAAGCTTTATATGGTTTAAAGCAAGCTCCAAGAGCTTGGTATGATAGGCTCAGCTCTTTTCTTATTTCGAAAGGATTTACTAAAGGGATAGCTGATCCTACTCTTTTTATTAAATGGATTTCTAAAGATGTCTTAATAGTACAAATTTATGTGGATGATATTATTTTTGGATCTTCTAAAAATTCTTTATGTGTTGATTTTTCAAAAATAATGCAAAATGAGTTTGAAATGAGTTTAATGGGAGAACTCAAATTTTTCCTTGGATTTCAGATCTTTCAAAATAAAAATGGTATTATTTTGAACCAAAGTAAATATATTAAAGATCTTCTAAAACGTTTTTCTTTGGATGGCACCAAAGGCAGTGACACACCTATGAGCACCACTTGCAAGTTGGACAGTGATGAAACTGGTGAACCAGTGGATCAAACCAATTATAGAGGTATGATAGGTAGTCTACTGTACCTTACTGCCAGTAGACCTGACATCATGTTCAGTGTATGCATGTGTGCTCGGTTTCAAGCCAATCCAAAAGAGTCTCATTTGACTGCTGTTAAAAGGATTTTCAAATATCTAAAACATACTCCCAATTTGGGATTATTTTATCCAAAAGGACAATCATTTGATTTATTAAGTTATTCTGATGCTGATTTTGCTGGCTGCAAGTTAGATAGAAAGAGCACCTCTGGAACATGTCACATTTTAGGCAAGTCACTAGTATCTTGGTGTAGTAAAAAGCAGAATTATGTTGCATTGTCTACTGCCGAAGCTGAGTATATAGCTGCTGGTAGCTGTTGTGCACAAATCTTGTGGATGAAACACACTTTACTAGACTATGGATATCAATTCAAACATGTCTCTATAAGGTGTGACAATACAAGTGCTATTAACATTTCTAAAAATCCAGTATCTCATGCTAGGACAAAACATATTGATGTGAGACATCACTTTCTGAGGGATCATTATCAAAAGGGTGATATCACTCTTGAGTTCATTGGCACTGAACATCAGTTAGCTGATATTTTTACAAAGCCTTTGAATTCTGAGAGATTAAGTTACATCAAATATGAGTTAGGTATGATTAATTATAGCACAGTTGAAACCTCACAGTTGAAACCTCACAGTTGAAACCTCACAGTTAGACCTCACCGGTGTACCTCACTGTTACATCTCTCTGTAGGCTATTTCGCTGTTTAACCTTATTTTATTTTTGCGGGAATTCGAACCGTTTCTTTTCTTTATACTTTTATTTCTAAATCCCTAAATGATAAAATTTAGAACATCGAACATATCTCAATCCACTCATCTCGACCCTTGCTCTCTCAAGTCCTAAACCCTAAACCTTCAACCGAACCTCGAAACCTCATTCAGTTCCAATGGCCAGAACAAAGCGACCCCCGACTGTCAATGAAGATGCACCAATGCCAAAGAGGACTCTAGTCGAATCCAGTGGCACCAGGAACGCCTCGATAAGACCTGTTAATCCACATCTGACTAAGAGATAAATAGTTGCTGAGAAGGAGCTAAGTGAAGAGTGGATTTTATCGAGCAGATCATTAGTACAGGCAGTGCTTAATGAGCAAGGATGGACCGAATGCTTCGCAAACAATAATGGATCGTACTACCCGAAGCTGGTGAAGGAATTCTATGAATATCTACATTTTGAGGAAGAGGATGATCTGCATAGACTGGTATCCAGAGTAAACGGCAATGAGGTCAGTTTTTCATCCGTTGAATGGGCTGCTTGTTTAAGAGTTCCTCATGAGGGTATTTACAACTACTATTCTGGAGCGGCTCCTCCAAATAGTGGAATCTTTGATCATGAGACGGCTCTGGAAGAACTGACAGGCAATGGCACAGTAAGAAAGATTATTGCTGCTGAAATGTGTGGAGAGGACAGGCTTCTGTTTAAGTTTATTCAGCATGTACTGAGTCCTAGAAGAGGAGATTTTGCAACTCTGAAGTACCAGGATATTTACTTGATGTACTTATTAAAACATGGAAGGAAGGTCAACCTTTGTAGGTTGCTGATGGCTCAGATGGAGGACATGATAAAGGCAAGCTCAAAATCAAGTGCCTTGTTTCATGCTAAACTCATTTCGGTAATGTTTAAAGTGAAAGGTGCAGCTGGAAGTCAGGAAGAGTTGATAGTGGCAAAGAACAGTGTATGTATCTCGAAAGTAATCTGCAAATTCATGAAGATCAGTTGGAATCCCTGGAAGAAATCATGGGTGAATGATGAGGAGAGAATCTATGAGAAATTTAGCCCTTCTACACATCCCTATAGACCGAGAGATAGGAGAGATCCAGGCTTAAAGCCTGATGAGCCTGAACCTGTATACTCAGATGATGAACAGACTGTAGTAGTTGGTGACTCTGCAAGAGAGAACACCCCAATTGATGAAGGGAGTGATCCTGAGACTACTCACAGTCCTGTCAGGACAGTGATGTTTGGAGCAGCAAGCCCTCCAAAAGAACTACCTAGTAGAGAACCTGTTCTAAGAGACAGTGAGACTGAGTCTACAGAAGAAGAAGAAGAAGAATCTCAATATTTTGTCAAGGACACCTCTGACGAGGATGATACAGTCGAAGCAGAAGGGGCTGGAGCTTCAAATGAAAATCAAGAAACTGTTGCAGAAGATGAAGAGGAGATCAGTGGTGAAGAAACAGAAGAACTTAGTATGAGCCCTCTGATAGGGTATACAGACAAGTCAGTGTCTGACCAGGAAGCAGGAGTGGTCTCTACTACTGTTGTCATGGAAGTGGTTGATGACTCAACAGAGAGGGAGGCTAACCTCACTGCTGAACCTACAGAGGAAGCAAGTATGGAACCTGCTAGAGCTACAGAAGAGAACTTAGAGTTACCAAGAGTCGAGTAGATAGTAGAAAATGTTCAGGAAGGAGCTCCAAGTGAGGGGGAGCGTTTTGGTTTAGTCTCTGTACTGTTTGATATAGAAGGATGGACCTCAGATCCAGGATACATGGTGTTAGGACTCAATTATGAGGATTCAGATGAGGAAAACCAACCACCAAGAAATCCAGTTATCCTAACTAACAGCTCTCCAGTGTTAGAAACTGAAAGATTGGCCACCAAGGAAGACCTTGAATCCTTAAAGAATGAAATGAAGGAGACCATCAGACAGTCTGTTGCTGAATTGAAAACCAGTCTTTTTGATGAGCTGAAAAATGTAGAACAATCCTTAGAATTATATCTAGGATGTGTTGTGGGAAGTCCAATCAAAGAAGTGATGGATGAAATGAAAGTGTGCCACACTCAAATTGAAAGCTGGACTGGAGCAGTAGTGGCCCTCAGACAATCAGTTGCTTCTTTAACTGCCCTGAGCAGTTCTCAGACACAAGTGGCCAGTGAGATTCGATACATCAAAGAAGTGGTCAAGCAGTTTGTGGAAGTATTTGAGGCTTTCAAGAAATCAGTAAAAGAACACTTTAGCAATCAGGATGTTGTCATTCATAAAGTGATTGGAAATCTGACTCAGTCTTTCAAGGAGACAGTGGCATTCTCAGTCAAGTCCCTTCCTTCATCTAGCTCTCCTGTAGACCTTGAGCAGTTTAGAAGCCTGCTCAGAGAAGAGCTTACTCAGGCCCGTGCAAATGACACATCAGACCTACAGATCCTTGCTACTACAAGAGAAGTCAGTGGCTTTGTTCGTGAGCACCTGCAGGCTGCTACTGCTTCTCAGGAGGCCATCAAAAGTAAAGTGGATTATTACTTTGATCGGATTTTCACCAAGCATCAGTTGAACCATCACTTCAAGCTCATGCTAGAAACTATGAAGTTGCCTCCTGTAACTCAAGCTTTCAAAGAACAAGTTATCAAGCTACGAGAGTTGACCCCGGCTTTGGATAAATTCTTGGAAAACAAAAATGACTTCTTATCTGCCATGGACAGAGGAGGAAACATCATCATGGATTTCAGGAATCTGATCCTACCTTTTCTTCATGTGGACTGCAAACTTGTTATAATTCCTCCTGCCCTACCTGTCTCCAACCCTAGTGGTTCTTCAGTAATGTCTCCTGCTGATGCCCTCAGAAGCCTTAGACCACTGATACCTCGACAAGCTACTCACTACAGGCCTTCAGGAGCATCTGTTGCTGCCCCTCCAGTCATTCCTGCTGCAATTCCTCAGCCTGTTGATCTTTCATCTACTGCTCCATCTTCTTCCTCCAAAGGAAAAGATCCCTTACCTACAGATGAAGAGGATTGAGTCTGTTTATGTTTTTTTTGATAGGGATCATATATTCACGTTTTGGGTCATGTAATGTACTCATTATTAATACAATGTTTATTTTCTCTCTCTCTGTCTTTCTTTTTGTTAATCACAAAGGGTGAGAAATAGGGAGAAATAGATAGGGAGAAATAGGGAGAAATATGGAAAACTCGAGGGAGAAATGAACCCATACAAAGAGGGAGAAATCCTTGCGGATTATACCTAATTTGTGTGCTCATATTGCTAATACTGTGTTTTGCACACTTCTCTCTGATACATCTATATTTCATTCCATACTGACATAATTTGTGATTATCAAAAAGGGGGAGATTGTTGGAATCACCTGTTTTGATAATCCCAAATCATGCTTAAACATTGATTATGATGTATTAAAACCTTGCATTAATCTTATTATTCTATGCTTAAACGTATTTTATTCTAAACAGTTCATATTCTTACTCTCATAACTTTACTGTAACAGCTTACAGTAGTATTTACATAAGTTTAGTATTGTTAGCTACCAGTCAGAGTTTTCTTTTCAAAGTCACAGTTACAGCTAACTGTCACCTTAAGTTACTGTTGCAATAAGTTCACAGTTACAAGGTTACAGTCGAAGACTAATACAAGCTTACAGTCACGAGTCTACCGCTATCTATTGTCAAAGCTCACAGACGAAGGTCATAGTTACAAGACTTCTGTTCAAAGTTTTCTCTGCTCAAGTTCATAGTCGAACAAGTCTACAGTTGGAACAAGTTCGCAGTCGAACAAGCCTACAGTCATAAGTCTACAGTCAAGGTTACAGTTAGACAGCTTCTGTCGACTAAGTCTATTGATGATCGAGGTCTATAGTTGACAAAGGTTACAGTTCTACAAATTTGATGTTACAAGTCTACAGTTAGAGAGGCTACAGTTGCATGGAGTAAAAGGTACCATTGCAAGCCTACAGACAACAAGCCTTTTGTTGAAGTCAGCAGTCAGAAGGAAGTCCACAGTTGGAAGACCACAGTTGAAGTCCACAGTGACATACATTCTCGACCAGTTTATTATTATTATATTTCCACTTTTTCTTTACCAATTTGATTAATACTAATCTAACGGTCATGTCTAGAAAAATTGATACAACTAACATTATTTATTGATATTTGCAGACATATCAAGAAATAATACAATGTACGAGGAAGATCGCACGTGTAACTCAAGACTATTTATCTTGTCGGCCTCGGGTGAACAAAAAGGGCATATATGGAGGAGTATAAAAAGAAGAGAGAAGCATTCAAGAAGATTGATGAATGGAACAGTTACACAGAGTCTAACATCTACAACTGAGAAGGAGATATGCATATACACAAAAAGGAAGAACTCTCGAGCATTCATTCTGAAGAACAAAAGAGTCTCAGTGAACCGACTGAAAGAACCGTCTCCTAAAAGCCATGCTGTGAAGCACTCAAACTCAAAGAAGCTGATCACTTGAACATCTGGAAGTCTGGAAATCACGACACTCTGTTTTAGTGTCAACTTACAGAAAAAGGACCAAAGCTTCAAGTCACTCATTCCTACGAGTCCAGAACTGATCTGCCAACACTATAGAGCACTCTAAACCTTCTTCTTTCTATCTCTTGCTCTATTGTGTTTTAGTTTTCTACATTTTGAGCAGTGTGTGTTATCTGCTGTATTAAACACACACACTGACTCCTGTACTTTCACTGGAGGATCTGTAAATCCCCAGCAAACCCTTTTACACTTCATTTCCCACTGTGGATAGTGGTAGAGGTCTTGTGACCTGGACAGCTGGCTGCTGTTGTTTGTTTTTCCCACGAAGAACTGTGGTAGAGGTCTTGTGACCTGGACAGTGTGTTCACTGTTGTTAACCCCGATCCAGGGTGTGGATCATTTTTATATAAAATTTTGAGAGGACTAAGTCTCGGCTTGAGACTGAACCTCTGGGTTAATTCTCTGTGTTTGTAGTTATACTCTATATCCATACTATACATATTTATTTCATATTCCGCTGCTATTACTTTGAAATATAATCTATCTTCAAAGCTACTTTGATAATTAAATTCGCAAGTGTTTATGTTTGGTATAAATCAGTAAGTTAGTTTCAAAAGTTAATTTAATCATAAGATTAAGTTAACTGAGAATTAATCAATCTTTGAGAAACTAATTGAACCTTTATAATCTATATAAATTCACTACAGTTTAATTTGTTTTTGAAATTGGGGGATTTTAATAGAAATTGTTTTTAACAGAAATTTTAATTGGAAGTCAATTCACCCCCCCCTCTTGAGTGTCCACTCCGACCAACATATAATTTATGGAATCTAATAAAATCATGTTTTCTATATTACTGTGATGTTTTTACAATATTTAATATGGAATTTTATTCTATTATTTCCCCATATGAACCTATAGTTTTCATTACACATGGTATTCTAGTGGATTTTCTAGTGTAACATATTGTGGAACATCAAATGGAGGTTCTATTGTAAATTTCACTAGAACTTACAATCATGTTCTAGATAATAATAGTGCAAATATACACTCAATTGAAACTTATACTGTAATTTGTGGAATAAAAAAATCTCTATATTGAAGTGAATTATTTATATTATTTATAATGGAATTTGGTTATGTTTCTTCCCCACTAGACCGTCTAGTGGAGCATCTAGTGGAACATCAAGTAGAGATTCAAGTAGAACTTCTATTAGAGGTTCTATTGGAGCTATGGGAGTACCATATTTTCATAATCTAGTTAATTATAGTGAAATGATATCCTATTTTAAAACACATACTATAATTAGTGGAATCATCAAATAAAACATGATTTCTAAATTGTAATGATGTTTTTGTAGGATTCAGTAAAAAAATTTGTGACTATTCATTCCCTACTGCAACATCATATCGGGCTTCCACTATAACATATATTCTATCCCCTAGTGGAGATTCAAGTGGAAATTCTAGTGGATGTGGTTTGTGCATGGGAATGTTTTAATTATTTATTATATATGATTATACATTTTTTCCAATTTTCAAAACACTTAATGATTTTTTTGATTATATGTGTCTTTTTTTAGTTCTTTTATATATTTTAAATATAACATGACCTATATAAAATATAATTAAATAATTAATAATTCATATTAATGATAAAATTCATATCTCGATTTTATTAAATTGAAAAAATGTCTAATTCATTATCTAGAATGTTCAAATTTAAGGCCAAAAATGATTCTTATTTTCAGTCTCAAATTTTTTTTCAATATAAAATTTGTTATTATATTCCACTATATTTTGAGTAGATATCAATCCACAGTATTTTCAATTTTTTGATTTTTATAATGCTATATAGATAAATTATTATATAAATTTCATTATTTAATGAAGAATATTAAAAATTACTTTCTAGTTCACAAAAAAATTCAACGATGTTGCTGGTATAGTTTTAGAAACCTCAATAATCTATTATTTTGAAAAGATACTATATTTAATTTTTTTCATATTATAATGATATAATATCGTCAGGATACATATTTGTATAGAAAAACAAAAAATTATCTTTATTTTAGTAGGTTACATTTATGTATGAAAAAGGTCATTTAAATGCTCATTAAATTAGCGGTAGTTCTCCTATGTTGTTTCACAACTATAGTTTTTTTAGAATGTTGTTTATTTTTATTTTATGAATTTATGAGCAGTAAAAGTAGGATTTATTCAATTATTGTTTAATTGTATATATCTTAATATTTTCTACAAATAATTATATTTGACCATATGCTATATCTTTTGTTAAGAGCATTTAAATATTCATTGAAATTTGTTAAACTATGTTGTCTTGTTTTTCATAAAATTATGGTTCAAAAAGCCTATATTCAAAAACATGCAATATATGGTTTAGAAAACCTAAATTCAAAATACTACAATGTATGGTTTAGAAGACCTAATTTCAAAAAAGTGCATTATATTTTTCAGAATCTCTACTTTTAGATTAGTGAACTGTATGGATCAGCAACCCTTTTTTGATTGTACCTTACTTTTTTTACCCAACTTTGTTGTGTCTACATTTATCTGTTTTTCTGAAAATTAATCTTCAGAATTTATATATGGATTAAATATAAGGATTACGATAGATGTTTTTATAATGATTTTGGTTCAATATTTAATGAGAGTAATTAATAAATTATTTCAACATCATTTTCTAATAAAATTGGTGGGCATAATATAATTTAAATTAAAATATTTTAATTTTCATTATGACTGTGCAACATGTTATCAAGAACTATTTTGACTGTGTAGAAATTGGTATGAATGGATTTAAACAATATTTATAAAATCATTAAATTATATTATTATTTTATAAATATTATTAGAAGAGTTATATAAATTATTTTGAATTATTTTATTAATGATTTATTCAACATGAATAAATGGGAAATGGTGTTGTGATTTTTGGGGTGAAATTTTTGAAATATATTCAATCAATTTATATTGATTATTAAAATGATTCATAGTTGTTTCATCTCTTGAATATCTATTATATATATTTTACAGGATACAAAATATATAACAATAATGAAAAACATCAAGGTCTATCATCTTTGACATGTTGTGAACCTTTTCAATTTGTTGTAAGAGCAAATTATCAATAATTGTTAGTAGTGATTTCATTGTTTATATTCAATTTTCTATTTTCTCAGTTTGTAAAACTATTTCCCATATCTCAACAATGATTTTGATATTTCATTTTTATTATTTTACAGATAAAATCATTATTTGGTATTCTTTTTCCTCAGGTTTTATCTCATGGATTCTAAATTCAGGATAAATGAGTTATAAATCCCTATATGTAATATCAGGACTCTTTGGGTTGTGAATCCCACTGTCTAATGTCAGGTTCTAAGGGCTATGAATCCCAATAAAAAATTCAGTTTCATTGTTATCCATCCATTAGAAAAGGATTCAATAAATGGGTTATGATATCACCTCAAACATCATTTTTAGTCTACACATATATCTCGATATGTAGATAGCCATAAGAGATGATTAGGTGAAAATTTGGCCAATCTACTATAAAACATATCCTAGAGTTATTTAATTTTTCAAATTCTAATTAACAAAAATAATTTTGTTTGAATATTAATTTATTTCATTCATTCATATAGCTAAAAGAAATTTAATATTGTTTATTCACCCCCTATGTTGGCCATCTACCATATCCCAATTGGGACCCAACAATTGGTATTAGAGCCTAATAATTTTTATAATTGATTAGACTGATTATAATATTTTCTGATTCATTTCAGTGTCTAACAAATGTTGTACCTTTTGGAATAATATAATCCCTTAAAGAGTCCAATTTTATATTTAATGGTCCTATCATATTTCAAGCCCTAACAATCTAGGCACACGATCTTATAATATAGAAGGATTGAACAATAATGATACATAGATTCCTTAAATGTCGCCATACATTGATGGAAATAATTATGCTAGTGGAGATCCAAAATGGGGGAATAACTCAACAGTTGATCATTTAACACTAGTCTATCAAGTCAAAATCGTACACATTTCCTACTGTTGGCATAGAAAATCATACTATAAATTATTATACTAGATATGTTTTTAATTAGATAGTTGATAATATTATATATTGTGCTATTAAAATATGTTTTTAGACATGTTTCTTATTGTAAGACATCTCATGAAATATATAATATTCTTAAATTCACTCACCATGGATCTGAAAAACTAATCTGAACCAATCATGGAAATATTTAGGCTAAGTGTCAATACATTAAGAATAAGGAATATTATACAATTAACCAAATGATCTATATATTCAATATCATTTAGAGTAGAATGAATTCACATGAATAAGATATGTAAAAAGAAGAACTTTTTGAATGATTACAATGATAATTACCAATGAAATGGAATGAAAATAAGGTTCCATTTATGAAAGAAATAATTTCAATGATTATACACATGATGAGTAGATTAGATTGATGATACAATATGAACTGGAACTGAATAACATAGCTAATTAGGAGACTATAAAATCAACATCTGTAATTTTAAATATGTTAATGTTTTTGTTGACACTTTTTATTCTGATCTACAAGATAGTGAAAAAGAATATATTTCTCATATTGTGGGTAGAGTTTACAAAATAATAAAAAAATAAATAAATGAAGAACTGGTTTACAAGAAACAATCAAAATTAAAAATATAAGGCAGTTAGTAATGGGGGTACAAATTTCATTTATTCAAATGTAACTAGTTAGTAATGTAAAAATAAACAACATATCAAACATTATTTTACTAAATTAATGAAAAGTGACAAATTAAGAGAGAAGGTTATAAATGCATTGAGAACCAATTGGAGAAGTACAAAATAATTTAATGCCAGTGAATTATCTAGAAATGGAAGATAATCTACTAACATATTTTTCATTTCATCACTGGATATGTTTAGTAATTATAGATTTTATGTTCAATGTTTTGATTCTGACTATGATTCTGATAATCTAAATATTTCGGAATTACATGATTAAATTTAACGATTACAAAAATATTTTTTCAATGAAACTTATTTATATAATATGAATAATGAAAAAATTGATAACATATTTAGTGAAATAAAAAAATTTTGATTTATAATTAAATGTTAAGAAACACTGATTCTACTTCTCATTCGAATTTTTATGAAAATTTAAAGCCTATTAAAAATTTGAAAATGGAATATGAATGTATTAAAAAAATTATCGTCATTTATTCAAGGTTTTGAAAAATATAATGAGATTAGGTATTTGAATAAGATGAAAAAATAAATATGGTATTATCTATGAAAATAGTTTTCCCAAATGTATAAAACTCATTTTGTTAAAATTAAAAATTCTTATCCTTCAACTGTTACTTGTTTTAAATATGGCATGAATGGTCACTATGAAAATGATTGTAATCATCGATTCAATAAATATTTTGGACATAAAAATACTAATACTTCTAAATCATTATTATAAATATTACATTACAACACTTGTTTAATTTTTTTATGGGCACCTAAAATTTTTATAACAAATCCCATATGACTCAAAGTCGTTTGGGTACCCAAATGGTCATGTAATTGATTTTTGTAGGAAAATGACTTAGACGTCTCAAGAATGTGATATGTTACATCGAAGGTGGATTATCTAGGCATATTAATAGAGACCCATTAAAGTTTACCACATAATACACATGAGATGGAGGCACAATTACATTTGGAAACAATTCCATAGGAAAAGAAAATGGTTTTTGTTAAGTTGGTATTTCAAATTTTATCATTTTTTATAATGATTTATATGTTGAAGGACTAAAACATAATTTACTTATTATATCAAAATAATGTAATAGTGGAGTGAATTTTAAATTTCAAAATGATAAATGTTTAGTTTTTTAGATGATTCATTATATTTTATACAAATCAAAAATATTGTTTTTATATTATAAATTTTAATGAATTAATTGTTCAACATGCAAACTCTATGAATGCTATATGGAATAAAGAAATATTTTTTAAAATACTATTGGGTAATTCCAATTTCATAATGTTACAAAATCTCTCAAAACATGAGGTTGTGTTAAAACTACCTTATTTGAAGAAATAAAATCATCATTTTTTAAAGGCTTTAAGAAAAGGAAGCAACATAAATTTTTTTATATATTCATTAATAGGATAAGTACTAATAGATATTTACATCTACTAAATATTTAATTATTTAGACACACTCAAATTTAATGTCTTGTTGGAATGAAATATAAATTAGTAATTGTTGACAATTATAATAGACTATATGGGTATACATTCTTCCTCATAAAAATGATGCATTATTCAGATTTACTTCTTCTTGTAAATTCATTAAATATGATAGAGGATGTATTATTATTTATATTCATAATTATAATGGAGGTTAATTTCATAATTTATATTTTGAATTTTTTTTGAATTGAATGGATATTTCCATAATTTTTTTCTCCATGAACATTATAAAAAAATGGAGTCGTAGAATGAAAAAATAGAACTATTACTGAAATTATTTGAACTATATTAAGTGAATATAATTTTCGTAGATTTATTTTGATGAGGATATTTTTATTTCCTCTTATATTTAATATATAATTCTTATTTGACCCATTTTAAAGAAAACTCATTATGAATTATTTGAAAATAAAAAAGCCCGAAGTTGGTTATTTTAGAGTTTTAGGTTGTAATGATTTTATTTCAAATTTAAAAGATAATTTCAATAAATTTGATGCTAAAATTTATGATGATATTTTTTATGGTCATTATAATAATATAAAATTGTATAGAGTTTCTTAATAAAATAACTAAGGATATTGAAGAAACTGTTATTGATATTTTTTATGAAAATAATCTTCAATTAAATTATAATACTCATTTTTTTGATGATGAGTTTATAGATATTAATGTTGGAGAAAGAAAAACTTAGGATAAAGATGAATCAGTTGAGGGGAACCTACTCCTTCTCATCATAATCAAGAATCATGGATGATTCAAAAATATCATCAGGTTGAAAATATAACGGGAAATTTTGATTATGGTGTCAAAAGTAGACATCGAATTTTAAATTTTTTCCCCTATTCTACATTAGATTCTGATTTTGTTCCTTTTAATTTCAATGATGCCTAAAAAAATGAAAATGGATTGTTTATATGAAAAAATAATTAAATCAATTTTTAGAAAGAATTCATGTAATTTTGTTGAATATTTTGAGGATAATATAGTGATTGGAACTAAGATGATTTATTGAAACAAGTTGGATGAATCTGGACAGATTTCCAAATACTAAGCCAAAAATGTTTCTCATGGATACTCTCATGATTAAGGTATAGAATTTGATGATTTATTTTCACCAGTTTCCATGTTAGAGGAAATTATAATATAATTGTATTTTCCTAGATTTAATGGTTTTAAATTTCATTAAATGGATGTAAAAAGTGATTTCATAAATGAATTTATAACTAAAGACGTTTATGTGTCTCAACACCATAATTTCAAAAGTGAAAAAATTATTGAGCATGTTTTAAATTATCTAATTATTTTTATGGTCTTAATGAAGCATGTTACGCTTGGTATGAAATACATTATTTGTTTTTATTAAATATTTTTTTCAATAAAGGTAATTTTGATCCAAAAATTTCTATTAATAGAACATATAATGATATTTTAATTGTTCAAATATATATTGATGATATAGTTTTTTTGTTTCTCTAGTGAATTACTTTGAAATAATTTTTCTACTTTTATATCTTCTGAGTTTAACATGCTTTTAATTTGAGAATTAAAATTCTTTTTTAGACATCAAATTTTACAAATATAAGATGAAATTTTTCCTAATATATCTATGTATATTAAAGAGTTGGTTAAATGATATTATCTTGATTCCTATAAATGTATTAAAAATTTTGTGGGTATTAATTATAAATTGGATATGGTTTCATTTGGTAAATCCATTTATATTAAAGTTTACGAAGTAATGATAGGTATATTTCAATATTTAACTTCATCTTGAACCAATATCATTTTTTATGTATTTTTTTGTTCTATATTTCATAAATATGGTAAATAATGTCATTTTAAAGAATTAAAAAGAATAATTAGAAATATTAAAATAATAGTTAATTTAGGTTTATTTTAAAAAATATATAATTTTTTCAATTTAACATCTTATTCTTAATATATATTTGGAGGATATAGAATTGATCAGAAAAGAACATCAGGTGTGTTTCATTTTCTGGGAAAATGTTAATTTAAAAGTCATATTAGATACAAATATTTGTTTCTTCATCTACTACATATGTTTGGTATATCTATACTACTATTAGTTGTTCTTAAAGTTTATGGATTGAAAAAATACGATGTCATTTTGTTATTTATATTGATAAAATAAAAATTTATTATGAAAAACCAATATATATTGTTTAATTTCAAAAAGCACCAAACAACATTCGAAAACAACACATTTTTATATTATATTTCTTTTTACTCGAGATGATGTGAGAAACGGTGATATTTATTTAAAATCTATGACTTAAAAATCAGTTAGCATATATTTTTACAAATCCATTATAATGTTATCAGTTTAAAAAATTTAAATTTTATTTGGTATGTTGGAATTTTAACTGCTTTTCATTAGAGGGGAATTTTTATTTTTTCACTTTATTTTTATTTATAATAGAGGGAGGAGAAATAAATTGTTTTAAAATGGTTTAAATGTTTTTATTTTGCAATCAAACAAAAAGGGAGAGGTTTCTATGCATGATCATGTTTTCTTTTGTTTGATTAGATATAAATATTCGTTTTTTTTCAATATCCTCAACCATTTATGATTCTGTTTGATTACAAGTGTCATTTTATTTTTGACCTTTCTATATGTTAATTATATACTGAGTTATAGAAATCATATAATACTAATTACTACTTCATATGAAATATAATATGGGCACCTCCATTTTATTGAATTTTTATGATGTTTAGTTATTTTTCTAGAATGTTCTCACTGACGCTCGAACATGATTCTTATTTTTAGTCCCAAATATGTTTTTCATTTAAAACTACATTATAATTTGCCTATATATTTTAAAAATATATCAGTACAATGTTTTTGTATTTGTGTGATTATTATCATTCTGGATAGATAATATATTTATATAAATTTCATTAGTTTATAATGATGTCGGAAAATGCTTTCATAGTTATAAAAAATCATTTAAGTTTATCATGTAGTATTAAGAGACTCAAAGTTTTGTAGTTTTAAAACATTAAATTATTTTATTAAAATCATGTTATAAAAATTTCATTTTTTCGTTAAACTGGGATTTATATACATCCAATTTGTTATATTGATTTCATTATATTATATCGATTTCTAAAAATTCTTTTTAAGGATCATTAAATCATTTGATGTTCTACAATTTTGTTTCACAGATATTGTTTTTCCAGAATATTTTTGCATATGATTTTGGATAATTTGACCAGAATTAGAAATAAGATTTAATATATTCTTTATTCTTTGGAATTATAATATGATTTTCTACATATATTTCTTTTGGACCAATGTATTAATATTTTTTTAATAGAATTTTAAAATTCGTAGATGTTTGGTAAATCGTGTTGTCCTATTTTTTTTAAAAAGAATTGTTTCAAAAACCTACTTTCAATATAATGTAATGAATAGTTCAACCACACTACATTCAAAATAGTCTAAAGTATGGTTCAACCACCATACATTAAAAATAGTTGAAATTGTTGTTTGGAAACCTGACATTCGAAATAGTACAATGTTTTGTTTAGAAACCCTACATTCAGAATAGTGAAAAGTGTGTTTCAATGACCCTACTATTGGAATTGTGAAAATAATGGTTTGGAAACACTATTTTTTGTAATGTACCCTTATTTTTGTACCCTAATATCATGTACCCTGCTTTCATGTACCCAACATTAAGTTATGCTACATTTTTATACTATTATTTTGTATATCATATTTTCAGGTACCCTAATTTCTTTTACCCTACTTTTGTGTACCCAAATTTGTGAAACATACTTTTGGGTACCCTACATTAGTATACCCTTCTTGTGTAGAACTAATTTTTGTACCCTACTTTGCTGATGCCACATTGTTCTTTTCTACTGAACAATGTTCTAATATATATATATATATATATATATATATTTATTATTATTTATTATTTTTCTACTAGATAAATTCACCTTAAACTTAAGGACTATGATCAATGAGATTCTAATGATTTGGCTGAAAAACAAAAATAAAATAAAAATTAATATATTCATTCGATTTCTTTTTCCTATAATTTTGGAGGTCATAGGATAATTTAAATTCAAATAATTGAATATACGTTTGATTTGTGATACAAGTTTTCAGAAACTATTGTGACTATTTAAAGTGGATTAAATAGATTTAAACTAGATTTTTAGAAACATGTGACACTATTATTATTTTGGAGATATTATTTTATGTGTTATTAAAATTATTTTATATTTTTATTTAACATTTATTATAAATGAAAAAAGATTCCATGGTTCTGTGAATTTTGTAGAGATATTTATAAAAGCTATAACATCAATTTATTATGAATATCTGAAGGGAGCGATGCTACTAAAACTAATGAATATATATTCTATATAATATTTTTACTTTCATGTTTAAAAAATATAGCAAGAAAAAACAAAATCATTTACTAACTAATTAATGATGTTGTGATCATTTTAAACCTAACATATATTCCAATTTTTATGTGATAATATTTTTAATTACCTATACATTCTATTAAGTGATGAATTGCATCTACTACGACTATAATTTCATTGATAAGACGTGTTAGTCCAAATCTCATGAAGGAGTACAAGTTCCCTCATTATTTATCTTCTCTTATCACATATTTAACACTATTTCCTATCTCTCACACATACATTATATTTTTTATCAATTCTTTAACTCAATGAAATATTATTTTGTCCTATTGTTCCTCCAGTTGTGACACAGAGATTCTAAAGTTAGGATCTAAGGGTTGTGACTCACTGTATCTAACGATATGATTATTCGAGTTATGACTATGAGTGTCTAAAGTGAGGTTGTAATTGTTGTGACTCCTAATACAAAATTTAGTGTTGTTGTTATCCCTCCACTAAAAAGGATTCTATAATTGGTTTATGATTCCCCATTTAAAATATTTCTTCATGCACACATATCTCTCCTCAAGTAGAGAGGTATAAGAGTAGAGTAAGACCATATTGGACCAAACTACTATAAAACACATCCTTGAGTTATTTAATTTTTCAACTACTAATTAACCATAATAATTAAATATGAAAATTAATATAAATAATCCATTCATTTACGTAAAAAAATTTATCTTGACTATTAACAGTCCTCTAGACAATCAGCCATATTCTTATTGGGACATAACAACGGTTTTACTGAAACTCCCACTTGAACTTCAATTCTTGTTCTACATAAAAATAAATGTAAAGTTATAATTTATTGAAACTGATAAAAATATTTTTGGAAACACTAATAAAAATCTTGTTTTCATTATGAAACTGATGTTTTTACTCGATTCAGTAGGGAATTTGGTTATTTAATTTCCCCACTGGTTCCACAGGAACGTCCATTGGAGGATTCACTGGAACGTCTATTGGAACTTATGGGGGATCATCCAATCATAATTTTCATTAATTTATCACCAAAAATTATACTATATTTTCTTTTATCCCACAAAATTAACTTGTTCACTATATTTCACTTCATTAAATAGAGGATTTAGCTGGAAATTTGATATTGTTTTTCCCCACTAGTTCTACTATAAATTCTAGTGGATATTCCATTAAAACATACTTTGGAAATTCCAATCATATTCAAAATTAAGTTATCAGTAAAACGTGTATTTTATTTTTTGGAATCCAGAAAAAATGTGTTTTTTATATTTCATTTAAATTTAAACTAGATTCAAGAGGGTATTGTTTTGTTCTTTCTGTCAATTTTGTATGTTCTATGATTTCCAAGGAAATTTGATACTTTCAATTTCAAAGTGTGCACTTTAGGTCAAGAATGAAATATTTATAAAACATTATACATGAAATCAATCTACATTTCATATATATTCATACAATAGAACTGTAGACCAACAATTTTGGGTATATTTTTGAGTATTTTCTCTCTTATATTATATCCACATTGGAAGGCATGAAATCCAACACCATTTTTATTATGTTATTGATAACTATGGTTCCTTGTAAAATTAATTCTGATATTTTGGATGGGAATGATAATTCTATAAAGGTGATGTCCAAAGGATATTCAGGATCACTAAAATTGGAATAAAAATGGAAGAATATTAATTTTTCACCCAACAAAGATTGTATTATTTATATGAATATTCCTAAAATGTGTAATAATATTGACACATATGGAAATTAAAGTATCTATTTTGGAAGCTGTAATGGGAAATGGACCAAAAGATATTTTTGACACAATAACACTCATGTTCTTGTATGGTTGTGCCACTACGTTTTTTTAACTAAGGGTTCTTACATGAGTTGGGGTTTTATCAATTATGTTGATATTTTGATAGACATGATAACTCTAAAGTGGTGTCCTATAATCTATCAATAATCCATAAAATCTATTATAGAATTTCACAAGAAAAATTAAATTATTAGGAGGGATATTATCTCATTACTTTTACTCATTTAAATTTATTTTTACTTCTATATACAGTGAGTCTTAATAACATTATTATTGTTATATATTAGCATTGTGATGATTCCAGAATTCTATAATGTAATTGAAGAGGTGATAATTTTCTTTTCAAAAAAAGAAGCTTTTCAAATTTCAAAATTATATTTATGAAAATGAATACTCAATAAGATGGATCTACTAGGGTAATTCTACCAATTAATTTTGTAAATTATTAATTATTTAAATCATGTTTATGAAAAAATAAATATATTACAGATGTAGAAACAAGAGGAACCTGCTACAATTATTTGGGTAAGACTCCTAATTGCAATAATAAATTAACAATTTTCCAATCCCATGGTTATGTAATGTGAATAATATTACAGATGAAGGATCATAATGAATTATTTTTATCTATTGGGATAATTATAGAAATTAGTATTAAATTATTTATATTTTTAACCCATGGTTATGTAAAAATAAAAACATTAGAGTTCTAGAAATATAAGTATGTGATGAAACTAGTGTGGTTAGTCTGACAATTGAAATCATAAATTAATTATATTCTCAAGACATGATTATGTAAAATGAAAAATAATACAGATGTATAAACATGAATAAGTGGAATATGAGACAACATCCACTATGTAATGTGGTGTTTAAAAGTAGTAAAATGAGTATGACAAGTACAAAATAGATAGTCATGAAGAATAAAAGTGAACATTGAAAAGAAAATTTAGACTGTTGAAGAAAATTTAAGGAAAAGAGCTAAAAAATTTAATAAATTGAAGATGTTGATATGTGATATCCCCATGAAAGTGGCAATAAAAATAGAATCATTAATTTCAAGAGATGACATTATACCTGACATAATAGATCTAAATAAAAAATAATGTCCCAGTGAAATGGGGATCTATGTGGATAAAACACACCTAGATGAACATATTAAAAGAACCAAACATCCCCCAAATTGTTTCATTGATGAAAATTAAGAAACACATAATCACCAATGAAAATCATTAGAAATTTGAATTCAGGATCAAAAAAATAAAATAAATGAAACTAGATTTATAAAATGATTATGAAACCTGAACAAGGAGAACAGGAACAACAACAGCAAAATCAAAAGCAATAGAAGATCTATCTGAGCTTCAAAACCTATTTACAATGCTATTATTTCATGGAAACTAGAACATAGAAGTGAAATTATCATTTTTTATGTTATTCCAAAATGGATTAGGTAGAGTCAGCGACACAAAACAATAGAATATGATCACCTCAAGATGATTTTGGATTTTCATTCATCATATTATGTTCCATTAAATTATATTTTTCTGTTAATGTCCCCTTGAATGAATTTCATAATCATCATTTATTTAATTAAAATTAAAACAAGGATAGGTTTAGGTACAACCAAGATCATGTCATGGGGTAATTATGTAATAAATCCTGAAGGGATATCATCAGACTAAATCCACACATTCAGGTGTAAGGGAACCCATGGTTGATAATTAGGTAACCAAAATATCATGAGTATCTTTTTGAGGAATGGATGTCCAAACCACTATTTACCTCACAGTATATATAACTTCCACATGGTTAATGATGATTATTTTTCACTAGAATATGAGATAATATGTTAAAAATGTAATGGGTTGGATCCGACATATGTACTATGAATGACTTTGGAGTCATTTTCAACTACTGCAAGAACAATATTGTTCATTCAGAAATAGAAAATACCTTCTAGCATGTGCCCTTACTTCGGCCTGGAGAGATTCACCAACTCCAAAGTTATTAATAAAATATATAACAACCAAACACATACTATAACCAATAACTACCCTTCAACACAATATACATGAGCTTCAATAGTCATACATGTTTATCTTAAGCCTTTACCATTGATAAATCCAATTGATCAACCAAACATGTTGGTCCCAAACAGAGGTTTGTACGGGAGATATGTTATTTCATAAAAACCTAAACAATGGAGCGTCTGTAGAATTATTTATTAGTAGAGAGTGAGTGATGAGTTAACTATTAATTATGAGATCTTGTCCCATATTCCGGCATCAAATACCCTCATACTGTGATTTGTTCCTAGCCTACCCGATGCACTAATATCCCACTGCTAGATTAAGTACTCTAGCATTCATTAATTGGTTGTTGTCATTTGGCCCATTAAATTGGATATTAATGATATATGTTCCAAAAGACACCTGATAATGAAAACTAGTTAAATCACTAATGGTGTTCTATACTTCTTTCTCCAATTCCCCATCAAAAAATATGTTACTAGATTGTTCACCCCAAGGTTCTCTAAAACAACAACACCTAAAAATTAGGCCTATACCTTTTTACTGAACTCATTAATTAATGGAAATAGAATTATTCCAAATACTATTTATGATGAATTTGTGTTTTGGAGTAATGTATTTTCTGTAGAGAAAATCCCCCCAATTTTTCATGCTTAGTAATGATGGACACGTCACAATGGTAGCCTTTACCAAAGAAACGGTCAAATGCGGAATTTAAAAACATGCATATATATGTATTAGAGGAAAGCTCAATGTGATCAAATAACATTCAATAACCCTTTTCTAAGGCTATATGGGTGAAAATAGAGTACTCCATAGATAGACTGAAACCCATTTCCATCTTGGGATATCCTAGAAAGAATAGTGTTGTTCCAACCTTATTTTTTTGCTAGAAATTAATATCATCTTTAACCACAATAGACCTATTATGACATTGTAAAACTAGGATATTAGGATGTATTGTGATCCATAAAGAGGATGATATCTTATTCTAATAACTGATATTCATTCCATACTTTTTCACTCTGAGCCACCCCCATAGAGTTCATCCTTCAAGAACACCTCATTCAAACTTTTAATGCATTCCATGTATCTATTTAAAGATAATTCTAATATTGATGTCACACTCCATCACTATTATCTAAATCCATTCCCATGAATCCCATTGATGTCTCTCATCTATGTGAGAATCCTAAATGAAAGGGGTAATTTTTTTTCTCTATATTCATTATTAGCTCTTTCAAAACCTGGAGAGTTGAAAAATGTGCATTTCAAATGAGGTTAGGACCCTGTTAACCTGGGTGACTGTTTTTTCGAATGAAAAAACTGATTCATTCAATTTTTAATACATTCAATGATTCTATCAACCAACTTACTATTGTAGTGGATACAATTCATGCATAGAGAAATTGATATTCCTATACAGTAGATCATGAAATTATTTTTTTGAATGCCTAGGATTCATTCCATAGTGATTGCACAACAATTTGTGAACCTCTTTGATATATACAAGCTATGTTTATCTCAATTAACCACTTTACCACTCAATTTATAGTACTACCATAAAATAATATTAATACAACAAATTGAATGATTACTTGAATTTAGGAAAATGAATGTGTAATGGAATTAAATAAGGTGGGAGATTTCTTATTTTAGGTACAACAATGATATAGAAGTATTTGGAATTCCAATATTAGGGTGATTATTATAATACCAATATTAATTATAAAATAATACATAGTTAGTGTCACATCCTACAATCCACTTCAATTATTTCAGGTAATAGATTCATATGGGTATATAATAGAAACAATTGTGAAATATGGAAGACAACTAGAATATTACTAGAGAATCAAAAATTATTACAAGTGCTTCCATGGTTAGTATATAATTCTCTACATTAGTTATAATTAATATTTAATAATTTATATATTTTTTATTTGAGATATGGGAGATTTTATCTAACTAAAACCCTCAAGCGACTAAGGCTCCTTTTTCTGAACATCAATCTCATCTTTCATGGAGGATTTACTCATGCCTTGGAGGTCTGAATCCCATTGTTTCATGAATACTATGAAAAATAAGGTGCCTCATTTTCAAGATCTTATGGTGTAAATCCTTACGAAGGATTCCTATGAAATAAATTCCTCCACCCATACGTTCTCTAGTAGACTCCAAGGTATATAATTTATGGATGCGCTGAAGAGTACCGATCCAAGTATGGAAATTAAGATGAAGCATCCCATTGTTAGGAGACTTGATGATAGTGGTTTCTTGGTGGAAGACGATCCATATTCTCTTCAATAATGCACACAAATGTGCAAATTGTATTTCATGGTCCACATCTCTGCCCTAAAAGGTGATCTTCCATGGCCTTTATCTGAATTGAATATGTGTATTGCTCGATGTTGGAATTCATCGAACTAGAAATTAATTCTAATAAGAAATGGATACTTCCACATACTGCTAAAATTATAAGAGGACATAGAGAAAGTGTGTAAATCTGGATACCGTAATTTTTCACTTGGATTACATCGAATATCTGATTGGGACTCTTTAATGAATCAACACACATATATGAATTCTGTTTCACAATTCTTGTTAAAGGCCATGGACTAAATTGGTTCTATTGACACCTAAAAATTCTGATTGATATTGTCTCCTTTATTGGGACTCCCTTTAAAATTCACTAAAGAAAAATAAATTCTGAACTAGGGATTTATTCTAGAGTTATGGTCGAAATGAAAATATATTCAAGGCTCCCAAATAAAATCAATTTCACTGCAAATGACTACAAAAAAGAAATTCTATTGAACAAGAGAGGAAACCACCATTTTGTGACCTTTGTAATATCATTTTTCATACAATCTATAATTGTAGGGTTATTAGAAGAAAATTAATCCCACCAGTTAAAAAATATTGGAAGGAAATAAAGAGAAATAAAAAAGATAAAGCTCCCATGATGGAGATATTTGAACCCCCCAAAAATGAACATGAAATATTCATAAAAAAACACATTTTTACACATATAAGAGATTACTTGGGATTAAACTGGGATGATGATGATGAAAAGGAAGACAAACCCATTAATGAACAAGGACTCTTGGAGGAATTAGAAAATCTAGTTTTAGGTAGTGTAAGGTAGTCCAGTGAGAAAGAATAATACAACACTTGTCAATCTAGTCAGACTTCAAGAACTATCATAATCCAAGTTGTGGCTCTTAACCTGGGTAAAGGGGATAATACACCTGAACAAGTGAATTGAAATTCAATTAGCACATGAAAAAGAGCTCTAGATATTAGTGACTTCCTTGAGGCAGTTTCAGTTCTATCTGTGGATGGAAAGACCCAGAACCCCTACATTTTAAATTCCACTATGATTTCAGAGTTAATGAAAGACTCCAAAAAATAGATAACATAGACACTCTTCCTCATACATAAGGGTCACCTTTTTCAATATAGGATCCTACACAAACCTAATATCATAAAACTTTCACTAAGGTGTCAGACATAGGGAAACCAATAGTGGAGAAGAAAAATGACCCGGGCACAATCCACATCACTGCTACACATTACTTTTTTGATGTATCTCAACCCGTTGACAGTAGTGCTAATTATGTTTCATTGATGTTGTGTAATATGAATCCTGTAGTCCCAATCCTTAAGGCATCAATGATACAACCTGCTAACATAGATACATCTCTAGGGACTAAGAATGAAATCAATATGAATGATGATCTTCCAGTTTCCTTGATCTCTACTCATACTAAACCCATTAGCAGTACTGCTGATCCTAGTAGCTATATTTCAATGGAAATCCAGGCCAAGAATCAATCTATGTACTGTAATTCTGCTATTATGGCATCCAAATCTGTTGAACATGGTACCACACTTTTGGTATATGACTCTATGCTCTTTCATGTTAATAACAATTATATGGACCTAAATCAGTACAATTCTTTGGAACTGGAAAATGTCCAAAAGCATTATGCATACACTATAAAGGCGCCATGTACATTTATCCCCCTACATATAGATAGTGAAGACTCTTTTATAATGTCTATAAATTATGTTTCTACGAATCGTTCCAATGATTTATCAGTATGTTCTAATAAATATTTAGGATCTTCTTCAAGTAATCCAATATCTAAACCAACAACGAAGATCAAAAACAAATATAGAAATAATTAGGAACAAATCTCTAATAATTCAAAATAGGTTACAAGGTCTTCCAGAAATAGTCGTTCTGGAAAAAAGAAAATGGGGAGTTATAACTCCAAATCGTGGTTTTAATGAAGATCCATTTTTTGGAATTGATTGGGTACTGCTAACTATGATACTTTTATTGTATTAAAGAGAATTTTTTACATTCATCATCCTTTATTATTTTCTATTGTGGAGCCCAAAATTACTTTTTCATATAAATAATCTAACATATGTCAGAAAAACTATGTTTTTACAGGTGCAATTACTAATAACCTAAATGCTGAATCATTATGGATTTTTCACACATTTATTTAAAGAATACTAGTGTTTTCAATATCTATAATCAGATATTTACATGAAATTTTAATATTGATGACACACTTATTTTCTGTTATTTTTTATGATAATAATATATACCAATAAAGGAGAATGCTTTAGAATGATATCTCTTATCTTGTCAACTACATTAATGCACCATGGTTTATTATGGGTGACTTTAATTCCATCCTAAACTCAAGGGAGAATAATGGTCCCTCTCATGCTTCTATTTCCACGATAGAATTTGAATCCTCAATTGATGACCATAATATCATTGAATTCAATATCACTCAGGAATAATAACATGGTATAGAAGAAACTAATATAAAGTAGTTTCCTCTAAGCTGGATAGATCCTTCACAAATATCCCTTTGATAGATAAATGGGATACTATATCTAGTACCAATCTTCATAGACTGAACTCTGATCATCAACTCATATGGGTCAGTGCCCTCACCAAAGACATTAAACCTCATTACATTTTAGGTTGAATAATGTGTGGTTCTCTAATGGAGAACTCTCTAATATCATACTAAACTAATGGTCCTCAATGGCTTGTAACAATGATGCTCTTGACTGTAACCTCAAACTAAAACATCTAAAACAAACACTAAAAACAAGGTTCATCTATAAATCCAAACAAAATAATAATGAAAAAGTGATTCATGAGAATGATCTCAATAATTTGAAAAACACAAACACTAACTATGAACTAAACACTCACCCTACTCAATAACTAAACAATGCGGGGAACATTAAATCCTTTCTCTCGATCAAAGAAAATATGATAAAACAAGCATTTAATGTTGAAATATTAACAATCGATGATAGAAATACAAAATTCTAAAAATCTATTCAATAAATATGGAAGCCCTAAAGGCCATTATCCTTCATAGATGATGGGGATGAACTCCTTGATAATAAAGATGACATTCTACATCATATATTCTCCTACTATGAATCCATTTTCAATGGCCGTAATATAAAAAAATACCTACTGCCTAAGGTCATTCCTCTAATGATCACTTATGTAGACAACTCCTTCCTTCTTAGAACTCTGAGAGATCATGAAATCATGGACACATTCATTAGTCTGAATCCCAATTGTTCTCTAGGTCCTGATGAATTCAACAATGGTTTCTTCCAACATTAATGCAATGTGATTTAGTCTGATGTTTGTAATCTTGTTATATCCCTCATCACCAATGGGGTTCTCCCTCACACTCTAAATGCACAATTTCTCACCTTGATCCGAAATGTGGATAATGCCTCATAGATTAAATTATTTAGAACCATTTCTCTTATAAACACCCTTTTTAAAATAATCACTAAAATCATTCCCAATGAGAATCCCACTCTCATAGAAAAAATTATCTCTTGGAACCAATTTGGTTTTAGAAAGGGTAGATCCATTCAAGACTGTATTTCCCTTTCCTCTAAGAGTGTAAATAATTTGAATAAATCTAATAAAGGAGTCAACATTGAGATCAAACATGACATTAGAAAAGACTCCGACAATATTGACTAGAGATTTATCATCAAAGTCATACTAGTTTTTGGTTTTGAAACATCTTTTATCAGTGCAATCATAGATCCCTTTTTCTCGATTTCAATCTCCTTTTTGATCAATGGATATCCCATGGGATATTTTAAATGCACCAAAGGTGTCATGCAAGGATACCCACTATCTTTCATTATCTTCTCGATAAAAAATGACTACATAAGTTGTATGTTCATCCGTATAGTGGACTAAAACAAACTAAAACCCATACATGCCTCTTGGAATGTGAATGCTCATACTCAAATTTTTTTATGTCAAAGACATCATCCTTTTACTAAAAGGGTATAAAAGATACATTATTAATCATAAAAATGTGCTCTCACACTACATAAATGTTTTGGTTCAGACCATTAGTTGGAACAAATCATGAATCTTATTTGGGAAAAACATCCCACCAAGTAGAAAATGATACATTATCAGTGGACTTGGTCTGAATGAAGGTATGGACCGTTTCAATTATCTATGTGTTCCTATTTTTTGGGGAAAACCCAAATATTTTCACTTTGAGACTATTTATGACTATGTTCTAAATGAACTATATTCTTGGATAGGTAAATCTCTCTCTACGGAATATTGTACATGCCTTGTTAAATCCACTATTGTCTCCAAGAAGGATTACTCAATGATGGTCTACAAATGTCATGCTGGTCTCATTAATAAATGAACACCTCTATAAAGAACTTCGTCTGGACTAGTAGTATTCTTGAAAGAAATCATGGGAATATTTCATAGTCATCTTGTTGCAATCCCAAAGAAAATATATGTATTAGTAATAAAACAATAAAATAATTTAATGATTACCTTCATGAAAGGCTCACTTGGATCCTTTTTCACAATACTTATAAATCTATTAGCTTTAACAAAAATAGTTTTCTTGACAAACATAAAATAGACAATTCAAACATCGTTAATTCAGTAATCTATCCTTCTATAAAATAACCATTTACTAATAATATGAATTTTTATAGATGGATAGTCTCTAGAGATTCATTCTTAATATTTTGGTTTGATAACTAGAATGGCACATCTTTAATTTCCATGATATCTTCTGATCAAACTCATGGTAATACCAACAGCTCTATTAGAGACATTTTTCACTCTCAACATAATCACCTCCCTGATACTATTTTGAACGTCATTGAAAACCACTCTTTAGTTTACACCAAGGATTTCTTAACATGGGAACCTACTCATAATGGTATTCTAAACATAATAAATTTCTATAATCATTACTTCTGTAACTCTGAGAGCGTTTACAACTGGTTAGAACAATTCAGCAAACCTTGGATAAAACCTTCGAGATTCAATCTCATCTGGCATCTTTCTCACAACAGAGTTCCATCTAAATGATAACTTCAATCTTTTGGAATCCAACACTGCTCTAAGTGAAAAATCAGTAACAAAGAAGTGAATATTCTAACCATATCTTTCTCCCTTGCACTACAAATTCTGATATTTATAACTATATTCTTAACATACATCACTATAGATTGTTGATTATTGATTCTATCAATTCTCAACATAAAAAATGTGCGGAAATGGTGGACTCTCATCAAATCAAAAACCACTTACTTTATATTGTTTTAGAACAACATCATGTGATTTGGTATGATTGGACTCTTATTATTCATAACAACTACTTGTTAAAACAAAATTTAGGTCGGATGAGGTTCCTCATTGCCATACAAAATCTACCATGATTCAAAAGGGACATTTCCACAAAATCATACATGAATTTGGGATCTTAAAGCAGCTGACGATTAAAGGTAATTAATGTATGCTACATCGCACTATAGAGGTATTCAGTATTTCTACTCCTACTTTTATTAATCCAATTTAATATTGATTGAACCTCTGAGGGAAATCTTGGACCTGTAGGTTGTGGAGAAATTTTTAGGAATTACCTCGATAAGATAATTTGATGCTTTATGGGTAAATTTGGCATTTCAACCTCCCTTAAAGATAAGATGATTGGTTTGATACATGCTATTTCCTTTTCCAAGGTGTTCGGATGGAAAAACATTGGGATTGAAAGTGACTCGACGTCCATCGTTCAAGCGATATGGAATGGAATAGCACATCATTCATGGCCAATTACCATCAATTGGATGGAATGACCCCATTCAATTGTCAGTCTTAACTACATCATCACACATGTTAATCGATAAGAAAACACGATTGCAGATGGTCTAGCCCACAGGAGAGTAAATAAAGTCATTACCTAGTTTGAAGGCCATCCTGCTTATCTTATTTATGTTCACGAAAAAGATTGTAATATGATCTTGTATTTTATACTCCTGTAATTTTTCATTTAATAATAATATTGTGCTTTGGACTTTTCTTCCAAGGCATCACCTATTAAAAAAATTTAATATATGTTCTAACTAAATTCATATTTATATGGCATAATTTTACGGAAAAATAAAATTTTGATATAGATGTTTGTAGAGAAACAGTTAGAGATACACTACAGTTGAATAGAAACATTTATCCCCAATGACATTGTAGATCTACATTGGACGTTGCACATTTTTAATATCAATAGATTTTGTTTCATCTTCTACATATTTTTGAAGCCTTGGTTGGGTGGTGGTGGACTCAATATTTATAAGAAATATGCATTAGTAATGGTTCATTTTGTCCACTTTTATATGAAATCCATATTGAAATAAACTGACGTAATTAAATTTATATAACTTGTAGAAAGAATTTATTTAAAAATAATCAATGAATGGATCATTGATTACATGGAAAAGACTAATCCCATGTTCATAGTGGGAGATAGTTCTCAACAAGGTGATTAAAACATGGACTATGAAATAATATTTTTCTACATTATGGGGAAGTTTCCAATAGATCAGTCATATAAGAGGAAGATAAACCAACATGAAGTGGATGTATTTAAACTATATATGGTAAAATTACTCTCTTACAAATCAACTATCAACTTTTCCATAACATCATTATTAAGAAAGAGTTGTCTTTTGATTCGGGGCCTCCAATGTTGACATAAACAAATAAACAGCCTGGAACTATGGGTGTGACATGAAACAAGAATTGAACATGTTCTCAGAGTCTTACCTTTTTTCAAACCTTTGGTATAGTATTACCTTTTTGAGAACATGAAATTGAATGGAACAATGTAATCATATATGGTAAGTGGTGTCAAATAATTAACTACCTAAATTACTATTGAAAATAGAACATCTGTTCATGTTTTTCAAACACTCTTTCAAGGTCATTGAAACATGAACTATAAATGATCTCAATTACCAATATAATTGTGTTATAAATTATAATAGTTTTTTCATTTGTATAAATTAAAATATATTAAATCTACATACAGATTTTTGTTTATTATATTGGTGTTTCAATCCATTGCATTTTAAGACAGCCTATAAATGGTATCAAATAACAATGTTTTTTTTTCAAAATACCAAAATGGTGTCTCAGTATAAATGAATCAATGGATATGAATATCAATTGTCATATACTATATTTCCATACATCTTGTGGTTTCTTAAAATCATGTCTTAATCAAATAAAATCCAAACTACCTTATAATTGATTCAATGGATTCATATAAAATTTCTCATATAGTACATCCGAAAAAGACTTGTAGCATCATAAAATAATGTACGTAACCATAAAAATTTAGACCATCCAATTAATTAATTATTTGATTCATTAAATTTTAAAAAAAATCATATACATGGTGTTGAGGCATCTCAACTCATCCCTAAAACTATTTTTATCCAATGTTTTTTTACTTGGCCTCTTTAAATTTTATAATAGTCTACCTATAAAGCTAATGTAACAAATTGGCTTTCTGGTCTACCTCTAGTAGAGTAAAAACAATTACATATCTTATAGAAAATAATTGTTCTGTAAAATAATTTACATTTAACGATGTTTTTGTGGCTGCAAAAAATAAAATATGATCTTGTTTGATCTTCAATACCATGGGTGAAAAAATTGATATGAGATACCAAATTACCATTAAAATACTTCACTTAAAAATTAAATTATTTAAAAAATGAAATCATATTGTCGTCATAGAACATAACATGGTCACTATTTTATTCAATTGTGATAAATTTCAGCCACCATTTTCTAAAATGAATTTGTTTCTATCACCCCCTTTACACTTTTTTTCCTATTAAAATAGGAAAATTATCTCAGAACTATCATGACCCACACCTCTATCCATTGATTTATCTACGATAGTCAAATATATGTAAAATTTACTATAATTAGAGAGGGTAATGTCATAACTTGTATTTATTTTACAAGATATAGTGACTATTTTCATTCAAAATTTTCCCAATTATTTATATCATTTTTCTATAATAGAATTTATATCTGTATTTACAAGAATAAAATATTCTTCCAACACCAGAATATTTCTAGTTGATCAGTTCCACCTCCCCAAAATATGTTTTTTATGTATCGATATCACATTTTTGGTGATCATAAATTTTATTACATGACAACAAAGATGTCGAACAAACTATACTTTTTGACAAGGACATTGAAAAAATTCATTAGAAGCTTGATATGATACACTAAATTGATCTTCATAGCCATGAATTCTAATAACATACATAATATGAACTCTTCATTCAATACATGATACCATAAAATAGAATAGACACTAATAATTTGATATTCATGTTCAAATCAATCAAATAACATTGGGGCATATCTTGTAAAAACCCGGCACATCAATGCATGGTATTGTTAAGTATTACAAGGAAACATCTCCCACTTATCAAATTTGGCCTTTGTTTCTTAACATTGAATGTTGTCCAAAAATCACTCAAACTACATAAATACTTTGAAAATGTAACACCTAATTAATTCATCTTATAATATAAATTTAGTAAGTTATGAAAAAATATTATAATTAAGTGATTTAATAAATTATAACACCTACAAATAATTAGATTTTAAATTTACCACATTGTAATTAATATTTAATTAATGTTTTAAAAAATAATTTAAACTAATTTTTTTTGTAAAAGAATATATTTATATGAATATAATTATTTTATTATTTTTATTAAAAAATTAATTTTTATAAATATATTATTTAATTAAGTATTCTAATAATAATTTGTATATTTAATATTGATATTATTTTAATAAATATTAAAATAAATTTAGAATATATTCACTATTAATGTGATACGCCATGATTTTATGGTATATTTTTCATATAAAATTTCAATTCATTACATAAATTATATTCACATAACATTGAGGATATGTGAAACAACAATTTTTTATGGTCATAACCTAGCAGTTAAATTTATTTTTTTAACATTTGTTATTTTAATTATAAAAAATTGATATACACATTTGCAATTAGTATGATATTTAATGTATGATAGGATAAACAAATTTTTTGTGAATAGAAACATACCCTTATGAATATTAATGTTAACTTTATTAATAGTAATGTACTCTTGGGAATAGTAATATGAAACTTATGAATGGAAACCTCACCCATTTAATTATAAATAAAATTTAGGCACCTTTTGAATTATAGTGAATATGTTAAAATTAATTAATAATGTGTTGATATTTTTGTAAGTAATAATTATTTAAAAAAAATTTAAATTAATAAATTTATTTAAAATAAAATTAATATTATTAAAAATTATTCCAATTTTTTTTTGTCCTATGATTTTATGATAATTTTATGAGAGCTATGATACTTTTTTAAAGTGTTATAAAATCAGTTTTTTAATTAAAATCCGTATTTTTAGAGTAAAATTTTTTTTATATAAAATTAAATTTCACAAATTTAGAAAATTATTCTGTTAAAATAGGATAAATTTTTTTATTATACATATCTAAATATGGTTTTGGTTAGTTTTTAATATTTTTCAAATATACCTGAATTTTTTGGGAACAATAAAATATGATAATTTACGATAACTGCAAGATACATTATTTATTTGGTCATATGTGATGTATGGTTAATTTATGAACAATATCATTCTATCTCACATCCACCTATTACTATTTTTTTCACAATAATCAACATGTTTTCTTGTCATGAGGAAAATAATAAAATAATGAAGAAGATATTCAACAATCACCCCTCTACTTCAATATAAACCCCCCTCACTCCCTCTCCTCCTCACTCCTTTATGCCTTGAATATTCTCAATCATAAAACCAAATAATCTTATATAGTATCTCCCCACATACATGAGATCTCTTAATTACTAAATGTCTAAAACCCCTTCCCATAAGGAGGTTCTCAGTGAGGATATTTCAAGAGCTAAAATCCCCATATATTTTCTTTTAATTTCATTTCATTTTGTTTTATGTTCTAATCATAGCCTCACCGCCTCTATCCCAATGAAGATGATATATATTGTATCGTATATATATTTTAATTATATCATGTTAATGGAAAAAATAATCAATCTCCTTACTCTCTCTCTCTCTCTCTCTTTTATTTTAAAAATGAAATCATTGTCCGAGAGGTGCTGATTTACAACATAATGGATGACAAAGATTCTTTCTTCAATTTCATCATCCAAGATGGTCATTAGAACATTTTTATGATATAACCTGATAATAAAATATTTATTATATCTTATCTTGTGATTATGTAAACATTATATATTTATATATATATGATATTTAATAATATAACAAAACGAGTTCATCATATCGAAAAATAACTGTAAAAATTTAAACGATTATCATTAATTTATTATCTGATGATTCATCCTCAAACCAAGTAACCAAATGATATATATATATCCATTAAAATTTTATTATGTTCATTAATAATATATAAATTCAATTTTATTGAATTATATCCGTTCAACATGAACTTTGAGACTAATATACAAGAATAAAAGTCATGAAAACCAAGGAAACGACCACTCCTGAGCGAAAAAATTGTATCTAATAACTCAAAAAAAAATCCATACATTAATATAATAATATTAAAATAAATAAAATAAATATATATAAGGTTAAAAATTAAATAATTAATTGATTTCATTTGATTATCTAGAATGTTTAGATCATGTGCAGAACACATTCACACATAAGGTACAAGGTTTCTCATCTCAATTTTTTTCATGAGATTTCCACTATTCACATCTTATTTCTTGTATACGGTGTAATATTAATGAATGTTTATATATTATATAATTAATATATATATATATATATATATATATTAATTCTAATAAATTATTAATTTTATTTTTATTTTTTGGGCATATGATTCGATTGGTTACAAAGTGGTAAGGGGTTTCTCATCTCATTTTTATTTTCCTGATATTTCTATTATTTCCCACAATTTCATGTATATGGTGTATTTATACTGAATCATTATATATCATATAATAAATCTATTTATTTTAATTGAATTAAATGTATTGTTTTATTATTATTAATAAAGGGGCATATGAATCAGTTGATTACAAAGTGGTAAGAGATTCATCCCGAACCACCATTTTTTCCATTGGGTTACTCTTTAACAACATTTACTAAAACCAAATGATTATATATCTAGGTTTTTTCTTATATATTATGTGTATATGATCCAAAAATATATATATTTATCCTAAAATCCTTATTTTATTGGGATATACATGTTTTCCAATGGTTCTCTTCTCAATTATTCTCGATGAACAAGCCAGATTCAAGGGAACTTCTTGTATTCCTACATCTATTCATGTTTACTCTAGAATCATTTTTAATATAGATTTATTTTTAAAAAAAATTATTTTTATCATGATATACTAAATGGGAAATTATTTTTTATGAAAATTAATATTTTATTTTTATTGAAAAAATATTTAATATTTTCCTTAAACTTCACTAACATGTTTTATTTCTAATTTTTCTTAAAAACAATTTTTATATGATTTCACATTAGTGGAACACCATTTATTTATCAAATATAATTATAATACCCATAATTTTGTTTTTCTATACATGTTTAAAATCTCATTTTAGAAAAAATACAACTGATTTTTCAAAATAAATTTCCTTTCTAACGTAAAAAAAGTATTTTTGTCATCTCACCTTTATATTTGGGAGATATATGACTTGATACCCACAAATTCCATGTAGATGGTGTATGTAATTCCCTTTGATATATCATATCAATATACTATTTATTCCGATGATATTCTAAGGGATTATTATTGGAATGTTTCAAAGTGGTATTGGACACTTTGTAATATTTAAAGAATATGTCCATAAGAAATTTTCAATGGTCTCATTTAAAAGTATCTTCCTCAATGAAAAAAATACATTATCCAATCATGTACTTAATTGAGTTTTATATCTTTTTATATCATCTAACATACTATGTTGATGGGTTTTGATGAGGATCCTGGCACAAAGGGGCATCAAGGGGAAGAAGGAATTCCTTATAAGGAGGGTGGAAGGCGCATGATTGCACAAGACCTGTTGTGAGAAATTGGTGACCGAATAACAATGGAGTAGGCCAAGAGAATGAAGGAGGCCTTAAACAAGTTAATAATATAATTCCAATATGATTCCCAACAACCATACATGGGGGAATTATCTGAGCCAATAATTACATTCATTAAGTCCGAAACATGATTTTAAAAATCCTATAAGTGTGTTGCTACGATTTTTCAAGGCCACCCCACCATGGAATCATCAATTTCAAAAGAAACTAAGATACGTTTCATTACATTTCCAAAAAGGTGTGATGATTGTCTCCTGATGTAATAGTAAAGTTCCAAAGTTATAAAAATTATCCATTAGGCTTTCTGACATTATAAAACTAGTCATTAGACTAATTTAAACATACACCCCATGTGTAATTCAAATTTTAAGTTCCTTTATCTATTAATATCCACCATCATGTACTCATGAGACATCATGAATTAAGGTAATGTTTTTATGGTGATTTTTTCTTAAAACCATGTTTTTATTTCATAATTATTGACATATGAATGTATTGGTCCTCTTTTTTGGAGTCTTGTGTCTAGAATTCTTATAGACAAGTTCTATTTGGGTTCTACCTTGACTATTTCCCCCCTTAATTCTCATTTTCACTATTATAACATGACCTTCAATATTTTTCAAGCGGTGATCCAGGTTCTAAAAATGAGAATATTTTAAAGGGTTCCTAGGAAACATCATAGAGGGGCTTTCATCACATATAATTTTCTATCAGAGCCCACTTGAAATAAATTGTCTTCCATCACTATTATCTATTTTTCCATTTACATTTCTCTTTGAATCAGTCCAACATCAATTCTGATACATTTTCTTCTTCACATAAGGACATAATTTGGTCATCATTTCAGACCTATATGATATCATTATTTATTTGAGAATGTAATCTTTCTTCTCCATCTAGAACCATCAAAATAAAAGATATATATCGTGAGATACAGTTGGTTCAAATTTTGCAAATAATTTTGAAATTTTTAAACAATGAAACAAAAACATTGATTAAACTTGATGATAAAAATTATTTCTTCACTTAAATTTAAATAATAAAAAATATATTTTTAATCATTCATTTATTCAAAAAAGGCCAAAAATAATCAAAAAATCAAAAAAATTAAAGGCTCATAAAAATTGCCACATTTTGAATTGTACATCCCATTTTAATTATTCTTCATCAAATTTCACCCCTTAATGAATTTTTCATAATGATTCCATTTTTAATTTATTCTTTTAATTGTACTTCTGGATTTCCTATATTTCAACAATTTTTTCGATTTTTTGGAATTGGGTGTGAAAAATATAGGAATCAAGATGAGTGGTAAATGGCAAGAGTGTTACAATGTGTTAAAAAACAAGTTGAGTAAAAAAATATTGAACAAATTATTTTTGAATGAAAACACATGAGGGAGTCTTTGAGGTTCATTTATCATTATCTCGAACTTTTTTTATCGGACTTATAAATGGTGGAGGAAAGTAACACCTATAAAGAAAACATTATGTTGTTCATTAGGGTTGTACAAGAACAATTCCAATGGTTGTATGTGAGGGTGGATGAATTGAAATCCACTTACAATTCATTAGAACCACCAAGGAGGTGGGTCGTTGAATAAAAGGAGGAGTCGTCTGATTTTCATGAGTCCATAATTCAGATAATTCAACCACCATGGGGGAAATCCAATGATATTGAGGAGTGTTGTTGGGGATATCTTTATTCCAAGGTAAGAATGGCCATAAAACATATTAGGAATGATAAATAATTGTCCAAAATGTTTTGGATGTCACACCAATTCGAAGGAACAAAAATGTGATTTTGGCGATAGTTGAGCTCATCAAATACGCTAGTATTTTGGGGGACCAATTACATGTGATTTGAAAACTAAGTGCATAAATACTCATCCACACTTGGTAGGAGATGAAAGTAGTAATGTGTAAGAGGATTATTTATAGACAATATTATCATGATTTGATCCTCAATTTTAAAGGTTTGAAACAAGGGGCCTTGCGTGTTTAGAAGTATCACAAAGAGATGGAGATCATCATGATTCAGGAAAATATTGATATGAATATAGAGGCAACCATGACATTGTTTGTGAATGGACTCAACCATGACATTCAAGACATAGTGAACATGCATCACTATATAGACATGAAGGATATACTTTCCATGGCTACCAAAGTGGAGAGGAAAATAAGGGTAGGAAGGATTCACCCTACATTATATGGTAATAATTCAAAATATTCATTCAATTTCATGGATTCCAAACCACAAGAGAATGTTAGGGAACACAAAACAGATTCAAAAGTGGTGAGAAAATGAAAAGTATTATTTCAAGATATGATGGTAATATGGAAGGTATGGTTGTATCCAAATATTGAGATACCAAATGTTTTAAATGTAAAGGATATGGAAATATTCCCTCACAATGCCCAAACAATAAGAAAATAATTATTTTGGATGATGGAGATATTCTTAGTGCATTCTCAAGAAATGATAAAATGAAACTAATTGAAGATGATTCAGATGTAGATGTAGAAATCCTCGTACATGGAGAAATGCTTGTGGCATGGCATGCCTTCAGTGCCTAACCCGAAGGAGAACAAGATCAAGAGAAAATGGAAAACATAGTTCATATTAGATTCACCTTCCATGATAAGGAATGTATTTTGATTATTCATGGGGGTAGTTGTACAAATGTAGAATGTTGATAGATGGTTTATAAATTTAGATAAGCTACAATTATATATACTAGACCTTATATAATTAAATGGTTAAATTATAGTATAGATGTAAATGTGACAAAGAAATAACAAGTTCCATTATCTATTGTGAAGTATGAATATTATGTGTTATGATATTTTTTTCAAATGCATGCTTGTCACATTTTTTTGGGAATACCTTGAAAATTTTATAGGAGGGTCACACTTGATGGATATACCAATTGCTATTATTTTGAGTACAACGAGAACACAATTATTCTTAAACCATTAAGGCATTTGCACGATTATGAAGACCAAGTGTGGAGTTGGAGTGATTGTGAGAAAAGAGAAAAAGAAACGAGAAAAAAATAGAAAGAATGATATGAGTGGAATATACAAGTGTGAAAAGGGGGTGTTGAGTGAAATAAAAAAAAATGAGGGAAATAAAAGAGTTCAAAAACAGGAGTGAAAATAAGAGTGATAACTACAATGTTGAGGAAAAAGTGACCTTAATTTCTAGAAAATGAGAGATTTAGAGGACTTTATATGGGAATTTTACTCTCATGCTTCTTTTTTATGGATAATTTTTTTCCACTATCTCTCTTAACCCTTCAATTCCTTATAGTGTTATGTCTGTTTTGAATGAATTTGGTGACATGTTTTCATACGAAATTCTCTATGGATTTATACACTTGAGGGGTATCATCAACTAAAACTACCTACCCCTAAGAGCAATTCTTCCCAACCAACATTTTTATCAGGATAAATTGGAGGAGACTTGGGAAATCCAACGAAATGTTGTATAATTGATAAAGAAGGGATATGTTGGAGAGATCTTGAATCTGTTGGTTCTACCAGTAATTCTTGTCCCAAAAAAATTTGGTATTTAGATAATGTATGTTTATTTTCTAGATATCAACAAAGTCATGTTAAAGTATCATTATCGCATACCTTGTTTGGATGATATGCTTGATGAACTCCAGGGCGTATTCTTGTTTACTAATATTGACCTAAGCTGTGGATACCATCAAATTATATGGAAAGAGGGAGGATAGTGGTAAAAATCATTTAAAACTACATTTATATTGTATGAATGGATTATTATGACTTTTTGACCAACTAATGACCTAAGAACAATCATGAAGTTAATGAAATGTGGTTTCAATTCATTCATTGCGAAATATTTTATTGTGTATTTTGATGACATCCATATTTATTCTATGCTCCTTGATTAACATAATTAACAATTGAAACATGTTTTTAAGACTCTAAAAAATGTTGTTCTCAAACATGGAAATTTACATTTTTAATAATTTCTTTTTTTCCATGGTTTTTTGATAGGAAATGATGGCCTGAGGGTTGCTGAAGAGAATGTGAAGGAAATTTGGGACTGGCCAACACCAAATATTGTCAATGATATGAAGAGCATCCAAGAACATGCAAGTTTTTACTGAATGTTTTTTGAGGGTCCTATCGACCATTATGTCCCCATGGAAAGTGTTGTTCCCAAAAGGGGTGAGATTAATGTGGGGAAAAGAACTTGGAGGTTTTTCTCAAAACTAAAAGGTAAGTTGACCAATTCACCTCACTTAATTCTACCAAACATTTCTAATGTTTAGGAGCTTGAATTAAATGCCTTTGGAATAGGAATAATGGTTGTTTTAATGCAAGACTATTGGCTTATCTCCTACTTTATTGAGAATATTAATGTGGGATACATTGAAATACTCTACCTATTACATGTAATTATATTCCCTCACAAGAACATTAGAAAATTGGAAACAATACGTGTGTCCAAGGGAATTTTTCATTCATTAAGATCATGAAAGCCTAAAATTTATTTATTCCAAAATAATGTTTATAAGGAATCATGAATGTTGGATTAAATTCATTAAATAATTTACTTACATAATTATGCATAATCAATGTGATTAAAATGTGGTAACTTAAAATTTTTCTAGGTGATACTCTCTAATTACTTCTATTAATGGTAAAATATTTTGATTTGAAATGTAGAAAAACATGTAATAGAATCATATTGTTTTTATTAAATGAGGATGTTGTGTAAAAAACAAACAAAAATTTATTTTTACAAACATGATAGATTTCTTTTTCATGAAAATAAATTTTTTGTTAAATATTGTTCCATGACTGGATTTCTGGTTTGAGAAAATCATGGTGGTGGATTAATGGGGAATTTTGGGATTGAGAAATCATATTCCTTAGTGATTGACCATTTTTATGGTCCTCAGATGTGTAGGGACGTGGTTAGTGTTTGAGTAAATTGTAATGTTTGTAAAGCTGAAATGTTGAATTTCCTTCCACATAGCTTATACACCCCTATTCCCATTACTTCACATCCTTGGGTTGAAATTTCTATGGTTTTTGTACTTGGCTTGCCAATATCAAAATCAGGTAAAGATATCATCTTTGTGGTGGTGGAATGTCTTAGCATAATAGGTCATTTTATTTATTATTCTAAACCCAATGGTTCCACTCATACTGTTGATTTAGTTTTTAGGGAAATTGTTTGGTTCCATTGCTCACCCAAGAGAATTTTTAGTGATACAGATGTCAAATTAATTAGTCACTTCTCAAGGACATTGCTGAATAAACATGGAACCAAACTTTTCTTCTCCACCACTACACACTTAAATAAGATGGTAAAACTATGGTGGTCAGTGGAACACATTCCACATTTTTGTGTACCATACTTAGAAAAAATTTGACAAAATGGGAATGATTTGTTCCACACTTAGAATTTTCTTACAATCGAGTGGTTCGCTCCACTACTAATGCTTCATTGTCTTAATATGTGTATGGTTGTAACCCATTAACACCACATGATATATTAACTTTTCCTACTAATCAATTTTATAATCATGATGGTGAAAAAATAAATGTTTGTGCAGGTTTTTCATGATAATGTAATGGATTATATTGACAGGAATAATGAACAAGTAGTGATGCACCCTAATAATGGTCAGCCAAAAATGGTGATTCAACTGGTAGATTGGGTGTTGGTACAGTTTTGGAAGGATAGGTTACTAAACCAAAAAAACATCATCTATGATGAGATGATCATTTCCATGTCGTAGATATGATCATTGATAATGGCTTCAATATTGAGTTACACAATAGGTAAGGGAATATTAGTGTCATGTTTAATGTTTCTAATCATTATCACTTTGAATGTTCAGATTCGAGGACGAATAATTTTAATGAGGGAGGAAATAATGGGGATCATGAAATGAATGGGAATCAATGGGAGATTGTGGAATTGATGAGGATTGTGGACAAAACATGATTGTAAAAGACCCGCTATGAGAAATTGGTGGTCCAATGATGAGGGAGTGGACCATGAGAATGAAAGAGGCCTTAAATGGGTAAATCCATGAATTCCATGTGGCGTCCCAACACCTTTTCTTTGGGGAATAATATGGAACTATAATTAAATTATATTAGGCCCAAATATGGTTTTAAATATACACACCATATGGTGGTACAAATTTTTAATCCCACCCCACCATAGACTCCTAAAAGTAAAAAGGTGGTGCGATAAATTTTATTACATTTCCAAAAGAGTGTGATATTTGTATCCTAATATCATGGTCATGTTCCAAAGTTGTAAAAAGCATCGTTTATTATTTTTTAATATGGAAAACATGGAATAAGTCTTATGTAAAGAGGCACAACATGTGTAATTATAATTTCACGTTCCTTTGCATATAAATAGCCACCCCAATGTATTCTTGAAATACCAATAATTTTGGTAATGAAATTATGGTGAGTTTTTCATTCAACATTTTTGTTCTTGTTTAATTTTTGACTTTTGAAAGGATTGGTGATCATTTGTGGTGGATTTTGGAAAGAGTTTATAGAGAAAAGTTCTCTATGGATTTTTCCACGACCATTTCCCCCTTACTTTTCATTTTCACTATCAGCACACCACCTTTACATGTTTTCATATGGCAATCCGACTTCTCCACACACGAATGTTGTACATGGTTCCTAGGAAACATCCTAGCAGGTATTGCATCGCGTATCAGGTTGATGATTAGTATGACTTTGGATATGCTAATTTCATTCCATTCCTGTGTTATTGTTAAACTATTCACAATTGGTATGATATTTTTCCATTACAAATGTTTAGTATTAATATGTATCACCCTTTTTATATGAATAATGTATAAGATATTGTAATTGAATTGTGGGTAATTCTATATCACCTCATTTCATTTGTAGGTCTTGTGAGAAAGACATGTTTGGGTTTTTACCCATTTATGTATGGTCTTGGCATGATGCCACGACAGTATGGTTTTGATGTTTGGTGTTATGAATTCCCCCAATATGAGACTAGTATTTGATATTCCATGTATTTTTTCGACTACTAGAATATCCATGGTTATATATTTTTTGAATTATTTATTCATATTTTATTCCATATATATTATTCTCATGTATATTTATTCTTAATATCATGTGTTTTTAGTTTTTCATCATTCCTAGTGTTTATGATTATGAAAATTTCTGTTGTATTACATACCGTTAAGGAGAATCTGATCTTTCCCATTTCATATGTTTATTTTTCTCGGGTTATAAAGAATATAATTTTGAATAAGCATTCAAGGATGAAGCTTACATAATTTTATATAGAATCATATTATATTAACATTCCCCAATGTATATTGGGTATCATGAACATAATAGGGTCTTCTAAGACTGTTAAACTGATAGGTCCTTTGGGATTTTAATCCATGTTATCATGCTAATGTTTTAAAAATAGTGTGTCTTCTATGGGATTCTGGTGTCAGGGTTTTATATTTGTAATAAAAGGAAGTTTAGAAACAACCATGGTAACTAGATTTAGAAAACATATATTAGAGAACTTAACCCTAATATAGACGTTGATGATAATAATAGAAAACATCCTAGAATTTTGGTATGTCATATAATATGTGGACATTCACAGAAAATACACCCCTGTTTGAATAAAATTAATGAGTGTGGTTCTGGAATAGATGTTTCTGGGAGTATAAACACTGAAAAGGTGTTCTTGGACTAAATTAGGGTAACTTGGTACATTGCAACGATCCTTACTACACACCTGGTTTGACACATCCATATGATATGATTTGGATAATTACTATTATCATTATGTACCATTATTATGGATTTGAATATATAATGAAAATGAATAACATATGTTAAACCTAAAGATATTTATGTTAAAAATTGAGTTCCATGATATTCTATAAATGATTATACAATTTTCACACTATCACTATTGTTACTCACACTATGAATTTTGGTTTTAGTAAATGGTTAAAATATAAATTATTCATGTTAACATTGAACATGATGGACGAAGTTGTGGTGATGAGAAATGAAATGGAATGTTGATATTAGTGAATTATATCTTGTTCATGACTAATTATTTTTTCCAAAGTATCATTAAAATCATATACCATAACCAACTCTCGAAGCCACCAAAAAAGATAATAATCTAGTTATCTAAGATCCCTGGTGGTGGATAGCATAGAGAAAGGAAATCTCATCTTCCATCATGCGTTCTATATAGAGGGATACACCTAGTAAATTGTCTCAAATGAATGGATAAGTGATTTATGTGTTTGAAATAAGGAAATAATGAAAATAATTATATAGGAAAAATAAATATCACGATGGAATGTAATAAAACTTATCTTAAGAACCCATTTGTTGCTATTTTCCAAAAATGTAATGGACCTATTCATCACCCGAGATAATTTCCTATTCTATAGGGTAACCTATAGACAAAGGAAGTCCCAATGTGGAAATAAATCTATGATTTATTTATGTATTGAGGTTGTATGAAAAATCCTTGTAAAAATAGTGATTAGTGATTGAAATTATATTAGAAATGTCCATAATATATATTTTTTGATGTTATATGGTTTCATAAAAAGGACAAACCACATGTTGGGTTCCAACTCGTCACATTTGGAAAAGTCATGGTGTTTGAACCCAAAACCAAAGGACAATAAGGGTGTAGTTCCTACTAATAGCCTACGTGTATTCCTAGTTATCATGGTTTTTTAGTTAAAACATAAAATGGAAATATTATATATGAATTTTATGGATTTTTTTATCAAATATATATCTTCAAGATTAGAAAAGTATTTTTGGTTAAGTGATTAATGTTATTTCAAAAGTCATTCAAATTTTTTTAAATCCAATAAGACATTGTTAAATATAATATTTTGATGAATAAATTTTGAATTGTATTTTTGAGTGAAATATGATTTTATTGTGTACCTATGGTGATCCAATTTATTTATAAAATGGTTAGAATAATATGGAGATTATGTGATAAGGGAAATTTAATTTTTTTCCTATATGATATTGAAAGGTATCGATGCAATTTGGATTACTATATGAACATATAAATATAATTTTGGGGTCATAATATCGTATAAATTTCTTTAAGAGTATTAGTTATTTGAAAAAATATATATGTTAAACATTGAGTTTTACCATTGAATTTTGGTGATTAAAGTTGTTTTGCAACATAAAATGGATTATTATTTTTGAATAATTATATTACCTATCCTACCATTTTTTATTTTTTTAATCGATAATTATACTTTCATTGGAGTTCTGATCCATAAAAGTTTATTTGAATTCTTCATGTAACATTAATTTCTAGGTATTCAGAATAAATTTAAATTTGATCTAAGAACAACAAAATTATGAAATTATTCTTATGACATGAAAATTAATCAATTAAGATTAATTCCTAAAGTTATTATGTATATAGTAATGGAATCCCTCAATTTTGGGAAAAGGATTGGGTAACAAATATGTTATATATGTAGTTTTCTATCTAAAAAATCAATGTCCCTTTAACCATTCATAATATTTATGGTTTTTTGATGGATAAAATTATAATGACAACGTTACCTATCACTCTCCAGTAGAATTTGATTGTTAGATTATTCTCTAATGTCCAAATATTTCACTTCACACTAATTTAAATATATTCAAATTCCTAGTTTTTTTTTGACCTCTTCATTTTCCTTTCTCTATTCTTAATAAGTTTTTTATTAACCTTACTTTCAATTTGGGTTTCCCACAAGAGAATTTTCAAGTATCAACCTTTAATTGTTGACATGTAATTTCAATTTGTCAGGACACAATTCAGTTGAGGGAGAATAATGTAACACCCCAGTAATTTATTTTATAGTTTTAAAACCATTATGTTATGAAATATGGAAATTTTAAATTAAGTGTTTTAATTAATAAAAAAACGTATAAATAATTTTATTTCAAATTTATTGCATCAAAAATAATATTAAATTAATGTTATAAAAAATACTACTTTACAACATTATGTTTGTAAAAGGATATTTTAATATGAATATATATATTTGATTATTTAATTTAAAAAATTCATTATTATCAATAGATTATTTAATTAAATATTTTATGAATAATATAAATATTTACTATCATAATTATTTTCATAAATACTAAAATATGATATGAATATCTTCACAATCAATATGAAACCCTTATATTTTTATGGTATATTTCTTCAAAAATTATTTTCATTCATTAGATAGCTGATATACACAAAACACACAGTCTCTATGAATCAAAACCTTATTATAGATATAACCTAGCTGTGACACATCATTATTCCACTTCATTGGTTTGAATTTTGAAAAAATACATCTATGGTTGCGATCAATGTCATATTTATAGTCTTATAGGATCTTCTTATTTTTTTGTGAATAGTATCATACCCTTAAGAATAGTAATGTTACCATTATGAATATAATTGTAACATTATGAATAGTAATATGGATCTTATGAATAGAAACCTCAACCATATAATTATAAATAAAATTTAGGCACCTTATAAATAATAGTGAATATTTTAAAAATTTGTAAGTAATTGTTGGATTTTTTGTGAGTAATAATTAAATAAATATAATTTTATGATAATAAATTGATTTAAAAAATATTTTATTAAAATATATTCCTAAATAAAAATAAATTTGTCAAGTGATTTTAGGATGGTTTTATGAGATATCAAATAATCTTTGAAAGTATTATAAAATCAGTTTTAAATTTAAAATGTGTATTTTTTAAATAAATTATGATTTTATTTAAAAGTTAAAATTTACAAATTTAGAAATTTTTTTTTTGATAAAATATAGTCTATTTTTGAGTTCTACATGTTGATAAATGGTTATGGTGAATTTTCATGATTTTTTTTAAAATAATTCATTTTTTTAATAGTAAAATATGATAATTTACAATAAATGATAAAGACATGATTCATTGAGTCATTTGTGATGTATGGATGATGTAAAATACTTTTTTCGAACTCATATGCACTTATTAGAACTTTTGGTCACAAGAATCGACACTATATCATGTCATGATAACAATAATAAAATAATTAATATGATTTTAAAAAATCAACCCTCTCCTCCGCTATAAATACAACCCTTTAATCCCTATTCTTATCAATCCTACAAGCCTTGAACCATCTCAATGTTCATCTAAAATACAATTACCATGCCACTTTACTCATCTTGTAGCTCTTGTTCTTTCTAAAATACCGAAACTCTTTCCCTTAAATAGGTTGTCATGGAGGATATTTCAAGATGTAATACCCCCTTACATGTTCTTTTAGTTTCATTTCATATTATTTTATTTTCATATCTTCTCATCCCTTGTTATATAAAAATACACTTGATAACTCAAGTACCATTTATATACTGAAATTATGTCATATTAATTGAATATCAAACATCAATCTCATAACACAATCTCTCTTATTTTAAAAACGAAATCATTGTTCGAGAGGTGCTGATTTACATCCTTTGTGGACAACGAACATTAATTATTCCATTTCTTCATCAAGGCTGGTCTTGAAAAGGCATTTATGGTAGAATCAGATTATAAAATATTAATTATATCTTATATTTTCATTCTATAACAATCATATTTACATAATATTAAATAATTGAAAAAAATCATTGTAATTGAAAAACCGTCGTAAATATTTAAATGATTATCATTAAATGTCATATATAATGATTTATCCTCATACCATGTAACCAAATGATATATATATATATATATATATTTACAATTACATATTTTTATTAATAATATATAAATTCAATTATTGAGGATTATATCCAATCCAAATGAACTTCTATACTCATATACAAATATACGAATCGTGAAATCAAGGATACGAACACTACTAAGCGATAAAATTGTACATTATAGATCATAAAAATTTAGATAAATGAACAAAATAATATTATAAAAAATAAAATAAATACATATAAGGTTCTAAATTAATTAATTACTTAATGGAAAGGGGTTCATATCTCACTTTTTTCGTCAAATTTCCCTAATTCTCCATTTATTTCTTGTCTACTCTGTATTTGTTCATACCATTGATATATGATATCATTAATATATTTATATTCATGGATTTAAATTATTCATTTGTTTTTTATTGATTTATGGACATATTATTTGATTGATTACAAAGTGGAAAAGGGTTGCTCATCTCACTTTTTTTCGTTGGATTGCCATTATTCGCCACTATTTCATGTGTACGTTGTATGTATACTGATAATTGATTTATCATAAGATAAATATATTTGTTTTCATGTTTATAAATGTATCATTTTTTAATTATCAATATTGGGTCATATGAATAAATTGATTACAAAGTGGTATGGGATTCTACCCAAGTGCTCATTTTCCTTATGGGTTACTCTTTGGCTACTTTTACTAAAATGTAATGATTCATTATTTTTTTATATTTATTATAAATCATATTTATAGGTTACAAAATAGTATTTATAGATCATATCAACCTTTTTTATGGGGATATAAGTGTTTTAAAATGGTTCCATTCTCAATTTCTCTTGATAAAGAAGCCTAATTCAAGAGAACTTCTTGAATTATTAACCATTTTCAAGTCCACTCTAGAAAATGTTATAATCCACCATTATTTTTGTAAAATCACTCATTTTATCCTGAAAAAATATGTTGGTTAATTTATTGTTTTATGAAAATAAATATTCATTTTTTATGTAAAATCACATTAATATTTTTATTAACTGCACTAAAATGTTTTATTTATAAGTATTTAAAAAAATATTCTTACATGATTTCACATCAACGAGACATAATTTATAGATAAAATATATATTAAATTTACATAAGTTTTCATTTATAGAATATACATGTTAAAAATATGATATTATGATAAATACAATTAATATTCCAAAAGAACACTTCTTTCCAAAGTGAAAATGATTTTTTGTGTCTTACCTTTACTTCTGCGAGATATATTAAATGATTACAACTTTATTATTATCTAGGTGTATGTATATCCCTTTGAAATATCATATAATCTGTATCCTTATTATCATCATATTATAAGGTATTATTATTTTAATGTTTCATAGTGTTATGAGAAACATTGAAAATATTAAGAATATATCCTCAAGAAATTTTCAATTGTCTCATTTAAAAGTATCAACATTTATGTGAATATCCATAGTTGAATCTTATTATTCATTGTGTGTCATATCTTACGATGTAATCTTACATATGATTTTTATTTTTTGATGATCATTTTGTCTATGGATGTGCTAATTTGATACCATTCATGTGTTATTTTTAATTTATGCGAATTTCATAGTACAATTTTTCAATACGAATGTTTACATTATCTACATATCACTATTTTCATATGGGGAATTAATTGGAAACAATAAGTGATTTATGGGGCCCACTATAGCCCCTCTAAAAATTGGTAGGTCTTATGATTCCAACTAGTTTGGGGTTTATCCCATTTCTGTATTTTCTTGGCCTGAGGCCTTGAGAGTATGTGTATGATGTCTAGCATTATATATCCCCTCGTTATGGGAATATTTTTTGATATTCCTTGTGATTATTTGACTGTTGTAATATCTATAGTTATGTATTATTTTTGAGTTATTTATTCATCATTTATTCCTACCATTTTATGTTCAAGAATATTTATTCTTATAGCCATGTGTTTTTATTTGTTCATCAATATTTGTGTTTATGTTCATGATAACATCTAATTTATTACATACCCTTACTGAGCATATGAGATCACACCTATCTTATGATTGGTTTACCCCTTTTAAATGAATAAAATTTTGAATATTCTTTCAAGGATGTTGTTTATTTAATTTTATATTGTATTGTACAATAATATAATTTCCCAATATATTATGTGTGACAAGAAAGTAATTTTTTGTTCCATGAATACTAAAACTGATTAGTCATTTTGTATTTGATTCCTTGTAATCATTCTAATGTAATAAAATAATGTGTCAACTCTAGGCTTCTATGGTTGGGGCATTATCTAAAACACATAACTTGTGAGGAAAAAAATAATTGCTTAGACCATCAAATAATTCACTTAATTAAGTTCTTTGAATACCCAAACATAATGAATATTTCAAAATACAATGCACCGAATTTTCATGTTATAAGAACAAATTATCTAATCAATAAATATAGTTTGAGGTGACATCATGTGATGCACCAACAATTTATTTAAACAACCAAAAATTAGAACTCATGGTTTCATCATATAATTATATAGCCAAAAAATTGACAATCACTTGATGATTATTGAATCCCATAAAGGAACCTAAGGGTATGTACTCTTTGAAATCAGAAATGTGGTGTAAAAAACAATAAATTACGCAAATACCTCATAATTTGTCTTCATTTTTGGATTATCCTATAAAATATTAGTGGTTTTCCTAATTAATTCCAATTTCATAGTATAGATGTATGATGGATTTTTTGGAATTATACATTCAATGTACTCTAACATGAAACATGAATCCCCATGATACAAATAATTTTCCCATAAATACTATAAAATTACCAACTGATCAAGACATGTCTGCCCGAGAGAATCCCGACCCCCTACAATAGTTTTCCCCAAGGTGAAGGAATCAGTTCTTATAATACCTTTGGAATCATTAACATTTGGCATAGTTTTTTGTGCTTCTGTTATTTTTAATTGAGACCTCATAATATGAGTTGATTCAATATTGTTAAATGGTTGATTATTCACTTTGACAAATACATTACATTCATATTTCCTTCATGATAATAAACTAACCCCTATTTAATAAACGAAGCTTATACATATATCCTCCCAATTAAATCTCCCCATGTTTTCACATTTCTCAACCATCCTATGAGATTCTTTGATACATGCATAAAGACATTATGGGCCAATTTAATTATAATTTCTTCTTTTAATAGATTATATCATTCATACACTAAACCCATTTACTTCCCCATTCATAACATAGGATCATTGAATATCATCTTGGGATTTAAACCTCATCCCTATTGTTAGTTTAATAGATGATGATTAAAAATGAACATCATTAATCATTCTTTGAAAATTTCAAAGGTCGATCTAGTGAATTTTTAACTACAACTTATTGTAAAAGTTCTGAGAAAAATCTATACAAATATCATGTGGATGTTCCTGTTGATGTTCTACAATACATGAAGTTTATGATACTATAAAAAGTAATTTAGTTAAATATAATTATATATAATTAAATCATAACAAATTTCTACTACATTTGATACATAATTTATTTAATAATATTAGTAAATGTATAAACTATATAATGAAATTGTAAAGAAAATTTATATATTTAAGAAAATGAGAAATTGAAAATATAGTTATTTCTCAAAATATGTAAATAAATAAATTTATAACATATATTGAAGAATTTTTTTTATAAAATATCTAGTTTATGTTCCACAATACATCCATAAATTTGTACTTATATAACTAAATTTAAATAAATATAATTTCATAAATGAAATTATTAAATTTTTTATTATATATATTAGATAATTTGTATAAAAATAAACATATAGAAGTGTATAAATTTTATGATTAATAATTGAAACAAAATTTATTTATTTAATATAATAATTATTTTCACATATAGAAATATTTATAAATATATAATAAATACTATATTTATAAGATATATTGAATAAATATCTTACAAAATATCAAGTTAAATTTTCGGTTAAATTTCCACAATATATCCATCTATTTATACATATATATATATATATATATGATTTTTAAAATACAATTTTAAAAACATTATATCGCATTTTTTAAATAAGGTTTATAAAAATAAACCTTTGTAAATGTATAAAATACATTAACAAAAATGTAAATAAATGTTATATATTAATTAAAATAAAAAAATAAAAAATATAATTATATTTCTAAAAATGTAAATAAAAAATTATTTGTTAGTTATATTTAATATATTTTTTTCAAAAAAAAATATATTGGTTGATATTGGGGAATTTTCAGTAAAAGTTATAGTGGATGCTCAAGTGGAAGATATAGTGGATGTTATATTGGATGTTTCAGAGGAAGTTTCAGTGGAAATTCTAGTTGAACTTCTAGGACTTGTTCTAAAATAACTTCATAGCCATGTTCTAGTGGAACATCCTCTAAACATTCTGAAGGAAGCTATAACTGAAAGTTTCACAGTAAGATTCAAGACCAGTTTTATTTTTCAATTTTCATAAAGAAACTGCATAATTTCACCCCTTTAGTAAAATTCAGCATATAATATTAGAAAAAACTAAATCATGTTTAAAAACAAATATAAGATGAAAAAAATAAAATATAATATAGAATACCATCATTCATTTCCAATATACAATGAACTAAACAATAAAACTACAAAATGCAACAGAAGAAAGAATACAACCCCTACCATGGTGAAACTCCGAAAAAATGAAATTCACCATCAAAAATGCTCTCTAAAGACTAGGGAAACATCATCCTACACCAAAAATAGTGAAAACCAGAAAAAATGACCTCCACACAAGAAACTACACCTTGAAGACTCCATAAACACTATATTCCAACATGAACTATTGCAAAACCCGGTAACCTTTCCTAGTGAAACCACATAATGCACCAAAAATGGTGAAAAATGATAAAAAATTTCATGCACAGTCGAATATTATCTCAGATTTCTCTGAAAGAACTGGCCTCCACCATCTTGTATGATTTACAGTATGTCAAAATGTGGCATCCTTACCTGCGAAACCACGTGAAAATGTAGATCATGTAAAATCCCTCATTTTTCACTGCCTCATTTTACATGTCACATTTTTGATGAGATCTAAATTACCCATAAGAAATCAATTCAATGCTTCCACATGTAAGGATGTGTTAAAATAATGTTTCCCAAATTTACAATCATTTAAAATAAGGAATATGATATGATAAATCGTGAACATAAATAGGGGTCCTCTTCTCTATTCAACACTTCCTCATCTCATTGGATGTTTATGCCCACCATGAGTTTCCAATTTCCGTCGTCAGATGTCACTACGCCAAATTTCCACCACCCTCATGGTTGTTGGTCTCATTGGATGATATTGCATGCAAGGTTCTGCACCTCCCCACTATGATCGGTCACACCTTCCTCATCATTCATGTATCTCTCTAGCACAAATATCATCACTGATGACCCAATAATGCACACATTTATTCCTCTTTGAATTCTCTTCAATAACTCAGCCATGATAGTCTACAAACCAATTTATTTATCTTAATTTAAATCTATCATGGATCAATCAATATTTACATAAAACCCTTAGAAATTTTCCATCTCTATTAAAATCCATCAGGTTTACAATTTTCTTGGGACTCTTGTAACCCAAGACAAATTGCTAGTGGTAGTAGAATATTTTATATTTATAATTAATTTTTTATCCTTCAACATATTATGTCTCAATTTATTCCTCCAGGAAACTCTATGTAATTTACACTTTGTATCCAAGTCAACACATATGTTATTCATTGATATTGGGAGACGACATTGAAATCATCATACTAGGATCATCTATATCTATCACATGTCCCAGACCTCAAGTAATCATTCATCGTCATTATTTAATTTCCTTACATCCTTGCATCCATATATCTTGATTCTTTTATCCTTGAACCATTCATTTATTTTCTCTACATCTAGTATTTTTTTTGTATGCACATTTTTTCATATTTAAAACCAATACTTTAGGTTCTGCATATACATAAATTATATATTCCACATTATCTATCCATGGACACATGATTATTTATTTCTTTTCTATATATATATATATATTTCTTGTATAAATATATATTCGTGTGTGTGTGTGTGTGCTTTTTGTGTATCATTGATTCTTACAGATAGGGTAAGGGATACATGAATTGTGTGCATATGATAATAGGGGAATTTTGATTATCAGGGGATCAAATAATATATGTTAAAATATCCTCTATTCCCAAGTTATGTCATTCAATGACATGATAGATTTTGTTCCTTATGATTGGTTTATAACCATTTATCCTAATAGAAATCTTCAATTAATTTTGTATGAAATGTTTTATTTCTTATGAATGAATCCCATTTTCACTATTTCATTCTTATATTAATCTAGTTATGCTAAACTCATAATAATCATTTATTTTTTTCCCATTAATGAGGTTTCTATTTTTTGTAAAATTTTAGAAAACATGGTTAATATAGATATAAATTATGACCTTGGGTTTTTGACAAAAAAGGGATTGAGTTGTTTTTTTGTTTTATGCTGTGAAAAATATTTTTTAGGATAAATATTTTTTAGATGTTCTAAGGATTAGGATCAAAATTAGAATGTAAATTATGTGAAACCAAATGAACCAGAACTAAATGAAACGATTGGTATAAGATATTGAACACCCATCATAGGAATGATATTCTTAATGAACATATGATAAAACATTTTGACATGAAATGTTTCTAGTTTAATGCATGTTTCCTCATAAAATATGTTCCCCCTCAATGAGACACTCCACTTTCATACATGACCTCCAATAAATTCTAATATGATCATAAACCCAAAAAAATATTCCCATGAAATTGGAAACTATTTCAAATACCTATCATCTATTACTATTATTTGAACATTTTTTCCTAAGTGATCTTATATGTGAAGAATCTATAAGAGAATATCTCATGTGAATAATATACAATGTATAAATATTTATTATTTAATAGTTCATTGACAATGGTTTTTCCTAATTTTGATCAGAATACATAAATAATCATAAGAATAATGGATCCAAGGGAAATAAAATGCATGTCATTCCATAAATGATTTTTAGGGTCATCGTTCCAACAATCACATAAATACATATGAAGGAAATGATGGTTTTCTCTTTTACTGAATAAAAACCATTATATGTGTACCATTCACTACATTATAATATGTGTAACCATTGTAATAGATTAATATTCATTATATGTGTATAACTCAATACAATTCATTAACAATTTATAATTCCTTCATTATTTGTGTATAATTCATTCATTATATGTAAAAGATTACCATCCATTTATTATTTGAATAATATTTAAATTCTGTAATCATCTAGGTTTCATTCATTCATGATCTATAAAATATTAAAATTAATTCATTATCTATATCATATTAGAATTAATTTATTTTTAGTGTATCATTAATTATAATTAATACATTATAATTCCCAATCAAATTATCTCTAATCATGATAATTGATTATTCACATAGTCTATGTCATATAATATCAGTGTAATATCTACATCAAATTATTTTCTTAATATTTATATGTGTATGTTATCAATGTTCATTATCTATATAATGGATTCTCTATGTAATCACTATAACATATGAAATCTATATCAATCATTGTAATTAATCAACAGATTATAATTCATCAAAATATTATTAGTCAGTTTTTTCTATGTAATCGCTTTTACTAATTCATATCTATCATATAATATGTGTTTAATATGTGTAATATAAAAATATGTGTCTCAATACGGACCATGAAGAGGGTAAAAGGCTCAATATGGAATATAAGTTGTTATACATGATTTTTACCAAACAAATGTATCAGATGGGTTCATTTTTGTTTACTATAATATTGGGTGAATGTTTGGAGTTATGAAGCTAGAGGCTAAGTGAAATCCATTCAATAGTGTTGTTAATGACTAAACAGAAGTTATTTGTTCACATAGCTCCTTGTTTAACTAAATCATTTAGTCGGAAAATCAAAATATAACAGGTGGAATATAAAGATATTTCTTGTTATAGTTCCCATTTAAATTTTATCAGAAGAATCCATATAACTGGAATGTACCTTGGCTGCCACTGTGTGATGATTCAAGGTTATTTTATGTGTATTATCTTCTCTATAAAAACTATTTTAATTATTTGTGATATCTAATACCCCTTGGGACAACGTTATTCTGGTTTCACTTTTTTCATGTTTAATTACTTTTTCTACATTATATGAAAGTGTAGTTCCTGTATCAATATGTTTATGGGAGGATGGGGGTGGAGGAAGTTCCCTTTATTGGAGGTGGTGAAGTGTACCTACATGTTGAAGTTGGATGTTCAGACGGACATGGTCTGCATTATCGGATGAAGTGGATTTATCAGTTTACGAGTTTCTTGTCTCCTCCTCTACTATGGATACACCATTCAATCCACCAAACAACATCTCAATGATAAAAGAAAGATCAATTACCTGTGAGCCTTGGAAGGAGCTAATTATCATCTCAAACTCATCCAGATCGATCTCCTCCATTATGAATTAGTTTCCAACAACAGCTTTGGTACCATCAAAATTTACCACCTTGTATCCATTGGAATCTTTCACTATATTCCACATCTCTGAGAGCTTTTGGAACCAGCAATTCAGGGAATGAAAAATAGTCTAAATGTGTTTTGTATTAAAATTTTAACATTCAATATGTTTGGACTCGGCGTGTGGTAGTGACATCATCTACATTCCCCATCATAGAAAATCCTAATTTTCCATCTAATGGCCTAAAGGTTGAGGATTTCTAGATATATTATGAATACTGCAATAAGAAGGTTCTTTGTTATAAAATTACTTAGAAAATAGACCAAAAATAGCATGGGAATTTATCATGATTGATTTTATGGATGTGTTTTTTTAATCTGGGACTTTCATGGGTCATATTATACCCCCAATGTTGATTGGAAGCCTAAAAATGATTCTTTTCCTACTATATGGTATTTCCTTGTAAAAAGATCTTTTTTAATTCAATCTTTGGCCAATGAAACATCGGTTTAAAATTATGTGAAACTTTTAATTAATTTATTACCATGTATCAGTATGTCAATGATTTAGTATATCTAAAATATATCAATATATTGTGTAATCTATTTATGTTTTATATGTGAAATATGTATTTTTAATCTATAAAATATCAAATACATTATTATCTATAATGTAATATTTTTGATACATGTTTTTATATGTGTATCATTCATTTCAGATCCTACAATGTTTCTCCGATTAGTGTCAGTATCAGTTCTTAGACTGGAGGACATGATGTTGGTGCATCATTTTGGATGATTCTTCATGGTGCATCAGTTTTCCATCTAGTCTAATTTGAGGTAATTATAAGTTATCATTGTCATTATGGCCTTTTCATGACTATGTTGATGAAATGCAAGTGTTGATCCCATCGCCAGTGTCAAACATGAATGTGATAGATAATGTATGACAAAAATTATAGGTGGAGTTTGATGGAGTTTCATATAATGAATATTGGAGTTTGACCATTCTTAATCATGTTTTTTATATGTTTTGTGAAGCATTGTGAATTTTATTGGAGCTTCAACATGTGTTTATATTATGTTTGAACCTTATTTTAAAGTAAATGTTTTATAGATTAATATAAAGTAATTTTAAAATTATTATATAGTAAAAGAATTATATATAATTATATTAATAAATATAATATTGGAATATCAACACATAATATTTTATTTAAAACATAATTCATAAATAGATTTTAATTTTTTGTTTTGCTAAAAGAAGTTAATAATATTATTTACAGATAAATTTTTCATATGATTTTATTACTAAATTTTTTGATAAACTTATATTATCTATTGATATTATAATAATTACAACAAAAATATTTTATCTGTAGTAATAACATTTATCAACATTATTTTTACCAATAATTTAGTGATACGGACACACAACTACAAATAATAGTTTTGTTATGTGTACAAACCTGAATTCCATCAATGGTTGATAAAGGATGTATTAGCTACCACGAATGGTGGTGGAATATTACCCAAATTAAAAAAATGCTATATTTTACCCACCTACAACATTTTCTTTCCCAATATTTCAGAGAAACACTACCCCATTGCCCCTATCATCACCCTACATCCTCTAGACACCCCTGAAACTCCCCGATCAACACTTGACTCTCCCCACTACATTACAACCAGTAATTAGATCCATCCCCCAAAACAACATTCTACCCTACAACTTCCCTCCATGTACCCGACTCCCTCCAGCTACTGTGCATCTTCCTTGGTTGATGTTGGAAGGATTGTTTTCCCTCGCCACCCCCCTGTGTCTTATTGTTTCAGAAACATCAAATATCACCTGAATTTGGGTGTTTTCATAGTGGACTTTTATAGGCCCCCTTAGTCGGTCGATTTTGGTCTTTACTGTTGGAGAAAATGTGACTACCAACAATGGTATCAAGGTGGCCTCTAAAGGTTTTATGAGCTCCTTTTTCCGGTCACAAAATGTTAGTATTCATGTAGTGACATATCTGTTGGTAAAATTCATTACCAACATAAAAGTAAAATTTACCAAAAAAATATGATGCATCCATGATTTTTTGAGCTATCACTTTGTTCATTTTTTGTGTTATATCTATTAATTAGTTTCCTGGGAGTATATAGTGAATAGTATATATTTTGGTTATGACACCTGATGGGCCCCGATTAAGGGAAACTGTCCTCTATCCTCAAGGTAAGCATGTGGTCGGTTTCCTCCTGAATAGAAGAGAATGTATATTTGATGCACTGTTTGGAAAACCGTACAGGCTAACTATCCACATGTTCCTCTTGGACAATAAGGGATACCTGGTATTTATACAGTTTGGAATACCATTTGGGAAAACTGTGAAACATATCCAGGTCATTAATAAGTGAAACATTTCCTTCTTTCCCTCTTTATATTTAACCCTAAAACACCATTAACCCGTTCCATTTTGGATTTTCATCCATCGGAGCTTCCTCAAAACATTGTTGGAGCCTTCAATCATCAAAAATTTTGGGTTGTTAGTTTGTATTCGTTATAGAGTCATCATGTATGTCTATTTACCTTTTTTCATTCTTCTTCTAGGGTTTCTATTCCTCCCTCATTGGGTTCTTTTTTTTTCAGTTGTTTTTTTGACCTATTGAGGGTTCGATTAATGACGTAAATATTCACAGTTTTTGTTCTATCTTTCCTTTATACTGTCATACTAAGGCATGATTATTGTTTTTCACTAGTTTCTGAAAGTATCTGATCTTGAAATAAGAGGTTCCATGATTTTACATTAATAGATGTCTTTAAAATGATTTATTGGTTGAAAAAATTATTTATATTTATTATGTGTGTGGTGTAAAATATGTTCTGGAAATGTTTTGAAATTCATATGTTATGAATTTTGTTTATATAACTGAAATTGGTTATGTTTTATGTCTACCATATTGTGGTATTTCTTGAAAGTGTTCCATGATAGTGTTAAAGTTTATTAATGAGTTTTAAAATGGATTTGAAGCTAAGAATGTGTTGAATACAGGGTTTTACAATGATTTTTTTTATGAATGTTGGATTCTTATTTTGAACCGTAAATGTGGTTTGTGAATTAATAATGTGATGTGAAACATGTTATAAAGTGATTTTTTTTGTGTATGAAGTTGAAAGGTGCTCTGCCCATGGAAATAGTTGGATTTTATGTGTGATGTTCGTGTAGTATTTTCAAATGGTCTTTTTTAATTATTCAAAGGGCATGAAATGTGATTCCAAATGTTTTTGGTGTTCATGGGAAATGAATTTTTTTTATGGAAAACTGGTGGTCCTCATGTGAGATTTGATTGTTGGTTAAATGTTATTTCTATAAAACGATGAGTTAAACGTGTGTTCATGATGAATGGAATGTATGTGTGAATGTGACCATTTGTTTGGAATGTTAAAAATAAATTTGAGAATAAAGGGAATCCAGAGTGTCTTGGTTAGAGAACAAGAACCAGTACGTTTGTTGAATAGGAAGTAGAAAAGAATGGATTTTTCAACCAAGATTGATTATACAATAATAAATAAACTTGTGATATGATTAGAGGCTACTAGACATTAAGATGGGTTATCCTATAGTGTCTTGTTCATGATGATGATGTTTTTTGGATTATTATATGGAGACCACAAGGACATGGGATGCATTCCCCTCTAGCGGCTTGCACATGGGAACGTTGTTGGTTACTGTTGGAAGATTTTGATCACTAGGGTACATGGTTTCAATGGTCCCATTTGTACTAGTTACTATTATAATTTATCCATGGTACTATCTTGTGACATTATACGCTTACATAATGCTTATGTTATATTGTTCTATCTATCTGTATATTGTAGATCTTGTGTACATTGTGGTTTCAAAGTAAGTTTATTTTGAGAATTTTTTTCTGGAAAATATTTTTCTTGAAATTTTTTTCCGTGAGATGTTCGTTGAAAATACCGTCTAATGTTTTTCTAAAATGTGAATGTTAATATATCTTTTATTGTTTTAGAATGGAATTTTTCTATTTGGGTGATATCTTACAAAGATTTGGATCAAACCCTATGTACACATTTTGGTGTATGAATACTTTGTTATGATAGACTAGAGGAATAAAAATAAGTCCAATGATATTGATGGTGGATCTGGCTACTATATTTTAACCTCATGCAGTTGTTGGTTGTGGTGGATAGAGGGTGATTACCCTCTTATTTCATTACGTTTTTTTGGATGGGTTTTTTTTTCCTTCCGTTGTGGAATATTTTTTTGGTTAAATTTAGAATCCATGAATTTGAAAAATGATATATCTCATTTGGTAAGGTTTATTGGTTATGTGATGTTCTATTCTCATGGGTTGTATATTATTATATACAGGGGTGAAAGAATTCCCAATATATATTGTTTATAACTAGGCACTAGTTTCCATCATGAGGATATCTGCAATTCCCTTTGGTCCATGTCACAGATCTGGTTGGGTGTGGTGTTGTATGATAATCCAGATTGCTTTGTGAAAAAAATGGGATTAGATAAGGTTTATATCATTTTTGGTAATCTAATTTGGAAAGTGTCTAGATTGACCAGAGATAACACTATTGGGTCATGAGGTTCTGGTTATAGGTGTGGTGTTTATCCTATACATCTCATGATAGGATTCATGTTGCTATGTGAAGTTGGGAATTTTGTTTGACTTCTGCTCTAGGTGAGAGGAACAAGCTGTAAACATTATATGCACATGGATTGAGGGTGATGTTGTTTGTGATTGTGGATTGTGTTTATTATTACTCTATTTTGAATTAAAGATTTTTTTTGTAAATCATTTTTATTGCAATGATTTTTCAAAATCATGGTTTTATTGATGTATTAAAGGTTTTCCTTGATTTTGATACTTCTCGTAGCAAGATGACTTCCTAGAGACATCACGTGCAGTCACTATAAGTGGATTAAAAGAGTTATCCCTCACCAATCGATTAGAGGATAGTGGAATAATAGGTTTCTCCTATTTAAAATTTTGGTGAAGGAGAAGATTCCGGTCCTAATAAAGTTAAAGAAGTTCAACCCATACATTTAAAGAACAGTGATTAGGAGTTCCTCAAGAAAAATTCACCTTGGTTCCAAGTTAGCACAGAACAAGAATAATCATAGGAGTGACTTGATATGATAGAGGGAGTCTTCAAGTTTCAGGAAGACATAAGGAATTATGGCTGAGGTGTGCTTTGTTTATGTTGGAAGGTCCAAGTCAGATTTTGTGGGACTTAGTGGTACAAGCTGGAAATCTCAAGTAGTTAGGATAGAAATATTTTAAGGTCATCTTCAAAACCCATTATTGTACGGAAATTTGGGCCTTCACCAAGTCCAAGGAGTATTTGGAACTCAATAAGGTAGACTAGAATGTGATGAGGTATGATAATCACTTTTCAAAGTATGTTTGATTCACACATGAGGTAATTTCCAAGGAGAATCTAATGGATCCGATGTTCAAGATAGGGTTGCATCCAGATGTCTAATATCATGTCTTCTTGTTCAAGATGATTTTTTTTTGAAGTTGTAGATCTAATGTGATAGTGGAAATTGATTTTAGTGGCATGTCTGTCTTCTCTGTGGATATTTAAGATGTGTTGAGTGGTAGTTTATATGAGAAAAAGAGGAACTATAATGAGTAGGATAAAATGGGAGGCGGTAGTAGGGCCATCCCACTCGACTGTCTTCATCCATGCCTTTAGGTTCTAGGTCGATCATGTACCATCAGTTTGGGAAGGAAAGTCACATATGATCTATGTGTTCATCTCCACCCATAAAAAACCACCGACATAGAACATTATAGAACATGAAATTAATTGGAATGATAGAACACCCATACCAGAGTGGTTCAGGATCCGTAGATTTCAAAGGGACGCCTGCTTGGTCAGAACCATCTAGGATAGTGGGCTCTTGATTTGGAGATCATTGAGATAGGTATGGATATTCTTCGGGGTAGATTCATTATAAAGTAGATACAGAAGTCAGTGATCGTTATTAGGATCGAGCTGAAATGAGGAATCTTCATGCTATAGAATGAGTGATAGTTTAATCGAACACATGGTATGTGAATGTTCGAGGTACCACTATTATTGTGTCATCTTTGGTTGTTGAATTTTTTGATAGGTGTCCATTTTTATTGTGTTTCTTCCTATTTTTTTGTAACTGATGAAATTTACAACTAATCTTATGGATTATGTGATGGAGTTGTTGATCACGCTTGGTAAGAAGCGAGATAAGGGTTTAAGTGTCCATCTTGTGCAGTTATTATGTTAGAGTTTGAATTTGAAGGGTATTTCCATGTTTGGATATGGATCATTTCCACATGATTTTTTGTAAGTATTGGATGGTGAGTGTTTTGGCACACATCAATTATTATCAATGGTGGGGCGGTTTTGTGGAACTTGATGGTATCACCCATGTTTTTCATGGTGAATGTGATCCATGGTCTGGACGTATTAAACAACAACATAAAAAGTGGTACAATATTTCTTTATCAAATCAGACTACTCATGCTATAGGATGATGGTACTGGTCCTAATGATTGATAACCATCTATGGTGGATGAGTTCCCATAAGTATTTTTAGATGATTTCTCATGTTTTCCTTCATAAAAGAATCTAGAGTTTTCTAATGATTTTCCATTGTAAATACAACTAATATATCATCCCTCATATTGTATCGCCCCCAATAATTTTATGTAAATAATGTTATATTTGGATGATTTAGAATCCAAATGATTCATTCACATGAGTGTCTCACATTGGGCTTCAATAGTTCTATTTTCTAAGAAGGCTGATAGATCTCTCCAATTATTTATTGATTGCATAAATATGAATAAATCTATGATTAAGAATAAGTACCATTTTCCCCATATTGATGAACTTTTTTTCATCTTAAGTGGTTGAGGAGGTTCCCTATGATCGATTTGTGTTACATGTATCACCATGTTAGGTTTAGAGAGCAGATGTTCTGAAAATAGTTTTTCAAATTAGGTATGAAGATTTTTAGTATTTTATCATGCCTTTCAGATAGACAAATTCTCTAGTGGAATTTATGGTGCTCAAGAAAAGGAATTTCCAATAGTATCTAAATTTATTCTTTGTGGTTATTCTTTTGATACACTCTTTCTATTCTATTTCCATGGAGGAGAAGATCGGTATGTGATGATTGTACAATGCACTATTCAATATGATCATCTCTATGAGAATTTTTCCTTGTGTGCCTTCTAGATTCGAGAGGGTATGTTTCTGGGTCATTTAATCTCAGAATGAAGGGTTTATTTGGAACTTTTGATGATATATTCCACGATTTCATGGGAGAATCTAATGAATGTTTTTGACATCATGATATTTTTGGGATTGGCAAGGTATTATAGGTGGCTTGTTCGAAATTTCTCTTAGATTTCATTTTCCATGACTATGTTTACCCATAAAGAGGTAATGTTTGAATAGATCCCATAGTGTTAGGTGTCCTTTTAAGAGCTTATGTGGTGGTTTACCACAACCCCTGTTAAGATTTTCAGAGTCTATAAACGGGATATGTGGTTTATTATGATGCCTTGGGTATGGGTTTTAGGTGTGTGCTGATTCAGGATGACCATGTAGTGGCATATGGTTCTTTCCAAATATATCACATTAAAATAATGACCCAACCCATGACTTCGAGTAAGAAGTTGTGATACATTCATTGAAGACGTGGCATCATTACCTTTTTTGGGGATGTTTGTGGTCTATTCTGATCCTATGATTTTATCCTACACTTTCTCCCAATAATATCATAATTCGAGGTAGGATTGTTGGGTTAAGTACCTTTAGGGGTTCAATTTTGATATTATCTACACCCATTAAAATGGTAATGTGGTTATAGAGGCATTGAGAAGAAAAATGATGGTTTAGGTGTTTATGGAATCCAATGATTAATGGAGTTTGATGGGAATTTTTTTAGATGCACCTGCAGATGAAGGAACATAGTGGAGGTTTTTTCTTTTCCAGTTTTCATTTGAAATCATACCTTGTAGAGTTAATTCAGCATGAAGTCATTCCATCACAGTGTTATACCTGTTAATAGAATAAAGGACAACACTAAAGGCCCTTTGGATTGCTATAGGCGCTACCCATTTTTTCCTAGAAGTGGGATAATGTATCCATGTATTTCATTGTAGTATTACCTTATACAACTCAAGGGTGGAATTCTATTTCAGCGTTAATTAACTATCTAACAAAATTAGGCAATTTAATTGAGATTTGGGATTCATCCAAGAGGATGAGTTGAGTTACTTATATGTTCCAGAGATGGTGTGGATTCATGGCGTTTATTCTATGATTCTTCCAGATAGGGACCCTCATTTTACCTCACGCTTTTGGAAAATCATTAAGAAGATTATAGGGAAGTCAGTTATGTTGTTCATGAAATACCACCAAGAAATGGATAGTCAAAAATTGAAGGTGATTTAGATCATGAAAGACTTTCTCTGGGAATGTGGGTTGGATTTTGGAGGTTCTTGGGACAGATATTTGGTGTTTGTAAAATTTTGATATAGAATTTACCAATAATCTATTAAAATATACAATTTTTAGGTGCTTCATGTTCATCAATGTCTATCACCTTTGTGATTGGAACAGGTTGGTGAGACCACATAGTTGGGAAGATCCGTGTGTCGGAAGCATCTGATAATTTAATATTAATCAGGTAGTGAGTTTTGATGGTGAAGAGTCTCCATAAGTCTTATGATGATTATAGTCATAGATCATTGGAAGTTTTTCTGGGTGGCTAGGTGTTTCTGAATGAGGCACCCCACTTGGTTCTCTTTTATCTTGGTATGTAAGGGAAGCTAGCGCTAATTTATGATAGAGGATTTGTGATTACTGAGAGAGTTAGTAAGGAATAATATCCATTGGATTTTCACTAACAGTTCACATAAATTCATGATGTGTTCCATGTCTCATAGATGAAAAAGTACAATGTAGTCCCATCTCATGTGATGAATTCGAAATAATTGTAGTTGGATCCCATTTTATATATGTTGGAGCCTCCTATGCATGTTCAGGATTTGGAGGAGAATGTTCTTCATGGGATGTCCATTCCATAGGACTATTCCTTTTGGTATCATGGTTGTGATGAGCATGAGACATGGGAGCAGAAGTCATGGGTGGGGGAAGAGTATTCGTTCTTTTCTGGTCAATCCTAATAGTGAATTTCCCAAAGTGGAATTTTTTCATAGTGAAGATAAATAACAAATCTGTGATTCTATTTTGAGGTATTATTTTCATTATTATTGGTCTTATATTTATTATTTAGTTTACCCATGAATTTTTGGTGAAATGTGGACATTTTGAGCCTCAAATAATGTGTTTTATAGAAAACCTACAGTTATGGGAAACCATGCACTCTCTTCTCTATAAGAGTGTGGTTGGGATTCTCCTAGATAGTGGAATTCACATGATTAATTCATATTTTGAAAAACCAATTTGGATAACCATGCAACATGTTCCCCTTAGATAGCGAGGGATGTGCAGTTTTCGCATTGTTTGGAAAACTTTGTGGTAAAACCGTGCGACTTGCTGTCTAGGTCATTAAAATTTGGAAAATTACCTTATTTTCATCTTCAAATTTATCCCCTAAACACCTCTAGTACAAAACCTATGGGATTTTAATCCCTTAGAGCTTCCTCCAAACCTTTATAGAGTCTTTTTTGCATCAATATTTGTGTATTTTTTGTGTGGAATCATCAAATAATCATCATGTAACTCTTTTGAATTTTATTTTTCCTTATTCTCGGATTTCTCTTCCTCCCTCATTGGGTTCTTATTTTCCAGTGGGTTTTTTGACCTAGTGAGGGTTCTATATTGTGTTTTTTGGGGAAATATTTATGGTTGTTGTTTGATCCTTTCATTATACTGAATTATTGAGGTGTGGTAGTGGTTTTTCTTTATTTTTTGATGTTTCTATGTTTGAGTTTGTTGGTTCTATGATTTTACATTATTATATTTTTTACATGTGATTTCATTGTTATTTGAAGGTGTTATATGCATTAGGTGTGTGGAATGAAAAATGTTTTGGAAATTTTTCACTTTCCTATCGGAAGAATGTTGGGTTTCTAAAGGAAACTTTTTATGTTTCATGTGTGCCTTATTGTAGAGTTTTTTTACAGTGTCACATGATTTTTTGAAAGGTGATAAATGGGTATTCAATAGGATATTATGGTTATAATGTGTAGAATATGGGGTTTTACAAATAATATATATATTGGAATGTTGGATTCTTATTTTTACCTTAAATGTGGATTCTGAATTATAAATGTGATGTGAAACTTGTTATAAAGTGAATTTGGTGGGTGTATGAATTTGAAAGGGGATTTGACCATCGTAATAGTTGGATTTCATGTGTGCACTTATTATAGTGTATTCAAAAGGTCTTTATGAATTTTGAGAAAGGTGATAAATGTGTTTCCAAATGGTTTTGTGTTATGCGGTAAATGAATGTTTTTAATTATATGACAAAATGGTGGTTTTCAAGTGGTATTTGATCATTGGTTAAATTTGAATTGTAAAAATGGTGATTTAGTTTTTTTATTATGATTCCTGGAATATGATTGTGAAATTTAGGATTTATTTTACATGTGAAATAGAAATTAGAGAAAATACTGAATCTCTAGTATTGAGGTTGGATAACTATAACTTGTACGTTAGTTTATGTATATGTGGAAAGGCCCAAATATTTTTTATAAGATTGGCACTACAAAACAAACTAAACAAGTGATATGATTAGATACCACTAGACCTTGGGATAGGATCCCCTCTAGTGGCTCAGGCATGGGAACACTATAAGTTTTGGATTATTATATAGAGACCACTATTACTTGGGATTCATTCCCCTCTAGTAGATCATGGATGACAATGTTGTTGTTTTTGGTTGATGAATTTTGATCACTGTGGTACGAGGATTCTAGGGTCCCATTTGTGCTAGTAACCAGTAGGGATTTCCAATATTTTCCACTTGTGAAATGATAATATTATATGATTCTTATGTGATGTCGTGCTAACCCTTGATATTCTATGTACCTTGTGTACATTATGGTTTTAAAGAAAGTTTCTTTTGTGAAATTTTTTCCCTAAAATTGTTTTCTTCAACATTTATTCCTTGAAATGTTCCTTGAAAATTATTTCCATCATTTTATGAAAATCTTCAGGTTACTTTATCTTTTAATGTTATTGAATTAAATCATTATTTCTGGGTGAAATCCAACAGGGATTTGGATCACACCCTACATAAAACATTAGGAGAATGTCGACATTATTATGTATGACTCATGTAAAAGAATGATGCCTTGTGGTGATGATGGTGGATATACATTCTAGTATTCCACTAATTCGAGGTGTTGGTGGTTGTGGATTGTGGGTGATCACCCTCTTTCTGTATGCATGTTTTTAGATCGTTTTGTTTTTCTCATTTAATTACTGTATTTTGGGTTTTTGGGAAAAAATGTAATCCTTGAATATGAAAATTAATTTATCTCATTTGGTTATGGTTATGGTTTATGTAATGTTTTATTCTCATGGGTTTATTATTATTATATACAATGGTGAAATCATTCCAATATTCTATTGATGATACCTAGCCACTAGTTGCCAACCCGTGGGGGTCAGGAATGCTCGTTAAGACATGCCATAGATCAGGTTAGGTGTTAGTTTGGATGGAACTCTATCTTGGTTCATGAAAAGTTAGTCCCATGTTGGAAAAAGATAAATATTTTTTATTGGTTTTTAAAAAATGTATTTATATGTAAATATTTTTTTATATTTATGTATGTATATAAAATAATATTTAGATGTCTTTATGTACATTTATTAAAATATATTTACACTAATTTAGAGTTGTATATACATATATATATATATATATGTAGGTATACATGCATGTACTTATATGTATAAATAATCACATCAATTATATTTTCATATAATTTCTATAATATATATTTACATAATTATATTAATATAAATTTTTATTTGTATTTCCATATGTACCTACACATAATGATATGTATTTAACAATCTATGTATATTAATATGGGAATTTTTATGAATATATGTATGTATGTGCTTATATATAAATATATTATTATGTGTGAGTGTTCATTGGTTTTTTTTATTTGTTCATGATCAATAATTTTATAGGTATATAAAAATATATGTATTTTTAATGACATTTTAATACATAACATACATGCATCAAAACATAATTCTATGTACATACATTGAAATAGATATAAATATGCATACAGATAAATATATTAGTGTAATTATTTAGAATTATACATTTTAATAAGTATAAACAAAAATAAATATTTATAAGTGTATTTTTTGGATACACAATGTATAACACTTAATTTATACCTTTTTTACATATTCATGTTTATACCTATTCTTATATGTATTTATATTTAAATATATATATAGATATATTTTTAAATTAAACTGAATTCATATATGTATGTATGAATGTACATAATGTCATATATATATATGAATGTAGATATAATAATATTTAGATGAATGTATGTAAATATATTTAAATACAGTTATAATTATTTATATTTTTATATACCTATATTAATTTATGTGAGTGTGAATATATATATATATATATATATATCTATATGTATTCTTGTATATAAGAGTATTCGTATAATTACAAATATTTATACGTGTAGATACATATATTTATATGTATGTACGTACGTATCCATGTGTGTAATTATATTTGAAAATAATTACATTAATTATATTTGTATATAATAGAAATAATATATATTTATGGTTTCTTATTAATATATATTTATGTTTGTATGTTTATTTTCTCATATTTAAAAATATGTATTTGTCACGACCCGTCCTTGGGGCACGTGCCGTGACTATCCCAAGCCCTCCTTCCATAGGCCAGGGCTGGCGACTAGCACCAAGGCATAATTCTCGATAAAAAGGGAAGGCATTGCCTTTGTAAAGTAAACAAACACCACATAGCAAACAAGCAGTAGAAGTAAACACTAATTAAAAACTAATACAAAAGTAAGTACAAAAAAGTAAGTGGGCCAGTAAACCAACCCAAACTAAAAGTAAATTACCAATAAAAAGGGAAATAAACAACTGAAAGTAAAGCCGCAGCCTCGAGCCATCCACTGGAAGTCCCACCTGAAGGGTGAGTATAGATAGCCTCCACAGATCCTCGGGTGCAGCCGTCTGCTCCGAGTACATCCCGCTCAGTGGTCCACCTCCAGGTACCGACCTACTCCGCAAGCCTCAACCGCGATCAGTGATGTCCGTTGTCTACAACCAACACAACGTAGTGCGGGCATAGCCCGTTCAGGGGTGAGTATAAGCTACTCAGTAGGGACCCCGAGACCCCCGAAGGTCTCCCATAATCCACAAAGGATAATCCACAAAGGAAAGATAAAAACACGAAGTAACACCCGAAAAAACTTAGGTATATTACCATATATATACCTAAGTCACCAATTATCATTCGGCTCCAACATCCGAGCTCAAGTACAACCCATTACACACAGGAAACCACAACCCAATCCTCACAAGAAAGCATAACGTAATCCACACAGGATATCAAGTCAATCATATTGAAGATAAGGATTGAAAGTCAAGAAAAATCTCATACAGGTATACTTCTTTGTATGACGATAGAGATGATCAGATATAGCCACTGATTCATCTAGGCCGTCAGACCCACATAGGATCGATAGGTACTAACCCCCGAAATGACCCACAAATGATCGATAGGTAACTAACCCCCGCAATGAACCACACAGAATCAGACCCACACAGGATCTGTAGGCACTGGCCCACACATGACCGCTGAGCACTGACCCACACAGGATCAGTAGAACTGATCCATGTCGGATCGCTGAGTGCTGTAGTCGCCGTCGTCGAATCCACGGAGGATTTCTGTACAGTCGTCGTCGTCGTCGCAGTCGCAGCCAGCTCTAGGGTTCCGCACATAGCAAGCTCGTTCGAGAGGGTCCGCTCCATGAGATGACGTCTGATACATCAACTGACACATAGTCCAGAGTTGATGTATCCAAAAGTTCCGTATCGTCAATAGGAACTCAACGTCACAGACGACACGTCAATCGGACGCCCGGTCTGAGAGTTATTGGCTTTTTCGTCCTAGGGGCCCGGTTGGTTTTTAAGACAAAACCAACCCGACCATACTCCAACTGCTTCCAAACCTCAAGCGAAGTAAGCCAAAAGGTCTGTATCACGTAGAGGAATCCATCAAAGTCGACGGAACGTCAATCGGACATCCGGAGCTCAAGTTATAAGCGTTTCCGCTCTGAGGGCCCGGTTGGTTTCGTGTACGAACCAACCCAGACGAACCCAATGTACTCCAAAACCTTGAGTGTAATATACCGAAACGACCGTCTCATTCCAAGGATCGCATTTCCGCTGACGGTGTGTCGATTGGAGGTCCGCATCCCAAGATATGGCCAAAATACCGAAAGAGGTCCGGAAGTGGGGTTTCGGGCCCGGACCGACCCAGATCGAGACCCCCTGGGCCGGCCCGAACCGGGTTGACCCGACCCGGGTCCGGGTCCGGACCGGCCTGGGCGCGGCCCGGCATGGCCCGGCGTGCTGTCCAGGGGGCTCGGCCGAACAGCCGAGCCGTTCGGGATGTGGGGGGGGGGGGGGTGCTGCCCCCCTGCTTGTTGTAACCGCAACCCCATAATGGGGGCCGCTCACGTCCGGCCAGCCGGGGGTTTTGAACCCCCGGTTCTTCCCTTGTCCGGTCGGCCTGTTCCAGCCGGTCGGCTTCTGCCGCCACGGGACCGGCAAGGCCGCCCCCTGCTCCGACACCGAAGGCCTGATTCCGACCGCCGGTTCCCCTGCTCCGCCATGGCCTATGGCCGTGGCCTTGATTCGTCCAACGCGGCGCGACTGCGCCGCACCCCTCCGCCGTGGCCCCGCTCCGGCTGCGGTGTCTTCAGGTTTTTCTGGCGCGGCGCGACGGCACCGCGGATTGGTTCGATTTTCAAATGCGCGGCGCGACGGTGCCGTGCATCCTTTCTGCTCGTTCCCGCGCAGTGCGATGACATCGCATCATTTTCCTTCGAACCGCAACAACACAAAAAAAATAAGGGAGGTGGGTTGGTCATGTTTGTGTGGTCCGTCCCCCTTCCGTTAAATGATATAAAGCGGTCCAATTGAACGAGGATAGTTGACAGAATAATTCATGAATAAAAACACATATAACCCCTACTTCGAGCGTAGCTTGAATGGAGGTTCGTCATGGAAATAACCATCATGGAAGGAGGCGTTGCGAAAGGAGTATCGTCGCGGAAGAAGGCGTCGTTGGCGTCGCAGTACACTACGTCGCATAGTCGATCTCCGAGGATTTGGCGTTATTTGTCAGAGATCGGTGCGTCCTTCGCGTTCTTCGTGTTCTTCGACGAAGAAGATGAAGATCTTCAAGCCTCCGTTAGCTTTTCTCCCAAACCACTCAAGCAACATGTCCCCAACCAAAATAAAATAAGTCCCTCACTTATTTTATTAACGTAACTTAAGTTTGAAATTCAAAAGTTGAATTAATCCACTCAATTAATTAACTAAAGTTGTCAAATTAAATGAGGGGTTATGGAAGATTAGGGAATATTAAGGGGTGGGGTTCATGTGGGCCCCACCACCCTCATAACCTCCAATGGGAAGTTGGGTGGTTTCCCCCAACTTCCACCCAAAGCTTTAAACCACTGTGAAAAATAAAAGTGATTCTCAATTTTATTTTACCTTCCACAAATTTTTAACAACTTCTCTCATGTAAACGCAGCTCTGGAAAAGGTGATCCTAAGAAATTACCGGTGCTGCGAATCCATTGGTGCCCTCAGAATTCGATTCCGAGCATCAGTTCAAAAGTTAGAAAAACCTGATCGCTCATTCACTGAACGTACCTGAGCTAATCTTCGGATAGAAATTATGGGCACACCGGGCCTCGGAATCAAGTGCCGTCAAAAACCGCATTCTTGTAAAATCCCAAAGAAAATTAAGAAAAAACTTCCCTTGAATTTTACGGGTCTTTACATTTCTCCCACCTAAGGGATTTACATCCCCGTAATGATACATCAAAAACTAGAGAAACAAAAGTGGGCACTGAGCATGCATCGGAGCTTCCTGCTCCCAAGTGCTCTCCTGGAGGTTCCCATGCTGCCATCTAATGCGCACTAGAGGAATCGCCCGTCCATGTAGGACCCACTCCTGTTGATCCTAAATCTCCACTAGAACCTCCGCAAAAGACTCCCCATCATCTATGTCCAACTCCCCATGGTAAATGATATGCGTCGGGTCGTGCACGTATCTCCTCAGCTGAGATACGCGAAAGACGTCATGCACCCGGTGCAACTGAGGTGGTAGAGAAAGGTGATAAGCCACCTCGCGAATCCTGCTGAGGACCTGGAATGGTCCGATTAAGCATGGAGACAACTTGCCGCCTCGGCCAAATCTTCGTAATCCACGTCAAGGTGAGTCCTGCAAAAAGACGTGGTCTCCGTCCTCGAACTCTAGTGGCCTCCGCCTCCTGTCAGCATAAGACTTCTGCCGGCTCTGAGCTGTCCTCATCCGCTCCTGGATGACCTAGATCTTCATTGTCATGGCCTGGACCATCTCCGGTCCCACAAGTGCTGACTCCCCAGGGTCTGTCTAGAACCGAGGAGATCTACAAGGTCGGTCGTACAATGCCTCGTATGGTGCCATCCCGATGGTGGAGTGGTAGCTGTTGTTGTACGCGAACTCCACCAAGGGTAGGTGGTCCTCCCAGCTGTGACCAAAGTTGAGGATACATGCACGGAGCATGTCCTCGAGATTCTGAATGGTCCTCTCCGTATGACCATCCGTATGAGGGTGAAAGGCAGTGCTCAGACGTAGCTACGTCCCGAATGCCTCCTGCAACCCCTTCCAAAGCCAGGAAGTAAAGCGAGCATCTCGATCGGAGATGATAGACGATAGAACACCATGAAGCCATACAATCTCCTGAACGTAAAGACGTCCCAGACTCTTCACTAAGCCCTGATCTCTGATGGGTAAGATGTGAGCCGACATGGTGAGTCGGTCGACAATCACCCAAATGGAGTCGTGACCTCTGGAGGTGCGTGCAAGTCCAGTCACGTAGTCCATAGATATCCCATCCCACATCCACTCCGGGACCTCCAAGGGTTGTACCAAGCCTGTTGGTACCCAGTGCTCTGCCTTCACCTGTTGGCAGGTGAGGCATCGAGAAACGAACTCTGCCATAGCCTTCTTCATGCCCAGCCACCAGTGCTGTCGTCTGAGATCCTGGTACATCTTCGCCACTCCCGGATGTACCGCCAATGGGGAAGTGTGAAACTCTCTTAGAACCTCCTTCTGTAAAGCAACTGGTACCAAGGTACACCCTCTTAAAAGGACCTCCTTCTCTCCTCCAATAGAGAAACCATCATGTGCATGTCCTGAGGATATCTGTGCACGCCGCATCTCACAGTCAGCGTCCCCACGCTGTGCCTCTCTGACCTGCTGCAGTAGTAGAGGAGTGACTGTGAGTGACTGAAGAAAGGCTGCTCCATCTCTATGCACAAAGTATTTCTGCAAAGTGGCTAGTTGATTTGTCGCCTCCCCATGTAGATGAACTCCCATCCTCCTGCTGAGAGCATCGGCTACTACGTTACCCTTCCCATAAGTATAGACTATCTCAAAGTCATAGTCTTGGAGGAACTCGAGTCATCGCCGCTGTCTCAGGTTCAGGTCCTTCTGAGAGAAGATGAACCTGAGACTCTTATGGTCAGAATAGACTGTAAAGCACTCGCCCATCAGATAGTGTCGCCACATATTCAGAGCGAAGACCACTGCTGCTAACTCCAGGTCATGGGTAGAGTAGTTCTGCTCATTCCGCCTCAACTGATGTGATCCATAGGCGATCAATGCCCGCTCCTGCATCATGACACATCCGAGTCCGGTCCCTGATGCATCGCAGTAGACTATGTACCCAACTCCCTCCTCTGGTAGCCTCAAGATAGGCGTGCTGGTCAATCTCTGTCTCAGTTCCTAGAAGCTCTGCTGACATCTGTCTGACCAAACGAAGGGTTTCCCCTTCTTCATAAAAGATTAGACTGGTTCCACAACTCCGGAGAAGTCTTGTACAAATCTCCGATACTATCCAGCTAGTCCAAGGAAACTCCGCAACTCCGTCACACTCCAGGGTGGCTCCCAAGCTAGCACTACCTCGATCTTCGCAGGATCCACCGCAACTCCCGCCTCAGAGATGATGTGTCCCAAGAAGTGGACCTCTCATATCCAGAACTGACACTTCGATAGCTAGCCATAAAGCTGGTTCTCTCGGAGTGTGTCTAGTACAACCCGCAAGTGGTAGGCGTGCTCCCCCTCAGTCATCGAGTATATCAAAATTTAGTTGATGAAGACCACAACAAATCGATCAAGGTATGGCTGAAAGATCCTGTTCATGAGGGCCATGAACACTGCTGGAGAATTGGTTACACCGAATGGAATAACCAAGAACTCATAGTTTCCATACCAACATCTGAAGGCTGTCTTCTGCACGTCCTCATCCCGAACTCTGAGCTGATGATAGCCTGACCAGAGGTCTATCTTCGAGAACCACCATGCTCCCTTGAGATGATCGAAGAGGTCATCAATCCTTGGTAGCAGATAATTGTTCCTCACTGTCACCTGGTTCAGGCGAAGATAGTCGACACAATGTCGCAAGCTCCCATCCGCATTCTTGGATAACAATATCGGGGAAGACCAGTGTGAAACACTGAGTCAGATGAATCCCTTTCCTTGCAAGTCCTCCAACTGTACCCGTAGCTCTCGAAGCTCGGCGGGAGCGATCCGATATGCTGGGGTGGATATCGGGGCTTTCCTGGGGTACATATCAATATAAAAGTCTACCTCTCTGCGAGGATTTAGTCCTAGAACGTCGTTGGGAAAAATGTCCGCATACTGATCCACAACTGCAGGAATACCAGGACTTCGCATGTCAACTGCTCCTAGAATGAGGCTAGCCAACTGATGAGTGATGGGTTGTCCTCTCCTCTGCGAGAGTCCATCCTGTGCTACAAAGGCTCCCTTCTCGCCGGGGAAGGTGAACCTGCTCCCGTCGGTGCGTACACATCACACTTTGTGCCTAATACAGTCAATCTGAGCATGGACTGTAGATAACCAATCCATACCCAAGATGACGTTGTATGGCCTCTACGCTACTACAAGAAGATCCCAGCCAAAGCTCTCGCCTCATAGAGTAAGCGCACAGTACCGGCACCAGTGCGTAATCGTCATGTCTGCTCCCATAGGAGTCTCTAGCCATAAAGATCGAACCAACGGCTCTGTCGGAATCTCCGAGCTCCGAACAAGGGCGGCGGCTATGAAAGAATGACTCGCTCCCATGTCTATAAGAACTGCAGAAAGGGTAGAATAGACATAGATAGTACCTCGAATCATCTCAGGCGCGCCGTGGTCATAGGCCTACACTGCCTGGAGCTGTGCCTGTCTCTGCCCTCTAGCTCCCTGTGGTCGGGGGGGACCTCCTGGTGGTGTTGGTGGTAGAGCCTCAAAGCGTCGCCCACCACCTGCTGCTAGGCCAACTCCTCTGCCTCGTCCGCCTGCTCCTTGCATACCACCACGATCGACCCTCTGCCTCTGCCTGGGTGGTCCCTCAACCGTCTGCTGCTTCTCGGCATAGTGGGTCGGGAAGTCACGAGCCATGTGGCCCTGCCCGCCACATGCGTAGCACTATCTACCTCTCGAAAGACTGGTTCCACGCTGTGTGCCCCGCACTGCTGAGCTAGTGTCCTGAGGTCGTTTTCCTGAGGGTCTGGTCTGCTTGGACCCATGAGTCATCCATCGACTGCCTACTGCAGAAGACTCTGCTATGTGCCGCCCCACGGTAGGTCTCACCGCTGATGTAGGCTCATCAAGGAAGCTCTCGATCAGAAGGGATCGCTCTAGTACTTCTGCTTGAGTCGGAATGCTGAGGGAGAGCAACGATGCCCTGATCTCAGGCCTCAATCCCTGCTCGAAGGTCCGAGCCCGGATGAATGGGTCCCATACCATGTCTGTCGAATAGCACGAGAGATCAGTAAATCTTGCCGAGTACTGGGCGACCGTCAAGCTACCCTGCCGCAGCTGTAGAAGCTCCTGGATGCGCACCGCACAGAGGGTGGCTGGGACGAACTCTGAGTGAAAGAGGCTCTCAAAGTCCGTCCAGAGAATAGATGCCTCGTCGTGCACCTGGACCATCAAGCTCCACCATCTGCCTGCTGCCGCATGTAGTAGGATCACTGCGAGGATCACCATGAGGTACGTTGGTGTCCTCACTAACCTGAAAACTCACACAATAGCCTCCAGCCAATCCTCGGCTGCCTGACGGTCTGTCTCCCCGCGGAACCTGGGCGGTCGCTGACGTTGAAACTCGTGCAGTGCACTAAGGTGACGTGCATCATCAGCAGCTGGGGCTGGTATCATCGGTGGCTCGGCGGGTAGAGGCACTGCCTGTTCCTAAGCTGTCGAAGGGCCATGAACCGAGGCCTTGTCGCTCGGTGGGCTGTCGTGACGCACAAATCTCAGAACCCTTGCTGGCTGCTGTCGTGGGGCCATCCTGAAAAGAGACAGGTGCGCCACGGTCAGAACAATATATCTGGTGAGCTGACACAAAGTAATAACAAATAAAACTTGAAACACACATGCAATCAATGTTTTCGTTTATTAAGTCGGAAATCAGATGTAAGGATCCTGGTGTACGGATACGTCAGCCGCCGCACCAACACTGGACTTCCTAGACTGATAACCACACCCAATATGCTTAACACTATTGCTTCACAAATAAAAAAGATCAGAGTCCAATGTTCTGCGGTAGAACTGAACTCCTCTGATACCAATTTGTCACGACCCATCCTCGGGGCCCGTTCCGTGACTACCCCAAGCCCGCATTCCATAGGTCAGGGGCTGGCGACTAGCACCAAGGCGTAATTACCGATAAAAAGGGAAGGCATTGCCTTTGTAATGTAAACAAACACTACAGAGCAAGAAAGAAGTAGAAGTAAACACTAAGTAAAAACTAATACAAAAGTAAGTGCGGAAAAGTAAGTGGGCTAGTATACAAACCGAAACTGAAATTAGAGTAAAACTGGAAAGGGAAAACAAAAACTGAAAGTAAAGACGCAGCCTCGAGCCGTCCATTGGAAGTCCCACCTGAAGGGTGAGTACAGATAGCCTCCACAGCTCCTCGGGTGCAGCCGTCCGCTCTGAGTACGTCCTGCCCAGTGGTCCACCTCTGGGTACCGACCTGCTCTGCAAGCCTCAAACGCGATCAGCGCTGTCCGTCTTCTACAACCAACACAACGTAGTGCGAGCATAGCCCGTGTAGGGGTGAGTATAATCTACTCAGTAGGGACCCGGAGACCCCTGAAGGTCTCACAGAATCCACAAGGGATAATCCACAAAGGAAAGATAAAAACACAAAGTAACACCTGACACTACTTAGGTATAAGCCCATACATATACCTAAGTCACCAATTCTTATTCGGATCAAACATCCGAGCTCAAGTACAACCCAGTCCACACAGGAAACCACAACCCAATCCACATAGGAAAGAATAATGTAATCCACACAGGTTATCATCAATCGTATTGAAGATAAGGGTTGAAAGTCAAGAAACAACTCACATAGGTATACTTCTTCGTATGACGATAGAGATGATAAGATATAGCCACTAATTCATCTAATCCATTGGACCCACACAGGATCTATAGATACTAACCCCCAAAATGACCCACAAAGGATCGATCGGTAACTAACCCCCGCAATGACCCACACTAGATCAGACCCACACAGGATCTGTAGGCGCTGACCCACACAGGACCGCTGAGCACTAACCCACACAGGATCGGTAGCACCGATCCACGTAGGATCGTTGAGTGCTGCAGTCGTCGCCATCGAATCCACGGAGGATTTCTGTATAGTAGTCGTCGTCGCCGCAGTCGCAGCCAGCTCTAGGGTTCCCGCACAAAACAAGCTCATTCGGGAGGGTCTGCTCCACGAGCCGAGGGCTGATACGTCAACTGACACATTGTCTAGAGTTTATGTATCCAAAAGTTCCATATCGTCAATAGGAACTCAACGTCAGAGACGGTGCGTCAATCGGACGCCCGGTCTGAGAGTTATTGGCTTTTTCATCCAAGGGGGCCGGTTGGTTTTTAAGACAAAACCTACCCGACCATACTCCAACTGCGTCCAAACCTCAAGCGAAGTAAGCCAAAAGGTCCGTCTCACTTAGAGGAATCCATCAAAGTGGACGACACACCAATCGGACATCCGGAGCTCAAGTTATAAGCATTTCCGCTCTGAGGGCCATGTTGGTTTCGTGTACGAAACAACCCGGCCGAACCCAAAGTACTCTGAAACCTTGAGTGTAATATACCGAAACGACCGCCTCATTCCAAGGATCGCATCTCCATTGACGATGCATATATCGGAGGTCCGTAGCCCATGATATGGGAAAAAGACCAAAAGAGGTCCGGAAGTGGGGGTTTCGTGCCCGGACCGACCCGGCCCAAGACCCCCTGGGTAAGTCCGAATCGGGTCCGGCCCGCTTGGGCGCGGCCAGGCGGCTCATCCGAACGGCCGAGCCGTTCGGGATGCGGGGAGGGGGGCGCTGCCCCCCCCCCCCGCTTGTTGTAACCGCGACCCCATAATGGGGGCCGCTCACGTCCGTCCAGCCGGGGGTTTTGAATCCCCGGTTCTTCCATTGTCGGGCTGGCCCGCTCCGAATGGATGGCTTCTACCGCCACGGGACCAGCAAGGCTGGTCCCCCCTACTCCGATGCCGGCAGCCCGATTTTGGCCGGCGGTTCCCCTGCTTCACCGCGGCCTATGGCCGCGGCCTTGGTTCATCCGATGCGGCGCGACGACCCCGTGCCCCTCTGCCGCGGCCCCGCTCCGTCCGCGGTGTCTTCAGGTTTTTCCAACACGTTGCGATGGCGCCGTGGCTTGGTTCGATATTCAAAAGTGCGGCGAGACGGTGCCACACATCCTTGACGCTCGTTCCCGCGCAGTGTGACGGCACCACGTCATTTTCCTTGAAACCACAACAACACAAAAAAAAAATAAGGGAGGAGGGTCGGCCGTGTTTGTGCGGTCTGGCCCCCTTCCGTTAAACGATAGCAAGCGGTCCAATTGAACGAGGATAGTTGATGGAAGAATTCACCAATAAAAACACATAAAACCCCTACTTCGAGCATAGCTTGAACGGAGGTTCGTCATGGAAATAACCATCGCAGAAGGAGGCATCGCGAAAGGAGAATCATCGCGGAAGAAGGCATCGTTGGCGTCACGGTAAACGGCTTCGCGTAGTCGATCTCTGAGGATTTGGCGTTCTTCGTCGGAGATCGGTGCGTTTTTCGCGTTCTTCGATGAAGATGATGAAGATCTTCAAGCCTCCCTTAGCTTTTCTCCCAAACCTCTCAAGCAACAAGTCCCCAACCAAAATAAAATAAGTCCCTCACTTATTTTATTAACATAACTTAAGTTTGAAATTAAAAATTTGAATTAATCCACTCAATTAATTAACTCAAGTTGTCAAATTAAATTAGGGGTTATGGAAGGTTAGGGATGATGAAGGGGTGGGGTTCGTGTGGGCCCCACCACCCTCATAACCTCCAATGGGAAGTTGGCTGGTTTCCCCCAACTTACACCCAAAGCTTTAAACCACTTAGTGAAAAATAAAATTGATGCTCAATTTTATTTTACCTTCCACAAATTTTTAACAACTTCTCTCGTGTAAACACAACTTTGGAAAAGGTGTTCCTAATCAATTACCGGTGCTACGAATCCATCGGTGCCCTCAGAATTCGATTTCGAGCACCAGTTCAAATGTTAGAAAAACCCGCTCATTCGTTCACTGAACATACCCGAGCTAAACTTCGAATAGAAATACCGGGCACACCTGGCTTCGGAATCAAGTGCCGTCAAAAACCGCATTCTTGTAAAATCGCAAAGAAAATTAAGAAAAAATTTCCCTTGAATTTTACGGGTCTTTACAGTATTTCTATTTTGATGGATGTATATCGCAATATTAATTAGCATGTACAAATTTACCTATGTGTTTATATATATATATATATATATTTATGAATTTATGTATGAATATTTATAAAAAATACATATATGTATGTATGTAAATAGACATTATTTTATTATTATATATATTTCTTCCAATGATCAATAATATATATATATATATATATTTAAATTGTGTGAATGTAATTATGTAAGATTACATTATATATATATGCTCATTGATTTATAAAAATGTGTGTGTGTGTGTATGAATAGTAATTTTTAGTCATTTTTCTTGTTATGTTGGTATAAAAAAATTAAATACTACTCAAAATGTATAGAAAAAATTAATTTCTAAAGTTTATACAATTATTTATATTATAAGTATAATTATAAATATTTATATGTATATACTCATGTGTTTATGTGATTTATGTATGAAATTATATATATATATATATAATTGTAAACAATTATATATGTATGTGTATACATAAATAAATAAATATATACACATATAATCATTAATTTTCTAATAAAATTTATCGATATTTAATTTTTTAAATGTATTTTTTTATATAAAATAACTAGTAGGAATGTAAATTTACATTGCAATCCTATACCGATATATGAATAAAAAATCAAACTAATGTATCATATATGGGTTTAGAATTATTCACATTGGTGTAATGATCACATTGCTGTTGAAAGATTCAAATTATAATACCATTTGAATAAATTAATATAGATCAATTATTATTAGTAGAAAAAATTGAAGGTCAACAAATTGAAATTCTGATACCATTTGAATATAGTATAATAGATATGTGTTTATTAGTGGAAGAATATTTAATGGATGGGAGAAAATATCAATTGAAATTAGCTATGGGCCATATGCTTAAGGGTGGTTTTTGTATTGTAATATAATTATTAAGAGACTCAATTATATGGTTGGTAAATGATGGGATGTTGTACCATCATGATCTAAATTTACCTCATGAAATGTTGAGAAAATTAGTAGCCTACAAGTGTGAATCATGGGTAAAAAAATCACATGTTTTATCAGTTAGTAGGATTCCCAAAACACACCCATTCCATGAAGCATGTCATATTCATCACCCATCAACCCTTATTCAATTTATCTCTCTATAATTCATTTTTTGCCATAAAAAATCAACGATTTAATATATTTGTCACATATGGTATTAGAATTTCAATCATTCAGCACCATGGTGGTCGTCACATCGATAAAAATATTTATAGACCCATATACGATACAATAATTTTTTATTTTAAAATTTTCATTTATAGGGGAATATTTACAATGTAAATTATGAATTCATTTTTTAAAAATTCTTAGTCATTATTAGTTTATATAGTCAAAATGAAATAAAAAAATTATATATAAATAATTGTTTTTTAAAATTATTAAGTATAAATGACTATATATATATTCTATTATATAATTAAATATATATAAAAATATATATATTTGTTAATAATTACATACATAAATATATTACTATAATTATTTAAATATATATATATATTTATAACTATATGTTTGTACATGCATGCACCCACGAAAATCTAATAGTTTTTACAAATACAATTATTTGCATTACATATAAAAATAAATATATACATACATACATATTTCACACTCACATACATATATCACATTAACATATTTATATATAAGAATAAATATATAGATTCTTAAATACATATATCACATTAAAATATATATATATGTACACATATATATAATTATACATACAACATAAATTTTGTTGCATAAAATTTAGAAAATATTTTTATACACTTTATGTAATAAATACTTTTTTTAACCGATATATCAATAAATATATCTAAAATCGAACGATCACGTACACTCAGAAATATATAAATCATTGAATATATATATATATATATAATGTATTCTATCATAATTACTGAGATGTAAAAAACATTTTGAACAAAAAAACACACACATAAGTATGTAATAAAAATAAATGTATGTTTTTATATATACATATGTGTATGTGTTAAATATTTGTCTAGATACATACATCAATATATATATATATATAGGCATAGGTACTTGTATACATGAAAATCAATATACTCAAATACATTCATATATATAAAAAAGATCCACAATCCAATCAAAAGACCGACCCTAAAATTTTATTAAACAAATGTAAATGGAGAACTACAACACATATCAGGTGGCACAAAAAGCACCCACATACACAAAAGCACCAGACATTGCCAGCCAAAAAAAAAATGAGAGAAAAAAATTAAACACACATAAAGGATCAAAATACTACCAAAAGTGTGTGGCCCATCGACCCAAATAAATAGGTTCAAAAACCCATCATAAAATATTACAGACTCTAAATAGACAGAATACCTATGAATGATGACATAGCTAAATCACCATGGACCTTCCATTCCATGACTACTGCCAATGGAATCCATCAAAGATATCCCAATACAATCCCGCATCCCAAGAAAATGTCATTGCACCCCAAAGAAATCGCTTACACTAAGCACGAGCCTGTAGTACAACATGTTCATTGCCAGCCCGCATCCCACCACCATCAACATCACAAGGCCATCACTACCCTTGAACTGAGGTCATCCACACATCATGTGAACCATGTCCATCACCTTTTGTCGCTTTCCCAACCTATTCTATATATCGTCAACAACAACCTCACATCACTCAAATCATGAGCACCATCCTTACCTCAAATTCGGTTATCGTCAACAGAGTGAACTCTACCCCAGAAACAAGCATTCCAAGGATCCTGATTATCGACCAAAAACACCAATTCCAGCCACCAGGATCTCCAGCCACCTAAATCCCAAACCACATGTCTACCATTATATACACAGATTGCCCCCTATCGCTACCATTTTTGACATCCTCCTTCAAAAAAATCCTTCATAACCCATCGCTGGCCTCAGCCACCAGCCATGCTCTGGGCACCATCTCTCACACAAAGCATTCCATGGCTGCTTTAGAGATGACCTCTATAGAAATATGCAACTAACACATATTAGGCACATTCGTAAGAATATTATTTGTGAAACAAACTTCTTCGCAATAAAATGGGACCACATGGTTCCCTCACCCATGTTATATGATTCTTCATTCCTTGGACGAGATTATCCAAAATTCCAAACTCAGAATCCTTACAACTAGGAGTATCATTTGTCAACATCACATTAGATGTAATCCAAATCCCATCTAATTCACCTCTATTAACCCCCCTATCTGAAATTTTTCACAGTGAATTGACCCTCTTGTCTAAATTGTAGAGGGAAAACTTCTCCATGTTCCCATCAACATCCATAGAGGATTGATCATATTTTTGGGTTCCCTGTTTAGATCAATCCTCAAAATGATTTCCAAAAAATGATAGAGAGAGAATATCTCCTCTAATGAGATATTCTATCTCCCCTACATTCATATATTCATAAATGCATATTTTTAAATATGATCATACACACATACATACAATCATACAGACATATAAATATTAGTGTATAGATGCATGCATGGAAGCATATATATTAATATAATTATTTACATATATATATATATATATAAGTATATGAATAATATTATAGACATGAATATGTACATATATATATATATATATAATTTTATACCATCACATTAATGAAAAAATACATACATATATATATAAGTACCCACACGCATGAATGCATGTGGGTATCATATTTTAGTGGACATTTAAATTGTGAATCTCTCATTTGAGATTTTTCCTACGAATCTCTCATATTACGTTAATATATATAAATGAATTCATATATGTATATACTTGTTTTTATATGTAAATATGCTTGCTTTTATATGTATGAATATTTAATTATATTGAGATTTTATATGTTCACGTATTAAAATATGCTGAAAAATATTTTTAGTTGTGTATGAATTTATATGTATGTATGAATGCATGCATTCGTGTAATTAAATATATAAATAATTACGTTAATAATATATTCATATAATTTAAATAATATATACTTATATACTTATATTAATATTGATTTATATGTGTATATATGTATGTACTTGTATATAATGAAATGTATTTAACTATGTGTGTATATAGCTATATCATTTTTTATGTATAGATGTTTATATGAGTTTTTATATAAAGGTATTAATATATATTAATGTATTGAAGCATGTATGCATGAATGCATGTATATATTTATGTATGTTTGAATTTATGTTTGTATGCATGTATATTCAATGGTTTTTTATATATGTGTGTGATCAATAATGTTTATAGGTATATACAAATACGAGTATTTATAAAAATATTTTAACACATGTACATACATGCATCTATATATTCTAAATGTACATACATACACATTGATACAAACATGCATGCATATAAATGTTTTGTCTAATTATTTACAAATAGAAAGCTTTATTAATATATGAAAATATAAATATTTTTATGTGTTTTATAAAGCCTATTTATACAAATATACCCAAATCTATATTAATATAACTGCATAAATTTATATTATTGAAATTATATACAAGTATAAATAAAGTAATTAATTACAGATAGAAGTGAATACATGAATTCTCACATATACACACAGTTATATACAACAACAAATATTTATAGGTATATTTTAATTCATGTACACATATACATGTAAACATTATCAAAAATACATACATGCATATACATTCAATCATAAATGCATGTAAATATCAATATATATATATATATTCTTGAATCCATGTGTATATCTTAATGTAATTATTTACACATATATATATTTTTATACATAATTTTATATACATTCATAGATACATATATATTATGGAATACTAACACATACAAAAAGACATACATACATATAAATATAACAACCCACATGAATGAAAATATATTAATTTATTTATTTAAAATTCAATATATAAATAAAAGAATTTACAAATATTCAAAGTGGAGATTTCCCAGTGTAGATTGGTACTGGGAATCTCCCGTTAGAGATTTACTAGTGCACATGGGCACTGTTAATATCTCATTGGTGATTTCCCAGTGCATATTTTTAGTATGAATATCCCATGGGAGATTTCAAATACATAAATAAAGAAATAAATATAAATATTAATACCCACATGGATGTATATATATATATATAAACACAATTTATTAAAATTTTATGTATAAATATAAGAATGTTCAAATCACCCTGTGGAGATTTCTCAGTCCATATGGAAAGTGTGAATCACCAATGGGTGATTTCCCATTACATATCAATAGTATCAATCTCCTTTATGATATTTCCCAGGGGAGATTGGTTGTATGAAACTCCAATCAGAGATTTCCTTCTGCAGAGTTGTATATAGATATATAAATTTATGGAAGAATGCATGTACTTTTTCTTCTATGTAACTTTGTAGACGTATAGTTCAAAATAATTACACTAATAAATTTGGATTCATGTAGATAGTAACATTAATATTTTTCTATATACCTATTTATATGTATTCTTGTATGCATGTAATCATCACAACTAATCATATGTCCTTTTACAGCACGCAAAATGGATTTTAACAGCGCTAAAAAGTATTGTTAATCAAATCGACTATAAAGGGGGTGTGCCCTTATCAGCATTAAAAAAGAACTGATAAAGGGCATCCCTTGTATAACCCCATTATTTCATAGCATGTTATCTCTTCAAAGTAATTAAATAACTTGTGCTACATGCATCACCGAATTCGAGCACACCATGACTTATCAAACTAACTGTTTGAAAGTGATTATGAATAGTATTAACTGAATATAGAATTTTATATACTCCATATAATTTCAGAATCCATATTATGTGTTTCATTGACAATATATAATAACAAATTCATTTTTTTTCAAATTAAAGAAGTATTTTTCAAAAAATTAAATTTTACTGTCCTTAAATGGAGAACCCTTTTTAAAACAAATATTTGACACCTTTATATATTCAATTTAAATAAAATAAGTTCTTCTTTAAAATAGAGACATAAAAGTTATTTTGGGTAAATATTTGGTACTTTTATGATAACATTCATATTTTTTTGAATAGTGAATATAGTAAAATTTTAAATGGAAAGATCTTTTTTTATCAAAAAAAATTTTATTGTTAAAATATGCATTTGAATGTTTTTGAAGTATAATTAGATTATATTTTTATCATTTAATAATATTTAGGTCATTATAGGTAATTTCACTTTTAAATTTGACATAAACACATGTCTTCCTTTTGATATGTTTTTCTTTTTAGAAACCTGCGTTTTGGTTTTGACAACGAGAATTAATTTAAAATTAATTAATTAAACTTCTATGTTTTGAATTTGGTAAAATTGAATTCATTTTTGTATTGGGAATATCAAAATTATCATATGGTTAATTTTTGGTATTTTTCTGAAAACTGTCATTTTTTAATGAATAGTGAAAAACACTGCGTTATTGATTAAAATCGAATTATTTTTTAAAAATTTATTTTAATGTAAAAATAGATACGTAATGCCTATATTAGTATAATTTAATTTATTGGAATCATTTCATAATAATATTAGATATATAATTTTTTTATCTTTTTTAACATCTTTTACCCACCTACTAGGCACATTTGAAAATTTGCATAAAACACAATTATAAAGCTTCTATGAATTGAATTTTAATAATCCGAGACAGAAATTTTATATAAATATGTAAAATGTGGTTCAAAAAAATGAATTTTTTTTGTGAATAGTACATTTTGACATTTATCTGTCACGGTTAAAAGTAAATAGGGTAAATAAAGGCAAAAAATTATATTATTATTATCTCAAAACATGTATTAATTCTATTAGATAAGTGTATTTAGACCAAAATCAACCATAGTAATAAAATATGATCCTTTGGTCCCACTTCGATTAGATTAGGATATTTATTATTATTTTCATTAAAGAAGAGTTAAAAGTGTTAAATTCAAACTATAATAATTAAACCAATTTTAATAAAGGGTTATAGATATGGTAAATTAGACTATAAATAGTCATTAGAATTCTAAAATAATTTCCAACTTAATCGTATTTTTTATAATTTTAAATGATAAATAATTATATTTATTTATGACACAATGATGATGCAGTAATCACCTTATCAATGAAATGTTGAAATAATTGATATTATAATCATTCAAATAAATGTAAATTGATACTTTTAATTCCTTCCAGGATTTTTTATGTTAATATGATATGTTAGGGTTGATTAAATAAATTTTTTCCTAAGTAATAATGTTTACGATGCTTTATCAAAAACAAATTAGCAAATACTGTCAAAATTGACATAAATGTGTTTTTTAAAATATAATATATTATTATTTGAAATATTTTTTCATAAAAACTTAGGTTATGAATAAGGACATATATTTGGTTATATATATGAATAATTAACCACTTGGGGTTATCTTATCTTTTTATAGTATGTTTATTAACAATTTATTATAATAATATAAGAAGACATTGTAAAAGTTAAACTATTTATCTAAGAGTTATATCTAAAAGATAAGGTTAAAAAGGTAACCTAAACATGTCTAAAACCCATTGGTTGTGTTTTTTTCAACACATCACCACCTTATAATCATATTAAATCTATTTGGATCCATTATAATCTGAATATGATTGTATAAAAACATAATATTTCAATCATATCCTCAAGTACCCCTCACCTCTCTTATAAAATGGAACTTCACCTTCTCTCAAATTCACACCTCTAAAGACATTTGAATCAGAAAAATCATACCCTAATATCATCCCTACTACCCTCAATTTATCCTAGAGTCATTGCATTTATTAGAAATCCATCCTAGGGATCGATTTAGGTCAAATAAAAATGAATCACCTGAAAAAGAGGTGATGATTTCATCACCTCTTTCGAAGTTATCTTCTTCTTCCACTTCCTCTATCTTTGTTGTTTCCATACCAAAATAATAACTTCAATACCTTAAAAATACTGAGATTTTATTATAAATATTGAAAAAAATCATTACTCTATCCATCCTATGAATGGAAAAGTCATCATACGTGTGTACGTATAGCTTACTATCTCCACGTTGTGGTTTAGTTTGTTATTAAACACTTCATTATTTGGATGGATATAATAATGACTTATAATTGATAAAATTTAAAAATATAACTTGTTAATGATTCTATATATATATTATATTACATCTATTTACATATGATTTCAACATCAATATAATGATATTGTCGCCCGTTCGTACAAACGGATTACCTTCACCACGAACACGATGACATTCATTCCTCATCGTAACCATTCAAAAATAATTTTCATTTGATTATTAAAAATAATGTTTAAGAAAATAATATTATTCTTGATATTAATAATGTACATCCTATACATAACAAACATTACAAATTTAAAAAAACATATAAAGAAAAATGAATCAGTTAACACCAGAAACAATGATACTACTAAAGTATTTTTATCAAAGCAATACTAGAAGATACTATATGATATTATATTTATGTATGAGGTTATTTTATAATTTAATAACAATAATTTAACTATTACACTCGTTGTTAACATTTTCTCAACCAAGGAAATGTACAACGTAAGGGTTAATTTTACAATCTCTTTACATATCTGAGGTTGTTAATACGTAAGTTTCTACCAAGAGCTCTTTTTCATCAACATTTTTGTTTCTTAAAAATTTATTTCAAATCATTTTTTCTATTTCATAGACTATGGGTTAAATTCAATTATACACTTTTTTCCCATTTTATAAAATTGTTTGAAAGTAATATTTCTATCATTTTCCAAACAAGGTACTATATAACCTTTTCAAAAAATTAAGGTATGAATGTTTTTTAACTTATACGGCGAGTGCAGATATTCTCTGATGTTATAACACCTTCGATGATTACCTAGGAATATTATAATAATATTTTCAAAATAAATGTTTTCTTTTAAATTATTTTACATTTAAATGAATTCAAAATATAATGAGATATTTCTCCCAGATATTATTGGTTTCATCTATGTCAACACACTTTGATAGATTTTACACATGTTTGAAGTTGATTTAATATAATAAAATCTTACATACTGTATTGGATGAGTTATGTGATGTTTTTATACCATTCGTGGATTATGGTTAAATTAATGAAATTTTTTATGCTAGTTTTAATAAGAATGATTATGTTATGTTTCAACATTTTCATATGAGGAATGCGTTGGACATAGAAAGTGGCAGGTGGGGCCTGATATCGCCCCTCGATGCATTGGTATGTCTAATGAGACCAATTAGAGTCTTGGAAAAAGGAATTGAATAAAATTTATTTGTATTCTTGGTAGATGGCCTTGAATATTTGGTAATGATGTATGACGTTAGGAATTCCCTCATTATGAAATTAATTGTTAAATATGATAATTCGAAAAAAAGAATATCCTTGTGAATAACTAAATGAAATTATTTTGATTTAAATTTTCTATATTATACTGATTTTTTTGTTTAAAAGGGATTTTGTTTTAGTCTAATAAATTTCCTTAATTTTTTATGTTTATTTATGTATGTTTCTGCTATATTGTTATCTATACTGGGAATCTGAAGTCACCCTTTTCATATGTTTTATTTTTCCTAGGATATGAAAAAGTAAATTATGATTGACCTAGATGATGGGATATGGGATAAATGTGTGTCACCCTAAGAAAGAGTGTTGTTTTTTTTATTTCATTATTTAATTTAAAACATGTGTATGTATCTATTACTTCCATGTATACTAAACAGATCGGTTTTTCGAGACATGATTCCTTGTATCATGCTAATGATTATGTTATAATGAACAGAGTCTGGCTAACTGGGGTCGGGGTGTTACATATGGTATCATAGGAAGTCTAATACAAACCATGGAAACTAGATTTATAAATAAATCTTATTTGAGAACATTACCCTAATATAGACATTAGGGATTAGTATTGAATAACATCCTATAGTTTTTGTTATATAGTGATTTTTGGAGTTTTCTATGAAAATACATCCTTTTCTAGATATGAGATGGTATAGGTGGCTCTGGAATAGATATACCTAGGAGTGTAAACTCCGATATAGAGTTTCAAACTTCACCATGGGAATCCTAGTACCCGACAATAGGTATTTCTGCACTCTTCGTTACAACACACCAAGGGGAAATGCTTAGAATAATTCACATTTTATATACAATTCATTATGAAGGATTTAGGAGTAAATTATTCCTAAAACAAATCATTTTTTATGATTTTATATTATATGCATAATAATTTTAATTTACATTAGATATTTTACAAATTAAGATTATGTATTGTGATTCATAAATTAACCTATTATATTTCATTGTTTATAAATGGGGCTCAGTTTAAGGAATGATAACTCCAGCAATATGCGTGATTCAAAGAGTAAGAATGATCATATCTTTCATGGTATTAAGCAAACATTTTGAAGGGAAATAGTCTCCCACATATTATCATCATATGATGAAATAATATCATTTTTTAATAAGATAATTAAATAATTATCTTAGTACTATGGCTTTGAAGGGCAGCATGTGAAGAGAAGGATTGTAGAGAGAATGATGGATAAAGGGAAGAAGAGAAAGAAGGATTTTTACACATGTGATAACTGTAGAAAAAATATCCTTGGTAAATAATTTAATGGAATGGGAGTTTATTAGAAGTGAGGATAAAAAGGACACCATGTACATGATTTCAATGGTACAAAAATGTTTTAAAATTTACAATTCTACATTTTCAAGTAGTTGGGACACTATGCGAATCAATGTCCCAATCATTAGAGTATACCGCTAATGATGAAGTTGGATAATAATCCAGTTATGATTCTACTGTAGATGAAGTATAATTACCAGTGTTCTTATATTTTTATTAGATAATTATTTCAATTCAGTGTTGTATCAATGATTTAATGGTTATATAAACTATGTAAATAAATAAGTATTGTAATGTAGTACTATTTCATTAAGGATTTGAGATTGTGTGGCACCAAGAATGGTGGCTTAATAAAATTTAATATATTTTATAAAATAAATGCTTAAAAGAATGATAATCTATAAAATTTTCTTGATGCTGAGGTATTGATTTTGGAATAAGATAATATTGATTTGGAAAAATTATATAGTATATTATTGACATCCTTGGAACTAATAATGTTATATTTATTTAATCATTGTTTGAGTATTGATTTTTTTTGGATTTAAGGTGTATAACAAATATTATATAAGGAACAAGGGATCATGAATGTATTCTATTAGGTTGTATGGTAATTCAAGGTGTTCCCATTTTTTAAAGGAAATCATGATGAAGGTATTCACATGTTATTATGTGGGAAAAATAGATCTATATTATGTTTACCTTCCTTGAAAATTTTGGACTATGAGTTTGGAAATAAGTATTTTATATATGCCAAAAGGTTTGAATGGATTAAGATGGAAATTGGATAATATTGTTTATGGTTAAAAATATTCTTAATATTATTTTTGGATTGTTATAAAAGGACAACATGGAGGTCGGACGACAACCCATCGTGTCCATCAAGGCCGCGAGACTTGAACCTGCAACCGAAGGGTGACAAGTGTGCATCACCTACCACTGGCCTACATGATGTCCTGGTTTGTTTAACTTAGATTATTTAAATATTATGGTTAATTAATTATAAATTTATTATTTTTGGAACCCTATACAATTAAGGATATATAGAATATTTTTTAATTCTATTATCTTTTTGAGGGAAAGATGAGTTTGGTGTCAGAATTAGTTGAGGGATGAAACACTACTTTCCGTATATATTTTTTTCTTCTTATTCTATGAATAAATTAATTCTTAAAAATTAGTTATGGGATCTTAAAACCTAAAATGTGTTTTCCTAATTCCATATGTTTTGTTGAAGATATTATATTTTAAAAATATCATAGATTGATGGATTTGAGGCCTTAAATTTTAAAATTGTTTGGGATTGATGACCTCAATCACACCTTATAAATATTTAAATTTTCCTCCAATTATGTGTCTCTAATTTCCAATAAAGTTCTCCTAATCGAGATTATAATTTTATGGGGAATTTTTTATTTCCCTTTCCATCTTATTAAAACAAAATTTTATTATCCAAATTTTCGATGTGGGTTTTCCACAAAGGTATTTTTCATTTTTTAAACATTTATTTTCTAAGAACAATTTCAAATTGAAAGAATGAAATTTCTTTAAGTTATGGAGAATTTTACACCCCAATATTTCATAGTAAATTATCTCTTCAAGGTAATTCAATAACTTGGGCTACATTCAACACCGAGTTTGAGTGCACCACAACTTACCAAACTAGTCTTTCAAAAGAGGTTATGAATAGTATTAACTGAATTTTGAATATTATATACTCCATATAATTTTAGAATCCATATTATGTGTTTCTTACAGATAATATAATAACAGATTCATTTTTTAGATAAAATAAGTATTTTTCAAAAAATGAAATTTTGTCACCTTTTAATAGAAAACCATTTTTAAAACCAATATTTGACACTTATATATATTCAATATAAATAAATTAAATTCTTTTTTAGAAGCGGGACATAAAAACTTAGTTTTGATAAATTTTTGGTACTTTTCCGATAACTTTCATATTTTGATGAATAGTGAAAATTGTAAAATTTTAAATGAAAAAATCTTTTTAATTGAAATAATATATAGTGTTAAATAATGAATTTGAATGATTTGGAATTATAATTACATTATATTTTTTTTCATTTAATACAATGTTGGTCATTATAAGTAACTTCACATTAAAATTTGACATAAACACATGTCAATCTTTTGATAGTTTTTAATTTTAAAAAACGCTTTTTGGTTTTTAAAAAGAGAATTTATTTTATATTAATTAATGAAACTTATATATTTTTAATTTTTTAAAATATAATTAATTTTTGAATTTGGAATATCAAAATTAACTTATGATGATTTTTTGGTATTTTTCTGAAAACTTTTAATTTTGTAATGAATAGTGAAAAACACTCTGTTATTATTTAAAACCGACATTTATTTAAAGAATTATTATTTTTATTTATGTTTATTTTAATTTCCAAATAGATACATAATATCTATATTAGTCTAATTTAATTTATTGGGGTCATATTATAAAAATATTAGATATATAAAATTTTATTGAAATATTTTAATATCTTTTACCCACCTATGAGGCACATTTGAAAATTTTCATAAAATGTAAGTCTATAGCTTATTTGAATTTAATTTTAAAAATTTGAGACACAGAGTTGATATCATAATTTTTAATGTGGTTTAATAGGATAAAAATATTTTTTTGAGAATAGTAACTTTTGGCTTTCATTTACCACGTTTAAAAGTAAATAGGGTAATTGAAGGTAAACATGATATTATTAATACCCTAAAACATGTTCAAATTATATTAGATAAGTTTATTACGACCATAATAAAACATAGGATTATAATGGGATCATTTTGGTCCACTTGGATTAGATTTGTACATTTTTTATTATTTTATTTAAAGAATAGTTGAAAGTGTAAAATTCGAATGATAATAACTAAACCATTTTTAATATAGGGTTATACATAAGACAAATTCGACTATAAATATTCATTATAAATCTTATAACATTTCCTACATAATGATATTTTATTTATAATTTTTAGACAATAAATAATTAAATTTTTTTATGACTCAATGATGTTGTAGTAATTACCATATTATTGCATGATTAAAATAATTGATATTATAAATATCAAAATAAACGTAAACTAAGTCTTTTGATGACATCTAAGAATTTTCTAGGTGAATATGACATGATAGGGTCGATTTAATGTATTTATTTCGATGTAATTTACTTTTTATGAATTTCACAAAAACAAAATACCTAATTGTGTCAAAATTGACATAACTGTGTTTTTAAAACAAATACCATATTATTAAATGATATAATAATCCTAAAAATATAAGGTTCCACCAAAGGACGTATATATGGTGAGATATGTCTACAATTAACCACTTTATATTCTATAGTATTTTATTGTATGTTTATTAACCATTTATTATAATAATACATGAGGCCATGGTAAAAGATAAACTATTTAACTAAGAGTTAAATCTAAATAATATGGTTAATATGGTGACCTAAACCGGTATAAAACCAAATGGTTGTGTGTTTCAAAACCCATGTCCACTACTATGTAATAAATTCTTTTTGATCCATTATAAACCGAATATGATTGTATAATAAAATAATATTTCAATCATTTCCTAAGGTACTCATCACCTCTATTATAAATGGGCCCTTCCCCTTCTGTAAATTACAAACCTCCAAAGCCATTTGGCTCATCCAAAACCTACTCAAATATCCTACCATGTAAACTATATTCATCCTAAAGGCATTAATTTGATCAGAAAGCTACCCTATGGAGCACTTTTGATCAAATCAAAAGGATGCAACCGAAGAAGAGGTAATAATTTCATCACCTATTTCAAAGATATACTCTTCTTCCACTTACTATTCCTTTTTTTCTTTATAAATAAATACTAACTATAGTAACTTATACATACTATGATTTTATTATAAATAAAGTTCAATGATATTAATTATTCTTCCAATCCTATGAATGAATAGTCACCATACGTGTGGATGTACGACTTACCATCTCCACATCATGGTGTAGTTAGTTATTCAAAAATTCATTATTTGGATGGGTATAATAAGGATGTATAATTGATAAAAGTAATAAATATAAAATGTTAACGATTCTGTATATATGATATGAAATCCAATTACATACGATTCCACTGGAAATAGAATGATATTGTCGAACGTGCGTATGTACAGATTACCGTCTCCACGAACAGAATGAGATTCATTTCCCATGATAACCATTTAAGAAAAATTTTCATTTAATGATAATAAATAATGTTTAAGAACATAATAACAATCTGGATTTGAATAAATACATCCTTTCGTTAAAAAACATTTCTTACATAACAAAACATATAATGGAAAATGAATCAGTTAACACCGAAACTATGATACTACTAAAATATTATTAACAAAAAAATATTAGATGATCATATATGATATCATATTTATGTATGCGGTTCTTTTATATTTTAATATAAATTATTTAACTATTATACATGAGGTTAACATACCCTCGACCAAGGAAAGGTACAAGGTAAGAGTTAATTTAAGAATCTCTTTACTTATCTGAGGTTGTTAATACGTAAGTATCTTTTGGGACATCTTTATCATCCACATTCATGTTTCTTATAAATATATTTCAGAACATTATTCTTTTTTCCTATACTAGGGGTTAATGTAATTTATAACCTTTTTTGAATTTCAATAAAATGGTTTGAATGGAATCTTACTTTTGTTTTCGAAACAAGTTACATTATAAACTAATTAAGGTAATTTTGTTTTTCAATTTATACAGCGGGGGAAGATATCCACCGCCATTATAACACCATAGAAGCTTCCCATACAATCATATATGATTTTTTTAAAATAAATGTTTTCTCCTATAATTATGTGACATTTAAATGATTTCAAAATAGAATGATATATTTCACTAAAATAGTTTTTATTTCATCTATATCAACATCCTGTGATGGATTTTACACTTGTTTGAAGTTGATTTATTATAATACATTATTACATATTGTTTTGGTTGAGTTATGATATGTTTGAATTTTTATATGATATTTTTGAACCATTCATCATTTATAGTTAAATTATTGACATTTCAAATTCTTGTTTTAATATGAATGTTTACGTTATGTTTCAACATTTTCATATGTGGAATGAAGTGGACTTAGTAAGTGATGGGTGGGGCCTACTATGGCCCCTCGTTGCATCGGTAGGTCTAAGGAGACAATCTAGTGTCTTGTATTAAGGCCTTCACAAAATTTTTATTTGTAGTCTTCGCATGAGGCCTTGACTATGTGGTAATGATGTCCAGCTTTAGGAATTCCCTAATTAAGAAATTAATTCTTATATATGATTACACGACTAATTGAATATCCAAGTGAATATGTAAATGGAATTATTTTTATTTATATTTTCCATAATATGCTGAAGATTACGTTTAAAAAGTCTTATTGTTAGTCTTCTACATTTCCTTAATTGTTTAAGATTATTTATGAATGATTCCTCTATATTGTTATCCTTATTTAGCATCTGACCTCACCCCTTTCTTAGGTTTTATTTTTCCCAAGATGTGAAGATGTAAATTATGATGGACTTGTAGGATAGGTTAAGGGATAAAAGTGTGTTCATATGAGACACAATTTTTATTGATTTTTTTATTTAATGATGCAATTTAAAACTTTAGTATGTATCTAGTACTTCCAAGGCTACTAAACTGATCGGTCTTTCGGGACATGAATTTTTGTGTCATGACAATGATTATATAGTAATGCACTGACTCAAGGTAACATATTTTAGGGCGTTACATATGTTATCTATACGAAAAACATTGATAAGGACCACCTTTATCAGTGAAAAAAATAGTGTAGATAATGTCATAGCTTCCAACATGTATTGTTAATATAGAAACACACCCAGATTCCATAACCTGCAATTTCAATATAATCAAAAAAATGATATAATATCAAATAATTATATATATATTTAATTGATATCATGAATAAAAATATGTGCACCCATGGTATATAAAAAACATATATTTACATTTCAAAAAAAATGTTTCATATAATTACATTTAAAATTGTCCAACAAACATTCCAAAACATTAATATTTAATCTCTTGATGATTGTGATCTCCTCTCAAAAATGTCCACCCATGGTATCAGTTGCTGAAGAAATAATCTCAACTAGAGAAAATGATTCCACATGTATATGAAAACAAATATTATTTTAGTAATTCTATAATGGAAAAAATTAATCATTAATATAAAAGAACAAATTAATAAAATGTCAATATTTAATAGAAATTACATATTTGGAGTTATATTGGTCATACCCAACATACAATTGATGATGGGATAATTCCTAAAACTTATAATTGATATATAGAAAATTTACCTAAAATATCAAAAAAATTCAAATGTGTTTTCATAGATTTGAGTATGTTACTTTTTTTTACTAAAATTAATGTCAAATTTAAATAATGTCACATTTAGAGTTTTACTGGACACACTGTGCATCGTATTGAGGTACGACTGATTCCTACTATCACAAATTATTGTTGTATCATTGCTATAGATCATCAAAACATTATGAATCTATTTTCTCAGTTTTCAAAATTTCATTTATGTTTTTTTAATAAAATGTCATTTCAAACTAAAAACTCATATTTGAATACATTCTAGTTTCATTGTGGATCTGTTTGACATGAAACGACATCATACACTTCACAAATGACTAAGGAAATTCTATACTAATTTATCATGATAATTGATTTGTGTTTTCTTTGTTTTTAGTGACTGAAACCTTTTGAACTAAAATGTCGATTTTAAACTAATAGCAGACAAATTTAGTCATATCGATTGTAAAATGCATCATGTTGAGGTACGGTTTTCTCCGAAATGTCACAAATGACTGATAGATCATTTTCCTAAAGTATAAAAATAATCCAAATGTATTTTATCTACTTTTAGAATTTCACTTACTATTTTTACTTAATATAATGTCAATTTTGAATAAAAATAGAAACTTTTATTTATATCGGACACTATATATGTTTCATTGAGGTTGTGATGCATCCTACACATCACAAATGACTCAAGGATCGTTGTCGTAAATTATCAATTCAATCCGAAGGTGTTTTATTATTTTTTTAGTAAGTCACATGTTGTTTTTACTTAAATAAATGACAATTTTAAATAAATAGAGATATTCTGAGTAATTTCAGACACACCGTGAATCGTATTGATGTGAGATTGATTCCTACATCTCAAAAATGACATATATATCATTTTCCTAGAGAATCTAATAATCGGAATATGTTTTCTCAGTTTTTAGTATAACAGATGTGTTTTTTTTTCTAAAATTCCATTTCAAACTAAAATCACACATTATGAGTCATTCCAATCACATCATACATCAGTTTTATTTTAGACTACGTTATACACCGCAAAAATGAATTATGAATCACTGCCCTAAATTATCGAGACAATAATTGTGTGTTTTCTTGGTTTTTAGTGAGTGACACATTTCGATATAAAATGTCAATTTTAAACAAATAACAGACACTTTTAGACATACCGAGCATGCCATGAAATGGATTATGGTTTGGTTGACTCCTACTCATAAAAAATGACTCATGGATTGAAATCATTATTTATAAAAAAACCTGTATGAATTAGATTAGTTTTATTATGTCACATGTTCTTTTATCTTAATTTAAGGTCAATTTAATATAAAAATACATACTTAAAGTCATTTCGGCCACACTATAAATCAGATTGAGTTGAGGTTGATCCTTACACATCAAAAATGACTCATGGATCATTGTCTTAAAATATAAATAGAATCTGAATGTGTTTTCTATGTTTTTAGTATGTCACATTTTCTTTTAACTGAAATTACTGTCAATTTTTAATAATATGACACACTTTGAGTTAAACTATTCAATTATTATTTTTTCTCAATTCTGAGTAGTTTAGTTTCTCTGATACGAACTATATTAACACAGAAATTTCATACATAGATAACACATTTTTTAGATAAATAGTCTTTACCTAACATAATGATCCATACCAAAATATTTTAGTTCTAGTGAATTTGGAAACATGAAAACATAAATAACTCATTCATAAGTGTCTCTTATTAAGTTATTCTTTACTAGCATCCTTCATATACATATCAATTCTAAAAACATTATTAATATCCTAATTATATGAAACCTAAGAAAGGTTGATCATAGATTCATAATATATGTAAACAAGGGATATATTAATGTTTAATAAGGATAACATGAGCAGAAACATGTTAGAAGGTAATATTATCAATATAAATTAATACCATGCATATAATATATCATAATCATGTGTCTTGGATAAATGCATGGTACTTTAGAAGAACTGAATATTAATGTACCAAGTAATGTTATAAACTAAAGAAATATACTTCGAGTCACACTGATCACACTTTTAATCAGATTGAGTTTTTGTTGATTAATTTGTGTTTTATTAAAACACTACTCAGGAACATGTTCAAGATATATCTCTTCAGATGTCATACCATTCAATCAACTACTACGAATTCATAATTTTCATTTGAAATGTCCTCTCTTTTTTTGCTTGTTGCTAATAATTGAAAGGAAAATAATACTTCCCAAAATATCTGTAAAAAACTAAATATGTATTAGATAAAAAATGATAATGAAATTAACTTACAAATTGTAGATAATTAGATCAAAAAAAATTAACTAATTAAGTACGTTGTACAAATTCCCATATATACATTCATGACCCATTTCCTTATTTTCATGATCATAGTCATACCCTAAAATCTCAATCACTCATGAGCATTTGCATATATTATAAAACCACCATATCATGAACAATGGAATCCACCTATATAAGAAAAAAATTATGATTTGATTAATACTCAAAAGATGTAAATTAAACAGAAATATTAATCAATCCATTACTTTTATGGAAGTCACATCATAAAATTATTTGTGTACATTACATTATCTTGTATTCTTCTCATTCATTTTTGGGCACTTCTATACCTTCTTGTGAATTTAAGTCTGTTCAACCATCATAGTAGTGACAGATAAATATAAATACACAAAGTATTATAAAATATTTTCAAAGAAATAATAATTATCTTCAGAAATATCTTTTCAGTAATTCTATTTTTTCAATGAAATATGATCTCTCTAATAAATTTACGAACATAATAACAAAAATATATTTCATTAGTTTGTTTCAGACACTGAAGAAAAATTAATTATAATATTTAATTTGTTTTGATATGTGTTTGTATAGTGAAATATTAATATATATAACATTGTACTTGTCCAGTCACAATACTTGTCTTCTTTCTCATCCTCATCCCCTATCCACATTCCTTTTTTTTTTCAGGATAATGATTCACTGTCCTATAATAATAAAATCCTCATTAAAAGATAATATAAATTAAACAACATTATTTTTAGTTATAAATAATTTGATTTTGTGTATTAAAAATTTAAAAAATCCATTATGCATGGATTGTTTATTGGATATCCATGCATTTAATCCCATAAATAAATCATTGGAAAATCAAATTAACAAAAATGAGTATCCAATGCCACCTAAAATACAAAAAACCATAACTAATATAAAAAATGAAAATATATTTTATATGATTAAATTGTATAGTTTTACACATGTATCGTTGATATTAGTTAGGTTATATCACCTGAAACATTTATTTCAAAATATCAGATTAGACCTGCCACAATTTCATCTTTCTTGAATCTTTTTTTTATGTTCGATAGAGGATATATGAGGAAAACTAGTCCAAATATTCATTAATGTTAAAATATTTTCAATTTTTTTTCATATATACTCATTCCAAAAATTAGAAATTCATTTACTCATAATTATCATAGTATATAAACTTTTGGATAATGAAATCATGAAATTATACATAAAGTATAAATTTACCACTAAGTCTCCCATCCAATCATTGTTGATTATTTCACTTATACTATCAACAAAAATAATTTCTTGGTCTTTCTCTTCATATATATTTTATTCAAAATCAACTATGTTATTATGATCATTTTTCAAATTTGTATCCTCATTAAACTTCAATAATAGTAAAGGAAGATATAAAATGTGCAGGGTAATTTTTATTTCAGTAAACATCAAAGATCGGGTGGTAGATCATTTAGATGGTTTTGAGGAAATCTTTCATTTCACCCCCATCTATTTTTCCTTGTCTAATATAATTCATTAGGCCATACCATTTTTCATTAATTATTAATGACTTATCATTGAATGAAAATTGGAAATAAATACCTCCTTGTCGACATGTATTTTTATATGATGTGACAGCCATGTGATAAATGTTCCAACCACTTTTTAGACTTTATAAATATCCTTCTCATGAATTGGAATATGTAGCTTAATGCTTGGATCATGGGATATAATGATCAACACTCACACATGACTAATTGGAAGTGGGTATCTATGTAGCATGTTGTTTTGAATATTGAACATTATAGCCCTCACTACAAAGAAATGTGTCTATGTTGCTAGATATAAATCATATTCATTATCACCCTATAGAATATCATTACAGGAAATATATCAATGTCTGTCTGATTCAAATTTCATAGAAACATTCATTAAAAGTTTATTGCCTCTTTTAAGGCATCTCTTTGAGGGGAATGTCTTGCCTGATAGCTGATGGGGGTGGGTAGGGATCTCTATATGGAGGATGATCTTGAGATTTTTCTTCTATTTTCCTCTCCTCCATTAATGTTTCCATCATCTCTCTCAACCAATGGATTTTTCCTTCAAGGTTAGATATTATTTCTCTCAAATCTATTATTAATTCACTTTGACCATCCTCTTGTTTTTTCCATCAAAATATTCTCGGGGTGTCACCCAAAACTCACACCTAACCATAATTTTCTGGATGCTTCAAGGACACTAATATTATGTGTTCACCATGAACAGCTATTTAGGATTCCTTTAACTATGATAGAAAGAAAACATATGAAAATAAGTTACAAATGTTATTTAATAGTTATTGAAATAAATTAAATTTTTATTTATTTAGTACTTACACCTGTTTCCCACACTTTTTGTGTGTTTTCATCTATTAGTATTCGATATTTTTTTACACATGCCTCATTAAATAGCACATTGAATTGGGAAAAAGTGGTTTTGGATTCCATGTCATTAATATTTATATAAAAAAGGAACACAATGTTTGTGTTGTTCCATGCCCCATATAAGTATTATGGTAGATTTAAAATAAAAAACTATTTTTTTCAAGTGAATCATACCCCATCCTTACATTACAGTTGGGGTATACTTGTGTTTCTACTCATTCCCTATTTCTAGCACTTAGTTTTTGTTTCTAAAATAAAAAATTATCATTCAATGTGATGAATACACATATCATTAAACAACATATTACTAGACAAAATATAAAGGAAAAAACACAACTGCACGATTGATTGTAAAAATATCCCACACTTCTTGGTTATAGATTATTCATAGATAACTAGTGGATGTGGGTTTATTTTCCCTTTTTAATATTTAAGATGATGTCTTGTGATAATTCTATGAAATCCCTTGTGAATCCTTCTATAATGCAGCAATACATGTTTATTGTGGGATTCATCTTCTATAAATTCACTCTGTAATGGATGATTAAGTGTATATCAATGTTTCCTTAATTTACATTTTATGTAAAATATTGAAATGACATAATAATGCCCCTATAATCTCTCCCCACATCAGTATCCTCATCCTAGGCACAACATGGTGCCACAGATCAACATTAATCAGCACGTGTTTCCATGTGACAATTCCAATATTACTGTTGAACACGACCTTGTTGGGGTTAACATGTTGACCCCACACATTCTATCCCACACTAAATATGATATCATTGACATTCATATTAATTATTTCTACTAATAACATCAAACTAAGGTGTTCTTATTTTAGGTGATGTTGGTCTTTAATTGCATACCATTTACCTAGAATCAACATCATCCATGTGTTCTTCTAGATCGATAGAATCATAATGTTCATATTATCATCATAGAACTTCCCTAAGAGTAGCAGTATTTTGAGAATCATGTTGTTCTTTAGTAATGGGATCACCCTCAAATGTAGATGGAAACATTTCTGAATTATGAGAAACAACAGGTTGAGTGACTTGTTATTCCTTATTACTGGGAGAACCATCATGTATGGAAGTCATTATCTACATAAGTGGTTTATAATTAAATTTAGATTAAATAAATTAATCATGAAATGGATAATTACGTTATGTTAAATGATTTATATTACAAAAAATGTAACCTGATTATTAATCAATATTTTTTCTTTTTTTAATGACTAAATGGATTTGACCCCTCTATTAATGATCCTAATCCCTTCATTGTGGTCTCCTAGGACATAAAATATTTTTATACATTGGTACCACAATGAAATGATTTTTATTCCCCAATGAAAGGGTCATCCTAGATTGAATTTTCTTCTGACCATTTTATTGTTTTGGTCAACAATAGAGGAGTTGACCACATTGGGTTTGTAGGATCAAAATCATAAAATACTTGTACCTCATGTGATTCCATTATAAATTGATCATCACTGTATAATTCCATACTGAAATCAAAATTCACGAATACCAATTCATCTATTTTACTAATCCATCCTATTATCAACCCACATGTATTGAAAAATATTCACATGCAATATTGTATAATACATCTCTCATATTAGACTGATGATGCCAATGTATGACATATTTACATAAATTGGATTTGTATCTGTAGAATAGGAATCATGCATCACATTATCCTTGAGTGTAACTCCAATATTTTTCATGGTACTTTCTTTGTAATGCTCAATTTTATAAAATATGTAATCATTAATTACATAACCATTGTAAGATAATACATAAACAATTGATCCTCATAATAGCCATCAAACTCATTCTGAAATAGAATATGGATTTTCTTACGACTCCTTAAAAATATGTTCTTGAAACCATCCTAAATTTTTTTTATTATAATTATTTTATATCCATCTTTATCCCTTCAAGGATTCATATGAATATGAATTTCTTTGTGGGTCTGGACATATGGGGAAACCTCCAAACAGTTATAAAAATCATAAAGGTGGGAAAACTATTGATCTGTAATAATGATTGTGACACCAACCCTTTCATAAATTCCTTCACCTAATTGCCACCCAGTGTGATAGATTTTAGTGGACCAAGACTTTCCACACAAGATAGATATTCGGTATATAATTCAATATCTTCCACCATAATATATTTCACCACAATACATTACTCTAGATGAATTCAATTTTTTGACAACCCTTTAAAAATAATCATATACCATTAAATGATGTAAATCCATCTATATTGTACATGACCACATTTTTTATTCTCTCTCACGATTTGAACCATCAAATGAACCATTATATCAAAGAATGTTCATAGATAGATAATTCCCAATTCACATAATATGATAGAAATTTCTCTTTGCATATTCAGAAATTTCACATGTTTTATAACATTTTTGCATATAAGATTGAATAAGAAATATATCATGGTTAATGTATGAAGGAAATTATTGGGTAAAATAAAATGAGAATCCATTGGCATTATATCTTTCATCAAAACACAACAGTTATGTGATTTCAAACACTTTTACTTTAAACCAGTCATTAATGTGATGTCCTTGATATTTGATGAAGACCCCTAGTGAACCATTACATCATTCATGATGTCAAAAAACTGATATATCCCCTTCCTAGAAAGAGTTTAAGTTGTTGGAAGAAGGAAACATCATTTTTCACCCTTCACTGGTGCCAACTCTTGTTGTATTCCCCTGCCAAACATGTCCATCCTAGCCTTAATTCCATCTTTTTTCTATATATTCATTTAGAAACGTGCTGATGAAACTATCACATATATTTTTTTAAACGTGAATAAAATCAAGAAAATTTTTGGTGTACGAACAATTATAGTATGTTAATTCAAAAAAGCTGATCTCTATTTACAACTATTTTTTATAATGTTTTTTCCAAAATAGTTTACCATAAATAGTGTCTACATCATTTACATTATCAAACTATTAACAATATATTAGTAGATAAGGTGGTATAAGTTATTCTAAACATTATTCAAATTATATTATCAATGACTTGTACTTATTTTTTCCATGTAGAAATATGTGATGTCTTTGAAATAATGTTTTTGATGAATGTTTCAACCTAATTGACTATGTACCATGATCACAGATGGGATGTTCTTGAGTAACATTCATTTTATATCCTAATCTATTTCTATAAGTATGATAGACATTTATTATCCCAAACAATATGTCTCTCAATGTAAAATTTTTATTTCTATAATCATCTTACCACATAACACTTGAATCCCACAATATTTTCAAATCCATGATCAATGGAGCCAAATGAACATCAATATCATTACTCAGGTGTTTTGTAAATTATATATAAGCATGTATAACATGATATAATTTAGTTTCAAGCATAACCACAATAAAAAGTTACAATTTACCAACATAACCTCCCATGTACGCATGTGTTTCTTTGAAATCCAAAATGATTCACTCCACATATTCATAATGAAAGATTAAGGCTTCTTAGATCGTTTCAAAAATTTTGATACTCATGATCAATTTTCTTCCACTAAGAAAAGTCTAATTGGTGAAATAGGTTCCCATATTTATTTTGTCTATAAGCATTCCATGTAAATTGTCATGTCTCTACTCACTTTAATATAGGTACATATACCATGGAATTATTGGAAAGCACCATACAAAATTCATAGGACCATATTCATTTTTATTGTATTTAGAAACACCACACATTGGGAATTCACTTAGTGATTTGTGGTCCTTGAGAAACATAATAAAATAATTTGGGCATGCATGTATTCTTTTTGAAATCATAACAATTGAGCATAGCATTCATTTTGTGTCATTTTTTCGGCTCGGGACCTCATTATCTTCTCGGACCATTTCTTTCCCGAGATCATGTTATTCTATAAAACTGGTGTCACTCCACCTGTTTCTTAATTTGAAATTATACAACATATGTATGGATGATAATTTTATATATTTAGTGAAACCATTATACAATGATATAATTTAACAACTCCAAAACTATTCAATCAATTATGGACAATCAATAAGTTCATCGTCAACTATCCTTCTCATTTCCTAAATACGATCATCATCATCATTCACATCTATAATCACATACTCAATACGACCTTCGTTACTTTCTACACTTTAAATCAAATATGATGATCCATAAAACACAGTGATATCCCATCCACAAGCTACATTTTCTTTTTCCCCATGGTTATTCCCACGGTTACAACATTGATCTATTACATGATAGATCGAGTGTACTTACAACTCCTATAGACTATCATATCTTGAATAACAATTGCATAAACACTAATAAAGGATTTCACAAGGGTCATATGCATGATCATTGTCAAACATGATAATCTATATCACTCTATCTTCACAATCCTTTTTCAAACAATTCGCATCCATCCATTCTTTATTCATATACATCATATTTTCATTGGTGATATTAAAAATTAACAAAATATATACAAAAAAGTGGAAATTAAAATATATATTAATCAAAATAATATTGATAGTTATTATTTCATTTCATTTCATAGGACACATCCCTATAGAAGATAAATCTGCATCCCTTTGAATAATATTTATAAAATCACACTTGAAATTCCATTCCATGTGATTAAATCATTTTAAAACTATTTAAAACCGAAGAGGTAATGTTGAAAACATATAATTCACTAAGAAAAATTTCAAAACAAATTAATTATTTTAAAAGATACATTTAGGAATTTTCACAAAGACATAAATCTCATTTCATGCCCAGATCAAACCACATCAACATGCCACCGTTGGCACAACACGCCACCATCACAAATTGTACAGCTTCACATAGTCGGAATCCTTAAATATGTGGGTCACCAGAACCCAATTTATTTCTTTGCAACATGAGGGATAACTCCATATTTTGAGGGAAAACTCCATTATCCACGTAATCATTTTTACCCCATCTTTCATTTCACACAATTTCTATTTAAAATAAGGGTTACAATTAACCTGATTTTTTATTATAAACATATCGTATCCTAAACGTATCATCCTAATATTTATTTCATAGGAGGTTCAACACATTCGAGAATCAATGCCTAAATATAATGCCATCACTCATCCTCAAACTCATAAGTCAGCGTGAGAAGGTATTTACCAATAATATGAACCCAATTAAACATTTGATGTGAAAACCATGGATGATGAAATCTAGGACCTAAAATCAGTGATTTTTCATTTGGAAGGAAAGATGGTGAGTTAATGGGTTTTATGATCCATCGCTCCATCTGTGTGTTTCCGCAGATCAGGTTTTGGGATATCCCAACGGCTTTCAACCCCACAGTCATCATCATCGGTCTATCCACCATTGATTTCCCCTTATCATCCACACCAAAAACATCATGTAACATTATGCCAATAAACTCTTGTCCCAAAACCCATCACTCACTCTACATGACATGAACTATGTATCAGAAGAAATAAAATTTGAGGTGCGCTAGTCTTATGGTATCGAGCTTTGTCATGGGGAGTATGAGTTACTGAAGATTTTCATGGATGACAGATGCTTCCTCATCCAGAAGATGATGACATGGTTTCAACAAAAAAATAATGATTGATATACCATATTATTGAGCTCATAACAAGTGGACCAGGTCAACAGATACTAGATTTGGATGGGGAAACAAATCACTTGGTTCGAGCTACAAATTATATACCCACTCATTAATATCTCATCCCCATATTCTTTACATCATCTAGTGATCGACTACCTACATAGCATGGTTCCCATCATCCTAGTAGCTCCGCTGGAGGTGAACGAAAAAAATAAGAAATTTTTTGGAATATAAGAGGATATGCCTCGTAGGTATGGGTGAAATAAATCATGTTCCCTGTATATCCATTTAGAGATCTACGACCCATCTGAACCATCCATCAGCTACAACTCTTGCTGATTTTTGTTTTAGTTTTATAATGGGTGAGACATGTGACTGTATGCTCGAATTGAAATTGAATTCAGCCAAGGGCACCCCCACCATACTATTCCTCTAAGTTAATTAGTGGATAAACTCATTGGTATGGAACTTCATCGGCATAGAGTAGTGTTACCTGAGTTTCTGCAACACGGATTTCACCATCTATTCATCCATAATTTGCATACTCATCAACCATGTCAAGGATTCCCAACTACTATGAGAGTAAGGTATAATCAACAACCAATGTGGTGGTATAGAAGGCATTATTTCCCTTTTCAAAAATTCCAAACAATACTTGATCTTTTGGGATTTCTCTTATAATTGTTTGTGTCACGACATTAACAAATACTACAGTCAAAGGTGGCCACGGTGGAATGTTTCCTATAATCATAACTATTGGGAAAGTCCAAGGGTCATTGTCTTACAATTAGTTCTCTATTTTATACTCTTCCACATATTCAATTTCATTCTTTTGTTTCTAGTACTTCACTATGTTGTTTTGGTATTTGTTATAATTTTTCATTTATTATGTACAGGTGTCCTATGTGTACATTTATGATGGTTATTGATTTCCCAAACACATCATAATGGATAAAATTTTTGTTCCAACCATTTGAATTTTTGGTTGGACTATATATTGTAGAGATCTATCCCAATAGCTACTACTAAAGAATGGAAGTAATTCAACACTACATTTTATCAGTCCTAAAAAATGCACATAGAGAGTGTTTTTATCGGTACATCTCCTTGTTACTTATTTTTATATTAATATATGGTTAGAGGAATCTATTTTTGACTAAACCTTTTTAGTATATTTAAATAACTAGAAAAATATAATAAATGTTTTAATAATTATAATTAATATAATATATATATAAATAATTAAAAATTAAAAAATTATATTTATTATATTTATAATTTTGATTATAAATTAATTTTTATTTATTTAATCATATATAAATATATAAATACATATGAAATTATAAAAAATATATATAATTAATATATTAATTTCTATTTCATATTTATTTAAATAAATAAATAAATATACATATATTTATGACTATAAAAAAATAAATATTTATTTATAATTATATATATACATATATAATTATAATAATAAATATAAAAATTTATTGATTATAAATTTATTATTAGGATTAATTTATTAATATTAGGACTTTATCAGCACTAAAAAACTTATAATAATATCATTTCGTGATTTTGTATAAAGAACCACCATATATCCACTTGTCCTTTGACCCTCAAGATTTCACGGAAGTCGATCTTTTCCTATGCTACCATCTCCACCTCCACCTCCGCTACCTCCACCCATGCCTCCTCTACACCACCTTTATCTCTGCCTCTGTCTATTCTTCTTACAACATCGCCTCTATAGCTTCGTTCTCTACAACCCTCCCCCTACTACCCCTTACTATGTTGCTTCCTCTTCCACTTCCTCCACCTATGAATCCCCATTATCATATACCCCTAACTCTTCTTCCCCCCACCTCCACATCCACCATCCTCGATGTCCCCATACCCAATGATGTTGCTAACGATTCCCCTGCAACTATCTCCACTACCCAATTCACTACCTCTGTTTCCCCCAACATCCCTACCATGAGACTATAAATTTTAAGCATCCTAAATTATTTTTTTAATTTTTAAATAATGTGTTCATATAGATTTATATTATTTTTGGTTTATCATTTTGTATTGACATTTTATTTCTCATAGGTTGAATTTTTTCTTCCATGTTGTACTATGTTTGTTTATAATGTGATGATGAGATATGTGGTTTTACCAGATTCCAACATGAGATGTTGGACCTTGAGATAATTGGGGTAGATAAGGTTGTGACCCATCACACATTAGTAAGGAAGAGAAGGGTGTGAAGGACATTGGTATTTGGGATTTGAGAGTAGAAAATATGGTAGGGAAGTTTTTTTTGGGGGTGCCAATGGTTATTTTTATTATGGTATTATTTTTCCTTTCCTTGGATAAAATTCAAAGTGATTGTGTGGATGATTAGTTAACCTAATAGGTGTATATTGGTTCTACTTTTTATTCACTAGATTATTAGTGTGATTTTCCCACATTAACATTATATAACCTAAGGATGATCATGTTATGTTTAGATTATATGATCACCACTATCTATATTATAGGCGGTCAGAAGGATTTTAGCATCTAATATAGACCGACATAATTAGGAGTTGGAGTTGATGTTTAGAGCTACTGATTAAAAGGGGTTTTCAATTTTTTTTATTATTTTGTATAAAATGGCATTCATTTTTTAATTATTGTATTAATTTATATCATTTCCTTCATCACTTCCATTACTTCAAGTGAACCATACTCCTAGATGAATGAAAAAATTGAAATATAATTCATTTAATAATAATCTCTAATTTTATGACTATTATAAGGAAATTATTAGATACCACATTAAAATTGGAAATTATAACCATAATTCCTCCATTAAATAGTTTGTGATGTTTCTTATCTGATGTCTTCAAACGAGTCCCACTAAGGCAGAGTATTTCCTTAGGTATAATTCTATATGAAACTATTTGAATCTATAAGCTCAGTTATATTTCTCAATTTTCCACTACACTAACTAGTTTTCAACTAAAAAATATTTGATGAGTTTTAATATCAAGCCATTGTGTTTAATCCTTGAATGAAACAACCAATTGTTTTTTGCATAATCAAACTCTAAATATCATAATAAAATATCCTATATTCCTAGAATATTTTAAGCTCTTTTAAATAAACTTTTCAAAAGAAACTACTTTCTCACTTTAATTTCTACCACAAATTTAGTTTCCACATTCGAAAAATTAACAACTAGTTACAACTAATACATCCAACTAACCATTTTCCTAAACAAGGATTGCACTATTATTAATTAATCACTTTTATGTATCTCAATATCTAATAATGTTTTCGTCTAGGACCATATTTATGAGATCATCTTTCTAAAGGAACAATGATATATCATTGAATACTATTAAATATTTGATGATTTTTTAAAGCCTCTTGGGGTTCCCTTCCATGATTTGACATGAAAGGAAATAAAATCTCACTACAAAGGTAGTATATGACTTTGTAAAAATCACAATGTACATCAAAATTATAACTGTTGATGATAATAGAATACTTTCCTTGTATGGAATATCATATTTCATATTCAATACCTATGATTCATATAATATAATTATTCGAGCAATGGGATTTTAGATATGATTACATATGTTCATCCCATGTATATTGATTATTTTTTGGATGTATTACTTCTAAGATATCCCCAATTTTTTAGCCTTCCAATCTATCCCAATTCATATTAAAAAAATCCTCTTTAGAATTCGAGGATTATTCACCATGAAAATTTTAGATTAATCATGTTTTTAAAATGTAATCCTTATCATCCTCGATTCAATAACTAACATTTTGTCCAATTATAAAAGTAACATGATGTAACATTATTCATCCCAAATGTTCATTTAGAAATAATTGAATTCACTTCAATAAGGAAACCATTCTTCGGTTATGAAACCTAAATATTTAGGTTATATTATTGAGGAACCTAATTCCATCAATAACGTTATTACAAGAATAATCATATAACATTTCCATTCGGATATTCCTCATATCCTTTTAGTTTCATGATATAAATATTTTGTTTGATTTCATATTATTGGTTTGACCTAAAATTTGACTATTATATTGTTTCACCAATCAATTTAAACTTTAATAGTGCATTATATTCAAATTATTGTTTGATTTCTTATAATATCATATTTTAATAGTCAAAATACTGTTTTGTGTTTAGAAAAGAATATTTTTATATGGAAAAAGAAGTTTTATTGAGTGATTTTATTTTAAAACCAAATATGGAATGTAATGAAAAATATTTTAATAGTTGTGAAATTTTTCAAATATAGTTTCTCTTTTCTTTTCATTTTTACATGTAATTTTCAGTATTGAAATAAAAATTGAATTTTGAGAAATTCCATAATTTTTTAAACCATGTGTAAATATATCTTTGTGTGAATGATTTTATTTAATTTGAAATGTTTGATATGTGGCTGATTTAATTATGAAAAGTTATAGAAAATTTTGGGAATTTGTGGAAATGATTTAACATGAAAAATCTTTTTTTCCATTTTTAATAATTTATATTGTTTTCAAATTTTCAATGAATTTTTTAAAGAGTGTTTGGAATTAATTGGTTTAATTTAAAATTGTTGTGTTATTTGAAAGAGTAATTTGTGTAAATGGTTGGGTTTTTAATGATATTTCAACAATGATTCTATAAATAGATTTAAAAGGACATATGAAATTTAGTTTTTCCAAAATCATTTAGGTTTACAATTATATATAATTAGGAAAACCATTAAATTATAGTTAGAAGAGAAGTATATTGATAATAACAAAATGACAATGTCATGTCACTAAATATATCCAACCCCAGGAATATCCATCATGAAAACACTTCTCAAAAAGGTGAATTGAAGTTTTATCCCAATTGCAACTCCTAAAAATACATTTCATTTGACATAACCTGATTAGTTTAAATTGTCGGTGTCCTCTAAAATTACTTCTTATTTATGGTTTGGTTTTAGATTCTAAGGGGATGAATTTCAAAAAAAAATTCCATAATAACTATCATTCAAATGTTGAGTTCTCCTTATTTGAAATGCTACATTTATATATTTATTTTTTATGTTAATAACCTTATATAATCATATCAGATGGATATGAATAATCCATGAATGAATTCCAATCGTCTAACAAAATATTTTGATGGTTGAGTGAATGAGTTCATCATGTTTTCAAAAGATCATCCTCATGACCCTTCTAAACTCATTTTTCTCGGTTTATGTAGGTTTTATTAAAAAATATCCCTTTTGAGTTGTAGGAAAATTTGATCGGACATTGAATAGATCAGACATAAAAATGATTGAATAAACAAGTAAAAAAAGAAAATATAGCTAGTCGATGGGATAACAGTGCATTTTATGGATCATCTGATATGATTTCATGTTTGTACAATGAATAATACTATATGTAGGATGAGTTTGTAGAATTTAATAATGATAAAGATCATATTGAAGAAATGAGATGGATAATTGAAGATGAACATTTTGATTAAGAAAAATTGATTGAGAAGATAATGAGTTGTACAAAGACGACCTTGTTTGGTGGTTTCCCTAAATATATATCATTGTGAGATTTATTGAAACTATATAATATGATAGATGGATGTGGATGGAGTGATGCCACTTTTTGAGAATTACTTTCCCTCTTTAATAACATTATTCCAGAATATAATGTGATCTGAAGCCATACATACGACACCCAAAAATTCTATCCTTGATGGGTATGACCTCTGATGGAATACATGCCCTCCTGAATGACTATATAATATTTTTGAAGTACCAAATATCACATAGATAATTCTCAATGTGTAGTAATGTTTTATACAAAAATATGGAATATATTCTTATGAAAGTTTTATGTTACTTTTCATTCATTTTATGGAATAGGTCCCTATTTTGATGTGGCGAGACTACATGGAAATTTACATATCCCAGAGATATAATAAATACACATTGAAAACTATTTCACCCAGAATAATCCCCTCAACTGAAGAGAATTTATCATGATCATCATAAATTTGGATTCAATCCAGGAAACCATTGTGTTTCATAATATATAGATGTATTGAATCCTTTTGGGTTTCAATGTAGCAGTCACAGTACATGACCTATTATGTTGGTAAATTATAACCTTCAACCATGGTTATCAATGAATATAAAATATACCATGATATAATTCCTTTTATTAGGGCCAAAAAAACCAGGTAATGATATTGTTTTATATTTTTCTCTATTGATAATGTATTTGAAATAATTATGGGATTCAGGTGTTATGTTGTATGATGCTTAAATAAATGAGTATTTTATGTTGAGATCCATGTTGTATGGGATGCAAAGGAAATTTATTCTTGTTTAAATTTGTTATGATATTTCATTAATGGAACTCAAGGGTGTCTCATTTTCAACAAGGTACAAAGAATATTTTTAAGAAACATTCATTGAAAACCATGTTTCTTGAACATCAAATATATCTACCCTGATGAAATAAGTACTGATATTGGACGATATCATTTTATGGAAGTTAAGAATAAAATAAAAAACCATCTCCGCTAGTAGTTTATAAACTATTTGAGAAAGTAATATATTTGGAAACTACATCTTCTAAACTATTCTTGAAAAACCTTACGTTACCTGGTTAGAAAAAGATATCTTTTGTTTTGAATTACAATACTAGATTTTTTTTACGTTAGAAATTTTCAGGATGTTATGCATTTTGAAAAAAAATGTGATAATGTTATACAAATGTCTCTAAATTAAATTGGTTAAAAAGGATGGAATTAATGATAAGATGGAAATAGTTGAACTAGGAATACGAGAAGAGTTGGTGCTAGTGATGGGTGAAAATTGATGTTTTCGTCAACCAAGTGATTACACTCTTTCTCTAAAGTAGAGATTTTAGTTTTTCATATTCTCGAATGACTTAAAGGTTCAAAATGGGTATTCATATAATATCAACAACATCATTTCAATGAATGATTTAATGTTAAAGGATCTGAAATACCATGACATCTATTTTTTCATGCATTATATAATACATGTACCATTATATTGATTTTTTCCAAATAATGTTTATCAAACATTAACCAAGATTTGTTTCTTCATTAAAGCTATATGAAGAAAAGTTATATACCCCACAATATTACTGACTATGGGGAGAGAAATTTCCATCATATTATATGTAAGGTAAACATTTTTTTTGCCAACATTATTTGATATGATTGTTCATTTGAAGGTTCAATTAGTGATAGAGATTTGACTATGTGTCCAATACCCTATAGATGTATATAACCCATTGAACAATATTTGAATATTTTGAAATGGTATGTCAAAAATATTATTCGGTTAGAGGGTTGTATTGTGATGTGATATATTTTTGAGTAATCCATTGAGTTACAGAGTACATATCTGGTGTGGTAACCATTGGTCTATCAAAATCATGTTACAATGGGTGGCTCGTAGGTGAAGTAATTTCTAGAGGAGGTGTTGTTTGAATCAATATTAAATATCAATAGAAGGCACACCTTAATGTTATTTATAATAGTTTTTAGGTTTCCACATATGTTCTATCCTATAATGAAATTATTAGGCATTTAAATCCATCAAGGACAGAAATATGGTTGTCAAATTTACATTATAATGATTTTTGGGGCTAGTTTGAAGACCATATTTTTAAGGTGTCAGATGAAAATATAGAATCAATTTCAAAAATACTTAAATTTATAGATGAAGGACCAAGTGTGTATGTATAATCATAGAATGGTCATGTAATTTATGGTTATATGTTCTATACAAATGAGAACAATGAAGAATGTACCATGAAAAATAGTGGAGTTACAGTCATGGATAAAGTAATTCATGTTTCTGTTAATAATGGAAGAATCAAATTTATGTTATCATGTCAAATTTTTGAATCGTAAAACAAAAAAGGGAGTTGGATTATACAACATTCAAATAGCCACTTTTTTAATGAAGGTGGGATGAGAACATGAGTGATGAAAAAGAAGATGAGTTGGGGTTCATGAATGTTCATTTTAGTAAGGTAGGGTTAAAAGATAAAAAATTTATAATGTCATCCTAGATAGTAAAATTATTTTATTTTCTAGACCCCACAAACCGAAAGTGTTAAATTATTCTATTAACAACCTTGAAAACTGAAGGGTCAGATGAAAATTCAACTGATGGTAATGCATTCATTAGGGATTTGCAATCCTTTCATAGTGATCTTAATGTATACATTGTAATATATTTCACGAGTAAAATAATGAAGGGATTTGGATCATTGATAGAGGGGTAACTCCCTTCATCCTTTAAAAATATAATGAGAGTTCAATAATCATGTTACATTTATTGTAATATATGTCATGTTTCCTCGTGTTATTATCCATTTTATATTGAATTTATGTACTCTAAATTAAATGTTAAACCACTTCTTCTGATAATGACTTCTACATTTTCTGGTTCTCCCAATCCCAACGAAAAATAGTTAACTCAACTAACAACTTCTTATAGTGAAGAGGAACTGTAAAATCCCAGGTAAATAAAAAAATAAAATTTCAAAAAAAAATCACAATTATGAATTAAATGTTAATTTTACGTTAAATGGGAATCTATGTTTGATGGTTTACCAGATACACAACAACAGGTTTCATTGAAATCTTATGTTGCACACAACATTGGGTCATAATGAATAATTGTAATATAATATTATTTTAAATGGTAGTTAACGCCTAGTCGATGTATTGGAATAAATGAACAGAACTACCTAAAATTTGATTACACATGTTTTTAAATGGTTTTACATTTATCAAATAATATTTAGAGTCTTAAAAATATAATGAATACAATTTTAAGAAAAAATATTATAATATTCTTAAAAAGGTCGATTTACTGCCTTTTGTTGGAAAACTATTTTTTAGTCGTGTTTTTGTCAATTTTATATGTTTTATATGACACAATGAAATTCTTTTTTATAATTTGTACATCAAAATTTACATTGGGTAAATTTTTGGAATTTTTCTGATAAAATTCATTTTTAATGAATTATGAAAAATAATGTATTCTAATTCAAAACATCCTTTAAATATAATTTATTTATGTGGATAGATTATTTATTTAATTTCTATTTAAATTTTAATTAAATTATTTTTTTACCATTTAATCCAATGTTGGTCATTGGAAATAATTTCACTTTGAAATTGTACATAAACAAGTGTCAATCTTTTGATAGTTAATATTTCTTAAAACCACACTTTTTGTTTTGAAAACGAGAACTAATTTTAAATTTAATAATGCAAGTTATATGATTTTAATTTGGTAAAATAATCATAATTTTTGAATTTATAATATCAATTATATATTATTTTGAATTTTTTGTATTTTTCGGAAAACCTTCAATTTTTGATGAATAGTGAAAACACTGAGTAGTAGTTAAAAAATCAACTTCTTCTTTTAAATGAAATTTTACCGCTTATGTGAATTTAATTTAAAAAATATAACATAAGTGGTTTTTATTAGTATGTAAAATTTGTCTTAATAAGATAAATATAATTTTTGGTGAATAGTAACTCTTGACTTTTATTTACCATAGTTAATGATAAATAGGGAAATTCAAGGTAAAAATGATATTATAATAATCTAAAATTATCATAAACCATGTCCTAACTTTATTGGATGCATCGTGGCCAACCAATAAAATCCTTGTGTGAGATTTTTTTCCTTTGAAAACCATTTGGGATAGATAATGAAATTAATAACTTTTTATTGAATGTAAAAATAAAAATATAATAAACATGTATATTTTTCCTAAAATAATATTAATGTGGGATTATATAATTGTTATATTTGATTATAAATATTAATTATAAAGCTAATAATATTTCCAAAATCATTGTATTTTATTTATACTTCCTTGACATTATATAAATAAAATTTATTTATGACACAATAATGAGGTTGTGTTTAGCTCATTATTGAATCATTTAAATAAATAGGATTATAAAAATTTAAAAAAATCCAAAAACTTTCCAATTAATATTGGATGATTTTATTTAGTACAATAGTCATATTATATAAATATTTAATAAGTTTTGGACCTTAATAAACATAAAAACATTATATAATAAAATAATAGTTTCAAACATTCCTAAAGATCCCCTCCTTCCCCTTATAAAAATCACTCACCTTTAACCCATTACTCACACCCCTCAAGCCCCATTTCTCATCCAACCTCTGCCAAAATAATCTATCACGAACACTCTATTACACCTAGAATCCTTACATTAGGCATAAGGCTCTTTAAGAAATCTATTTGGTTCAAATCAATGGGAGTGACCCAATTTAACGGTAACATCTTCTCTTATATTCTTTTATTTTATTTCACTTATCCTACCACTTAAATCATTTTCTTCCTTTCCATTATAACAAAACTAGTTTCCTCATTATACTAGGTTTTCAATATGAAATTTATTTAAACTAAACTGACACACACCTTCATCTAATGGATAAATAACATACTCTTTCTGTGAACGACGAACTACTGCCTCATGAAACGATGATTGTTCAATCTTATCCTACCACCACTTATGGTGGCAATTAATGTGAAACTGTGTTTACATGTGATATATATTATATTTATATTGTCCCTATAATTCAAAAAATTTTATTTATATAATACCTTTAGGGAATCCATATTGGGTAGCCACGATAATTTCTTTTGAGGTAGTGCGGAGTACTTCCCCCTCAAAGTGAAATGACTCGTTTTTTCATAAGTGGAATGTATAAAGGATAGAGGTAATGAATTTATGTATGATATTATAATGGAATTATAATATACCTATGTATCATTGTTTTTTCTTTCCATTAAATATGAAATAGAAATGAAAGTAGCGTTCATGCATACGTACGACATACCGTCTCTGTGAACGGTGCATTTCATTTCATACCCAAAATTTTATGTAATATTATAAATAAATATAAATACTGTATAAATATGTTAGAAATTATATCCAAATAGTGAATATTATTCTGGAGAAAATGGAATTTTGACCACATGAACAACTTCTAATTATAAGATGTTCATTTTTGACTCATGTACCAAATTTCAAAAAAACAACCATTATTAACTTAAATGATTACATAATATTTATAACATAGAAATAAGTGATATATAAGGAATAATAAATAGGGAAAAGGTTCTTATGTATGTATAAATTAACTTTAGTATATTATTAAAGAGATTAAAGAACGAACGGGTCATTTCGGATATGAGTTAAGGGACTTCATCTCAATCCCCTTTCATTGAGGCATCGTTTTATTTATACATGACATTATTTTATACAGTTTATAATCCCCTTTAAATTTTAATTTTATTCCAAGGGAGACTTTTCTCTATGAAGATTTTTAATAAATGAAAAAAAATGTTTCTTTTTAACGTAAGAGATGAAAATTACCTTTCCTAAAGTTACAAGTATTATTTGATCTTTGGCATCCATAACAAGACAAAATGTTTTAAAAAGGAAAATAAATATCATATAATATTTTACATATTTTGGTGTTGAAAATGGAATTGATAATGGATTTTTTATGTCAATATATTTAAATGATATATTTTGATTGAAATGTGGAAATTTTATCATTACATTAGGTTTGTTTAATGTGTTATGAATATTTTATGGTTCTTGATCATTGTGGATATATATGGGTGGTTCCGTGATAAGCCTAGGATCGGTGAGTCCAAGATTGCACTCCAATGCAATGGGTAATGTGGCAGAGGAAAATGTGAATGTTTCTCGTAATAGATTTTGGGAATATTCTGTTATGGGTATTCCAAATGCAACTACCAACACAGTTGTGAAAGATACAATGTAAGTCTGTTATGGATGCCACAAGATACCCTTAAGATTTATGATTTCTATGTGTTATTAATGAATCAAATTATTTCATGAGGTATGTTAAGAATCATATTTTTTTTATAGATGAATGTTTTATTTCATTATTTTATAACACTTACCGAGATTTTTATACTCATCCCATGTTTTTAACTGATTTTCATAGGACAGAAAGATGAATAAGTTCAAGGATCAGATCATGGAAAAATCATGTTATATAAAAAATTGAACTTGACATGTCGCTATTTTTCAAGAGTTTTTAATTTATGAAAAAAATAAAACTGAGTAGAAGTGGATACATTGTAATTTTTGTGATGTAATGTAATAGTTATGGCCTAATTATATAAAAATCTAAACCTAAAGAGATCCTCAATGTGAATTATTCATTTAATTCATGATTATGTAAAGATTTAAGGATGAGTCCTTATAGTTGGTTTCAAAGGATGGTTTTGGAAACTATAGAATATAGGATATTGTAAAATTAAAATCCATAAATTGTTTTTATTTGATGGTAAGATTGATATTATAACACATTTACATATTACCATGTTGCTTCTTCAAAGATATTTATATATTCAGAATGGTTTTCTGTAGAGGAAAAATGACAGCTATGATGGGATGACATCAGAAGGAAGACATCCTTCCAAATCTGCAAACTGATATGGTCAAGATTGAAAATGAACATTTTGTTGCAGTTATGGAACAATTAACTCTGGCTATAAATGGTTGTGGTATCCATTCATGAGATCATCCAGATCATCTATAGAGGAACATCTCAGTTGTGGTGCATTTCAGGATGAAGTATTCCCCGTCATTCAGAGGATCATCTGACCCTGTGTTAGTATAAGGGTATATTAAAGCACTTATAAAGATTTTTGATGGCATGGGCTATTCAGAACATCAAAAGGATAGTCGTGTTGTTTACCATTTTTTAGGTGAAGTCGACTAGTGCAAGTCAATGGTGAAAAATACCCGTGATAGTTTGTAGATTGATGATTTTTATTGAGATTAATTCAATGGTATGTTTATTGAGAAATATTTTCCAACAGTTGTTCGTCTATGGATGGAAGAAAAATTTCTGTAATTGAGGTAGGATAAGGACTCAATGGAAGCTTATGAAGCAAAATTCACTCGACAGACAAGGTATGCTTCAAATTTCATATGAGATCTTGATACTAAAATCAATAGTTTTTACACAAGATTTAAGTCTAAGTATCTAATGGATTTATATTTTTGTGAGTTTCAACAATATGAAAAACATGTTCAATGTGCGGAGAAAGTAGAAATGGATGTTTCTAAAGATCATGTGTTCTTTGACAAAAAACAGAATAAGAGATCGTGGTGGCAGACGAATGGGGTGAACTCTTAAAAAAATTTCTAATGGTAAGAAACATAAGTATACTATTTGGGAAATTTTTGGAAAAAATAATGTCGGGGAATGAAATTTGAATTATGGTATGTGGTACCGATGTGGTAAAATGGGACATAAGGCTCATAATTGCACCGAAATAGATTGGGGTAATTATAAGACAAAATCGGCTTTACAATCAGTAAAATGTTATAAGTTCAATGAAATGGGTGATTATGAAATTGAGTTTCCAATGAGGAACTCAACTAATTGAAATAATATGGACTACAAGCAGAAATTGGTTGTTAAATCCTAAGAAAATAATTTAGAAGATGTTAGTCCATCAAAATAGGTAGTATCATGTACAGTATTTGTTTGATCAGATTATGACACTATGTTGTTTGATTCAGTTTCTAAACATTAGTTCATTTCTGAGATGTTTTATAGTAAATTAGGAATTACATCTCGTGATATGAAACCTGAGCATATGGTAAAAACACCAGTGGAAAATGATGATGCAAAAATAAATTATAAGAACCTTTATGTCCTTGTGTGCAGAATGAATCTAACTGCAAACCTTATTGTTTTTCATCTAGTAGATATTTATGTTATTTTGGGTATGGATTTTAATTCTGCATATCATGCTAAGATTGACTGCAGAGCTAAAGAGTTTCATTTTAGAAAGATTTTCATTTTATGTACAAGAATGAACCCATACATTTTATAACATATAATGAATATGATAAACTAGTAAAATATGGAAATGAATGTTACCATGAAAATATTGTGGAAAAAATGTACTATTTAGATTAATTATGTGAAAGAGGTAAATGAGTACCTTGATGTTTTTTCTGATGATTTTCCTAGTATTACACCCCATCAATAAGTTGAATTTATTGTTCACTTAGTTCCTGATGCTAAGCCAATTTCAAAACCTTCTTATCGAATGGCTCCAATTGAACTTTTTGATATTAAGAAGCAATTATAGGATATATTAGATAAAGGATTCATTCAACCTAGCACATCCCCATGGGGTGATCCTGTCTTGTTTGTTAAAAAGAAATATGGTTCAACGATACTTTTAATTTATTATAGGGAAATGAATAACATCACTATTAAGAACATGTATCCATTTCCTTATAGCAATGATTTGTTTGATCAAATCCAGTGAGCTCAATAAATTTTTAATATTGATTTGATGTCGGGGTACCATTTATTTATCCTTCTAAAACAAAATTTTTGGATGAATGGCCAAGAGCCAAAAAATATAACTGAGATTTGTAGTTTTATTGGTCTAAGAGGTTATTACTATAGGTTTATTAAGAATTTTGCACAGTTATCTATACAAATGACTATGTGAACTCGAAAAGGTGTTATGTTCATCTGGGAAAATGAATGTGATTACTATTTACAGGATTTGAAAATATTATTGGTGAATTCCACCGTTTTTTCATTGTCTTTCATAAATGGTGAGTTTTTTATCTATAGCGATGCTTCATTGAAAAGAATTGGTTGTGCCCTAATGAAGAATGATCAGGTAATTTCTTATGATTCATATAAGTTGAATCTTCATGAGTTAAATTACCCTACACATGATTTTGAATTAGCTGATTTGTTTTTTGTTTAAAAATTTTGGAGGCAAATTTTTTATAGTGTAAAATGTGAAATATATACGGACCACAAAAATTTAAAGTATACATTCACTCAGAATGAATTAAACATGAGACATAGGAGGTGGTTGTAATTATTCAAAGATTATGATTTCACGATTCATTACTATCCAAGAAAGGAAAATAAAGTGGCTGATGCATTAAGTCAAAAAATTACTTATACAATAACCGTGTTACGTTTGGAATAAGATAATTTGACTAAGGATTTGATGAACTTTGTAATATAAGTTGTTGTTGTAGTAAATTTCACTATTTTTTCAGGTGTTAGTGAAATCATCGCTAGCAGAAAGAATTAATCATGTGGAGAAAAAAGACATTCAGTTGATGAAAAAGGTAGAGTTGTTTCAGAAGTGTAATTTGACTGATTTTAACAATAATAATGATTGTGTATTGAGGTTTGGGAAATGATTATGTGTTCCTTGTTATTCATATTCTATGAAAGAGTTATTTTTTGAAGCTCATACTTCTCGATTTTCAGTTCATATAGGTAGTAATATAATGTACATAGATTTTCAGGAGTATTCTGATGGGATGGAATGAAATGATACATTCTTGACATTACTGTGAATAGTTTGACTTGTCAATAGGTTAAAGAAGAGAAGCAGTCACTGAAAGGGATGCTTCTGTCTTAACCAGTGACAAAGTGGAAATAAGAAAATATATCCCTGGACATCATTGTGGGATTACCAAATACATCGTGAGGTAAAAATGTAATCTGGGTTATTGTTGATCGATTAACTAAATCTGATCATTTCCTTACGATTCGAGATACATTGTCACTTAATCAACTTTCTTAGTTGTATATTAAATAAATTGTCATGTTTCATGGAGTTTTCTTCTCCCATGAATCTGATCATGATCCTAGGATTACTTCTAACTTTTGGAAAGGCCTTTAGAATTCCTTGGATACTGAATTATATTTTAGTATATATTTTCATCCTCAATCATATGGGAAGTGAGAACATATAATTCAAACCATGGAATATATGTTACATGCATGCTCAATGGATTACTAGGGTAGTTGGGACCAACATCTATCTTTGGTTGAATTTTATTATAATAACAGTTTTCATTCGAGTATTCAAATGATTCCATTTGGGAAATATACGGGAAGCATTGTTGAATCCAAATTTTTGGGATGAAGTAGCTGAACGGAAGTTGATGGGACCAGAATTGGAAGAAGAGAGAGCATAAAAAGTTCAGTTGATTCAGAAGCACATGAGAACTAATAAGAGTAGGAAGAAAATTTATTTCGATAACCGAATGAAGGATATTTCTTTTGAGGATGGTGATCATGTATTTCTCAATGTTTCTCAATGGAAAAGTGTGATGATTTAGGTAAGAAGGGAATGTTGTGTCTGAGGATCATTGGACCTTATGAATTCCTAGAGAATATTGGATTAGTTGTGTAGAGAGTGGAATTAACTCCAAGTTACTCTCAATTAAACAATGTTGTTTATGTTTCAATGTTGAGAAAGTATATCCTGGAACCATCTAATGTTTTGAGGGAATAGTTTATTTATATGGAAGATAATCTCTCTTTTGAGGAACAACCAAATCTGATTCTTGACCGAAGAGAGCAATTGTTGCAGAATAAGGTAATTTATTATGTAATGGTTTTTTGAAAAAACCATATGGTTGATGAGGCAACGTGAGAATCTGAAAATTCTATGAGGGATAAATACCCCCCATTTATTTAATAAGTGAATAAAATTACAAGGACGAAATTTCAAAAAGGGAGGAAGGATATAACATCCCATGTAAATAAATTACAAGACATTTACATATATATTTTCATATTTGTGAATTAAATATTAATTTTATTTTAATATTGTTTCTTTGATCGATGGTGTACCTGATACACAACAACTGGTTTCTTTGAAATATAATGTTGCACACAATGTTGGATTATACTGAAAAATAATAGTATAATATTTGTTTAAATGGTAGTTAACTCTTAGTCATTTTATTCGCATAAATGAACATTACAAACTAAAATATGATTATAAAAGTTTGTTAAATTTTTTTTCATTTATCGAATAAAATTTAGAGTCTTAAAATATGAATTAATTCAATTCTAAGCCCAAATAGTATAATATTTCTTAAAAGGTTGATTTACAACCTTCGGATGGAGAATAATTTTTAAATCTATTTTTTTTCACAAATATATGTTCTATTTACAAAATAAAATTCTTGTTTATAATTGGAATATCAAAATTTACATTGGCAAAATTATTGGTATTTTTCTGATAAAATTAATTTTTTAATGAATAGTAAAAAATACTGTATTTTAATACAAAAATTACTTTTAATCTAATTTATCTATATGGTTAGATTATCTTTTTAGTTTGATTTAAAGTATAATTAGATTATATTTTTACTAATTAATCCAATTTTGGTAATTGTATGTAATTTCACATTGAAATTGGACAGAAACATGTGTCAATCTTTATATAGTTATTATTTCATAAAAACAGTCTTTTTGTTTAGACAATCAGAATTAAATTTAAATTAATTAATTCAAAATCTATTTTTTGAATTTGGTAAAATAAAAATCATTTTTAAATTCAGAATATCAAATATATCTTAATCTAAATTTTTGGCATTTTTATGAAAACCATCAAATTTTCATGAATATTGAAAACACTAAGTAACAGTTGAAAAACCGACTTCTTTTAAATTAAAATTTACCAATTCTGTGAATTAAATTTCTAAAATCCAACATAAATAGTTTTATCAATATGTTAATTTTGGTTCAAGATGATTTAAATATTTTTTGGTGAATAGTATCATTTGACTTTTATTTACCGTGGTTAAAGAAAATAAGGTATCTCAAGGTAAAAATAATATTATAATAATATTAATTTACTATAAAACATATATTATCCTTATTGGATGATTCATGGAGGACCAATACAATCCATGGGTGATATTTGTTGCCTTTAAAAGCCATTTGATTAATATAATGACCCTAATAACTTTTTATATAATGTAAAAATAAAAATATTTTAACCATGTATTGTTTGGATAAAACAATTTTAATTTGTGGTTGTATAATTTATATATTTGACTATAAATATTTATTAGAAAGCTAATAAAAGATTACCTATATTATGGTACATTATTTATAATATTTAGACATAAAATAAATAAAATTATTTCTGAAAAAATAATGATATAGTGTTTACATCATTAATTAATTATTTAAATAAATAAGATTATAAAAATTAAAAAAATTTCCAAAACCTTACCAATTATTTTTGGATGATTTTATTTCAAAAAAGAGTCATCTTATATTTAAAAAAAATAAGTTTTGGACCTTTTGATACCTAAAATCATTTTATAATAAAATAATATTTTCAAACATTCCTTAAGAGCCCCTCCTCAACCATATAAAATGTTATCACCTCTATCCCATTGTTAACACCAATCTAGCCCCTTGGATTACCCAACAACATCCCTAATCATCTCTTAAGATCCATCTATTACACCCATATCCCTTACTTTAGGCAGAAGGCACTTCATTAAATCCTTTCGGTTCAAACCAAAGGGAGTTATCTGATATAAAGTTAACATCTTCTCTTATGTTCTTTTATTTTATTTTACATATCCAGACCCTAAAATATTTTTATTCGTTTATTTTATTAAAAAAATAATATCCAAAATATACTAGTTTATTGATATGAGATTTATTAGAACTACCCTTACACGCACCTCTATCTAATGGCTAAAGAACATATTGTTTCTGTGGACGGAGAACTACTACTTCACAAAACGATGACTGTTCAATATTCTCCTACCACCTATTATGGTGTCCATTAAGATGGAAAATTATTTACATGTGATATATATTATATATATTTTCTCTCTACTTGTGTGTATTTTTCATTTATAATATCATTTGAGGAAGTGCGGACTACTGCCCCCTTTAAGTGATATTACTTGATCATGCCATATGTAGAACATACAAAGGATGGAGTTACTAATATTATATATTATATTATAATTTAATTATAATATCCCTATATATCATTATGTTTTCATTCCATCAAACATGATATATAAATGAATGTAGTGTTCATGCGTTCGTACAGATTACCGTCTAATTGAATGGTGAATTTCATTTCTTACATCCAAATGTTATGTACTTTTATAAATACATATATTTACAGGACATATATGATATATTTGATATCTAGATCATGAATATGATTCTTTATATAATGTAAATTTGAACACATGATAAACTTTTAATTATAATAATTTCATTTTGAACTCAACTTCCAAATATCGACAAAACGACCATTATTAACTAAAATGATTACATAATGTTTATAACATGGTAATAAGTGATATAAAAGGAATAATAAACTTGAAAATGGTTATGAAGAAAGCATAAATTAACTTTAATTTATTACTCCTAATATTAAGTAATGAAATAATCATGTTGGACACGTTGTAAGGGACTTCGTCTCAATCTCCTTTCATTGAGGCATTCATTGATTTATAAAAGACTTTATTTTATATGGTGTATAAACATCAATGACATTTAATTTCATTAAAAGGGAATATTTTCTCTACAAATAATTTTACTAAATGAAAAAAATAATAGTTTCTTTCTAATGTAAGTAGTGACAATTACCTTTTCCTCTAGAGTGAGAATTATTTGATCTTTGGCTTGCTTATCAGGCCGTAATTTTTTATAAGAAAAATAAATTCCATTTAATCATTTATGTATTTTGGTATTGAAAGTGGTTTTAAGAATAGATTTTTTTATGTCAATATATTTAAATTATATATTTTTATTGATATTTGGAAATGTTATCTTGCATTTATGTTTGTTTTATGTGTATGGATATGTAATGGTTCATGGGAATTGTTTTTTATATAGGTGATTCAATGATAAACATAGGGAGGTTGAAACCGATATAGATCTCCAATGAATTGGTTAACGTGATGGAGGTAAACATGAATGTTTCTCCAAAGATATTTTGGGAATATACTGCAATGAGTGTTCCAAATTTAAATGCCTACATTGCTGTGAAAACATTAATGTAAGTATGTTATGGCTGAAACAAGTTACCATTAAGATTTATTTTTTCTATGTGTTATTAATAAATCTTATGATTTAATGAGGTATTTTAAAAACACTATTTTTTTATAGAATAATGTGTTATTTGTTTATTTTATAATACATAGTGATCTTTTTATGATCATCCCATGTTTTGAATTGTTTTTCAAATGACTTAAATTTGAATAGGGTCAAAGATGGGATCAAGGAAAAGTCAAGCTGTCTAAAACATGGAACTATATGTGACTCTTTTTTTCAAGGGTTTATATTTTAGGAAAAAATGGAAACTGAGTAGAAGTGTCTACTTTGTAATTTTTGAGATATAATGTAATAGTAATGGGATAATTATCTAAAATTCTAACCCTAAAAAGATCCTCAATGTGAATTATTCATTTAATTCATGATTATGTAATGTTTTAATTTTGGGTTTGTATAGGAACGACCTTATCCATGAGGTGATGCTACAATTCCTATAGAATAATTGGTTTCTAATCATGTTGTGGCTCATAGTAAAGATGTACAGTGACCCTCTATGCATGCCTATGCTACCGCTCAAAAGGAACATATTGATGATGATGATTCTGGGGAAATGGTAGATGATAATGAACTGACAACGCAGAAAAAATACGAGCATCATAGTTTGATGTTGTTAAAAATAATCATCAATGAAAAGGTAAAAGGCATCAAATTAGCGGTTGGGTGGAATATGTTGTGCCATCATGTGAACCCCAATAAGTCCATGTTTTGTAGTTACATTTAAATAATCACTCAAAAACCCATGATGGTTGATGTTGATTTGTGGCACCCTGTTGTGACCAGTTATAAGACACTAATGTGGAAAACAATTACACTAACATTATGATATCATTTCTCTATTTTACTAATAAAATTAAATAATTAAAAATTGACTTATACTTCATCATTTTTTAAAGAGTAAATTTATAGTAAATGAATCAAATATAAAATATGTAGTAATACTTTCTGGAAGTTTTCATTTTAGATTTTACACAATTCTAATAAAAAATCATCTTGAAATTGCAGAAGGGGAAATAAACCCACACCCACTGCATATATGTGCACACCTGACAACCCATGATGTGTGGGATGCATTTACGATTTAGTATGAAGATGTTTCTATTCAAGTACTTTTTATCTAGTAATAAGTTGTTTGATGATATTTCTATTCATCATATTCATTGATTTTTTGTTTCTTATCAACAACTATGTGCTAAAAATAAGAAAAGTGTAGAAAAAACAATGTACCCTTATATTAATGAAAGGATGGGGAATGCTTCAATTGAAAAAAAATTGGTAAATATTTAATATCTACCATAATAATTTCATGTGACATGTAACAACTCCATAATTAGGTTCCTCTATTTCTACTGATATTGATGACTCCAAATCCAATGGCAGTTCAATCAAATGGAATGTGCTATGGAATGAGGCATGAGTTAAAAAAGATGAGATACAAATATATGGTAGCACACAAATAGTGTGGGAATCATTAGTACGTATTACATAATTTAATTTTTGTTTATTAAATATCTATTAAAGAACAATGATCACTTATTTTTATATATTTTTTACCTAATAAATTTAGATGATTGAAAAACACCTGTACCAGATGAACATATACTATAGTTAGTCTTGAAGCTTCCAGAACAGTATGGCCAGGTCAAAGTGGTGGGCTTTTTGGTGACACCTCAAAAATACATTGAGAAAAAAACATGATGGAGAAAAAAGTGAATTAATAAAATAGATGAGATAAAGAATTCCACCCATTATGTTGAATTTCAATGGTAGAGATAAATGATTGAAACATTAATAGGGAAGTCAATGAGAATAAGAAACTCATGGCCAACAACCATGTGGAGATCCCACCCCACCCCAACCAAGTATGAGGTGAGTCATTCACCTAGAAGAGACTTCTTAGCTATGGTATACAATTTTCAAATAACTATTTCAATGAAATGTTAATTTTATAGGCACTAATTCCATTCTTGTACTAATATTATATTGGGTGATAATGAATGTAATTTTTATCGATCAATACCCACTCATCACCTTGTAGTGAGTGCTATGGTGTTCTATATAAAGAACAACATTCTACATAGTAGACCACATCTTACAGGCTCTATGAGAGTATCGATTAACATTTCCCATGAGCCGAGTGGCGAGCTACCTATTCAAATTCCAATGGAAGATATTCTTAGGTTGGAAAAATCTATAGTAACATTTATTGCATGGTCCTTGCATCTTGTAAAAAAACATGTCAAAAAGGATGAATTAATTTTTAATTTACATTTCATGAAAATCCTTTATCAATTAATGAAATAATTTCTAAACCAATGAATTTTATTACCGATGTAAAAGGGAAGATGATGAAATTTCAAACCACCACAAAACCATCGAATGAATTGGCTAACCAATCAAAAATATCTACCTAAAGCACCATTAACATACCCATTCTATATCTGAATTTAATATCATTGAAGGTTCATATGGATAAAATGTATAATAATAAACATAATCACATAGTTGATTTTGATGAAAACATATATAGAGAGTGAATGATCAGGACGTCATTGGTTATAATATTGAATGTGAAATCCTCGACCATGATTGTCTTGGAATCTAAGTTGTAAATGTATACATGGGGTATGTTTTCATGATTTGATTTTCCAATAGATGAAATAATTTGGTAATTATGAATAAATAAATTTCCTATTTTTTGTAGGTGTGTAGAGGAAAAAAATATAAGGTATTTTCTCTTCAAATAAATTTTGGGCTCATTAGTCCTCACATATCCTATACAGAACATCTGAAAATATAACCCCAAAAAATGATGAAATAGTGGTCATTCTGATCAAATTATTTGAAAAAAAAATTTCAGATGAAAACACAATTAAATTCCCATGATGTATGGGTAAAGACCTATACTTTAATCATATAATATATATTTTTATTTCTTTCATTAATTATTCCTTTTTGTGTTTTCGATAGCATTGGATGCCCATTGCTATAATTTTGGAAACTCCAAATATTTATTTCATGGATTCAATTCATGGATATCTAACAAATTGTCCAAACATGATGGTGTTGTAAATTTTTTGAACACTACATCCAATGCTTTAGAACTAAAAATGATGTTATGTAATGGATATTATCTTTTAATGAAGATTCATTTATGATAGGGTGGTGCATATATCTCGTAAAAAAAATGAATGAGGCTTGGGGCTATGAAAAAGGATGAGGAAATGTTCAATGTTTGGATAAGTGTTAGGGTATATATAATAACACTTCACTATATATACACATATCAAGAAAATTTATTTATCCTACACACTGATTCTATAGTTTCTGAAACAAACCAATGGAAAATATTACGGTTATTAGGTTTGTAAATTTATGAGAGAGATCATATTCCATGAAAAAAATATAAACCCTTAAGAGGTATTTTAAAAGATTATTACTATTTTATTAAAAATAATTTTTCAACCTTTGTGTATTTTTTACCATTACTACTATGACTATCAAGAAGACTAGTATTCACAAGAAGATATAAATGTTCTCAGAAATGAATGGGCTACATACCAAATGGAAGAATGTAAAAAATAGCTTGATGGTTTGAATTATATATAATTCTTGTATTGATTAAAATTTATGTTTAATTTACTTATTTTTAGTGTTACTCACATAATAATTGTTTTCATATTTAGGTGGATTCCACTGTTCAAGTTTGGGTGGTTTGTTTAAAACCGATAATTAATGTGAGAGATTGGACTTCGATGCATCAACTGAGATAATGAAAATATGAAAAATGTTCAAGTATAAATAAATTTGAATTTATACTGAATATGTAATTAGTTAAAATTTTCTTATTTAACCACCTCAAAAAATGAAAAAAATAAGAAGTGTCTGGTATCACTAAATGTGTCTTTTTTTTAAAATTATAATTACTTTTAGTAAAATAAACATGTGACATAATAAAATCTAAGAAAATGAATTTTAATTATTTTTATATTTTATTAAAATGTTCATTTAGTCATTTTATATGTTTAGGATCCCACCTCACCTCAATATGACACACAATGTGGACAATATTACTTTAAGTGTATATTTATATATTAAATTGACATTAAATTCGGCTAAAAGATCACGTGACATACTTTAAACTAAGTAAAAGAAATATGAATTTTTTGTTACATTTGGAAATGTTCAATGTGTCATTTTTTATGTGTTTTAATAAACCACACCTCAATATGATGCATGGTGTGACTGGTATCAATAATGTGTTGGTTATCAGATTAAAATTGACATCTTAATTCAAATAGTGTTACTCACTAAAAACCATGAAAACACACTCTCATTGTATTAATAGTTTTGGATAGATATTAATAAGTCATTTGTGAATTGTATTAAGCATTATCAAATCAAAATGAAACACGATGCAACTAGTATGACTCATAATTCATGTTTCTATTTTGAAATTACATTTTAGTAAAAAACCTAACAAGAACACTGAAAACTAAGAAAACATTTTTATATTGTTTTAATGCTCTAGGAAAAATATCTATAAGTCATTTTTTACATGTATGAATTAGTTTCACGTTAATATGATGCTTGATGTGGCTCGTAAAACATAATGTTTCTCCTTTTATTATTTAAAATTGGCATCATTTTAAGTAAAAGCCAACAGTGACATACTGAAAACTAATATAATGCATTGGTATTGATTTTCTATTTTATGAAATTTATCCATGATCCAATTATGATGTGTAAGAGTGAACATCACCTCAATAAGACACATGATGTGACCGATATGACCCCAGGTGTGTCTTTTTATTTAAAATTTTCATTAATTTTAGTAAAAAGAACAAGTGAAATTGAAAACTGAGAAAATTAATTCATATTAGTTGATACATTTAGAAAAATTATACATGGTTCATTTGAAACATGTAATAATAAAAAACACCACAATTTGATGGATGCTGCGACTGATATGACCAAAATTGTCAATTATCACTTTAAATTTGACATTTTAGTTCAAAACGTGTCCCACACTAAAAACCTTGAAAATGAACTCTGGTTGTATTGATAATATAGGAACGAGATTAATATGTTAACTGTGACATGTATGAATAGGTATCACATCAAAAAGATGCATGATGTTTCTGGAATGACTCATAATGTGTGGTTCCTATTAGAAGAGACATTTTAGTAAAAATAACAACTAGCATACTAAAAACCAAGAAAACACATTTGGAATGTTTTGATATTTTAGAAAAAAAATACAATAGTCATTTTTTACATGTAGGAATTATATAAAACTCTATATGATTCATTGTGTGACCTGTATAACTCAATGTGTCACTTTTATTTAAAATTGACATTAAAATAGGTAAAAATAAAAAGCGACTTACTTAAAACAAAAAAATGCATTTAAATAGTTTTGATATTTTATAAATAATATCTATTAGTTATTTATGACACGTAGGAATTAGCATCACCTCATTACAATTCACAGTCTAGCTGGTATAACTCAAAGTGTCTCTTTTTATTAAAAACCGACATTAATTTAAATAAAAAAACAAGTGACATACTACAAACTGGACAAATGCTTACATATTATTTTGATAATATAATAAAAAGATCCATGAGTCATTTTAGATATATAGGATTAAAAATATCCTCAAAAAAATGTATAGTGTGGCTGGTATAACTCAATGTGTCTATTTATATTTAAATCATATATTAATTTAAGTAAAAAACAACATGTGGCATATAGAAAATATGGAAAACATGTTAATATTAATTTAATAATTTAGGAAAATTATGTGTTTGACATTTTTGATCCGTAAGATTCATCTGAACCTCAATATGATGCATAGTGTGGCTGGTATAACTCAATGGGTATCATATCATTTAAAATGACCATTAATTTAATTAAAAAAACAAGTTACAAACTGAGAAATGAAAAAAATCCATTCTGGTTATTTTGATACTTTTAGAAAATGATTCTGGACTCATTTGTGTCATTTAAGAGTCATATGAACCTCAATAAGATATATGGTGTTCCCGGTATAAGTCAAAGTGTCTATTTTTATTTATAATTAACATTTATATATGTAATAATAACAAGTGACATATTGAAAACCAAGATATCACATTCATATTATTTTTATATTTTAGGAGACTAATCTATTATACATTTGTGAAATTTAGAAATCATCATCACCACAATAAGATGCAATGTGTGGATATTATAACTCAAAGTGCCTATTTTTCTTTAAAATTGACTTTAATTTATGAAAAAAATAATGCCACACTGAAAACTAAAAAAAATACATTTTTATTTCTTTGATACCTTAGGAAAACAATCTATGTGTAATTTTTGATGTGTGGGAGTCAACTGCGGCTCAATATGAAGCATTATGTGACCGATATGTCTAAAAGTGTTTGTTATCTGTATACAATTGACATTTTAGTTCAAAACATATCACTCACTAAAAACCATGAAAAGATGCTTCAATTTTCATTATAATTTTGGAGAATGATTCATAAGTCATTTCTGATGTGTATAAAGTAGTCTCACATAAAACTAATGCATGATGTGACCGGTATGACTCATAATGCATGTTTCCATTTTGGACTGATATTTTATTAAAAAAACACAACTGACATACTAAAAACCTATAAAAGGAAATTAGATTATTTTAATACTTTAGGACAATAATACATCAGTGATTTATGATAGGTAGAAATAATCCACACATTAATCTAATGCACAGTGTGACCAGTATAACATGAAATGTGTCATTATTTATAATTGACAATATTTTTGTAAAAGATCATGTGGCATACTCAAAACCAAGTAAAGACATTAGGATTTCGTTGATATTTTATAAAAAAAATCCATAAATTATTTTTTACGTGTAAGAATCAACCCCACCCCAATAGAACACACAATGTGACTAGTATAACTCTACATGTGGTTTTTTATTAAATGTTTAAATTTTATTAAAGTATTATTTTCTACTAATGTTTAATTTATTTCATTATAGTATTACTAACATAATATTTATTTTCTTCTATATAAAGAATATTTTTCTAATGTTGAGACAATTTGTTTGACAACTCATACCATGGGTCATAATTTTGGAGAGGTGATCACAAGTTTCAAAAGATGAAATATTATTATTTTAGAATGTTTGTTGGAAATTTGTAGATTTAATTATTTAAAAAAAATTCGAAATATAATTAGTATTGTTTTTTTATATAACATGTGTGGAAATTTTTTAATTCTTGTTTTCAATTAAATTTATATTTTATTTTTCGAAATTATATCATTTTTTAAATAACAGTTTGTATATTGAATTATTTAAAATTACAATTTTTTACTTCTGGGTATTCTTTTATATTAACAACACATCACAAGAATCTAGGACTTTATAAATGCTATTTTTAGCACTAATAAAGGCCCGCTTTATCATCACTATAATTAAAAAATAGTCCTATTAAAAGCTGATTTCGGAACTACTATAGGGAAGATGTGTAGTAGTGAATTTCAAATGACTATAAATTTACATCTGAGTGTACATTTGGGATCCTTGATATGTCAAATCAAATCCTTCAAAAAGATATGTGCCATTTAGATTCAAGAACCTTCAGGCCTGAATTTTTATCGGTTAGAATAGGCCCAAAAGGCCATCAAAACTGTGTTTTTAGTTGGGATACCCTAATTTTTCAACATTTGATGAAATTCGAACGACATTTAAAAAAGATTCTTGTTAAAAGGTGACTAAATTTATTCCCATGGTTAATGAAATGTGGATTTTTTCCCTATATAATTTACACTCTCTACATATTTTCTATCTATTATATTTTCATTTCCATTCATCATGACCATACACAAGTTCAATACCTCATTCCATCAATGATATACTTTTCCATCAATCGATCCCACACATCTTATTTTAAAATTCATCATAGTTGCATTGGATGTTCCATTTTTTTCACAAAGCATTATCAGCGCCAACTTGTGGCTAGCTAAATAGTTCATTTAATCAACAAAAAATATTTTCCATGGATAATATTATGAATTCCACTGTTATCTCTCTTGATATTTATCGAAAAAATTATTTCTCATAGATTCTAGATGCTAACATGAATCTCAATACACAAGGACATTGTGTGATGATTAAATTTTTCATTCATGCATCCACTAACGAATTTGATTGAGCCCTAATATTCATTACCCACTAGCTCTATGATGATTTCAATAATAAGGATTAGTTGGTTAAGGATCCTCTAGTCTTAGGGAAATTACTCATGGAGTGATATGATCACCTTCAGCTAGTAATTTTACCAAGGGCATGATAAAAGTGGAGCCACTGAGGATTGCATGATTTGTGGTCGATAAGTTAATAAAACTCTTCTATGATTAAAATATCATTAAAATTAAAATATTACATAGACTATATAACTTATGATGAATTCATAAAAAAATACTCAACTTTCCATGACATGAATGTTATTCTACAAAAACAATATCCTGATAACAGTACCCACATCTAAAAATAATTCCTTGAACAACACTATAATAATGCTCTTTCAATGAAATAACGTGATAACAATGGAAGCACCCTTAAAAGACCAAGTCTTATATCTGTGCTAGAAAAGAGGTGATAATGTGTCCCTTTTTCAGTGCATGAAAAAAGTGATGATAAAGGCCAAAATTATATGTTATTCTTTAAACATTGATAATGGTTACCCTTTATTGACACTTTTATTTAGCACGAATAATGGGATCCTTAATCATTAATAAAAATAAAATGATTAAGGAGATTTTTATCAGTTCTAATTTAGTGAAGATAAATTATCCCTTTATCTATGATTTTTTAGTGCGGATGAAGGTAAAATTTATCAGTGTTATTAAAAGTGTAGATAAAGAGACCCTTTTGTGTAGTGTGTTATTAAAATTACAGTACAATACTATAGTAAAAATAGGGGGAAATATTGGATAAAATACAGAATTTAATTGATATAAAATTTAATACTAAAAATACAAAATTAATATTATATATTATAAATATTTAAAATTTGGTTTGTATGATTACATGAGTAGGTACAATTTATCAAATAAATTTAACAACAACAATATTACATAGGTTTTTTCCTCCAATCCTCAGTCATGATAATAGTTGTCGCTGAAAATAGTCCATCAAAAGAAAAATAATGTCCATGTATAAGAATAATATTATTATGTTAGTAATAATATAATAAAATAAATTAAACATAATGATTCCATTTTAAACGATAAAATATACATTAAGTCATACTATGAACATTGTGTATTGGATTGATTTGCAGTTGATTCTTAATAATCACACCACTTCATGGTGTTCTCAAATTCATATTTTCATGAATTTTCTCACATTCATGGGTATAAAAACTCACTATGGGTGTGAGCCAATTCATGAAACCTTACTTTTTTTAAACAACCCTTCAACTGTCGCCCAATTTCTTATTTGTCTTCCAGTATTACCTCTATGAAAATTCAAAAAATATGTATAAGATAAAAATAATAAGGAAATTAATGTTGTTATAGCAGATAAAATAATGAGAAAACAATGTCATCTTGGCATGTTTAGTTTTTCTGATGTAAAGACCATTTTAAACTAAAATGACACTTATTTATTGAAAACATGCACTTCGAGTCACATTTACAAAATAGTGTGTCATAATTATGTGTATTCAATTTCTACATGTCATAAATGAATTATGGATCATTGTAATATTGTTTTAAAATAATCCATGATTGTTTTCTTAGTTATGTTTAGTGATATGTGTTTTAAACTAAAATGACACCTTTATATAGATAATAATTTTTTTTATTCATATTGGTGATATAGTGTTCAAATTTATGTGTCGTTGATTATTACATGTCCAGAATGAGTTATGGATTCTTTTCTTAATGCTTGAAAATAATCCAATCTTGTTTTCGTGGTTTTGGATATTTGATGGGTGTTCTAAACTAATAAGATATTTTTGTAGTGAAAACACACACTTTTAGTAATTTTGACCACATCGTGTATTGGATTTATGTGATGTTAATTACTACAAATCAAATATTAATTAAAGATCATTTTCTATTGTTTGAAAAAAAATCCAAGATCATTTTACTAGTTATGATGATGTGATATGCCTTTAAACTAAATGTGACTTTTATATTGAAAACATTCACTATGAGTCATATCATCCAAATTGGGTGTTAGAGTGATATGTAATTGATTCAGACACATAAAAAAATAAATTATTTTCCTAAAATATGAATACAATTTGAGGTCATTTTCTAGTTTTCTCTATTATGTGTTTTTTAAACTAAAATAACACGTTTATATTGTAAATACTAACTTTGAGTCACACAGTCCACATTCATTATCATAATGACATGTTTTCGATTCCTACACGTGAAAATGACATATACATATTTTTACCACAGTTTGAGACAAATAAAATCACTTCTTCGTGGTTTTGGATGTGGGATGCGTTTTAAACTAAAATGTCATTTTTATATAGAAAACATGTACTTTGAGTCATAATGTTCACATCGTGTGTCAAATTGGTGAGTGTTCAATCCCTATATCTGAAAACATACTAATGAATAGTATTTTAAAATTTTGATAACATTCATAGTTAGTTTATTCATTTTTTGAGATGTAATACATGTTTTAATTTAAAATGAATCATTTATATTAAAAATATTCACTTTGATTAAAAACGATGACATCATGTGTTTGATTAACATGTGATTGATTTTTACACATGAGAAATGAATTATATATCATTTTCCTACTATTTTTAAAAAATAAGCTTCTTTTTCTTAGTTTCGGTGATGTAACATGTGTTATAAACTAAAATGACACTTTTATATTTAAAACAAACACTATGATCCATATCGGTCATATTGTGTGTTAGATTGATGTGAGATCGATTCATATATGGTACGAATGAATTTTAAATTTTTTTCCAATGTTTGAAAAAAAATCTAACATTATTTTATTACATTTTTATGGGTGTATGAAACTAAAATGACACTTTGCTATTTAAAAAACGCACATAGAGACATATCTGCCACATCGGGTGCTGGATTGGAATATGGTCAATTCCTACATATCAAAAATGAAATATGGATCATTTTCCTAACATTGAAAAAATATTCATGTATATTTGATAGGGTTTGTCTACATTATGTGTTTTTTAAACTAAAATTTCACTTTTTTATTGGAAACATGCACTTCCAGTCGCATCAACCGTATTGTGTATTAGACTGATGTGTAGTCAATTCCTAGACCTAGAAAAATTATTATGTATTCTTTTCTCAATATTTTAAATTAATATGATCATATTTTCTTGATTTACATATTTGATGAGGGTTTTAAACTGTTATGGGACTTTTATTTTGAAAACAAGTACTAATAGCCAGAACAACCACATCGGGTGTCTGATTTATGCGTGGTTGATTCCTACAAACCAGAAATGAATTATATATCATGTTAATGGTGTTTTAAATTAAAATGATATAATTTTATTTAATTTTTTATATGTGATATTTTTTTCTAAAAAATGATATTTTTATAATGAAAAAAAATACATCAAGTTGTAATAATCAAATAATGAGTTAGATTGGTGTTTTTTCAATTCCAATATGTGAAAAATGAATTATGGAATGTTTTCCAAACCATTAAAAATTAAAAGAGAATTTTTATTAGTTTTTTCAATGCGACACCTGTTATAAAATAAAATGGAACTTTTATCTTGAAAACACACACATTGAGTCATATCAACCACATTTAGAGTCAAATTAATCTTTGGTCAATTCCATCATGTCAAAAATGACTTATGGATCATTATTCTTGGATATCAAAACAATTATATATTTTTTCAGTCATTTGATCATGTAAATTTTATTTAAATTAATGTGTAAATTTAAAAAAAATTTGCATCAGATAAAAAGTATATTAAAATTAATAAGAAAAGCAGATAAATTAAAAATAAATTAACAAAATAAGTAGTAGGATGTAGCCTATTTATGATGAATATATACATTCTGAGGCCCTGTATTCTATCTAATAATATCTAAAAAAATTGATTTCCTCCATTATACTTATCCTTGAGGAACACATCATAAATAATTTATAAGAATTACTAAACTAATTATTTACATCCAAATTGTATCTATAATTTCATAGACTATACAAGACCACAAACAGAATATGTAATTACCAAAAATTTATTTCATCATGAATTATGATTCAATGTACTTTGTCCACTCATCTCAAAACAAATTTACTACATTGGAAAACATAGATTATTCAAAATACTAATAGTACTATGAAAATATATAGAAAAAAAATGAATAAGTTAGTTTTAAATGAAATTATAATTACATTCGAAATTTAATTTTTCTGGGAAACTATTATTTTGATTTTATATATCATATTCTATAAATATTCATACATAATATCGAAAATCGTTGTTGTTATCTTGATTCACACACTGTGTAAACAATTAAAAATGAGTAAATTGATTTAAAATATGTGCTGATTGTTAAATATTTCAACATATATCACAATATTTTTATATTTTAAGAAATGCGTTGGATAAATATGTTATGTCACTAACCCCATACCATGATTTATCCTATATTTATATCTCTCTCTATAATATTAAAATTCATGCTAAAACACAAAATATAAAATATAATTTGATTATTAACTATAAAATGTTTATTCTAGTTCATTAGAAATTAACAATACACATCATGTGTTGCCGAATTGACTAAAATCCATGCATTTTATAAAAAAATCATTATTTTAGGTATCCAAATAGATTGCAATAAACATATAGTTCCTCTTCAGAAAAAAAATTGTGATGAAAACGAGTAAAATATATCTTATATGATTATATTGAGGTGTTTTACCCTTTCTTTGTTGGAATCAACAAGATTATTTTGTCTAGTATTTTATTCTAAAATTCCATTACTATATCTTATTTTTTATAATGGATTTATACTATCTCCAAAAAAAATCTTCCATAGAGACTATATAGGGAATAGTGTATCTAAAGTGCGTTTCATAGAGTTTTCCCTTTATATAGTATTATTGTAAATTCCTATTGAATATACGAATAGTTATTAACATTATGGAACATAGAAGATCATTTTTGGAAAAAATTATTATGAAAATGTACTTCATGTATGTATTCACAACTGAGACTCCCAAACATAACCACATGAGAATCTCGTTTATACTCTCGATATCAACCACATTTGTAATGAAAAATCCAAATATTCCTTATTGATATTGATTATATGACATGCTAATTTCATTGAAGGTTATTTCAATATGAACCTATACTGTTAATATATGATGCATTGGAACTTATGTTGAGAAGGTACTCATAGAAGGTCCTTCTTTTTTCTTTGTCGATTCATTGGAATTTCTAGATGTAACCTTTCATTTAGAATTCATTTTATCCATCTATAATACCATAACTCATATAATACATCCTTTTATCAACTATAATAGGATTTTATGTTGAATTTTTTTTTATGATCATACACCGTATTCCATTATATTATTATATGGGCATTCTATAAAAGTTACAATCGAATCATTGAGGGTTGAAATATCAAGATCATCAAGTAGAATATGTAATTCAATAATTTGGTCATGGGCTACATAAATCCCTACTCTCAAGTGATCTTTTGAGTGTTATTTTTTGTGTAGAATGTTTCATGGGGTACTATAGACCATATGCATCACAGTATGGTGTTGTGTGGGTTTTGTTAGTTATAAATCACATATAACATCACCCTTATGAATTTTAGTAACACAAAGATAACAAAATGTGTTGTATTAATATTTAGGGGAAATAGAAATAAGAATATTGATTACCTCAGTTATGGTATAAGGATCGGGGGAATGAATATATAGAAAGCTTTGGGGGTTATTAGGCTCTTAATGTGTTGACCTTTTTTTTAATTTTTTTTCTCTTTAATCCTTTCACATATATTGGTCCTCTGATCAAAACTAGAAAATAATATCATGTAACGATTATATTTATGACATCAATCCATTGATCATATAATATGTATCTTCTTGCAGCTTTGTATTCTCAAAATATTTTCAAGGAGACACTCCAAAACATACACCTATAATTCAACTATATTGTTCCAGCAACTTCCGAAAAACTAATAATAGTTTTTCATCGGGTATGGTCACTAACAATTATTGTGTGTAAACTATACACAAAAATTATGAACATATATTGATATTTTTATACAATACTATTATAATTCATTAAAAATTACTATTATATAACACATACACATGTTTCACATAATACTCATGTCTTCTCATCAACTAGTTTACTAACATTATATAATCGGATTACTTTCATACCACATGACACGGGATGGATATGGCTTCAGATTTTGATTCATCAATCATCATATAAACAAAGGAACATATATTATTTCAAATCTCATAAAACAAAAATTATTGATTCAAAATAAATTCAATTTTCTTATCTAATTATATGTACCCAACCCTTTCTTTTTTCTATGGGTACATTGGTTTTGATGTACACTATTTATTTTAAACACACCTTTTATGTTTAATAAATTAATGATTTTGAATCAAATTGGATAAAATAAATATTTTAAAATAATATATTATAGACCAATAAAAACATGAAATGTATTCTAATGTAGATGATGGATAAAATAAATCCATGTTTCCTAATTTATAATGTGAATATATGTATCTTGTGGCTGGAGATTTACATTCCGCTCAGCATCCCTAATAAGAATCTTGGTATTATGTGTTTGTAAGACTCTATGAGCTTTTCTAGAAACCATTATGACATATTTATTATGTAAATCATCAAAAATAAATGAAGACTATAAGGGATAATTAATATAAGAACAATTATTTGTTATATAATTTATCATTAAAATTGAAAATTATATCATAACACTACCTTCACATCAACCAAAAGGGTTTCCTTCATTATAGGATAGAGATGGCACAAATAATCTATATAAATTAGAATATTAATTTTCATCATGATCCAAACATAACTAATGAATATTGAATTTATGTTGTCAAAAGGTTTGTCTTGTTGATTCCATCAAACCTAAAATTTAATATCATCCTTCATACCTTGATAATTTTTGTCAATATAGTGATGATACAACATTATTTTCTTTTCATAAACCTGTTTTTGGTTCCCTATTAACTTCATAGTAACAAAATCAACAGCATGTTATTCCCTAAGATTTATAACATTATCATCTGCATAATTTAGTGTTTGGTTGATTATTAAAACATTAAATTTTGGTTTTGTTAATAAATTAGAGAACATATAATATTATGTTAAAACCATACCATATTAAAATAAAAATTATCCTTCACAATGAATAATATTTATTTTCATTAATGGTTGAAGGGATTTGGTTCCACTATTTAGAATGAAAACCCTATCTTTTTGGTCCCCTCTAATGTACAAGATATTTTCTACATTGGGATCACTGTGAAATGATTATGATATACAAATGAAATGTTCATCCTAGATTCAATTTTTATCATACAAAAGTTTTATTTTATCACCAAAATAATAATTGATAAATTATTGTATGTTTGTGCTGCGGCATGAAATACATGAACTGCCTATGATTCCATTATGAATAAATTCTCCTTATACCCTTCCACACCAAAATTCACCTTCACGAATAACATTTAATAAAATCTCACTACACTAATTTGTCAATAAAATTGTAATTGAAAATCGGAAACATAGATGTGTTATAATCTAATTGTTATATCTATTTAATGATGTCTAAATATGACATATTTTCATATATTGGATTTCAATCCTTGGAACTAGATATGTGCATAACTTCTTTCACAAGCATAACACCACTATTTTTCATCATACTATAGTTGTCATATTATTTTGTATATAATGTATAATCATTAATTAAAAAACTAGTGTGTTATATAACATTTTCATTATGTCTCATGTATAATTATTGAAGATGTTCAGAAATTTAATTTATATTTTCAGATAACTTCTTAAAACTATGATCTCATAAAAATCCTATAAACTATTTTTTGTCTATTTAACATCCATCCTATATCCCTTGATGGATTAAAATATATAATAATTTCTTTCTCGTACTAAATTTATGTATCAACATATTTATTGATATTTAAATTGTAAAGGTGATATGTATACCTCTATATAATGGTAATTGTAACAACATCTCATCCATGAATCCCTTCACCCATAATGTGTACACTATGATGAAACATTGTTATATTTGTGATATCAACATATGATATTTAATTAGTAGAGAATTCAAAATCATATTAAACACTATATCATTCCACAATATATCGTTATGGATGAATTCGATTCAAGATTCACCCTTTCAACATCCTCACATATCATTCAATGGGGTGCATCAATATATAATGGGAAAGAACACATAGATGAACCTCTCTACATAAGTGAACAATTAGGTGGAACATTATATAAATGAATGATGGTTGTATGAACATATCTAATTCATTTAATATGACTTTTACCCCTTATTCATGATTGAAAAAATCACTGTTTCTATAACATTACTCTATATACATTTGAAAAAATACCCAATGTCTATTTAAATTATGTCATTCATATTTACACAAACTGTAACATATATCTTTGAACATCAAATTTTGCATCAAAACATGACCGTTGTGCGATTTTAGTCCCTAAAACATCAAATTAGCTATTTACACGTCATTCGTGATATTTTATGAATAACCTTATGGAACAATTACACCATTAAAGAGAATGAATAATAACAATTTCTCTATAATTCATATAGTGTATGCTAGTGGATGAAGAAAAATTACTCCTTTTACCCTTCACAAGTGCCAACTCCACCATCATACCCATTTAATTCATGTCCATCATAGCATTGATTCCATATTTTTTTATTGAAAAATTTATTAATGTTCTAATAATATTATAAAATACATTTTTTCTACATACATGACATAAAGAAAAAAAATAATATACAAAAAATTATTGTATGTTAATTTAATGAAAATTTATCTCTTTTTCTATCTGATTTCATATGGGTTTTCATAAATCATATCAATATATTTTACTTTAACAAACAGTTGATCCCCCAACAGTGGAGATGTTGTTATACCTTGTTTTTTATTCCCATATAATTATATTATCTAGAATTGTAATTTATATTATTAAGGTAAACATTAATGATGTCTTAAAAACATAGTCTTTGAGGAATGATTCAACTGAACTAAGTGCGTCCATTATTAAACAATGAGACACTGCAAAATTCAATTAATTATATTGGCTATAAAATTTCCATTAGAAGAAAAATAATTTATCATAAAGTAGAATATGTCGATCAGTGTGAATAATTTACTTATATTGGAAAAATACATTATAAATATTTTATCCCTCATCAATTTCTGATATTTGATAAATTGTACCAAATAAACCACAATATCATGACAAGGTTGTTTTGATCCATATATAAGAAGAGAAAACATAATGTATTTGAGCCTCATGTATAACCATGGAAAAAAGTTATACTTTACCACCATATCTATACATGTACTATGAGTACGACTCTATACTGAAAAATTATTTATTCAATATATATAAAATGGATGATGATAGTTTCTAGGATTATTTCAAAATTCATGCTAGTCATAGTAAATTTTCTTCCACAAATGAGAGTATGGAAAATGACAATGTTTTCTATGTTAATTCATTTATATACATATAATTTTAATTGTATCCTGGATTCCTAACCATTATAAATTATTCTAAACCAGATAATGATATGAATGTACCATAAAAATTTCAAAGGACTTTATTAATCTCCATTGCATCAATTCATGCCACACTTGATTAATTTTACGAGTGATTTCAAATCCTTGAAAAATAATAGGAAATTAGTTGGGTAAGAATATATTTTTTTTGAGACATTTACCATTGAACGTAGAATTAATTTAACATCACATTTTTGACATGGAAGTTCACTTTCTTATTTTATCTTATCATTCAAGAGAAGATGTATTTATGTACAGTTGGTGTCACTTAATCAGCTTCCACTTTTCAAATTATATAACCTCAATATAGATGACAATGTTGTTTAATTAGAATAAACATTATACACTGATCTATTATAAATACTTTTTAACTTCTTAATCAACTCTGGACTATCATGAAGGGCATCTTAAATTTGAATTTTCATTTGTTCTATATGATCTACATCATCATTTAAACTGGTATTGATATCAAATGATATATAAACATTAATATCAAAAAAATAAGTGTGAAAATTTAATTTTTTCCTATTTTTATTCTAACATTTATATCTTTGATATATTTCATGAAAAATAAAATGTTCATCCAACTCTTAATGACTAATTTGGTATTGGTGAGCAACACCGTAAACATGGAAAATGATTTGAGAAGGGTTGTATACATGATCTATTTATGATTTGAAGACATCATTAACTCCATATTCATACTATTTTATATTATGACTATCACTAATCCATATTCAATTCATATTCATCATATTATCTTCATTAAGTATTTAATTTATAAAAAAATTAACACACAAATGATATTCATAATCAAAGGAGAATGTTATAGGCAATTATAATAAGGTGGACACATCATTTGAGTATTTCCTATAATATTAGAATGATTTTATCTAAATGGGTAATTGAATTTATGATATTAATTACTCCACCGTGGTAGGTGTTATGCTCTAAATTTTTCCAAAATGGTCACTGGTACGCAGTATGGGATGGCTACTACTCAGAATAGTTCAAGAATCATAGTTTCATTTCAAGAAGATATGGGGGATGAATCTTAGGTAACAAAATGAAATAATTACTATTGGGAAGATTATTCGAATGAGGATGGAAATTTTCTTGTTAAATCTAAATGTTATTGACCTGGGGAGTTAGTGAATCACCAATTTTTTTTTCTTATTTTGCTGCCTAGAGAAGAAAAAAGTAAAAGCAGTTGTATGATCCCCACAAAGGGTTCCTTGATTTTTATGTACATGAGAAGTCTCACATATATGGTCTTACATGAAATAATACTGAGACAATAGTTATAGTTCCAACATTCAATGAAATACTGCAATTAATCAATGAAAAGGAAAATGGATTTTTCTAAGAATGAAATTTCATAAGGGCATAGAATCCTCTAACTCCAAGGATGTAGGAGTGGGGTCCTGATAAATATACTATGGGTTGGATGGAGTTAATGAAATCTATTTAAATGGTGTTATTATCAATATAAATTATCTAGGAGGTGATATTTTATATATTTAAGAGGACTAAGAATGGTTATAATATTATATAATTTAAATAGATTATGATTATATAGAAATGATTCGGAATGCATTTAAAATCTTATGATTTTGGAATTGATAGATAAATATGTTTACAATTAAGAGAACCTATATTTCACTACCATTACAATATAAAATAATGTTTTACAATAATTATTTAATTTTGGTACACAAAAATAATCATGAAAACATTCTTAAAAGATCACCGTGATTCAATTCAATAAAAAATTAATTAATAATATATTAATAGGATCTATAAGGTTTTTTTCTATTTGAGTGATGACCATATTAAGATAACATATAATAATTTTTTTTTGTCTATAAATCATTTTTTATTTATGATACCATTGAAAACATGTCACTCTCACCTTTCTAGAGAGTCATACAACTCACACATTATTCATTGAAATATATTAATATTTTTCTCAATTCGTAAAAAATATTAAAAAAATATTAATTTATTTTTTATATTTGTTTGGTGTTTGATAAATTTTTTACTTTTATTAGTAATGTGGTAAATCATTCCAAAAATGTCATGAAGTACTATTTATCTAATGGTGATGAAACCATTTTGAGTGATTTCATTAAAGATATTAATTAAATTTAAATTGTGTTTATCGTTGATAATTTGTGAAATGAATTTTTTTTCCAAATTTCACACCCAAAAGATGTACCAATCTAAACAAAAAGAAGAAAAAATACTAATAAATATAGAAAATAAATACATTTTTCTAGATTTCACAAACATATGTGATCTTGAGATCTTGTAATGAATAATGAATTTGAATCTGTGAAGAATGTGAGAAATCAAGGATAAACCAAAGTTGAGATAATAAAAACATAGATGAACAATGGAAAATTGTATGAATTAGAGGATAAAAAATATATAAAAGAGAATAGTAGAAATAATAACATACCTTATAATTTGGGAGGGTTGATTCACCTATGAAAATTTTGAGGGGGAGCGGTGGAAGAGTTGATATTTTGTAACAACTTGAATGGTGAAAGAGAGATCAGTTTAGTTAGGGTTTTATTTAATATATGGGAAGAGTTTTATTAGTGCTTCTAAAATTGTGTTTATTAATAGGGGTGTTATGACCACTGAAAAAGGAGCTGATAAAAAAACTCGTTATCAGCACTTATATAAAAGCGCTGATGAAGGTGGGATTAATCTGTTCTTTCTTAATGCTGATAAAGGGTTGACCACATATGTTCACGTCCAACATCATATTTGGAGATGTGCTCCACACTTCATTGAATGGTATCCTCCAACACTATAACGACAATGATGTCTTAATGATGTCAGGTGATTCTTACCCCAGTCGGTGCCGCCTTGAGCCAATGAAACCTTCCCCATGTTGGTGTGTGGTCCTGATCACCACACACATGTTTGATTCCTTAGTTTTCCTGCTAATCTTTTCTTAACATGTATTGGGCTCTCCCTGCTATTTTCCATGGCCAAAAGGCCAAATTTGGGTCTACAATGCTGCCGTATGCCCAGTGGGATGAAGGCTTTCCCATATAAAAAATTTCTACATAAAAATAATCAATTCATAAAAATTCTCATATTATTCACATTTTCATTTTAAATATATTTAATTAATAAATTTTTTTAATATATATATATGTATATTAAATTTATTAATTTTTATTAATAAATATTTCATTAATAAATTTTCTAAATATAAATGTATATAACTAAATATATATTTAATGAATTGTAAATTTGAATATGAAAACGTAATTATAAATTAATATAAATATACATAATTATACAAAATAATTAATTATATTATTAAAAATATATTATATTAATGATGAATACATATTTATAAATATAATTACATATATATTTATAATTAATAATTTAAATGAATATATTTTTAAATATATTTCTAAATATATGTATTTAATTATAAATATATTTATATAATTTCATATACATAATTAATTTTAAATATATATATTTAATTAATATTTATAAATATAAATAAAAATATAGTAGAAATATTCATCATTTAGTTATATTTTTTATAAATTTTTTTAAAACATATAAATATATATTTATAATGCTATAAATTCCATTATAAAAAAATGATATTTATTTATAATTTTAAATATAAAATTTATAAATATAGTAAATATACATTTATAATTATATTAATTTATAAATATTTATTTACCAATACACTATTAACATTATTAAATAATATTTAATTATAAATACATGAATGTTAAAAAAGAGTTAAATTGACTAATTAAAAATGAATTAAATTTGAATTTATTGAAAAATGTATACGTGTTGTTAAATAAACAAATTATTAAATAACTAAATTATGGGTATACATTGAAATGAAGATGAATACATATTAAAAATTCTAAATCATTGGAAATTATTATATATATATATATAAATTAATATCAAAAAGTGATTAAATTCTAATAAAATAAAAAATAAAAATATAAAAAATTAATAAATAATACTAACAAAAATAATATTAAAAATGAATAATTAAAAATTAACAATCCAAAAACATAAATATATTATGTTACTAAAAAATTATAAAATGAATATAATAATTTGAATAAATTACATAAATATTAGGTGTGCTTGTTTCTATATATGAATCTTTTAATTACATAATTTTTTGTGTGTGTTAAATTAATCTTTGTCAATATATAGAAATAAAATATTGATATACGTTATTTTAATCACTGATATAATATAACATTTAACTTATATTTATGAAATAAATAATAATTAGAAATAATAAATATTAAAAATGAATAATAGGTATTTATTATATATAAAATTTAGAAAAATTACAAATAAATATTTATATATTTTAAAATAAAAATGAATATGTATTATTTATTTAAATTACTAACATATAAAAAAATTAAATGTTAACGAAAAAACAAGAATAAATAAATTTTAGAAAATGGATGAAATTATAAAAACATATAATAATATAAAATTGAAAATAAAAGATTTTAAAACAAATTAAATACATTAATGAATAATTATGTATAAAAAATATCCAAAAATGAATAAATTAGAAGAATATTAAAAGAATAAATATTTAAAATCAATTAATTTTAAAAAAAATTAAGAAGACACATAACATTATAAATGAATAAATTGAAATGAATGAATTCATGTTATAAATGAGTGAAATTTAATTATATTTGTATAACTAGATAATTTTTATACTGATTATAATTAATAAAAAAGTATAATTTTATTAAATACATAATGTACTTATTAAATAATTTATATACTATTTATAAAAAATATTTATACTAAATTTATTATTTTATTAATAATTTTTTGTCTTTTTTAATAATAATTATTATATTAATTATTTAGTTTTCTATATACATATAATTAATATAATATTTATCACTATATATATATATATTAAATTTTAAAAAAATCAATTTTTAAGAATTGTGGGGCTGACCCGATCCAACCGATGAACACACATGCATATTTGATTATGTAAAAATGAATTTATTTTAATTATGTTAATTACAACTATATTAAAATCATTAAAAGTTAAAAAAATTTATTATAATCCGTATTAATGAAATGTTTATTATTAAAAATGAATATATTAAATATATGTATATATATATATATATGCAAAATAATAAATAATAAAAAAATAAATTTATTATTTTATAATATATTTATTAAAGTAATCATTTTTATTAATTATAAATAGTTTATTAATTTTTTAATTATACAAATAATTAATATAAACTTATTACTATATATATATAATAAATCTTATTTTTAAAAGTACATTAATTATGTGATTATATATATTTATATAAGTTATTAAATTTAATATATAAATATATTGTTAAAATCAATGTTTTTATTGGTACTATTACAGTACTATACAGGTGGTAACGCAGATAATGACACAAGTAAGGGATGATGCAAGCTTGATGTAGGTAGGTAGGTAGAGACATAGGAATGCCGTATGCTTGATGACATAGGAAAAATGCTGAAAGTATGACGCTACAGTGATATTTTAGTCCAAGTTATGGGTTTCATGCCTACTAGGTCTACAAGCCATGTACTAGATATATAATAATTGATGGGTGGGCCATCCCTGTGGGGGCAATGGCCTGTCTTTCCACCCGCTGTGTGTGACATGAGTTTTTTAATGTAATGGTATCCCCATAGACGTAATATATATATATATATATGTATGTATATAAATAAAAATTCAATATACTGAATATTGTGTAACCTTCAATTGATATAATTTCTCTACTAGGTAATGGCTCGGGTTTTTCATGAATAAATGTTTTAGATATTATTTGGAAAATTATGTTATCGGGTGCTTAGATGGCGCTTGATTGTGAGGCCCGATGTGTCCAAAAAATATCATTCAATAATGTTTAGTTTTTAATTCAAAATGCTCAAGTGGGTAAAATAGAACTTTAATATCATTCAAACGGTGCCCAGATAAACAATTTTAGGGCACCATTACCTCTGGAACAATAACTCTACCCTAAGCGGGCCAAACATTGTCCAGTGTCGAATGATGGTGAATGTTATTTTTTGGACATAATCATCATAAAAATAAATAATAATAAAATTTTATTTATTCCAGATGAGTTTTTTTTTATATGTATTTTCTAACAATTCCCATGGTTATTGCAATAACCCTTGGATTCCTCTAAGGCATTGAAAAGGAGCCACTTTGACAAATTCAAACGGATTGGTGGATTGAGGTCAGAACATCAATCGAAGAGTGGTGGATCCAACGAATCAAGGATCAAGGATCAATGAAAGACAACAAACAAAATTTTCTACATCAACAATAAAACTCGATCAATGTAAGGTGGGGTTTTTTAATTCTTTATTTTCCTCGTTAATTGATTTGAGTGGAAAATGGAGATCAACACACAAATAAGGAGAGCCGCGGATCAATCATGTATGCAATATGGTTTTGGTTGCATGAATTTGTGGATTTCTATGTTGAGATTATACTTGTTTCGTTATCTTTGTAATGACCCGTAAAATTCATGGAAATTTTTTTCTTAATTTTCTTTGGGATTTTACAAGAACGCAGTTTCTGACGGCACCTGATTCCAAGGCCCAGTGTGGCCGGAATCAATTTCTGAAGTTTAGCTCGGGTACATTCAGTGAACGAACGACCAGGAATTTCTAACTTTTGAACTGGTGCTTGGAATCAAATTCTGAGGGCACCGATGGAACCACAACGCCGGTATTTGCTTATGAACTCCTATTATGGAGTTGCGTTTACTCGAGAGAAGTTGATAAAAATTGTGGAAGTTAAAAATAAAAATTTAACAACAATTTTTATTTTACTCTAAGTGTTTAATCCTTTGGAAGGTAGTTGGGTAACTACCCAACCTCCCTTGGGAGGTTATGAGGGTGGTGGGGCCCACACGAACCCCACCCCTTCATATCTTCTAACCCCCTCAACTCACCATTAATATTGTTCACTTAAGTTAATAACTTATGACATTAATGTAGTGAGTTTAATGTGAGTTTTTGAAATTCAAACACTTGAATTTCAAAAGCCATGTTGAGTTAATAAATTAAGTGTGGCTTAATTTATTTTGGGTTAGTTCCTTTGTTGCTTGAGAGGACTTGGGGGAAAAAGAAGGCAATAAGCTTAGAGATAATATTCTTCATCTTCGATGAAGAATGCGAAGAACGAAGAATTCCCAACGAAGAACGCTGAGCCCTCAGATACCGTTTACCGCGACGCCATACCCGCGACGCACCACCCTTCGTTCTTCTTCCCACGTCAAAGGAAGGGAGACGACGTTCCATCTTAGACAATCTCCGTCAATGTCTTCGAATCCTCTTTCCGCGACGTCTCTTCCCGCGACGGTTTCTCTGCGACGAATTTCTCCGCGACGAAAACCTCGTTCAAGCCGCACTCAAGGTAGGGGGTTTACGTGTTTTCTATATGTGATTCTCTTCCATCTTTTATCCGCGTCTATTTGGATGGCAAGATATCAGTTAACAGGAGGAGGCCGGACCGCACAAACACGGCTGTTCCCCTCCCTTATTATTTTTTCTTGTTGTTGCGGATCAAATGAAATTGACGTGGTGCCGTCGCGCCGCACGGGATCGAGCGGCAAGGATTCTCGACATCGTCACGCCGCACGGGATCGAGTGGCAAGCATGCGCGACATCGTCACGCTGCGCGGGATCGAGCGGCAAGAATGCGCGACGTCGTCACGTCGCGCAATCAAAATTTTCAAATTCTCGTGCGTGGGTATTTGATTGCAAGGTGTTTGTATAATTTATTTTGGATAAATTATACCCTCATCATGATTTAAACCATGTGTTTATTATTTGCCAATTGATAACACCAAACGCGGAGGATGCAGGCCGAACAAACACGGCCCGACAACCCTCCGCAGCTTGTTTATCGATGTGCGGATTAACGGACGACGACGAAGCAGGCCGCTATGGCGTTTGAATCCCTTCGCAGTGAAGGTCGGGTCCCTGGAGGACCGTTGGTGAAGACGGCAGGAGAAATGGACCACCGGAGCGCGTCTGCTGGTCCGCGGAAGGCGGTGGTGGCGGCGGTTCGCCGCCGGCTTCAATTAGCGGCAAGGGGGGGGGGGGGGGGGACCGCGCACCCCGCCCACGGCTTCCGCTCGGCCGGTCAGGCCGGGCCGCGCCGGCCATGCTGGGTCGGGCCCATCCGGGTAATACCCTGGTCGGGTCGACCCGGTTCGGGCCGACCCAGGGGGGGGTCGGGCTGGGTCGGTCCGGGCCCAGACCCCCCCGTTTTCGGACCCTCTTTGGTCTTTTGACCATATCTTGGGCTACAGACCTCCGATTGACGCACCGTCAGTTGCGTAGAGATCCTTGGAATGAGATGGTTGTTTCGATATATCGCACTCAAGGTTTCAGAATACTTTGGGTTCGGCCGGGTTGGTTCGCTCACGAATCCAACCGGTCCCTCGGAATAGAAACACTTATATCTTGATCTCAGGACATCCGATTGACGTGCCGTCAACATTGATGGATTCCTCTAAGTGAGATGGATCTTTTGGATTACTTCTCTCGAGGTTTGTATGCTGTTGGAGTGCGGTAGGGTTGGTTCGCTCACGAAACCAACCGGGCCCCTGGAACGAAAAAGCCAATAACTCACAGACCGGGCATCCGATTGACGCGCCGTCTATCTCGTTGAATTCCTTTTGATGAGACGGAACTTTTGGCATACTTCACGCATGTTTTGGTGGCTCTTGGATAGTGGTCGTGTTGGATTGTACCCGAAATCCAACCGGGCCCTTGGAACGGAAAATCTGTTATCTTTCAGACCAGACGTCTGTTTGACGAACCGTCAGCGACGCTGGTGATCTTGTTGAGAAAAAGTACCTATGAGTATACCCTATGAGAGTTCAGGGTAGAGTTGAGATACGGCTGGGTTGGTTCGCTTACGAAACCAACCGAGCCCTTGGGATAACAATGCTAATAACTCACAGACCGGGCGTCCGATTGACGCGCCGTCTGTTGCGTTGAGACCCCTATGACGAGGCGGTCCTTTGAGATACTTCTTCGTGGGAATTTGAGATACTTGGAGTATCGACCTGTAGCTCATGGAGCGGATCCTTTTAGAGACGAGCGTGCGGAGTACGGAGACCGTGTAACCGACTGAGACCTGACGACTGCTTGACCGACTCGACTTGGAAGGAGTCAACTAGCCCAGTGGACGGAGCACTACTTTGTTTGGGTGCAGACCCATGGAAGATGGAGCACTACCTGTGTGACAGTGCAGACCCGCGGTACTCGTCTGGAGAGTACCTCTATAGGCTACTAGGGGTTGTGCACTACTGTGTTTGGGTGGCATACCCAGTGGGAAGCACTACTGTGTTTGGGTGGATAGCCCGCGGTACTCGACAGGAGGAGTACCTCAGCAGTCTTAGGTTAGTGATCAGTACCTCGGAGTCGTGACAGGACCACTGTACACTCTAGAGACGGGGCTCTTCAGCAGTTACAGTTTCGATAATGAAAATCCTGGTTTGAACTGAGACTTTTGACCTTTGTTTTTACCTCATGATTGAGATGGGTCACTTGATAACTTAGGTATATGTATGGGCATATACCTGGGTAGTGGTTATCCATTGATTTCATGATCTTGGTGTTTTCCTCATGATTGAGATGGGTTACTTGATAACTTAGGTATATTCATGGGCATATACCTAATTAGAGGTTATCTGTGGAGATCTTCTTTGTGGTTATCCTTTTTGGTTTTTAGTGAGACCTTGAGGGACTCGGGGTCCCTACTGAGTATCGTTATACTCACCCCTACACGGGCTATGCCCGCACCTCATTGTGTTGGTTGCATACGACGGGCAGTGCTGACGGAGGCCGAGTGTTCGAGGATTAGACGGTACCTGGAGGTGGACTACACAACGAGTCAGTTTCTGGAGATGGAATACACGACGAGTCAGTATCCATAGGTGGACTTCACGACGAGATGACACACAGAGGAGGTTGACGGGCGAGAGCGTTGTGGAGGCTATCTGTACCTACCCTTAAGGTAGGATCCGTGGTGGACGATCTAGGAGCTGCGCCATCTATACCTACCCTTCAGGTAGGATCTGAGGAGGACGACCCAGGAGCCGCTTCCGTTCTTCCAGATGTTGTCTTTTTCTATTGTACTTTGTTCAGTTGTAGTTGTACTTTCATTTGGGTTTGTATTCTGGACCATTTACCTTTCAACACTTCTCTTTGTACTTACTGTTTTACTTCCACCTGTACTCTATGGTGTTTTGTTTACTTTTATAAAGGTAATGCCTTCCCAGTTATCTGGATATACGCCTTTGGTGCTAGTCGCTAGCCCCTGGCCTATAGAAGGCGGGCTTGGGGTAGTCACAGCACGGGCCCTGAGGACGGGTCGTGACAAATTGGTATCAAAGGAGTCGGTTCTACCGTAGAACTTATAACTCTGATATTTTCTTTCTGTGAAGCAATAGTGTTAAGGGTACTGAGTGTGGTCATTAGTTCAGGGAGTCCAGTGTTAGTGCGGGCGGCCGACATATCCATAATCCAAGACCCTGAAAACTGATTACCGACTTTGTGCACGAAAACACTGATTGCGTGTGTGTTTTCAAAGGTTTTCCCTTTAAATATCAGCTCAATCCAGGTCAGATCACTAGGTATAATCATTTGAACATGTCACGTTGTTTCTTTCAGGATGCCTTTTCTCGGATGACCAGCTAGAGCCCAGAGGTATGTGCGTACTGACAGCCTGCCGAGCAATGAGGCCTCGGTACAGGGCCCTCTTGCAGTTGAGGCACCAGCGGAGGCACCAGCGGTACTACCATATGTTGGTCCACCGATTCCACCAGCCCTAGCAGTAGGCGATGCACGCCACTTGAGCGCGCTGCACGAGTTCCAGCGCCAGAGGGCACCCAGGTTCTGGGGAGAGACGGACCCACAGGAGGTTGAGGATTGGCTGGAGGCTGTGGTGAGAGTCTTCAGGCTAGTGGGGATGCCGGAAAACTTCATGGTGATCTTTGATACCATCCTTCTTCAGGAAGTAGCAGGAAGGTGGTGGAGCCACTTGTTCCAGTTTTGCGACGAGATGACCTTCACATGGGAAGACTTCGAGACCTTCTTTAGGGTGGATTTTGTGCCAGTAGCTCTACACCCCGAGCGTGTTCAGGAGCTGCTGCCTTTGCCGCTTGTTTTTCGATCAGTAGCCGAGTCATCTGTGGGAAGTAGACAGATGATGCAGAGGTCCAAGAGGGCCAGAGCCAGCCGTACGAGGAGAAGGAAGTGTTATGAATGTGGCGGAAAGGGTCACCTGGCACGTGAATGTCCGACTCCTCGTATAGTTGATCCGCAGGCTTTGGAGGATCCACCGAGGCAGATGCAACAGTGGGTGCTTGAGCAACAGCCGAGCAGTGGACAAGGCAGTAGAGCTCCGGGACCAGGTGGAAAGGAGAGGAACTAGTGGATACGTCCCTTGTACTTCTAGTTCCATGTTGCTATTGTATTCGTGTCTTTGTACTATGAGCTACAATAATAAAAAGACACTTATCTTTATGATGTTTGCTTTCCTGTCCTTTTGTTTGGTTGATACAGAGTGGTCCCAGTTAAAACTGTTGACTTGACCCTCACTTTCTAGATTTCTACTGGAGAAAACCCAATGACCTCACACTGTTTCCGACAGTGTGACTCGACCCTTGGAGGCAAGAGTTATAGGACCCCGGGACACCCTGATAGGGGAGGGGTGAATCAGGGTGGAAATTTTTTCTTCTTTTAGTTGTGGATCTTGTTCCCACATTGGTAGGAACAACTTGAACCTGTATGATGGATATGATCAGCAATTAAACATTCACATGCATAGAGATAACACAACTATTTTTACTTGGTTCACCACTAAGGGCTACGTCCAAGGAGCATACGCCGACAGGTTGTCGGTCGTACCTAAATCCACTATGCTTCACTAGCTGTAGATTACAAAGGTTCGGGTACAGACACTATGTCCCAGGCCCACTGCCTTTACAATTGTTCAGGGATAGCACACTGCGTCCCTTGGGTCACTCCCATTGACTCCCCCTAGCTCACCGTCGTTGGTGAAGTCCCACTCAGTTTATAGACGTGAAGGTCTCTTCAATAAATGTGCATTGATGTTCTTTGTCTCCTGTTCAGCATGAGACTTTGCTTTCATCAGGGTTCAGAGTTGATGCTCTTTATAGTTAAATCTTTCTTCTTTAGTGCAATGACTGAATGCACTAGATCCCTTTGTCTTCGTTTGCCTGAATCACAATCACTTATGTGATTTCTCAATAAATGATGTTCAGCTTACTCGGCATTCGTCAGAATCAATTCATCATGTATGCATGAGATCATGCATGTATCATTTAGATTTCTTCTTCAATCTCGCTTTGCACCGAAAGTATCAGGCAATCTTTATCTCTTGTGCAGCTCCAAAAAGGCGGGCGCGCTTCAACAATATTTGGCTCTCCTTTTCAAGCCCGACGTGCAAGTCTCCATCTGGCACGCAAGTCTTAGGCGCGCAAGTATAACCTGGTGCGCAAGTGTCTCCAAAGCACCTGCGCGACTCTACCTTCTTGAACTTCAAACCTGCGCGACTCACTTCCTTCCTTGCCCAAATCACCTGGGGCGCGCAACCATCAATCGGCACGCAATCACCACTTGCGCGGCTCAACCACCTGCGCGACGAGAGCTCGAACAATCTCTAAGTCTTGAGCTCCGTGATAAATGAGGAGGGGTGGTCCAGTATTTATAGGCAAACTGGACCCCCTGCGCGGCGGCGCGCACGTCATCCATCGGCGTGCAAGTCTCGGCCCCTGCTAGGCACTCACGCGATCAACATCCAAACTTATGCGAACTTCTTGTCTTTGCCAAATTTGGATCTTCTGATCTCGAAAAACTATAGGCGCGCAAGTTATAATGCATTCAAGGCGTCGGTGCGCAAGTCTCTTCCCGGCACATAATTCACCTGCGCGACTTCACCAAAACTTGCGCGACCCCTATCCCTTTTCCATATTTTGATGCTATATATTCAAAAACATATGGCGTGAAAGTTTCCTATCCTCCAAGAGTATGGCGCGCAAGTCCCTTTTCCAAAATCACTCTTCTTCATTTGTTGATTTTGAGGCCCTGAAATTTGGCAAACACTGGAAAACGACACCACCTTGTATCTGCTCTTTTTGTACCGCCTCCAGATCATCCATTCCTCTGTCGATGTTCTTGAATCAAACATAGATCGTTGACCACAACTCTTGAACTCGACATGTCACCATGAAATCTCCTTTTTCAACAAATTTGTGTGTCATTTGTTTGCTTTTTCGACAAGCACGATTACCTCAACAGCACTTCTTCTTGGTGATCTGTATCCTTCAACAACTCTTTTGATTTTATCACATACTCCACTATTGTGATATGTATTCTTTGAAGGAACAACTTTAGTACCATCATCTTCTATGACAATGTGATGTGCATGGCCATTTCATAAGTCAACTCATTGGAACATTGCCTCCTTCATCAACCGTCATGATCAACTTCATGCAAACCATGTGATTCAATCCGTCAAGATATCTCTAGCATGGTTCTCACACAATCATGAGTAATTGCATGGTCTTCATCAAAACCCATTTTTCTCATGAAATAATGAGGAATTTCATGGTCTTCATCCAAAAACACCATCCTGCTTTAATCATCCTTGGATGGATTACTCCTCACATTCTTCATTGTTGTAAACAATGTATCACCTTTGACACATGTTCTTTGAACTCACGATCAGCACAACAATCGTCTGAATCACTACTCCTCTACTTCATCGGAGTACTTCATGATCTCCTTCATTATGAGCTTCCATTCCTCTATTTTATTGGAGTACTTCTTGATCTATTTCATTTTGATATTCCATTGACAACTATTGACAACAAATACAAACCTATACACAAAGTGGTTCCAACAATCTCCCCCTTTGTATTTTGTTGTCAATACCTTATACGTCTTCTGAAATGAATTTGTCAATGTCAAAATGAGAATCTTCTATTCCTCAACTTTTCTTTTCAAACGTTCATTTCACTTTCTATTCCCCTTATTGACAAGAAATACAAAGCACATGGTAGGGAGGGTATCAATCCACACTTAAGCAATGTTTCATTAATCATTTCACTCTAAGTCTACTTGAGAAATGCTCGATGTAGAAAACAAGAGGATTTGATTAAGTCAACAAGGCTATCCATTATCCACAGATCATGATACAAACATGAGATGATAACTCATGTATCTTGTCTTCAAGGGTTTACCACTTTAATTCCAAGTAGAAGAAGATCAACTATGATAGGGAATAATCGACCTGAAACTCCTGCACTCACATCAGCAAATAGATCAAAAAAATTCAAGTGCAATCGGCAGGATAAGTGACCTTGGGGCACTTCCATTCTCTTTATGTCACTGATCAATTCAGTTACTCCCCCTTTGTAAAATAATCTTTGATCTGAGTAACCAAGGGATAGTGATTGAGAAATGACATACCTTCTCCATTGACGTGTTCTTCATGAAATTCACAGAGTAACTGCTTTTGAGTCCAGCTGGAGTTGATATTGATTGAAACAGTGATTATGGAATCTTCTTCATTCTTCTCCCCCTTAAGGGAAACACTCCTCATCATCTTCATCAAGATTGATCCTTCATCATCATAATCTTTGAATATCAATTGAAGAATCTACTATGGATGGAAACTTCTTCAACTTGGCTATCAAGAGTTGACAGCATTCACTACTTCTCAGGTTCTCCCCCTGAGAGCATGCTTCACTTTCAATTCCCTTCATTATTAGCACAAATACAATACACAATTGATTACGGGAATAAGGTGGTGCCTTCTTGCTTCATCAGGAAGACTTGCTTGGTTGAGGTTCTTTTCTCAACCAAGTTCCTCTGTTCACTCCAGTCTTCATGCCTGCACATTTGAACATATGTTCTGATATCTGTCGGTGTGGCATGGCTCTGTTCACATTCTCTTCTGCTTTGTGTGGAGAATTGTTCTGCTTAGCAACCATCATGAATGATACATTCTTACTCCTCTTAAGGACTGCTTCTTGCTCTGGTATTGAGGTTAGGAAACCTTTTTCAATGTGACCAGATTTCATGCATCTCTCACACAGAACTTCTTTGACACGTGTGTTTCTCTTTGTTTGCAAAATCTCCTGCACTGTGTCTTCATCATGTGAAAGTTTTTCTTTTCCTTTGTAACCAGCATTGGCCTTCTCATCTTCAAGTTTCCTTATTCTTTTCAAATCTTCTGGCCAGATGACCAATATATCATTTGGAACTTTTGCAGCTGGTTTAGGTCTTCCACATGGGTTCATCCGAGATTCATCCCACTTAGTGTTTCTTTTGGATGAATGACCCTTCAATTTCATGGATCTAAAATCCCGAGTCTTCTCAGCTTCCCTACTTGAGATCTTCTTGGGGAAATGTGTGTTCACAACATTCTTCTGATTTCTCCCCAAGGTAGCAGCTTCATTCTTTGACGGCATCAGAGGTGTTCTTTTCTTTTCAACAGTGAAAGCATGTTGATATGGACATGTTCCTGCATTGTGACCGCTGCCGTTGCATACATCACAGATGTTATCAAGAATTCCAAATCTGTTTGCAGTAAACCGATGCTTCTGGACCTGCTGATGTTGCTTCTTTTTCTCTGGCTTCCTTCTCTTTGATATAGGTATTCTCTGTGCTTTTCCATGTAAGGGATTATAAAGACAATCCAGTGCACAGTGCCCAAATCTGTTGCAGCACCAACATTGACCCACAAATCTTTTCTTCTTTGTGTCTTCTGTATTAAGTTGTTGGGCCATCTGCTTAATATTTTGTGCTCTATTTGAGTAACCCACTTCCTCCTTTTTATTCCCATCCACCCTAGCCATGGTGGTAGGTTTCTTCTTCTCACCTTTCCTCATACATACTTGTTTAGAACTTTTCTTTCCACCTGCACTGATTGTAGGAGTGTATTTAGAAATATGAGTACAAGATGGTTTGGATGGTACCTTAACTTTCTCCGTTGCTTGTGATAGATCAAAGAGTGAAGTCATGATCTTCTTATCACATGTTGGAGGCCTTTTGACAATACAATCCTCCAGTGAGCATTGAGTACCAGCAGCAACTGATTCTTGATGTGGATAATCAAGAGTTGTCATAATCTTCTTATCACATGTTGGAGACATTTCGGATTTAGACTCCTCCAACGAACATTGAGTGAAAGTATCACTCATTTCATTCTTTTGTGAAGTCTCAATATGTGTGTTCTCAATCTTGGTCAACTGAGCTTCCAATTTTTGACCCACAATATTGAGGATGATCTTCTGATCTTCAATCATGGTCATCTTCTCTTCACAAGTCTTCTTCAACCTTTCAACCTCATCTTCATGCATCTTAACTTTGTTTTGTAACTAAGAGTCAAGTTCCCTGAATTTAATGGAAGTTTCTTCCAAACAAAAATTCTTGACTTCATTGCTCTTCTTCAGCTCAGCTTCAAGTGCATGGATCCTTTCTTTTAAAGTCTTATTGACTTCCTCTTCTTCTTTAAAGACTTTTCCCCGTTTGATGAGCTTCATACTTTCCATTACTTTTATTTCCAACCCCTTTTACATATTTTCATCTTCCCTTTCTAATCGATTGATCTCAACAGGCATAGATTAGAATAGGCTACAAATAATAGCAACCCTTTCTTCTGGAATATCATGAAGATATGTTCTGAGTTTTTCCTGAAAGATTGAATTAGGGGTATCATCCTTTCCTCTGGATGAGTTCTGAGCCACCTGCTTGATACTTTCCAAGCCTAATGTTTCTTCATTATTGGAATGGCATGGAGAACAAGACACTGCATCTTCTTTGGATGTGGGGGACTTCTTCATCATCTTCTTCTCTTTCTTTTTCCTATTTGTCAGAGTCTTGGTGGATATATATTTCTGCTCAGAAATGACTGAGTCATTATCAAGACTTCTCTCTATTGTTGACTCTAGGAAAGAAACTCAAATCCTCTTCTCAATAGAATTATTGGAGAATATCCAATATACGTCAACCTTTCCCTCTGATACCACTTGTAGGACCCCGGGAAACCCTGAGAGGGGAGGGGTGAATCAGGGTGGCAACTTTTTCTTCTTTTAGTTGTGGATCTTGTTTCCACGTTGGTAGGAACAACTTAAACCTGTATGATGGATATGATCAGCAATTAAACATTCAGATTCAGAGAGATGACACAGCTATTTTTACTTGGTTCACCACTAAGGGCTACGTCCAAGGAGCATACACCGACAGGTTGTTGGTCATACCTAAATCCACTATGCTTCACTAGCTGTAGATTACAAAGGTTCGGGTACAGACACTCTGTCCTAGGCTCACTGCCTTTACAATTGTTCAGGGATAGCTCACTGCGTCCCTCGGGTCACTCCCGTTGACTCCCCCTGGCTCACTGTCGTTGGTGAAGTCCCACTCAGTTTATAGACGCGAAGGTCTCTTCAATAAATGTGCATTGATGTTATTTGTCTCCTATTCAGCATGAGACTTTTCTTGCATCAGGGTTCAGAGTTGATGCTCTTTATAGTTCAATCTTTCTTCTTTAGTGCAATGAATGAATGCACTAGATCCCCTTGTCTTCGTTTTCCTGAATCACAATCACTTATGTGATTGCTCAATAAATGATGTTCAGCTTACTCGGCATTCATCAGAATCAAGTCACCATGTATGCATGAGATCATGCATGTATCATTTAGATTTCTTCTTCAATCTCGCTTTGCACCTGAAGTATCAGGCAATCTTTAGCTCTTGTGCAGCTCCAGAAAGGCTGGCGTGCTTCAACAATATTTGGCTATCCTTTTCAAGCCCGGCACGCAAGTCTCAATCTGGCGTGTAAGTCTTAGGCGCACAAGTATAACTTGGCGCGCAAGTTTCTCCAAAGCACCTGTGCGACTCTGCCTTCTTGAACTTCAAACCTGCGCGACTCACTTCCTTCCTTGCCCAAATCACCTGGGGCGTGCAACCATCAATCAGCGCGCAATCACCACTTGCGCAGCTCAACCACCTGCACGATGAGAGCTTGAACAATCTCTAAGTCTTGAGCTCCGTGAGAAATGAGGAGGGGTGGTCCAGTATTTATAGGCAAACTGGACCCCCTGCGCGGCGGCGCGCAAGTCATCCATCGGCGCGCAAGTCTCGTCCCCTGCTAGGCACTTGCACGATCAACATCCAAAATTGCGCGAACTTCTTGCCTTTGCAAAATTTGGATCTTCTGATCTCGAAAAACTATAGGCGCGCAAGTTATAATGCATTCAAGGCGTCGGCGTGCAAGTCTCTTCCCGTCACATAATTCACCTGCGCGACTTCACCAAAACTTGCGCGACCCCTATCCCTTTGCCATATTTTGATGCTCTGATCTTCAAAAACATATGGCGCGCAAGTTTACTATCCTCCAAGAGTATGGCACACAAGTCCCTTTGCCAAAATCACTCTTCTTCATTTGTTGATTTTGAGGCCCTGAAATTTGGCAAACACTGGAAAATGGCGCCACCTTGTATCTGCTCTTTTTGTACCGCCTCCAGATCATCCATTCCTCTGTCGATGTTCTAGAATCAAACATAGATCGTTTACCACAACTTGTGAACTCAACATGTCACCATGGAATCACCTTTGTCAACAAATTTGTATGTCGTTTGTTTGCATTGTTGACAAGAACGATAACCTCAATAGAACTTCTTCTTGGTGATCTGTATCCTTCAACAACTCTTTTACTTTTATCACAAACTCCACTATTGTGATATGTATTCTTTGAAGGAACAACTTTAGTACCATCATCTTCTATGACAATGTGATGTGCATGCCCATTTCATAAGTCAACTCATTGGCACATTGCCTCCTTCATCAACCGTCATGATCAACTTCATGCAAACCATGTGATTCAATCCGTCAAGAAGTCTCTAGCATGGTTCTCACGCAATCATGAGTAATTGCATGGTCTTCATCAAAACCCATTGTTCTCATTTAATAATGAGGAATTTCATGGTCTTCATCCAAAAACTCCATCCTGCTTTAATCATCCTTGGATGGATTACTCCTCACATTCTTCATTGTTGTAAAAAATGTATCACCTTTGACACATGTTCTTTGAACTCGCGATCAGCACAACAATCGTCTGAATCACTACTACTCTACTTCATCGGAGTACTTCATGATCTCCTTCATTGTGAGCTTCCATTCCTCCATTTTATTGGAGTAATTCTTGATCTCTTTCATTTTGATATTCCACTGAAAACTATTGACAACAAATACAAACCTATACACAAAGTGGTTCCAATAATCTCCCCCTTTGTATTTTGTTGTCAATACCTTATACATCTTCTGAAATGAATTTGTCAATGTCAAAATGAGAATCTTCTATTCATCAACTTTTCTTTTCAAAGGTTCATTTCACTTTCTCTTCCCCTTATTGACAAGAAATACAAAGCACATGGTAGGGAGGGTATCAATCCACACTTAAGCAATGTTTCATTAATCATTTCACTCTAACTCTACTTGAGCAATGCTTGATTTAGAAAACAAGAGGATTTGATTAAGTCAACAAGGCTATCCATTATCCACATATCATGATACCAACATGAGATGATAACTCATGTATCTTGTCTTCAAGGGTTTACCACTTTAATTCCAGGTAGAAGAAGATCAACTATGATAGGGAATAATCAACCTGAAACTCCTGCACTAACATCAGGAAATAGATCAAAAACATTCAAGTGCAATCAGTAGGATAAGTGAACTTGGGGCACTTCCATTCTCTTTATGTCACTGATCAATTCAGTTACTCCCCCTTTGTAAAATAATCTTTGATCTGAGTAACCAAGGTATAGTGATTGAGAAATGACATACCTTCTCCATTGACGTGTTCTTCATGAAATTCACAGAGTAACTGCTTTTGAGTCCAGCTGGAGTTGATATTGATTGAAACAGTGATTACGGAAGCTTCTTCATTCTTCTCCCCCTTAAGGGAAACACTCCTCATCATCTTCATCAAGAGTGATCCTTCATCATCATAATCTTTGAATATCAATTGAAGAATCTACTATGGATGGAAACTTCTTCAGCTTGGCTATCAAGAGTTGACAACATTCACTACTTCTCAGGTTCTCCCCCCTGAGAGCATGCTTCACTTTCAATTCCCTGCATTATTAGCACAAATACAATACACAAATGATTACGGGAATAAGGTGGTTCCTTCTTGCTTCATCAAGAAGACTTTCTTGGTTGAGGTTCTTTTCTCAACCAAGTTCCTCTGTTCACTCCAGTATTCATACCTGCACATTTGAACATATGTTCTGACATCTGTCGGTGTGGCATGGCTCTGTTCACATTCTCTTCTGCTTTTTGTGGAGAATTGTTCTGCTTAGAAACAATCATGAATGATACATTCTTACTCCTCTTAAGGACTGCTTCTTGCTCTGGTATTAAGGTTAGGAAACCTTTTGAAATGTGACCAGATTTATTGCATCTCTCACACAGAACTTCTTTGACATGTGTGTTTCTATTTGTTTGCAAACTCTCCTGCACTGTGTCTTCATCATGTGAAAGTTTTTCTTTTCCTTTGTCACTAGCCATGGGCTTCTCATCTTCAAGTTTCCTTATTATTTTCAAATCTTCTGGACAGATGACCAATATATCATTTGGATCTTTTTCAGCAGGTTTAGGTCTTCCACATGGGTTCATCTGAGATTCATCCCACTTAGTGTTTCTTTTGGATGAATGACCCTTAAATTTCATGGATCTAAAATCCTGAGTCTTGTTAGCTTCCCTATTTGAGATATTCTTGGGGAAATGTGTGTTCACAACATTCTTCTAATTTCTCCCCAAGGTAGCTGCTTCATTCTTTGACGACATCAGAGGTCTTCTTTTCTTTTTAATAGTGAAAGCATGTTGATATGGACATGTACCTGCATTGTGACCGCTATCATTGCATACATCACAGATGTTATCAAGAATTCCAAATCTGTTTGCAGTAAACAGATGCTTCTGGACCTGCTGATGTTGCTTTTTTTTCTCTGGATTCCTTCTCTTTGATATAGGCATTCTCTGTGCTTTTCCATGTAAGGGATTATAAATACAATCCAGTGCATTGTGCCCAAATCTGTTGCAGCACCAACATTGACCCACAAATCTTTTCTTCTTTGTGTCTTCTGTATTAAGTTTTTGGGCCATCTGCTTAATCTTTTTTGCTCTATTTGAGGAACCCACTTCCTCCTTTTTCTTCCCATCCACCCTAGCCATGGTGGTAGGTTTCTTCTTCTCACCTTTCCTCATCCATACTTGTTTAGAACTTTTCTTCCCACCTGCACTGATTGTAGGAGTGTATTTAGAAATATGAGTACAAGATGGTTTGGATGGTACCTTCACTTTCTCAGTTGCTTGTGATAGATCAAAGAGTGAATTCATGATCTTCTTATCACATGTTGGAGGCCTTTTGACAATACAATCCTCCAGTTAGCATTGAGTACCCGCAGCAACTGATTCTTGATGTGGATAATCAAGAGTTGTCATAATCTTCTTATCACATGTTGGAGGCATTTCAGCTTTAGACTCCTCCAACGAACATTGAGTGAAATCATCACTCATTTCATTATTTTGTGAAGTCTCAATATGTTTGTTCTCAATATTTGTCAACTGAGCTTCCAATTTTTGACCCACAATATTGAGGATGATCTTCTGATCTTCAATCGTGGTCATCTTCTCTTTACAAGACTTCTTCAACCTTTCAACCTCATCTTCATGCATCTTAACTTTGTTTTGTAACAAAGAGTCAAGTTCCCTGAATTTAATGGAAGTTTCTTCCAAAAAAAAATTCTTGACTTCATTGCTCTTCTTCAGCTCAGCTTCAAGTGCATGGATCCTTTCTTTTAAAGTCTTATTGACTTAATCTTCTTCTTTAAAGACTTTCACCCGTTTGATGAGCTTCATACTTTCCATAACTTTTCTTTCCAACCCCTTTTCCATATTTTCAGCTTCCATTTCTAATCGATTGATCTCAACCTGCATAGATTGGAATAGGCTACAAATAATAGCAACCCTTTCTTCTGGAATATCATGAAGATATGTTTTGAGTTTTTCCTAAAAGCTTTAATTAGGGGTATCATCCTTTCCTCTGGATGAGTTCTGAGCCACCTGCTTGATACTTTCCAAGCCTAATGTTTCATCATTATTGGAATGGCATGGAGAACAAGACACTGCATCTTCTTTGGATGTGGGGGACTTCTTCATCATCTTCTTCTCTTTCTTTTTCCTATTTGTCAAAGTCTTGGTGGATATAGATTTCTGCTTAGAAATGACTACGTTATTATCAAGACTACTCTTCATTGTTGACTCTAGGAAAGAAACTCAAATCCTCTTCTCAATAGAATTGCTGGAGAATATCCAACATACGTCAACCTTTCCCTCTGATACCACTTGTAGGATCCCGGGAAACCCTGATAGGGTAGGGGTGAATCAGGGTGGCAACTTTTTCTTCTTTTAGTTGTGGATCTTGTTCCGACGTTGGTAGGAACAACTTAAACCTGTATGATGGATATGATCAGCAATTAAACATTCACATGCAGAGAGATGACACAGCTATTTTTACTTGGTTCACCACTAAGGGCTACGTCCAAGAAGCATACGCCAATAGGTTGTCGGTCATACCTAAATCCACTATGCTTCACTAGCTGTAGATTACAAAGGTTTGGGTACAAACACTCTGTCCCAGGCTCACTGCCTTTACAATTGTTCAGGGATAGCTCACTACGTCCCTCGGGTCACTCCCATTGACTCCCCCTGGCTCACTGTCGTTGGTGAAGTCCCACTCAGTTTGTAGACGTGAAGGTCTCTTCAATAAATGTGCATTGATGTTCTTTGTCTCCTGTTCAGCACGAGACTTTTCTTGCATCAGGGTTCAGAGTTGATGCTATTTATAGTTCAATCTTTCTTCTTTAGTGCAATGACTGAATGCACTAGATCCCCTTGTCTTCGTTTTCCTGAATCGCAATCACTTATGTGATTGCCCAATAAATGATGTTCAGCTTACTCGGCATTCGTCAGAATAAATTCACCATGTATGCATGAGATCATGCATGTATTATTTATATTTCTTCTTCAATCTCGCTTTGCACCGAAAGTATTCGGCAATCTTTAGCTCTTGTGCAGCTCCAGAAAGGCGAGCGTGCTTCAAAAATATTTGGCTCTCCTTTTCAAGCCCGGTGCGCAAGTCTCCATCTGGCGCGCAAGTCTTAGGCGCGCAAGTATAACCTGGCGTGCAAGTGTCTCTAAAGCACCTGCACGACTCTGCCTTCTTGAACTTCAAACCTGCGTGACTCACTTCCTTCCTTGCCCAAATCACCTGGGGCGCGCAACCATCAATCAGCGCGCAATCACCACTTGCGCGGCTCAACCACCTGCGCGACGAGAGATCTAACAATCTCTAAGTCTTGAGCTCTGTGAGAAATGAGGAGTGGTGGTCCAGTATTTATAGGCAAACTGGACCCCCTGCGCGGCGGCACGCAAGTCATCCATCGGCGCGCAAGTCTCGGCCCCTGCTAGGCACTTGCGCGATCAAAATCCAAACTTGCGCGAACTTCTTTCCTTTGCCAAATTTGGATCTTCTGATCTCAAAAAACTATAGGCGCGCAAGTTATAATGCATTCAAGGCGTCAGAGCGCAAGTCTCTTCCCGACACATAATTCACCTGCACGACATCACCAAAACATGCGTGACTCCTATCCCTTTGCCATATTTTGATGCTCTGATCTTCTAAAACATATGGTGCACAAGTTTCCTATCCTCCAAGAGTATGGCGCGCAAGTCCCTTTTCCAAATTCACTCTTCTTCATTTGTTGATTTTGAGGCCCTGAAATTTGGCAAACACTGGAAAATGGCGCCACCTTGTATCTGCTCTTTTTGTACCGCCTCCAGATCATCCATTCCTCTGTCGATGTTCTTGAATCAAACATAGATCGTTGACCAAAACTCTTGAACTCGACATGTCACCATGGAATCTCCTTTATCAACAAATTTGTATGTCATTTGTTTGCTTTGTCGACAAGCACGATCACCTCAACAACACTTCTTCTTGGTGATCTGTATCCTTCAAAAACTCTTTTGCTTTTATCACAAACTCCACTATTGTGATATGTATTCTTTGAAGGAACAAATTTAGTACCATCATCTTCTATGATAATGTGATGTGAATGGCCATTTCATAAGTCAACTCATTGGCACATTGCCTCCTTCATCAACCGTCATGATCAACTTCATGCAAACCATGTGATTCAATCCATCAAGAAGTCTCTAGCATGGTTCTCACGCAATCATGAGTAATTGCATGGTCTTCATCAAAACCCATTGTTCTCATGCAATAATGAGAAATTTCATGGTCTTCATCCAAAAACACCATCCCGCTTTAATCATCCTTGGATGGATTACTCCTCACATTCTTCATTATTGTAAACAATGTATCACCTTTGACACATGTTCTTTGAACTCACGATCAGCACAAAAATCATCTGAATCACTACTCCTCTACTTCATCGGAGTACTTCCTGATCTCCTTCATTGTGAGCTTCCATTCCTCCATTTTATTGGAGTACTTCTCGATCTCTTTCATTTTGATATTCCATTGACAACTATTGACAACAAATAAAAACCTATACACAAAGTGGTTCCAACAAGAGTGACAGTTGGATCTCTTGGTAGTTACGTCGAGGCCTTACGACATCATCCATGGCATGAATGCATCATTCATGTTGGGATTGACTGTATTAGGAATTGGGCGTGGTTCATCTAGGGGATGAGACCGAGTTTCCTTTTTCGGCAAAGGATAAATATTAGCAGCTCTTCGAGATCATAGGCAAAGAAGGTGCAGATCATCCAGGAGCGGATAAAGACTGCACAGTGCAGTAAGAAATAGGAAACCGGCACCAGTCTTAGAGACTCGGGTTTGTTAAATGTTTCAAGAAGAGGAAGCATTAAGGAGAGATGATACTGCGAAGCAGAAGACATGGAGATAGAGCTAGGAGAGCAGCATGAGGTGGTGTACATCTTAACATGATACAACCACCCGCCTTAGTTCTCCCCGCCAGGCTCAGGGAGCTGGAGGGCGGAGGAAGTGTGCGGCTGCATGTGGTCAAGGAGTGTGACCCAATAGCTCTAAAAATGATTCAAGGGACAGTCTGTGTCCACTACTAGCTGCTGTAGTAACAGACGTCGATATGAATCATTCCTTGCTTTCACAAATCTTGTCCCAGACCTAGAGTTTCTGGTAAACTGTGTACTTGACCCTCATGTCTGGAGATACCTTGGGAGGAGACTCGATAATCACACTTACGCCGACAGTGTGGTCAGACCCTCGAGGCGAGAGTTTCGGTTGGAATCACTTGGTGGCAGCGTCGAGGCCTTACAACGTTGGTTTGAGTATGGACTGGGCAGTCACAGTTCATACACAAATTAACGGTTTTAGGCAAAAAGGTTGTTGTTTAACTACGTGTCGGGATGGGTATTCCTTTGTTGGAGATAAGGAAACCCCAGGCAGCACAGGATAACTCATGCACAGAGGGGGGGGGGGGGGGACCGATCACTCTTGAGTCTGTCAACCTTACCCTCGTGGCAGTAGTCATTTTGAGTTCCAGTTCTAATAGGAGTTGGAGACCTATGGAGTTCGAGGATGACGATCACGTCCTTATATGGGTCTCACCTCGACGAGGTTTACAGAGATGTGACCAAGGCAGAAAGTTATCTCTGAGGTTCAGCGGACCTTCTTAGGTCCTCAGCTGGATAGGCGGGGTGGTTTACCACTTGACCCATCCACCTCATTTTCACCAGGTGCACGACGACTTCCACGTATCTCAATTGAGGAGATACGTGCTCAGCCCTTCGCATATCATCGACCATGGGGAGCTGGACGATGGCGATGCGGTGACATTCACGGAGGTTCCGGTGGTAATCGAGGATCGACAGGGGCAGATCCAACTTGAACAGCCTATTCCTCGGGTGCGCTTTCTTTGGCAGTACAGAATCTACAGGTAAGCACATGAGAGCGGGAGGCTCATATGCGTGCTCAGTACTGCATTTGTGACCCTAGTTTGTGTTAAAGATTTACGAGTACGTAAAGTACTGAGGTGGTGGTAATGTACAGACCCGTAAAATTCAAGGAATTTTTTTTCGTAATTTTCTTTGGATTTTACAAGAATGCAGATTCTGACGGCACCTGATTCTGAGGCCCGGTGTGGCTGGAATCAATTTCTGAAGTTTAGCTCGGGTACGTTCAGTGAACGAACGAGCTGGAATTCCTAACTTTTGACCCGGTCCTCGGAATCAAATTTCGAGGGCACCGATGGAACCACAACGCCGGTATTTTCTTATGAACACCTATTCCGGATTTGCGTTTACTCGAGAGAAGTTGATAAAAATTGTGGAAGTTAAAAATAAAAATTTAACAACAATATTTATTTTTCTCTAACTGTTTAATCCTTTGGAAGGAAGTTGGGTAACTACCCAACCTCCCTTGGGAGGTTATGAGGGTGGTGGGGCCCACACGAACCCCACCCCTTCATATCCTCTAACCCCCTCAACTCACCATTAATATTGTTAAATTAAGTTAATAACTTATGACATTAATGTAGTGAGTTTAATGTGAGTTTTTGAAACTCAAACACTTGAATTTCAAAAGCCATGTTGAGTTAATAAATTAAGTGTGGCTTAATTTATTTTGGGTTAGTTCCTTTGTTGCTTGAGAGGACTTGGGGGAAAAAGAAGGCATGGAGCTTAGAGATCATCTTCTTCATCTTCGACGAAGAACGCGAAGAACGAACGATTCCCAACGAAGAACGCTGAGCCCTCGGAGACCGTTTACCGCGACGCCATACCCGCGACGCGCCACCCTTCATTCTTCTTCCCACGTCAAAGGAAGGGAGATGACGTTCCATCTCGGAAAATCTCCGTCAATATCTTCGAATCCTCTTTCAGCGACGTCTCTTCCCGTGACGGTTTCTCTGCGACAAATTTCTCCGCGACGAAAACCTCATTCAAGCCGCACTCAAGGTAGGGAGTTTACGTGTTTTCTATACGTGATTCTCTTCCGTCTTTTATCCGCGTCTATTTGGACCCCATGATATCAGTTAACGGGAGGAGGCCGGACCACCCAAACACGGTCATTCCCCTCCCTTATTATTTATCTTGTTGTTGTGGATCAAATGAAATTGACGCGGTGGCGTCACGCCGCGCGGGATCGAGCATCAATGATGCGCGACATCGTCACACCGCGCGGGATCGAGCGGCAAGCATGCTCGAACTCGTCACACCACGCGGGATCGAGCAGCAAGAATGCACGACGTCGTCACGTCGCACAATCAAATTTTTTAAACTCTCGTGCATGGGTATTTGATTGCAAGGTGTTCGTATAATTTATTTTGGATAAATTATACCCTCGTCATGATTAAAACCATGTTTTTATTATTTTACAATTGATAACACCTAACGCGGAGGACGAGGGCTGAACAAACACGGCCCGAAAACCCTCCGCATCCTGTTTATCGATGTGCGGATCAACAGACGACGATGAATCAGGCTGCTATGGCGTTTGAATCCCTTCGCAGTGAAGGTCGGGTCTCGGGAGGACCGTTGGCGAAGACGATAGGAGAAACGGACCACCAGAGCACTTCCGGTGGTCCGCGCAGTGCCGACGACCGGTGGCGGCGGCGCGCCGCTGGAAGGTTGGCGGTGGTGGTTCGCCGCCGGCTTCAATTAGCGGCAAGGGGGGGGGGGACCACGCACCCCGCCCGCGGCTTCCTCTCAGCCGCGCCGGCCGAGCCGCGGCTGGCCGGCCGTGCCGCACCGCGCCGGCCGGGTCGGGCCGGGCCCAGCCGGGTCGGACCCGGGTTGGGTCGACCCGGTGCGGGCCGACCCTTGGGGGGGGGGGGGGGTCGGGCCGCGTCGGTCTGGGCCCAGACCCCCCCGTTTTCGGACCCTCTTTGGTCGTTTGCCCATATCATGGGCTACGGACCTCCGATCGACGCACCGTCAGTTGTGTAGCGATCCTTGGAATGAGGCGGTCGTTTCGGTATTCCGAACTCAAGGTTTCAGAATACTTTGGGTTCGGTCGGGTTGGTTCGCTCATGAAACCAACCGGGCCCTCGGAGCGGAAACACATATATCTTGAGCTCCGGACGTCCGATTGACGTGCCGTCGACTTTGATGGATTCCTCTAAGTGAGACAGATCTTTTGGCTTACTCTGCTCTAGGTTTGGATTTCGTCGGAGTGCATTCGGGTTGGTTCGCTCACGAAACCAACCGGGCCCCTAGAACGAAAAAGCCAATAACTCACAGACCGGGCATCCGATTGACGCGCCGTCTGTCTCATTGAATTCCTCCTGATGAGGTGGAACTTTTTGCATACTTAACCCGAGTTTTGGTTGCTGTTGGATAGTGGCCATGTTGGATTGTACCCGAAATCCAACCGGGCCCTTGGAATGGAAAAACTGTTATCTTTCAGACCAGACGTCCGTTTGACGAACCGTCATCGGAGTTGGTGATCTCATTGAGAAACGGTCCCGATGAGTATACCCTATGAGAGTTTGGGGTACAGTTGAGATACGGCTGGGTTGGTTCGCTCACGAAACCAACGGGGCCCCTGGGATGAAAAGGCTAATAACTAACAGACCGAGCGTCCGATTGACACGCCGTCTGTTGCGTTGAGACCCCTATGACGAGGCGGTCCTTTGAGATACTTCTTCGTGGGACTTTGAGATACTTGGAGTATCAAACTGTAGCTCATGGACTGGATCCTCCCAGAGATGAGCGTGCGGAGTACGGAGACCATGTAACCGACTGAGACCTGACAACTGCTTTACCGAATCAACTTGGAGTGAGTCGACTAGCCAAGTGGACGGAGCACTACTTTGTTTGGGTGCATACCCATGGCGGACGGAGCACTACCTGTGTGACAGTGCAGACCCGCGGTACTCGTCCGGAGAGTACCTCTGCAGGCTACTAGGGGGTGTGCACTACTGTGTTTGGGTGGCATACCCCGGCAGGAAGCACTACTGTGTTTGGGTGGCTGGCCCGCGGTACTCGACAGGAGGAGTACCTCCGCAGTCCTAGGTTAGTGAGCAGTACCTCGGAGTCGTGACAGGACCACTGTACACTCCAGAGACGGGGCTCTTCAGCAGTTACGGTTTCGATAATTAAAATCCTGTTTTGAGATGAGATTTTTGACCTTTGTGTTTACCTCATGATTGAGATGAATCACTTGATAACTTAGGTATATGTATGGATATATACCTGGGTAGTGGTTATCCGTTGATTTCATGATGTTGGTGTTTTCCTCATGATTGAGATTGGTTACTTGATAACTTAGGTATATGCATGGGCATATACCTAAGTAGAGGTTATATGTTGAGATCTTTTTTGTGGTTATCCTTGTTGGTTTTTAGTGAGACCTTGAGGGTCTCGAGGTCCCTAATGATTATCATTATACTAACCCCTGCACGGGCTATGCCCGCACCTTGTTGTGTTGGTTGCAGACAACAGGAAGTGCTGACGGAGGCCGAGTGTTTGGGGATTGGACGGTACCCGGAGGTGGACTACATGACGAGTCAGTACCCAGAGGTGGACTACACGATGAGTCAGTATCCGGAGGTGGAATTCGCGACAAGACAACACACAGAGGAGGTTGACGGGCGAGAGAGTTGTGGAGGCTATTTGTACCTACCCTTCAGGTAGGATCTGTGGTGGATGATCCCGGAGCGGCGCCATCTGTACCTACCCTTCAGGTAGGATCTGAGGAGGATGACCCTGGAGCCACTTCTGTTCTTCCAGCTGTTGTCTTTTTCTGTTGTACTTTGTTCAGTTGTAGTTGTACTTTCATTTGGGTTTGTATTCTGGCCCATTTACCTTTCAGCACTTCTCTTTGTACTTAGTGTTTTACTTCCGCTTGTACTCTGTGGTGTTTTGTTTACTTTTATAAAGGCAATGCCTTCCCAGGTATCGGGATTTATGCCTTTGGTGCTAGTCTCCATCCCCTGGCCTATGGAAGGCGGGCATGGGGTAGTCACGACACGGTCCCCGAGGACGGGTCGTGACAATATTGAACACTCAAATTGAATAGATTGAATTTGAAACATATAGTGGCTAAGTTTCATTCCTTGGGTTGTTCAATGGTGCTTTTCTCACACATGTATTTCACATTCATGAATCGATTTTGAACAATCGATTATTTCATAACATCTTTTTAAAACAACAATCTGATTGTATGGATATGCAATGGAGGTGGTATGGAAGAAGTGTCATAACAGAGGTGGATTATGGATCGAAGTGGTGCGTAAAATATCATCGCTCGAACATCTTTGCAATGGGAAGGATCGTGGCATGGATCGTGGCCCATTTTAGTGGAGATATTAACCTGATCATCGCAGAACATCTTCCTGATCGAAAATCGGAGCACCAGTGTGAGTCTGGTTGACCTCGGAAGATGTCAATGGGGTGTCAGAGCTATGGGTTTCAGCCACCCCCAGTGGTGGTGGTGGGAACCCATAGTAGGTGCTACGATGTGGCGAGATATGGTGGCATTATATGATAGGATTCACGTGGTCGGGCCACGTGCAATATTTTCGGTTTGTGTGACTGAACCGGAAGGACGAGGGAGGCACACCCCCTTGCACTGGGTGACATGGAACATAGAAGAGCCATGTGATGGAGGAGGATGGCCCATGAGTGAGCCTTGTAGGTGAAACCTCCCAATCCATCTAGGGTGGGTTGGGATAAGCAAACCTGGTTGACCAGGCGGGTCGAGTTGGGCCATGTTGTCTGACCAGGTCAGCCTGAACCTTGTCCCAACTGACCCCCTTTCGCTAAAACAGCCATATCGTTCAAACGAATAATTCGTTTGATGATATGTCATTCTAATTGGGACCGCTATGATGATATGTTCCTTTATAGATACTCTAAGAGAGTTTTTATTGAATTTGGAAGGTGACCTATTGGTTTGAGGAGAACGACCTCCCTATACATGAATGCATGAGCTGTAATTTACATGATTCATTAATGTGGGACTACCAACATCTAGCAATCATGGTCATTTCCTTTCGGTAGTTCCCTTGGTGGTGTTGCTCCCCGAAAGTACTAGGGTGTCAGTTCTCAGAGCTGGTCATGGTGGATGAGTAGGTACCCCCTAAAGGACTATGGCACGAGTCCTCCATATCTAGCGTACATAGAGTCAACACTCCCATATCGGTTATGGTGCAGGTCATATTTTATAGGAGTCGTACTACCTTGTTGGTCTACGGTGAGAGTCCACAACACATGAACTGATAGAGTTGGTAATCCCCTATTGTACCAGGGTTCGGGTCCTCTAGTCAATGATTCATACTCCCACATGGGATCTGGGTGTAGGTCCTTCACAAGTCATTATCCTCTATAGGATCAGTGTGTGGGTCCTCAGTTATGGAGTTTCACTCCCCCGTCCTGAGTACCGATGGGGTTCTGTTCCTCCTGTTGGAATGGATCTCCCTCGGATATCTATCACTGTTATGAGGATTGGTCCCATCCACTTGATGTGGATGATAATTAGATAAGAGATAGTGCACCCTTGATGGACAGATGTGCAGGACACTCCTTTTAGGAGTGGTAGAGTGTTCACGAGATGGTTAGGATCATGGATCCCTCATATGTGTATTATGGGGAGTGTGAGGACCTTCCACTTGGGATTCTATATTATTTTTTGTGCACAAGAAAATGATGACTGATCCTTTGGTGATAAGAACTAGATCTATACCATGTAGGATGTTCTTGACAGAGGTTTTTCTCTTAGACGTACCATTAATAATGATTGATTTGTTCCTGATGGAGTGTATCTATTGAATTGGTACCATATTGGATGGATGATCTCGTGGAGTGTGTTCTCATGGTTTTAAGTGTTACCTTTCAAACATACAATGATAATTCTGATGTTGGCTATAAGGTCGAGGCATTTTGTTTCATAGTGTATCCAATGAGTATATATGGATGATTATTGAATATCTATGGTCATATAACTAAATGGGGCTGAATGTTCATTTTATTATGATTTTCCCCATATGATTTTCCTTTGTGGATTTTGGGCTGCCCATGTATGTGTTTTTTTACTCACAAATGTATAGACTTTACCTGCACAAATCATGTCTTGTACAGATGATCAATTTTTTGATGGATCCTAGGTGGGACTTGAATAGGTGGTTCTTATCAAGGCCTAGGAAGATCGAGGTGTGTTCCTGTGTATTTTTAGATGATATTCCCACTACATCATTTCATTACATTTTTGACATGTACATTAGTTCTATTTTTTTGGTTTTGTATTCTGGCCCAGTTCACACTGTTTCACATTACTTCCCTACTGTACTCTGAGTGGGATATTAGTGGATTGAATCACTGTTTTATATAGTGTTTTAAATTTTTTATTTTGTATTTGTGCATAAAGGTACATAGGAAATCCAAATAATGTCAGTGATGCACCTACTCGATGCTAGTCACCAGCCCCTGGCCTGGTGGAGGTGGGCTTGGGAAGTCAAGGAAGAGACTCATATAGGAGGAGTAATAACATACTGCCAAGCCAATTAACAGACCTCTTGCATTACACCAACTAGGTTGGAAATAAGGTCAACCTCCACCAGTTATGGCATTGATAGTTTATGATTATGGTACCCCTAAAGGCATGCATGGATGTGGAATGTGATCCAACATTTATAGGCAAGACATTTGAGACCCAAGTGGTGTGCAAGTTTAACAAGTGATAAATGATGTAGATAAGTCAAACGAATATTGGTCATGGGACTGCTTATAAAGCAGTTCCATGATAAATGGTATTACTAATGTGGGATGCACACCATGAAGGATTACTCTTTATCAGTTCATATTTTAGCTCTGATAAATGTTAGTCATTATGAGGAGATTTTTTAAGATCTATTAAAGGTTACCTTTAATCAATGCTTTCAAAAAGTGTTGATAAATGATTATCTTTATCAATGAATTTATTTTTCCCTGATATAGACTAGACATTACTAGCACAAATTAAATGTTTTGATAAATATTAACCTTTATCTGAGATTTTATTTTGATAAATGTTAATACTTCTTATCACTCGTTCATTAAGTAGTGATTATTAAAAGGACCTTTAGTGGTTTATAAAGGCACAAAACAGTAGAGCAATGAGTTCCCAATGGAAATATATACTGGTCCATTGGTATTTACTATATAGAAATACATTTTATAGTTTCTATTCACCAAATTTTGGAGGTTTATAGAGTCCCCCATTTAGATATTTCTATAGGGTTGTGAGGCTATGGCCTACAAAGACTGTTATTTGGAAGTCATTATTGTTTTTCAGTACATGGTCAATTTTGACTACTTTTGTTGTACCCTCATTGAAATTTTTTATAGAATGATGGAAGACAATATAATAAGGTAATATTTTTAATTACAATTAAGACACCATGATGCTGGTATTTTCAATCAACCAAAAAAACTATAATTGATTAATGTAGAATATTTTTTCTTCATATATAATTTTGAAATATCACAACTAAATTAATACATTTGTTGTCACTGCTCCTCACCCATCATCTCAAATATTTTATAATCAAATAAGTAAAAAATTAATGTTAGTACTAAAAACTTATAACAAAATAATTATTATTATAAAACAATATTATTTTTATTTTTTTTAAAATATAAATAAAAATTTAATTTCATGATAAATTTTCAGTATATGAGAAAAAAATACAACTAAGAATATTAGAAAACAAACACATAGAATCCCCATATACACTCTATGATGAATGATGATGAGTAGATTGATTACCATCTATCTAAAAATATTCAAAATAACATAATGAAAAGAGACAAACAATAAGTAAATCTTCTTAACAATCATAATCGAAATAATGTACACCCTCATCTTGGACCAAAATAGTGTTTATAAAAACTATAAATTAAAATTACATTATAAGAACAATCAAACCATGATCAAAGGAAATCTAGATACCCAAATGAATATATTTGAAAACAACAATAGGGGGAATCTAATTATCATGGGAATAATTATGTAATGAAAAAACAATAAATCTGTGATCATTAAATAAAATCAAAAAAAAAATTCTATCCTATTGTTTCCAGCACTGAGGAAGACACATTAATTTTATATCATCTATTGAGGGGGTTTCAACTTAGTCTCACAATGACAAACTTTCATCATGGACCAAAAACATGTTCTATAATTTCCTTAATATGAAAAATCTACTATATTAGACACACATACGTGGGTTGACTTTTCCCTGTGACTAAATGAAAAATAATTTCATGAGAACCAAATTATTCATTCCACCACACACGGTTGTAATTTCACTGTAGGGGGAATATAAAACTAGTTGAAAATATTTTTTGGAAAATCACAGTAATGGTTAATGAAATCTAGATTATCTCATGCCAAGGAAACCAAATAATCTACACTCTAGGGAAAACATAAAATTTCATAAGAAGAAGATTCCTCATTGCCATCATAAAGAGGGCATACCAGATTGAAAGATGAATGATTATAGGTGAGATAATCAATTATTTATAAAATTAAATGGATGAAATACCACTTGAAGAATCTGACATTGGATGGGATATGAAAATTCAAAACTTGCATCCTAGGATGGGGGTCTTGAGGAGAGTAAGCATCAAAGTGTTTTTGTAACAAAATTTATTAGAATAAGCACATGAGTCTTCCAAAAAATAGTATAAATGATCTTCACCAGCACCATAGATAATATGTATTCTAGTAATAATATTTAAATCCAACAAATTAAAATAAGGACATAACTTATAGAAACACTATCCATCATGTCTATCGTTAAATAATTCCCTAACTATAGAATTTTCATAACTAGGAACACATGGAGAAGTCACACGCAAACCGTTATTATCATCAACCCACATATTATTAAAAATGTTAACCTAAGAACCATTTACAAACCTAATAAATCCCTATATTGAGAAGTTGATGCCCACCCAAAAAAAATCACAAAAAAGTATTTTGTTTATATATTCATGATATTACATATTTTTAATCATTTGGTTAGTTTAAATGTTATTATATGATTATTCCAAGCACACAACATTTCATATCGATGAATCGTCTTCTAATGCATATAAATAATAATTCAAATAACACTTTTTTATAATTCCATAGCAATCTATTGTTGTTTTTTGTGATTTATACCATCACACACACACATATTAGTGTTTTAGAACAGAAAAAATGTATTTTATGTCATCCATGAAAAATGAAAACTCTATTTGATGTAGAATTTATCAAAATATTTAAAAAATAAATTCTATAAATTTTACCCTATGATTTCATGGAAATTGGAGGTTTTTTTAAGGTATGACACTCCACCAAACATTTTTAAAAATTATAAAATCATTTAAAATAGCTTATTTGGTCAGCTTGAGAACACCACAAGTTATATTGATGTTCTTTCTACTTGTGGGCACAAAAAATAATTCAAATAATGTTTTTCTGTGATTCAATACAATCATAGCTTAATCAAATTTTTTAAAAATTTTAAAAATTCTTTTTAATGGTAGAAACACTAAAAATGTTTATTTATCCATCATAGGGATACAATAACCTTGATCGATGTCCCATCAGTTACTATATTTTAAAAATTGGGATATAGTTTTTTGTCTCATATTTTTTGGAAATAAGTGATCAATTTATTGGTTTTTATTCCATGATTCATGCTATCGAAGACTCTCATAATCCTTAAATAATGCATGTTCAGTTTTTATTCATAGAACACCAGAATTATTGGCACACCGTCTACACATACATGTCACGAATAATTAAATATTAGTTTTCCAATGATTTCACATCAATATGAGGCATTTTTCTATTGTTTTTAATGTTACATGAACACATTCATGTTTTGAAACTCTTAAAATGTGTTTTTAGTCGTCCTAGTTAAATGATAACATAGTTGGATGTGAAGTATTTTACTATATCACAAAAATCATTCTTTGATTATGTTACATGGATTTCATAGAAATCAGTTTTCCATTTCCTACTTTTGACACATTCCCCATGTTTTTAATGACTTTCAAATCATTAAAACATCTTATTCAATCTATCTTTTCACACTACATGTTAGATTGACATATCGTCTCCTCATACACATAAAAAATAATTCAAATATTTAATTTCATATGAATTCAGAACAATATGTTGACTTAGTAGATCTTTTTAGCTATTACATTCACATTTTAGTGTTTTAAATCACTATAATACATTTTAGTACATTTTTTATCAATGATAACTACAATTGACATAAATTTGGTTCCTACATTTAAAAAATAATTCCATGGTTGTTTCACTTTGATTTTTCAGAAATTAGTGGATATTTTCATGGTTTTGACCCTCTATAACATGTTACAAAACACATTTTTTAACCCAACTAGGTTAAATACATTTTAAGGAGGGGTGAATCAATGTATGAAATATTAAAATAAATTCCACTTTTGATCTTGTTTCAAATTAAAAATCACTCTTCTCTCATTCTAATGTAGAAGTCAATAATAAAATAATATAAACTGGAACAAGGCACAAAAATTTTACATGGTTCACCATCAAAGGAAATGTCCAAGGACCATACAAAGGAAATGTACCAAAATACCAAATTCACAAATGTTCATATCTATTAAAATTTTCTTAGTAGACTCCCTATCTAGTGGCATTTAGTAAAATTTACAATTTGAAAGATCTCTACTCTCTGAACTAATGTGTACACACTACTCGTTCAAAAGATTATTACATTTTTTAAAGGCCTTAGAATAGATTCACGTATGAGTGTGTCATGATGATCCATTTTCACCTAATTGATGAACTATAATTCACTAGGTGGTGAATTTCTCATGTAGAAACCGTTTTCAAACTGTTCATGTTCTTCCATTGACTGCGTCAAAAACATCATGAACTAACATTCCCTGTATAACACACATGCTTCATGATCACCTCCAAAATCTAATTCATTCAAAAAAATATTCTTTCACATAAACCTAGCACCACAAGGTGATAATTAATTGTGATCATATCCATCATTACATATTTACAGAGCCCTTAAAATAACTTCCATGAACTGGGCATTTTTTACAAACATCCTACATCATGAACCACCTATTTTACAGAATTTATACTTCATAAAATTCATAAATACCTTCATGAAAAACTTTTAGATATAACTGAAATATTCATGGGAACAATTATCTAATGAAATTATCACTCCCAATTATGGGATTAGGGGTCCTTGATATAAGTAAATAGATCTAAAATACACCGTAATCATAATTACTAAAGTCTCCATTGTATATTGGGCATCTCTATTTTTTATGTGTTGACAAATCAGTGTTCTCTTCTATATTCCATCAAAATCCACTTCTTGTTATTCCATATTGTGATAAATGACATACATAACAGACACTGTAATCCCACATTACATGGGATCAACATTAGAATAAGAGTATCATGTGAAGTTCATCAATGAATCACTTCGTTCCCAAAATAGTAAACTACATTCATTATGAACCCCATCTGTTGTGATATATAAACATCGATCGATCATCATTAGTGTAATTATATTTAAAACATCACCTACTTCGCTCCTCCACTGTCATCTTCTCCACTTGTATTAATGATAATGTTTCTCCACATTTTTCAATGAACGTAAATTTCACTCTTTTGTGAATGAATCATTGTAAATAATACATATGTTCATATAAGGGAAAAACACAAAGTAATAATTTTTAATGTGTGGGGATTTAATTGAACTCTAAGATCCAATCTATTCCACTCAAATTATTCTTTGGGTAAGGAATTCATAATAATTTCTGTAACATGTAGTTCTTGTAGGAAGAAACTCCATTTCACAAGTCCATGACCCACATTCTCCCTAATAAAGTGATATATTATTTCAATCTTCTTTGTTTGAGTGTGATGGAGTAGATTTTTTCATTTATTTACAACACATGAATTATCACAATGGATTCTAAAGTGGGATTTAACTTCATCTCCCATATCAACTTGCTGATTTATCAAAAATGACAATGTTGAATCTTGTGTATAGATAATATATTTATCATTTGAAATGCTCAATGAAATGCAATCTTGTTTTTATTTTTTTCAAGAAATAAATAAGAAATCAAGATATAATGAAACACCTGAAATTGATTTTCTATCATTTTTTAACCATACCAATATTTATATGTATATCCCAATAACTATTATTAATATTTTTCATTTTACATCAAAATAAAATCAACCATACCATTGATATAATGAAGTATTATTTTCACTAAAATTATATGGATTTAATTGGGGTTTCTCTACATGGATTGTTATAGAATCAATATCACATCATGTAATTGATATGTATATTATACTACCAATTATCTTACTATATTCTATGAAATTTACAACTTTTCTTTTATTATCTCATTATATTATCATCAACGTAGCCACCAAAGTCAAAATATCATTGGAATTATCAATTCAAAATATTCACAAAACCACCATGGAATATTGCAACTAATAAATAAATTTTTTATTTCTTCCATGCATCACATATAATGTATGGGGGAATGTAATTTCTAAAATCATTAAAATTTAAAACTCACCTTTCATGAATTTATAAAATTATTTTCACTAAAATTCATTTGATCACTACTATAAAATTAGGCAATAGCCACAGTTTGGAACTGTGGCTATAAGCACCCAAAACCATGGCTATAGGATAAATCCATGGTTCATTGAATCGTGGCTTGTATTGTCGTGGAAATAGGGCCAAACCTATATCCATGGTTCCTACACAGCCCCTGGCCCCATTCACACCCCTGGCCCCCACTTCCCCCTTGCACACCCCCTACCCCTACCCCTATCCACCCTGCCCCTGCCCCCCCACCCCTCCACCCACACCGTACACCCTGCCCCTGCCCCCTCCACGCTCCACCCTTCCCCTACCCCCGGCCATGTAGACCTCCCCCTTGCCCAGTGTCCCCTGCCCCCTACCCCCTGCCCCGTGCCCCCATGCCCCCCGTGCCCCCGTGCCCCCTGCCCCTCCACTCTGCCCCCCTTCCCCCAACCCACTGCTCCCTGCCCCATGCTCCCTACCCCCTCCACCCTTCCCCTTTCCCCTACCCCCACCCGTACCCCTTTCCCCCCTCCACCCAGCCCATATCATGCACAGCCCCCCTGCACCCCCACACACCTGTATCCCCCTAGCCTGGACTAGCCCCGCTGCACCAATTGCCTAGCCTCTACACCCCCTGTGAGTCAAAAAAAATCTATGGAGATGCCTGTGGGGTCTCAAATGAGAGGAGTAAGGATTCAAATGGAAAAAATAAATGTAATAATTTCAAACAATCTATATGATCATAAACAACAACTATGAGTTTTTGAAGACATCACACCTCCATTGGTGTGGTCTTATTACAAAACCATGACTAATTTATAAAAAGAAACAGTTATTTTAACTAAAACTTGAATGGGAATTTTAATTTAATATAAATAATCATGAATCAAGAAGGATTCTAAATGCAATTTAAAAAAATCATGAATTAAAGGGGATGGGTGTGGGACTCTACCTTGAAGCTATAAATCCATGCACAATAAGATCCTTATATATATTCTCACATGAATAAGCATGGGCTATGTTTTATTTCTTGTTCTCTACGTTTCTTTCATCCCAATCCACAGACAAAGCCTATCTTTCTAAAGCATACACATAATAATTCCAGTTCTTGTTAAGACATTAAGACAAACAAAAAACATAAAGATATATTCACAATGAGTTATACTAATAAAAGGGATGAGAATAATTCCTAGGGAGGAAGCCATTTCAAAAGTACTATAATTTTTTGAGAAATAATATTGGAAAAATGAGGTCCAATGGAAATGTACTCCAAAATCCTGTATTAAATAGAACTACACAGTGATTATCGAATGAAAGGACCAAATGTAGCATTGAGTGTCAATTTATTGTAATTACCTATCTATGTATTCATGGATTATGATGCTTAATTGTGACTTATAGTCATCCTCAAATAACCAAAAATAACAGGTGAAAAAATGACTAAAATTATTCAGTATACAAGGTAAAAACTCAATAAGCATAAACAAATGGAATCCTAGTTGATTTTAATCCCTGGAAATTTGTGCATATTTACTAGCCTCGCTCACCACAATCATTGATTCAGCTAAAACATGGCCATATAAAACCCAAAAAAAGTTTAAAACACAAATATATTCAATTTAATGTATACAAGAATGAAAACAAAACAATGAGAATTATAAAAATGCACTTACAATATCAAAATATGGGAAATCACATTCAATACCAATGGTGCCTGCACAGCCCCTACCCCCTTTCACGCCCCCCCGGCCCCCACTGCCCCTTGAACATCCCCCCGCCCAACCACTCCCACCCCCCGTCCCCCACTGCCCCATTGCACACCCTCTACCCCTGCCCCCTTCCCCCCTCCACCCTGCCCCTACCCCCTGCCCCCCTCCACCTTGGCCCCTGCCCCTTGCCCCATCCACCTTGCCCCCCCCACCCCCACTCGTGTAGTATCCCACCACCCCCCTCTCTTCCTCCTCCCTCCCTTGACAGACCCCCAGCACACCCCACCCCACCTTACACACCCCCTGCCCCCTACACACCCCCTGTTAGTCAAAAAAATATTTGGAGATGTATGTGGTGTCTCAAATGAGAGGATTAAGGATTAGAATGGAAAACATAAATGAAATAATGTAAAAAAAGCTATATAAGCATAAACTACCACTGTGAGTTATCGCAATCAGTGCATCTCCGTTGGAGGGGTTTTATTACAAAACCATGACTTATTTATAAAACAAATTTTTTAACTAAAACTTGATCATGATTTGCAATTTGAAATGAAAAAGAAGAATCAAGAAGAAGGCTAAATGCAATTTAAAAAATTCTTGAATTAAAGAGGCTGGGAGAGGGACTCTACCTCAAAGGTGTCAAGCCACGCACAATAGGATCCCTATATATATGGTCACATTCATAAGCATGGTCTATGTTTTGTTTCTAGTTCTCTACATAGAATGCATCCCTTTCCACACACACAACCTATCATGCGAAAGCATACACATAATAAATCCAGTTCTTGTGAAGACATTGAGACAAATAAAACCACATAAAGATATATTCATAATGAGTTATACTAATAAAAGGGATGATAAGAATTCCATGGGAGGAAGTCATTTCAAAAGGACCATCGGTGTTTGAGAAATAATATCAGAAAAATGAGGTCTAATGGCAATGTATTCCAAAAGCATGTACTAGAAAGAACATCATAGTGGTTATCAAAGAAAGGACCTAAAGTAGTATTGTGTTGAAATTTATTGTAATTACCTCTCAATTTCAACTAGGATTATGTTTCTTAATTGTGACTTATAGGCATCCTCAAATACTTAAAAAGGAAAGGTGAAAAAATGACTACAATTATTTAGTATAAAAGTTGAAAATTCAATAAGCATAAACAAATGGAAACCTAGTTGATTAAAAACCTTGAATATTTGTGAACAATTACTAGCCTCGCTCACCCCAATCATTGATTCTGCTGAAACCTTTTCATATTGAAACCATCAAAAGTTGAAAACACAAAAATATGGAAGTGCATGCATGCAAGAATTAAAGGAAACAATGAGAATTATTAAAATTCACATAAAACATAACATATGTGAAATCACTTTCAATGCCAATGGTGCATCCACAGCCCCTACCCCCTTGCACCCCCCCACGGCCCCCCACTTCTCCCTTTCACACCCCCTCCCTCCCCCTAGATAGCACCACCTCTCCCTCACCCTGGCCCCCATGCACACCCCACTACACACCCCCTACCCCCTACCCCCACTACCCCCTACCCCCACTACCCCCTTTCACAACCCCTTCCCCCTACCCCCTTGTAATGTAATTGAGTATTTAGAAACCAAAAAAAACAATTTATCACAGTATTTCCATGAAACACCAATAAAAACACATCAAATGGTTACTAATATCTTGTAAAAAATGGTATAAAATAACCATTACCTCACGAATTTTATATTCAATTAAATCATGATTGCATGTCATGGGAGAAAATATATTACATAGGCAATGTTTTATTGCTGGTTTTCTACATAGCATGCATCCATATCTGGCACACCAATACAAGTCATCAAACTCACAATATGATCAGGGAAACTAATAAAAGTTCTGCCTCAAGGAAAAAATGGAAAATTGGAATGCATACCATCACAGGTGTTCCAGAGGAGATAGAGGGGCAGCCTCAGAGCAGTTCCATATAAGAGGTACAATGGTCACGTTGGAGGAGGATACTATTCAATATAATAATAATAAAACTTAACTACTACATAAGAAATATGTACAAAAAGATATAAACACCACAATACAATTCAGTATTAAAATAATAAAACTTCATTGCATAATATAATTACACATATTAACAATACAAAAATACAATTCACATCAATAGTGAGTCTCAATATCAGTATCATCATATTCATGATAACCCTCATCAACGCCTCCTACAGAAACACCATTAGCACCACTCATGCGACCCGCTTCATCATCGACATCAGCATCAGTACCAGCACAGACACTGGGACCGGCTCTGGCTATAGATCCGGCTCCACCAGAAGAACTCATCGACATTAAACATGCGTCAACCGCTGCAACTGCTTCTGGTGAAAGTGTAGAAGAAATGGCATACATAACATTCTTCATATTTTCAAATATCACCTTTTTTACTTTTTGAGTTGCTTTATTGATTGCAGAATTCAACTGTTCCACTGTGATAAAACCAGAACTGGTTCTCAAAAAAATGTTTTCAGTAGACTGGTATCGAGATGGTACAATCTTCTTCCTAGGTCGATAACGCACTCTTCCCTGATGCTCATCTCCTAATACCTAATGTGGATGATCATTCAGGACCAAATTGTCAGGAACGTGTTCTACCAATGTCTTAAATGAATTATGTTTATTGATATATAACATAAATTGAAATGATAAAATAATATAAATAATTAAATTCAGTCAAAATAAAAGAAATTGAAATATACATACAATCGCATTCTCGGTTCCAGTATTTGTCACAATACCATATTTCTTTTTTCTACTTATTCAGAAAAAAGTAGAGCGACTAACATGACCCTCGATATTCAATTATTTTTCTGGAAAAAAGATATAAATCAAAATTGGAATTCAAAAAAATTCACTAAAATAAGCTAAATATTTTAAATATTAAATTACATGTGTTTACTCATGAGCTGGGAGTAAAGTGTGTCCAAGATTATAAACATGTTTCATTCAACTATTATTTGTTTTATTTCTGTCTGATTTCTCTTATAAACAAATAATTATATAATTTCACTAACATAAATAAATCTCAATTTCAAATAAATAAATGAATATATATATAAATTTAACAACTATGATAAACTATTGACTCTTCCAATAGTCGATCATATCTTTTTACTATGATATTGGGAAATCATGAATCACTTGTAGTTCTTCAAGATTCTTTCCAATTATCTTTTTCCATCCAGGATATAAGTCACACTTGTACACTCGACACATTTCACCTAAATCAATTAAACATGAATCCTTGACATTTTTTCCATTTGTAAAATTATATCAGGGCTAAAATGGAAAAATATTTTTTAAGAAAATATTATAAATTAATATATAAAAAAGGTGGTTAACATTACCTACCCATATCTCTTCCAATTCATTGTCGTTTACTTGTTCTATAAATTCCCTATAACATAGTGGTTGAACCATAATGCTACTGTTGTGTCTATAATGTATTCCCATAATGATTTTACATTCTGTACAAATTTTTTAATTATAGCTTTGTCCTCATTGTTTTCAACCATGATTTTCATATATCGATTCCAAACTTATCGCATTTTTGTGCAGCCTCATCGTCTGCTAGAGACTGTAGCTAATCATGAAAAACATTAAAAAATGAAAATAATATTTATTAATTTACCATTAATCACTAACAGTAATGTTTAAAAACATACCAGAAGATGGGGGATATGCTGACACCTGAAGTCCAGCGTCTAGAGGAGGAGTACCCTTTGAGGTAGGTGGGATATATACAGTAGGAGTACTATGTAAAATATATGGATAAACCTGTACAGATGAGGGTGGATATGGATATGGATAGAGGAGTGGGATATATGGGGGCAAAGTGCCCCATACAGTGGATAGTGGGAATGGAAAATAAGGTGGGATGGGTGTATGAGAACTACCATCTGATGTGGGTGCGGGCAGAAAGGGATTTTGAAAATGTGGGTATAGATAATATGGAGGTGTAATAATGGTAGGATGAACTTATGGTGACTCAAGAGGAATAGTAGTAGCCTGAATTGTAGAATCAATACCCCCTCCAATCTATCAACCTTAGTAGTATAATCCAACTGTCTCCTCGACGAAGTTGTCTAAAATAACCTAGATGATATAATTAAATGAACGATAACAAGATAAATAATATGAAATACCATAATATTAAAACATATCTTGTAATTACAGTGTTTTCCATATGAGACATATATTGTTCATTTATTCATATTCTTCTTTTTCATCTAATGTCATCATATTCAGACATTTTGACTGGGAAATTTAAAATAATATTCTCAAATAAATATAAATAATGAAAAATGTTAATTAATACAATTGAATCAGAAAACAATGAAGTAAATTTTCAATGTGATATTTATATTGATAAAATATACTATTTAATTTGATATCATGTAATGATGTTTAAAAAAACACATACAATATTATGATAATGTTAGGTAAATACTTACAAATATATCAATGTTCTGTGCGGTCTGTGAAAATTTCTGGTTCACAATCTATTCTAGAAATTGATTCATCTAGTTCATAAAATGCAACATTCGAATCAATACCGAAATGTTCATCCACAACATCATTGTCATCCATGTCATCGTCAAAAATATGTCTAGGAATGACATCAACAATAACACCAAATTGTTGTTCTAACAGGTCAGTTACTTAAACACCTGTCTACCCTATGACACAAGAATATAAGGTTCATCTATGTGAAGTTGGAAATTCATATAAATCACTCTAAATCCACAATTATCATTATACATTAATTTTTATGTCATTGAATCAAACCACTTATATTTCATAATTGCGATGTGACCATGTGAATAGTAATATAATAAAATGATTCTTTCAACAACACCATAATATGATATATTTGCTGATCGAGGTTGTCTATCTGATGTATTCGCATGACAACATGTTGTGGCACTTATCATGACACCATCCTACTGTGTTTCCATTTTTTTGCATATCTATTTATAAAAAATTAAAATACATTGACAACCATTGCTTTACAATCACGTACCACATTGTTTGGTCCAAAGGCTAACACTCTTACATCATCTCATTCTTCATTCATTGGTAGAGTTAAAACCTTTAAGATACCAACATTGAATATTAAAAAGTGACATATGATTTTGTTATGAGAAGAAAAAAAATCTATTACCTTTGACTTTAACCAAACCGCAAATTCTTGCTAGGCAGCAGTTCCTTCCTCTTAATAGATAGAGAGTGATGTCTCTTTTTTTTTTAATTTCTAAATGTTCTCTACAAATATGAAACCTTAAAAATGTTAGAATATATGAAGAAATAACATAACAAAAAGTGAAAATTTATTAGTTTACTTATAGGATATAATCATCAAGCACACCTCAGATGAATAATACTGTAATGTTGAGCCATTTCACATTATTCCATGCTTAAAGTACATAATGAGTATGAACCATATATCCCCACTGTTTGGGGCATTGAAGGAAATGTAGGCTTAATGGAATCATATTTCTCATCTTCAGTTATCGTAAGTCCATTATACCTCGTGGTGATGTTATCCAGGTATGATGAACAGTAATCCATGCATTCTATTGCTAAATAACAATTCACAATAGTTCCTTCAAGGTGATATTTTTTTCTCACATAAGAATTCAATGTAAACATCATTATTTCTGTAGGATACATCCACTGACTCAAAAAAGGACAAGAAAAAAGAAATTCTGTAGGAAGATGCACAGTCAGATGTAATATACATGTGAAAAATGACTGTGGGAAAATATTCTCCAAGTCACAATGAAAAATCGGTGCATCTCACTTCAATTTATGAACAAAACTTCTTTTCTGTCTTTTGGAATAAAGGCCTTGATACATATGACATAACTAAATCATAGAAACTCTAACATTAGGTGAATGTAAATGTTGAATATAAATAGGAATCAACTCATGTTACAAGACATGGTGATCAATGGTTTAAAGAGATTTTAATTTCATATCTTTTGTATTCACCCTTTTCAAAATATTCCTTGAATAACCATCAAGAATCATTGAACTTTCCAAGCCATAAGGAAATTGTTTCATCTCAGCATTTTTCATCGAATAATAGGCAATAGGGACATTCAACTTATTTTTACCAATTAACTTAGGATGATGTTTTACTCTTATACCCCAATCAATCAAATCAGGACGAGACCGCAAATCTCCTTTTGTTTTTCCTTTGACATTTAAAATATTAGTAAGTAACATATCAAATTTTTTTTTCTCGATATTCATTACATCCAAAAAATGACACAATATATTTGATGACTAGTATGGAAACTCAAAGAATATGATTTTCTTTCTCCAATTGTTATGGGAATTCGAATTAACATGTTTTTTTCTTTCTGATATTTGATTGAATTATGCCATGAGAAAAATTCAAATCATTAAGTTATTTAACAATATCTTTCCTTGACATTCATTGAGTTGTCTCATATGTCTCGATGGCATTATCAAACTATCTTCGATTTTTCAAGTATGGATAATCCATCTGTAGAAATCATCAATGTGGCACCCCGAAATCTTGTACCTCTTGTTTTGACCAGTTTATGTAATCTTTCTTTTTTGAATTCCATAAATAACCAAACAAACTTGTTTCTCATGAGAAAGTAATGATATGGTTTTATTATATTTTAGAGTGAAACCAAGTAAAACACAAATATACCCAATGATTTTTCATAATAAAAAAAGATCACCATAGTTTTTATAATTTTTCAATATCACAGGAATCCCTCCTAACCAAAAATTACTACTAAAAACTCCATCAGCACTACGGGAAGACCCCATATTATCACAAAAAAGCACAGTAAATAAAGATGATACTTTGGGTCAGTAAAAATGAAGAATAACACCACCATGATCATATAAACCGTACTGAGCATCAACAGTATAGAAAGAACCATCTTTTTCTTCTTCTCCTTCTTTTTATTCTTCAATCACCTTAAGTTTGAGACACTCTAAGAAGATGTTTTATAGGGAATTAACCGACTGTTTCCCTGATGACTGTTGAAATCTAACCGATATAAGTATAGTCATTGGACTTTTTTATGATAATTAAAAGTATTTGTTCAAATGTTTAAGTGATGATTGAAATTATATATTAAACCATTATTTATGAACTCTAAAAGAATATGGTTTAATTCTTCATTTTCACATGCGTAATTTTGAAATGTGATATGGGATTCAAGTCACATTAAAAATATTTAAAATACAATGATTTACATTTCTTAATTAGTGTTATAAACTATTTTTATGTTCTTCAATTTAAATTATGTTTTTTATTGAACTCTATTATCAAGGATATGAGTATATAAATTATAATGTAGGTTTATTAAAAAATTTCATTTTTATAAATTTTGTGTTGAAAAAAGGTTTATTGTTTTAATTTTAGAAATACTTTACTAAAACAAAGATAAAATTTTAATCATTAATGTTAAAGAATTTAAAGTCTATATAGTTTTAAAAAATTAGTTTTTTCCCTTAAAGCATTCTTTTTATACTATTTTATGTTCATTCCTTATCCAAAATATAAGGGCCCACTGGGACAACCCTTTTATGGTTGGACAAACCTTTTATGGCTAGGCCGAGGGAGGAAGATCACTCTAAGTGATCGAGCCTGGCCGTCAGCCCAAGCCAATGGTGGGCCGAGCTCGGTCAGAAGTTCCCTGAAGGGCGCATGGGAGAAATAGCACCTTGGCACCCCATAGTGGGCATAGAGTCAAGGCGAGCAGGGGTAGGTTGATGCCAACAGGACGGAGCAGGAGCCCATGTATAAGGTCCCCTATGTGGGTTTTTTGTGTTTGCTGAGTTGTCGTTGAGAGGCTCGGGGTTAAAAGGGAGGCAAAAATAGTTTGATGTTTCGATGTGGGACTCAGTTTTTCGGGCGAAACACAATCTGGGCCGTTGGATCGCATTGTGCACGATCTATACTATTGATACCGATCTCTCACTCAACCCTCAGTGTATGCGGCTCTCTCCATGAAATTTTTGAACCATTCGATCTGGCACGATCTAATCATGGTCGTTCGAGGTTTTTAAATTTCCACGTCAAAATGAGACAGTCCGATGAAACTCGGACCATCCGTTTTCCCCAGAATTTCCCTTAGTCGTGTCTTCTTCTTCCTCTGTGCATGGATTACACCAGTAAACCTACGCTCTAACACACCCCTCATTTTCTTCACCTCTGACTGCCGGGGACCCCCATGTTTCTACTTTTTTATTCTAGCATGACAACCCCCACTGAATACAATGCAAGTGGGTACGTTTTTGTGTGGAAGGTGGTGTTTGAGATTTTGTATATAAATAACCAATACCTCTCAGTTCTTCTCCTTGTTCATGTATCTTGTGAGCCCTGAACAATCTCCCTGAAGTCCTCCTTTCCCTAGTTATAATGTAAGGGTTTTTTTAGTTTTTCATGGTTTTGCTTATTTCAGATTATATACAATTATATATTAAAAAAATATAAATTTTATAACCTTACGGTTTAGTCTGAACATTATTCAATGTTGAACCTAGGCCTTCAGTTTCTCTTGCGTTCAAATAGCCTAAATAATGTGAGGATTATTCCTGACCTCATTTTGTTCTTTTGATAATACATATATACATTTGGTTATATGTATATACGTCATTTATATGCCTGAATGGGCATGTATTAATACTTCTGTTATGTGTATGAAGTTTTTATATAATTTTTCATGCACCACACATGTTCACATACACGTATTTTGAAAAAAATGAATACAAAAATATTTGGAAAATGTCATATATTTTATCAGGTTTTTGGGTGTTCAAATCGTATAGTGGGCATAAGGAGTATTATGCACTAATGTGTGGTGTTTGGTTATATATATATATCTATACATATATATGAATGCTCAAAAAACCTTCTATTTCAAATAACTCTACGCGTTAGTTGAGACTCTTCTTATAAGTGAACATGAATATTTAAATTTTGTAATTTAGGTGTATTTATAATTTGTTAAATGTTTTTCAAACCTTATGACATGCTATATATTTATATATGTACACATATGAATATTTGTACTTAGGTTATATATATTTATATGAGTGGAATTTCCCTCTTTAATTTTGAGTATAGTCCCACAAACACCAAATCCATTAAGTGGGAACATATTTCAAGATAAAAAATTCAAACAGAAGGGAAGTAATCACGTATGATGTTTTTAATTAATTGATTACATAATATGAAAATAAATATACACTTAATTTCATATAATATATATATGTATGTGTCTGTGTGTGTGAAATGTGATATATGTTTGGTTTTAATATAATTATATGGGTACATTTTTTTAAACAAAATTTTAAGACTAAAGACATTACCTTCCCTATATAATACCTTGTTAACGTATAAATTTAGGGGGTTAATGCACATGGATGTGCCACTCCTCTATTATGAATGTAGATGCATAAAAATACATTATATGATGCATGAACCTTTATTATACCCAGTTATGAGGTCCTTACACTTTAAGTCTCAATTTTAAGTGGAGATTTAAAACATAGGAAATTTTTTTGTTAAACAAAACTTATATCCACATTTAAGAGTAACTTATTTTATTTCTATGTTTTAAATGATGTTTCTTATGGTAATGATTCATGCTTTCTATTATGGACATCATTCTGTTGTATTCAAAGAGTTATTAATGTTGAATGCTTTAGCTTGTGCAATTTAAAACCCCAAATTGTGATATTTAGTTCAGCTTTTTAATTAATTGGATGGTAAAACATTAGAATTTTAATAACCAACATTCATGTGATAAATTCTAGTTTTCATTTCTTTTAGTACCTTAGTTTTCAATGTATGTGCCATAATTTTCTTTTCTTCATTCCATTTAATGACTATCATATAATTATTAGCTTATTTTTTAATTATCTAGATACCTTTTTTACTTATAAGATATGTATATTCAACTACCATGACAAACTATGAATAAATTATTCAAAGTGGTATAAGAAAACATGGATATACTACCACATTTAAGTAAAGTGTTGATTTATGTGGATCACATGAAATTAAAGACATATTATGGGTACTACCTCCAATGAATTGGGTAAAGAATTAATCTCTAGAGATTACAAGTTTCAAGACACCTTGGTGAATAACCTTGGTAATTTTTATGATACCTTGGTGAATAACCTGGGTAATTTTTTGGATACCTTGGTGAATAACCTAGGTAATTTTATTGAAACCTTGGTGATGGACCTTGGTGATATGTTCATGAATGTCTAAAATGAAATGTTGTAGCCACATATTCAGATAATGTTACAAGTGTTTTCCAGATGATATGCATATTCTTTCACTACTCTTGTCATTATGTTTTCATCACATTCATATTGATGTCACAAGTAAAATCTTGTGGCATGATGCATGTAAAATAGTAACCATAATATGAAATTGAAGTTGTTTCCTCCACGCACAACTCTAATTAAGTATTACTCTTACCTATTTAATTTGTGCTTAAACATTCATATGTCATACTTGTTTAGGACATCCTTTATTATGCCTTTTTAAAATGTCCTAATTGATTCATGTATTCTTTGAAAATATTAATTGAGAAATTTTATGTTATACGTGTTACATTATTCTTTAAGAGAATTTTATTTGGATACGTTTATTAAAGAATGCTTTCAAATGTTTCATTGATTTATTTTAAACCCTTCGTTGGGCATTCTTATGCTCACCCTACGTTTTTATTTAAAATTTCCAGGTAATAGCTTTTATCAGATGAAACATTTCTGATGTTTCCAGTTTCCCAGAGCCTGAACATAACTCGATCCTCAATATGGGATGTGATGTGTGTTTATCAGTGCATGTTTTTGTTTTAAACGACACATCATGTCCAGAAGGCACTGGCTCCTGGTTTTCTAGAGTGGGGTCATCACATTTGGTATCATAGGTTTGGGTTGTATATCTCTGGAAAAACAGAAATGAAACAAAGAAAAATTTACTTAAGAAATAGTAAAAATGAGTTTTTTGCAAAATATTCAGATGGAAAACGAAGGTACCAATCTTTTGTCTCATCCCAATGAGGCCTTAGAAACCATAATTTCCATAGCCATCCATAAAAATTTTATAAACTATATCCATATCTGTATGTCATGCAAACATCTCTATGATGTGCCCAACTCTCCCCGATTACTTAGACTCCACCCAAGAGCGAGTCTAGATTACATCTTTATGACAGAAGTCTAGTGTCAGTCTTATGCACGACGGGGAAATTACTTCGAGGAAATTTTTAGATGCTTCACCACAGCGGAAGGCATCTCTTCCTTATTGGATTTCCAAGAGGCTGCGACAGAGGGAGATCTCCGTGTAGAATACATGTGTCAAGTCCTATCCAATGGCCATTTTGGCCAAATAATGTACTTTGGAATCCTTTAATACAAAGATTTATGTTCTGTGTATAAACAAAAATTACAATGGGATGTCTCATAGTTGTACAGTACACATGTCAGACTTTGGAGTTACCATAAGTGCTCCCACGACATTGAACCTGACTGCTCGAGATGCATATGGTTTAGAGAGATAGAGAGTTTCAAGCTTATCTGGGGAATTCATGTGTTAGGGAACTAGGGAAACCATTAGCCTCATTTTACATTGTATACCAGTAGTTATGTAAAGAACATATTTTGATATCACTTATTTCTTATGACTTTACTTTATCTATACTTTTGGATGTATTTAAATGATGGAACTATCAAATTAAACATTTATATGGAAGGAAAACCCACCTATTATCTCTCCCTGTTGAGATACTGAAGATTATTTTAATCAAAACCTGCGAATATGAGTATTGTCCCTTCACAAACCTGCGAGAAACGTGCAAGAAAATGTTCGAGTTGAAAAATAGTCTGGAGATTCTACACACCTGTCAAGGGAATGCTACTATCTACTACCTCATATTCTCATCACAATTGGCCGAGCATAAGCAGAGGGTAAAATACCATGAAGGGGTTTTCATGTGTTTCAACCTTGGCTATAACTACACGGTCAGAGTAAAATTGCAAGAGGTTTCCTTTGAGGGAAATGTTTGTGTGACCTAAATGTACCAACTCTTCAGTGTTTTCCTGTAGGACAATGTCTATAACATATATTTTCTCGATCAAGACATAATTCAGTGAGCTCTTCGTACATTGGTCCATTCAGACATTTCCAAACTTTGTACCATTCGAGCCTCCCTCTAGAAGCCCAAGTGTTCGGTGCATGAGTTCAACCCCTTCTGCCCGAAGTATATCTGGATCAGAGAACTAGAAGAGTTGAGCATCAATTTGGGTTTTCCTCTAAACACACCTGAAGAACCTCTATAATGGGGGTTGTGGTGAGAACATCAGAGACCATTTGTGGTTATATAAAATGATTTGTGAGGATGCAATTATTTAATGGAGAGAATAATGTAACACCCTGAAATCATGTACCTCTTGTTTCGACCAATTTATGTTTTCATTTTGTTTTAATTCCTTAGATAACCAAAAAAACTTTTTTATCATGTGAATGTAATGATATGGTTTTATTTATTTTTAGAATTCAACCAATTAAAACACAAATAGACCCAAGGATTTTTCAAAATAAAAAAATAGCACCGTAGTGTTTACAATTTTTCAATATCACAAGAATCCATCCTAACCAAAAATGCCTAGTATAAACCCCATCATGACTATGGGAAGAACCCCTATAATAACAACAAAACACAGTAAATAAATATGATCCTTTGGGTTAGTAAAAATGAAGAACAAAACCACCATGATCATATAAACTGTGGTGAGAATCAACAGCATGGAAAGAACCATGTTCTTCTTCTTCTCCATCTTCTTCTTCTTCTTCAATCACCTTATGTTTGAGACACCCTAAGACGGAGTTTTATAGGGAATTAACAAACCATTTCCCTGATGACCATTGAATGTTAACATATATAAGTATAGCTGTTGGACCTTGTTATGAAAATTAAAAGTAGTTGTTAAAATGTTTACTTGATGATTGAAATTATAAATTAAACCATTATTTATGTACTCTAAAACAATATGGTTTAATACTTCATTTTCACATGCGTAATATTGAAATGTGATATGGGATTCAAATCACATTGAAAATATTTCAAATACAATGATTTACATTTCTTAATTAGTGTTATAAACTATTTTTATGTTCTTCAAATTAAATTATGTTTTTGATTGAACATTGTTTTCAAGGATACGAGTATATAAATTTTAATCTAGGTTTATTAAAAAATTTCATTTTTATAACTTTTGTGTTAAATAGGTGTTTATTGTTTTAATTTTAGAAATACTTTACTAAAACAAATATAAAATTGTAATCATTAATGTTAAGGAATTTAAATTCTATATACTTTTAATAAATTAGTTTTTTCCTTAAAGATTTCTTTTTTATATTATTTTTATGTTCATTCCTTCTCAAAAATATATGGGCCCATTGGGACAGACCTTTTATGGTTGGGCCAACCCATTTATGGCTGGGCCGAGGGAGGTAGCTCAGTCGATGTGACCGAGCCTGGCCCTTAGCCCAAGCCAACGGCAGGATGAGCTCGGTCAGAGGTTCCCCGAAGGGCGCATGAGAGAAATAGCACCTTGGAGCCCTATAGTGGGCACAGAGTCAAGGAGAGAAGGGGTAGGTTGAGGCCTGTAGGACGGGGCGGGAGCCCGTGTATAAGGTCCCATATGTGGGTTTTGTGTGTTTTTTGAGTTGTCTTTGAGAGGCTCAGGGTTAAAAGGGAGGAACAAACAGTTTGAAGTTTCGATGTGGAACTCGGTTTTTCGGGCAAAACAAGATCTGTGCCGTTGGATCGCATCATGCACGATCTGTACTATTGATACCGATCTCGCGCTCGACCCTCATTTTCTGTGACTCTCTCCAAGACTTTTTTAAACCATTCTATCTGGAACGATCTAATCGTTGTCGTTCGAGGTTTTTAAATTTTCACGTCAAAATGAGACAGTCCGATGAAACTTGGACCGTCCATTTCCCCCAACATTTCCCCTAGTCGTTTCCTCTTCTTCCTCTGCGAATGGGTTACACTAGTAACCCTACGCTCTGAGACACCCCTTGTTTTCTTCACCTCTGACCGCCGGGGACCCCCATGATTCCACTTTTTATTCTAGCACGACAACCCCCACTGAATGCAATGAAAGTGGGTATGTTTTTGCATGGAAGGTGGTGGGTGAGATTTTTTATATAAATAACCAAGACCTCTTAGTACCTCTCCCCATTCATGTCTCTAGAGAGCCCTAACCAATCTCCTTAAAGTCCTCCATTCCCTAGTATTAATGTAAGGCTTTTTTTTAGTTTTTTCTGGTTTTTCTTATTTTAGATTATATACACTTATATATTCGAAAAATATATATTTTATAACCTTATGGTTAAGTCTGAACGTTCTTCAATGTTGAACCTAGGCCATCAGTTTCTCTTGCATTCAAATAGCTTAAATAATGTGACAATTATTCCTGGCCTCATTTTGTTGTTTTGAAAATACATATATACTTTTGGTTATATGTATATACGTTAGTTATATGCCTGAATGGGCATTTCATTCTACATCTGTTATGTATATTAAGTTTGTATATAATTGTTCATGCACCACACATGTTCACATACATGCATTTTCAAAAAAATGAATACAAAAATATTTGGAAATGTCATATATTTTATCGGGTTTTGGGTGTTCAAATCGTATAGTGGGCGTATGGAGTATTATGCACTAATGTGTGGTGTTTAGTTATATATATCTATACATATATATGAATTCTCATAAAACCTTATATTTCAAATAACTCTATGAATTAGTTGAGACTCTTCTTATAAATGAACATGAATCTTTAAATTTTATAATTTAGGTGTATTTATAATTTTTTAAATGTTTATCAAACCTTAAGTCATGCTATATATTTATATATGTACACATATGAATATTTGTAATTTGGTTATATATATTTATATGAGTGGATGTTCCCTCCTAAATTTTGAGTATAGTCCCACAAACACCCCATCCATTAAGTGGGAAAATATTTCAAGATAAAAACTTCAAACACAAGGGTAGTTATCACATGTGATGTTTTTAATTAATTGATTACATACTATGAATATAAATATACACATAATTTCATATAATATATATATATGTAAGTGTGTGTGTGTGTGTGTGAAATGTTATATATGTTTTGTTTTAATATAATTATACAGGTAAATTTTGTTTAAACAAAATTTTATGACTAAAGACATTACCTGCCCTATATAATACCTTGTGAACGTATACATTTAAGGGGTTAATGTACATTGATGTGCCACTATTCTATTATGAATGTAGTTACATAAAAATACCTTATATAATGCATGATCATTTATTATACCCAGTTATGATGTCCTTACACGTTAAGAATCGATTTTAAGTGGAGATTTAAAACACAATAAATTTTTTTGTTAAACAAAACTTATATCCACATTTTAGAGTAACTTATTTTCTTTCTATGTTTTAAATGATGTTTCTTATGGTAACGATTCGTGCTTTCTATTATGGACATGATTCTGTTGTTTGCAAAGAGTTATTAATGTTGAATTATTTAGCTTGTGCAATTTCAAAACCCTAATTGTGTTATTGAGTTAAAATTTTTAATTAATTGGATGATAAAATATTAGAATTTTAATAACAAACATTCAAGTGATAAATTATAGTTTTCATTTCTTTTAGTACCTTAGTTGTCAATGTATATTCCATAATTTTCCATTCCTCATTCCATTTAATGATGGTCATATTATTATTAGCTCAGTTTTTAATTATCTAGATACCATTCTTACTTATAAGATATATATATTCAACTACTATGACCAAGAATGAATAAATTATTCAACATGGTATGAGAAATCATGAATATAATACCGCATTTAAGTAAAGTGTTGATTTATGTGGATCGCATGAAATTAAAGACATATTAAGGGTACACCATTCAATGCATTGGGTAAAGAATTAATCTCTAGTGATTACAAGTTTCAAGACACCTTGGTGAATAACCTTGGTTATTTTTATGATACCTCGGTGAATAACCATGGTAGTTTTTATGATACCTTGGTGAATAAACTTGGTAATTTTTTTGAATCCTTGGGGATGGACCCTGGTGATATGTTCCTGAATGTCTAAAATGAAATGTTTAAGCCACATATTCATGTTATGTTACAAGTGTTTTCCAGATGATATGCATATTCTTTCACTACTCTTGTCTTTATGTTTTTATCACGTTCATATTGATGTCACAAGTAAAATTTTGGGGCATGATTCGTGTAAAATAGTAACCTAATATGAAATTGAAGTTGTTTCCTCCATGCACAACTCTGATTAAGTATTACTCTTAACTATTTAAATTGTGCTTAAACATTCATATGTCATACTTGTTTTGGACATCCTTTATTACGCCTTTTTAAAATGTCCTAATTGATTCATGTATTCTTTAAAAATCTTAATTGATCACTTTTATGTTATATGTGTTACAGTATTCTTTAAGAGAATGTTCTTTGGATAAGTTTTTTAAATAATGCTTTCAAATGTTTCATTGGTTTATTTTAAACCCTTTGTTGGGAATTCTTATGCTCACCCTACGTTTTTATTTAAAATTTTCATGTAACAACTTTTATCAGATGAAACATTTCTGAAGTTGCCAGTTTCCTAGAGCCTGAACAGAACTCGATCCTCAATATGGGACATGATGTGTGTTTATCAGGGCATGTTTTTGTTTTAAATTACACATCACATCCAGAAGGCACTGTCTCCTCCTTTTCTAGAGTTGGGTCATCACATTTGGTATCATAGGTTCGGTTTGCATAAATCTGGAAAACCAGAAATAAAACAATGAATACTTTACTTAAGAAATAGTAAAAATGAGTTTTTCTTAAATATTCAGATGGAAAATTAAGGTACCAATCTTTTGTCTCATCCCAATGAGGCCTTAGAAACCATAATTTCCATAGCCATCCATAAATATTTTATAAACTATGTCCATATCTGTATGTCGTGAAAACATCTCTATGATGTGACCAACTCTCCCTGAGTACTTAGACTCCACCAAAGAGAGGTTCTGGATTACATCTTTATGACGGAAGCCCAGTGTCAGTCTTATGCATGATGGGGAAATTACTTCAAGGAAATTTTTAGATGCTTCACCACAGCAGAAGGCATCTCGTCCTTATTGGCTTTCCAAGAGGATGCGACAGAGGGAGATCTCCGTGCATTATACATGTGTCAAGTCCTATCCAATGGACATTTTGGCGAAATGATGGACTTTGGCATCCTTGAATATAATGATTTATGTTCTGTGTACAAACAAAAAGTACAAAGGGATGTCTCATAGTTGTACATTCCACATGTCAGACTTTGGAGTTACCATAAGTGCTCCAACGACCTTGAACCTGACTGCTCGGGTTTAATATGGTTTCGGGAGATAGAGAGTTTCATTCTTATCTAGGGAATTCTTGTGTTAGGGAACTGGGGAAACCATTAGCCTCAGTTTATGTTGTGTACCAGTAGTTATGTAATGAACATATTTTGATATCTCTTAATTCTTATGACTTTACCTTGTCTATAATTTTGGATGGATTTCAATGATTCAACTATCAAATTGAACATTTATATGGAAGGAAAAACCCACCTATTATCTCTCCCTGTTGAGATACTGAAGTTTATTGTAATCAAAACCTGTGAAGATGAGTATCGTCCCTTCGCAAACATGTGAGGAATGTGCAAGAAAATGTTTGAGTTGACAAATAGTCATGAGATTCTCCACACCTATCAAGGGAATGCTTCTATCTACTACCTCATATTCTCATCATAATTGGCCGAGCATAAGCGGAGAGTAAAATACCATGAAGGGGTTTTCATGTGTTTCAACCTAAGCCCGAACTACACGGTGAGAGTAAAATTTCAAGATGTTTCCTTTGAGGGAAATGTTTGTGTAACCTACATGTACCAACTCTTCAGCATTTTTCTGTAGGAAAACGTCAATAACATATATGTTCTTGATCAAGACATAATTTAGCGAGTTATTTGTACGTTGGTCCATTCAGAAATTTCCAAACATTGTACCATTAGAGCCTCCCTCTAGAAGCCCGAGTGTTCGGTGCATGAGTTCAACCCCTTCTACCCAAAGTGTATCTGGATCAGAGAACTAGAAGAGTTGAGAATCAATTTGGGTTTTCCACTAAACACACATGAATTACCTCTATAATGGGGGTTGTGGTGAGAATATCGGAGAACATTTGTGGTTATATAAAATGAATAGTGAGGAAGCAATTCCTCAATGGGGAGAATAATGTGACACCCTGAAATCATGTACCACTTATTTCGACCAATTTATGTTTTCATTTTGTTTGAATTCCTTAGATAACCAAACAAACTTTTTTATCATGTGAGATAAATGATATGGTTGTATTTATTTTTAGAATTCAACCAATTAAACCACAAATAGACCCAAGGATTTTTCAAAATAAAAAAATTGCACCGTAGTGTTTACAATTTTTCAATATCACAAGAATCCATCCTGACCAAAAATGCCTAGTATGAACCCCATAATGACTATGGGAATACCCCCTATAATGACAACAAAACACGATAAATAAAGATGATCCTTTGGGTTAGTAAAAATGAAGAAAAAAACACCATGATCATATAAACTGTGGTGAGCATCAACGGCATGGCAAGAACCATCTTCTTCTTCTTCTTCTTCTTCTTCTTCAATCACCTTATATTTGAGACACCCTAAGATGGAGTTTTATAGGGAATCAACCGACCGTTGCCCTGATTAACATTGAAAGTTAATAGCTATAAGTGTAGATGTTGGACCTTGTTATGACTATTAAAAGTATTTTTTCAAATGTTTAAGGCATGATTGAAATTATAAATTAAACCACCGTTTATGAACTCTACAATAATATGGTTTAATACTTCGTTTTTAAATGAGTAATTTTGAAAAGTGTTAAGGGATTCAAATCACATTGCAAATATTTCAAATTCAATGATTTTCATTTCATAATTACTGTTTTAAAATATGTTTAAGTTCCTCAATTTAAATTATGTTTTTTATTGAACTATGTTTTCAAGGATACTAGTATATAAATTATAATGTAGTTTTATTAAAAAAAATTCCTTTTTATAACATTTGTGTTAAAAATGGGTTTTTTGTTTTTAATTTTATAAAGACACAACTAAAACAAAGTTTAATTTTTATTCATTAATGTTATTAATATAAATTATATATATATTTAATAAATGAGTTGTTTTCCTTAATGCTTTATTTTTATTTTATTTTCATGTTCAGGCTGTCTTTAAAAAAAATGGGACCGTTAGGCCAACCCTTTTATGGATTGGTCGAGGGAGGCAGCTCACTCAAAGTGGTTGAGCCTAGTACTCAGCCCAATCAATGGACGTCACGAGCTTGGGCAAAGGTTCCTTGAAGGGTGCATGGGAGCCTGAGAGCCTAGCCGCACCACAGTAGGCGCAGAGTCACGGCGAGCAGGGGTAGGCCGAGGCATTTGGGACGGGCTGGGAGCCCATGTATAGGGCCCCCATTGTGGTTGATGTGTGTTTTCGGAGCCGTCATTGAGAGGCTCGGGGTTAGGAGAGAGGAAAAAATAGTTTGACGTTTTGACGTGGGACTCGGTTTTTCAAGAAAAATTTGATCTGGGCCGTTGGATCACATCCTGCAAGATCTAGACCGTCAATAAAGAACTCATGATCAACCAATAGTGACTGAATCTCTCTCCGCTGATTTTTTCAATCGTTCGATTCGGCATGATCTAATCATGGCCGTTTGATGTTTTTAAATTGCCACATTGAACTGAGACCATCCAATGAAACTTGGAAAGAATCTAAGTTGCTCGATTCTTTTAGAACCACGGACGCATCTCAGTCCTTCGATCAACATTGGGATCGATCTGGACCATCTGTTTTCCCTAACATTTCCCCTACCTACATGGCCTTCTTCCTCCACACATGGGTTACACCATCAACCCTACCCTATGGCACACCCCTCGTTTTCTTCACCTATGACCACCGGGGACCCCCATGTTTCCTCTTTTTCTTCAAGTACAACACCCCCATTGAATGAAATGCATGTTCTTATGTTTTTTCATGGAAGGTGGTGTGTGGGATTTTTTATATTAATAACCAAGACCTCTTGGTTCTTCTCCCCATTCATGTCTCCAGCGAGCCTCGACCAATCTCCCTGAAGTCCTCATTTTCCTAGTTTTAAAGTAAGGGTTTTATCAGTTTTTCCTTGTTTTTCTTCTTTGGGAATATATACACATCTATATTTGAAAAATTTGTATTTTATAACCACATGATTTAGTCCAAACGTTCTTCAATGTTGAAACTAGGCCTTCGGGTTCTTTTGCATTCAAAAAGGTTAAAGAATGTGAGGATTATACCTGCCATTGTTTTGTTGTTTTGAAAATACAAATATACTTTTGGTTATATGTATATAAATTGGTTATATGTAAGAATGGGAATGTCTTTATACTTAGGTTATTTGTATTATGTTTGTATATAATTTTTCAAGCACTGCACATGTTCACATACACATATTTTAAAAAAATGAATACCAAAATATTTGGAAAATGTCATCTATTTGTTTGGGTTTTTGGGTATTGAAATGGTATAATGGACATAAGGAGTATTATGAATTAATGTGTGGTGTTGAGTTATATATATCTACACAATATTATGTATGCTCATAAAGCCTTGTATTTTAAATAACTCTATGGTTTAGTTGAAAATATTCTTATAACCGAACCTAAATCATTAAATTTTGTAATTTAGGTGTATTAATAATTTTTTAAATGTTTATATAACCTTAAGACATGCTATATATTTATAAATGTACAGATATGGATATGTTTACATCGGTTATATATATTAGTATGATTGGACCTTCCCCCTCTAATTTTGAGTATAGGCCCACAAACACCCCATCCATTATGTTGGAAAATATTTTAAGATAAAAACATCAAACGCAAGGGTAATAATCGCGTATGAAGTTATTAATTAATTGATTATGTACTATTAATATACATATACAATTAATTTCATAATATATATATATATATGGGAAATGTTATATATGTTCAGTTTTTATATAATTATATGGGAATATTTTCTTTATAAACAAAATTTTATGACTAAAGACATTAACTAACCTATATAATACCTTGTTAACATATACATTTAAGGGGTTAATGCACAAGGATGTGCCAATCCCCTAGTATGAATGAAGTTACATACATATACCTTATATGTTGCTTGAAGCTTTATTATTCCCAGTTTTGAGGTCCTTACACTTTATGTCTCGAGTTTAGGGGGAGATTTAAAACATAGGAAATGTTCTGTTAAACAAAACTTTTATCCACATTTAAGAGATACTTATTTTCTTCATATGTTTTAAATGATGTTTAATACATTAATGATTCATTCTTTATATTATGTACATTTTTTTATGAAAATACTTATCAATATTAAATGCTTTAGCTTGTGGAAGTTCAAAACACTACTTGAGATATTTAGTTTACCTTTTTAATAAATTTGATGATAAAACACGAGAATTTTAAGAACAAACATTCAATGGATAAATTAGAGTTTTCATTTCTTTTAGTACCTTAGTTGTCAATGTATATACCATAATATGTCTTTCTTATTTCCATTTAATGACAGTCATATAATTGTTAGCTTGGTTTTTAATTATCTAGATATCTGTATAACTTATAAGATATGTAAATTCAACTACTATGACCAACTATGAATGAATTATTCAAGGTGGAATGAGAAATATTGAATATACAACCCCATTTAAGTAAATTGTTGATTTATGTGGCTCACATGAAATTAAAGACAGATTAAGGGTGCACCCTCCAATGCATTGGGTAAATAATTAATCTCTAGATATGACAAGTTTCACAACACCTTGGTAAATAACCTTGGTAATTTTTATGATACCTTGGTGAATAACCTTTTTAATTTTGATGATACCGTGGTGAATAACCTTGGTAATTTTTATGATACCTTGTTGAATAACCTTGGTAATTTTTTTGACAGCTTGGGGATAGACCATGGGGATATGTTCATGAATGTCTAAAATGAAATGTTGAATCCACATATTCTTGTTATGTTATAAGTCTTTTCAAGATTATATGTCTATTATTTCATTACTCTTGTCTTTATGTTTTCATCAAGTTCCCATTGATTTCACAAGTAAATGTTTGGGCCATGATTCATTTAATATAGTAACCAACATATGAAATTGAAGTTGTTTCCTTCACATGAAAATCTGACTAAGTATTACTCTTAACTGTTTAATTTGTGCTTAAACATTCATACATCATACTTGTTTAGGAAATCCTTTATTAACCCTTTTTAAAATTTCCTAATTGATTCATGTATTCCTTGAATTTAATAATTGATCACTTTTATGTTATATGTGTTACATTGTTTTTTAAGAGAATGTTATTTGGATTAGTTTCCTAAATAATTCATTCAAAAGATTCATTGGATTATTTTTAACCCCTTGCTGGTCATTCTTATGCTCACCCTACATTTTGATTTAAGATTTTTAGGTAATAGATTTTATCAGATGAAACATTTCTGAAGTTGTTGATTTCCCATAGCCTGAACTGAACTCTATCCTCTGTATGGGATGTGATGTGTGTTTATTGGTGCATGTTTTTATTTTGAATGACACATCATGTCTTGAGGCACCGAATCTGAGTTTTCTTTGGTTGGGTCTTCACAGTCAATGCCATATGATGCTTGAAGTTCATCGAAACATTAATATTCAAAAACGTGTATTTTTTATATAAATAGGGAAGGATAATCTCCCATTACTACTCCAACCAGACATCATTCCGTAGGTAGGGAAATCATTTGTCATCCATAATAAAGCTTCATGAAACATAAAGTACTCCTTCCTGAATGTATCGTACGCTAGTGAACCAACAATCCAAATCACCTTTAACTCCCCTATTAATGGCTGAAAGTATATATCAATATCATTTCCAGGATCACTGGGTCCAGAATCAATATACTCATGATAGTAAATAGAATATTCATACGTATCAATGAAGGAATGTTATAAATGTGAATGAAAACATGCCAAGTACTGTGTGCAATATGCATTTGGAGAAATGGGTTAAAACCGTCACAGGATAATCCCAATCAAACATTTTGCGGGTCAACTACAAAATCATGATTTAACTTATAAAATTTCTACCAAGCCAACCCATCTGCAGGATGCACTATTTCATCATTATCTTAATTTCTTTCATCTTTATGCCATCTCATATTCTTTTCCATTTTTTATGACATAAAAAGTTTTTGATGCCTGGGAATTAAAGGGAAGTGCCACATAACATTCTCTGGTATGCAAGATTGCTTTCCATCTTTATTAGTTTTCCACCTTAATGTGACACACTATTTTTACTGACATAACTCTGCATTTTCCTTCCATAAAAGACAATAATATTTAGGGAAAGAATGAATCTTAATAGATGAAAATCCTAATTTTTCAACCAACATTGATTGCATTTAATTATATTGTGGAATACATGCATCATCCGGCAGTAAATCCTTAATTAATGTAATGAGTTAGTCGACCGCAGTATTACTAAATCCATACATTTCTTTTCCATGATATAATCCTATTAAAAACTAAAGTTTGCTCGTTTTTTCACATTCCTGATATACTGGAGTATTTGCATCTTCCATTAACTTCATAACATTCTCAACGTCATCATCTTGATTAATAGACGAAAACTATGTTCCGGTATTTATTCCCTATGGAAGTGGTCTACATGAGGATCTAGCTTCAGAAACAAAAGTAAACCGATCGGAAATTAGATTTTTCATTCAAATCATTTCTATTAAATCAATGTAATTCACCACTTGGGATTTTTCTCCATTGTGATACCACATATGATAACTTTTTTTGGAAACCCTGTTTAGTGATATGATAACTCACTTCCTCACGAGTTAACCATGGTATTCCAACATAATCAAAACATTGGTATTGAATAAATACACCATCAGAATCATTAGTGAATGGAAAGTCCAAGAAATTTCGTAACTCCTTCTGAAATTCATCAGTGATCCGATCAACGTTGTACATCTACTATCTATCATTTCTGAGGCATATAATAAGAAAAATTACACAACATTATATGCATTGTTTCATATGATAATAACTAACCAATAATATCATGTCAATAAAAAACCATAACAAATATTATGGTTAAGAGAATTCATAAATGTTTCAAATTATAAAAAATCATGAATAGTCACAAATTTCTATGACCACATAATATTATTTTGGTGTACCTCCAACACCCACATTAAAACATAGATGTTTGAACATGGACCAATTGTGTATTTTATATAATTTTTTGATGGGAACCCCACCTCTTAGACACCCCCTACCACATGGATTCCCCCTATGGAAACCCCCTCCCACCAAGACAGCCCCCTCGACCCCCCTGGACAACCCCCTACCCTGCTCCCCACAAACCATGCCCCCCACCCTGCCCCAGGCACAATGAACCCCCAGACCCCTTCACCCCCTTCCGCATGCATCCCCCCTCCGCATGCACCCCCTTCCCCCCACCCTGCACACTACCCCCCTCCCCGGAACCCCCTCCCCCTGGACCCCCACACCCCATGCTCTCTACCCCCTTCCTGGACATCCATCCCCCCTGGACCCCCACAGACCCTGCACCCCATTCTCCCTGTCCCCCCCACCTCCCCCTAATAGACAACCCCCCTCCCCCTGCACCTCCTTCCCCCTCCCTGCACACTGCTTCCCTGGACACCACCCTGCACCCACACACCCCCTTCCCCCTCACCCTACTCATTTCCCCCACCAACCCCCACCCCGAACAACCACCTCCTGGACATCCCTCTCCCCCTGCAACCCCTGCCCCACTCACCTTGCACCCCCACACCCACTTCTCCCTTCACACTTCCCCCACCTCCCACCCCCTCCTAGACAGCCCCCTCCCCTACATAGTACCCCTGGATATCCCCCCTCCCCCTGCACACCCACACCCCCTACTCCCTTCACACTGCCCCCCTCCCTGCACACTGTCCCCATCTTGGACAACCCCCTTCTAATACATTATCACATTTGTTTTTTTTAAATTGTGACAAACCCAAAAACTAGGAAGAATAGTGTATCAAAACACTTGGTCTTAGATACAATTTTCAATAAATACACAATCTGTATATGCTTTCACAAAAAAAATGGTGTTACACACAATTTTCAATTAATACTGTCAAACAAAATCTTATATAGAGGTAGTAGTCTTAATCAGTTCACAATAAGTGATGTCATGAAAAGCCTTCAAGTTCATTTAACATCATTTGAGAAGTTAAAAAATAGGTTGCTTTAGTTTTGTCAAAGAAATACACATTGACTAAAATTCATTAAAATACAACTTAAATAAGCATTATATAAACTCGTATACTGAATCATTTTTCATATGTGATAAATTTTATTAGTAGTGTTGTAAAATAGAGAATCTAAATTATTTCCCCTTATAATAAGAAATTTGAAAAATAACGGTTGTGTTCTAATTTTGAAAAAAACTATTGCGTAATATTCAAGAACAAACCCACTTTAAAAAACTATTTCCATAAACAATAAGGAATCCCTAACACTAAATTACTTATAAAATTTGACAAAAAGATGTATCATTTTTCAATGGGAGCCAAAAATTGATGAACCAGTGGATTTATAAGAAATGATATCACATGTTAGAAAAAAATATTGATTTATAAATAAGAAACCACAAAATCATGTTATATAGGAAGATAGTGATAAATAATCATGAATCAATTAATAAAATCACCTAAGAAAAATATTACAAATAACATAAATTTATGGTATGAAACCTATATATCATGGAATATTCAAGGCATTTAAATCTCTATGTTCCTAGATTGATGACTGAAACAACATTTTAATTCCATTAAACACCTAGATAATATACCCTAATATAATAAATGTATATGTAGAATAATTTAAATCAATAACTCAAGGTGAAATCATATTAAATTTTAATAACTATCAATAAGACCACAGTCTCATCATTGAACACCTAGAATTTCCCCCTTTTATTAGTTGAACACTCCCCGACATTATTATATGCGCTGAACATACACTTTATTAGAATTATATCTAATATAATAAAATTTCACAAATATATAAAGAGAAACCACCAAAACCACTTTGTAAATTCTGAACCCAAGAGCCACTAAATAATCTCCATGATAGTTGGTTACATGGCTAAAAGAGTTCCACCTCATATGTCAGAGGCAGCCGACCAATAGTGAGTGTATAATTATGGTACAATAGAGAGTCTATAACCTTATAAAAATAGTATCATGTCACTATACAATAACTACATTAAAAAGAAGAAGATTTATATATGAATGACAAAGAATCAAATGATAACAATAACTAATAAAGAGAAAAATATCATCAGCATAAAACAAATGTGATGGTGCAAAGAAATCCCTCTGAAACCACAACTGCTTATAAATCCTAATATTAACAAGATCAATAAGATAATAACTATGATAATACTCATCTATAGGAAATAAAATCCGAAATAAATGATCTCCTTTCTAACACCTCTTTAACACTAGAAGAAATCCCTTTGGGAAACAATAACAAAAATAGAGATCTCGTAAATGCGCAGGTTAGAACAAATCATATTAATGAACCTCTATGAAATCACTTTCATTTTCAAAATAGAAAAAATGAAACTCCATTTTATTATATAAAAAGATTTTGATATATCAATATTCAATGAAATATTACAATTCTTTTCCTTCCTCTTCATGATACTAACACATTTATAAGCATTTTAGTGGAATTTCTGAATGTTCCTCCTAGGGAAAAACCCAACCTGATTTTTCAAATTAAAACCCTTAGAAATCTCACCCATCTTATGTGTCATGATTTATCTAATGACCTTTGGTATAAAAAACCTGATAGAAATTGTCCAAAATATCATATATACAGAGCATTATCTTTCTTTTGTACGAATACAAAGATGCTGGAGTTCACCCAAAAAGGTAATGATTAAAGAATAAAAAATTCCCTCATCGCATTTATTACCTCAAGATTAAGAATGTCCCATTAAACATGGAAACTGTTTTTTCAAGACATCTGGTCGAGCAACACCATCCACATTTAAATATAAGAGAGATGCATGAATCTTCTTTTTCACTAGGGGCCTCAATTAGCCTATTATTCTAAATATCATCAATTCTTGGTTCATTACATTTGATCAGGTTTTCAGTTTTTCTTTCTCCATTATCTGATTAAATATCCTCAATATAAAAAGTCACGACATTTTTCATTTCATTCTTAGATCTAAATATATTACTATTAATTTGTAATGAAGCGAGACTCCTCATATTTTTTCCCCTATGAATGCTATGAATGAAAATTGAGTCTAGATCCCCATAAATCATCCAACTAATATTAAATTTATTATGAGAAAGGTTATCTTTTAGAGTCAAGATAATATAAATTTTGGAAATGGATTTTATCTCCACTTGAGAGTGCACATCCCGAGTCATGTTTTATTTTGGAAAATAATCTGTTGAGATTAAGCCTCTTTAATTTAACTATGAAGATTAAAATAGGATTCGTTAATCTATTCTTTCTGTTTGACCATTATAATTATAATCTTTCAAGTTTGAATATGTATATGACTTCACACAATATCAATATTCTAGGAATACAATGCGATTTTTCTACAACCTATCACAATAAGCCAAGAATAGTTAATCTTGAAAGGAATTGGGTTTTGACCTTGATCTATTAATACAAAATTAAATTAATAAAGGAAAATGATCAGAATGAAATCTTGGATGGGTGAGTCCAGATATCTCAACTGCACTATTTATTTCATTAAATTACACAAAGCACCTATCCAAGATACTTTCCAGCCTCCCATTTTAAGTACATCGACTCCATGTTTATTCAAATTCAGATATGGAAACTATGTCCAAGCAAAATTTATCAATAGAAAAATTCACTAGTTGATATTTTATAGAAATTAATAGAATTTTTTTAATCATTCCTCAATATAGAATAAAATTCACCAAGAAAAATCAAACTCCTAGAAATATTCTTTGATATGGATGCTAGATTTATTCAATGATATCGTCGTCTTGTATATAAATTGAAGGCATAAACAAAAGTCACAGAAATAGTAGAGTTACTGATGCAATAGGAGATGGTCACTGACTGATGATCAATATGAAAGGAATTGATAGTGATGCTATCATTATTATGAACCAACATGGACTATGTGGCAACATCAAAATGATAATTAGAAATAAATGAGTAACTGAAAGATTTACATTTGAATTCCATTTTATTCTAAAACATTAATCTTGGCTTGTTAAGGCTAATAAGTATAGGTTTTTTGTTCACAATAATGTGACTAAGGGTATAAACCATGGGAGAGTTCCTAATCTCTTGTAAGTTCCAAAAGACGACCTTCATTACATAGCAGACCATAGCATAATACTAGTTTTATCATAACATTGTGTCATTTCATTATCAAAACCAACAGTTTTCAAAACCTCTTCACCCATATCATCCATTGCATCATAAGATGAGGGGTCACACAGGTCCTGTTCAGATGGGGAATAATCCTTTTCATCTCCTATAGAGGATTCATTACTGGTGGAATTGAACATGTTAACTAATTAAATAGGGATCAAATGAAGTATTCCAAGTAGTTTCCTCATTGAAATCATGGCTGAAGGAACTATTGATAAATTACTACTATGCTAATAACCATCTACATGAAATCCTGTAAGATAATTAGCCTAGTCAATAGAGAATTCATTAACTCCAAAGGAACTAGAAACAAAGGCAATTCTCTAGATAGGATCCTGCTCAAAATCCATATTAGGACAAGAATAATCTTCTTTCTTTCTAAGTAAAGTAGGTGTTTTTTCCTCATCATAGGAAACACATGATGCCATCACTAGTGGTATAAAATTACCTTCTCGAGCTCCATAATAATTATATCCTTATTTGGTACTAATATAGTGGCCTGCCATATTTCCATCTCCTTGGCACCTTCACTCGTACTGAAACGGTGACCTGATCCTGTTCCATAACAATGATATCCTTAACTGTGGCCAGCTCTAGTTCCATCTCATCGGAATACTTCACAAGTGATGAAGTAGTGGCATGATTCGGTTCTATAATGACACCCTCCATAAGTTATAAAGTAGTGGGATACTCAGTGGAAAAAACACCTTGACTAGAGACCATGACAATTGTATCGATAATAGCATGGATATGACTGGACTCATCCCCAATATGGACAAAAACAATATCATTAGAGGAATTCCCACATTAGTTCTCTTAGCAACATCCGGGATAGGATCACCCTTGTATCTACCCCCATGAGAAGGGGCCTCCATAGATTTGTCCTTAATAGAGGGTGGGACCAAACCTTTATCATTCTTTCTCATGCTATAGGTATCATCATGTACTCTAATCATTCAATGATTACATAGTTTGTTTATATTACAGCCAGAGGCCATATGCCCAAAAAATGACAATTTCCATATAATTCTAGCTTCCTCTCAAGAAAAATAAAAAGATTAATATCCTCATTTCTGGTGGTTAGAACCTCTTATTTATCAAGCATGGAAGCCATATCAACCTCAACATGAATCCATAAATAAGGCCCAAAAGATGGATTGTACATCTACCAGTCAATAAGGAATCTAAATCAACCATAGGGTTTAACTATTTCACTACATTCAGAACATGCACATAACAAAACATTCAAATTCAGAGAAATAATCATAACATAGAAATAATAATAAAATGGTAAAACATGTAAAAATTTTAAATTAGTTAATCCTTCCATCCACTTAAAGGAAAACTAAAATATTATAGTTGCACTAATGAAAAAAATAATAGAGAATAAGAATCCCATACCTAGAAGTAAGCTTCCAATCAAACTAATCCAAAAATAAGGGGATATATGAAAAATTGTCACTACCTAAAATAGATTCACAATGCTGCAAGAAAATAAAGGATGAATGAGGGAGGTGAACATGCCTAGAATCATGAGAAGGAAATACTTTGGTGGAAGAAGGAGACTATGATAGTTCAAGAATGAATTTCAATTGGACATGCTTGAGAGGTGAGATATTACCACGAAGGTGGTCGGGATGCCTCGTTCGGCGAAAGACACAGGAAGCATTGTGAGGGGGATGAGGATGGGGAAACAACGCTAAGTCCATCCCAGGAACTGTCGGGGGATGAGGATCAGGGAGAGGAGGGGTCACCAAGGCCGTCGGGGAAGAATTGTCACCACTGAGAGGAGAGGTTTCCGCCAAGAGTAGACGTCACCCGCGAGAGAGGAGAAGTCACGAGGGTGGATGAGGGCAGCCAAGATGAGAAGTCGCGCCGAGAAGATAGAGTAGATGAGAGGGAAGAGGTCACAGGTATAAGGTAAGATGTGAGGGCTCAGGGGAGGATAGGAATTGCAGACAGTGCGGAGGTGAAGCCTTCTATATAGTAAAAAAATAGATATGGATTTTTTAATCTTCGATATAATCAATGATTTAGCCACAATTTTAATAGAAGTGTGGCTATAAACTACACTATTTCAACGGACTTATAAAATATTGGCAATAGGTCCGGTTCTATAGCCTTATTTTCTATTAGTGGATCCAACCAATATTATTTCCAAGTCACACACTAAAACCATCATCAATTGATTACTATCATTGTTTACATATAGATTGTAATAAACTCCACCACGTTGAAAACTATGCTTATGTAAAAATTGATCAATTCTTGAATAACAATCTCTTTGTGAATGATTTGAATAATATAGAGCCTTAATCATCTGAAAAAAATTTATTTTCATATTCATGTATTAGAAAACCATCTATATGCTCGATATTCAGTTGGTATTGTAGATCCCCAAACAAAAATTTTGTCTTGAAATACATTTGGAAAGCATTGAAATTATATTGCATTGTAATGCCAAAAAATAATAGATTATCCTAGAGCCTTACAACATGATTAAATGCCTCATCAATTTCTATTAACTTGATCTAAGAGAATACATTTCACAGTAGTCACTATATGTTTTTAATTACTAATACAACATCATTTATTTTGTTCTGGAATACCCATTTGTTCCAGATGAAATTTTTATATACAATTCACAAACTAATATCCCATGTCAAATTATTCTAAACTAGGTCAAGTAATTTTATCATATCCTTATCCCATGTATCATCTGTAGGTTCATCTTCCAAAAAATTAATCCCTACCTATGATAGGATGGATACATTATATAATATTCATTCTCTATGTTTGAATTGCTACTTCCTAATCACCAATGATTTTTTGTCTGTCATTTTCATATTGACTTTTAGATATACATGACGATAATGATTTTAAATACCCATACTCTTCATTAATATTTTATTCTAAATTAGAATTTTTCCCTCATACCCCCTGAGTTTCATTCCTCCTCATCACTATTATCAAGAAACTGTTTACTATGTTCTTGAAGATTATGTTCATTTTCTACTATAGTGACATCATTTATTTTAAATTCATTTCCAATCCTCTTGTAGAGATAGTTACATTCTATTAGTTTTCTTGAATAGACAATTAAAATCACATCATAATCATAAGATTCATATTTACTATGATTCTTCTTATTGAGAAAAAAAATTACATACAAGGATTTGAATATATTTAAATGCTGGATTCTTTCCATACTACTACTAGTGTTGTATCTTTTCTTATTTAAGACTCAAAAAATATATTTATTACATATATACCTATGTTAAGAATAGTTACTTTAATAATTTATTAGGTAGGTTCTTTTAAATAATAATTATATTGGCCAGGATTTTTGTGATCTAATTTTAGCTATCAACCACTCCATTTGTTGAGGAGTTCTAACTACCAAAACTAGAAGCCTTATCCGATGTTTCTTTATAAAATCTTCTACATGGATATTTATGTCATTAATAACATTATCTATATGAAACATTATAATAATTTATCCATGCATCCTTCCAAATTCCATCTGATATTGTTTTATGAAACTGAACACATCGGACATATGGTCATTGAAAAAAACCGATGCCATCCTATTGAAATCATCAATGAAAATAACATAATACTTATTTCCATTAATTTAAAATATTAATATAGGACCACACACATATGAAAGAACAAATTCAAGCACTTTTGATGGCCTTTTTTATTTTTCATTGAAAATATTAATGATAATATTTCCTTGTTGACAAGAATCACATGTGTGGGTACTATCACGTGACATATTTGGTAGATCTCTAGCATCATGTGATTTTACAAAATCTTATAGTTATGGTTGGTAGGTATGGACAAGTCGTTTATGACACACACTATTATCAGACTATATGGATAGATAAAAAATTTCTTATTATCCACTTATAATATAGAGATCCCCCTTCCAACACATTCCTTATAAAACAACTACATCATCATTTCCATTAAAGATACATAAAATATTGGAAATCCTTATAGAATAATCTGAGTCAATCAATTGGCAAAAAAATAACAAGTTGTGATATAGACATTTGGGAACCAATAGATCTACATGTATCATATTGTTTACCCCAAATTTGTATTTTTTTCATAAAATAATAATCCGGCCTAATTCCATTCCAAATTTTAAAACACCTTTCTTTTTATATTTTATTCTTATAAAAAGATCCATATTTCACATCGTATAAGATTTTTATCCACTATCTAGGATCCATACACAAGCATGATCTCATTACTTAAGGGTTGTCTCTACAACCACTTCCTTCTCAAAAATTTTAATTTTGATCCACATCACTGACATCACATCTATAGCAAACTGATATTCAGGATCTTCCTCATATAATGTTTGAAAAAATTCATCTTCCTAATATAAAAAAGATATTATTCATTTTAAAGCCATTAGATGTTTCATAGGGATATTTATTTTTATCATCTTGGGTATACTTATCTACATTCCTCTGTATTTTTGATTAACAATATCGAGATATTTTTCTAAATCCACTGCACCAGAAACAATTACCATCAAAATAATTATAAGGAATTTTTTATTTATGTGTCCACATTTTTATCCTATTCAATTCCGTAACATTTGGATATGAAGAAAATATTTTTAGAATGCCCCATATTTCTATAGAAATGACCCATGATATGATTTTTATTATTATTAATTATTATATAAATGGTTCTTCCATTGGTTCAATGAGTTTTTTGAATCTAATTTATAACCAAATAATTTTTCATCCATGGAGTGGGAGCTTGAGGTCTGACATCAATCACCACAACTTTTATTTTTTATCAACCTCCTTATAACAATATTATTTGGATTTAAATATTTCTTCTTTTTTCAGGACCATTATAATCCACTTCATTATTTGTTTCTCCCCAGTAATCCACTTTCATGTTTTCATATTGGAATTCAAGAGTCTGTCATGATCTTCTAAATTCCTGAAGGGTCAAAAATTTCTTCCTCGTGTTCTTCGATACATTTGATTTGATCTTTTTCTATATTAGTCGATCCATCAATCCATCGATCCCAATATTCTATTATTCCACATTAATATTGTAAAGACCCGTAAATTTCAAGGAATTTTTTTTTCTTAATTTTCTTTGGAATTTTACAAGAGCGCAGCTTCTGACAGCGCCTGATTCCGAGACCCGGTGTGCCCGGAATCAATTTCCGAAGTTTGGCTCGGGTACGTTCAGTGAACGGACGAGCGGGGTTTTCTAACTTTTGAACCGGTGCCCGGAATCAAATTCTGAGGGCACCGAAGCGCCGGTATTCGCTTAGAAACGCCTCTTCCGGTGTTTCGTTTGCTCGGGTGTGGTTTTTAATTTTTCGGGCTTAAAGTTAAGAAATAAAATAATTTTGCGACAACTTTATTTTATTTCGCTTAAGCCACTTGGAAGCCACTTGAAGCCACTTAAAGGCGGCTTGAACTGAGTTGAACTGGATAGGATGCTATCCAGAAATATCCTACCCCTTGGTAGGATATTTGTGAGGTGGGGCCCGTGCGAGCCCCGCCCTTTCTTTCCGCTAAGAAACGCACTCGCGAAAACCCGTCTTAATGAAAGTCAACTGACGCGTTTCTTAAAATCTTAACAGACCATTTAATTGGGCTGTTTCTTTCGTAAATTAAATGAGCTGTTTCTTTCGTTGAATTAATTCTACGAATTAATGGTTCGTTTCTTATCTTTTGAAATTCAAATGTTTAGTTGTGTAAATAAAATAAGGCTTAAGCTTATTTTATTTTGGGTTGAAACTTGTGGCGTGGAGAGGATTTGGAGGAAAGCGTTCTTCTTCGGCGAAGAACGTGAAGAACGCGAAGAACGCGAAAAACGCGAAGAACGCGAAGAACGCCAAACCTGCGGAGATCGACGAAGCGAAGCCTTGTACCGCGACGCCAACGGATCTCCCTTCGCGACGCTTCTTCTGCGACGATCCAACCCCGCGATAGCCTTCGGTCGACAACAACCAAGGTAGGTGGTTGCGCTTCTTTTTATTTTCTTTTTTGATTTCAACTACAACATGGATTTAATTATTATTAATTAAATCCGTATGTTCTTGGTCCTCGGAGATCGTCGACGCGACGCCCTTCCGTGGTGTGGCGATCACCTCCTTCTGCGACGGTCAATTCCGCGACGACCTCGCATCCGACAGCGACGGCGAGGTAGGGATTTATTTTGGGAATTACCCCCTTTTCCTTTTTATATTCCCGTATTTGTTTCCTTAAAAGTTAATGAACTGGATTTGTGAACAATTTTAAAATTTATTAAAATTGTTTTTTTCGTTCAAATGAGGAACCCGTTAATGAAACAATTTTATTTCATTAAAAATTGTTTCGGATATGCGTTCATGTGTTGAACTTAATTTTCTCCCAGTTGTTTGTCTCTAACGCGGAGGGTGCGGGCCAAACGAACACGGCCCGACGACCCTCCGTCGTTCTTCTTTTGTGCGGATTTGACGGGCGACGACGGAACGTGCCGCAACAGATGTTTGATGATTCCACAGTGAAGGACGAGTCCCGGGAGGAGCAGCGGCGCAGGCAGGAACAAAATCGGACCACCGGAGCGATCCCGGTGGCCCGCGGAACTCGCCGGAGGCGCGGGTCGCCGGCGCGGTGGCGCCGGCAGCCGGCAGCCGGGAGCAGCGGCGCCCCGGCGCGCCGCCGGACAGGCCGCCGCGACTCAACGCGGCGGCGGCGGCCCCCGCGGCCGCGCGGGTCCGGTGCCCTCGGACGCGGCTGAAGCCGCGTCCCGACTCAGCGCGGCCCCACGCGGGGGGGGGGGGGGGAGGAGGGGGGGGCACCATTAGGCCGCGGGGGCAGCGCCCCGCGGCGCCAGGCCGTTCGGCCGCTCGGCCGAACCGGACCGGGTCGGGTCAACCCGGTTCGGCCGACTCCCGGGGGGGGTGTCGGGCCGGGTCGGCCCGGGCCCGGACCCCCGTCTTCGGACGGTTTTCGTTCAAACGCCCGTAACATGAGCTACGAGCCTCCGAACGACGCGCTGTCAACGGCAACACGATCCTTGGATCGAGACGGTCGTTTCGGTATACTATACTCAAGGTGCACCTTCCTTTTCGGGAGCCTACGTAGTTAAAACTCCGTATTTAAACGTGCTTGGCCTAGAGCAGTGATCAGGATGAGTGACCTCCTGGGAAGTTTCCCAGGGTGGGTGTGAGACGGAAAAGCCAATAACTAACAGACCGGGCGTCCGATTAACGCGCCGTCTGTTTCGTTGAATTCCTCTAAGTGAGACGGATCTTTTGGCATACTCCGCCCGAGGTTTGGACGCAGGTGGAGTACGGTCGGGTTGGTTTTGCCTTAAAAACCAACCGGGCCCCTGGGACGAAAAAGCCAATAACTCTCAGACCGGGCGTCCGATTGACGCGCCGTCTGCGACGTTGAGTTCCTGTTGTCGATACGGAACTTTTGGCATCCTCCGCCTGAGAATTGGATGCAGATGGATATTGGCCGGGTTGGATCGCACCGAAATCCAACCGGGCCCCTGGGACGGAAAAGCTGATATCTTTCAAACCAGACGTCCATTTGACGAACCGTCAGCGGCGTTAGTGATTACGTTGAGTAACGGTCCCTATGAGTATACCCTATGGGAGTTCGAGGTACAGTTGAGATACGGCCGTGATTGGTTTTGCTCACGAAACCAACCGGGCCCCTGGGACGAAAAGGCTAATAACTCACAGACCGGGCGTCCGATTGACGCGCCGTCTGTTGCGTTGAGACCCCTATAACGAGGCGGTCCTTTGAGATACTTCTTCGTGGGACCTTGAGATACTTGGAGTATCGACCAGTAGCTCGTGGAGCGGACCCTCCCGGAGACGAGCGTGCGGAGTACGGAGACCGTGTAGCCTGCTGAGACCTGACGACTGCTTGACCGACTCGACTTGGAGTAGGTCGACTAGCCCAGTGGACAGAGCGCCCGGTATTTGGCGACAGACCCACGGCGGACGGAGCGCCCGGTAGTTGGCCGCAAACCCGCGGTACTCGACAGGAGGAGTACCTCTGTAGGCTATTAGTGGGAGCTCCCGGTATTTGGCGACAGACCCACAACGGACGGAGCGCCCGGTAGTTGGCCGCAGACCCGCGGTACTCGACAGGAGGAGTACCTCAGCAGTCTTAGTTTAGTGAGCAGTACCTCGGAGTCGTGATAGGACCACTGTACACTCTAGAGACGGAGCTCTTTAGTAGTTACGGTTTCGATAATGAAAATCCTGGTTTGAGCCGAGACTTTGGACCTTGTGTTTACCTCATGATTGAGATGGGTCACTTGATAACTTAGGTATATGTATGGGTATATACCTGGGTAGTGGTTATCCGTTGATTTCTCAATCCTTGTGTTTCCTCATGATTGAGATGGGTTACTTGATAACTTAGGTATATGTATGGGCATATACCTAAGTAGAGGTTATCTGTTGAGATCTTCTTTGTGGTTATCCTTGTTGGTTTTAGTGAGACCTTGAGGGTCTCGGGGTCCCTACTGAGTATCGTTATACTCACCCCTGCACGGGCTATGCCCGCACCTCGTTGTGTTGGTGGCAGACGACGGGCAGTGCTGACGGAGGCCGAGTGTTCGAGGACTGGACGGTACCCGGAGGTGGACTACACGACAAGTCAGTGTCTGGAGGTGGACTTCACGGCGAGACGACACTCAGAGGAGGTTGACGGACGAGAGCACTGTGGAGGCTATCTGTACCTACCCTTTAGGTAGGATTCGTGGTGGACGATCCAGGAGCTGTGCCATCTGTACCTACCCTTCAGGTAGGATCCGAGGAGGATGACCCAGGAGCCGCTTCCGTCCCTCCAGCTGTTGTCTTTTTCTGTTGTACTTTGTTCAGTTGTAGTTGTACTTTCTTTTGGGTTTGTATTCTGGCCCATTTACTTTTCAGCACTTCTTTTTGTACTTAGTGTTTTACTTCCGCTTGTACTCTGTGGGGTTTTATTACTTTTATAAAGGCAATGCCTTCCCAGTTATCGGGATTTACACCTTTGGTGCTAGTTGCCAGCCCCTGGCCTATGGAAGGCGGGCTTGGGGTAGTCATGACACGGGCCCCGAGGACGGGTCATGACAAATTGGCATCAGAGGTGGTCGGTTCTACCGCAGACTCTGATCTTTCTTTCTGTGAAGCAATAGTGTTAAGGGTACCGAGTGTGGTTTTCAGTTCAGGGAGTCCAGTGTTGGTGCGGGCGGCCGACGTATCCATACACCAGGACCCTGGCAACTGATTTCCGACTTTGTGCACGAAAACAATGATTGCGTGTGTGTTTTCAAAGGTTCCCCCCCTTAAAACAGCTCAAACCAGGTCAGCTCACCAGGTATAATCATTTGACCGTGTTACGTTGTTTCTTTCAGTATGCCTTTTCTCGGACGACCAACTAGAGCCCAGAGGGTTGTGCGTGCTGACAGCCTGTCGAGTGACGAGGCTTCGGTACAGGTCCCTCTTGAAGTTGAGGCACCAGCGGAGGCGCCAGCGGTACTACCATACGTTGGGCCACCAATGCCACCAGCCCCAGCAGTAGGCGATGCCCGCTACTTGCGCGCACTGCATGAGTTCCAGCGCCAGAGGCCACCCAGGTTCGAGGGAGAGACGGACCCGCAGGCGGCTGAGGATTGGCTGGAGGCTGTGGTGGGAGTCTTCAGGCTAGTGGGGACGCCATCAGACTTCATGGTGACCTTTGATGCCAGCCTTCTTCAGGCAGCAGCAGGCAGGTGGTGGAGCCACTTGTTCCAGTTTTTCGATGGGATGGCTTTCACATGGGAAGACTTTGAGACCTTCTTCAGGGTGGAGTTTGTGCCAGTATCTCTACACCCCGAGCGTGTTCAGGAGCTGCTGCCTTTGCCACGTGTTTTTCAATCAGATGATGCAGAGGTCTAGGAGGATCAGAGCCAGGCATTCCAGAAGCAGACTGTGTTACTCGTGCGGTGGAAAGGGTCACCTGGCACGTGACTGTCCGACTCCTCGTATAGTTGATCCATAGGCTTTTGAGGAGCCACCGAGACAGAGGCAGCAACGAATGCTTGAGCAACAGTAGAGCAGTGGACAAGGCAATAGAGCTCCTAGAGTAGGTGGAAAGGAGTGGAACTAGTGGATACGTCTCTTGTACTTCTAGTTCCATGTTGATGTTGTTTTTGTGTCTTTGTACCATGAGCTGCAATAAAATAAAGACACTTATCTTGTGGTGTTTGCCTTCCTGTCCTCTTTTGTGATGTTACTGAGTGGTCCCGGTTAAACTGTTGACTTGACCCTCACTTTCGAGATTTCAACTAGAGGAGACCCAGTGAACTCATACTGATGCCGACAGTGTGACTCGACCCTTGGAGGCGAGAGTGACAGTTGGATCTCTTAGTAGTTACGTTGAGGCCTTACGACGTCATCCATGGCATGAATGCATCCTTCATGCCAGGATTGACTGTATTAGGCAATGGGCGTGGTTCATCTAGAGAGGGGATGAGACTGGGTTTCTCTTTTCGGCAAAGGAGGAATTTTAGCAGCTCTTCCAGATCATATGCAAAGGAGGTGCAGTTCATCCAGGAGCGGATGAAGACTGCACAGTGCAGTAAGAAACAGGAAACCAGTGCCAGTCTTAGAGACTCGGGCGTGTTAAATGTTTCAAGAAGAGGAAGCTTAAAGGAGAGATGAGTCTACAAAGCAACAGACGTGGAGGCACAGCTAGGTGAGGAGCATGAGGTGGTGTACATCCTAACATGCTACAACCACCCGCCTTAGTTATTCTCGCCAGGCTCAGGGAGCTGGAGGGCGGAGGAAGAGTGCGGCTGCATGTGGTCAAGGAGTGTGACCCAATGGCTCTAGAAATGATTTAAGGGATAGTCTGTGTCCACTACTAGCTGCTGTAGTAACAGACGTCGATATGAATCATTCCTCCCTTCCACAAATCTTGTTCCAGACCTAGAGTTTCCGGTAAGCCGTGGACTTGACCCTCACGTCTGGAGATACCTTGGGAGGAGACTCGATAAGAACACTTACGCCGACGGTGTGGTCAGACCCTCGAGGCGAGAGTTCTGGTTGGAATCTCTTGGTGGCAGCGTCGAGGCCTTACGACGTTAGTTTGAGTATGGAATGGGAAATAACTGTTCATACTCAAATTGACGGTTTTAGGCAAACGTTGGGATGGGTTTTCCTTGGTCGGCGGAAAAGGAAACCCCAGGCAGTGCAGGGTAACTATTGCACAGGAGGGTGCGACCGATCACTCTTGAGTCGGTCAACCTTACCCTCATAGCAGCAGTCGTTTTGAGTTTCAGTTCTAACAGGAATGGAGACCTCTGGAGTTCGAGGATGACGACCACGTCTTCTTACGGGTCTCACCTCGACGAGGTTTACGGAGATGTGGCCTAGGAGGCAAGTTATCTCCGAGGTTCAACGGACCTTTCTAGGTCCTCAACTGGGTAGGCGAGGTGGTTTACCGCTTGGCCCATCCACTTCAGTTGCACTAGGTGCACGACGTTTCCACGTATCTCAGCTGAGGAGATACGTGCTCGACCCCTTCGCATATCATCGACCGTGAGGAGCTAGACAGTGGTGATGAGTGTCTTATACGGAGGTTCCTGTGGGGATCGAGGATCGATAGGAGCTGATCCTAGGAGGACGGTCGATTCCTCTTGTGCACTTCCTTTGGCAGCGCGGGAACCTCCAGGTGAGCACATGGGAGCGGAAGGCTCAGATGCGTGCTCAGTACCGCTTTGTTTCCCTAAGTTTGTGGTGAAGCTTTACGGGGACGTAAATCCCTGTGGTGGGAGTAATGTAAAGACCCGTAAATTTCAATGAAATTTTTTTCTTAATTTTCTTTGGAATTTTACAAAAGCGCAGCTTCTGACGGCGCCTGATTCTGAGGCCCAGTGTGCCCGGAATCAATTTCCGAAGTTTGGCTCGGGTACGTTCAGTGAACGGACGAGCGGGTTATTCTAACTTTTGAACCGGTGCCCGGAATCGAATTCTGAGGGCACCGATGAAATCGCAGCGCCGGTATTCCCTTAGAAACGCCTCTTCCGGAGTTGCGTTTGCTCGGGTGTGGTTTTTAATTTTTCGGGCTTAAAGTTAAGAAATAAAATAATTTTTGCGACAACTTTATTTTATTTCGCTTAAGCCACTTGGAAGCCACTTGAAGGCACTTAAAGGCGGCTTGAACTGAGTTGAACTGGATAGGATGCTATCCAGAAATATCCTACCCCTTGGTAGGATATTTGTGAGGTGGGGCCCGTGCGAGCCCCGCCGTTTCTTTCCGCTAAGAAACGCACCCGTGAAAACCCGTCTTAATGAAAGTCAACTGACGCATTTCTTAAAATCTTAACAGACCATTTAATTGGGCTGTTTCTTTCGTAAATTAAATGAGCTGTTTCTTTCGTTGAATTAATTCTACGAATTAATGGTTCGTTTCTTATCTTTTGAAATTCAAATGTTTAGTTGTGTAAATAAAATAAGGCTTAAGCTTATTTTATTTTGGGATGAAACTTGTGGCGTGGAGAGGATTTGGAGGAAAGCATTCTTCTTCGGCGAAGAACGTGAAGAACGCGAAGAATGCGAAGAACGCCAAACCTGCGGAGATCGATGACGCGAAGCCTTGTACCGCGACGCCAACGGATCTCCCTTCGCGACGCTTCTTCCGCGACGATCCAACCCCGCGGCAGCCTTCGATCGACAACAACCAAGGTAGGGGGTTGCGCTTCTTTTTATTTTCTTTTTGGATTTCAACAACAACATGGATTTAATTATTATTAATTAAATCCGTATGTTCTTGGTCCTCAGAGATCGTCGACGCGACGCCCTTCCGCGGTGTGACGATCACCTCCTTCTGCGACGGTCAATTCCGCGACGACCTCGCATCCGACAGCGACGGCGAGGTAGAGATTTATTTTGGGAATTACCCCCTTTTCCTTTTTATATTCCCGTATTTGTTTCCTTAAAAGTTAAAGAACTGGATTTGTGAACAATTTTAAAATTTATTAAAATTGTTTTTTTCGTTCAAATGAGGAACCCGTTAATGAAACAATTTTATTTCATTAAAAATTGTTTCGGATATGCATTCATGTGTTGAACTTAATTTTCTCCCGGTTGTTTATCTCTAACGCGGAGGGTGCGGGCCAAACGAACACGGCCCGACGACCCTCCGTCGTTCTTCTTTTGTGCGGATTTGACGGGCGACGAGGGAACGTGCCGCAACGGATGTTTGATGATTCCGCAGTGAAGGACGAGTCCCGAGAGGAGCAGCGGCGCAGGCGGGAACAAAATCGGACCACCGGAGCGATCCCGATGGCCCGCGGAACTCGCCGGCGGCGCGGGTCGCCGGCGCGGCGGCGCCGGCGGCCGGGAGCGGCGGTGCCCCGACGCACCGCCGGACAGGCCGCCACGACTCAGCGCGGCTGCAGCGGCACCCGCAGGCCCGCGACCGCGCGGGTCCTTTTCCCTCGGACGCGGCTGAAGCCGCGTCCCGACTCAGCGCGACCCCACGTGGGGGGGGGGGCACCACCAGGCCGCGGGGGCAGCGCCCCGCGGCGCCAGGCCGTTCGGCCGCTCGGCCGAACCGGACCAGGCCAGTCCGACCTGCCAGGCCGCGCCCTGGCCGGACCGGACTGGGTCGGACCGGGTCTGGTCGACCCGGTTCGGCCGACTCCCGGGGGGGGGGGGGGGGGGTCGGGCCGGGTCGGCCCGGCCCCGGACCCCCTTCTTCGGACGGTTTTCGTTCAAACGCCCGTAACTTGAGCTACGGGCCTCCGAACGACGCGCCGTCAACGGCAACGCGATCCTTGGATCGAGACGGTCGTTTCGGTATACTATATTCAAGGTGCACCTTCCTTTTCGGGAGCCTACGTAGTTAAAACTCCGTAGTTAAGCGTGCTTGGCCTAGAGCAGTGATCAGGATGGGTGACCTCCTAGGAAGTTTCCCAGGGTGGGTGTGAGACGGAAAAGCCAATAACTAACAGACCGAGCATCCGATTAATGCGCCGTCTATTTCGTTGAATTCCTCTAAGTGAGACAGATCTTTTGGCATACTCTGCCCGAGGTTTGGACGCAGGTGGAGTACGGTCGGGTTGGTTTTGCCTTAAAAACCAACCGGGCCCCTGGGACGAAAAAGCCAATAACTCTCAGACCGGGCGTCCGATTGACGCGCCGTCTGCGACGTTGAGTTCCTGTTGTTGATACTGAACTTTTGGCATCCTCCGCCTGAGAATTGGATGCAGATGGATAGTGGCCGGGTTGGATCGCACCGAAATCCAACCGGGCCCGTGGAACGGAAAAGCTGATAACATTCAAACCAGACGTCCGTTTGACGAACCGTCAGCGGCGTTGGTGATTACGTTGAGTAACAGTCCCTATGAGTATACCCTATGGGAGTTCGGGGTACTGTTGAGATACGGCCGGGATTGGTTTTGCTCACGAAACCAACCGGGCCCCTGGGACGAAAAGGCTAATAACTCACAGACCGGGCGTCCGATTGACGCGCCGTCTGTTGCGTTGATACCCCTATGACGAGGCGGTACTTTGAGATACTTCTTCGTGGGACCTTGAGATACTTGGAGTATCGACCAGTAGCTCGTGGAGCGGACCCTCCCGGAGACGAGCGTGTGGAGTACGGAGACCGTGTAGCCGGCTGAGACCTGGCGACTGCTTGACCGACTCGACTTGGAGTAGGTCGACTAGCCTAGTGGACGGAGCGCCCGGTATTTGGCGACAGACCCACGGCGGACGGAGCGCCCGGTAGTTGGCCGCAAACCCGCGGCACTCGACAGGAGGAGTACCTCTGTAGGCTATTAGTGGGAGCGCCCGGTATTTGGCGACAGACCCACAGTGGACGGAGCGCCCGGTAGTTGGCCGCAGACCCGCAGTACTCGACAGGAGGAGTAACTCAGTAGTTTTAGGTTAGTGAGCAGTACCTCAGAGTCGTGACAGGACCACTGTACACTCTAGAGACGGAGCTCTTTAGTAGTTACGGTTTTGATAATGAAAATCCTGGTTTGAGCTGAGACTTTTGACCTTGTGTTTACCTCATGATTGAGACGGGTCACTTGATAACTTAGGTATATGTATGGGCATATACCTGGGTAGTGTTTATCCGTTGATTTCTCAATCCTTGTGTTTCCTCATGATTGAGATGGGTTACTTGATAACTTAGGTATATGTATGGGCATATACCTAACTAGAGGTTATCTGTTGAGATATTCTTTGTGGTTATCCTTGTTGGTTTTAGTGAGACCTTGAGGGTCTCAGGGTCCCTACTGAGTATCGTTATACTCACCCCTGCACGGGCTATGCCCGCACCTCGTTGTGTTGGTTGCAGACGACGGGCAGTGCTGACGGAGGCCGAGTGTTCGAGGACTGGACGGTACCCGGAGGTGGACTACACGACAAGTCAGTGTCCTGAGGTGGACTTCACGGCGAGACGACACTCAGAGGAGGTTGACGGACGAGAGCACTGTGGAGGCTATCTGTACCTACCCTTCAGGTAGGATTCGTGGTGGACGATCCAGGAGCTGCGCCATCTGTACCTACCCTTCAGGTAGGATCCGAGGAGGACGACCCAGGAGCTGCTTCCATCCCTCCAGCTATTGTCTTTTTCTGTTGTACTTTGTTCAGTTGTAGTCGTACTTTCTTTTGGGTTTGTATTCTGGCCCATTTACTTTTCAGCACTTCTTTTTGTACTTAGTGTTTTACTTCCGCTTATACTCTGTGGTGTTTTATTACTTTTATAAAGGCAATGCCTTCCCATTTATCGGGATTTACGCCTTTGGTTCTAGTCGCCAGCCCCTGGCCTATGGAAGGCGGGCTTGGGGTAGTCACGGCACGGGCCCCGAGGACGGGTCGTGACAAATATAGTACTAATTAACCTATTTTAGAGGTTTATAGCATTAAAAACATAGGATTGTCAATTTATTCCATAGTCATAGAATTTTATTATTCCAGCTTCTTCATATATTGTTTGGAATCATGACCCACTCTGATAGATTTATTTGTTTTGGATCTTCTAATATCTATCTTCTCAATAGTGTATTCTAATTCATCTTGATGTTCAATTCTTACATTAGATTTTTCTTCATCATTGTCACATTCTTCCTTTTTCTATGAGATTTATAGAACTCCCATTTTTTGATTTTCAATATAATTCTGACAACTCTCCATCTCTTCTACCACATATTTTTCCCAAATATCATTCTCTTTTGAAAAAATATTCTTATTTTTGAAGATATTTCACTTATATTATTTATTACCACTCATATAGTATGAATACATATTCAAGGGAATTTTGACTTCATCCTCATCATATTATTGGATGTTTTTTTGGTATCATAAAATAATATTTACAACCTTTCAATATAGAATACATGTCAGTAAGAGATACCTTTTGAAATTTCCTTTTCCTCTTTATGGGTTTGAGGAAAAGAATGAATAGACATCATCCATCTATTATTCTTCCAATCTATATTCAATAGTGAGATTCTTCATGTACTTGAAATCCACCTCTGTGGACTTCCATTTTTTCATTGACTAAATACAATAATTTCTCATTTAATAAGATATATGATTACTATGAAAGCTATCATATGATAGGAAATTTGTATATTTATCTTCTAGTAAAATGAATTTCATATTGAAATAAGGTGGTAGGATTATCGAGAAATACTATACGATATTATCATCTTCAATAATTTCAATGAGACCACATGTTTCTTCTGCAAAAATAATCACCTAATCAGATAATGCATCAACAACCGCATTGGAGTGGATTATCAGGTTCTCATAATTGTTCTAAAAAACCTATAATTTTTCTTCTCTAACTATTAAATAAAATTCATATATAGTTAATAGCTTTTCCCACATGGAATTCATGGACATACATGAAATCAAATTTTTGTAGATTCCATTGGAAAATCCTACTCATAATGCATTGATTCCTATAGCATGAAAAGTCAATTCCGTTCATTATTCTTATGATTAAGCACCACTATCCACAATAGCCAAAATTCCATGAATATATGCTATAATGACATCGATACCAATAGATTATAACTATTTATACATAATATTAATCCATAATTCAGAAAAGACTCCATCAAATATCTGAATCCCTTTATGATTTACAAGCTCCATTTAAACCCTTCAAAGAGAATCATTGATATTAACCTTTGACTATGATACTAATTTTTATCACAACTATGTTAAATACCGTTATAGGAGGGAGTGAATGTCACGACCCACCCTCGGGACCCGTGCCATGACTACCACAAGCCCGCCTTCCATAGGCCAGGGGCTGGCGACTAGCACCAAGGCGTAAATCCCAACAAAAAGGGAAGGCATTGCCTTTGAAAAGTAAAAAACCACCACAGAGTAAGCAAGAGGAAAAGTAAACACTAAGTAAAAACAGAGTACAACTGAAGTGCGGAAAAGTAAATGGGCCAGTATACAAACCCAAACTGAAAGTAAAGTATAACTCGAAAGGGAAAACAACAACTGTAAAGTAAAAGTCACTACACCGAGCTGTCCACTGGAAATCCCACCTGAAGGGTGGGTACAGATAGCTCCACTGCTCTTCAGGTCCCGCCGTCCGCTCCGGGCACGTCCCGCCCAGTGGTCCACCTCCAGGTACCGTTCTGCTCTGCAAGCCTCAGCCACGATCAACGCTGTCCGTCGTCTGCAACCAACACAACGTAGTGCGGGCATAGCCCGTGCAGGGGTGAGTATAAGCTACTCAGTAGGGACCCCGAGACCCCTGAAGGTCTCCCAAAATCCACAAAGGATAAACCGCAATGAAAGTTACAATCACGAAGTAACAACCGACACTGCTTAGGTATATGCCCATACATATACCTAAGTCATCAATTCCAATACGCTCCAACCTCCGAGCCCAAGTAAAACTCAGTCCACACAGGAAAGTAAACGTATTCCACACAGGAAGCAAAACGTATTCCACACAGGATAGCACAACACAATCCACACAGGAAAGCAACATGATTCAGCTCACACAGGTATACTTCTTCAAAAGATGATAAAGATAATCTATGATCCATCTAAGTCATTGGACCCATGAAGGATCGATAGGTAACTAACCCCCGCAAAGACCCACACAGGATCAGGCCCACACAGGACCTGTAGGCGCTGGTTCACACAGGACTGCTGAGCGCAAAGACCCACACAGGATCGGACCCACACAGGATCGGGCCCACACAGGACCTGTAGCACTGATCCATATAGGATCGCTGAGTGCTGTAGTCGTCTTCAAATCCACAAAGGATCTCTATACTGTCGTCGTCGCAGTCATAGTAGCAGTAGCAGTCACAGTCGCAGTAACAGTCACAGTCGCAGCCAGCTCTAGGGTTCCCGCACAAAGCAAGCTCGTTCGGGAGGGTCCGCTCCACGAGCTGATAGGCTGATACATCAACTGTCACAAAGTCCAGAGTTGATGTATCCAAAAGTTCCGTATCGTCAACAGGAACTGAACGCAATAGACGGCGCGTCGATCGGACGCCCGGTCTGAGAGTTATTGGCTTTTTCGTCCTAGGGGCCTGGTTGGTTTTTAAGGCAAAACCAACCCGACCATACTCCACCTGCGTCCAAACCTCGGGCGGAGTATGCCAAAAGATCCGTCTCACTAAGAGGAACACAACAAAGCTGACGGTACGTCAATTGGACGTCTGTACCTCAAATTATGAGCGTTTCCGCTCCGAGGGCCCGGTTGGTTTCGTGTACGAACCAATCCCGCCGAACTCAAAGTAATACGAAACCTTGAGTGCGATATACCGAAACGACCTTCTCGATCCAAGGATCGTATCACCGCTGACGGTTCGTCGATCGGAGATCCGTAGCTCAAGTTACGAGCAAAAGACCGAAGTTGATTCGAAAACGGGGGGTCCGGGTCCGGGCCGACTCGGCCCGACCCCCCCCCCCCCCCAGGGTCGGCCCGAACCGGGTCGACCCGACCCGGCGCGGCGGTGAGGCCCGGCGCGGCGGCGCGGCCTGGCGCCGCTCGGTGCCACGCGCGGGGGGCAAGGCCCCCGCCTTTTCTTAGCTGGGGGCGCGGCTAAAAGCCGCGCCTTTGGAGAAACCGGCCCCCCTCATAGGGGGCCTGCCTTTGAGGAAAACGGGGGGCCGCCTGCCCCCCTTTATGAAACCGCCCCCCCTCATAATGGGGGGGAAATTAACCTGGCTGGGGGAATTTAATTCCCCCGGTCTTTCCCCTTCCGGCCGGCCCGACCTGGCCGGCCGGTTCTTCTTCAACAGATCAGCAAAGCCGGTCCCCTTTCGGCTTCCGACACCGGCGGCCCGGCGAGCCGCCGATCTTCTCGTTCCACCGCGACCTAGAACCGGCCGCGACCTTCGTCATCCGGCACGGTGAAACGGCACCGTGCCCCTCCGCCGTGGCCCCGCTCCGGCCGCGGCGCCTTCGGTTCCCTTCGACGGGGCGCGACGGCGTCGCGTTCATGATAATCCTTCCACGGCGCGGCACGACGGCACCGCGCAATATAGCCGTGCGATTCCCGCGTGGTGCGACGGCACCACGCCTTCTCGTTCATCCACAAGAATATAAAATTAATCAAAAACAAAGGAGGGGGAATTCGGCCGTGTTTGTGCAGTCACACCCCCCTCTCTTTAGACGATAACACTTAAATATTTAACCACAAGATTATCATTCTAGAACCAAGAACAAGTGTAAGTAAATAATCCAAAACAAACCCCTACTTCGGTTTCAAGTACGATGTTCGACAACGACCCGCGGAAGACGCGTCGTGCTGATCGGCGTCGCGGAAGACGGACGTCGATGTCGTGAAGCGAGGATTCGAAGCTCTTTGACGGCGATTTCTTCGCGGGAAACCATCACGAAAGAGAAGACGCGGAAGAACTACGTCGTCGGTGTCGCCGGTATGGCGTCGTGGAAGACGGTTCCCGAGAACGTGGCGTTCTTCGTCGAAGATCGAAGGTTTTTCGCATTCTTCGTCAAATCTTGAAGAAGAAGAAGAAGAAGAAGGCTTCAAAGACTCTCAAGGAGGCCAGAGAATTCTAACCAAATAAAATAAGCTAAGGGCTTATTTTATTTACTCAACCAAACCATTTGAATTTCAAAGGTTTTAATTAAGACAACTCAACCCATTAAATAACCCAACTTGCCAAGTTAATTTAAAAGGGGAGTTTAAGGGAGTTTAAAAAAAAGAGGTGAAGTGTTATGCTTCGTGTGGGCCCCACCACACTTAATCCTCCCAAGGGAGGTTAAGTGGATGTGGGTCCCACCTTTAACACCCTTTGGGAGAAGTTAACCAACAAAATAAAAATAAAAAGTGTTTCCACATTTTTATTTAACTTCCTATAATTTCTCCCAAAACTAACTTTCGTCCCACATAAAACGCAACCTCGAAAAAGGTCTCCTAAAGAGAAAATCGGCACTGCGAGTTCATCGGTGCCCTCAGAATTTGATTCCGGGCACCAGTTCAAATGTTAGAAATTCCCGCTCATTCGTTCACTGAACGTACCCGAGCCAAAATTCGGAAAATGATTCCGGGCACTCCGAGCCTCGGAATCAGGTGCCGTTAGAAACCACGCTCTTGTAAAATTCCAAAGAAAATTAAGAAAAAATTTCCCTTGAATTTTACAGGTCTTTAAATTACTCCCACCTCAGGGCTTTACGTCCCCGTAAAGATACATAAAAAACTAGGGAAAAAATGAGGGTACTGAGCACGCATCTGAGCCTCCCGCTCCCAAGTGCTCTCCTGGAGATTCCCGTGCTACCATTTGATGCGCACTAGAGGAATCGACCATCCACGTAGGACCCGCTCCGGTCGATCCTCGATCTCCACCGTGACCTCCGTAAAAGTCTCCCCATCGTCAACGTCAAGCTCCTCATGGTCAATGATGTACGTCGGGTCGTGCACGTATCTTCTCAGCTGAGATACGTGGAAGACGTCGTGCACCCGGTGCAACTGAGGTGGTAGAGCCAGGCGATAAGCCACCTCGCCAATCCTGTTGAGGACCTGGAAGGGTCCGATGAAGCGCGGAGATAATTTGCCGCCTCGGCCAAATCTCCGTATACCACGTCGAGGTGAGACCAGCAAGAAGACGTGGTCGCCATCCTCAAACTCTAGTGGCCTCCACCTTCTGTCAGGGTATGACTTCTGCCGGCTCTGAGCTGTCCTCATCCGCTGCTGGATGACCTGGACCTTCTCTGTCATGGCCTGGACCATCTCCGGTCCCACAAGTGCTGACTCCCCAGGGTCTGTCCAGCATAAAGGAGATCTACAAGGTCGGCCATACAACGCCTCGTACGGTGTCATCCCGATGGTGGAGTGGTAGCTGTTGTTGTACGCAAACTCCACCAAGGGTAGGTGGTCCTCCCAGTTATGATCAAAGTCGAGGACACATGCGCGGAGCATGTCCTCAAGAGTCTGAATAGTCCTCTCCATCTGACCATCCGTCTGAGGGTGAAAGGTTGTGCTCAGATGTAGCTGTGTCCCGAACGCCTCCTGTAACCCCTTCCAAAGCCGGGAAGTAAAGCGAGAATCTCGAACAGAGACGATAGATGATGGAACGCCGTGGAGCCGCACAATCTCTTGAACGTAGAGACTTCCCAAGCTCTCCACTGAGCCCTGCTCTCTGATGGGTAAGAAGTGTGCCGACTTGGTCAGTCGGTCAACAATCACCCAGATGGAGTCGTGACCTTTGGAAGTGCGTGGAAGTCCAGTCACGAAGTCCATAGATATGCCGTCCCACTTCCACTCCGGAACCTCCAAGGGCTATACCAAGCCTGCTGGTACCTGATGCTCTGCCTTCACCTGCTGGCAGGTGAGGCATCGAGAAACGAACTCTGCTACAACCTTCTTCATGCCCGGCCACCAGTGCTGTCGTCTGAGATCCTGGTACATCTTCGCCACTCCTAGATGTACCACTAAAGGAGAAGTGTGAAATTATCTCAGCACTTCCTCTCGTGAAGCAACTGGTACCATGGTACGTCCTCTGAAAAGGATGTCGTGCTCTACTCCAAGGGAGAAACCATCAGGTAATGTTTCCATGTCTTCAGAGCGAAGACCAATCCTGCTAACTCCAGGTCATGGGTAGCGTAGTTCTGCTCATGCGGTCTGAACTGACATGATCCATAGGCGATCACTGCCCGCTCCTGCATCAGAACACATCCGAGTCCGGTCTCTGATGGATCACAGTAGACTACGTACCCTACTCCCTCCTCAGGAAACCTCAAGATAGGTGCGCTGGTCAACCTCTGTCTCAACTCCTGGAAGCTCTGCTGACATTTGTCTGACCACACGAAGGGTTTCCCCTTCCTCCTTAACGTATAACAAAGCTGCAAAGATTTCTCCTTTGCCGAAAAGTGAAATCCGGTCTCATCCCCTGGATGAACCACGTTCATTGCCTAATACAGTCAATCCCGTCATGATTAGTTAATTCATGGCATGGATGACATCGTAAGGCCTCGACGCTGCTACCAAAAGATCCAACCGTTACTCTCACCTCCAAGGGTTGAGTCACACTGTCGGCATCAGTGTGTGGTCACTGTGTTTCCTCCAGTAAGAATCTCGCAAGTGAGGGTCAAGTCAACAGTTTTTTTTACCTGTACCTCTTAGTAAAAACAAACAAAAGACAAGAAAGAAAAATTCACCAATGCAAGAGTCTTTTATTACTTCAAATCAAAGTACAAGGACACAAGGCAACACAAACTACGAAGCTAGAGGCCTTATGGGCAAAGGCCTCTATGCCTGGAGCTAGTCCCGCACTAGTCCACCTGCTTCCGGAGCTCCATGATCGTAAGCTTCAGCTGCCTGAAGCTGTGCTCTCCCCTGAGGTCGGGGTGGACCTCCTGGTGGTGGTGGTGGTAGAGCCTCAAAGCGTCGCCCACCACCTGCTGCTCGGCCAGCTCCTCTGCCTCATCCTCCTGCTCCCTGCGGACCGCCACGGTCGAACCTCTACCTCTGCCTAGGTGGTTCCTCAACCGTCTGCTGCTCCTCTGCATGGCGGGTCGGGCAGTCACGAGCCATGTGGCCTTGCCCACCGCATGCATAGCACTGTATTCCACTCGAAAGACTGGCTCCGCGCTGTGTGCCCCACACTGCTGAGCCAGTGTCCTGAGGTCGTCTGCCTGAATGTCTGGTCTGCTTGGACCCCTGAGTCATCCGTCGACTGCCTACTACAGATGAATCTACCACGTGCCGCCCTGCGGTGGGTCTCGGTGCTGGTGTAGACTCAGCAAGGAAACTCTCGATCAAAAGAGCCCGCTCCAGTACTCCTTTCTGAGTCGGTATGCTGAGGGAGATCAGCGATGCCCTGATCTCGTGTCTCAAACCCTGTTCGAAGGTCTGGGGCTCGGAAGAATGGGTACCGTACCATGTCGGTCGAGTAGCGCGAGAGATCAGTAAATCTCGCCGAGTACTGAGCGACCGTCATGCTGCCCTGCCGCAGCTGAAGAAGCTCCTGGATACGCATCGCACAAAGGGTGGATGGGACGAACTCCGAGCGGAAGAGGCTCTCAAAGTCCGTCCAAAGAAGAGATGCCTCATCGTGCACCTGGAGCATCAAGCTCCACCATCGGCCCACTGCTGCGTGCAGTAGGCTCGCAGCGAGGATCACTATGAGGTCTGCTGGTGTCCTCACTAGCCTGAAAAATGATACCACTACCTCCAGCCAGTCATCTACTGCCTGGGGGTCCGTCTCCCCACGGAACCTAGGCGGTCGCTGGCGCTGAAACTCATGCAGTGCGCTGAGGCGACGTGCATCGTCAGCGGCTGGTGCTGGAATCATCGGTGGCTCGACGGGTAGAGCTACCACCGGTGCCACTGCTGACAAAGGGCCCTACACCGAGGCCTCGTCGCTCGGTGGGCTGTCGTCACGCTCGACTCTCGGAACCCTAGCTGGCTGCCATCATGGGGCCATCCTGAAAAGGAACAGGTGCGCCACGGTCAAACAGTATACCTGGTGAGCTGACACAAAGTAATCACAAAGAAAACTTTGAAACACACACGCAATCAATGTTTTCGTGCATTAAGTCAGAAATCCGAAGTTAGGGTCCTGGTGTACAGATACGTCGGCCGCCGCACCAACACTGGACTCCCTGGACTGATAACCACACTCAATACGCAAAACATTATTGCTTCACATAGAAAAGATCAGAGTTCGCGGTAGAACCGAACACCTCTGATACCAATTTGTCACAACCCGCCCTCAGGACCCGTGCTGTGACTACCCCAAGCCCGCCTTCCATAGGCCAGGGGCTGGAGAGTAGCACTAAGGCGTAAATCTCAACAGAAAGGGAAGGCATTGCCTTTAAAAAGTAAACAACCACCACAGAGTAAGCAAGCGGAAAAGTAAACACTAAGTAAAAACAGAGTACAACTGAAGTGCGGAAAAGTAAATGGGCTAGTATACAAACCCAAACTGAAAGTAAAGTACAACTCGAAAGGGAAAATAGCAACTGTAAAGTAAAAGCCGCTACACCGAGCTGTCCACTGGAAATCCCACCTGAAGGGTTGGTATAGATAGCTCCACTGCTCCTCAGGTCCCGCCGTCCGCACCGGGCACGTCCCGCCCAGTAGTCCACCTCCAGGTACCGTTCTGCTCTACAAGCCTCAGCCACGATCAACGCTGTCTGTCGTCTGAAACCAACACAATATAGTGCGGGCATAGCTCGTGCAGGGGTGAGTATAAGCTACTCAGTAGGGACCCCGAGACCCCTGAAGGTCTCCCAAAATCCACAAAGGATAAACCACAAAGAAATTTACAATCACGAAGTAACAACTGACACTGCTTAGGTATATGCCCATACATATACCTAAGTCATCAATTCCAATACGCTCCAACCTCCGAGCCCAAGTACAACTCAGTCCACATAGGAAAGTAAACGTATTCCACACAGGAAGCAAAACGTAATCCACACAGGATAGCACAACACAATCCACACAGGAAAGCAACAGGATTCAGATCACACAGGTATACTTCTTCGAAAGATGATAAAGATGATCTCTGATCCATCTAAGTCGTCAGACCCACGAAGGATCGATAGGTAACTAACCCCCGCAAAGACCCACACAGGATCGGGCCCACACAGGACCTGTAGGCGCTAGTTCACACAGGACCGCTGAGCGCAAAGACCCACACAGGATCGGACCCACACAGGATCGGGCCCACACAGGACCTGTAGCACTGATCCACATAGGATCGCTGAGTGCTGTAGTCTTCATCGAATCCACAAAGGATCTCTGTACTGCCGTCATCGCAGTCACAATAGCAGTAGCAGTCAGAGTCGCAGTAACAGTCACAGTCGCAGCCAGCTCTAGGGTTCCCGCACACAGCAAGCTCGTTTGGGAGGGTCCGCTCCACAAGCCGAGAGGCTGATACATCAACTGTCACAAAGTCCAGAGTTGATGTATCCAAAAGTTCTGTATCGTGAACAGGAACTGAACGCAACAGACGGCGCGTCGATCGGACGCCCGGTCTGAGTGTTATGGGTTTTTTTGTCCCAGGGGCCCGGTTGGTTTTTAAGGCAAAACCAACCCAACCGTACTCCACCTGCGTCCAAACCTCAGGCGGAGTATGCCAAAAGATCTGTCTCACTAAGAGGAACACAACAAAGCTGACGATACGTCAATTGGACGTCTGTAGCTCAAGTTATGAGCGTTTCCGCTCCGAGGGCCCGGTTGGTTTCGTGTACGAACCAACCCGGACGAACTCAAAGTAATCCAAAACCTTGAGTGCGATATACCGAAACGACCGTCTCGATCCAAGGATCGTATCTCCACTGACGGTTCATCGATCGGAGGTCTGTAGCTCATGTTATGAGCAAAAGACCGAAGTTGATTCGAAAACCGGGGGGTCCGGGTCCGGGCCGTCCCGGCCCGACCCCCCCTTGGTCGGCCCGAACCGGGTCGACCCGACCCGGGTCCGACCCGGCCTGGCAGCGCGGCCTGGCCGGCGGCGGCGCGGCTAAAAGCCGCGCCTTTGGAGAAACCGACCCCCCTCTTGGGGGGCCTTCCTTTGAGGAAAACGGGGGGCCGCCTGCCCCGTTTATGAAACCGCCCCCCCTCATAATGGGGGGGAAATTAACCTTGCCGGGGGAATTTAATTCCCCCGGTCTTTCCCCTTCCGGCCGGCCTGACCTGGCCGGCCGGTTCTTCTTCAACGGACCGGCAAAGTCGGTCCCCTTCCGGCTTTTGACACCGGCGGCCCGGCGAACCTCCGGTCTTCTCGTTCCGCCGCAGCCCGGAACCGGCTGCGGCCTTCGTCGTCCGGCGCGGTGCAACGACACCGCGCCCCTCCGCCGCGGCCCCACTCCAGCCGCGACGCCTTCGGTTCCCTTCGACGCGGCGCGACGGCATTGCGTTCATGATAATCCTTCCACGGCGCGGCGCGACGGCGCCACACAATATAGCCGTGCGATTTCCGCATGGTGTGACGGCACCACACCTTCTCGTTCATCCACAAGAATATAAAATTAATCAAAAACAAAGGAGGGGGAATTCGGCCGTGTTTGTGTGGTCCGACCCCCCTCTCGTTAGATGATAACACTTAAATATTTAACCACAAGATTATCATGCTAGAACCAAGAACGAGAGTAAATAAATAATCCACAACAAACCCCTACTTCGGTTTCAAGTACGATGTTCGACAACGACCCGCGGAAGACGCGTCGCGGTGATCAGCGTCGCGGAAGACGGATGTCGATGTCGTGAAGCGAGGATTCGAAGCTCTTTGACGACAATTTCGTCGCGGGAAACCGTCGATGAAGAGAAGACGCGAAAGAAGTACATCGTCGGTGTCGTGGGTATGGCGTCGCGGAAGACTGTTCCCGAGAACGTGGCATTCTTCGTCGAAGCTCGAAGGTTCTTCGCGTTTTTCGTCAAAGATTGAAGAAGAAGAAGAAGAATAAGGCTTCAATGACTCTCAAGGAGGCTAGAGAATTCTAACCAAATGAAATAAGCTAAGGGCTTATTTTATTTACTCAACCAAACCATTTGAATTTCAAAGGTTTGAATTAAGACAACTCAACCCATTAAATAACCCAACTTGCCAAGTTAATTTAAAAGGGGAGTTTAAGGGAGTTTAAAAAAAAAGAGGTGAAGAGTTATGATTCGTGTGGGCCCCACCACCCTTAATCCTCCCAAGGGAGGTGAAGTGGATGTGGGTCCCACCTTTAACTCCCTTTGGGAGAAGTTAACCAACAAAATAAAAATAAAAAGTGTTTCCACATTTTTATTTAAATTCTTATAATTTCTCCAAAAACTAACTTTCGTCCCGCATAAAATGCAACCTCGGAAAAGGTCTCCTTAAGAGAAAATCGGCGCTGCGAGTTCATCGGTTCCCTCAGAATTTGATTCCGAGCACCGGTTCAAAAGTTAAAAATTCCCGCTCATTCGTTCACTGAACGTACCCGAGCCAAACTTTGGAAAATGATTCCGGGCACTCCGGGCCTCGGAATCAGGTGCCGTCAGAAACCGCGCTCTTGTAAAATTCCAAATAAAATTAAGAAAAAATTTCCCTTGAATTTTACGTGTCTTTACAGTGAATCAATGTATATAATATTAAAACAACATCACATGTGGACCATGTTTCATAATTAAAAAACACTCTTCCATTTCCTTATAGTATCTGAGAACAATATGATAATTAACACATATAAATGCTAGTAAAATTTTACATGGATCACCGTCATAGGGATAAATCGAAGGAAAATAAAAAAGAAATTTTCCAATGTACCAAATTCAATAAAGTGTACTATAGATAAAATGATTGGAGGGGACTCACTATACCTCTTTGTTCGCTACTAGTTATGATTTGAAGGCTCACTACTCTCTCAACATAAGTGTGCACACTAATCCTTTAGAAGATTCATCCATTTATATGAAACACCTCAGAATAGTTTCATACATATGTGTGTCATGATACTCGGTTTTCACTTGATATATGAACTAAAATTCCCCATGTAGCAAATACATCACATATACACCATTAATGAACTAAACCTATTACTCCATGAATTACTTCAAACCCTTCGTGAACTGACATGCACTACATACACTACTATTTTTTGAGATCCTTCATTATCCATTTAAAAAACTTTATTCCTTCTTCATGAAAACAATTCACCACATAGAGAGAGTGGGTCGCGAGTATAATCACCATTGTGGACTATATAACCCTTAAAATTCCATTTGTGAAATGGGTGTGCATCATGGTCATCCTCCATTCCAAACCACCTCCAATATGGTATTTCTCCTTCACAAAATTCTAAAACTATTTTATGAACAATTTCAATCTTATCCAAATTCTTCTATTGAAAATATCCTCTAATGATATTCACCATCCCAATGATGTGATTAGGAATCCTTTACATAGGAAAATTGATTCCAAAAACCTAATAATCATATTCACTAAATACTTCATTGTGCATTGACCATCACCAAATACTACACTTCCTAAGTGGTTAGCATGGAGCGAGCACCATAGTCCAAAACTCAAATTTACTTTACGAAACCCCTTAATAAAACAGATTCCACAAAAAATGAAAAAACATTACTGTTCATATAGAGAAAAATGATATCTAGAAGGAATGTTTTGCAGTTACCCTAAGTCAATTACTTCAACCACAAATGATGCTCCCCTTTTGTGGTTCTGTCAATTCCCATGGCAGTTTTCATAACATAATCGTTATGTGGTCAACCTATTTTTCTATTTAGGAATCCGTTTTTTTCCAAAAAAAATAGAATTTTATGGACTAAAGGTTTTGAAATTTTTTGAAAATTGTTCCAATATTAAAATAAATTTCCTCAAAAACAAAAAAGATGGAATGTTGTCAACTATAACTTTCAACAAACACAAAAAAACCAAACACATTAAAATAGAACAATGACATATTTTTCCCAAAACATTCACATCATTAAAAATATATATTTATCGATCATTCAAAAAATAGAACATAATATATTGATATGATTCTTTCTCATACACATATGAAATAATTCATCGACATTTTTACTATGAGTTCACATTATTCTCTTGTCATTCACTGTTTTTTTGATAGTTAACCACACTTTTTTGTGTTTCAAATCACTATAAATGTATTTTTAATTGACCTATAAAAATTATTACATATATTGAGATTCATCTCATTATTATATTTCTATATTCATTCTAAGGTTGTCTCCTAATGATTTTATGCGAATTAGTGGTAGTTTTATCAGTTTTGATTCCCTACCCCATGTTTTTAACTGCAAACAAATATTTAAAAATATTGTTTAGATGGTTCAAAAAAATCGCATGTTGGATTTATTAGGGATAATCTTGATCATATAATATAATGTTATTTTGAAAATATTCTTAGAATCCTTAATAAATATGGAAGAGATAAATCAAATAATAATGAAGAAATTTTCTTACAAAATATTTTTTTCAAAGAAAATCCATATGATGTAGAGGATTAAAAAGCATATCTTATCTATGAAAATACAAAAATGAAAATATATAATTACAAATATATGTAAATCCCTATATTTGAGTTATAATTATGTTATATAAAAAGACTATGCAAACAAAAAATCCTCAATACACCACCATATTTTCTCTGAAAAATTGTCCAAGTGAAAAATTCCACCATTCCATGAAAAAAATACCATGATCTAAGATACTTCTATGAAAAACACCACATTAAGTAAAAAACACACTAACATGGAGATATAAATCCAGAAATATTTCATCATCAACATAAAATAATACCGCTTTTATGATTTATCATTTATCTATCAATCGCGACACACAAGACTCACTTTGATAACCTGCCTGCTCCTTTATGTATATTTCCCAATGTTGCTCACCACTAGTTAAAATTTATTGATTCCTATAATGTTTCAAATATATCATACCTTTTTCATTATTGACACACTTTTTTTATATCACAAACACTATATCACATTACATCAGAGTTCCACCATTGACATTTTGATCATCATCGCTTATGGTTCTCACATGCTACCACATATGTGACAACACCCTTCCTCATCATTGGGGACATCATCTTGAGTAACTCCCTTTTTATTTTTTCAACAAAATAATCATGAGTACAATTAAATTTCATCATACCAAAAATATACTACTGTAACCTATTACATAGACACCAATTCCATGTCTCCACTTAGTGCATTCAACTTCTCCTTCAATCAATTTATTGTAAAAAATATATTTCCATTATAGTTGACACAAAGTCCTTTATTAATGTTTAGTAAATCTCCCAATTAATTATTTTCTCTCTAAAATAAATAGTATTAATCCCAAAAAGCCACCCCATATTACCATCAATGAATATAAAACATATAAAATTTTCAGTTGGACTGAAAAATTGTTTCTACCACACAAATAATCATACTCTATATAAAATGTAATGAAAACCTTTTTTCCATTGAATAAAAACTAAGAGCTCCCCTAAAAAATATTTCTAAATTATAATGTATTCAATATATATATATATATATATTTGCATCAACCTACTAATGATCACTAGAACCAAAATTTTCAACCTCAACCTTTTATTTCAATGGGTAGTTTTGAGGAATATCTTATTGTTTTCCATGAACCTCTGCATGAGTAGAATATAATGAAGTCACACCAAGAATATTCAACCACATCCTTTTATAAAGGCATAAAGTCCAGGTCATTAATTAATATATATATAATCCCACATTTTTCCATTTATTAGTAATAATATCTCTCTTTTAAAGATTACAGAAACCCCACTAATATTTGTGAGGAAATAATTATATTAATTAATTTATCTCTCTATTAAATGGTTTGAATCCCAATAATCTCCCCTTTCAACCCATTACTGAAGATAAAACATCCTAAAATGTTATTTGGAAATTATACTTCTCTGTATCATACAAACAATAATCATCTATAAAACAAATATGAACACACCCTTTTGAAATGATGATAGAAAACAAATTGCTCCCACACCAAAAGAAATTTGAACACTGATGTCTTCATCATATATGTATCTCATTGTACTACAAAAAATATTCTAGAACAAAAAACATATATCTCCCCCATATTAGTGATCACCCATTATCTATATTATGTATAGAAATTAACTACCCCTTCTTTATAAGGGATATTGAAGAGCCCAAGTTCTTGTTGAGTATTGAATGTTTCATTTATTGTCAGTATATTATAATGTAATATTGAGGAGTTGATGATGATAAGGAAATATAGTATTGATGAATCTTTATTATATTAGGATGATATGATCAATTGAATGGAATTTATGTTAATATTTTGGGAAAATTCTTGGATAACATGTATTTTCAATTTAAACTATACCTACACATTATTTTACCATTTATTTATTATATTATACACGCATGATAAAATGACTATGTTTTTCACTGTTATTATTTTTCTCAAACATATTTTACAGGATTATTCCTATTTGGTTCTAAGACACCATATTCCTATGTGGTCCTCCCTTATTTGATGGTATGTTCGGTCTTCTATGGCCTTCTTTACCCATTCCAATATGGTAATCATTTCATTACTGCTCAAAGAAATTGATCCACTTTCCTAACCTTGTATCCAATCATTACACGTGATTGGGGGTTTTAGATATTATTTTACATTATGGTTTTGGATCCATGTTTGTGGAGGATTTTAGTTTTCTTCATTGTTTAGAGGAGAAACACTATGTCTATGGATTAATAAGCCCTACACACTAGGTATTATCTTGATCCAACCCATTTGGTTCTCCTGGTTCATCTCCCATTCGCTACGGTAAAAATCGTAGATTGCCCTACCATTCCATAGATTCATGGGAGATATACACGTGGACATTTTTTCTCCATAGCGTCTTCTCATATCCTGATTATGGTGGATCTATGGTGTAATCCCTTCCCTACAAAGATGTGTGGACATTCCAAGTTTTACAAATCATTTGAACAAGTCAAAATCATCATATCCAAGTGCTTCACATGATTCTATACCCAATACATCATGAGAATAAGATTATTTGGGGACCACCCTCTCTATACTATATGAATTTTATTTTCTTGATCATTTACTTCTAAAGATATATTTTTATAATTGATTAATATCTATGATTCATATATTACTATAGTATATCATGTAATGTTTTCCACTTGAGATTAACAATTGTGTGTGTGGGAGGTGAACAATAGATTCACATAGGTCCAATACAGACAGAATTAGGTTAAATATATTGTCCAACAATACTTATTTATCACACTTATTTTTTAATATATCTCTTGATTCGAATCTGGTTTATGTTTAATTTTTTCATTAAAATCTTTTATTAATTCACCTATATCTATTTCTATTTCAAGTTTAAATTATTATAATAAAAAATATATTTTGAATTATAATAAAAAATAGAACAATCCGCAATATCTATAGATCACAGAAATTTCATGGTGATGTACACATAATGTTTTCCCCAAAAAATTGGTATTAGATCCATTGGAAAAACATTGATTCAACAGGTTTAAAATCAAAAAAAAATTCAGGAACATAATAAAAATTTATGAAATATTAAGATGTGATCCCTTATTGTTCAGTATGGTTTAATTGATTCCATGTATGGAACTATGAAACCCATTTTACCCAGTATAATGATTGGATGTCCTTTATTTTTTTCCATGATTTCTCTTATGTTATTTTTTAAGGCCCATAGTTCTTTTATTATTTATTTAGGTGAAAAATTACTTATATATGTTAGTCATGAATGAAATAAAACTACTTTATGGATTATGTTTGAGAAATTATTTATTATAACTTCACATATTGGTAGAATTCATAATAAACATCTCATGTTTATATTTAAAATTCACCCTAACCAATCAATAAAAACACCATTTATTGAATTCACTAAAATAATGCTTGATTTTTCCAATATTTAATATGATTGTTGATGACAGAAATAAATATATGGTTCTTTTATTTTATTTATATAATTACAAAATAATTATATAAGAAAATGTGATGTATATTTCTAACTATCTAAACCTATATTTTGTAAAATAATGATACCCATTTTAATACATTCATTCCGATATAAGGGTACTATCTAAGACTATATCCAATGGTAGAGGCTCAAATTTTGTTGCATTTATTGATGAATTCTTTATAAATGGTTGAATTTACATGATCTAAAAAATTTGATATTTTTGAAAATATAGAAACCTAGAAAAAATTATTTGAACTTCTCGAAAAAGAATAAAATAAAACCATGGGAAATGATAATGGTTTAGAATACCTCTCTTATTATATCATCTAGTTCATCCAATATAAGGTTATTGTAATGCACCAGATTGTTAGGGATTCCAATAATATAATGGGTTTTTTGAGAATATGAATAAATCAATCCTTGAGTGAGTTCTAATTTTTCTTGTATCCTCATACTTGAAAAAATCATTCTAGCCTCAGGCTGCCACTATGATAGTGTACCTTATAAATAGGTTGACATCCTCATCTAATAAGTTTAATTACCTATAGAAATTTCTCAACAACAAGAATCATTATAATATTCACCTAATAGTTTTTGGGTATACTATATATGTACATTTTAATACTAACAAACACAAACATTGAGATATTATGTGTGTTTTTGTTTGGTAACCTAAAGGTGTAATGGGATATACATTTTTGTTTTTAACCCTGGATACCAAAAATTTATAATAATTAGTGATGTAGTTTATCATGAATCATGTTATCCCAATTCTAGACCTATCACACAAGATAGAGATGATTCAACCATTTATGGGGCTGTTGATGCTCATCCATCAACCCCATTTGTGGCTTTTATAAATCCTTGTTCACTTGATCCTCAGTCTATTAAAGGAGAAGAATCTAGCTCATGTTCTGATTCAGATTCTGATAAAGAATCTTTGGATTACAACGATGATAATTAGTTGACCTGTGATTGAGAATTATGGGTCTCTAGACCACCTGCTCAATTTAATTAATATGATACGACATATTTTTCCCTTTAATTTTTCTTGAGATATTATATACGATTACCCTCAATATAGAATGAAATAAAACAATGATAGAGATTCCAAGAACTATATCTCTTTTATAGATAAAAAAGTGAACTTGTTAAGAAAACCATATTTCACTACCACAGATCCAAGAAAGGGATGCACTGACATTTATCAACACTAAGAAGAATGTACAAAAAAATGGGACTTTTATCAGCACTAGCTAAAATCACGAACCAATCGACACATTATTAATTCTAATAAATGTGCTGATAAAAATCCAATTTATTATTGCTATTTTTAGAATTTATAAAGGTGCTTGATAAAAATCAATATTAATTTTTATAAAATAATTACATTTATATTCCAAAATAATGTTTATTTGTATAAATTGAATAAAAAACTAGTGTTTATAATTAATATATATTTTTAAATAATTAATATATATATTATAAATTTTTTTATATAAAAAATTTATTTATTAGAATTATTATATTTATTATGATGATATATTTATATTTATATGTTTAGAATTATATATAAATAATTTTAAATATATATTTATAATTATATATAATTTTTTATATATTTATATTTAAAAATATTATCATATATAACTATATATATATAATTGTATGCTTCAAATGGATTTGGTCAATTGATGCATGAATATAACTGATGTTCATATGTTATATATTCATCATAAATGTTCTTTTATACATTAAACCCTTATTACTATTCATATTATCCATATATATGATTCATTTATTTTCATATCTATACTTGTATATGATTCATCCATGTTCCCATGAAGCTATTATGTTCTCATAAATACTTAAAATCATAATAAATTTATTTATTTATAATTATATATATTTATTTAAATAAATATAAAATTATAATAAATATATTTATAATAATTATAATTTTATAAATATATATAATAATAGAAATATATATATATAACTATTTATAAATATATAGAAATATTTATAAATATAATTGTAATATATATATATTTAAATAATTATAAAATTATAATATATATATTTATTATATTTTTAAGTGTAAATATAAACAAAAAAATATCTATTTGTAATAAATAATATAAATAAAAAAATAAATATATTTAAATACTTATGAAAAATATTATTAATTATATATAGTCATAAATATAAATAAGTATATATATATATATATATATTTATCTAAATACTTATGAAACTATAATAAATATTTTAATTATATATATATTTTTATAATTTCATAATTATTTAAATAAATAATTATATTTGTATTTATATAACTATAAAATTTTAATAAATATATTTTTTAAAATTATATATTAATTATATATATAATTAAATATATTTATATTTATACTCATAAATATATATATATATATATTTGTTAACATAATTATGATAATGAAATAATTATATTAATTATATATATGTTTTAAATTTCATAATTATTTATTTCAAATAATATGAAATAAAAAAAATATAATCAATATATTTATTTGAGATTCCTAGGTAATTAAATATTTATATTTATATTAATATTAATATATATGAATATAAATATATACATTTATGTTTAATTACATATATAACTATGATAAATATATTTATTATAAAGTTATTTATTTTAATTTCATAATTACTTAAATATAAATATATATTTATTTAAATGATTATGAAATTATAATAATATATAATTAATATATTTATTTTAATTACCAACGTTTTTAAATATACATACAAATTTATTTATATTTTTTACTAATATTAAAATATATATGTAATAAATATATAATTATAATTAATATAAATATAAATATATAGTTATTAAATTATTATAAAATTATAATAGATATTCACAAATATAATTATATTAAAATATAGATATATTGAAATTATAATGAAATTATAATAAGTATATTAATTATATATAATTAAAAATATAATAAAAATATATATTATAAATTTATAATTATATATATATATATATTTAAAATATGTAAATATTAATAATGATATATTAACAGTTTTGTCTGCGCTATATCAGCACTGAAAATGGTGTGTGTTATCAGCACATTCTAGTTTAGCAATGATAAAACATACATTTATAAGAGCTTTTTCTATAGTATTGATAAAGTGTTTACCCTAATTTTTAATTTATTAGCAGTAGACTCCTCCTCCTTTTGCACAACTGAAGCTCTTGCTGAAGCTGAACATGCCATCTTCATCTCCACCTCCTCCTCCTAGGCTGTCAACTCCTCCTCATCCTCTACCCCACCACGAAACCCTTATCCTCATCCTCCTTATCCTCCTCCTCCTTGGTCATCAAATCCTCCCCCTCCTCAGCTCCACTGCTATGATGCTCTTATACAATTCCTATGATGCCTCCTCCTCCTCATAGTCCGCCAAGTAATCTTCTATCTCCGTCACTGCCACCCTCCCTCCTACTCTTCCTCCCCTGCCACCAAATCCTACTATTGTGAATCCCTCTTCTACATACCCCAATTCCACAACTAAAACCCACCTTCCTATGAATCTCTCCTCCACTATGAAAACACATTTTCAGTGAACCCAACTCCTCAGGTACTACCACTTTGTGTATTATTTCAATGATCTAATTACATTTTTTTAATAAGTATATGGTTAACTATTGAATTCATGTGTCCCAATTGATGTTTAGTGGCATAGTAACTGTTTTTTTGTTAGGTGGGTTGGAGAATTAATGACATGTTTGGATGGAGAACTTGTCATCGTCTGTATCCCATAAATATATTTTTTTAGTGTAGTTTGACATTTTTTTCATTGTATGTTTACATATAGATATGGTCAAATGTTTCTGACTAAATTAATATAGTGATATTGGTGTTTCATTTAAATAAAACACAACATTATATAACATATATAATCATTCTATACTTTCAATCATACATAATTAAATATTTTTAGGGAGAATCATATACATGTTTTTTATAGAAGAAAAACAAAATTATAAATAAATAAAACTGATTTCCCCATGTTGTTCAGGTCTCTGAAATCAACCAGTCTAACAATTCAAGTTCCCCTAATGAACCTATTGATTGTAATATATAATGAAAATTGGACTAGAGATCCACTGTACATCAAGTGAAGGGTGTTAAAAGAAAAATCTATATCTAACCACCATGGTTCCCCTTTCATTTGACATTATATATCCTAATTATTCATGTATAAGTGAAAAAACCAAATAGTAATAAGTAAAATTCAAAACATTGTGATGGGATATTGTGTGTTGATGATGGTTCTATAACTCCCAACCATAAATAATCATTCCATGGAGTGTTATAAAACCTATAATATCCCTATATGATATAAGGGCCAAGATTTTCATAGACACAATCTAACTGAGAAACACATATGATAAAAGAATAACAATTCTAGTACAACTTATATTGGAAAAGAATCAATAAATGTTATAACAAGGGAATTTATATGTGTTCATGTAATGAATTTAGAATAAGGAATAACTTAAATATAAAAATTCATATATGAAATAAACATATCCAATATTTTATGAACACGAATATTATCCATAAAAATGGAAGACATAGGCATTATTCCGGGCATACAAAACATATTTAAGAAATATAATATTATTTTCCTTTCAAATAGAGTATCGAAAATTTCTATGATAGTCATTATATTGTATTTCCGCTGTGTATCATCACCACAACTTTAGCCTCCAATCCTAGAAAATTTAAACTATGATTGAAGAGAAAAAAATAATATGATACCTAGAATAATTCATATAACTCATGTACAACGATATCCTATCAAAATATGTACTTTTTTTGGTGAACCTTGAAGGGACAACCCCAGTTTACGCTGTAAATATATTCATGGCATAGATCAAAACTTGAAGGCCAACCATATCATTGTCCAATAATGTAAATTTAAGTATAGAGTCATACCTATAGGAATAGATCATTAGAATAAGTTTTCCTTCTTCTTAGATTATAAGGCCATAACAGAGGATATGTCAGTCTATATGGTTCAAGTCCATGATAATGAGTCCTATAACATAGATAATTAATTAGGCCAGTTCATGGTGATTATTAATACATCACAAAGGCTGATTCCCTAGTTATGGTGTTTCTATCAACACATCTCCCAATGTTCAATATTGGAAGGATCGGTCTTGGGTAGTACATGATTCATGAAACATGTAGAAGAAGGATAACCACATTGTGGAGATGTGACATTATGTTCATGTGACACTTATGTGTTCATCTAGAAATTATTCACTCCTCAGTTTTATTACAAAGGTAAACTATTGGATTCATACAATTTATTCATGAGACATGATAAACCTTTAATAGCATTATATTCTATAAAATGTTGGATATTTTTTTTTCATGTAGCCATTATAAAGTGTATCTCTTGGGATTTTTGCATTTTTTAAAATCCATATGTGGCTCTTTTAAAATGATACAAGTGTTTTAAGATGTTTCATAAATGAAAAATTTATGTTCAAGATTCCATTTTATTGTTTTAAATAGCATTAAAATGGATTAAAAAGGAATTGAGGTTTTGTGAAATAGAATTGATAATGAATATCCTAACATTGGTAATGAGGGGATAAACCTTTGTCTTGTGTAATCTATAGATAGAGTGAATACTTTTGGTTTTCAAATCAGCACTCATAGTACACAGATGGTTATGTATGTAAATTTTAACATTCTATCATGTTTATTCATGAAACAAAAACACATCATGTCATCAATGCTCATATCAAAAATAAAACAACTGGGTAATGATATTGATGTTTTTTTGGATCTATTGATCGAGGATTTGATTTTATTATGTGATTTTGGTGTTACATTGTATGATGATTAAAAAAATTAAAAATTTCATGTTGGGATGCTTATTGTAAAATATGATAAATGACTTTTCTACTTATGGAAAATTTTTAAAGTGCAAAATTAAAGAAACTCAAGGGTTTGACATACATGAATAAGGTACATAATCAATTAGGATGAAACATTCATTAAAAACCATGGTTCAGGAACATCACATATTTTTACACCGACAATATAAGTATTGATCTTGGATGACATCATTAGATGGATGTTTAAAATAATATATAAAACCATCTCCATTAATAATTGATAACCTATTTGAGAAAGTAAAAGTTGTGGACACAACATTTTATAAACCATTTTCAATAAACCGTATGAATCCTAGTTGAAAAAATAGATCAGTTTTTTTTAATAAATATACTGTAGTTTTCATTACATCATATACTTTATTGATTTTATGCATTCTATACAAATGTATGTTATAGTGTCATCAGAAATTTGATAAATTCATCCAGAAAAAAAACAGATGGAATTAAGGATATAATAGACATGGTTCACAATCGAATACATGATGTGTTGGTGCCAAGGAAAGGTGAAAAATGATATTTTCTTCCTCGATCTTCTTACACTTTTTCCAGATAGGAGTGAAAACAATTTTGAAACATTTTGGATGACATAAATGTTCCATAGGGTTATTCAATGAAAATCAATAACATCGTTTCAACGACCATATTAACATAATGATTCTATATATCTATATGAAAATATTTATGATGTTCATTCTTGGGAAATGGTTGGTACTGAATTATTGGAATAGCAGAAAAAACATGAGCATCGAAGATTGGTGGTGTTAGAAAAAAATCATTACGAAAAATGGAAAAGGCATCAAATTCATGGAGGGATTCAATACCCGAGGTCCGCATGTTAACCCCAACAAGGCCATGATCAGTAGTTATATTGGAATTGTACCACAAAAATGGGTGCCATTTGTTGTAAATTAATGGCACTATGTTGTGCCCAGGATGACAACTCCTCTGTGGGATGATATTATGGTATCATTATGATATCAATTATTTACATTACTATAAATTAAAATAATAAGACATTGACTTTCTCTTCATCATCCATTGTAGAGTTCATTTATAGTAGAAGAATCCAATAATAAATATATATTAATGCTTTACAAAATGATTCATAGGGGATTTCACACAATCCTAATCTTAAATATGATGAATGGAAATAAACATGCATCCACTAGTTATCTATGCACACCTAATAAACCATGAATCATGGGATCCATTTACCGGATGTTATGTAGATGTGACTTTTCTAGTACATTGTGGCCAGTAATACATTGTTTGATGATATCTGTGTTAATAACATTGATAGAGAATTTTAAATATATAAAACATCAATAGAGTTTTGGAAATAAGGATTGCGTAGAAAAAAAATGTACTCATACTGTAATGCAAGGATGGGGTACACATCAGTATAAAAATTTTGGTATGTATTTTAAATTTATTGTAATACTTTTACGAGACATGAAAAAACACCATAATTATGTTACATTGTTTATATGAAGATAGATGACTCAGAATATAAATCCACTTCCATCCCAAACCTGGTGCTATAGAAGGAGGAAAATGTAAATAAAGGGGGGATACTAATAGTTGAAAACACACAAAAAGTGTGTGAATCATGTGTATTCATTACATAAGAAATTTTTGTCTCTAAATATCTATTACTTAAAAATATTAACATATTTCCTATATTTTATATCTGACATATTCATTGGAATCAACAACACCAATACTAGATGAATAAATAATATCAGCGGCCATGAAGTGGCCGAAATAGTATGGCCACATTAGAGATTTGGGTTTTGGTGGGACACCCAAAACATATTTTGAGAAAAAAATAATAGGATGATCAAAGTGAATTAATAAAATTGTTAATAGAAAGAATATATACTGATGATGAGAAATTTTAATGGAAGATAGAGAATATGTAAAAATTAATGAGGGAGAGGAAAATAGAAGAAGAAACTCTAGATCAACAACCATGTGAAGATCCCGCCACACCCCCACCAATTATGAGGATAGTGATTCCTCTCTAAGAGATATATTAGTAGTGGTAATAAATGTTATGATTAATTTTTCACTGAAATGTACATCAGAAATACATTTATACTTTTGTTGTATGGATATTCTATAGGGTGATAATGAATGTGATTTATATATAAGAACACCCACCCATCACCTTGTGGCGAGGGATAAAGTGTTCAATATTAAAAACGACATGAAACACAATAGACCACTTATAATAGCGCATGAGAAAGTGTCAATCAGTGTATCCCATGAGCCGAGCACTGAGCTACATATTCCAATTCATGAGGATGATATAAATTTTTATTGAAAATTTTGTTCGAATATTCATCACATAACCATCAATACTAGTAAAAAATATGTCAAAAAATATGTATTCATTTACAATTTAAATTTCCACCTAAACCATTAAAAATTAAATAAAAATGGTATACACTGATGAATTTTATTACAGACGTACAAATGGAAGGGGATAAAGAAATATAACATCTCAAAACCATCTATAGGATTGACCAACCGATAAAAAAGATCTACCGAGAGCACTATTACCCCACCAATTCTATATCAGCATTTAATATAATTCAGGGCTCATATAGATAAATAGTTAAAAGATGGTAAAAAACACATAGTTGAATTTGATTAAAGTATGTACATAGAGAATAACCAAGACTTCATTGGTATTGAGAGTGAAAATGTAATCCTCGAATATTAATGGTTATATGCCTTAGATGTAAATGTATACATGAGGTATGTTATCATGGTCAGATATTCGAAAAGCAGAAATATTTTTTTCAATATGAAAAAATATGTTTCATATTTTAGGAAGGTTTATATATAAAATAAGATTGAAGGGAATTGAGGATGAAAACATTTGGACTCATTAGTCCAAACCTATTTTCTAAGAAAATGAAAAAATGCCATAAAAAGGATGAAATAGTGAATGGTTTGATCAAATTGTTTGAAAGAAAAATAACATATTACAAACTCTATATAATTCTGACAATGCAGGGGTAAATCTATAAAATTTATTCAGATCAATTATATTTTCAATTTATTCATCACTTTTCATTTTTTGTGTTTTTAGGCGACAATGGATGCTCATTGAAGTAAATTTGGATTCTCCAAAGAGTTATTTAGTGGAATCAATGCATTGATATCCATTAAGAAATCCTCACTTCAAGGAGTTTGTCAATTTTTAGTAAACTACATAAATCCTTTTATAACTAAATAGAATGTTATATAATGGATATTATCTTTTAATGGGGATTATTTAATGATACTGTAGTGTATCAGTTATGTGAAAATAACGGAATGGGGCTAGGAGATAATAATGGCGACAGAGACCAGTAATACATATGGATAAGTATCAATGTATAAATAATAATATTTCATTATCCAAATACTTATAAAAAATTAGCTATTCTATTATATGTTTTCTAAGTTTTAGAAACAAAAAAAATAAAAAAGATTTTAGTTATTATTTTTGTAAATTTATGGGAGAGATCATATTCCATGAAAAAACCATAATCCCTAAAGAGGTATTTTTGAAGATAATTACTATTTCATTTTGAATATTTATTAATCATTTGAATATTTATATATTTCTTGTATTATAAATTCTGTTTCAAAATAATCATATTCACAAGATGATATATATGTGTTTAGAAACGAATTGGAAGAATACCTAATGAAATAATGAACACTTATAGAATAAAGATGTGTCTTCCTTAGATGTAGTGAATTGTTTATTATTAATTATTAATTTACTTATTTTTAATACTACTAACCTAAGAATTGTTTTATTATATAGGTGGATTCCATTTGTTTAAATTGGGGTTGATTGTTCAAAGATACTCGTGCTCTTGAGAGATTGGGCATCGACATGACAACTGAGATAATGAAAACAAGGAAATATTTTATGAATGTATAAAGGTGAATTCATAATAATATCGAATTTAATAATTTTCTCACCATATTATCTACTATTTTTAAGATAATTTAATTTTTATTATAATCTAATACATATTTTTTATAGATCCTTTTGGATATCATATTTTCTATTCTACTATCTACAATAAGCCAGAAAAGAAAGAACACGATGAATAAAATGTAAGTCTTCATAGTAATCAAATTGTATGTATGAAATCCCAAAAGATATGTTATGAATATTTTCCGAAACATTGTACGAATTTGTCACATCTCAATCAGCGACACTTTAATCTAATACCCAGTGTGCTCAGAATGACTTAATGTGTATGTTTTTATTTTATAATATCCATTGATCCTTTATGACATAGGTCTTCTAAACATCCATTATTTGATCCATGACTCATGATTATGATCTATGATACACATGGTATGAATTTTTAATATTAATATCACCTTCTTCCATATTTATGCTCATGTTATCCTTATTAGACCAGTGATATATCCCTTGTTTACACTTATCAGGCATCTATGATCCACCTTTTACAATGTTGCGTATCTATACATTGTTATTAATGTTTTAGAAATGATACTGGTAAAATGGTTTCTAGTAAAAAATAACTTAATGAAAGACTCTTATGAACTAGTTGTTTATATTTTTTTTTATGTTTCCAATAGCATAAGACATAAAAAATATTTTTCTATGAATCAGTATGTAATGTATGAAATATTAATATACTAAGATGACATATTTTTGTATGAAATTCCTGGGACAATATAGTCTATATCAAAGAAACATACCTACTAAAAGTTGAGTAAAAATAAAAAGTTACCAGTATCACTCAAATTGTGTCTTTTTATTTTTAATTGATATTTCTTTTATAAAAACGAACATCAGACATACAAAAACTAATAAAATCCATTCAGATTGTTTTTGATATTTTAGGAAAATGATCCATGAGTTATTTTTCATGTGAAAGATTCAACTTCTATTCAATTTGATTCAATTTGAGGCTGGTATGATATTATGTGTGTATTTTTATATTAAATTGTCATTAAATTGAACTAATAGAACTAGTGACATACTAGAAACCAAAGAAAACACATTCATGTTTTTTTGATATTTTTGGAAAATGATCAATGAGTTATTTATGATGCATATGAATTAACCACATGTAAATCCAACACACGATGTGACAGGTATGACAAAAATTGGTCATTATCTGTTTAAAATTGAAATTTTAGTTCAAAAGCATCACTCACTAAAAACCAAGAAAACATGATTTCATCGTATTGATAATTTAGTACATAAATTTATATGTTATATTTGTTTTGTTGGAAGTAGTCTGACATCATACCAACAAAAGTAGAGACTAGTATGACTTATAATGCGTGTTTCCATTATGAAATTACATTTTAGTAACAAAAAATATCTGAAAAACTAAAAACTCGGAAAACATATTTTTATTTTTTTGATACTCTAGGACACTGATATATAAGTCATTTGTGACCTAGAATAATCATCCATGGATCAATATGACACATTATGTGGCCGAAATTCATTAAACTTTCTCTTTTTATTTAAAATTGATATCAATTTATGTAAAAACAACATGTAACATACTACGAACCGTTAAATAACATTTAGATAGTTTAAAATTTTACAAAAATGATCCATATGACATTTTTGACATGTAATAGTAAACCAAACCTCAATACGATGTATGTTGTGACAGTTATAACTCCAATTGAGTCTTTTTATTTAAAATTGACATTAATTTATGTAAAAACAAAAGTTGTCTTCTAAACCCTTATAAAAATTATTTGAATTGTTTTTATAATTTAGGAAAACAATCCACGATAGACATTTGAGGTGTATAAATCAACTTATCTCTAATAAAATGCACATTTTGGCTGGTATAACTCAATGTATCTATTTTAATTTAAAATTGACATGAATTTATGTCAAAACAACATGTGATAAACTGAAAACTACGAAAATGAATACATATTTCTTTGATACTTTAGGAAAATTATCCATGATTTGTTTTTGATGTGTTGAAGTCAACCTACACCTTAATTCGACGGATGGTGTGACTAAAATGACTAAAAGAGTATCTTTTTATTTAAAGTTACATTAATTTTAGTAAAATAGGAAAGTTACATACTCAAAACCATTAAAATACATTCTAATGGTTTTGATATTTTATAAAAACTATTTATTTGTGATATGTGACATGTAGGGATCCTCCTAATCTCAATATAATTTACAATGTGTCTGGTATAACTTCATTGGACTCTTTTTATTTGAAACTGACACTAACATAAGTAAACACCAGTGACATATAGAAAATATATAGAGAAAAATCATATTGTTTAGTTACATTATTAAAATTATCAATGAGTAATTCTTGACATTTAAGAGTTAATCGTACATTAATCCAACACTCGGCGTGACCAGTTTGACAAAAAGTGACTGTTATTAGTTTAAAATTGGTATTTTAGTTCAAAACATGTCACTCACTGAAAACCAAGAAAACATTCTCTCACTATCATGATAATTTAGGAATGTTATTCATAAGTCATTATTTATGAGTTTGAAGCAGTCTCACATCAAATAGAGAAATGATGCAACAGGAATGACTCATAATGTGTGTTTCTAGTATGAAATTATATTTTAGTAAAAATCAAAATACATGAACTAATAACTGAGAAAATGTATTTGGATTGTTTTCATAATCTAGGAAAACGATCTATATGTAATTTGTGACATGTTATATTTAATAACACCTCAATATGATACACAGTGTGGCTGGTATAACTCAAAATTTGACTTGTTTTATAATTTACAATAATTTTATTAAAAGAACAAGCGAAATACTCAAAACTGATAGGACACATTAGTATTTTTTTTATATTTAAAGGCAATGATGCATACACTATTTTTAATTTTTTGGAATCAAACCCACATCAATAGGATGCATGGTGTGACCAATGTTAATGTTCGTTGATATAAGTTGATTTATTAATGAATGGAGTATAATACTACTAAAAATAAATTCATGTTTACTGTTTGATTAGTCCCCTAGGTATTCATCCATGGATTGAGAATAAAATCTTCTAAAATCATTTAAATAGTTGTAAAAAATTCTTCTATACAGAAGATGCATGCATTTTCCTCCTATTACGACATTCACATTGAGCAATTATATGTTAAAAAAACTTCATTCATGATCTCCTCAATGAGAAATTATATATGAAACCTGATCATGGTTATTTGAAATATTATAAATCTAACCATGTTTTTCTTAAAAAAAATCCATGTATTGTTGAAAACAGGGATCTTGGAATTGGAATTGGAAATTTGATTCGTACATGATTAATAACCATTTTACTATGAGTCAATATAATACATTTTGTTTTTTCATGATTATGAAAAAGCACATGATTTAACATGTCTTATATGTTGATGACACATCAGTTATATGCTATAACATAATGGTAATTGTTGTTATTAAAACTCAATTGAATGTAATTTTAGAAATTAAGGATTTATGGGACAAAAAAATACTTAGTATATATATTTTCAGTAGAATACTCAATGAACTATTTTATCCTTCCAATATTATTATGTTTTGAATTTTATTATCAAATTAATTTTTGAATCTCTCAAACCTCTAAATTTTCAATTTTGACACTATTTACAATATGATATAATAAATTCATTAACTGCGTATGTTTTCACTACTTACTGAGGGCCTATATCCAGAAAATATAATATGCAATCCATGGTTTCTCATACAACCACAGAATCCAGATACATTACATTGAATGAGGATGTCAATGAACCCTTTTGGATCACATGTTTTTATTCTCAACATAAACTTTATAATCATATTATTATAGTTTATTGTGATAGACTGTTTGTTTTATATTTATCCAAACGTCTTTTATTCCATGTTAAATATAAACACATTGATATTACATTAGATTTTTTTAGGTATGTCCTTGAATCTAGGACCATATGTGTTAACAAGATATATAATTATAGTAACCTGGAAGATAGTTTCAATAATGATATAGAATTATCAAAATTCAAATTTTTATAAGATATGATAATTTTTTTTCTGTTAAATGACTATAGGTGAAAGAAAATCAACAATATAAATAAAAATAGTTGAGGTTTTTGATATTAGGTGTTTTTATTTTGAAATACCACTATTCAATAATCATTAATTTTTTTGTAATATACATGTACAAAAAATGTTTATATTTTCTTTGTTATTATTATTTTTAGAATTATTTAACAAGATCTTAATTAGTGAGTGATGAGATGGTGTATTTCTATTTCATCCTCCTCTTTAGACTGGTTGGTTTCAAATTCATTGGTTTAAGTTACTGTGGTCACAAAAGAAATCCTTAAAAATATTATCATTTTCATTGTTCCCTTTCCCTCCCCTTTGATCCTTTACATACAGATTCTTTGGGATACAAAATTTCGTTTACATAGATGTTTTTTATCCATGTGTGTGGAAGAATATGGTTGGATAATATTGTTTATGGAGAAGCTTTGTGTTAGGGGAACAATGATCGCCAAACGCTCAATCTTTTAACCATTTGACTCATTCAGATCATCAATTTTATTTTACATGTTTTTTAATTTTTTTTCATGATTTGAATATGGTTTTTATTTAATTTCTTCATTTAGATATCATCTTGAATCACCTCAGTATATTTCTTATTATTTATTACAATCATCAAAATCACAAATATCTTTTAAATTCAATTACCTAATTAAATTATAATGAATTTATCATGGATGTTTATTGGGGGCATACACTTAATGTTACACCTAGAAACGTTTTTATATGATTTACATGAAAACCTTATCCAACCATTGTCCAAACAATGGACCCATGATCCATTGGTGAGGTGGATAAATAGGTCAAACCCACCTAGAAATGGGTGGAACGAGATACAAGAACCCACATGGATCATATGGTGGGTCAGAAGAGGACAAGGGTTCCATACTGTAGGAGTGGTAGCATGATGATGAAATTTGGCATGAAGAAGACCCCATACTCAGATCTTACTATGCGAGCGATTTGATTTTTGTATAAGTCATATGACTTTCACTATGATAACAAATGTAATTATTGAGCATTTGTGGTAAATTTCGATCCGTCGTAAATGATACACAAATAAAAGTGATTGTTTGATCATGTGATCCCTAACCATTTGATCAATGTGGCGAGCGTCTCCTTCAGCCTCCATGAGAAATGAGTTTTGATTTGAAAATGATAATTCTTTGTGGTGAACATAATGATAATTCCATCAAATAATTTTATGTGGAGTAAACTATATATTTTTTTTACTTCCTTTCCATTTTTGGAGTGATACAATGTATTTTTCAGTGTCACATATATTTTGATGGATTAGAATATTTTAAATAATTTTAATATATTAATCACATTGTTTATCTCATATAAATATACGATTATCCCTCGCTAATATGTGTTCTTGAAATTTTGGATGAGTCTTTAATAATGGTAAAATGATCATATTTTTCCTTGTTTGTGTTCCAAAAAGCATGTGGTGGATTTCATAAATGATAAATATTTGAAAGAGAAGTTTTTCAAGTGTGATAATTCAATGAACTAAGTATAACTCTAATTAAAAAAATCCTCTACAGCCGATTGTTTAGTGAAATCTAGTTTTTGGTTTGTTCTGGGATGTCAAGGAGACAAATTTTGAACACATTTCCAAATTTCCAGCATTGTGAAAAGTGTTTCCAATTTTGTGAATAGTCTTTCCATCTTCCAATAGTTTCACCCCATTATAGATTTCGTTGACACAAAATGCATTCAAATCCTTATTTAAAGGAATTAAAGACAGATTTAATGCCCATAAGTCCAATATTAATTTTTATATGTCTTAGTATGCCATTATATGGTCAAACCACATGGTTTAGTGTGATTTACATTTAATTGAAAATCATGTGTATCTTAAATCTATGTTCTGTTAAATATTATAATGGGATGAGATATCATTCTCCCTTGTTATTCCTTCATGTTCCTTGGTGTGAGATGCTATAACCATTACTTCTTCTCATAAGAGTGGTGTGATATAACCTTAATCATTTGATCATTTCCCCTTGAAGATTCTTGCTTCTGGATGTGCACCTTGTGGTAAATTTTGTAATTTTATGTTAATCAAACTGATGTAGTAATGATGAATAATTATTTTTGATAGCTAACTAATTAGGTTTCCCATAGTTGGAACCTAAAAATAATAAATCAGGTAATTCTAGATGGATTAATGAACCTGATATTTGTTAAAAAGATAATGTCTGATGGGTTTCTGAGTTACCCTCTTGCTTGTATGGCTGATTACCTAGTGCTTTGGATTCATGAGTGCTCATTATGGTTAAAGGCGTGCTGAATTTTTTAAGGGATAATGGACCAGTTGATATGATTTTTTTCCTGATGATTATGTAATGATGTGAGCTTGGGTGGGTTTTATTATACGTGGTGGTAGGGAGGCCCATTGGTTGTGGTGGAAATTGATGCCTATGTCTTCAAGATTCATTAGTTTATGCATGTGGGTGACTTGGAGGATGCTAGAGATGATGAAATGAGTTTGATGTGATTGATAGGATGTTTTCCAAATCTTGTTGGTTGTTAATCTTCAATACATTCCCCACTACTCAAGGAAGTAGGTCATTATAAACCTCCTTACAAAAGGGGACAAGATGCATGGGGTATTCCATGTACATTTCATGTTTATCATTACAAGTTTGGATGGGTCAACACTCCTACTATAGGTGGGATCGACTTGATGGGTAGTTTATCTACTCTCCAGGTTGATCCCCCTAGTGTTTAGTATCTCAGAGTCTATTTCTATAATTACTAATAATATGGGAATGTAATAAAGTTGTTAAAAAATTACTGAATATATAATGTTAATCTATGGGGTTGGAGCTTTCTGGGATCAAATGTGGAGGTAATTTTTTTAAAAAAAGATGTGGATTTGATTTGGTTATTAATAGAGGGTATGAAACATTGGTTTTATGCTAATGAATTTTCATGTAGAATTGTTAATGGTTAATTAATGATAAAATAATTAATTAAATTAATGTGAAACTCATGAAAAGGGACTGAAGTAATGTAATAAAAGACTTTAAACGGTTGTCGAGAGTTCTAGAGACATTATATGTGGTTGATTCTAACACTAAGTAATGCCCATAGTTTGGTTTTGTGATATATTATATTATGTAGTTTTTGGGTTTCTATATGTTACTCTAAAATATCAGTTAGTGAACTGACACCCTAGGGATTCTTATTCCATGGGGGTATTTTCCCGAACATTCTTATTGGAGGATGGATGTCAGAGTACCCCCTTTTCCCCACTCTCTTCTCTTGGTAGTTACATGTTCTGGTTGGCACAAGTGTTTGTTTTACCCATATATGTTTGGAGAGGGATGTAATGGCATATGTTTATTAAAAGATATTTATTTTTTATATAGATTCCTATGGACTACTATAGGTGTAACATTTGTAGGTATGAGGATCCTTATTTGGTTCGTGGGCTATAATGGATTGAGGTTTAATGCCTGATATATGATACACATTATATGAGACGTGTTGTCTCCCAAAAACTACTTCGTTTCATTGGTTACATGGATGAGGTGGTTTTCTTGCATGAGGTGCGTGTTTTGGTTCTTCGTCTAGGTTAATGTGGGAAAGCCTTTATGGAGAGAGATTCTTTGGATGAATGACGTTAGGAAAAATGGGAAAAACTATGGGGAAGTAGTAATGGGTTACGATTTATTTTTATTATTAAATTACATAAACATTAATCAGATACATGGTGAGAGTATCTATAGTGAGGTTGGGAACATAGTATACCGATTTAGGTGACCAGTCATTTTCACTTATTGTTCGTTGTGATTTAGAATTTTTACATTACATTTTCACGAGTGGATCTTGGGATAATCCTACTATGTTCACTATTATACACACCCTAGGTATATATAAATAGTGTTTAGGTCACTTGGAGTAGGTTGAATATTCTACTGGTTACTACATTCTTGGGGTTGTAAGAGCTGTTCGGGCATTATGGTCGCTAGGATTTTTTACATTCCTTTGGTACTTTCATTTTTCCATATCATTTGTAGTAGTTCATTCATGACATTACATATGGGTAATTTAATTTTCTTTTAAATTGTAGTATGTGTTGAGGTTGGATGGTGTCTGTCTTATCTCTCTCTTCTGCATGTGTTCTCTTAGAGGGCAATGCCTTCCATTATTGTGTTTACTATACCCTCGGTGGTAGTTTCCATCCTCGGGTCTATAGGATGAAGAAATTGGGGGTCATTATCTCCTTTATCACATTGACGGCCCAGGAGGGGTAGACCATGTGGGGTGGTTGTCATTAAAAAGTGGTAGCATTGGTATACTTGAGGTATAGGATTGTGTTTGGTGTTAGGAAAAGGTTAGGATTCATGGTTTGGTAGGACAATGGTGTTAGTGAAGTTTATAAAGTGATTTAAACACTGGATAGTGACTGAGACATAGGCGTTTAGGGTCCCCTATGATCTGACGCACATATTTTTAAGTTTAAAGTGGCTACTAAATGTGGTGATATTGGTTTCAATGTAGAGTCTTAGGAAATGAGCATGCATCATTTTTCATTGATCTTTTGTTTGAATGTGTAGACCTTGGTATTGGTTAACATAAAATGAATAATATAAAAAAAACATAATTCATTAATGTTGATACTTCCATATTCCAAGTTTATGAGCTCTATCTTTTTGATATATGTAGGTGTGGCTGCAGGTGGAAATCCTCTTCATGTTCACACAAAAGATGTCCAGCAGGCTATGCCAACAGATCCACACATAGTAGACGATAAAAAAGAAGACACATGGAAGAGGAAACTTCACAAGTTTCATCTTCGAAGTCTATTTAAGAATGAGGGCTCCATTATAAATGTAGTCACTGAAGGCTAGATAGAGGAGGTTGAGATACCCTTCAATTCATTTTGTGATTGGAAGGAGCACTGGGTGTCTTTGGTTGTGACTAAACCACGCAAAGATTTTATGAGAAATAATATTTTTAATTTATTTGATTTCTTGTGTTGTACGCTACACCAAGATTATCTTTCACTATACACAGCACTGTGTTAACTTGCAGTATACAAAACACTATTCTTGGCTCGTGTTACACACAATTTAAAGTTCATTTTGTAGAAATTATTCATCTCAACATTAAGTATAGATTTTTTTAATGTATAAATGAATTATGATTTTATTATGTTATACACAACACCAAATGGAGCTTTCACTACACGCAACCCTGACATGGCTTGCATTACACCCAATCACGACCTTCCTCGATCGCGTGTGTTGTACGCAATATCAGGTTTCACTAAAAAATGATATATTGTTATAATATTATTATGAAATACCCATTATAAATATTACTAACTATATTTTTAATTTAACATCATTATTATTTATCTTACACATTTTCCAGAACATGTTATGAGAACAAAATAAAATTTTGGGGTAAAATAAGTATTTTTCAAAAAATAGAGTATTGCGGCATTTTGATGGCACACCCATATTAAATATAGTTTTTGACATGTTAATAAGATAAATTTTAAAAATAAAATTCTTATTTAGAATCAGTATATAAAAATATACTTTGGTTAAAATTTTCATATTATTCTGATAACTTTCATATTTTAATGAATAGTAAAAACTCGCTATATTTTAATTAAAAACTACTTTTTTCATCATAATAATTTATATGGTTAAATTATAATATTGAATGGTATTAAGTATAAATAAAATATATTTTTACAATTTAATATAATATATGTAATTTTCATTAATTTGATATTGAATTTATAGGTTAAATCAATTCAATCTTTTGAAATGTTTTAAACAAAAACCTGTTTTCTTTCGACAACGGGAATAATTTTAATTTAATTTCTACAAATTCTGTGTATTGAATTTGTAAAAATGGATTCCATATTTGGAATTAGTGGGTCCAAATTATGTTAATAGGATTCTTTTTGTTTTGGGGTATTATGAATAATAACTAGTAAATTTTATTTACCATAGTTAAAGTTAAATCTGTTAATTAAGGGTAAATATATTATTATAAAATTACCCTAACACCTACCAAAACACTATTGGATGAATAAAAGTCGACCCATATCCCATAAGGGTTGGAATATATTAATTTCATGGACTTTTGACCATGAAAATGACATAATTATTAATAAAACCAAAGAAAAAGACAACATGTCACTCTCTTTAATCTTAAAAGTTTAATAAAATTAATTTAGTGATAAACATAATAAAACATAGAACATGAATAGTATAAAATAAGATTATAACATTATCTACATAATGTGAATTTATTTATAATTTTTAGGGAATAAATAATTATCATTAATGATGATACAACAGTAATTTTGAAATTATTTTATTAAGAGAAATATCAAATAAATGGTTTTAAAAATATTAAAATAAATAATATGTAAACTATTTAATGTGATCCACAAATTTTCTAGATTAATATTACATTTTAAAAATTTATTAAATATTTTGGATCAAATATATCTTTTCTGTTGATTTTATTTAAATTCAAATAATTGAATATTGTGAAAATTGACACTATTGTTATTTTATAAAAATAACATATTATAAAATTGATTAAAAATCACAGAAAATATTTAAATATTATAAATTGAAATTTATATGGTCTAAAATGTCATTATGTATGCAATTATGGACAATTCAGAACTCATAAGTAATTATTTATAATGATTTAAAATTTAGAATATTATTACCAGAAATAAAATAAAATTGATAAAATAAGGATAAATCAAATTGATAATGTTTAAAATAAATTCTGAAAATGTATAAATTTTAATGGTTGATAAGATTAAAACCATATATAATCTAATATTAGGATTTGAGTAATTTTTAATGTTTTTATGTGGGTTTTAATTTATTATAAATTAATATTTCTTATGTTTCCAAAGGTGCCCCTCTCCTCCCTTATAAAAGGGAACCTCCTCCCTCTCCTCCTCACACCATTTTGAGCCTTCAAGATCATAAAATCCCTTCCAATATCTCTTATACACTTCCGTAGAAACATAATAGAGTTCTTGGTCTTCTTCAATGACCAACATTAGTTCCCTAAGAAGAGGTTTAGAAGAGGCGTGTCGAAGAAGAGGTAATATCCTTTACCGATTCATTAAAATTAATTTCTTATAATACATCCTCTTCTTTTGTTGTTTCGTAATAAAGTAATAAAATCAGTATCAGTCATATACTGAAATTTATTATAAATATGAGACAACCCTATTTCACCTTCTATCCATCCTACGGAAAACGAAATCAACGCACCTTTGTACATACAGAATACCATCTCCACACCTTGGTGTAATATGTTTTCCACCACCACCTTACATGGATGGATATAATGGTGTAGAGAATAACTATATATTATTATTATAACATCATACAAATTCTGATATATTCTATCATCCACTCTAATTCCATTCAATAATTATGGGAACAATATCATCACTTGTGCGTACATACGGATTACCGTCTCCAGGACGCGATGACATTAATTTCCATGTTATCCAATCAATAATGCTTATAAAGTATATATAATGAATAATAATGAGAAATATGACAAAATAATGATACTGGATTCTTTTATATGTTATTTAATTACATCAATTCTATTTAATAAGGAAACGAAAACAGCGTTCATGCATACGTACGGTCTACCGTCTCCATGAACAATGTATTTAATTCCATTTATCGATCTATTATTTATATTTATATTCCTAATATATATTATATATAAATCTTTTTTTACATTATGGATGTAATTTATCATGATCTATGTAATCATATGAATAATAACAAGTCAAAACACGTATGACAAATGAAATGATTTTACCCAAAACGATGCATTAACATGGAATTGACCGATGAACGGGTAATATAAAGATGTAATTGAATCATATATGATATCATAAATGTTATTATGGTTATATTATAAGTTAATAATATGTTTAAACCCACTATACAGGAGTCTTGGACACATATGTAAGAAATTAGACATAAGGTAAGAGATAATTATTCAAATCTCGTTTTTATCCGAGATTGTTTATTCATAAGTATTTATAGGGTTTATATTTATCATCCACATACATGTCTTATAAATATCCTTTAATAAAATGTTTTCTATTATTTGATGTATGTTTAATGTATTTTTTACCAATTTTTTACTTTTAACACATGGTATGGAAGGAATCTTTCTTTTGTTTATCATATGATGTACTTTTTGACTTATCTGGTAAAAGTATGAGGAGAATGTTTTTTTAACTTATATCGAATGATATGATTTTTAAGGTTTCATAATGCATTATTTCCATGAATATTATTCTACAAGATTTCATGATTATTTTAAACAAAATTATTTAATTTTAAAATTTCATGCCATTTTGAGAAAAGAAAATGATTTTGGAGATGAAAAGATATTTTCATCAAGAATTCATTTCATGTGTTTTATGAAGACTATTTTCCCTATAAGATGAAATTATTTAATATGGTCATGATTTAAGTATAATGTCTCTATTACTTATTTGGTTTTATTTTTTGTATGATGAAATGATATCCAATTTTTTATATGGATTATGTTATGATGGGATGATGTTTATGAAACCCATTTTATTCGTTGGGTTATGATGAATTATTATTTTGTGGAACACAAAAGAATGATTTCATTATGAGATGGGTGGGACCTATATCTCCCTCAAATGAATTGGGTAAATATTCATATCTCCTTAGATAGTCATGGGTGGAATGGAAAGTAAATCTATTTCAGTAATACAGGGCTGGAAAGGAAAATAATCCTGGTTCAGTAATGGAATTTGTCCTCTATGATGGTCTTGGTAGTAATTCGTTGGCTACTATGGAAATAGTTTCATGTGCATAATGGTTTTAAACAATTAAATGTTTTATTCCCATGCCATTTTATCATGATTTATGTTTCTTTATGATCTATTCCTTAAGTACTGCCAAGATTTATGTCATTGCTCAATATTTTGATGTTTTATGTTCATGTTTTTATGTTGAAATGTTTATGGATTGTATTTATGTATTCTATGTTTACCCTTACTGAGAATTTGTGCTCACCCTTTATATGTTTTCTTTTACTCATGGTATAAAGAATGGTTTTAGGTAAGAAAAAAAAGGTGAAGATCTTTATGGGGGTTGTTGAAGATCTTTCACCCGGATTAGAAGATTATGTTATGAGTTTCCAAAGACACTAAACTAATATGGTCATTGGGAGTATTTTTTTCATGTATTAAGTATTCCGAAAAATTAATGTAATGACCATGTACCTCAAGATTTGGGTCTCTACAGTTGGTATCAGAGCGAAGGTTAATTAACCTTTGGAAACTAGGATGCCAAAAACATTAGTGTGATCCCTAATGATATTTATAAGGTATGTCTAGGGATGTCTGTAAGGTTAAGTATAAAGTATATGTTACTATCATCGAATTATGATAACGATCATGAATAACCGAGGATTAAAACTAATATGTTAGAGATTAAAAGTACTCCCCCTTTATTTTGTTTTTTCCTAGCTTGATTTTTGCCTCTTACACTATTATTTATGGGTTATAGATGATGTCTGGAACCCGAAGGAAATATGTTGATAAATTTAATGGGAAACGCAATGATTGTCCTCCTGAACAAACCAATGTTATGGGAGATTGAATGAAAACTCTTATTTATATACCTACAAAATCTATGAATCATAATGTACTTCCGACTGAGAAGAGAAGGGAACAATATTCTATTAAGTCCTTCATGAGGAAACATCCACCTTCTTTTAGTGTGTCTTCTGATCCACTTGTTGCTGAACAATGGATCAGTACCATTGAAAATATATTTTCAATACTTCAATGTCTGGGACATGAAAAATTCATTTGTACTGTTTACTATTTAGAATGAGAAATAGACCAGTGGTGGGATCTAATTAAGAATATAAGGACCCAAGATTAAATTGAAACAATGGAATGGGATGAGTTCATGAACTTGTTTTTCAATAATTAATTTTCACGTATTCTTCGAAAAAAGATGGAAAAGTGGTTCCTTGAGCTTAAGAAAAAGTATGATGAATCTGTTGGTATATACGAGGTGAATTTTACATGTCTTTCAAGGTATGAATCTTGATTTATCATCAAACCTGAAATCAATATTATCGATTCTTCAGTGGCTTAAAACCAAATTTTCAAAAGGCATTAGCTATAAGAGACTTCAGTAGAAATGACTAAATTTTGTATTTTTATATCAAGGTAGAAGTGGAAGTTGGTGTTACATATCCATATCATGGTTTTGACAAGAAATGAAAGATGGAGTTCAAGGAAAAATATCAAAACCATGTTGAGAAGAGGAGAAATGTTTTTTATGGTAAAAGTGTGGAAAGAAGCATGGTGGTGATTGTCTTAATGGGACTAGAAAATGTTTTAATTTTGGAAAAGAAGGTTATCAAGCATCTGAGTGTCAATGTAATGGAAAAAGGTTAGCTAATGATGTGAATAAATAAATGACTTCAGAGAACGCACCACCAACACTTCAATGCTACAAGTGTAAGGAAATGGGGCATTTTTCTAATCAATTCCCTAATCCAAGGGTTAATTATTATCGTCATCAACAACCTCCAAAGGAAAATGAAAAAGGGAAGTCACATGCAATAACTATTGTTTTTGTTGAATATTGAAATGATGTGGTAGAATGATGAGGTATTTATGTAATGGGTTTCCAAAATAACGTTGTAGTATTGTGGAATATTGGAATATTTATGTCTTTGTCTATTGTGGTTTTCAATAATTTTAGGGTACTGGTAACCATGAAAAGTGATTGGAATACTTTTGGAAAGAAGATGATATTCGCATAATGAAGGGATAAGGAGAAAATAATATGTTTTACAGTATTCATGAGCTCATGACTGATATAAGGACAATGCGATATCATGGTTTGAGTATATAGAATTTTTGGGATTTTTGTATGTGGAAAGTGTTACCTTTTGATAGCATTCATGTTTTCACTAAGGTTCTATGGTAATTTATGTTTAAAGAGAATACATGGTTAATGTATTCACATGTTTGTAATGTGGTCAAGAAGATATATCTTATGATATATGGGGTATAAATGATGGTATTCACGTGCTTGTTATGTGATCTTTCCAATAATCATTTTCTATATACTATGAGATTGGACAGATGTATTTTGGATAAGTCTAAAGATTAGAATGGATTATGATGGACATCAGATAGTATTGTTTTAGGCTAGATCATTTTTTGATATTACTTCTATAATGTTATAATAGTGTAGTTTTAGAAAAAGGAAAACCTGTATTACTGGTGACAGCCCGTCGAGTCAGACAAGGTTGCCAGAATGAAACCCCCAACCGAAGTGCGACATGCCTTTATCACCTAATACTAGCCTATAAGAAGTCCCTGGTTAGTAGAAAATAGTTTTATTTTATTAATCAGGATGATAAATGAGGTATAAGTCCATTTTTGGAACCATATATGATTAATATCACCATAGATGGACTTATGTATATAACATTTGCTAACCTTATGTTTGAGACAGATGTAATGACCTGTCATTCCATCGGATGATCTGCTAACACATCATTAATGATAAATTAAACTTTATTTCATTAGGAGATGAAGTGGAAATTGTTCAAGGCATGAAAAACGGTGAGACTTTACACAAATCAAGAAAGTATTTCTTTTAATTCAACAATTTTATGGAAATGATCTTGAAAACCAAAAATGTTGTCCTAGTACCCTAATATCTGATGGATTATATGGTAGCATAGAAAATTATGGTAAGATTTATCCTCCATATCCATATTTTCACCTATATTATCCTATGTGGAAACCCAGTGCTGAGTTACATTGGGTGACCGTTATGTTTCTTACTTCACTTTTTAAAATTTTGTTTTAGCATTTCCTTTTTACGATAGGGGTTTCAATGAATCAAACTTTCATGTAGTAAACAATTTATAACCCCGACGAATTTCAAGGGTGAAATTTATTTTAAGGGTGGTATAATGTGACATAGTGAGATTTTATGAGAAATATTCTTTTTAATTTCTTTGATGTCTTGTGTTTTATGATACACCAAGATTATTGAGCGCTATAGGCAACACTGTGTATGATTGCAGTATATGCAACACTATTCTTGGCTCGTGTTACACACAATTTCAAGTTTATTTTGTAGAAATTATTCTATGCAACATTAAGTATAGATTTTTTAATGTATAATTTAAATATGTTTTGATTATGTTAATGCAACACCAAAGGGATTTTGCACTACACGCAACCGTGACTTGGCTTGCATTACATGCAATCGTGACCCTCCTCGATAGCGTGTGTAGTACGCAATATTGGGTTTCACTAAACAACGATATATTATAAAAATATTATTCTAAACTAGCCATTATGAATATTATTAACTAAATTTTGAATTTTATAACATTATTAATAATCATACACATTTTCTAAGAACATGGGATGAGATTGAAATAATTTTTTTGGGTAAAATAAGTATTTTTAAAAAAAAATGTAGTTTTGTCACCTTTTGATGGTGCACCCATATTAAATCTAGTTTCTGAAACGTTTATAATTTCAATTTGACAAAATGAAATTCTTTATTTCATTCCGGATATAAAAATTTACTTTGGATAAATTTTTCATATTATCCTGACAACTTTCATATTTTAATGAATAGTAAAAACACACTATATTTTAATTAAGTAACACTTTTTTCATCATAATAATTTATATGGTTAAATTATAATATTTAATGGTTTTAAAGTATAAATGGAATATAATTTTAAAATTTAATATAATGGATGTCATTAGAATTGATTTTACCTTGAATTCATAGGTTAAATCAATTCAATCTTTTGTAATGTTTTAAACAAAAACACGTTTTATTTCGACAATAGGATTAATTTTATTTATTTTTTGAAACTTATGTGTATTGAATTTGGGAAAATGGATTCCATATTTGGAATCATTGGGTCCAAATTATGTTAAAATTCTACTTTTTATTTTTGGGCCTTATGAATAGTAACTACGGTAAATTTTATTTACCATAGTTAAAGGTAAATTGGGTAATTAATGGTAAATATAATATTATAAAATTACCCTAATAGCTGAAAAAACTCTACTGAATGAATAAATGACTACTCAAATCACCTAAGAGTCATAATATATTAATTTCATTGACTTTTGACGATGAAAATGAAATAATTATTAATAAACCCAAAGAAAGTGACAACATGTCACTCTCTTAAATATTATAAGTGTAATAATTTTAATTTAGTGATAACCATAATAAAACATCAAAAAATAATAGAATACAGAAATGTAATAAAATTATCTACATCATATGAATTTATTTATAATTTTTATGGATTAAATAATTATCATTAATGATGATACAATAGTAATGTTGAAATTATTTTATTAAGAGAAATATCAAAGAAATGGATTTAAAAATACTAAAATAAATATTATATGAATTATTTAATGTTATTCATGAATTTTATACATGAATATGACATGTTAGGAATCTATTAAATATTTTGGATCGAATATATATTCTCTGTGGATATTATTTAAATTCAAATAAATGAATAGTGTAAAAATTGATACTATTGTTAATTTATATAAATAAAATGATATAAAATTGTTTAAAAATCAAAGAAAATATTTAGAAATTATAAATTGAAATTTATATGGTGTAAAATGTCATAAAGTATCCAATTTTTGACAATTCACAACACATAAGTAATTATTTCTAATGATTTAATATTTAGAATATTATTACCACAAATAAAATTAAATAAATAAAATAAGGATAAATCAAGTTGATAATGTCTAAAATAAATTGTAAACATGTCTAAATTTTATTGGATTATAATATTACAACCCTATATCATCTAATCTTCATATTTTAATCATTTTTGGAGGGTTTTAAGTGGGGTTTGAATTTATTATAAATTAATATTTCTTATGTTTTCAAAGGTACCCCTCTCCTCCCTTATAAAAGGGCACCTCCTCCCTCTCCTCCTCACACCATTTTTTGCATTCAAGATCAGCCAAACCATTCTTATTTATCTTCTCCACTTCGCTAGAAACATACAAGAGGTCTTGGTCTTCTTCAAATACCAACTTTAGTGCCCTATGAGGGGTTTAGAAGAGGCACATTGAAGAAGAGGTAATATCCTTTACTGATTCTTTGAAATTCATTTCTTCTTTTGCTTCATCTTCTTTTGTTGTTTAATAATAATGTAATAACATCAGTATCAAAAATATACATATATTATATTATAAATTTTAAACAACCCTATTTCACCTTCTATCCATCCTACGGAAAACAAAATCAACCTGCGTGCGTACGTACAGAATACTATCTCCAAGCCGTGGTGTAATATGTTTTCCACAACCACCTTACATGTATGTGTATAATTGTGTAAAGAATAAAAATATATGATTATTATAAAATCATACTAATTATGATATATTCTATCATCTACTCCAATTCCATTCAATAATTATGGGAACAATATCATCGCTCGTGTGTACGTACAGATTGCCGTCTCCACGAAGCGATGAAATTCATTTTTTCATGTTAACCATTAAAGAATAATTATAAAGTATATATAATGAATAATAATGTAAAATATGGAATAATAATGATAATTTATTTTTATATATGTTATTTACTTACTTCCATTCAATTTAATAAGGAAACGAAAACAATGTTCATGCATACGTACGGTCTACCGTCTCCACGAATGATGTATTTAGTTCCATTTACTGATCTATTATATATATTTATATTCTCAATATATATTATATATAAATTATGTTTTACAGTATATAAGTATTCAATCATGATCTATGTAATCATATGAATAATTTCTAGTCAAAACGTGTATGACAAATGAAATAATTTTACCCAAGACGATGCATTAACATGGAATTGACAAATGAACTGGTAATATAAAGTAGTAAGTCAATCATATATGATATCATAAACATTATTATGGTTCTATTACAAGTTAAAAATATATTTAAAACCACTATATAGGAGTATCAAACACAAAAGGAAGAAATTGGACATAAGGTAAGAGATAATTATTCCAATCTCGTTTTTATAAGAGATTGAATATTCTTAAGTATTTACTGGGGATATATTTATCATCCACATCCTTGTCTTCTAAAAATCATTTCATAAAATTTTTACTATTCATTCATGTATTTTTAAAGTCTTTTTTACCCATTTTTTACTTTTACCACATGGTATGGAAGGAATCATTCTTTTGTTTACCATACGATGTACTTTTTGACTTTTCTGTTAAAAGTATGAGGAGAATGTTTTTTTAACATATACGACATGAATGAATTTTTACAATTTCATAACACCTTATTTCCATGAAGATTCCTCTACAAGATTTCATGAATATTTTCAACAATATTATTTTCTTTTAAAAATGCATGGCATTTTGAGAAAATAAAATTATTTTGAAAAATAAAGGATATATTCCTCATGAATTCATTTCAATTGTTTTATCAATTCTATTTTCCATATAAGATGAAATTATTTATTATATTCATGTTTCAAGTATAATGTACCTATTATTTACATGGTTTGATTTTGTTTATGATGAAATTATATCCACTGTTTTATATGGATTATGATATTATGGGATGATGTTTATGAATACCATTATATTCATTGGGTTTTGATGAATGATTGTTTGGTGGCACACGAAAAAATTATTTCATTATGAGATGGGTGGGACCTATATCTCCCTCCAATGCATTGGGTAAATATTTATATATCATGTTATAGACATGGCTGGAATGGAAAGTAAATCTGGTTCAGTAATACAGGGCTAGACCAACAAGTACACCCGGTCCAGTAATGGACATTGTCCACTATGATGGTCAGGGTAGTAATGCCTTGGATACTATGGAAATAATATCATGTTCTTAATGGTTTTCATCAATTCCATGTTTTGTTCCCATGGTATTTTATCATGATTAATGTTTCTTTATGATATATGCCTTGAGTTCTTCCAATATTTATTTCATTACAAATGATTTTGATGTTTTATGGTCATGTTTTTACGTTCAAATGTTTATGGATTGTATTTATGTTCTCTTTGTTTACCCTTAGTGAGAATTTGAGCTCACCCTTTATATGTTTTATTTTCCCCAGGGTATGAAGAATGGTTTTAGGTATGAAAACAAAAGTTGAAGATCATTATGGGAGATGTTGAAGATTTTTCACCATGATTAGAAGATTATGTTCTGAGTTTCCAAACACACTAAACTAATACGGTCTTTCGGCGTTTGTTTTTTTCATGTATTAATTATTTCACATATGTAATGTAATGTCCATATATTTCAAGATTTGGGTCTCTACCATGACGATGTTTCATGGTGAAACGAGGTATTGGTGTTTCTTGTTAGTCGATAGTCGGGATGACTTAGTGATATTGTGGATTGTGTTCCGAGAAAATTTATGATTTGAATTTATTTCATCGACAATAAAGACTTCCACTCACCATGAGATACATACCCTTCGATAGGGGAGATCCGGTGTTTGAGATTTCAGAATCCATTTTAAGAACCCCTTATGATATTATTCAGACCTATTCTAGATGAAGAGGATAAGGCGAGGAATTTTGAGGAGGGTTTATGTCCTTTGATCCAGTGCAAGTCACCCAGTTTTTGCTAATGACATATCATGTGGTTTTGGAGAGGGAAGAGGCCATAAAGAGGATGTTATCTAGAACCAGATCATCATGAGATGGTATTCTACAATATTTCTCATGAAGTAGAGATATGGCCCGGGCTTCCACGTTTTCAGGGAAGAAGAGTTTTCGTTTAACCTAGGGTAGGACCTTGCCCTCAACATCTCATTTCTATGGGGGTGAAACCTCTGAGGGCATTGAAAAGGGATCATGTATTTTTTTTCTTATGGAGGACAAGGTTATAATCAATGTTGTTATCCACCCTTTCAGAGCAGTAATCATGAACCAGGTGTTCCGCTCCAGGTTACTCTATTGAGGTAGTTCAAGTCGATGAAGAAGTAGCAAGTTACATCATATTTGGATCAGCAGAGAAAAGATGGGATGGGTAGAGGAAAGCCCAGTGACTCTCCCCATCCTCAGATAGAAGAGAGCTCCCATGGTAATCATCTTCATCAGGGTCAGAGAAGCTGTGTAGTAGGTCATTTTCGGCTTCATGATTTAGCGTTTCCTCCACTAGGCGAGCCTCATGTCATTCGAGGTACCTGTTTCTTGTTTTCTACATGGGTGAATGCATTTTTTAATTCCATAGAATCATAATCATGAATATCACTTTACCTTTTCCATTATATGGGACAAGATGTAGAGAGGATTCCAGTTCCCTTGGCATTGACTATGCTAGTTGAAGGTAGAGCTGACTTGTTTGAAGTATGTAGAGATTGTGAGATAATGATGGGGAAACACCTCTCTTGGGGAGATTTACTATGTTTACGGATACAATCATATGATTTCATCTTTGGCATGAGTGGTTTGTATTCATTGTAGGCTATCATGGACTACTTCAGGAGGCATATGATGTACATTAATGCCGATGGAGACCTAACAGTGTTTGTTGGCGAGTGGGACCCTCAGATGTATGAGATGCGTGTTCTTTCCCTATCATGCTTAATTGATGACATGAAGTTGAGTTCCTCATAGTTTCAACAGTTGGAATTTCCCTGGGTATTAGAAGATTACCCTAATGTCATTCCAAAATAGGTTGTGGCATTTCCCCCTCGACGAGAGATTGATTTTGGGATCGGGCTACAATTAGGAGCCTCTCCAATCTCTATGTCACCATATAGGATGGGACCTTATGAGTTATTTAAGTTATGTATATGTCTCAACGGTATGTTATACTGTGGTTTTATTCAGGTATGTGTGTCCCTGTGGGGCACACCAGATTCTTTCATGAAGAAGGAAGATTGCAGTTTAATTTAATTTATCAATAATCATCACGTAAAAAAATTATTCTAAAGAATCACTATCCTCTTCTACATATTATTGATTTATTTGATCAACTGAAGGTTACAAGTTGGTTCTCAAAGATTTATTTTCAATCAAGGTATCATCAGATGCATGTGAAGGATGATGATATCCCAAAGACTACTTTCCATTCTCATAATTGGAATTAGGAGTTCATTGTAATGTTGTTCAGTGTGATGAATGCTACAGCTGTGTTCATGGGGTTGATGAACACTATGTTCCATGAGTGTCTAGATATTTTCATTATGGATTTCATCTATGACATCCTTGTGTACAATGCATCTGAAGAGAAGCATGAAAAGCATAACATGCTATTTTGGGAGTTCTTCTTCAACATCAGCTATTTTCGAAGTTGTCGAAGTGTGAGTTTTGTTCATGAAGAGTACATTTTAGGGGGAATATTGTATCTTAATTGGGAGATGTTGTGGATCTGTTGAATATAAATGTTTTTTTTGTTATCCTCCAATACATTAGTAGAGGTGAAAACACTCCTCGGTCTCATAGGTTACTGCTGGAGGTTCGCAGATAATATCTCTTGAATTGCGACTCCTCTTACAAAATTGACCCAAAATATTTAGTTGATTACATGGCTGGAACATTGTCAGACATCTATTTAGTATCTTATAGAGATGTTGGTAAGTGATGTAATTATTTATTTCCCACAAAGGGAGTATTGATTTCAGTTTTTTGCAATTATTATCATATTAAGATAGTCTATGTTCTGATGCTGTAGAGACTGGTCGTTTCTTACTGGTCTAGATATATGCAACCCCCCCCCCAAACGTAACTATTCCACCCCTGATTTTGAGATAAAATTCATGTTCACTGGTCTGACTTTTTGAATACATTACCTCGATGGTGAGTGCATTGCGGTTTTCACTGATCAAAAGAGTGTGAGGAATGTTTTATCCCCGCATTACATGAACACACTACATCATCGGTTAATGGAGTTCTTAAAGGAAAACAACTATTAAATCAAATATACCCCTAGAAAGGGGAATTTTGAAGCTGATCTTTTGGGTATGATATCAAATAGTGATTTAGTGCATGTAAATGGGGATTCTTAGAGAGTAATGGAAGATCATTCAACATTTCACCAGGATATTGGTGATTTTGGGGGAATAAGTTGTGTTTTTCATATGATGGTGTTTTCATATTTGGTACAATAGGTGGAAGAGTCCTAGTTGGTGGATCTATAGGTGGGGGTCTAGAGGGACTGTGTTGTGTGTGGAAAGGCCCCTAATGGTTGGTTTGAGGTTGAATGACATCATGTGTTGTATCAAAGAATGATTTTCATTCTTTTATTAATGCATGAGATGGTTCTCAGAGAGTTATATGGTTTTCCATTAGTAGTACCTTCTATTGAGAAAATTATGTACTAATCCTTGAAGAGTTAGTTTTTGTGGCATGGGATGAAGAGTGTAGTTTTAGAGTTTCTGTCTCGATGTTTGGTATTCCAGAAGGTGAAGGCTAACCACCGTGTCTGAGGATTTTTCCCTTTCCATTGAATGTTCTTCAATGGACATTGGAGTATATATCAATGGACTTTGTTACTAGTTTACATCAATCCCACAGAGTCCACGATGCTATTTGGGTTATAGTGGATCATTTAATAAAATCAAATCACTTTATAGTGATCAATGAGTAGACCCTAGTGAAGGGTTGTTCAAGGCAATATATGGATGAGGTGGTGAGATCCATAGAGCCCAGAGGATGATCATTTCAGATCAAGATCCATTTTTTACCTCTAGGGTGCAGAAATGTCTCTTCCATGATTTTGGATCTCATCTATACCTTTTCACTAATTTTCATCCACAAACAGATTGATAGATAAAGAGGATCATCAAACTCTTAAAGACATATTGTGCTCTTGTGTCCTTGATTTTTTAGGATCATTGATAAGTAAGATACAATTTATGGAGTTCTATTACAAAAATATTTTTCCCTAGAATATCAGTATCATGCCATTTTAAGGAAATCATGTATGACGAGTGACAACCAATCAAATTTCAATGGTATTTAAAACATTTAGGGTTTATATATTTAGTAATTACATTGTACTTATAGTCATAGAATATTATGAGACTTTATAAAAAAATGTTTGTATTGAAAACCATAGTTATTAGTGTATTTAATAAATAAATTTTAAGAATGTCGATTAGATTTATTTTTCAAATTATATAAATATGGATTTAGAGAAGGAAATCATGTGTGATGAGTGACAACCAATAAAATTTTGAAGGCCCGTGGGCTATGAACACATGATCGAAGGGTGATAAGGGTTATGCACCAACCACTAACCTACACAATGTCCAAGTTAATTTTTTATTGTTTTTATATATAAAATATTGTGAATAAAGGTTAACTATGAATATATTATATCAACTTTTAGTATTATGGATGAATATATAAACGATATTAGTTATGGAAGATAGTTAAGGAAAAATAGTTAGACTTGTAACACTTTTATAGGCCTTATGATCCATTAAACGTTTCTTTTAGTGAATTTGGAAAAAAATCATTATTGGTAACTAAATTGTCATAGTAATGAAATGAATTAGAATTTGATTAAAGAAAAAAACCAAATATAGGATTGTTCAAAAAAAATTGAAATCTACCATGTAAGAATGTTTTCTTATAATCGTGGTTATTAAAATAATTACCTCACATAAGAAAATGAATTCGATATAAGATGTTTTCCTCGTACATTAATTTCTATTGAACCAATGTCCAACTAAATCATCTCATATTTATGGCTTTGAGTCCCCCATATTTATATTTATCATTAATGTTTTTTTGATTGATGGCCCAATTTATGATTTTCCTCTATGTACATATATCTACATTCCACTAATGTTCTCCTACATAGAAACCCTCTTACATGGTTGTTCATGCGACCTTTGTACATTACTTTATCTATTTTATAAGGGATTACTTATGAACCCTTATCCTTATATAAGAATTAAAACATTGGATGTATCAAAATAAACTATCATCAAGAAAATGTTTAAATTGTGAGGATAAAATTTAAATAATTTAGGGGGAATGTGATGGCTAGAAGAACTAATGTATGAACCATGTATTCGGTAGTGTGTATAACACATAACACATAGCCTGTAAGGTAATATAATATCTAGATACATTATAATATTTTAAGTATTTAAAATATTTTCAATTTAGTTTAATACATAAAACACCAAGTTATCATGCGTTACACAATAGGCCAACCTTCAATGATTGATTGAGTTACATGTAAGAGAGACCTTCCTTGATAGCTTGTGCTATAAGCAAGATATAGTTTTACCATATAACAATGTATTATTGAAATAATATTTTTTAATATAATATGATATTACCTAGTAGTTAGGTTAGTGGTTATGAATAATATTATCAAATTATGAAAATATATAGTTTATATAAATATAAAATTAATTCATGGGTTACCAATTAATGATAAATAAAATAAGAACCAATTGCATATAAAATGAAATATTATTATTTTTATGCCTCCAAAGGAGATTTGCCTAAATAAAAATCAGTAATTACAATTAGATAATGATTTCAATGAACTGTATATGTTATATATTCAATAAAATATTATTTATATTCATTTAATAGGTTTTACATGCATAATATAAGAACAAACCATATTTTAGACATAAAAACCTATATTTTTATAAAGGATATTTTACCAACTTTTACTGGAGAACTAAGTTTAAATATTAATTATAAAATATAATTTATTCAATATGTCAAAATAATGTTTATATTTGATATAAAAACATAAAATTAATGTTAGAATTAATTTTCGATAGTTTTTGGAAACATTACATTTATCAATTAGTAATTAAAAATATATAATTTTAGTTCAAAACAACTTTTCAAAAAAAAAACAAATATAGGTTTAAATATTAATTTTAATAAGTTTAAAAGTATAATTAAATAATATTTTTGTCAATTAATACAATTTAATTCATTTTAATCACGTTCACTATGAAATTCATTATAAACACATAGCTATCATTAATACATTTTAACTCTAAAAACCAACATTGACATCCTATTTATGGAGTAAATATAAATTTTTTTCTACAAATGTGATTGGAATTTGGAAAAATGCATTTAATATTTGGAATAATAATAATTTATAATTTCAAATAATATGAAATTTGTTTTATTCCTAATATTATAGTGAATGTGTTTTAAATTAATTTAATTATTTAAGGATTAATCAAAATTAATAATTGACTAAATCCTTAACTTATGGGCCCAAATGACCTATAAAATTATACAAAACCAATTTTTATTACAGAATGAGTCCATCATCTTTATATTAAAGAGTAAATTTTTTTATTTATTTTTTAGTTAATAACATGTGCACACCACATTTTTTTCCAAAAATTCCAAGTGAGTCCCTTTTGTTCACTATAAAAGGCCACCGCCTATTCCAATTATTTACATCTATTTGGTTTAGTGAGGATCTGACCAAATTTCTTTCCAATAATACTCTCCTTGACATTTAATCCTCAGTTTTATCATAAATCTAAAAAAATAATCCTTTTGGTACAACCAAAAGTAGTTACCTGATTAAGAGGTAACGTCACCACTCAAGATTTTTTAGTTTTATTTACATTCTCCAATTCCTATACTATTCTTATAAAATTATCACATAAAAAATAGTGTCCAAAATATAATATTATTTTTTATGTAATGTGTTCTACCAAATCATGCACACACCTCCTCTTAACTAGTAACAAATATATTGTTTCTATGTACGAAAAACTACTACCTCATGAAACCTTGATTGTTCAATTCTCCTTTACCATATCTTCTTATTCCCATTATTATAGAAAATATTATTATATTTTTTATATTATATATATACATAATCGTTAATCTTATATAATTTTTATCTATAACATACTTTTATTTCTTCAATCTTGTGTAAATATGATTATTTTGTTTGAGGAAGTGTGGACTACTACCCCCTTAAAGCGATATGACTCATTCATTCCATACAAGGGTCATAATGAGGTTTCTTTCAATAAACATATGTGACATATATTATAAGGACTTGGCCTTAAAACATTGCATAATATTGAATTAAATGAATAATTCACATAGAGTATCTTTTCAGTTTTATAGTTTTAGATAATTAGGTCATAAAATTTATATGACAACTTGAATATTACATGTAGACACTACTACACAGTATCCATTTTTTACATAAAATAAAAACTATTAAAAATAAACATGTCTAGTTCCATGTTTTTGACAACATGACTTTTCCTTGATACCATAATTGACCCTATTCATCTTTATGTCCTGTGGAAAATATTTCAAAAAAAGGGATGAGCATAAAAATCTCAATAAGGGTTATAAATTTAGGAAGGAAAACATTAACATATCAATAAATACAAATAAAAGAAACCATACTTTTCAATCATAACATACCTTATGAAATCATAAGATTTTTGAATAACACATGCAAATCATAAATCTTAATGCTTAATTATGGAATCTATATCAAACATACATTGTAGATATCAAAACTATATAGGGAGATACACTTGGAATGCCCATCATATCATGATCCCTAAATCTCTTAGGTGGAACTTCACGTTTACCTCTGTCACATTACCAAATTCATTGGAGAGCTATCTTGGGTTCACCCGCCCTAGGTTTATCAGGAAACCACCTATATTTGTATACAATTCCCAATATCCATAAAAAAATCATAACACATAACACAAGTATAAAGGAAATATAACATTTCCACATCCCAATATATCCAATCACGATATTGAAATAAACAATTCTTTATCAAATCATATTCAAAACCATTTAAAATGATATTTTTGAATAAAAGTGCCCCATGCCACATTGATGCTATTAAATGAATTATCTTTTGAAAATATTAATTTACATATAAATAAATACAAAAAAGTATTTTTTAAATAAGGAAATTAATGAGAAATTCTTATAAGAATAAATCTTTAAAACATTTAAAACGATATTTTAGTTAAAGGGTTTTTTAACAGAAAGGGTGATGCATGAATACAAATAATCAGGGAATAAAATTTAATCAGAACATTATAATATCATGAGAATAAAGGGATTCATGATATAATATTTCAATGAAAAGTATATACAACATATAACAGTGAATTAGTTAATTACAACAATGAAGTCTCTCTGGAAATGAAAATTTAAATGAAATCCCTTATTAAGATGGTATCCTTAAATTAAGGATAAATCAATCACATAATTTTTTCTGAAAAATATAAATACACCCAATATAAGTGGATATAATGTTTAAACAAATTATAGTTCATTCACACATATTCAAATGACGATATCTTCAAGAAGTACAAGTTGAATCCAAAAAATTAAAATTGGGTTAAGAAGTTCCCTTCTAAAAATTCGACAGCATAACAATGTCACTTTAAAATTCAGAAAATTGGTTGATGAGAAAAAAAGGTTATATCATCAGTTGCAAATAATTTTTACATCAATAAATATATATAAGATCGTATCCAAACATAGTAAAATTTAAATTAAAAGACATAAAAAAATATGTCTTTTAAAAAGAGGAGGGTGAAAGGTTCCTTTACCAATTTGGTAACTTATAAAACATATTCCACATGAAATAATGATAATCCAATGAAGATTTAAATACTCATAAATGAAATTATATTACACAAAGAGTAAAATAATGGTCAGTACATACACTACACAAAAGGAAATAGTGGAAAATATAGCATGAATCTCATGGGAATAAAAACTGAGATGAAACCCTTTACCACATTGTAATCAACTGAGTCATATGACCAAAAGTTAATAACCACCAAATGAATCAAAGAATACAAAGAATATAATGATAACCTTGATAATATAAAAAAATGGTAGTACAAAATACACCACATGCAATGATTAAGTGGAAAAAAATGGAAATCTCATGGAATAAAAAGTTAGATAAGAAAATCCCTTACCTCGTGTCTGACTTGACTTGTTGGTTCCCTGATCTCTTGAATAATAAACTAATGTTAATTTATACATTCGTAAGAAAATTTTTAAATTTTATTTCACATTTTATATTACTTATTACCATGTTATAAACATTATTTAATCATTTATGTTAATAACGTTTGTTTTGACGATATTTGACTAAAAAATGGACTTCTTATAATTACAAGTTGTCAACATGGTCAAAATATCATTATATCAAAAATGATATTGATGATTTATATATCCTATATATCATATATATCAAGTAGATACATGTATTTAAATTATTACATAACATTTGGATGTAAGAAATGAAATTCACCGTTCATGGAGACGGTAAGCCATACGTATGCATGAAAGCTACATTCACTTCTATTTGTTATTTTAATGGAATTAAAACATAATGATACATAGGTATATTATAATTCTAGTATATTATAATATATAATATCATTAAATTAATCCTTTATATGTCCCACATATTGAATTAACGAGTTATATCACTTTGAGTGGGCGGTAGTCCGCACTTCCTCAAATAAAATTATTGTGTTTACCCATAATGGAAACCCTAAAGGTATGCTATAAAAGGATAACCCAAGAGTATAAAGAAAACATAAAAATAATATATATCATATATAAATATAGTGTCATATTAATTACTACCATGAGAGGTAGTAGGAGATAATCGAACAATCATCCTTTCATGAGGTGTTAGTTTTCCATCACAGAAACTATATGTTCTTCACCCATTAGATGGAGATGTGTGTATGTGTAGTTAGAATACTTATCATAATAAAATCCTAGTATATTAATGATATTTTTTTGTTATAAAATGAAATATTGAAAATATTTTAGGGGTTGGAGAAGTAAAATAAAGGAAAATATGTTATGAGGAATCATTACCCTTAATTTGGGTAACTTAATTGGGTTTGATCCAAAGGACTTATTGAAGTGACTTATGCTTATTATAAAGAATCTAGGAGAAGTATGGGAATTTAGGGCGATTAATTGGTTAGAATTTGTATGTGACAAGTGTCTTTAGAGGTGTGAGTAATTGGATTGAAGTGGTTTATTTTTTAAGGGGGAGGATGTGCTCTTTAAGAGAGTGTGAAAATATTATTTTATTATATAATGATATTCGTTTTCTAAAGCTCCAAAACAAATTATAGTCAAATAAAAGATGACTCATAGTCAAAATAAAATAATCCAATTAGAATTGGACCGGTTTTTGATGTTATTTTAATATTTATAATCATATTTATTTAAATTATTTATTAATGAGTTATATACTGAATCATTATTGTGTCATAAATAATTTTATTTTTTTCTGAATAAAATTTTTAAAACAAATACCATGATGTAGGAAATACTTTTATCTTTCCAATAAATTTTAATAGTTGAAAGGATATCTTATATAACCCCAAATAAAAATTAATTTACTAAAAGATATTTGATTGTGTTATTTTTTCCTTTACATTATATTAATAAATAAAAATTGTCATTATCACTCTTAAGTGGATCTATGGGGTCCCAAAATCGACCCAAAGATATAAATGGTCATCCATGACTCATAAAATAATTTTAGGACAATTGTTAAAGTAATTTTGTATTATTATGATATTCTTTTTAACTTATATTACCCTATTTATCTTTAACCGTTGTAAATAAAAGTCAAATGTTTCTATTCACCAAAATCTATTTTCATCTAATTGAACCACTTATTACATACTAATAACAAAAATTTATTTCAGATTTTTGAAATTCAGTTCACAAAAGTGGTAAAATTTAATTTAAATGAACAAGCCAGTTTTTTTAACTACTACTTAGTTGTTTCACTATTCATCAAAAATGATGTTTTCAAAAAAAACCCCTAAAATTCAGCCCACGATATATTTTATATTCTGAATTCAAAAATGATGACTATTTTAAAAAATTAAAAAAAAATATAATTTGCATTAATTAATTTAAAATTAATTTCCGTTGTCAAAACAAATAGCATGTTTTTAAGAAATAATATCAATCAAAAGATTGACACTTGTTTATATCCAATTTCAGAATGAGATTATTTCCAATTACCAACATTAGAATAAATGGTAGAAATATAATCTAATTAAATTTAAAACCAATTAAAAAGATAATATAACCATATTAATAAATTAGATTAAAAGGAACTTTTGAATTAAAATACAGTATGTTTTACTATTCATTAAAAATGACCTTTATACGAGAAATACCAAAAATTTACCCAATGTAAATTTTGATGTCCCGAATCTAAAGAAGTATTTTATTTTTTCAAATAGAACATATAAAAATAACAATAAGTAGATTTAAAAAGTGTTCTCCATCAAAAGGTGGTAAATCAACCATTTACTGAATATTAGAGAAATCATGCTAAAAATTTGATTCATTCATATTTTAAGTCCCTAAATTTTTTGGATAATTGTACAAACATTTAGAAAACATATATAATAATATTTTAGATAGTTCTATTCATTCCTTATAATACAAGGTCTAGGCATTAACTACCATTTTAAATAATAATATTATATTATTAGTGTGCAACATAAGATTTTAAAGAAACCCATTGTTGTGTATCAGGTATGCCATCGAACAAAGAGTACCATTTAAGATAAAATTAATATATAATTCACAAATATGAATAAATATAAAAATTTCCTTATTCCATATTTGTCTGGGATGATACATCCTTCCCCCCTTTTGTAAATTGTATCCTCACCATTTTAAAACTGGGCTTGGAAACATAATTTAATGTCCCACATTAGAAGAAGAGTCAATAAATATGTCACATAAAAAGAAAGAAAATAAAGTAAAAAAGGTCACCAAAATAACATATACTATAATTCAATGAAAACATGGATACAGAAGAGAGAAAAATCATCAAGTTATGATGGAGAGTGATAGAAAACATGATTAGGAGAATGTTAACCACCAAAAAATCACAAACTTGTGATGGGTTAAACAGTATTTGATTCCCCAGTAGGAAAATATAATAGAAAACATATTTGTTTTATGTTAATTTTCAGTGAGGAATCTATTTATGAGATTAACTAAAAACATAAGGAAACATACTAACTTTTCATATATACTTTCATCATTTACTAGGTTTCTATCAAAACCTCATATTTCCTTCAAACTATGAGTATTCCGGATGACCTGTTCACATTAAAAGTTATATAATCAACTTTGAGAGAATCAAATAATCCATAAAATATGAACTATATATTTCTCTTGTATTTAGTTATTAATTAAACCAAAATGGTGTGTACGAGATCATATAATCCCCCAAAAGTATAATCCTTTATAAAAAGAAATACTACTATTAATCTCCAAAATTCAACAAAAAGTACCCAAAGGTCAATAAAGACCATTCAATACACAATTGTACTAAAAATTCATCAAAATAATCAAAACTAATATTGAAACCCAAAACATGAAAGGATTTGAATCACATAGTCTTCTTTTATAAATCTTAATATTTATCCCCAAAAACATCGACTACTCTTAAAGCGTCATACTGAAGTGTAATTAACCTAATCACATATTCTCTATGATAGGTTAATCATTTACATAAATTACCCAAATAAATATATATCCAAAAAAACCTATATTCATACAAAATAATATTTCAACCAATACTACACAATTTAAATCCCAGGGTATTCTATTTTCCTTTAGTATATAGTGTTCCCAAAAGAGGGAATGTCTTCCAAAATAACCTTTATCACAAAATCACCACATCATTTTCCTATAATAAGAATGTCCATGTGATAAAACCTATAATCTAAAATAAGCTTCTTATTGATCAATAAAATCATTTAACTAAAAATAATTAGTCATAATGACCAGGGACTTTACGTAGTCCAGTGGTGGGCAATATGTCTCAGTCGTACTTTGGTTGTGGGTTTGATTTCCACAGATTTGTCCGACGTGATAGGTTGTCAAATGGTCTGTGTGTTATCCTTTTTCATAAACTATACAATTTCATTATATTCCAAAAAAAGAGATAAATTCCTCAAAAATAGCCATAAAATAATTTATCCTCAAAGGTTATCTAATACCTTTAATATTTCACCCCAATATTTAATAACCATTTATCACATCTAAAATAACTATGAATCTTTCTAATATGTTAACCATTATGGTTATGTCACATATTCTTAAATTACACCCTAAACTCTAAAGATATCTAAACTGACCTCAGATACCAATTATAAGGACCCGACTTTAAAACATTACATAATATTGAATTAAATGAATAATTCACATTGAGTATCTTTTCAGTTTTAGAGTTTTAGAGAATTAGGTCATACAATTTACATAATAACATTAATATTACAAGAAGACACTACTACTCAGTATCCATTTTTCATAAAATACAAACTCTTAAAGAGAAACATGTCTAGTTCAATTTTTTTGACAGCATGACTTTTCCTTGATCCCATCTTTGACACTTTTTGTCTTTATGTCCTATGGAAAACATTTCAAAAACATGGGATGATCATAAAAATCTCACTAAGGGCTATTAAATAATGATGTAAAACATTAGCCCATCAATAAATACAAATCAATGAAACTATAATTTTTAATCATAACATACCATACGAAATCATAAGATTTATGAATAACACACACAAATCAAAAATCATAAAGTTTATTTATGGCATCCATATCAAACATACACTGTAGCTATCACAGTTACATAGGGAGTTAGACTTGGAATACCCGTCACAGTATATTCCATAATTCTCTTAGGAGAAACATCATGTTCACCTTAGTCATGTTACCCAATGCATTTGAGAGCTATATCAGGATCACCCGCCCAAGGTTTATCATGGAACCAACTATATACGTAAACAATTCCCAATTACCATAAAATAATAATAACACATAACACAAGTATAAAATAAATACAACATTTCCACATTCCAATATATCCAATCAAGATATTGAAATAAACAATGCTTTATCAAGTCATTTTCAAGACCATTTAAAAATAGATTTTTGAATCAATGTGTCCCATAGTACTTTGAAGATTTTAAATTAATTATATTTTGAAAACATTAATGTATATATAAATAAATCTTAAAACCAATTTTGAATACATGGACATTAATGAGAAATATTTTGACGAATAAATATTCAAAACATTTAAAATGAAATTTTAGTTATAGAGTTTTTTAACAAAAAGGGAGATGTTTAAATACAAATAATTGGGTAATGACATTTAATTAGAAAATTATAATATCCTGAGAATAAAGTCATTCCAGATATAATATGTCAAAGGATAGTATATACACCATATAATAGTAAATTGGTGCATAACAACAATGAAGTCTCTATGGATATGAAAATTGAAATGAAATCCCTTATAAAGATGGTATCCTTAAAATAAGAATTAATCAATAACATAATTACTTGTGACAAATATAAATACACCCAATATAAGTGGATATTAATTGTAAAACAATCATAGGTCATTCACACATATTCATAGGACAACATATTCAAGAAGTACAAGTTGAACCCATAGAATTGAAATTGGGTTAAGAAGTTCCCTTGTAAAAATTTGACATCCTAACGACGTCACATTAAAATTCAGTAAATGATTTGAAGATATAAAAAGGTTATCTCATAACTTGTACATAATTTTTATATCAATAAGGATATATACGAACATATTCCAACTAAATAATATGTTAATTAAAAGACATAACAAAATGAAGTCTTTTAAAAAGAAGAGGGTGAAAGTTTCTCTTTCCGATTTGGTAACATACAAAATATATGCCACATGAAATAAGGATAATACATTGAATATGTAACTACTCATAAATGAAATTATTTTACACAAAGAGTACAATAATTGTCAGTACATACAACACACAAAAGGAAGTAGTGGCAAATATATCATGAATCTCACAGGAATAAAAATTGATATAAAGCCCTTTACCACATTATAATCAACTGAGTTGTATGAAAAAAAGTTAATAACCACAAAATTAATCACATAATACCATTAATATAATTATAATCATGATAATATATATATAATTTATGTAAAAAATACACCACATGCAAGGAATAAGTGACGAACAATGGAAATCTCCCGAAATTAAAAGTGAGATAAAAAAATCCAATACCTCATGTCCGACTTGACTTGTCTGTTCCATGATCTACTGAATAATAAATTAAAGATAATTTATACATTATTAATAACCTTTTTAAATTTTATTAATCCTTTTATGTAACTTATTACCATGTTACAATCATTATGTAATAATTTATGTAAAAAATGATTGTTTTGTTGAAATTTGAGTTAAAAATAGACTTCAATTAATTACAAGTTGTTCACATGGTCAAAAGATAATTATATACAGAGTTATACTCATGATTTATATATCATTTATATCATTTATATCCATTATATACATGTATTTAGAATAGTACATAAAATTTGGATGTAAGAAATGAAATGCACCGTTCATGGAGACGGTAAGCCGTACGTACGCTTGAACACAACTTTCATTTCTATTTATTAATTTAATGGAATTAAAACATAATGATACATAGGTATATTATAATTATATTATATTATCTTATATAATATCATTAATCAATACTTTATACATCCCACATATGGCATTAACAAGTCATATCACTTTGAGGGGGCGGTAGTCCACACTTTCTCAAATGAAATTATCGTGTTTACACATAATGGAAACCATAAAGGAATGATATAAAATTTAAATAAAGAATCATAAAAAAACAAAAATCAAAAACATATATCATATATAAATATAGTTTCATCTTAATGGCCATCTTGAGAAGCGGTAGGGGATAATCGAACAATCATGGTTTCGTGAGGCGTTAGTTTTCCATCACAGAAACAATATGTTTTTCACCCATTAGATGGAGGTGTGTGTTAGTGTAGATAGAATCCATATCAAAAAAAAATCCTAATATATTTAGGATACTGGTTTTATTATAAATGAAAAGAATAAAAAGAATTTTAGGGCTGGGGTAGCAAAATAAATGAAAAGAAGTTAAGATGAACATTTACCTTTAATTTGTGTAACATCCTTTGGTTTGAACCAAAAGGACGTATTGAAGTGCCTTCTGCATAAGGTATGTATTTTAGGAGGAGGATAGGGATGTAGGGAGATTAATTTAGTAGAGATTATATGAACCATCTGGCTTGAGAGGTGTGAGTAATTGACTAGAAGTGGTGTCCTTTTATATGGGAGAGGATGTGCTCTTTAGGAAAGTGTGAAAATATTTTTTTATTCTCTAATGATATTCGGTTTAAAAAGGTCCAAAATTAATTAAATTCTAATATAAGATGACTCATTTTCGAAATAAAATGATCCAATAAGAATTGGATAGCTTTTTGATGTTATTTTAATATTTATAAAATGATTTATTTAAATCATTTATTAATGAGGTTTATACTGCACCATTATTGTGTCATAAATAATTTAATTTATTTGCTATCTACAAATTATAAAAAATTTACCATGATGTAGGAAATATTTTTATATTTCCAATGAATATTTATAGTCGATATTATAACTTATACAACTCCATGTAAAAATTAATTTACTAAAAGATATTTGTTTGTGTCATTTTTACCTTTACATTAAATTAATTAATCTAAAGTGTCATTATCACTATTATGTGGCTCCATGGGATCCAAAAATCCACCCAAAGATGTCCATGGTCATAAATGAGTAATAAAATAATGTTAGGATAATGTTTTAACATAATTTTGTATTATTATGATATTTTTTTACCTTAAATTACCTTATTTACCTTTAACCGTGGTAAAAAAAGTCAAAAGTTACTATTCACATAAATTTATTTTCATCTTATTGAACCAATTTTTTGTTACTAATTAAAACAATGTTTGAATGATTTACAAAATTAAATTCAGAGAAGCGGTAACATTTCATTTAAATGATAATGTCAGTTTTTTTAACTACTACAATGTTGTTTCATTATTCATACAATTTGATGTTTTTCAGAAAAATACAAATAAGTCAGCCTAAGAGATATTTAATATTATAAATTAAAAGATTATTTAGATTTTAAAAATTAATAAACATAGATGTTTAATTAATTAATTTAAAAGTAATTCCCATTGTCAAAACAAATACCGTGTTTTTAAGAAATAATAACTATCAAATGATTGACACATGTTTAGGTCCAATTTCAAAATTAAATTATTTCCAATAACAAAAATAAGATTAAATGTTAATAATATATTCTAATTAAAATTTAAAACAAATTAAAAAGATAATATAACCATATAAATAAATTATATTAAAAGCCACTTTTGAATTAAAATACAGAACTTTTCACTATTCATTAAAAAATAATCTTTATCAGAAAAATACAAAAAAATTACCAAATGTAAATTTTCATGTCCCGAACCTAAAAGAGAATTTTATTCTGTCAAATAGAACATATAAATATAAAAAAACAAGAATTAAAAAGGTTTTCGGATCAAAAGGCGTTAAATTTACCATTTACTGAATATTAGAATATTCATGCTTAAAATTAGATTCATTCATATTTTAATCCCCTAACTTTTATTGGATAATTATAAAAAAATTAATCAAACATAAATAATTATATTTTAGTTATTTCTATTCATTCCTTCCAATACAATGACTAGGAATTAACTACCATTTAAAATAATAAAAATATATTATAAGTGTGCAATGTATTATTTCAATGAAACTCGTTGTTGCGTATCGGGTACGCCATCGAACATAGAGTCCCCTTTAATATAAAATTAATATTTTAATTAAAAAATATTAATAAATATGAAAAGTTCCTTATTCCTTATTTATCTTGGTTGTTACATATATATAATAGATATAATACTATAATTATATTATACATATGTATCATTTATTTTTGAATCATTTAATAAAACCAATAAATGAATGCAGTTTTCATGCGTACATATCACCTACCATATCCATGAATGGTTCACTTCATTTCTAATATCATATTATTATAGACTAAAAAAAATACTTATATAATAGATATATATGATATAAAAATCATCGTTTAAATTTATTATATGGTGATACAATTATATATTTAATAATAACAACGAACAAAAAGTTAAAACATTTTGTACAAACATGCCAATTAACACCCGAAAAAGATAATATAATGCATGTTTATTAAGAAATGTGTAATAAGATATTATTAGAGGATCATATATGATATAATAATTATTAATATGGATCTCTTATAATTTATTAACATGTTTAATATCTCTTATATTAGAGGTTATTGGATGTTCATAGGAATGTAAACACATGGTAAGAAATTTTCATCTCACTCTTAAAATATGAGAGATTAATGTATTTTTCACTAATTAAGTATTTTTTGTGGTATATATACTTCCAATTTGGAAATATTATAACATTATTTCAATTTATTTAATAATATTAAATGTTGGAATTGATTTTAATATTTCATGGAACCCTTCAATCGAAATCTACTAAAGTAGTAAGGGATTATCTTCTTTTGTGGTGTATCAACTACCCCTATTATTATATTATATGATAAATCAGTTTATATTCCTGGTATCATAAACCTTAATTTAATATTATTCCTTAATAAAGATATGATTTAAATTGTTTCAATGTTTTATAGGATGCTTTGGGATGTTTAATGATTTTTTTCCTCAGGACTAATTCTATCGATCTTTCAAAGGAACTTCCATTCAACGAGAATACATGACCATTTTTCAATACACCATCTAATTATCATAAGTTTATTCAGGATAATTTTCATATATTATTACCATTTTTACACTCTTTGGTACACTATATGTTTTGAAAATGTTTTTTAAAAAGCATGAATTTTTCTCTCTTAAGTTGGAGGATATGTTTTCTTCTTAAAAGATGTGCTTTATTTAATGGGTTTCATAAATGCTTTCAAAATTAATTTTTACCCTTTTTATTTTACCAATGATTTTAGAGGAATATTATTTTTTCATTCCAAATAATTCATCTTTTTATCCTTTATGCCCTAAAAAAGAATGATCTTTTTACATTTTACAACATGTACAAATTTATTCACATATATTTAATTGAAGCCTCCATTTCAAGTTTAAAAGGATTGTTTTTAATGAAATTTTTTTCAGGATACTTTTTTAATGGATAATAATTTACATAGGTTTATTTAATGAAAATAAAATTTTACTCAAATAGATTTTTAAATGTTAATATTTTATTTCATAATTGACAACATACTTCAATTTTACTTTACATAGGGTTTGTTTTACTGATATTATCATTATTATTCCATTGGATTGTTTATTTTGGATTTGGACAATGATAATATTAAAATTCACTTCATTGATTTATTTGTATGTACACATGAAATATTCAATATCTTATGTTCATTAAACATTGAATTTTTTCTATATTATTCCTTTGATTTATCATGGATATTATTATTTCTTAAAATATGGAACATTTTACATATGTGTCTTATTTGATAGTTAATAGATCATTTTGGAAATTTTTTGATAATTATTTATTCCATTCCCCATTTTGATATTTGAAAAAGAACATTGTTTAATTTATTATTTGATAGATAATTAATGTTTGGGACTAGTAGAAAACAGGTGGGGGATGATTATAGATAGCCTAATGATGCATCAATAATATCACGAGACAAAATAGTTGGCTAACCACTTTATATGGGTTTTGAAAATATATTTTATAAACCATAATGTGAATGGTCTTGATGATAAATATTCCACGTACATGAGAATCATATATTCTAATAATTAATCATTTCCTTCAATTATATTCTATTGTTATTAATCAATGATATTTTTCATCAACATTTTTATGGATGAATTTTCATTTTCTAGTTTTATTAATTAATCATACCAGAGATTTTGGGTTTATATATCTATAGATACATTTCATTTTTAGTTAGTTAGATGAAACGTGTTTAAATTTCTTACCCCTTCTTATTTGATTTTATTTATCTAGTAATTTAAATGGATTGTGATTCCATTTATTACAATTCCATATTTCTAACATACTTCAATTAAGTTTATTTATTACATGGTATGTGTTTCCAATTATTTACCATTCTATATGATTATTAGTGATTCATTATTTTTTATTCAATATTTTTCCCTTACTGAGCATTTGAGGTCCCTTTTATTATGTTTTTTTCACCAAGAATATAAGAGGATAAATATGAATGATATGATTGGATATAATTAGAGGAATAATGTAACCCTTATAGTTATTTATTAAGAAATAAATTATAATAAAAATATTATGTTCTAATATTTTTATTTATTTATAAGTCAATACTCATTTATGTATCTGGTTTACTAAGACAATTAAAATGATCAATCCATCCGGGCTAGATTCATTGTAATCATTCCAATGTAACTGATAGACTACACTGACTTTAGGCTATCTCGGGCCGGGTTTCAGCGTAGTAATTATGGTATGACATTCTAGAATTAATATATTGACATAATATTATGTTAAAAAGTAACTAGATCCCGAGTGTTAGAAAATCATCCCTAATAAACTAAACCTTTACCGTAACATTTTATCAAATGAATAACCCTCATAGTCGAATGAAAATGATATTTGGAAAAAATTGAACAACTATAGAAGCACCAATAACATCTCATTAATCATTATGAGTATTATTTCCATTTTGAATGAAAATCCATAATGAATCAACCATGAAACCATAAAACGATTGCACCTGAAAAAATGGAAATAAGAAATTATTAAAAATAAAAGGGTTGAATGATGTTATAAAAATATCATATAAGGTATTATAAATATGAATATTTTTCTATGATAAAAAAATAAATCCATGTATACCATTATATATTAGGTGTGAACATGTTTTATAGAATTCAAAATTTTGGTAAGGGAATTCCATTAAAATTATTCTCAATCAATCTTATTAAAAAAATTCAAAAATAATGATATTTTCACTAATAAAAAATGATATAATGTTCGTAATTTCGTGACACATTATTTTTTTTAATTATACATTAAAATATTAAATAGATATTTCCAATGAAATTTTTTCCCATGAATGTGCACAATATTATATTAAAATAAGCGACTTTCCTCTAGAACTATTTTTATGATGTAAGTACAAATGTTACATGATTATTTTATTATTCATAAGAATTTATAAGATGTTCAGTGGTTCCATTATAAACCAAAGGTCAATGGGTCCATGATATCCCTTTAATGCATTGGATTTGTTGTATGTTGACCGTAGTGGTTATTTCAAGTGTAACTACAATAGTTACATCATAAGGTATCCATGAGGGTTACACATTAAGGTAGTTTTGAGGGTTTCAAATAATATGGTGGTTGTGAGTGATATAATCATAAGTATGTGGGGTCATACATGATTCCACAAGTTATATAAACCGGTTTTTATGTTTTCTATTTTTTGCGGAAACATTCTATTTTCGAAAAGTAAGTATATGTTATATTTAAGGGTGAGAAGTATATCTTCATGAAAATGTCTTCATGTGTTTATAAGTATTCATGGAATCATGTTTCATTATTTATTTTAATGTACCTCACAGAGTTTTTTGTGATCATACCCTATTTTAAATTTTATTCAAAGAGTTTATGGATTGGAAATAGAAAAGAAGAAGCGAAGGTGAATGTTGTGTAGTTTTTTCATGAAAATAAATCATGTTTTATTTTAATGTATTTCATAGGTATAAAATGAATATTGGGTGTAAGATACCACTAGAATGGAACAGGTTTACCGTGTAAGAGTTTGTTATAATTTTCAAAAATTATAAACCTAAAATGATACTAAAATGTAAAATAATCAATTAAAGACATTAAAAATCTTGATTATATAAGGTTTCATTGTTATTCCTTATACATTTTTCTAGTGTTTTAATAGTTTCATTCATTTTTTAGTTTTTTAAAAGATAATAAATGAATTTTCAATATTCCCATGAAAACAACAACTATAATAGAAAAATGATCAGTTCATACATATAAAAAAATTATACTGTTGTTTCCATATAATATAATGTTAATTGGATGTTTTTTTCTGGGATTTAAACCCACAATTTTTTTTTAAACACTATAATATTATTAAAATCACCATATTCTGTTGGTAAAAGAACCCCACATGTCGAATTTAAGTGAAGTCTACTTGTACACATCAAAAATTGTCAAAATATAGTTACCATATGATTTTACATATGTTCAAGTTAATTTTATATAGTTTTGACAATTACATGCTTGTTTTATTGTTTTAAAACAATATAAATGAAAAGGGAATGAGAGGAAAGGGCTAGATAGTAGTTGGGAAGAACTAAATATGTTCTTGTATGAGGAGAATTGAGGAAGGGACTGTTCTTTTTAAAAGTGAAAACAGATGTCATTTTCAAAAATATCCAAAAGATTTCAATAATCGGAGGCCATTATGGAAATTCGATCCAAAATAGTTAAATAATTTAGAGGAGAATAGATAAGACCATGTCACACCTCAACCACTAAATTAAAAATATTGTTTGGAATGTTTTCCCTTTTATCTCTTAGGTTACCCATTTTTACCTTTATGGTTTTCACAACAATAACTGGTTTTTACGAAGGTAATTTAATTTTCATGCCAAAAAATAACATTTTCACTCTATAATTTTTACTTTGTAATTATATGTGTGGAATTCATTTCATTTTATTAACTTTGAAAAAGTGTCAAAAATTAATATTGAAATAAAAATGTAAAACATATTAAAAAATGTTCTAGAAAATATTACTTATGATCTAATATAACAAATATGAGTTTATAAATTTAAAACTAAACTTATTAAAATTATATATTCACATAAAAATAAATAATTGGTCTTAAAAAATTATTCATAAATTTTAAATTAATGATGATACACTAATACATTTCTATAAGTAATTTTATTTTTGAAAAACTTATATTTCACATTTGACATAATTTTTTTTAACAATTATAAAATATTAATCTTATAAAAATATTACTATGAAGAATCTGAAAATAATTTACTATTTTTTGAAATTAAAATTCTATATTTTATTAAATTATATTTTAAATAAAAAATGTGAGATATAATAAAAAAATATTTTTATAGAAAAAATATGTTTTTTCGATATTAATAATTCTTATTCATATTTCCTATTATTTACTAATTAAATAAGTATTAAACAATTATTCTTATTAATTATAATTTATAGTCATTACTCACAAGATTCTTGTATCAGAATTTCATATATCATTAAAAAGTTATATTTTGAAAAATACATTTTTGAAAACGAAATTACCAAATTAGTAATTTTAGAAATATAATATAATATAATTTATATTAAAATTATCCCTTATATTATTTATATTAATATTTTAAAAAAATTTAACATCTATTCATTCCATTTAATTCAATGAAAAAGTATTAATTGTATAAAACAGTTTTTTAATTCAATGGTTCATGAAGAGTATGCTATCAAACACAACTAATTATTTAAAGGTATTAATATATTAAAATTTTTAGGTGTAACAATATATAATGATGTACCTTATTTATGTTATTTTAATAAAATTATATACACCTTTATATAAATTAATCATTCGTGGGAGAAAAATCACATTTTCTTGTGTAAAAATTCTTTAATGTCTTCAATAGATATCAAAAAATTCATATGGGATAGAAACTTATTATTGATCTTGAAGGATTTATAAGAACTCAAATATCAACCTTTCTAATCATTTTCTATAATTATTAGTCCAAAAACTCTTCCAATAATACTACTTTTTGTATTCTTTATCTTGTACCATCAGTTAATTTTTCCTATATTTGGTTCCCATTATGTCCTGTGTAGCTCTACTAAATAAATTTTTTTCCATTGATCCTCTATCTTATTATCTTTTGTTAGATTCACCTCATCCCTATTCTAATTATTCATATGTCACTCCATGAGTCTAATACTTCACTATTTATAGATATTCCATCCAATTATCATATTCATCAACTATGTATAATCTTGGATTGTAACTCATGATATGATATTTCAAAAATAGAAAAATAGTCACTCAAAAAAATCAGTAACAACAACAGATTACAATAAAACTACTTCCCTTTATATACTCAAACTTATTATACAAAACCAGTAAGAAGTGGAGGCTCTAAATTTTAATTTGTTTCTCAACTAAAATTTCATTTTATCAGCTTCAATGCCTCCAAACATTTCATAATTATCAATATTGAAATGATGTTCCTACAATATTGGCATAAAAATCCCTTCAATATTCCACAATTATAAGATATTTTTATAAAAATTGAAATTGCACCTCATCATAGCAAAAATCAGTGACTTTATATTGTCATTGGAAATATTCTTTGTCCAATATCTGATATACAAAATTCTCTATAAAATAATATCTGTACAACAATCCCAAAATTTTCTATTTGGTATATACCACATTTCTTTATCTAATGAATTTGGAAAACATTTTATGTTTCTCCATCTGGTAATTTTCATAAGAACTCATCTGACTGATAATTATCCATATGATGATGCTTATTCTAGATCCGTCCATCATATATCCTTTTTTATGATGAAATATTGTTTAATGAATAAAAAATGGGGTTTAATCAATTTTATGACTTCAAAATTCTCCCTCTCGTGCTCTGTATGGATTTCCTCTATCCGATAAACACGAAAAAGTCTATCCGAGGAATTCTATATGATCTCGAAATTCATGGAGGTATTACCCTATTCAAATTATGATTGCAATCACTTATTTGGGTTAATTGTGTTTTTAGTAGTGGTATGAGGGACCTCATCTGTTACTCGAGGGTATAGAACATGGAAGATATGAAAAATGGTCAATATATGCAATGTGCACGGTTAAGAAAACCATGCTGAATTCCCAGGAAACCATGAAGCATTCGATAGGGGTTTTGCAAATGGTTTTGAAAACTGTGAGGAGATTCCAAGGTAATTGTGTGACCAAAATTCATTGGATAGTGGATTTCTCATGCTTTATGCATCGTGTTTCAAACCGTGTGGGTAAACCGTGCGGCCAAGTAATGTTGGGAAAATTTACAAAAATGCCATTATGAGATTTTAAACCATCGCACTATTTTCACTTCTCTTCACCCATTGAACAGTAGTGATGAAAAAAATTTCCCAAGAGATTACAAGGATGATTCTCTTTCATCTCTATGTCATTTGGATTGTTGGCGATAGTAGATAGAAGCTTCATGTAAGGCTAATCCCACAAATTGTTTCTCTTTATTGTTTAGGGATTTCATCCATCCATTCACGCCATCTGTTAATCAAAAACCATTATTTTCTGGTGAGATTTAAGTTGAGGCTTCAAAGGGTTATTGAATTATCAAATAAGGCTAATATTAATAGTTCATCCTCCAATATATTATTGGTAGGTGGTGTACTTGATATCTCCCAAATTTTCATTTTAGATTTCCTCATGTGTATTCTTGTTCATTGTCACATTTTGTTTTGATCATGAACTAATAGACAGGTTTTAGAATAAGGGGCATCTAAATAATGAATGTAAACACTCATGGTTCTCATGGTATGAATCATGAATTATTTGATCCATTTATGTCCATCCATGGGGTGTACTGATATATTTCCGTTCCAAGATGGTAGATTTGTAAGTTCTACATTATTGTGTGATAATGTAGAGCCCTTTTTGAGTACGTGGATAAGTATAATGAAATAGAAAATTGAATATTGGTCAAATGTCAGATTTTTTAACAGATTAAGACGATTGATTAATATGTGAAGTGGTTTTATATAAAATAATTACTGAATACGCATAGTCAGCTAGGCTTGAGAATTATATTCAAGAAAATGGGAAATGTAACGTATGTGGAAAATGTGTTAATGGGGTATGAAACAATATTAATTACCATGTTTATTATTATGTATTATGACAGTTATATGTATTAGTTTTTCATGTTTGTGATATGGTTGTGTGTGGTGAAATAATGAATAAGCATGTGCACATGGATTGGTAGTGGGAAAAAGGACTAAGGCTCCTCCCATGGGTCAGGTTGGACTAATAATCAAACCCCAACCATGGATGCATAGTTTGCGGAGTCATAATAATTCTCTATGACCCTAAGGGATTCATTCGATGGAATAGAATGAAATGAGGCTACACAGGTTGTGTGGTTATTAACTTCTTATGCCCATCCCTATTGAGATATGGATTTGACTTATTCCAAATGTTTCATGAAAAAAGTCATGAACACTATGTGTATGATGTAAATAAGAATCTATAAATTTTGTAGTGCTTAAGAACTAGTAATTATGAAGATTCAGATAATTAATTAGGCATTGTGATTAATAATATATAAGTAAGGATTATTAACTAGTGGCCACAAAAGTGTCTTCTTTTTATGTCATTCATTTACAAATCAATGATCTATTTCTAGATAGGACATTTTATAGAAACCATTTTTGGTGGCGTACTAAGTAGTACATACACCCTACTCGGGTCGTCGTCAGGTTCCAGAGAATATTTCATGGTAACATGTTTTTAAAAATGCAAGGGTGTTGTGCTTGAGAATTGAGTCAGATTTGGGGGATATGCATGGAGGACGTTCCAGACATGGAGTCTGTACTGTTTTGGGGATTTTACTATTTCTATATATTTTGGGTTTTGTTCTATTGGAACTATATCATGAAAGGATATATTTACTATTACATGTGATGTTCTCCCAGTTTGGGAGATGGTGTTACTGATGTATATGGATTAAAATAGATTGTTTCTACTATTTTATAAATTTCCTACAATGGGTTAATCTGAAAAAGAGGGTATATTCCACCAATGGGAATTTTAGGCCTTCTTAATTAATCGGTAATCTCTGGCATATTGGGAGGTGTTTTGGAGTTCTTATGGAGACCAGCCTCAAAGCACTAGTTATTGGAACTCATGTAAGGGATGTTAAAAAATAGAATCATATCCACTACTTTATGTGACTTACATAATGAGAGTGGTAGATAAGAGGTTGGAAATTAATTGTGACATGATAATGAGCTCATTTGCGAGAGTATCTAACCATTGTTTGAAGGAAATTCTATGTCAACAGAGGTAGGACTTGTTATTCATGTTGTCTGTTCTTTGATGATATTTCACCATCGGGTGATGTACTTGTTCTATGATGTGGTAGTCCTATTATATTTTAATCATGTAGATAATGGAAATAGGTTGTGAATTTATCATCATTATAAGTACCTATGTATATTAGTTACATGATTCATAGTGGGGACACACACAATATGAGTGTGTGGAACATATAGAGTAGGATGCATTTGATTTCAAGAAATTGATGAATATTTTATCCAATGAGATGATAAAAATGGGTAAATAATATTTTCGGAGTTATTCTCAATAAAGGGTGTTAAGTGGATTGAAATGTTATTTAATTTAGTTGAAAAATGAGAATAGTGTAATAAGATATAGAATGTAAGGCTAGTAATTGCGTGAGTTAGTTTCATGTTTTAACCATTGTCCATGGTATAAATGGTAGAGGGTAGTGTTTCAGGTATAATAAATTATGTTTGGGTGGTGTAAGTGAAATGTATTTTATTGAAAGGGATATGACATACATTATATTTTGTAAATGTTTTTTGGTATGTGTTCTAACGGTTGTGTTTGGAATTATAATGAAATGCCACCATGAGGATGTCTACCGGTTGGGAGATATGAAGATGTTGTCGATAATGCTCCATCTATAGTGGAACAAGTGTAACTACTGGTTCAAAATAACAGGGAATATATGTTCCATGATAACATTACTCACTATATATAGGTTATGGAATTATAATTAGGTTGGTTTGCACAGAGTATGTTCAAATGGACCAGACCCAATAACAATTACCATAGAGGGTGGTGTTGAGGAATTAGAGTTTTCAATAATGTTTATCATGAAAGTTATTTTTAATATAAGGATGACTTCCAATATTCAAGTTATGTTATAGGAACACATACTTAGGGGTTAGGAAAAGCCTTGGTGGGATATTCTAGTTCAAACTGATCCAGTAGAGGGAATGTTGTAGAAAAGTTTTCAGGATTTTTTTAGGAAAATTACTATTTGGAAACCCATAAGTAGTATTAATTTGTAATGTTCATGAGGCTAACATAGGGGGTGATGTTAGTGATGGAGTATGCAGGCCTGTTCATGGAATTATAGCCATTTATAACCACATTAGTGGGAGATGTGGAAACTATGGAATGATGCATTCCTAATGAACTCTAAAATGAGATTAAATCCCTAGTAATTATCATTTGGTTGATGAGGTTCATAGGGTGATGGATCAAGCCCTTATCTCGGAGGGAAACCACAAAGAGGTACCTGGAAGTAGACATGAAGTTTTATTGGGGTGAACTAGTGCCACAACTTCTGATTGTAGGAAGCGTCATTTTGAAAATTTCCACCGGGGTAGTAGTGTGAAGTATTTCTAGAAAAAAGAATCATAACCTACAGTTAGTGATGGAGATTGCATCTATCATCATGGTAGGCTAGAACATGTGAGATGTTAGTCTTCCAAACAACTACTTAAGTACAGTGCATGCAACATATTAGGCCATGTGATGCGGTTAGACAAGAACCTGTGATAGTTTGAAAATGATGGAGGATAATGACTATTGAAAATTATAAGAAGGGGCTGGGTTACCCCATATTAGGTGGGATGAAATAGCTTCAAGGTCCATACTAACAGTGGAAGTGGATTTGGTACCCTGGGGCATGATTGTTCACCCTAGCGGGGCAGTGCAGGGATATGATCATATGCTGGAACCTAGGGAAGAGTGTTAATCCTACATCACTTCATTCAGTCTACACCTAAAGGTGGTGATACTAGTTAACATACTATTTGAGGTAAGATTCATATAGCATCCACACTCTCTATTTCACTACTTGATACATGTTCCACACACTCATTTATATCTGCATAGTTCATAGTTGTGTTTGGCCTAGTCGTGGAGCAGGTATGTGGGGTTATATCTTATAAAAATTTATTGGTGGTGAACTCTAAGGATATCAGATAGTGTGAAATATTTTCATTAATGGCTGGTAGATAACTTTTTCATTGGAAATTGTTTATCCTTGAAATTTTATGTTGTGACATGATTCTAGGCATGGACTGTTTGGGGCTGTATGAAGATTATATTGACTATTACCAATGTTTGATATTGTCAGCATCTCTTGATAGAGATAATCATGTCTTTCATGGTAAGTGGGATGTTCAGGCAAGCCATACATGGAAAATTCACAAATAATTTATAGAGCTCATAGCCCAAGAGGAATGCCTTATTCTTGATGATGGGAGGGTGGAACGGTATGTATTTCATCCCATAGTGAATCAGTTTCAGGATGTGTTTCCTGATGTTTTATAAATAATTCAACCAATGAAGAATGTTGAGTTTTTAATTGAGTTACTTCAAGGGGAAGAACCAGTTTCTATTCCAACAAATAAAATGGAACCAATAGAACTATTGCAAATGATGCATTAGTTGGAAGAGTTAGAGAAAAACGGATTCATCCATCCTAGTACATCACCATGGGAATCACCAGTGCTTCTTTCTAAGAAGTCTAATTGTTCATTGAGGTTTTGTGTAGATTATAAAAAGTTAAATTAGATAATGGTTATGAACGAATACCCACTTCCTATAATTTATGATCTATTTGAAAAATAGAGGGTTGCATCACTGTTATCCAATAAATATTTGAGACTAGGATACCACCAGTTGATGGTAAGAATTCATGAAGTGCCACAGCTAGATTTCCAAAGAAGGTAAGATTTTTATTAGTTAGCGGTTATGATGTGTGGGTTTACCAATCAACTAGCCATGTTTATGGCAATAATGAATATAATATTTTACCCATATCTAGATCAGATTGTATTTTCCTTTTTTGATGACATCATGGTGTACTAAAGACTTCTTGATGATCATTCCAAACATCTTGACGTCATCTTATGTACACTAATAGAGAATAATATTTATTTCAAGTTATCAAAATGTATGTTCTATATTTATAAATTGAATTTATTAGGACACTTAATTTATATGACTAATGTGTATGTGGATCTGGATAAATTGAATGCTGTATTTTGTGGGAAATAACCCAATAATTTTTTGATGTTTACAGTTTCCTAGGACTATCTAGTCACCATCGATGGTTCATTAGTTATTTCAATCATTTATGAGTTCCACTCTCTAGAAAAACCTATAAGGGTGTTATGTTTGAGTGGTTTGAGCCATGCGATACTACTTTTTAAGTTTTTGGGAAGTGGTTGAATACCGAACCAATTTTGATATTTCAAAAAAATGGTAAGAGGTATACCCTGTTCAATGATGTACTAAGTGTCAGACCCATAGATTTTGTGATTTAAGATGATCAATTATAGCCTATTTGTTAAGGTATTTGAGGCCCCATGAATTAAATTACCCTACCAATTATAATGAGATAGATTTTATGGTTTATTCTTCAAAATTTTGGAGGCATTATCTATTGGGAGAATTAATCATAGTGTTTGTCGGTCATAAAATTCTTAAGTATATCTTATCTCAGAGGGATTTGATTCTTTGGTAGTGAATGTGGGTTGTGAAAATGCAATCCATCAATTTTAAGATGGTTTACAAACTAGGAAAAGTGAATAGTTTTGTATATTCCTTGAACCTGAAGACTCAAAACCAGGTGCAACAATAATCCATCATTGAGTGGTTAATGATGGCTGAGTTTTCTGATATTCCCCTGGAGGTACAAGATGAATATGGGAAGATGACCATTTTGCTGATAGCAATTGAATCCATTCTTTTGATATGGGCCAAGGAGAGTTAGCAGGTGGATCCAAATTTTTTGGCTATGAGGGAAAGCAGTAAAGGTGGGGAGTCACCTTCTTATTTGTTTGTTGGTACTGATGGAATTTTTCTTGTTCAGGGTCATGTTGTGGTGCCAAAAGGTGTACGAGAAGAGTTGATGTGTGAGTTTCATGTTTCGATTTGGGATATACATCTTGGTTTTACTAAGATATATTATCATCTTCAACAGAATTTTTGGTGGATGGGAATTAATAATGAGGATAGAGAGTTTTTAGCATGATTCCTTACCATTCAATAGGTGAATGTCAAGAATCAACACATAGGTTGAATGTAACTATCATTTCCTATTGTTGAGTTGAAGTGTAACGGTGTAATGATGGAGTGGGTCTACCAAGGATGACTCATAATAATGATGCAATCATGGTGGTTGTGGATAATCTGACTAATGTATCTCATTTCTTGCTGATCTAGGAAACTTAAACAGTTAATTAGTTGGTAATTTTGAATGTTTGAGAGATAGTGTGGTGGCATGGTGTGCCGAGAACAATATTTTTGAACCATGATCTTAATTTTACATCTCACTTCTTTAAGGGGTTACTAGTGGAACTTGGTACTCTGGTGTTTTATATAGGACCTATGACCCACAGATGGATGGGTAGTAAGAGAAAACAATCCAGTTATCAGAATAGATAATGAGATCATGGGTTTTAGATTTCGGTGGTTCATGGGAAAATCACATGTAACTTGTTGAGTTTTCTTTGGAAAATAGTTTTCCAGATACAATTCAAATAGAATCCTTTTAGGACCTCTATTGGAGATGATATAGATTTAAGTTCTGTTTGTTTGAAGATGGGGAGTCAGAGTTGATGGGACTAAATTTGAAGATGGAGACTTAAGAGACGGTTCTATTTTTTAGAAGTATGTTTCAATAGCTCAGAATAGGAATAAAAATATTCATATTGGCATCATTGACCACATGAGTTTATGGTGGGAGATAGTAAGTTTCTTCATGTTTCTCATAGGTTGTGTCACCATCAAATTATTACGATGGTAAAGTTGACACCCTGGTATATGAGGCTAATTTAGATTGTGTAGTGAATCAGAACTATGACTTTTATATTGGATTATCCATAACTATATATGTGGATGCATGATTTTTTTCATGTTTTGAAACTCCAATAATATCACCATAATATATCCCATGTGATAAATTTTGGACATTCCAATCATGAGGTTTTTGCTTCCTTTGAGGAGCATCTAATTTGAAATATGGATCGTATTGAGAGTGTTTTATTGGAAATACTATGCCCTTTGTTTTAATTTTATGTAAACATGTGAAGGTACAAAGAAATTTTTTTGAGATAGAATCAGATGCACAGTGTCCCAATATCATTTCTTCAAAAAACTCAATGGCGTTCCAGAAGAGTGGCTTAAGGATGAGTCGTCTTAAGGTGTAAAGGATGATGAATCTCAGATTTCATTGAGGTATTCCCCTATTTAAATGTTTGTTTCAATCTCTCTTTTATTTTTATAATAACATCTTTTGGGGAGTCTGAGGAACCTCTGGGGAGTCATGGGGGTTTAGAATACGGAAGAGAGAATCTGTGCAAGGCACATGATTGGAAAACTATTAAGAAAACCATGTGTAATTCCCATGAAACTGATTAGAAATGGTCATTTGATTTGATCATGTTTATTCAAACTGTGAAGAGCATCCTGGGTAACGATGCCACCCTACATCCTTAGTTAGTGTCTTGCACATGAGTTGTCAAATGGTGCAGGTAAACCGTGTTATCCAGTAATGTAGAGAAAACTTACTAAAATACCTTTATTGTATTTTAAACCCTCTTCTGATTTTCTCCCCAATATTCCTCCTTTGATGCATAATGTTGAAAAATATCTCCAAATAGAATCCAAGGGTGATTCAAATTCATCACTATGTGGTTTGAAGTGTCGTTGATTGCGGATCAAAGCATTGGGTAAGGCTAATCCCCCACCATTCTTGTCTTTTTAGATTAGGATCTTTATCCCTCCTTTCTCTCCATCAGATTCTCCAAAAAAAATTCTTTAATGGTGAGATATAGGTTGAGGATTTATAGGGTGGTTGAATCGGGATTTAATTCTAGGATTAAGAGGGCATCCACCAATGTATTTTAAGTGTGAGAATACATGTTATATCCTATAGTTTCACTATATATTTTTTCATTTCTAGCCTTGTTATTTTCCACTTCATGTTTTTCTATTGTTCCATTGGGTAAATTTTGGAAAAAATGTTTATACATGATGAATGGAAACCCTCATGTTCCCAATGGGGTTCATCAAGGATGATTTGACCAATTTAAGGCCACCCATGGGGTGCACAAATATTTTCTAGGGCTCGAAGTTAGCTATGTAAGTGATAATTCATTGTGTGATAATGTAGAATCTTATTGAGTATATGGATTTGTTTAATGATTGTGATAATGGAATATTGGTCACACATACAGGTTTATAATGGATCATATAGATTTATTAATATGTGAAATGGGTTGATATAAGAGAATTACCTAATACACATTGAGATCTAAGCTTGAGAGTGAGAATCATGAAAAATGGGCTATGTAATGTAAATGGAAAATCTATGATGTCTTATGAAAAAATATTAATTATCATGTTGAATACTATTTATTATTAATGTTATATTTATTTCTTGTGCTTGGTTGTGATATGGTTGTGTGTGGTGAATGTATGATTAAGTATTTTCAAATGGATTAGTGGTAGGATAAATAACAAACTCTCCTCGCACGGGTCGGTTTGGTCTAATTCTCTAACCCCAATAAGGGATGTAGAGGTTGGGGAGTCAGATTAATGCTCGATTACTATAATGGTTTCATTCAATGGAATAATATAGACTAAGGCTCTATGGATAGAGTTGTTATTAGCCTATTATGATCATCCCAGGTGAGATTGGGACTCAACATATTCCCTTATATAGCATGATAAAATGCATGAACACATTGTGAATGATGTAAATACCTAAACAATAGATTATGTGTTTATTAAGAAATGTTAATAAATAAGATTCAAATAATTAATTTGGAACCTTGGATAATAATAGATAAATACGGATTTATAAAATTTCTCATCTGAATTGTCATATTCTCTTGTCATTCATTTATACATGAATGCACTATGTGCTAGCATAGATATTTTTTAGACACCATTAATGGTGGAATATTGAGTTGTAATCACACCATGCTCGAGCCACTATAAGGTACACATGTAGTTTTTATAGTTTTAGGTCAAGAAAATTAAAGGGCCATGTGCTGGAGAAGTGTGTCTATTTTAGGGAATATACATAGAGGTGGTTCCAAGCATGGATTTAGGACCATTTTGGAGATTTCAGTGTTTTTCTTTATTTCAGGTTATGTTCACTTTTCACTATAGAGTGACATGGCATATTTACTATTATTTTTGTAGTTTTCCACATTTTCGAGATGGTTTTATGCGTTTTCGTTGATTTTATTGCAATATTTTCAACTATTTTATATGTTCCCTACCATATCATACTCTAACAAGAGTGTATAATCATCAGTCACGACTTTTCGACCCTTGATGCTAGTCTATAATCTCAGGAATACAAGGAGGCATGCTTTCAGTCATAGGACGACCCATCATAGGGAACCGGTTAGTGGAAAACAAGTTAAGGATGTTATTGATTCATAAATATCCACCATATCCAATACACTTTATCATACATTCTTCTATATAATCATATATATCCACAAATGGAAGTCTAACATACTTGAAATTTATCTATCTAGTTATCTTAAGATATTCACTATATCCTATATGAAATCATATTTTTCAGTTTAATGTTCAAATTCATAAAGTTGAAACTCCATGATTTCATAAACCAAAATGTTTAAAATATTTCTTTATCATTTAACATCGGTATAGATAACTCAATTTTTTTCATATTCAACCTTTAAACACACTCAATAAGAATCATGAATATATTCAAAATATGTGGTTCTTTTAGGATTAAAAATGAATCATCCAACTCATAATGTTTCACTTAAATAAAAAATATATCCTCTTTAAATTTCTCCAATATTCATTTACTACAAAAACCAACTGAAATATTTAAAAAAATGAAACCAACACACTTTGGATGAATAATATCACCCTTCGTAATTTTTGTCAATATCCCCACACATATTCTAATTCAATATGTTTACTAAATTAATTCTCCCCCATATGTGTGTGAATCTTCATTATCCCTCTTATTAGAAATAAAATGATATAGGATCATAGTGGTTATCTAAACACGTCTTCTTTTTTCATAATAACCTGATAAATTTACTTGAGATATGAAAAAATTAACATGATTTTATAAAAAAACCTTTAATTAGAAAATTCTTTTCTATATGGAAGAACCCAAAGTATAAAGAAGTGTGTATATTCATGGAAATAATTTGGGTCAATGAAAATTATTTAATAAAGTAATTTCCAAAAAAAATCACCAAATTTACTTTACTACACATCAAATTATGGTTATTATATAAAACAAAAAACCAAATTAATAAACACATTAAAAAATTTCAATTGAATATCCCCAAACATTCTATATATATTAGGTTTCTAAACAATCATCACTCCTCTTTGATGTTCAGTTTAGATACAACCATGTAATGTCTAACGACAATACCTCAACATTTTATTTTCTCCCACTAAAGGGTAGAAAAAAATCATTCTTCATGGATATCATAATATTCCATGAAGTAATTTTTTCAGTATATAATAACACTAATGAAATTTGAAATATCCTCTTTTTTTCTCATTAAATTCCCTACAAGTTAGTTCAAATATTTATGAATATTTAGAATAATGTGGAATTTCAATATTTGTTAATGTAACAATTAGACTGATATACTTCTCTCAGTTTCTACTTCTTTTTATTAATAATTTACTTAAAATGGATTTGGTTTCTCCTTTATTATTATCCATAATATATTTTGTAATGTATATATTAAAATCATAAGATTCTTCAAATGAATATATCATTTTCTATATAGTTTTGAAAAAATATCATTCGCTTGAGTTTTTAATATCATTTTCACAATTTCCTCTTGGGAGGGTAAGATAGTCATATAGTCTTTAGTTATATGACCATATATCTTATACATATTAAATTTCTTCTTAATCTTAAATAAACCATCTTCAAAAAAAAATTAACATCAACATTATTCTCACTATAAAAGTATTTCACTTATATTTTTAATTCAGATATTTTTTTATTCCTCTATCTTTATAAATTCTGTTAACTAATATAGAAAGAAAATTGTTCTATATAATTCATTACACAACATTATTGTGTTTCATAGAACATGATATTTCTTTCACCATATGAAATTATCTCTCTCTCTCTCTCTCTCTCTTATTTCAGTCATGAAATTTTTTTGTATAGATATCATAGCTCCCCCTGTATTCATACTTTATTCCATGTTGAGTCATATTGTAACAAAGAATATTGTTTTTTCTTGAATATACCACAACACTAGTAGTGACATATGTGTCTTGATATTTCATAATAGTAAATGTTTATCTCTATTGTTATTTTATAGTTGTCTCTTTAAAAAATATGGGAGTCTTATTTAGGGGGAAATCATCATTAATTATTACAGCTGTTCATTATAAAAGATAATTATTCACCTATATTCATATTCAAAACTAATACAATCTTCATTTTTAAAACAATATTATTATCAATTGAAATTGTATAATTTGATTTATTGGGAATAGAATTTACCTTCCTCTATGGAGACTTTATTCCACCAGCTTAAAAAGGATAAAAATTACCATAAAATTATTTGGATTATTCTTCTGTAATATTATTTTAAAATAGTTTTATTATAAGAAAAGTTTATTTTTTCTCAAAGATATATTCATTGTTCTCTTATAATACTCCTCAATATCATTTAACATATTCTAAAACTCAACCAACATCAGTATGGTCTTCTCACATTCCTAAAAAAATATTGTATCTTCCTTAGTAAAATTAACATATATATATATATATTGTTTCCTTATGATCCTTAAAATTCTTTATATGATTATCCAATTTTACATCATATAAACTTATTCCATTATAGTGTTTCATTTACTTTTTCATACACTCATTATTTTCAAAAGATATCTCTATAACTTAATTCTTCATATTTTTTCTTCTCCTTCAAGGGTTATTGAATTTACTAAAGGGCTATTTTAAAATTTTACATTAGAATAAATTCTAGTACTTTTTTATAAAAAAAATGTATTTTTGATGAATCAGTTTCTATATTAACATGTTACAATATAAACTTCATTGTCATATTTATTATTAGATAATAAATAAACCTTCATTCTTTTGGTCTGGAATGTAATCTTCATACTAGAAAATATTTTCTTATATTTTCTTCAAATTATATTTATGAAACAATTTATATTTTTCTTCTGTCATAGAATCATAAATTTTCAGTTTTGTATAAATACCTGAAAATATTGATTGTTATATTAATTACTTCACATAGGTTAGTTTTAATATCTCCCATTCTTATATCCCTTTCTGTATCTCTTAGAGAGAAGAGAAATATTTCTTTTGAAACCCTATTAATCATCCTTAACATCTAAATCAACTTGATTATTATTCTTTTTCTAATAACTAAAAATAAATTTTATCATATATTTAAATGTAATTTCTTCCAATGAATTACTTTTTATGGCTGTTTATTATCTCATTTAAAAGGAGACCAGAATATTGTAAAGATCATGAAAATATAGATCCTTTTGAACCTATATATATGAATCCTTGGGATCCAAATTTTTTGGAATGTTTATCATTTGTTTATTGATAATAATATAATATTATATGTTCTCACTAAAACCTATGAAAATACTGAAAATGTCATTTAGCCCTATAAATTAATCAACAATGTTTTCATCATCAACCGTCTTGATATCTTCAAATCTGCACTTCTATATATTTAACATAGTCTCTTCGAAATTTAAATTTAATTCATACCTACTTCTTAACTTTTACAACATCACACTAGAAGTTAGAAAAATCCGAATATTTATATAATCCTTATCAGAGAGAGACATAAAAATGTAATTTTGAATTATTCCATAGGCATCCAAATTTCTCTCATCAACAATTGTCATACAAAAAACTTTAATAAAAGGAAATACCACTATAGTAGCATCTCTAACAACAAATAAAAGATATAAAAGTTATATTTACTTAATAGTTATAAAATTATGATTGCTCATTTATAGAAAATGGTAACACTCTTGTTTTAACTGAATTTATTTTTTCTATCCTTAGTAGATAGTTGGATCTTTAAAGGGAAACCCTAATATTGATAGTATTTATATTTTGTATATTTGTGTAAGATAATTGTAAGGTGGAAGGGGTGAATTAATGATCACTATATTTTATGACTTATTCTCATTATTCAACCATATTATGTTTGTAGTGTTCCCAATACAATAAATTTTATCTCATAACTTCACCATGTATGTAGTAAATATATTGAGAGACTTATCCGAACATGAAATTTATAAGGTTCAGTCAATGTGACTTACTCCTTTCCATTGTACTTATTCCCCAAACATGGAGTATACAGTTAAAATTCTTCAATATTACTAAGGAATAAGAAGAAACTTGTTATAAACCTTATTAATCATTTCTTGCATTGAACCATGTTCTACACCCAACTACCAAATATTTTTCAATAGTAATTTATACCCCCCAATTGCCATTTTTTTCACCTCTTCCTTCTCAAATAGTAATACACACCAACCATTGGCCTCTTAAAAAATAGATTATACAACCCAAATATTATCTCTTTTTTCATCATTGTTGATCCAATGTAGAAATATCGTATTCTTTATATGGTCTTACTCCATAAAAAATATAGACCAATAATTCTTATTTAAAAATGCTTATTGATTTTCAACAGTTCTCAAAAAAATATGATACACTTGAAACATCTTGAAGATATTGAAGGACCTGAATATACACTAATATAAGCGTTTTAGAAATTTTCTTGGTATTTCTTCTTCAATAAATGTCTATCCAGTAATTTTCTATTTTGTATGTATTGTCTCGTATCATCAGTTCATTTCATCACTGTTGAAACCCCTTTTGTTTAATAAAACCATATCAGTTGCACGTCAGTCCAATGATCCTTTATCTAATTCCCTATTTAATGATAAACCGTAGTTTTATTATCCATCTTATGTTACTCTATCTATATAGAACTATTTTTATGGTGGATCTCTTCTAGACCACTTATGTCTAAGCCACCTTTTCATTAACCAAGTATAATCTTGGTCGGTAACTCACCTTTTTCACTCTAAAAATAAATATAAATTTCACTATATGAATTAGTAGAAGGAAAACATATAATTAAATATGTTTCCATTTATAAATTAATATTTCTTCAACAAATCTATGAAGAATCATGGGATCTAACATTAAAGTTATATTCAAATAAAAGTTCATTTTACCACCTACGATGACCATGATGATGTGAGAGCCAACACTCTTCTTAGGTAAATACATAAATAATAGCATAAATGAACTCATAAATAATCATAAAATTTTAACTATATTTATATTATTAGAAATTATTTCTCATCATTTACATAATTGGTTACCGTACAATGTTATTGTAAAGATCCTAAAGCCTTCAATTATTGTAAAAACCCTTCATTATAATCCAATCTATAAAATTGAACCACATTTCTATGTCTACTACATACATCCATTCTAGTTATAATGTCAATGAATAATTTTTCTTCTTCATCCATTGATATATATAAGAACCCATTATTCAAGTAACTCTCCATCAGATGATACTTTTTCTGGATCCTCACAATCCTATATTAATTTTCAAATTATCTCATATATAGAGATTGAAAATAGGTGGTATGCTCCACCTGATGAAATCATATTTCTATGTATGGTTATCTATACAGGATTCCTCTATATAACAACTGTACAAATTTTCATCTGGTGGATTCATGAATCTTCAATTTACTTTTAATTCATCCACTATATTTCTTGCTTCCAATCAACTCTCCCAACTAAACTCAGTCTGGTGTTCTTCGGAATTTTATTTCTTTTTATCTTTTTATATTTTCTCCAACAAGTACTAATTTATATTTTTCTACTCTAGGTAAAACATCACATAACCATAACTCTATGAATATATATTTGAACATTGTAAAATCTTTCTATAACTGTTATGATCCTTCTGGATAACTCATGTTTGTAAACAATCATCATTTCAACAAGCTCAAATAGTATCATCAATAATTTTATGATGTCATGTAATTTAAAAATAGACAAACAATCATCTAAATCATTAATTATTCTCAGAACTATGAATCCAATGGTCCCTATACATTATCCATGATACTTCCGTTACATATACATATTGACGTATTGGCAACAAATACAACCAAAAAACTTTGGAACCACAATTTTTATAGCCCAATATCATTGAGAATGATATTTTTTTATCATAATTAGAATTTGGAATCATATTTCCTTATTGAGTTATCTTTTTAAAAATAAGATTCATTTTAGTGAAAATTTTATCAATCCACACATTTCTTATTTTCTAATAATCTATTATCATAAATACTTAAAGAAGTATAAATTTAGTGCAACTTGGAAATAGTGGTTTCTCAATATCCCTATAAAATTATTCATTAATTACTATTTTTAGTGGTTTAAACACTTGTAACCTAAATTAATTATTTATGATGATCCTCTATCTTATGATGAATATCTTCATTAGAATTAGATCCAGAGAAATCTGTTATTTCACTATTCAATTTCATGTATGTATAATTACGATTAAATCCTTGGAAAATAATATGTTTTTTTATTTCTAGAGTCTATTTGTTTATAAAATTCAAATTTTCAATACATGGACCTAAAATGATATTTTTTTAACATATTTTATCAAACCTCAATAAATGGTCAACTGCTTTGTCACATTCATAAATGGTTCTTCATAAATTTATCCAATTACAATTCATAAATTACATATATAAACTATAAAAATTATAAATATAATAAAACATATAAACATATAGACATATATATAAACTTATAAACATATAACATATAATAATATAAATATATAAATATACATAAATTTATATGAAACAATATATATCTATAATAGATTTGAAACTTGAAAATAATTTATAACCAACCACTATGATAATGAAAAAAAACAACTTGTAATAAACAACTTATTTCCCCCTTTTTCAAGAGAATCCCTATATAAAATATTCCATTATCTTGTATCCATTTTATGTAAAACCCCATATTCTTAATTTTCAACTTATTTTTGTCCAAAAAATATTATTTAATATACCCCATTTTTTATTCATACATTGCATATTGTGATGTTTAGTATGGTTATTTTTGTATCTCTATCACTAATTTTAGTTATATTCCATTCTCTTGATATTCATTCATCCCAATTTTATTTGTACTCTCCCATGAGAGAATATTATTCACTTTTACCTAGAATATTATTTATTTACCATTCACCATTATATTGATTAATACCTTAAAATTTTTGATGAATATAAGGACTTCATCAAATCATCCTTTATTTTAGGATATTCTCTATATTTAATCCTCATTAAGATCAATTTTATATACATTTAATATGAATAAAAAATTCTATCAATTATATAAATCTTTTAAATTTAAATGACATTTTATTGTTTTCCAATATTTAATTCATACATATCTTTCTTATTCATTATGTCGTTTTATTACATATCTATATATATTATCTATAATTTATTCATATTCCATTATAATATTTTTTTTAAATTTTCTTTGTTTTTTTAATTATTTATTTTCTTATTTCTTTAAATTTGTTTACTTTTATTTCAGAAATATTTCATATACAATGGAAATACTAAAGGGATTTATTCAAAACATTATTATAATTTATAATATTTCATATCATGATTAAATTCATGTTAATTCATTTTTATTATAAGATATAATCATTTTCTATTCTTAAAATATGATTTCATTGAGAAAATGGTATCATTTTTCATCCTTTACTAAAAAGAAAGCTTTTGTTGTTATTTTTTTGAATATTTTCTATTCACTATGGAATCATATTCTAAATTCATTTACTATGAAATCCATTCATATAATTTTTTTTCCATATATTTTAACAATAATTTATATTTCTCTCTTTTATTATAATTTATGATTCATCCCCACTTATTAATTAAATATCCTAAAAAAATACATTGATTCAATTTTTTGATTCTATTTATCTATGGGATTATATAAATGAAATATTTTAAAGTTTATTTTCTTATCACTACCTATATCAATTTAATAAAAAATCCAAAATATCATTTCTTTATATACATTTACACAAACATTATATTGTGAATATTAAATTAGTTAGTATAAATGTGTAATTTTTTTCTTATATAATATCATAAATTTTCAATTTTCTTTACAAGTTAAAATTTGTAAGTATATAAATATATATAAACATACATTAACTTAAAATATACCATTAGAAAAGGATAAAAAATAATAAAAAAACATTTAATAACTAAAAATATTTATTATTCACATAAAATTATATCAAAAAATTTATCAATGAAAAAAAAAATTATAAAAAAAAAATTAAAAAAAAATTATAAAATATTATTTATAAACAAAAACATTTGTTTCCAAAATAAAATTTAAAAAATAATTTATTATCCAAAAAACATTAACCAATGAATTTAAAAACATTTAAAAATAAAAATATAAAACTTATTTCCAAATTATAGGGATTCATGTAGATTATAAAGTGTAGGATCGAAATAGTGATGTAGATGCTCAATATTCAAGAGGGGGGGGGGGGTGAATTGTATACTTTAAAAATTCCTTTGGAACCTTTAAAGTTAGTTACACATAACTATTTTTTCCTTAAGAAAAGGAAAGGGATATGTTTAAAAAAGTTAAACTAAGCAATTTCACAACACCTCTAACACCGAATGCAACCTTGGAAAGAGATTCCATAGGTAGGTTCCGGAAATATGGTTTCGGATATTGAACCTTAACAAAAGTTACAATATGAGATTCTACCTTAAAGCGTATAGAATATAAATGAAACAGAGTACAAGTAAAGAAGTATAAGAATGTTATACTTTCCTTATAATACAAAATGAAGCGGAAATAAACGAGTAGTAAAACTACAGGTAACAAGATAATAGTCTTTTAACCCAAAGAGAAGGGTATCCAACAACCTTGGATAAAGGTCCCTTGATTTATACTTTCAAGAAAGTCTGTCTTACCCACACCAGGGTAAGCGCTCGATACGAAGATTGGAGTCTCTGTCTTTCCATCCCTGCAAACCCTCATCTTCAAGGTAGTTGGCAACCTCTGTCTTCCTCAGCAAGAAAGCCCTCGAACTTCAAGGTAGTCGGCACCTCTGTCTTCCTATCCCCGGAAGTCCTCGAATGCAATCACCAACATTCGGAGTCACACAAATCTTTGAGAGTTAATAAGAGCCTCTCTCTCTAGAAATCACTTCAAGCATGTAATCACATGAGTTGAAGATCAGTCAGCCTTTCAGCACTGAGCTCTTTCAAATGAGCACCTATTTATAGGTAAGGTCAGCTCCTTCTCCAATGATCATATTTTCCTTAAAGATCGGAGGCACCTATACACGTTCCACTTAGACAACGGTTATTTTATAACAAAATAGATGACATCGTTTTATAACAATACAAGTGTAACAGAATGTATGACATCGTTTTAATTCTAACTAAAAAGTTCGGAATGAAAGCTTCAGAGTGTATAAAACAAAGATAATCAGATTCAGTTTAATAAGAGAATTTGGAATGAGATTTCGTCACCAAAATTCGTAATGAGAATTCATCCTCCGAATTCGTAATGAGAATTCATCATCACAATTCGTCATTGAACATTATAAGAATTTGTATCCTGAATCTGGATTAAAACTGTATCCAGAATTCGGAATTAAACTTTATTAAAGATCTCATTATAGATTTTGGAGTGAAACTTTATCAAATTTCTTATCCAGAATCCGGATCGTAAAATAGAATACTTTATATCAGAGTTTCAAGCAATTCTGAGAAAATAGAAATGAATCCTAATCTCATACTTAAGAAAAATATAGATGAAAATAAGGATAATTTTTCTTATAAAAGTGATTTTCCTTATAAAAGAAAATTTCCTTAAGAAAGAAATTTTCCTTAAGAAAGCAATTTTCCTTAAGAAAGCAATTTTCCTTAAGAAAGCAATTTTCCTTAAGGATAAGGTGTTTGTGATTTTCAAAAAAAGAAGGAATGGAAAAGTCATAAAGAAAACCTTATTGACTCAACATAAAGAACCATGAGAGACAAATAATCAATATAATAACATCATAATTTAACCATTTAAAAAGAAGGATGAGAAAAAATAGATAGAAAATACTGAAAATTATGGAACTTGAATAATACAATTGAAATGAAAATTTTTTCTTTTGAAATTGAACGAGGGAAAAAAACCGCAACAAAGAAAAAAGGAAAAACCAAAAGAAAGAAGGAAAATTGAACACTACTCTAGTGAAATAATATCTACATGTTTCAAATTAAATGAAAATAATTTAGGTTTTAAATAGAATAAATCATGGGTCTGGGATTTATTATGATAAGGGGTTCTAATTTTTATTTAAAAAAATTAATAGCATGTGGTGAAAAAATTCATTGTTTTTAAACATCATTAACATTAGTTATAAAACATTCAAAGTAAAAAAGGATGATTTTTTTCTTCTATTAGATAAGAAACCTCAAAATAAAATTACTAACATTGGATATGTGACAACTAAAATGAAAAAATAAATTTAATATTTCATATCATATAACAGATGTAAAAGTGAAATATATAGTTTTTGAATATGAGTTTTTTTTTAAAAAAAACATTAAAATACATTGTGGATTAGTTTGACCTTGGTTTTGAGATAAGAATCATCGAAACCCCAATGGATAATACACATTTTCAATTAGTGGTTGATAAAAAGGTTCATAAACATAGTGATTTCTCATGTTATTCATGTTCAAAAGAAAATTAATTATAATACCATTAACATTAAAAATATATATTGAATCCATTATGCTTGGTAGAAGGATTCAAGGTGAAATATGTTGTACAATTCATCCACCATGTATTCCTTATATATATATATATATTTCATGATAATTATTGATGTATCAATGCTGCCGCATGTATTTATTATCAACTCACAACCTATCATTTTAATGATTACATGTGCAAAAAATAATGTTACACATAAAATTTGTAGATTATTTAATAAATAAAATTCACATTAAAATTAATTCAGAATATTCATTACATGCATTTGATAATTGAATCAGGGTTACTCAAATAAATATGGAAAATCCTCTATCTAAATTTTACACATAAAATATTTTTCCTAAATTATTTCTGATGCAGTTACAACTTATTATAAAATTTTTTTTCAAGAAGAATAACTAACTTATTTCAACATGGAGAGATGTGATATTTCAGGATTCATCACTAATTCAATGTTAGGAATAATGATATCATGAATATTCTCTTATATACTTATTGAATGTACATGAATCAAATATTTAACATTTAAGAATACATTTTTTGTGTTGTACATGTCCATATAACATATCCAAAATGGAAAAAATATATAACCCTAATGAATATTTTGGATTCACATTTGATTATAATTTCACATAATCAATATATATCATGATAAAAAGATATAATTTGTATTCATGGCTAGATTTTATGATTTTTGTTTTAATTAATAAATGATTCCAACACTAAAAGTAGAAAATCATTCAGCATTGAGTGAAATATCATAGAATCCGTCTTCACTATAAATTCATTTTTCTCATACAAATATTATTGAAATTGAATTTAAAAAGATTTTTAATTTTAAAAATTTATTAATTTATATTCTAAACGAATTCAATGATTTAATGTGAGTTATAGAATCATATCTTACTATTGTGAATGTACTAGTACGAATAGATGTATGTAATGTATAATATTATGGGGTTTCATAGAGGGATTACAATCCATTCCGGAAGCCCGAGAAACCACTTGGTTCTAAATAAATAATAATAATCAAATAAAATAGAAAAACCCATATTTTTCAGGATATAAATAAACATGATGATAATGAAAATTCTCTTTGTTATTAAGTTCCCCCTGAAATCAATATGCCAAAAGAATATGATTCTGACCAAGAGGAAATTTTTAAAAATTTAACTTACACTAGAAAATGTTATAACTATATAGAAAAATTTTTTGATTAAAAATATTCATTTAATAGGTTTCTTGAAATTATTTATGGGGACTAGAAAACGAATATGATTAATGAATATCAAAATAGAAAATATTGGGAATATTGGAAAGTTGTGAATAAAAATGAATTAGGCTCAATTACACAAATTGATGTTTTTTGGTCAATTGTAAAAAACCCTAAAGGAAACAAACTCATTGGTTGTAAATAATTATTTTTTATAAATGTAAATAAAAATACAGATGTCATGTTATATAAAGTAGAAATTATTTCAAAAGGATTCTCACACAGACCCAATATTTATTATGATAAAATGTATACTCATGTAATGGACTTGATATCCTTTTGATATCTCACGAATTTGATTGTACATGAGTATCATGAATTATTCCTATTAGGTGTTTTTAATACATATATTAATAGTAATATTTATAATTATATTGTTTTAAAAATACTAAATTATTTGAAATTCTATAAAATTATTATCGATCTTGAGATAATTATATTTTTGTGTTGAATAAATATGTATATAAATTGAATAAATAAGGTAATATGTGGTATGCACATTTGAGTGAATATTTAATGAATAATTTTACATTAATGATCAAATCATCCCATGTGTCTTCATTAAGAGTATTTGGAATGAATTTTAAGTCATTGTAGATTATATTATTCATTTAATAATTTTTGAAACTATTCCCTAACATTCCATGGTAGTGAAATAATTTAAAATAAAATTTGAAATGAATTTGGTAATATAAATATGTTCTTTGGAATACCCCTTCAATAACATAAAAAAGGAATTATTTAATTAATCATGATATATTGAAAAAGTTAAATAATGCTTCAATATGGGTAATTAACATCATTTACATACTACACTGGTTTTAAAATGACTTTATAAATATATATCATGTTAAAAAATGTGGTTATAATGATGAACTTGATGATCCTGATATACCTTATATGATTTATATTAGAGAAATAATAATCGATCAATAAAATTTAAAGATATATATATATATGTATCATTTTTTCTGAATTTATTGGTATGGCATAATTCATCTCATACATTTTTTTCATTCTAATAATACTAAATAAATATTAATATACCTTCAATTATCTATAGATTGGGGGTTATTTTATCAAAAAATATCTAAAAAATTAGATGGTTATAATAATTCAGTATACTTGGATAATATTATAAAAAATATCTCAGAAATTAAATTTATTTATATATGGTGGAACAACAATTTCATATATCTCTTAAAAACCCTTTTCTATGAAATTCAATAATTATGATATATTGATTACAATTAAGAAATAATGTCAATAGTTTATTATTCTAGGATTGGTTATTTATCATATTAGAGGTAATTGTAGGGTGGATGTAAATAATGATATTACAAGCATGTTATATAAATATAATGATTCTAGCATAACAAAATTAATGGTTGTGGGAATAGAATAATACATATCCTTCCAAAAATTACTTTTCACTCATTATCATTAAAAGAAGGGAGAGAACTATATATAATAAATAAGGTCTATTAAAAATCATAAACATTTATTCTCAATGTAAATTTTAACTACAACATTTGAAAAATTTATTAATAAATTTGGAATATAAAGACTAAAAATTCAATCACGAATATTTGATATAGAGTTGGTAACCATGTACACATTCTCCCTTCATCGTGTTTTCCACAGTAGGTTTTCGTGATATATTTTTTTATGAGCTATCATGACATGGATATAAATTATTTATGACTTAAATTTTTTTACCACAATTTATTTTATGTGACGATTATATAATATTACATATAATTAGAAGATATACGGGGGAATATTTTATATTTTCATTTATTGTGTGTGTATTTAATATGTATAAATTTTTGAAGACACCAAATTTCCCAAACCATTCATAATGGCCTAAAATATGGTCTATCTGACCATTTTAATAATAAATATTGTATTGTATTTTGATATTATAAATCTCAATTGTTGGATTAAATATTTTATACTATATAAAAATTAACATTTACCTTTAACATACCATAATTAAATGATATATAAAAAGGGTTTCACATTAATATATGTTGATATAATTTTTTATTAATATTTTCATAAAATTAGAGAAATTACTCTTATATATCAATCCATTATAACACAATGTACTCAATTCCCGTTTTCCCATATAAAGTTGGATTTTTTACATTTAATATCATGTTTCATTTCAAAAAAATATCTTATTTTAATAAAAATACCCATAAATGTTTTATTTCATTCAATGTTTATTTCCTCTCCAAAATTACTATGAAAAATGTTTGAATATTTCAATTAAAAAAAATCTCATTATGGGATATAAAAATAATGTAAATCTAATTTTCTAGTAAAAATATTAACCTAATTATAATTTTACGTTTTTCACATAATGATCATTGAGATCAAAATAAACCCAAACTGTTGAAATAAAATATTCAAAAAAATGTTTAATAATTTTTTTTCTAATATAGAATAAAGTCTAAATCATAAATCATGAGTGATTCATTGAAAATAATTTAAAAAATTTCTTGAAAATAAACTATCCACCATCATAATGTTAGGAACATTCATTTAAATGATATGGAAGTTATCTTATGATATGAAATATTAAAAAAATTCCATAAAAATAATAAATCACATAAACATGAAATATATCCATAGAAAATTTTAATAAATAATTTTAATACTATTTAATTAACATAATGATCAATTAGATATAGTTAAACATCACAGTCTTTCTATCAATGTCACATTCCATGAAATCATATTTAAATAAAGGGCCATATAAAAAATGCCAACGATTTTTTGTCTCATGTGACCTATATATGCATCAAGGGGACATAACTTGCTCAACCCATCATATAATAATTCCCATTTATTAATCATATGATGTTAATGAATAACATGTTAATATATATATTACATAAACAATCATTTTGAAGAACTACAATGCAAAATATCATTATTTTCCCCAATTATTAGATTGAACAACATGATCATAAGACATACAAAGGCATAAGGATGATAATATAATTATATTATATATCTAAGGAATTATAAAATTTCTTAAAATATGTTGATATAGATGAAATATATATTTCACATAGACATTACAATATCACATTGAAAATTGGAAGAATGAACCTTTTATTTTAAATCATTTGATTATTAAAAATTTCCAAAATAATGGGAATATTATTTTCATTAAGAAAGATAGAAAAATTATGCATTAATATTAAAAATTAATAAGATATAATATATTGGGATAAGGTGGTAATGTAGTAAATGTATGAAGAAATATTTTTTTAATTTTTCAAACTGTTAAAATAAACCATATGGTAAATGTTGAATTTTTTTTAAACATCAGTAATTAAAGTCAAAAGTAAATGAGAATAAATTTTTTTAGTATTATATATATATATATGATATTTTATTAGAAAATAAAAAAGAACATTAACATTGAGTAAAAACATTTTAAAACATTTTAAAAAATGTTTTAATTAAAAATCCATTCCACTTTGGTGAATTTTTAATGAATATATCATTGATGGTGGGAACAAGAAAATTATTTTAAACTAACATAATTTTATTAAATTAGTATTTATAGATATTCATATGTAATTTTATACAGAAAATAATGAAAACATGTGGTGAAAATGGAATAAGTCCCGAGGAAGAAAAATTGAGATGAAAAATACTTAACCTTAAGTCCTGAAATGTTTCATTGGATATTTAACAACTTAATAATAAATTTATATTATTTTAAAATATTGATAATATTTTAAATTTTAATGAAAATATAATTATTACTTCTAATTTATTTTTTACTGTGACATATTTAGGTACTAAATCAATTAAGTTTACGTTTCTTGTTTTTGAGGATGTTCACTTCATATTCCCAAAACAATATCGGAAGGTTAATCATTTTAAAAGGGATCATAGTTCCATAATCTAAAAATAATTGGAACCATGAATTAATTTAAGAAAGTAAAAAATCAATTTCATCACATTGTATAGGTGGTAGTCTGTATGTATGAGTGAACGATGTAATAATTTTCAAACAGATGAATGGTTAAGATGGTACGTAATGTATTAACATTATAGAATCATAATTATTTATTTAATATAATATATATTAATTAGATTTATAATAAAAACCATCCTTTTTATGTTGTAATAAAAATCAGTCACATATCTTCATGGTTGCTGTATCTATCATGTACACTTGAGCATTGTTTTCATTTCCCATTAGATGGAAAAGAAAATAAAAAATTTATGTGCAATAAAATCGATAATATAATATTATATGTAATATAATTATGTAATAATAAAAACATGGTTGTATAATATTTTAGGGATTTAAGAGAATAAATATACAATAAAACATGTGGCAATGAGTTGCTACTCTTATTATGATAACTACCTTTGGATTAAACCTTATGCCTTATAAATTGGTATTTTATGGGAACTAAATCATCATCAAAATTGGGATGAAGGAATGTAATTTATTTTGGTATATAATTTTCAATCTAAATATATAAATATATTTGTGTAATAAAGGATATGTGGATCCTATTTATTAGCGGGGTTGGTGGAAATCATGTAAAGACATGAAATATTAATATAAAATATGTTTCTAACCTATATAAAATACATTAAAAGATCCATTAAATAAATTATATGGTGAAAAAATTAATGTATAATATTTATATAAAATTTAGATATGTATGGGGTATTTTGAACCTTATCTCTTAGGTTAACCCCCTCATTTACACTTTTAATATTAACTACAATAACAATTTTTTCAATCTCTAAGGGAAAAGAAAGTAATATTAAATATTTAAAATGTAAAATAAATGGATAATTAATCAAATATATGATCATATACCCTATATTTTGGTTATAATATTAATTTTATGATTTAAAAATGATTTAAAAATAATTTATAAACATTAAATATCAATTAAATTCATTTTAAAGACTATAAAAATATCTTGATATTTTTGTCATATATAAAATAATTTAATTTGAATATAATCACTTTCATCATCACACTTATTTTTCAATTATCCATAAAATATATATAACACCATATTTCATCTTAAACAGATAACGTTTAACGTATTTATTTTAATTAATTTGATTTTTCTATAACTCTATCAAGTGCTGCATCGATGTGACATATGTGTTGAAGGTAATTATACTATATCAAAATCTAAAAAATAAATTTTGATCATAAATAAATTTTGTTACTCACCAATTTTATCATATATTTTATAATATATATATATATTATCTATATTGATATTATGATTACATACTAAGTGAGAGATAATTACATTTTGTAATTATCATTTACTTAAAATAACATAAATGATATATTCAAAATAAACTGGCACATATACCCCATTTTTTTAAAAAATATGAATATTTTGGTATTAATTAACTCATACTATGAAATATAGTGAACTTTTGGATTTATTTGTAGACCTTATCCAAATTTTTATACCCAATTTTCATAATTTTACACTATACCATTGTGATAAAATTTTATCCTGGTTACTGTTCATTACAAGTAAAAATTTAAATGGATTACATTACTTAATTTAAGATATATTATTTAAAATATTAAAAACAATTTAAAGGATTTAAGATTTATATGTGGAAAAAATAAATATTAATATGAATGTGGAAAACATAAAATAAATAGTTTTTAGAAAAATAAACCTTTTAAGAATAAAAATTCTATATTGTAAAATCATTTATATTGTTGATTATAATGGAATGAAATGTACAATATTTATTAATATTAATATCATGTGACTTGTAAATAAATCTAACAAAAAATTTATCATATAAATTAATTTGATTATAATTATAAATGTTTTAGTTTTTGAAAAATCATGATTTCCACTATTGATAAAAAATAATTTTTATATTAAACCCAAAAAATTATATAAATATTATTTTGAAATTATAATTTCAAAAAAATATAATTTCAAAAAGAATTCTAAATCCAAAAAAAATTATTAAAAATATTTGCGTACAAACAACAATAAATACTATTTTTAAAGAAAAATACTTTTTGAAGAGTTTACTGAATTTTCATGCCTTAATTATCTATAAACTACCATTATATAAATGTAAATTTATTTTATTAACTATAAGATTTGTAAATTTCATTACTGTAATTCATCTAGAGTGAATAAATGAATTCAGTTTGAAAAAACACATTTCATACATAAATGAACATTTTTAAATATATCTAAATTAATTTATTATGATATTATTTTTAATTTTCTTCTTATTTACTATAAATTAATAGGAAATTTTTATTAAGTAAAAAATATCTAAATATATTTCATAATTAATTTAATCTTGTTCAAATCCTCCAATCCATTTTCTAGGTTAATCTAATCATATTTTAAAAATATCGTTATAATAGTATGTGTGATTTTTGTTTTGTCTCGGTATTGCGTGTTGTACAGAGAATCAAACATGGTATTATTTTTAAACAAAAAACACATGGTCTAACATTTTCCATCAAAAATAAATTAAATCCCTATAATTATAATTTTATTCTATGAGAATAAATTTATCAAAACATTTTAATAAAATTAGATATCAATATTTTTGTGAACTTTGATTTCAAGGTCAAGACTAGGAAACTATAAATTAATATACCTATATAATGATAATACATTCATATGAGTTTCTAAATTAATACCTTCATATATTAATGTTAGTTTTCAAAATAAGACTCATTATATTTGAGAATTTATTTTACCATCCATATAAATATTTTATGGTAATAAATGTACAAGATTTATTTGATGTTTATAAATTGAATCTTATCCTTAATTTTTGATTCAATCATTTTCCACTAATATCCCTTCTCTTACTCTAATCAGTGAATATTCAAGATAAATTTTTCATTCCTAGAGTATTAAAACCAAATTCTAATGGATGATAAGATCCATTAAAATATAAAAATTTAATTATCATATTATAATCCATTAATAAAATCCATGAAATTATCAGTGCAAGATAAGATAATATACAAATTACGAAATAATATATTAATAACCAATGTCAAAAAACACACACAAATTGAAAATTAAATCATTCTATAATAAATTCCCTAGAACTCTTCTAAATATTTTAGAAAAAAATTGGATACCAATGATTTGGGCGATTGCATTTCATGTTCATATAAGATCAATATAAAATTGATATTTAAAAAACATGATTCTCACAATAGGAAATGTATCAAAATTTTGTATTCCATAATCATATATTCAACAGATTACTATATTATTTTCCAAAAATAACATTAATCAATATAAGTCTAAAATTAAATCATTGATCATTAAAAAATTAATCAAAATATTTATTACTGCAATAAAATTCCATTATGGTTAAAAATATTTTTTAACTTAATAATATAATTTTCCATGTATAGAAAAATTATTTAAAAACACCTGTTAAGAATAAGGGTTACATAAACCTCTAACTTTTAATAATCCCCAAAAAACGACTTCCAAAATACTACCATCATAAAAAATAGATAAATGGTATTAATTACATTAATCCTATTATCATTTCTAATATATTATAACTAAAATAAAATACCACAACATCATAAATTTTTAAATCCACTATGTAGACACTTCATTATTACCAAATTATTCACAGACCTTCAGCCAAAATTTTCCATCTTATTAAATAATATATCCTTACTTAAAAAACAAAAAACAAGTCCTAAGATTAATATATTTAAATCTATTCATGTTTCTAATATTAAACATATGAAAAAAATTATGTAATTAAAACATTATATTTTTTTTAAAGTTTCTTTTTATTCACTATAAAAATTTATTTATTTATAAAACTATTATTGATATAATATTTCAAATCCCATTAATAATAATTACTCATTTTTCCTTGTTATTTTATTCATCTATGTACTGCTTTACCACATTTCCAACCTAATATAATTCCATAAATACATTTACATAATCAATTTTACCAAATTATTAACACATATGTACTTGAATATTTTCATCATCAAAAACATTATCACCAGAAATATTGTAAAACACCATATTTCTTTTCTTAGGTACATTAAGAAACACACCTTGGTTTAGGGTTATAATAATTACACAAGATATATGGTAAGGACAAACAATGTGTTTTTTTCAGTGTACATTCAATCTCGTTTGGTTTCACATTTAGAAAACCACTACATTTTCCATCAAATCCATTATTATCATTATTCATTTTTGTTTTATCCATTTTCTAATACTAAAATAGTTAGTGTCTGTATATCAAATAAAATCATAATAAATAATGTCAGTAGGAGGATAAATACTAATATATACTTATCCTTTCCATCATATATTCAATTTCAATAGTTCTTTATAACATATTAACCATTATGTTTAGAGAATAATTCTACATTTTTCTCAATAAACTAACTAAAATATAATATTATACAAACCATTAATTTGATACCAAATATACCAAAGTGTACCTATATCAACCCTGAATTACATTACTCATAACTATGGTTTCATATTCATACATTTTGAGGATTGTTTTTGTTTTTTTCTTTATAAAATTATTTAAAAACTCTTACATATCAAATCCTTTCAATATAATGTTGAAAATTATTATCAATGATCATTTTTTAAAAGAGAATTGGATTCTTAACTTTAATTTCATGTTTCATTCAAACCACTTCTACTTTATTTAAGTTGAATCCACATAATGGAAATATAGTCGATGATATAGTTCTTAATCAATCATAATCTTGGTGAAAATGATTTTAAAATGTTGGATGAAAAAAAATCATAGTATGTGATATAAAATTAAAGGAAATATGATATTCGAGTCCCATAAAAAAGTTTTCCCGGAGTTCAAAAAATTCATACTTACTATTGAAATAAAACTTTTCCATTCCTTTTCAAAAAATTCCCATTACAAAGAATAAATGAAAAATCAGAATTCTTAAGGATTTATTTTAAAATGAAGGAAAACATTTCCATGATAAATAAATTTTCATCCATAAAAGATCATGATATTTACATTAATTCATTATCTCATTTTCATAACCTACTAAATAAAAATATTCACATTAAAAATAATAATTAACATAAACATTAAATATATACATGTAAAATATAAATAATTACATGGATAATAATAATTAATTCCATAATTATGGAATTTTGTATTCTAGAAATCATAACAATACCATTAATTATTCATTACAACACATCACACATGAATAGGTATGTTATGTGGAAAACAAAAAAATATATTTTGTATCATGATAATACTGATGCATCACTTGTTTATATCATGACCTTCTCATCCCTTAATACGTCCAATTCCTTCACCATACACAATTAATGAATAAAAATACAATACAGAATCAATATAAAAATTTATTCTAAAAAACATTCATGCTAAATAGAAATATTTTACACACTCAATGAATAGAAAAAGGTAGTAATTTTAAATATAGAGAAATAATGTGGATAATATCATTATATTATATCCATATTGAACAATTAAATTTCTTAATAGATGAAAAATAAAAAAAATGACTATATAATGATAATGAAATATCACATTGATATCAAGAATTAATATCGTATTATTTTTATTTTTTAGAAAAAAATAATTTATAGAATAATACTAATAATTTTTTAAAAAATAACATGTAGATTTTTTAATAAATTATGGATTTGAATGTGGGAAAATTTTTTCGTGTCGGAAACATTAAAAATATATTCTTTTTATACATTTTGTAAAAAGCAAAAACAAACCATATAAAAATCATTAAAAAGATATAATTTTACAAATTTTCAATTAAATTAAAGGTTAACTTTAATCTAACATTTAATATATTTTATATATAAATAGAAAAATAAGAGAAATGTTAAAAATAATATTTACATGTTTGAAAATTAGATTAAAATATTTTAAATAACATTTAAATGAAAAATTCATTTACCACATTGGAACCATTTCATTCAAAATATTATTAAATGGATGATGATGAAAAGGTTTTGAAAAAAACATGATTTTTATTAAATTTTATTTAATATAGTCAAATGGTTTTTTATTACCCAAAATAATAATAATTTTTTTAAATGGAAAAAGACTTAATGAAAGGATATTGAGATAAATAATTTCATACCATGATCCCTTACTCAATTCATACATTTTATAAATCATTGAATAAAAAATTATATTTTTTTATTCATAAATAAGAAAATATTTTATGTTATTTCAATTATTTTTAATATATTTATTACCTTGAGATTTATAGCCACTAAATCCAGGAAGTTTACTTCTTACATTTTGAGGACGTTCAATTCATATTCCAAAAAAAAATTGATAGGCTAACCAATGTATAATGGTTCATGGGTATATAATTTACATAATATTAATAATTATATAATGGTAATATTTAAAAATTAAAATATATTTTATAACCAACCATAATCTTATAACATTTATAATGATTCACATCACTTCACGGATGTGATATTCCACATGTATACACAAACGACATTTTCATTTTCCAGCTAATGGAAGGATAAGAAGGTAATTAAAAAATCATTCTAGAATATTTATAATTTGACTGAAATAATATATATTCATTCTATACATAATAATAAAACTCTATATGAGTTTTTGATGAAAAATGAAACACATTGCTTCGTGGAGATAGTTGCCCACAAGTACAAATGAGCGATGTTTTCAATTCACATAGGATGGAAAAGGATATAATGAAGTGTTATGATGTAGAAATAATAATATTTTATTATATATATGATATTAATTATATCAGTTCATAATGGTAATATAATATTTTAAGGATTTGGAATAATAAATAAACATGAAAACACACAGTTATGTGTTTTACCTTTTCTTTGTAAAACCTCAATTGGAATACACATTATGCCTTCGAGGGTGTTATTTTGAAAATATATAATACACTATTAATTATGAATGATGGTTTCAATGTGATTTAGTAATATCATCGTTAATATAAATGGGTCAATTTGTGTGTTAAATAAGGAATATGAGGTTCTATTTTATAATTGATGTGGGATCTTAACTTACAAATACATGAAAAATAAATATATAATATGTATATAACTAATTTAAAATATCCCAAAAGTCCAATATATTTGTAGATAATTAGAATAAGGTGTAATTAAATTAATATAATAATATTTATTTGTTTTTATGTTTCATTTTGAACCCTATATCTCAGTTTACCCCCAGTTTATCCTTTTAACTTTAATTATGGTAAACATTTTCATCATCTAAGGGTCATTAAACTAATATTATAAATTAAAATGGCACATATATAGATAATTAATTATATCCTTAGTAATTTACAATGAAATTGTGTTATTATAATTTTTTGGATTTTATAATGATTTACAAATAATTTTTAATCATTAAATATAATTTAATATCATTTTCAAGAGTATTCAGATATCTCAATATTAATAGAATCAAGATAATTATGAAATTATAATATATAAACATTAACTATCAATTAGAATTTTTAAATATCCTTAAAATTTGTTTATGAACATTGTTCAATGAAAATATATTGGATTTAATGTTTTTAAAATAAGTTAAATTATTTATCTATTTTTTCACATCATTATGTCATCTTTATGTAAGCGTTAAAGGTAATTATTATATTTCGAAAAATTAAATATTTACTAATATAATAATTATCATTTAAAAGGAAAATCAGGAAGGACCATGCAATGAAACCCCTAATCCCATGAAGGTAAATTCTGATGGAAAATTTGTAGAGAAAAATGATATCGAGGTGACTGATGATGATCTGGTAGGGAATCGAGACCTATTCAGCTTTTGTGCGAAGTGTAAATCGAAGAAATCGGTTGGAAAAGATTTTCCCAATCAAGGGAAAAGATTTGCTGATGTAGCCAAGCAAGCTGGATGATTCTATTTCATGGAGTGTGATCTGGGGAACTCAGGTAGGATCATATGAAAAGGGAAAATTTCGCTTGTCATTGTGAATCAAGCTGCGATCGAGGAACGAGTTAAGTTATGTATGTTCTCAATCATTGCTCATGTGGTTATTTCAAAAGTGGTTAGGCACTAAAAATTCCATGATCTTACTAATCGGATTGCGGAGATATGGAGATTCAGTGACTGGAAAATTACAGCTATGGGGAAGGGGTTCTATCATGTGGTTTTCCTCTATAATGAATGAAAAAGGCGTGCATGGATATTGGGTTCTTTTCCTCTCAATCCTGGATTTCATTCAGATTCATGAGTGGGATTGAAATTTTGATCCTAGTTCTGTCTAGAACACCTTTGCACAGGTATGAATACGTATTCATAAACTGAGTTGGCTATATTAGAATCCACAAATACTATGGGATATTATTTCTTCTGTAGGGAACCCCATTAGACATGATATGCAGACAAATAACCCCAGTTTTGGACATTATTCTAGAATCTTGGTGGAAGTAGACATGTCCACTACTATTGTAGAAGAAGTTATCTTCACCACCTGAGATTATAGGATCACACTTGAGGTTTGGTAAGAAAGGAATCCTAAATTTTTCTTCAACTAACATATCATTGGGAACATTCTCTCTGAATGAAACTGGAACATGGTCAGCTCCTTCTGCAACATTATGGGTCATGATGCTATTCAATGTTCAATGAAAACAAAATGACCAGGGAACCACAATGACTAATGCACCTGTGAGTAAGGATGTGGTAGGGAGTGATAATTTGGATATCCAGGGATACCCCTTGAAATCTAATGATGATACTGTCACTGTTGATCTTGCTGCTCATATTGGTTTAGATGATCCTTCAACAGACCCCTCTAAGGATAAACTTGATATGGGTGGGAATAATGAAGTTTTACATGATAATATGGTTATTGGGAATACTCAATATTATGGAAGGAAAGAGAAGATCATTGAACTGGTCATTAAGGATAACTCAGGTAATCAGGATTCAACAACTCAGGATTGTGCAGTGTAGGATGTCCTATAATGGATTTTGAAAATCAGGTTGGCAATAAGATGTTCAGCATGGCCATGGGATAATCCGTTATCATCATATAGGATCCAGAAAAAGGAGCACAGGATACCACTAAGGGGAATGAGTTTCACCTGGATGGAGCCAACTTAGTGCAGCCAAGTGGTGAATGGCTTGAGATTTCTCTCAAGTTCCATAATCTAAGGATGCAAGGAGTAATCTACCTGCCACCTTGACAGTGCCCATTACCTTGGAAAATAGGTTCAAATATCAATCTGATGATGAATCTAGACCTAAAAAAGACGGAAGCTCCCCCAATGATGAAGGTGAGGACAATCTGGTAGATTCAATGAAATGCATAGCAACAGGCTATGCTGGCCCCTGTACTAGGTTGTAGTCTTCCAATCAATGAAAGGTCTATTTTGGAATTGTGAGGGTCTTGAGAATTCTCCCACGGTCAATGCCTTGAGCATATCATTTTGACCAAAAAACAAATTCTATATAGCATTGCTAAACCTAGAATGATGTTTTCTAGGTGGATGGATTTTAATTGAAATGATCTGGGGTATTCCATTATTTCTACCAAACAACCTGACAATAATACGGAATCATTATGTGTGTTAAAGCACAATAGTGTTATAGTGGAATCTTTACAAAATGATCAACAATCAGTATCCCTATCCTGATGCTTTCAGTCCAACCCTTTGTGTGTCACCTTTGGGTATGCTTTTAATCAGTATATTAGAAGAAGGACTTTATAGAGTAACTTATTAGCCACTTTTGAACACATGGACATGCGATGGATCATACTTGGTGACTTTAACACTCTTTTGAGACCATAGGAAAAAACTGGGAGTATCTTTTGTAGAGAATCATCCATAGACTTCTCCTCCTGTATTGATCAATGTAGGTTGACTAAAGATCCTATTTGAGGTGTGGATTTTACCTGGAACAGATACACCCTAAATGGAAGGCAGGTAAGTAAACTAGACAGGTGTCTGGTGCATATGGATGAGAAAAGTAAGATAATGGATGTTGCTAGCATGACTCTACCCTGAATTCATTCTGATCACAACCCTATATTAATTGATCTATGTTTTACCAATATAAGGCCAGATACATTGCCCTTTATGTTTAACAATTCATGGTGGGTTGTTCCAGGGTGCATAGAAGTTATAATGGAGGCTTGGTATGTACCTGTACAAGGTAGTTCTTTTCATATTCTTACTAGAAAACTGAAAATTGTGAAAGAAAGAATCATATAACGGAGCAAAAAATATTTTTCTAGCATTGAGCATGACATCAAAGAGGATGATTCTCATCTGTCTGATTGTTAGCAAATCAATATGCATCATGATTTTCCAACTTAAGAAGAGATACAAGTTTCCTAAAGGATTTATAATCTCTTGTCACATAAGGAAAACCTTTCTCGAAATCAGTTTAATGTTAGGTGTTTGATGTAGGGCGATAGAAACTCAAATATTTTTCACTGCATGAATAAGAAGAAAAAGGTAAAGAGGGGTCTCAAGGATTTAAGAATTGATGAAACCATGTTCACTTCAGAGAATGACATTTCCAATGTTGTGAAATGTTATTTTGAAAATCTATATTCTGAATCTGGGGAGGACAACTCAAATAAAATTATTAAATGCATTGAACTATGTCTGGATGATGCTCCAAACAAAAAACTCACTAATATCCCAACATCAATGGAACCCCATTATGCTTTCTTATCCTTCAATATTGATAGTTATACTGGTCATGTTGGGTTCTCGAACAAGTTCTTTATGTTTTATTTGGATATTATCCATAAATAAGTGATTGATATTGTATGGGAATTCTTCTCTTACTCCTATATTCCCTTTTGGATGAACTCTAACTTCATTTCCCTAATTCCAAAGAAAGACAATGCTTTTGATATTAATGATTTCCGGCATGTTTCTATTGGTAACTCCATTAAAAAAGTTATTAGAAAAATCATGGAAGTTCAGTTTGGTGAGATTTCAAGGAATATTATTTCTTCGAATCAGATTGGTTTTGTACCTGGATGGAACATTTAGAATTGCTTCTTCACTACTTCAGAGAGTTTCAATATAATGAGAATCAAGGTCAAGGATGGAAATATTTCCTTAAAGGTTGATATATCAATTTCATTTGACACCATAAGGTGGGATTTAATTTTTAAAATACTGAATATGCATGGATTTTCAGAGAAATTGATTGGTATGGTATATTCCATTTTTAAAAGTTCTAGTCTATCTATTTTGGTTAATGGATCACCCATGGGATGTTTTCAATGCTCTAGAGAAGTTAGGCAGGGTGATCCTTTATCTGGGATTTTGTTTTCTATGGTTAAGGATTATTTGAGTGTCTGTATTCATGATCTTATCAACACCGGTTTGTAGCAATGGATGACAGCTAGCAGGAACTGTTATAACCCCTATCACTTGTTCTATGCTGATGATATAATTATATTCTCCAAAGTTGAAAGGAATACCATCTCTTGTATCTAGAGTATATTTGATCACTATGATGAAATAGCAGGCCTGGTCATAAGATGGAATAAATCATTTGTTGTCTTTGGGGAATGAATTCAAATCTTGAAGCAAAATAGGATTTCTAAGAGGCTTGGTGTGAAAAGAGGTGTACTAACTTTTAATTATCTTGGGTTTCCGTTATTTTAGGGAAGGGTTAAATGAGTGTACATAGAAGGTATTTCTCTTAAAATTACTAATTAGCTGGCTGGTTGGAATGGAAATACCATGTCTCAAGTTGGTAGGATATGTCTTCTTAACTCTACCATAACATCAATGTTTGTTTAATCTTTTTCATTATATAAATGGCGAAGTGCTCTTATTAAAGATCAAAGAGGAATGATACGAAACTTCATTTGGACTGGCTCGATTAACCAGAGGAAAATTTTCACTATGGCTTGGAAATATTGTATAATGCCTGTGCCTATGGGGGGAATAGAAGTTAAAGATGTCAAAATTTTTAATAATGCACTGCTTTATAATTTCACTTGGAGGCTTTTATCTGGTTCTGATTTTTATTTGGAATTTATTACTAGAGGATTTTTTGATAAGATGCAAAATAATCAGGTTGAGTACATGATATCCTATATTTATACATCAGTAAGGAACACATATTCTCATATCATGACACCATCTAAGTGGTTGGTATGTTCTAACACTCACCTAAATTGCTGGAATACTCTTTGGCTATCCCCTCCAATTATAGAATACATCAATATTCCAATACCTTAGAAGAAAATCTCTACTTATAAAATGCAGGGGAACTCTGAGGATTGTGAAATCATACCATGTACACTTTGTATGGAGATGTCCAGATATGCCTTTGTTGACTGATGTTATAATTTGGAAGCCTAATCTCAATGGATCCTCCTACAATTGAGAGTATTACAAGCTATAGTGTGGCACTACACCTGTAGTACCTACATGAGTGAAGGGTGTAAGAAGGCCCTTCTTTCTCCCCACTGATGCTTTGCTGATACGTAGAATCTAGAAGCAGTGGCTTCCAATCCAATATTCCCTTCAACGTAGTGGAATTAGCATTGCTCCAATATGTTATCTAACCCTGAATGATTATGATTCTGCCACACACTTGTTCATTCACTGGTCTTTCACTTCTCTGTTATGGAGTTATCTAAAAGACACCTTTCAGTGTCATTTCAGTTTCAGTTTGGTTGACACACTGATCACATCTGTTCTACAGGCCGATTGTAGTGAGCAAGTTAAATTCATTATAAATACTAGAATTGTTTCCCTGATTTCATACATTTTTGGATCTCGAAACAACACTGTTTTTAAAAATTGCATCCCCTTGTTTATGGAGTGTGTTTTGGCGATTCATTAAAGCATTAAACTTGATTCGGTGAATCAAACTAGATCAATGAATAATAATATATCTGACCTAATTCTCTTGAGGACTCTTCGTGTAAGTTGCAGGGATAAGAGGCCCAAAATGATTAAACATATTCAGTGGATTCCACTGATATATGACTGGCTGAAAGCGAATGTGGATGGGGTGGCCTCCGTTGCACCAGGTCCTGCTAGATGTGGTGGGGTATTGAGGAATCATCGGGGCTTTTTAAAAGGTTTTTTCTTCCACTATATAGTAAATGGGCATGTGATTGAGGTTAAATTATGGGAAATGATAAAGGCAATAAGGTATGCAGTTCGTTATGGGTGGTGGAAGTTATGGATAGAATCAGACTCTGTTTTTGCTCTGCAGATTCTTAAGGACCGCTCTAGGAATGTACAATGGAAGATGTTATCTACCGGGTTAAATTCTCTTACACTTTTTGAGTTGATATGTCTTGATTTTTCTCATGTGTATAGAGAGGCAAATCAGGTTGCAGATGCTCTTTCCAAAAGGGCGATTATGGAGGTCAGTTCCAGTTCATCCTTTGTTCGACCCAGTTACTACACTGGTTTGGTTCATAATAATAGAATTGGTGTTTTTCACAGAAGGTTATGTAATTATCCCCCTTTTGGAGATTTTTTCAATGTTAAACCTTTTTCTATATAATTTTTTGGGAGCAGGTCCCCACCTATCTCTCAGAAGTTTCCAAAAATAATAATTATTTATTAATAATAAGTATTATCATATATATTTATTTATATAATATTTATATATATATATCCATATTATGAAAAAATAATAAGTGATAGTGAATGAAATTTTCAAATTACCCATTGCCCAAAATTATATCACATTTGTTATCAAAGAAAATTTGAACAAATTAGTTGTATCAAAAAAAGGATGAGTATGGTCAACATATAATCATAAAATTCAATAAATTAATTTTTTTTCAATAATTCATTTACCATATCCCTCATTTGTAACCCTGTTTAATCCATTTTACCCATTAATGTAGTGATAAAAATTTACCATGGTAACTATTCATTATGACTAAAACTAAAGTAGAACATATTTCATAATTTGAATATAATTATAACAAATAGGGAATCCATTATCAATGATTTAATTTAAATAATGGATGAAAATACATTTTAACTTTAGTGTGTGAAATGCAAAAAAATGTTTTTAAAATACTCGATATTTTAAGCATAAAAATTATTTTATACTAAAATCATGTAAAATGTTGATTTACACATAATTATGAAGATTATATTTAATAATATTACATACATGATACTTTCAAAAAATACAAAACCAAAGGTATAATGTAAATTATATTGACTAAAAATAAACAAGAAATATTTTTTTCAAAATTGGTATTTTGCATTATTCATCAAAAAATCAACATTTTTTTAAAATTATTAAAAAAATCTATTAAAATTATATTGAAATTATTAATAGAAAAATCATTTCAATTTTATAAAATATAATTACTAAATTTGTATGAAATTAGTTGTAATATCCACATAAAATATTCAATAGAACCCATTCTAAAGATATTTTAATTTTGAAATATAATATGATTTTACTATCATTCAGTGATAGTAACCAAAAATAAAATAATATTATTATATTTTATTAAGTATACGATCAATAAATTTTATTATAATCATTCATCTATAGTGATTAATGTAATTTATGTTGATAAAAATATATTTCAAAAATAATTTATTCCTTTGAAATATGTCTCAATTAATATTACACAATTTTGACTAAAATGGATTTTTAATTTCCTAGGAATAAATCTATTAATTTTTTGTATAGAAAAATTTTATACATAAATTTCATAATATAGTTAAAATTTTAAAAAACCCATCAATTCAAATGATAGGTTATATGTATTATATTTTATAAATTATTTTAACAGTAGTTAGTAGCTTTTTTAGTCTTGGCATTCTATATTTTACATAGAATCGAACATAGTATCAATTTTAACAATAAATATTATGGAGTTATTTTAATATGTCGAGATATGTTAATGAAATTATTTAATTTTGGACAACTATATAGTGTTCTTTCTACATCATGTGAATCTCTTATATTATAATTTCCCTTCATCATTTCGAAAGTAAATAATGATAACTCATTTCATCAATGATAGAGTTCACCAGTGATTGATCATATGCTTAAAATTTTGAAATTATTATCAGTTTGAATTGACATTTGACCAATTTTACAATAGTTTTTTAAGTTTTATATGTTTAAATCATCATTAAGTAATATGATTATAGATGATATAATAAATATATTCTTTACAACACTTACCGAAAAATAATGATTGTGATATACATTTTTTCACATTGGTTAATTTAAATGAAGGACCCCAAATGAGTTCTTTTTCTAATGAAATATAATATTTTTATTTCATTTAATTAAATAGTCAATGTAAACATGTTTTTTCTTATTATTTTTTTATATTAAAAAAACATTTTTTAGTAATTTTAGAAAATCAGAAACACGAATTATAAAGTATATGAACTTTTTATAAAATTTAATTACATAATAAATTCAATAGAAAAAACTAAAAATGAATTAAATTGAATTGAAAAATTCAATATATGTCTATATAATAAATAATTTTAGTCATTTCCCAAAATAAACTTCATCAATTTATTTTTCATGATCTCCACTCAGAGTCTCATAAAAAATAATAAATAAATAAACTAAACAATTATTGTAGTAAACAATATCAATAAAATATTAAACACAACAGATTATATAATTTAAATTAAAGTTAGAACAAAAAATATATATTTTTTGGTCAATTTTTAAACATGCCATTGGTTTTCTCATCATTCTATCAATATAATAATACATATTTATTCATTATGTGTACACCACATAAAATATTAACATATATTTTAATCATAAAAGTCACACATTATTCTATGATAATATTCATCTGATTTCATATAAATTCAAGGAACACTTCTTGTTTTTTTCCAATACCCATGGGTTTTAATGTTTTAAAACCCTGAAATTTATTTTGGACCATCCTGAGTAAACAAATACTCATAATTAAGTTAATTATGATATGATATTTCAAAAATTAGTTATATATCATTAACCTATTACCCCTAGAATATAATGTGTTTTCTATGCCGATATTGGGTGATTTCTATTGGGTGATCTCTATTTCTACTAATAGAAACATTCAAATGGTGGTCCCTATGATATTGTTCAAAATAATTTAAATTCCCTACATGTCATTTTTTCTATCCCATATACCTTTAATGCTTCTTTTTCCCCATATAATCCTTCCCCAACAGTATATCCACTCCCCATGTGATCTGCACTCAGTTTTTTCTCCTATACTTCCAACCATTAACATCCCAAATTTTCATGATAAATACCCTTAATATGCATACCTATTCCAAGATCATCCACTATTGATAATTAGAGTTAATATACATCGACATGGCTCCCTTATACCCAATCATCCTTGGATTCCCTGCCATCCACATCTCCCCTCCCTATCACATGTCACTGCAAGCTAGTACTATGAACCGACATATAAAGAATCGTTCATTAAAAAAAAATTACAGGTTTTATAATAAAGGTTTCACTTTATTCTGTTTCAAAGATATATATGTTTTAGAGTATTATAGAACTAATAAATCCATTACATAACATAATATAAATTACTATATAGATTACATATTTTCTATAAAAATAGGTTTCTACGTTTACACTCTTTTTTCATTCGCGACACTTTTTCTTCATTCAATACATTTCACCAATGACCCTTATATTATCATCATACATCCTCAAAACGTATTAATAACATTTTGAAATGTTGGAAAGAGATAATTCTCACCATGGGATATAATAATAACTAAATCATGTTAGTCATTTTACACTTTTATTAAGGACAATTAATAAGTATACCTTTTACATAATAAACATTGAGCATAATTTAATCATTAATTACATTTGAAATCAACTACAATGACCAAATGTTTTATAAAAAATTTCATGTAAATAAAAATAAGTTATGTGTTTTAATAAAACAAAATTTTTGGTAATTCTTATTGCAAATAGAGAGTTAAATCATGCTTCAAAAAATGTTGATTATTTTCTTCAAAATACCTAATAGGAAAGAAAATGTTTAAATGAACTAGAAGATGCACAATCAGAAACTTTTTAATGCTAATAAATTAAATACTATTTATATATATATAAATCAAAATATATTGGAAACACAAATAATTATTGATATGAAATTTGAATGATAAATACATTACATTTTTATTTTGATGAGGGTAATACAGATTACTTTTCTTTTATACTATGCACAATGAGTAATAAAGAGAAATAAATATTCCTATCAATTTCTAAAACCATAAAGGTGAATGGAAATATTTATTTAATCATTGTAATTTTTTTCAATATAGAGAGAATGTAATTTACAATATTGAAAGCTCATGATAATCTTATTATGCTTCAATGGTAAATCCTAATTACAATTATTTATTCTTTCACACACATATTGTTGAGATATCAATTGATGTATCTCATTTTTTATGATATATATTCTCGAGAAATAATCACATGATTTATAAAAAAATATATAATTAAATATTATTCATATATTATGTCACCTAGAAGAAACAATATTTTTCTTCTTATTTTTATATCGTTGTCCACTTTGTCACACATTTAACTAAGGTTGAAATTTGTAGTGGTCCCATTTAATTCAAGTGATTGTATTCAATATAGTTATACATGAATAAATTGAATAAATATTTGAAAAATAATTATTTTGTGGAAGCATAAATTTAAAATTGTTGTTTAATGGATAATAGTAAAAATTTATGAGAAACATATATTGATCGGGTTGAAAATGAAGGATTTAGGGGATTATATTATGATCCTAAGAAGTAAAAACGACCAATCACAACCCAATTTACACATTATAAAGTCAATATTCATGTAATATGATTGAATGATACTTTTTATGAAATATACAACAATATCCATAAACTCCATTGATGTAGTTAGGTTTGAAGGCTATCATAGGTGAAACAAACAAGGGTTCCTTTCTTATGTAGTTGATCCATAAGTCGAAGGATACATAATAATATCACAAGAATTCCCATATACATGAATGTGTATTAGCACCACCTCTTTGTGAAAAATGGTTTTCTGGGAATAAGGGAAATATATAAATCATTTTATAAATGTGAGTATTTTCTTCCCTATCAAATGCACACCCACTAATAAGGAAATTCAGTTGATGTAAATAAATCGTTCATGATGTTCTTCATCAATGGAGAATATATGATATTAGTTATGACATTATATGTTACTACTTATTTGTGTTATCTCTTCACTAAATAATGTAATAGGGATGGTAAAGTATTTACAAAACAATCTCATGGATTTTTAATCTATTTAATCAATGTGGGAGTGATGTGAAAATTCTAGGAGTAATAACACAAAATACATTGGGTGAAAAGTAGTATTTAGTTATATCCCATGTAAAACCAAGATACGTTGGTGTCCTATGTATTATTAGGATTCATCTTGAAAATATGTTATTTAAAACATATTATTGATCTATTTCTTGATAAAACTTTTTATTCCAACATTTCCTAAATCCACATTCCTCATATTATGATTTTAGTTCACTGAAAATAATCAATAACATTCACTAAAATTTATAAGGAATTTTTTAACATCTCCAAAAATATATATGAATCCATAAAACTATTTTTGATATATTTTTTTCATGGAATCACCAAGTTAGAAGAATTTTTTTTCAAAATGTAATCCATATACAAATTCTGAACTATGTGACCTTGAAAGGCATATAATAATTGAAAATAAATAAAAAATAAAAATTTAATATATATGAGAAAAGGAAATACTCTAGAAAAGAATTAGTGTGTCTCAACATATAAAGGGTTCTACTGTGATCTTCATAAAATATAGTCATATCTCTATGTGAATATGTATTCCTCATAATGTATCATATACATCATATATACACCTATATAATGACATTTTCTATGACATAGAGTTTTCACTAAACATGGAACATTGTAATATCTTATATTCCAATCATATTATCTCAATTATATGAAAACGATTGACCACATAACTGAATAAATCACATGAAATTCATCTTATAAATGAATACATCACATAACCAATATCTCAATATCTGAACACATAATATGTGATTCAATTAATATTTTCTATGAATTTAAGAAATTTAATTATGTTAATGGATAGTTTTAAAAATTTAATGAATGATTATAGATCCAATCATGGTTTTGATCCATGGAATGACATGATCGAAAACATACCATGTAATGAACTGACCTCTTCATTTTACAAACTAGGTCATCTAAATCCTTGGAACACAAATAATACCATGGCTTCCTTGCCAACACAACATATTCTACTTCACACTATGGTTACTTTTTTTGGAAAATGAAGCTTTCTCTAGGCTAAAATCAGTTATTTAAATGGTTTTTTCCTCACTAATGCACACCACATGATAATTACCATGAGTTTACCCATCCAAAAAATAACACAAAAAAATCATGGTTATCTATGATGTTCTAATTTTGAATATTCCAAAAAATAAATGTCCACCTTAATGAAATGGATTTCAAGATTGATTTTGTTTCACCTCAATTTTCATGGGGTGTTACACAATCTTCCCCATTAAAGAAAAATATACCCTTTATGATCCCAATAACTCAAACCTATGAAGTACCGTTATACTTCTGGAATGGTATTATTTATGATGCCATTTTTAATGACCTAACATCCCCAATCAATGAAATTGGTCATCAGAATTAATGGAACATTTATAATACCGTTTTAACAATCCTAGAACACTATAAGCCATTTTCTATAAACGTAATGTCATGAAACCCTCTCTGAAATGGTACCGTTATTTGGATGGAAATGAAGTAAGAGATATTATGACCCACCACGTCCCACCACCAATAGGCCCCGGGTCGGCAACAATCACCAAATGTATCAATATATCAAATATAGGAAGCATGGCCCTATATAATATAATTAGCATCCAAAGATAGGATATATGAAATCCATCAATTCTAAAAATAAGATAAAAGTAATCCAACAAAATACAACAATTAATGAATAGAAATAAATATATACATGTGTCTCCAAATAAATACTGAAAAATGAAATGCTAATACAGAGACACAAAAATATTCTAATGGTCCGAGGTAGTAATTGGTAACAACATCCATGAAGTCATCCTGGAAACTAGAAAAATAGTTTTTATAGTCATTGGTTGACAATACATGTATACTCAATAGGATACCCAATGACTATCATGTAAATGTGAAAGAGATATACTAATGCACCATTGAGAAAACAGTAGATCGAAAAACACTTAAAACCTATTAACATACATATAAAATCCTCACCAAATCACTATCACATAATAATGAATCGATTTATAATAATATAACTAGAATCATATCGATAAATTCTAAATCATACTACTTTACCTCAAATTTTCCACTCTCACACCCAGACAACATACGTCTTCAATCTTTCATATCATCTGTATAACATACATCACATCCCAAAAAAAGACACCCAGTCCATCAAAACACAAAATTTCCAAATATAGAGTTTTAGTTTATTATGAAAATAAAGGATATCAATCTAATTCTTTCCTCATACCATAAATGACCCCACCACCATCCATCTAATTGAACATCACCACAGGGAACTTGTTACTTTTAACCATTGTATCCCATCTAAACAATGTAACCTGTAAGAGATAGTATGGATTAGTTAGTGGCCATCCATCCATCCTCAACACCATAATGTTTGGAATACATCTCCAAAATATTCGGTTGACATCTCGTCGTTCTAAAAATCGGTGGGGTCCAAATAGATATATTGGATAACCTTTAATTTATAAACCCACTCAAATATTACCCAAAACTAGGTTAACAATAGAAGAATTATCCCAATTCAAGACATCACCACCATACCTCAAACATCCACCAATTTTGATAACACATCTACATGCCAAACACCAAACCAAAATCAATAAGCCACAATCCACATTTTTCCTCCATTTTAGGTTAATCAATTTTATAGATTCTTAACGTACAAAATAATTCAATTATCAAACCCATTAATTTCATATTTCAATATCATCCATATTAGCCACTATATCCAATTTTTATTTGAATCATTCAATAACAATTAACACCCATTAAAAAACCATCCCGTGAATTTTAAATTCATTTTCTTCAAATTAATTCTATTAATAAGAGGGAATATAGAAGAAAAGAACACATCCTAACAAAAAAAACTGATATCTTTAATACCTACCAACCCACATCAATACTACGTCACAAAAAAAAATACTTTCTACATCAAAACCGTCCACCACAAAAACCATAACCAAACATAACCCACAAACACCACAACAGTTTTCAAATTATTTCACATATCATTTCAAATATTAATCATGGACATTTTCATCAATTTAACATACATATTTAAGGGTATTATGAAAAAATAAAAAATTTCTAGTGGAAACCATTTAATAAAGAGAATAATAGTATTTAGCCATTCAATATTTAGGTGAAAAAGACTACCAAACAACAAGGGATCCATAGTCATAAGAACCAAATAATAAAAACAAATACCCCAAACAAACATAACTTTTAGAAATACATAAATCTTTTACAGTCACAATATCAAAAAATATTAAAATCTATAAAACATGAAATTTCATTTCCCTTCCCCTTCAATTTCAAGTAAACAATTTCATATTCATTATTATGATAGTTAATAATACATTCTGGAGAGATAAATATATTATAAACCCCTACAAATGATACTAATAAAATAGAAACAAAGGTCCCCTTACCAAAAATGACCCTTTTATTTTTTTTACATGATAGTATCAAGAAAAAGGCCACCACAGAGATCCATAATGAATGAGAACATCATCAAATAATAAACTACAAAAACAAAAAAATTATATTACTAATATATCAAAAACCCTTTATTTCACTATCATAATACTTCACCAGATAAGAAACCAAAAGAAAATATGGGTAAAAAGAGTTAAACCAACGTAAAACTACCATGGATCATTCTTCCATGGATGGGCTTGAAATCCAGAGAAAAGGGGTAAAATAACTCTTTTGAATTCACATGGGTCTCCCATGAAATGAGATAAAAGATGAATAAATTATATGTTTAATTGGGATTTTAGAATTTATACAAAGTCATAACAATAATTCTATGACATAACCTATGCAATGATACTATTAAAATATTTAAAAGTGGAATTACATAGGGAAAATTGGATATACTGTTAAAAAAATTGAATGGTCAAATTTTTATTTAATCATTTCAGCTACCTCGATTCTGCATATATAATAAAGTGGGAAAGGGACTGTGATGCTTCCTAGACCACTAAGACACAGAACACTATAATTTTTAGGGGTTGTAACAGAATGTCTATTCCAAGAAACATCTACCTTGAAGGTGAAAGAAACTATAATACAACTTCCTAGACCCATTATACAGTAGATGGATTATATATTCTTCCTTATAATGATAGATTTTCTACAATCCCTCTCAACGAAATAGCTACCAGTCAAAATTTAGAACCAACAAAACTCACCCTCGAGCCCCTCTACTCCATAACCTACCATTCTATACAACAATGACCCTCCTCTATGGTGAAATCCATGTATAAATGTTGAAGAAGTCACTTTACTAATATTATCACCTAGAATATTCCATTAACACCCACTCTCCATGGAACTCAAATGGGACACTTTTACTACTATAATTCATACAATGAATCAGGCTAGAAGGTCCAGGACTATACAGGTGGCCTACCAGATTAATGATTATTTCCCAATGATCAAAAAAATTATTTTAGTGTTTTTATCAAACTCAATGAGTATTCCTACTAATTATAACAACCATACCCAAAACCATTGGCTTGGGTAAAAGAATAATATAACAAACCGTAGTTTCATCCCCAAGAAACTAAGGGCTAGTAATAAATACAAGGTGAATAAAATATCACTGGGGATTTTCTTACCCTCATATTCCACACATTTTTTATAAAAAATTGTTAGGAAATATGTATGAAATGATGGAAGAATAGAAAAACTAGAATAAAATAAAAAACAAGACTATTAAAAACTCATATTCATAGAATAAAATTAAATATCCGAAAATACTACAACTCCAAAGACCCAAAATGCAGAAAAAGTACCATCAACAAAAATTCCATTTACCCTCAAGATAACAACCTCCAAGATCCCCAATCCAACTCCCATGGATACTACATCTATACACTCTTCTCGAAAGGTATGAGTTATTAAATTAACTAAATAATTCTGATCTAAATCTATATATTCTATAAAATTAATATGTAGAGGATGAGTATACAGTCCCAATATGAAAATCAACAAAATACATAGCACACAGTTCACTTAAACAAAAACAAGTGTTCCTCTAATTCATTAATACATTAATTTCTCAAACAAAAAGGACCCTTTATGTGAAACATGAACTAATAATGATGAAAACCATATATTGTTACCTTAATTTATCGTGAAGACCATGTATAACCCAATAAGACACAATCATGTGCATCAAGAACACACAATAAAATCTATCTTTCCACAATAATTCCCAAATTGAATTGCATCAATATATTGTGTGTAATAATAGTAAAACACACAAAAAAAGTTTATATACAGAAAAAATAATCATTTTTGGATTATATAACCAAATAATATTTTTATTATAAATTTTTATTCGATAAATTTAATAGAAATAATAATGTATATTCAACATTAAAACAAAATATTCATCTTTATTGAAAATAGAGTGTGATATGGAAGCCACCCACCTACACCACACATACAACATTAAGCCTTTGAATAAGAGATTTGGTAGAAAAATAGTATTTGAAAATCACCACTGAGAATATCATGTTAAGGATCCCTAGAAAGGAGACAAAGACTAGAACATTTTTGGGTGATAATCATGTCAAAATAATGTTCATTAACCCATAAATATTTCATGTAATATACCAATATTGGGACAAACCTTTTACCCAAAACCATACTAGTATTTCAGTTATTTTAGAATCAAGATAACCAACACCACCACATGGTGGTACTCAAAATATCCATCGAACTCATTACCACACCCCTCCTATATAGACCCACCATATTATGAAGTAAAACATAATTTATTATCCCACATTTTTTAACAACACCATGGCTTCATCCATGGTGTGGAGTGGCCATGATCCTTACTTCCACCTCATCATTTTATATCTACTTTACCACACCCAAGAACCACTACGACCACCAACATGACCATGGAGTATTCCTTATTACCCACAAGTTCACCTTCACAGCTCCATGCCTACGAAATAGTATTATCTATAATAAGGTTACAAAATTTCTACATATATATCTCATTGTTCCAACAACATAACCTATCTCGATCTACATCGAGGACTAAAACCTCTACCATATAGAACTCCATGATGTAGTGCTACCCAAATCATCCCAACGTTGATTTCCCAAATTCCAACCAATCCTAAAATTCTTCAATATAATATAAAAACAAAAATACACAAAAATACAAGATAAAACATTTAAATAGTAGAAAAAAGGGTGTTTCATTCCCCCCTCCATTATTCATTACATCCATTGAATGGTAGTTGTTGGTGATGTAAAAACAAAATCTATGCTATTAGTCTTTAATACTGGTATCCATCTCCCATGAATCCTCATAAAACCAATCATTATACTAAAATATATGGACCAATTATTTTCTTTGATGTCACAAGAGATAATATTTCCCATTTAATGATTAAACATAAAGAGTAAAACTAATGGATCTTTTAACTCAATAAAAAAAATGATCCCAACGACTTACATAAACATAGAATGGACCATACTTCATTCAATATGATTTGTGGAAAACATCAATAATTATATTGAATTATGGGGATAGTGTCAAACAATAGATAATGAAACTAATATACATAACAATATTGAGTTTTTAGTACACCAAGGAGCTAACTACCCTAACATACAAAATTATTTATTCTTCAATCTGGGAAATAACCAAAAGAATTAAAAAATAATCATATGTTAAGATAATGGATGAAACTAATAATCAAAATCAACATTTTAATACCCCAAACATAATTATAAATATAATAAAAAAATTATCTATTATCATCATTATTCTTTGTGTTAATGCATATTGGAATGTTTTAATTCAGAATACCCCAAAGGGAAACAGAAAAATTTTATTCTAATATTATAATATTTAATTGATATAAGGGATTAGAAATTATCATTAAAACACATCAAAATACCTAATAAAATAATTTGAATACCAACCAACATCACAATGAGCCCGATTAAGTAGACCATATCCCTTGAATCCACCCAAATAAATAATAGTGAGAAGAATAAATACAGAGAGTCAAAGGAGTGTATTGGACCATCCTCTTAAAACAAGAGACGGTATTCATCCTTGTAATTCCATGAATGGGTATTCATATGGTTCAATATGACCATTATAAGTATCTATTACAGTTCAAAATCACTATTGGGTTTTAATCCATTAGGTGTGTTTAGTGCTTTAATATTTTCATATAAATGAAATTATTGTATTGAATTAATAATATAGTTATTAAACATTATTATGTATCTAATTATGTTATATCATTATTTTTTTAATAACATTTTTTGTTAAGTGAAATTATGGGTTTTAATTATGTGTTAATGTTTAATTTCTATATTTTAAAATATAAAACATTGGTATTAAACATTAGTAATTTATAAGTATCAAATTAAAATGACATGGTTTTTAATATAGAATTATATTAAAATAAAATAATATGTTTTAGTTTCTATGCCTAAAATTTTTAGTTATCTAGTTTTACTATTTATTTTTCAAAAATGGATGCCACCATTGGCTAAGGGGACACCTAAACTATGTTGGGGGACCCAGTAAACCCCAACAAAGAGGATTATACGAACAACCTATGAGGATTGATTATGAGAGTGTGAAATATATCAAGCATAGTGTAGGTAATACGAATGAAAAAAACTATATATTGGGCCTAATTCAGCATGAGTAGAGGGTGATTAAGGTCATTCAACAGTGCGAGAGGTTGTGGGAAGAGTGACCATTTGTGGAGTCCCATGTGTAAGGAAACAAGTGTGTCTGGATGTTTCATTGAGAGATGACACCACACACCGATCCTTATAATCTGGTCTCGAAACTGGTTTGGTTTCAATGTTGGATGCAATGTTTTTCGCAGAATGTTATCCCATACATCATATCTCACCATGCGAGATCTCTGTCATACACACTAGTTCAGCCTTCCATCCCCTCATCATCGATGTTTATTTGTGGATTTTTTCTGTGCTATTTTATCGGGACATGGTAGATCCTGACCGCAAAACCTATTTAAAACTCACAGTTCTACCATATTCATCTGATCAAAGCCGCAACCTAGTCTCGACTATTCATATCTTTTAAAACGTGTTGAGCCACCGCAGATGTCCGATCAAATCCTTGGATAAATCGCAACTATCCCTTTACAAATAGAAGTATCCCTTATAATAAAAAATTGAGGGATATCATTAACCCTTAGAAACTATTGGATTTAATCTGGAGCAGCCGATCATTTTTTCCATCTTCCTCTTCTTAGAGTCACACATGTCGCTATCCAATCTTGTAGCCAGTAGACACTTTACATCCCTTATTTCCTGTGATATAATATTTCCTTCCACTACAGAATCTATTCAGTCTCATACTTTTGTTTAATTTTTAAACATGGTGTTTTATTTAAAACTGATATCATGATTTATCTCTCATTTCCTCATCTTGATCTATTATAATTGTTTTTGGGGGCCAATTAGCCCTTCTGTACATTGAATTTGTGCAAAATTACAATTTTTATTGATAATTAGATTATTCGAATAAAAAATTTGAAACATTAGGTTATTTAAAAACCTCAAATTTCACACACTAAGAACCCAAGAAAAATTCCCCTACCATGCACCCTCTTCATCCCTCAGTTTGAGAAACACTAACTCTCATCTTCTCTAAAATAAGTAATGGATTTTGTTTTAAATCATTTTCAAATACTTATTTGTTTATCGTGGAATTTAAATATTTATTTTTTAAAATTATGTAAGGGATTGTTTTTGATATTATATTTATATTTTCTTTATAATCTACTTAATTTTCTATAAGGGTGTATTAAAATTTAATGTGCTCCTTAATTTAAATTAATTAATTCAAAAAATTATTATCATTAATATATATGTATATAAATATGCATATATGTGTATTTATTAATACTTTTTCTATTTATTATGTGATGTTTTAAAAACTAATATATGTAAAGAGAATTATTTAGTTCTTTTCTAAATTACAATCAACAAAATAATGTTCTTCAAATATAGTTTGTTCGTTTTTGATAGATATTTCCAAAATTGTTTGGAAGGTATTTTTTATATTTTTTAGTATAACATTCCCAAATTATAAATGTGTAAGTTATTTTTATCAATTTCATTTAAAATCATAATCATGTATCTATGTATGTATAAAACCATGTCCCTTTATATAACCAAAAATTGCATAAATGATATGTTGTCTCATTATTTATGAATAAATTTCTAAAGAGTTAATGTTTTAATATTACTACCATACTGTGAAATTTACCAATATATATATATATATATGTCTATGTAAATGATTACATACAAATATACAAATTCATGTTTTTATAATATATATATATATATTGTCTTAAGGGTTTCTTTCGCATGCAACATCAATAAAAAAATATGTAATCTTATTTTTTAAAATTTATTTTTTAAAATTGATATGTTTGTATATGTTATATTTATGTATAAAAAAATCCCACAACTGAAACACATTTACATTAATTTATCAACTTTTTCTTGTTGTGTGTTCACTTTGTAGGGTTATTTCTTTAACAATTCAAATGGGTTTTTCACTTTCAATCCACACATAGACATATAAAGGCATAAAAATTTATATATTTATATATATGTATATAAATATATATATATACATTTACACATGAATATAAATTTTTATTAAAAATTAGAATAGTTTTCTCCCTTTTATATTTAGAAATTATAAATGGTTTTTTGTAAATCTATAAACTTGTGGTTTTAAATGACAATAATCACTTTGTTTGAACAACTAGATGATATAAACACAATCAATTTATGCGAAATAATGATATATGTTATCATTTTAAGAAAAAAACCTATATATCCATTGTATAATTTTTTAAATCCACTTAATAATACAAACCTTATGATTTCATTGAAAAACCTATATATCTATTATATAATTTGTTTACTCAGCTACACTAGATAGTCCTTTTCATTTCATGTGAGAATCCTATTTTTCAATGAAAAACAACATGTGCATTATTTTTATTTAATGCTTCCTTATTTCAACATTCATATTTTTGATAACATGAAAATAAATTCAGTTAATTTATGTATGAAAAGAATCTTTTTACGATCTCTAATATATTAAGAACTAAACTCTTCAGGGTTGTATATGAGACATTAAATTTTGTAATGGATTTATTTCACCGATGACTATGATTAAAATAAATGAAATTAGCATGGGACACGATCATTTAAATGTATTGTTTTTATAGACATATGATGAATTCATATAAAATATTATGTGATAGGTGAGGCCAGATATACCCTCTTGATGCATCAGTATGTGTCATGAGACAATCTACGTCCTATCACGAGGCTTTGATAGAATGGTTATGTATTGTATTGGAACGAAGCCTTGATAGAATTTTTATGATTATCCTGTATTATATATTACCATATAATGATTATAGTATGTCAAATTCCATGTGATTATTCAACAAGTATGTTATCTATTTATAATGAGCATACAATTATGAACCCATGTTAAACAGATTTATAATTCCAAGTGAAGTTGGTTTGATTTTTTATATACAAAAAATATATATGCATGTATTGAAATTAATTATAAATAGGTATTAGTAATTAGTATACCATCCATAATGATAAATGATATCATTTTTATGTGAAATTATGAATAAATATTATTTAATGAGGGATTTTTTATCCACACCTCTAGCATGTCATAAAATGATTGAGTTTGGTCACCATCAATCTTATAAGCCGAATGCCATGAATTTTTTTCCTGTATGTGAATATTTTTTTTGAATTATATTTATAACTCCTTAATAAGTTTAGAAATTTCAATCGATAGTTATCCTAAAAGATGTTTTTAGAAATTTTAAAAAAATTGTAATGTCATGTAATGTGAAATATTACACTCATGATTTAAATTCATGTGTTTTAGGGAAATTTTATAAAGATAATATTATTACTTAATGGTTTTGTCTTAAAACCCCTTACTGGGTATTTCTGTGATCACCCCACATATTAATATTTTTTCATATTTTTCTACTAGAAGTGCTACTATGAATTCCTAATGTGGAAGCATTGCTCTAATTATTGTTTATTAGAATCGGTACATTTATATTTAAATGTAATATTGGATACGAATTCTCCATAACCTGGGATAATAAAAGATTTTTTTATGTTGTGTGAATATTCAGTTAAAATTATAAAAAATAGTTACACAATAGAATTTTAGCACAGACACCAGGCAACTAGGTCTGGGTCCTTAATGTTGGTATTAAAGGAAAAGACTAGTGAACTTTGGAAAATTAGAATAAAACATGTAATTTGTGTATGTATTCATTAGGGAAATCTCCATAAGAAAATTTATGATGGAAGGTAAGGGTTCACCAACTAACCTCTCGTCATGTCATACTGAGATTCTTGAGATCATAATTATAAAAACAAGTTCAGAAGCATACATTAATTCTGCAATCCTCTGTATGACCTGAATACACCTCTACCATGTCTCAATCAGCCGAAAAATCCTTCTATTCTACCAAGGAGAAATTTATGTGTATAAACATAAGTAATGTGGTTAATTTGTAAATATATTCATATGGGAAAGTATCATGATGGTCTTTTCTAATGTTTCACTTTATCTGAGAATTACCACAACTTTGGAATATTTTGAGAAGATGCAATGGATGGTGTCCATCATCTTGTTTATCTATTCCATGTTATGAGTTTTAGAATGTAGAGGAGACTCTATGAAATCTAACCAATAAGGGATGAGATAGTTTTCTAGATATATAATAAATGAGTATTTTTCGAAATATATGATCTCTATAACTACCATGTCTCCCTATGGAAACCTCAGTTTTTTTTGTGTTGGTTTGATCCTAGTTGTTCAGGTGTATATGGGATAAAGATATTGAGGAATTAAAATATACCATGGGAATCCACCAGAGATCATTAGCGGATTATCCGTACTGGTAGACTTGGTAATGTTATATATTAATGATTTTTCTTTCAAATTTTTTTAATTAGTTATTAATAATTAAACATATTTTTTTGGGACATCGAGGATGATGTCATAAGGTTGATGTTATGGAAGAGTATGAGTAAAATATAATTGTGATGGAAAAGTTCAATTAATGGGTGATATGGTAATACCCCTAACTGAATTACAAATGTATTAAAAGTAATATTATTTATAATCATCATTATTCTTATGTTAATGCATATTGGCATGTTTTATTTCAAAATACACTAAATAGAAGGTGAAACATTTTATTCAAACATTGTAAAATACATTGATTAAATAGATTAAAACATATTAGGAAAACTCATTTAAATACCCTATAGAACAAATAGAAGACCACACAATATCACAAAGATACTCATTATGTATCCCTCATCCCTTGAATCCACCGAAACAAAAAAATAAACACTGAGAATAACAACAATAATATAGAGAGTCAATGGAATATAGAGAACTGACTCTTAAAAAATAGATGATCTTGATCCTTGGAATACCATGAATTGATATTTATACTTATCAATATGATCATTATAAGTAGCCATTAGGGTTTCAAATTATTTTTTGGTTTCACGTTATTTGGTCTGTTTAAATGTATTAATATTTTTAATTAAATTAATTTATTGATTTGAATTAATAATTTATGTATTAGTCATCATTATGCATCTAATTATGTTAATTATTTAAATTTTTTAAATAATATTTTCTATTAAGTAAAATTAGTGGTTTTAATAATGGGTTAATGTTAATGTTTGGATCTTAAAATTTGAAACCTTGGTATTATAAATTATTAATTTAAATATTTGAAATTAAAATGGTATTGTAAGATGCAGATAGCTGGACCTGGATCATGCATCCGGTGAAACCATATGTGGAGAGGGGGAGATAAATAAAACTAGGAGAAGTGATTTCATGCAGTAAGGGAAACAAGATGTGATGTAGATAGTAGGACCTAGTCCGTAAATCTAGCAATGTGCATGAAACATATACAATAAAGGGAGAATGTTCCTACAAGTGGATATTTGTATCATTACTGGGACAGATCAATATATATAAACTAACTTCCTTGTGGAATATCAGACAAAAGCCGATTCAGATGTGTGGACAGTGGATTTTTTAAGACTGTGATTCATTCTATGTAATTGAAAAATGCTAAAATGCCAATTTGTTGATTGGAAGAATCAACCTCTCAAGAATGTCACACTCAAATAGGTGAAACGATAGCACAAACCGGATCATATAAATTTTACATGGATCAGTCGGATGACCTATGTACATGTAGTAGGAAACATATTTTTTGTATTCAGAGAGGAATAATGATAGATTAAAAATTACCCTTATTTATAATTTCCCAAATATAGAAAAAATTTATATATATAGTGGATGAAAAATTCAAATGACCACTTCAATATTTCTTCAGTCGGTCACCAACTCATACTACGATTATTCATCTATGAAACCAAACATCATTTGTAATAATAAGGTAGTGCCATCCAAATTATCAAGTCATCTTCGAGCAACTAGAAATATATAGAGTTCACCTACCATCCACTAATATCTAGTGAATGGTGATATTTTTCATCAATATTAAAAAACATGTGATTGAATTGAATTTAAATTTATCTAAGGGAACCGTTAGGATACTGGCCATACCATAGGATGTGTCGATTACAATTATTTATTGGAACATCACTCACTTTGAGTATTGTTACCCAATAATCTACTACCAAGAATTCAACTCATAATATACCATTATGGAATTGATTATCAATGATATAATGGATTACCACCATCTGTTCAAGGAAGTAATTTTCAACAACTGTCTTGGGATCTAGATGACATGATTTTACTCTTCAAAAATACCAACCAATACATAAGCTTGGGGTATTTAGATTACAATGGTTTTTTCAATATTTAAACAATATACTAACAATTCATTTGGACAAGGTGTCTTGTTGTATACATACACAATTATTTGAAAACACTTAGGGGAATTTTCATTCAATTACTTTTCATTTCAATGCTCTATCTCACATTCCTCATAAGATAAATATATAATGAATCCTTGTCATTAAAACCCTTCATAATGGTCAAACCATTATTTTCTACAACCATTGGAATTATGAAGTTAGAAAATATATGTTTGGAATCAATCTAAATGATCACTACTTTAGAATCGAGAATATTCAGCACTACCCATTATCTGCTCTAAAAAAACCAAAATAGAGGGTTCTTTTATCAGTGATATCAAATAGTGATGATAAATGGAACATTTATCTGTTCTCATAAATGACCCCCTTTATTAGTGATTTTTTAGAACCGATAAAGGGTATGATTTTATCAATTCCACCTAAAAGTGCTGATAAATGTTACTTTCATTAGCACTAATAAAAGTCACATGTTATTAGTGTTGTTTTTTTCTAATAAAGACCATCCTTTATCAATGCAGTTACAAAAAGACATTGTTAGTGATTTTTAGAGCTGATAGAAGGGGAAATACCTAAAAACATTATATATTATATAAAATCATATTTTAATATTTATATAAAATTATATATATGTGGATGTAATATATTTTCATAACTATAATTTTTATAATACTAAATATATATTTACAATTAATATGTAATACATTTAGTGAAATGTGATTTATAAAATAATTTTACATCCATATTAACTACTAATATACTAATTAGTATTGACTGAAAAAAAGTTAATTACAATTTGGTTGTATAAAAAGTTGATAAATTAATTAATCACTCAACATATATTGATATCCAAACAAGATCTTCAAACAACAATGAAATTTCATCTGGGTGTCTGCTTGGGCATTGCAAAATGTAAAATTAAAACCTATGAAGCAATCTTGTCCATAAAATCTGAATAAACCCAAGTCCAAATTTTATTATTATCTAAAATAGGATCATGAGTCCTGTAAAATAGATTTTTTAGTTTTGATATCCTATATTTTAAACATTTGACGATATTTTAGCATCGTTTTATATGGTTTTCATGACTTTTTATAGTGGAGACTAAATATTTCCATAATATTTCATTCATATAGATGTTATGTTGTTTAAATTTTAATATTTTTTATATATTATTATTATTTTTTTATCAAATATATATATATATATATGTTTTACCTCATTTATCATTGTGAACCTGCAGTATTTGTTGTTATTATTTTGTTTCTTTAAAATTAATTTAAACTTTTTATTTTTAATAACTTGGGAACATATATATAAACATTATTTATCTGAATAGTTATATTTAGGGACACTGTTTATGGTGGACAGAATTGTTTTACTCACACCCTGCATGGGAAACCATGTCACTTCAGTATAAGAGAAAATGTTATTTGTTTGTTGGCTTGGACTTGGGAATCTTGAATGAAGCGTGAGATTCTAGAACCGGGCCAAGACTACTAAAAATTTCTTGATTTTTTCCTAGAATTATATTTTCATATTTAGGGTCATGTTGTATGATTTAAATACATGTATAGTATACACTTCTTTTATTTTGGCATGGTTGTTTTCGACTATTTTTCATAACGTTTTTGGATATCATTTCATTTCCTTATATTTAAAGATGTATATGATTGCGTTTATTTATAATGTTTATTTTCACTAATATGCTAGTATTGTCTACCCACTATACCACCATAGTCCCAAAATAATTGTTAGTAGAATATATCATACATGGAGGCATACCATAAGGTATAAAAGTGTTCTAAAGGTATGGGAATTGATTAGTTGTTCAAGGTGGCAAGGAATTACATGTTCCCTAGTACCACATGACCTCATAATTATATCTCACATAACATTGGTGAGGATATCATCAATTGGTAAAAATTTATACCATATTCAAACATTTTTTTTAAATTTAATAAACTATATAATTTTTTTCTATATGATGATCATATCACACACCTAACACAAATTTCTAATATAGCAGTGGGAGGATCATTTTACAAGAACTAATTTCACCGAGTAATGACGGAACTAGTTATTCACATGGATGAGATTTTTCATGAGATTTTCTTCTAGGTGCAAGATAGTGTTGTGGGCGATGATCCTCAAATGGATGTGTCATAGGGTCATAATCATATTATGGATGTTCCACATGATGATGTGTAATATGGGGAGGATGTCCAAAATGATCAAATAGAAGCTCCTCCACTTCGTTTCATAGATGATCCACAACAAAATGTTTTATTTATAATTTTCTACGATGCATCTACTAGTTATTTTACTACATAATAACATAAAAATTCAAACTATTATACAGTGATAGAGGGAGATAAGAGTTTTCTTGAGTTTAATTTTTTTCCTATTGAGTAGATACCCAATAGAAAAAAACCATCTTCTCCACATGTGGGAGAGAGTTCTAGCCAACAAGAACTTTCCATCCAACTATGATGGTTATAGGATATGAGACATTGGATGCCCCCCCATTGGTGTCATTTTCAGTTTATTATTGTCTAAATTTGGTAATTATTTTTATATATATATATATATTGGTATTTTCAATTGAAAATTGAAGTTCTATGTGTGATAGTGGTTAGTGAAAATTTGGAACATGTTGAGTGGAAACTGTGCATGAACCTCAAAAATATTTGTTTGATGAGACAACCAAACAAGAGTACCCAAGCTATTAGGCACAAAATTTGTAAAATTATTCGACCTTTACTAATGGAGCCTGATGCACCCCCATGGTTGGATCACATTTTGCAAAACTGTTTCCCCAAACTATGTGGTCTGCCTAGTTTTTTAAATATTTGTAATTATTTAGCTTCCCCTCCTTGATTTAACCTATTTAACTCCTCATTTTTGACCATTCGTAACCCCTACAGCCTTAGGAACACCCCCACTACAACTGCACTCTCATGAGCTCAATTTTATGTGGATTTTGACATAGGTTATTCAAGGAAACCCCATTTATGTGTTATATCTCCCCGTTTCATGGACTCTCTTTCCTTATTTCTTAATTATCTTACAACCATGTGGTTGTGATCACCTAGGATTAGCCTAATCCAAACTGTAAGGAAGGGTGATTGATGATTATGTTTTTTCCAGCTTCCATAGTGCCACCTATATTCCAGGATTTAGAATCTCAAATGCTTTTTGAAGGTTTCAATGAAAGTGGTACGTGGTTTCACGTTACACTATTTTTTGAGAGCGTAAATGTGCTGTCTTATAAATTCCATTATTATTGAAAGTGGTTTTTGTGTGTAAATGTGTGATTTAAAAGGTGATGTAGTGTGAGTGAATGGAATTTAAAATTTATTTACACAACAAAAAATGTTATAATGGATGTGATTCGACATGTATTGGTTTGGAATATGTATAAGTTGATTTTTATTTTTTGATAAGAATAATGTTTTTGGGTGAAACAGATGTGATTATGTGTGTGAAAAATCCATCATTATTTTTCAATTTGACGTAAAATTTACAATATTGTACATGATGTGAATTCCATATCCAATTAATATTTTCCACCATATATAGAAATAGAGAAACCCAATAACCGATGAGGATCATTTCATGTTAAATTGATAATTAATTTTATTTAGATCTGAATAAATAAATACATAGTATTAGGCTCATTCATTGATGATGAGGATGATAATAATCCTAATGGGAGATTTTGTATTATCATTTTTCTATTTCAGGATCCAAGGGTCAAATACCTCTAGCAGTTATCCATATGTTCTCCTCTGATAACCAAATGACACAGATTGATTTTTGAGTGCTATCATAGTTAATCAATAATCTTTCATTATTCGTCTTGATTCCTCATCCTTTGGAATTGAAATATTTCCTCATTATTTTCTTTGTACATGATATGGATATAGAAATAGGTGTTGATATAGTAATTTATTGATACATTGATTCTCAATTCTCAAATAACACTACAAAATAGACATAATTTTCTATTTGTAGAGCATGGATTTAGTTTAAAATATTATTTAATTTCATACCAGTCTTTAAATAATATTTTAATCTTTAACTCACCCCATTCCATATAACAAAAAATAATAATATTATTTCATGTCATCTGCAGACTTGTGTAATGATAAATATTATTTTACCATCATTTGAATTAAAATACATTTTTCGGTTGTGATCATGGTACACTCAAACTCATAATAAATTATTAAATACCTACATAAATATTTTATTATCCATCCTGTAAATAATTTTTTTTAAATATTCCATAAATATTAAAAAAAATTATTCAAAATATAGTGAACTAATATTTATTATTTATTCATATAATCAAATAAATATTTTATTAATAAAGAAATATTTCTTATTACCTTGTGAATATTAGAGATTAGTAAAAGTTGAATAAAATTATTTCTTAGTCTTGATATACTATTTGTGTTAATAATTAAATTCATACATAATTTAATCAATATTAATGGAATCAAATTGTGTCCCACCAGCTAGGGTAATTTCTCATTAGCATTAGGTGGGCTTGCCTAAATTCCAAGATTACTTTCTATCAATGGGTTAAAGAACCCAAAATAAATAACATAATATCATAAAATCAAAAACCCCATAAAACCACCCATTATGTAATATAATAAGTTTGTCTTAATATATCATCATCTATGTTTCACATCCACGTTAGAAGCCTATGTGCTTGAAAATATTTTCATTGACTATATGAAATAAACTCATCATTAAACCATGACACTCAAATTTAATTTCATTGATATATTTTAGTCAAAGGGTCGAGATATCAATGCCTATAAAGATGAAATGGACCAACCATTCCTTGAATTATTATTAATGAAACATCACTCGTGATGCACCCAATTTATCCTACTTCACCATAATATATTATCATCCTCATTTATGAAAAACATATAATTGAATCTGTCATAACATGTGTTAATAATATTCTTAATGTATAAGTTACATTTTACTCATTTGAAGATCGGAAGATTCGATGACATATAAATATAAAAAATTTCTACAGGCTGGTCTATTCTAATAATCGTCCATCATGGAGATTATTATGTGTGAACATCATGAGATGAATCCACATATGCTTATGATTACTCAAACATAATAGTATATATATTATATTCCATTTCATAGTATGTTATCAAACTTTAGAACTATATTTATGAATATCGTCATAACACTTCATGGTTATAATTATAATGGGTTACTAAAATGACCTAATCAATGTGACAGATAGTCTAGGACATTATTACATTAATGATAAGTAGAAGAACAATCAATATATAATAAGGTAATTAAATTAATATTAACTTCATTTAATATGTATGTATTTAAATGTACCAAGTAGTTGGTTATAGGGAACCACCCCCCCCATAGGGGAAAACACATGGGAATCCTTGGTATATTGGTGGGAAGACTAATAACAGTGTACAAGATGAGTTAGTGTTGTTCACTATTTTTTATATTGAAAGACTTTGCTACAAAGATAACTAAATTAATTGTGATATGATGTGATGTTATTCTTATGGATCAAGCATGTGAATGGAAATTTGAATCAATATTTCGATCGTATATAGTTAGAGTATCATAGGTCCCAACATACCAAACCATCATAGTAATATCCCATGGTTCTTATATTTTGGTTTTAACTATTTACCAGTTATTACACTTTCTTTTACATTTATTGTAAGGATTAAATAACTTTTTAATCATAAACTATATCAATGATTCTAAAATTGGCATCTTTATATTCCATATTATGTCTATGCATTGAAATCTGGGTGGGATTGTAACAACCTGATATTTTAATATAATAGATTTTTTAAAACATTATTGATGCATTGTGTTGTATTCTAAACCACGATACGCTCGCACAATATGAAACACCATAATATCTTGTAGTATATGAACACTATGCTTAGCGTGCGTTATACAATATTTCATATTCTTTCGATAGAGTTCATTTCATCCAAGACTATGTTTAAGATAGTTTATAAAATAATTATATTTCTTTTCATAAATTTTATTAATGAAATATATATATTTAATATATCAAATATAATTTTTAATATTCATCATATATGTTTTCTAGGCATGATATAAAATTAAATTACAATTTTCAGATAAAAGAATTAGTCTTTAAAAAAATTATTTTTTTCCACATTGTGGTTGCCTAACATTTTAAATATAGTTTCTATTTGAAAAAAGCTCTTATTTAGAATCTGTATTTAGAAATTGTCTTTGGATGGATTATCAATATTTATTTATGATAAATTTCATTTTTTAGATGAATACTAAATATATGCTAAATTTTATTTGAAAACAACATTTTTCATCGAAATCATTTATATAGTTAATTTATATTATCGAATGGTTTTATGGAATAAGTAGAATAAATTTTTATCATAGATATAATTTAAGTTATTTTGAGTTATTTTAAATTTTATTTATATTTAAAAACAATTCAATCATTTTCAATATTTTAACTTTTAAAACATGGTTTATCCTTTTGACAATGATTATTATATTTAAATTAATTACTGCAACTTCTGTGTTTTTAATTTCAATAAATGGAATCCACATTTGGATTAATGTGGTCCAAATTATATAAATAGTTCCCTTTTATTATTATAGTTTTTTAATAATAACATTGGTAATTATTTTTATTCTCCATGGTTAATCGGTGAATCTGGTAAATAAAGGAAAAATAATATAATAATAGTATAAAAATAATTTATGTTGTTTACTATTATTATTTTATGAGACATATATGACTATAAGTATCCTTTTTTGGAACTTTTCTCCCTTGGGATCCACTTGTGTTTGATAATGACATTTTATACCATTTAATTTAAAGTAAAGGAAACACATTTCATAATCTTGACTCTTCTTACTAAAATTATTTTTATTGGGATAAATAAGTGATATCCAAGAATATAAATAGTCATATGAAATATAAAAATATTACTTATATCATGGTTATTTATTTAAAATTTTTTCAATTGAAATAATTAATTTTAATTATGACACAATGATGATGCCATAAATAAATTATTAATGAATAAATCGAATAAATGATATCATAAATAATAGAAAAAAATTATATATTAATATTTGATTACATACAAAAAATTTATGGATTAATATGACTTTTTAAGATTCAGTTAATGTTTTTTTCAATTAAATTCTGTTTTTATGAATTTTTTAAAAATTCATCTACGAATACTGTCAAAATTGATATAATTTGTGACATAGAATATAAATTTTTTTATTAAATTTTATAAAATTTCTAAAATTCTAATATTTGAACACATTTTTAGGATAAGTCCTAATATTTCATAAATTCCCCATTTTTCTCTTTTGACATGTTATGAAAATTACAATAACACAAAAAATTTAAATAACATGATATCATGGGAAGATTAAGAAGCGTAAATTAAGGGTTAATAAAAAATATATGGATTGAAAATATTAAAAACCTATATTATTTTAATTTTATTATGGTTATAAAACCAAAAATCATCATATATTTTGAAGAAAAGAGTTTTAGACCATTAGAAATTGAATATAAATTTATAATAAATTAATATTTCAAGACATTGATAATGTTCCCCTCACCAAAATTATAAATTGGAACCTCCACCCTCACCTATTCACTGCACTACGAGACTTAATGCTCATAAATAACCCACTAAATCCACATTAATACTTATCTAGTAACATTCCTGAGGTTTTGGTATTTTTCAAAGACGAAATCTAGTGCTCTAAGGGAATATATAGAAGAATACCATCAAAGAAGAGGTAATCTATAATACCAATTTTTTCATAATTTTTTCATCTACTACTTCCAATTTGTAAATTATTTTCATTATAAAGTAATAACAACGGTATAAATTATATAATGATGCGTAATTATAATTATCAAACAACCATATTCTACCTTTTATCAAGACATTGAAAAATGAAATCACCACACATGCATACATACAACTTACCATCCCCACACTGTTGTGTAATATTTTTTTCCCCACCTCCTTACATGGATGTGTATAATGATTGGTGTAATAGTATTATGTGGATTAAGAAAAACAATGCACCATGAACTTTAGTACCATTAAACATTTTTTTGAATGATATCGTCACTTGTGCGTTCGTATGACTTACCGTCTCCAGAATGCGATGTGATTTATTCTACATTATCTTTATTAAATAATGATTATATAAACGAATTGAATGAAGAAAAATGGTATATATTGTACTACTATAATTCTATAAATGATATAACTATAACATAAGAATAAGAATGGGAACATATTCGACAAAGAATGCATAATAAAATAAAATAGTTTATACCTGAATGATGAGTAACAATGAAATTGTACTAAAAAATGAATTATAATATGACCATATAAGATATCATAAAAATTACTATTATTCTTTAAAAATTAAATAATATTATTTAAATCAATATATAGGAGGATTGGATATATAAAAAAAATATCAAACCAATGGTAATGGATTGTTTTGTCTCACTATTATTTCTATTTGACTTATACACTGACTATTTATTTATGGCGGAGTTTATAATACACATGAATTTTTTAATGATTATTGTTATTAATGTTATGATATTTAACTATGAATATAATTTTATTTATTTTATGAGGCAGACAATTCAAATTATTACAAATTTGTAAGGGATAATTTTGTAATTTCATTTTTATCCAAAATTGTTTATTCAAAAGTATTTACTTAGGTATATTTATCATTCAAATCCATATTTCCTAAAAATGCATTTAAAAATATTCATTTTGTCATTATAAAAAATCTTAAATTCGGTCTTACTCAATAGGAATTTTTTACGAAATGGTATGGAAGGAATCACTTTTTTAAGTACGAGGTACTTTTTTAACTATCCAGAAAAATGTATCAGGATAATTATTTTTTTAACATATACAACATGAATGTAATTTTATGATTTCATAATGACTTATTTCCAAGAATGATACACTAAAATATTTCATTTTTATTTTCATCTATATTCATTTCTTTCAAAATTTCACATCATGTTATGAATTTGTTTTTGAAGAAAGGATATTTTCCTCAAGATATAATTTCCAGTGAATTTTCAAAAATATTTCATATTTAAGATGCAATTAATTAAATAGGGTTATATTTCTATCCTAATTATAAATATAATTTTATTGTTTTAATGATATAATTTTATCTATGAAATCCATTTCTTTTATATAGAGTATAATGAAATGATGTGTAAGAAACCCATTCTATTTCTTGTGGTATGTTATGGTAAATATTTTTTTTATTTGTTGACGATGTAATAATGGTTTCATTATGGGATGGGTGGGACATATATCTCCCTCCAATTAATTTTTTATAGATTAATATCGAATTATGTTGACATGAATGGAATGGAACATAAATCTCGTTTAGTAATATAGAGCTAGAATGGTAAGTACATCTGGTTTAATAATGGACTTTGTCTGCTTTGATGGACTTAACAACGAGCCTTGGGTAATATGGAAATTATTTTCTATGCATATATGTTATCCCAAATTACATATCTTTTGCCAATGATATCTTTTCACCGTTTATATTCTTTTATGATATTTTACTTCAAATGTATCATGATTTATTTCATTACTCACGATTTTGATATTCAAAATTTATGTACATGTTTTTACAATCTTATGTTTCTGTTATGTTTGATGTTCTCCTTGTATACCCATACTGAGAAATTGAGCACACACTTTATAGGTTTTATTTTCCCAAGAATATAAAGAAAGGTTTTATCTTGTAAAACTAAAGGGAAATATCTTTATGAGAGATTTTAAGATCGTTCACCATGTTGGAGGAATGGTATCCCTGATTCTGAAGACACTAAAGTAATTGGGTCTTTGGGAATTTATTTTTGTCTTGTTTTATGTATTCTGAAAAAAATATAATTTTCATATACATCTAGACTGGGTTTTTAGTGGGATCCTACTTGAAAATTGATCTCACATCCTACATAAATGAAATTGATAGATTTAGACAATGTTTTTTCATGAATCTATTAAAATAAATCTTTCTATGGTGGTGGGGTGAACTCATATTATTGGATCGTTTGGAAAAGTTTTGTTGGTGACATTCATGGTGACTATCCATTGTGTTTTAAAGATATTTTTTGATCTTATTTTTTTTTTCTATTTTTGATTTTTTTATTTGGGTAATCATCTATGGATGTAACCTTAAAACTAGTGTATGGATCCTTTTTTAGCTTTTGTTAGGGATTATTATTATAATGAATTATAATTCTCTGGAGTATTGTTATCATAAAATCTTTCTTCAAGATTTTCCTTGATACATAATGTAGCTAATATTTTCAACATTTTTAAATGTTTTCCAGTGATTTAATTTCTACCAATTTATAAAATTTGAGCTTATTTCCATTAATTTTTTATATATGGTTTGTTTTTCACTAAAATCTATAAATTTCATAATTCTAGAATTTAGACAGATTTTCAGCACATTTGTATTTTTAAAAAAACATTTAAAAAATTTATACAATTTTAGTGATACAAACTTTTAATTTTATTCGATTATATTTAGTATTCAATATATTATTGTTGACCTGGATCATATTTGAACACCTTAGTGCCTGAAAAAATCGATCAATTAGAAAAAGTGTTCTGAATGATTGAGTGGACCCAACCTGATTAAATGAGGAATAACATAGTCTAAAGACCTTGAAGATAGGTTATTACGACTACAATTGAAATATAATTCAAATTAATGGAATTCCATTTAATATCATAGAGTTATTACTTCATTACGGTGGAAATTGGAGAAAGATTTATAAAACATTCATCCAAACCAAATATTTCTAAATAATAGGGCATATCATTTTCTACACATAGAGTATGAAGCTAAAAGTTTTGGTTGAAAGGAGAAATGTATTTTTTTAAAACGTTCCAAAATACCACACTTTCATATTAGAGCATTAAAGGGCCTACCATGTACAATATTTTGGAGAGAAGATTAGGGAGACAAAATATAACTCCTTATGCCTATAAAAATTCATCACCTCCCATTCTAATTTTTTTTGAAACTATTTGTGGCAATTTTTTATTTCCTTTTAGTTCCACATAAATCTAATATTATTAGGAATTTTTAATATATCTTACTCTTCTTATTCATCTTAATAACATATTTCCAAATTTTATGTTTCCTACATTTTCTTCTCCACTGTGATATCTTATAATTGTGATCATGGGAAACTATCTCGATGATGTTTTTAAGGGATCAATCAACTTTTTAACCCAATTAATTGAAGATTCATGTTTTTTATTATTTTGATAGATTTAGGTTGAGGGGGATTTTGGTGGGAAAGGAGCCTTTATGTCTCCACTATCCATATGAGGATTAACTTTCTCTTCTGCAATATTTTCCCATGATTTATGAGGTTGATGTGTTGTCTAATGAAAATTATAGAGTCCACTATTGATTTACAATAATATGTAGAATATTATATTCATGAATACAATATATTATGTTCATTATGTAAATTATAAACTAATATAGTGCCGATGAAGGTTCACTATGGGTGTTCTCCAGGGGGGATATCCATTTTGATTAACAAGAATTGGTCTACATCTATTCTATTTTCGTAATATATATATATATATAAATATATATATATATTAATATTTCATAAAAACAATTATATTAATTAGTTCTATATTAGTTAAAATATAAATAGTGATTATAAAATTTTTATGTTCTATGAGCTGGGTCCTTGAGACTGTCCTTGGGTTTGCACTATATTGCATTCTAAGATAAATAAAATATTTTCTCGGAATTTGTGAAAAATTATGCAGCATAAACTTATAGATGTTTCCTGGGATACTAAACAAATTCAACTCTATTTTTCTAATTAAATAGAAATAAATCATCACAAATATCAGGGAAAATTTAATAAAATATTTTGTTATGATTTTGTCAAATGATTATATCTTTAATTCATTCAAAAATTTCCCATAAGTTAATGTGACAATCAATAACTCACCCTTTTGAATATAGGATGGTTTTTAAATTATTATTATATTACTGAGGTTATTTTGGGTATCAAATAACAGGGAGCATGTTTTCATGGTATTCATAGATGGCCTAAGGGTGGACATGAACAAACAAATTTTTGAAGTGATAGCATGGGAGCCGACTGAGTTCTCCCATTTCATTCAAAAAAAATTATCATGTTTCCAAGGCCAAAGAAGAATACCCCTTATTCATCCCTGGTTTTTTGATTAAAATCAATGTGCATGAGGTCAAAATTGTGTACCATAAACAAACCAACCATGTAAATGGTGAAATCATTGAGTACCATAACAAGCTAGAGTGGATCCATGATGAGGACGATTTTCTTATTGAGATATGTCTGGTAAATAAACAAGATCTGGATAAATTAAAAAATGGTTATGATGTATAATATGATCCCCTAGAACTGTAAAATTATAATATCTAGTACTATTTTTTTACTATATCCATGGAAGAAAAAAATTGAAGAAATGATGGAATAACCTGACTACCAAATTCCATCCACTGAGACTAACATTAAATAGGAACTTATCATTGATGATGTGATTGAACTAGATCCAACATTACGTGATGAAACATTCTTAAACTTTATCATTTCTTATTTCATTAAATCTTATTTGATTATAATTCATTATGATTATTAGTTTATAGATTTGGCAAATTCTTGTGTTTCTATAGAGTAAGATAAAGAAACTAGACCATTACTAGTTGATTAACACATGAGTATCCCTAATTTTGATGAAAACATATTTGAGTAATCCCAGGATTAAATAAATTTAGTTGATCCTATGGAAATCAAGGGAATGTAATCTTACATTGAATGGGAGATTTTTTTTGATAATTAAAATTACAATTTTTTTCATGTAAAAATACTTGCTTACTTTGCCTTTGAATATTCCCATCATGAGGCACATATTGATCATGAACTATAGAAGGAAGATGAATTTTCACAACTATCAACCATCAATGAGGTTGATATATACTTAATCCTACACATGCCTTATAAAAAATACCTAGTTGTAAAGTGGGAGGATTTGGTTTACTCAATCAATGGATCATTCCTCACTAAGAAGGAAGAGATGGAATCTGGTAAAAGGCACATGTAGTGGTTAAGGTCTAAGAAACATCATCCACCAAATGACTATGGAAAATAGCCAGTACATACTTATAGAGGTAGTAAAACATCATTACCACTTGGTTTATTATACCAATAATAACCCGTTTTACATTCTTTTTAGTAATTTAGATTTAAATTTAATAATTAGGATTAGGATAGCATGTATCTCACTCCCTATTATCTTTTTATGTTTAAATTACATGTTCCATGTGCTTAATTAAGTATTTTTATTTTATGTGTTCATTATGAGAGAAGGAAATAAAAAACCAACTGATGGAAGAGGAATAAGATTCATGGTAAGGGGATTTCACTTTTAATGATTATATTTTAATCTCTTTTTATTTTTTTCATCTAAAAACATGTTTTGATATTTAAATTTGAATTACATGCCTATGCTGGAATTATGATTTTCATGATATATATAAGAGACATGGGTTTCTTAATAATAAATTTATTCAAAGTTTTACATTTCAATTATAATGATATTGAATGATTAAAATAGATAGTTGGATTATTAAAATGAAAAATGGGTAAAAAGTGAGGACTCACTATTTCTTGTAATTAATTAATTATTTCAAATGATGTTTTCAAAATAGATATCATCTTTTGAATTTTTAAATTCATAAAAATTGATTTGTTATTATCAATCATACCATGAGTGATTACCCCAAATCATATGTCTCATTGTTGAGAATATTTATAGACCAAGCACTTCTTATTTCATCTTGTGCATATTCCTTGAGTGGTGCTAGATAATTTCACCTACCATAACATGTATTTGAAATTGTAAAATCATTGAATATGAAGAAAATCATATAAAAGGATTGAGTTAAATTTTAATAATGCTATTATTTATAAAATACCACCGTACATCTATCCTTATTTAGCCTATATAGACCTTGAATGGCCATTAGAGGAATGATACATGTTTCAATCCATTATTAATCATTCCTACTCTCCTCTATGTATTTTTAGGATATATTAAAATATAAGTGTTGAGGGGAAGGATGTATTGGTGGAAGGGATAAAATTAATTATAAATATAAATTTTGGGGTTATTTTTGTGGGAATAAATTTTGGTTTTTAATTCATTAATTTTAAATCCCCAAACTTCGAATACCATAGTTGGTGCATTATTTTATTACATTGTTAGAATTATAAGAAATACAATATTTATGGATCAATCCGTTTAGGAGTCTTTGTAAATAGATTACGTACATGAACCTTACATTACAATTAAATAAATAAAATTAAAAATAGTTAATAATATGATATTTTAATTATTCTCGCACCTTAACACTTAATATATATCATAATACATATTTGAGAATAATGGGAAAACAATAAAATTATAAAGGGTTTTTCTCTGATGCTCAGTTAGGGTAAATAATAAAATTTAAGCTATCACAAATAAGAATAAACATTTAAGGAAAGGTATATAATCGAAACACAAGACATTGAAGCATAATCTTGGGGATAACATGGAATAAATAAATATAATAATTCTATATAAACATTCACATAGATATTCTACTAGTTGAATAATCACATGTAATGTTAATAACTAATATCATAATGATGTAATGCATACTGTCGGACATCACAAACATTTCATTAAGGATTCATCCATCACACCATACATAAACAGGTAAAAACACAAACTAGTTTGACTCATGAAACTTAGTCATGCATATAGGGGATATAGGAGGCCCAACCCATGACATACTATTTCCAATTAAATCCTCCTATGAGAAGGGTAAAAAATATCAAATATAACCATCCTATTAAAACTATAATATGAAATTTTAATACATTAACCACAAAACCAGAATGGTATATAAATTACACTTCTATAGTTAAACATATTGTAAACCCTTAAAAACAATATGATAGATTGTATCATAAGAAATAAAAATCAATTAAGAAAAAAATCTAACAAAGGAGTTGACATAGTTGAAAATAATCTAATAAAATCATTTGAAACATATTGAGATAAATAACCCTTTTATATTGATATTATTTTAAATGGGGAATTTGATTTTAAAAGAAAACATTTTTAGTCAAAATATTCTTGTAATATTGCAATGAAATTTTTTTCACGATGTCTAATTTAATAACATAACATTCATTCCTTATTTTATCGAAATTTTCATTAAGTACCTCATTTGGAAAACAACAAAAATATTCCTTTCAAAACATTCTATAAAATGTCAATATTTGTTAAAAATGAATTAAAATAATTATAGAAGAATCCTAAAAATATTTTCCAATACATTTTTAAGAAATATGTAAATTTGGGATAAATATATACATGTAAATACTTTCATATAAACAACCCTGGATAACAATGAGATTGTGAAATTAACCCTTACAACAAGTCTAATTCAAACTGTACATGTCTAAAACTCATATACTGTGGTTTCAAACAAATTTTTAACTATTAAAGGAATCACTATAAAATTTATGATATAATATATGATTAATTTATGGTTAAATATTACCTTTTTATTAACAATTCCACGTTAAAGAAAAATTTCATGTAATAAGAACTGTGTTTATCATATGTTTTTTTGACTTCTTATTCATGATCCTATTACATTTTTAATTATTTAATTACTTAAAAAATTTAAAACTTGATTTATATATCATATATATTAATTATATAAATATATATATAATATATTAGATGAAATACACCATTAATGGAGATTGTAGGTCGTATGTACGCTTGAACGTTGTTTTTATTTTCTTATCATATTGAATTATAAAACGTAAATGGCATATTTTTGTGCATATATATATATAGATTATTACAGTAAAATGTTATTTCATATATTTATATTTATTTATTATATAAATTTTTATAATCATTATTTAATCATTAACATCGAGAATGACTCTCATAACATCATTTAGATAGTAGGTCGTACGCACGCACAAGTGACTGTATCATTCCCTTGATGATAAAGTGGTAAGGAACTGAATGGTATGTTTTTTTATAAATAGTCAATATCATGCAATATTTATTATTTATATCTATTATATTCATTATTATACCCATCCATATGTACTGTTGATGAAAAAAATACACCACAATGCGTGGAAAGTAAGCCGCACAAACACACACATGGTGATATTTTTTTATGATGGATAAATGGTGGAATTTGGTTGTCCCATAATCATAATAACATATAAAAATTTAGATTATACTAGTATTATTAATTTATTATGTATAAAAGATATGAATATGAATTAAAAGAATAAATTAGCTTAAATGAATTGTTAAACCAATTACCTCTTATCTGATGGTCTTCATTTAGATCTCCTCTTATGGACGGTAGGGTAGGTACTGTTATCATATCACGTCATCCAAAAAACTAGGAATATTCAGAAGTTAAATTGGAAAGTATTTGTAAAGATAAAAGGATCAATCTGGTGAGAGTATGTGAGGGAGGAGGTACCCTTTTATAATTTAGGTGAGGGGCACTTTAGGGAACCCTCAAAATATTAAATTTATTTTAATTCACTATTGATTTCATATAGATTATAAGGGATTTATATCGAATATAAGATGAATATGCATTGAAAACCTCCCAAGCAATACTTTTTATAGATGTTTAGGTTATAATATTAACCTTGTTTTTTTCTTTTACCCTTTGTTAAATCCTTTTATTCTTACCGTGAAAAATTGGATTTTTACTCTTTGGGGTTATTGTAGTTACTATAAAATTCTTAATGCACCCCAAATAGATAATTAATGGAATCATTAACCTTGTTATAGTTAATTTCCCACATTTTATATTTTAATGTATTTTAGATCTTTTAATAAAATATTATTTAATTCAAAGTATCATTTATAAATTTTTTGATACAATTCATTATTTATTTTTTTAAAATAACCTATCAACATGATAACATCAAACCAAAAGTTATAATAAATACCTATGTTTTACATAAAATAATAATATGACATTAACTCTGTCAAATTTCATTTATTTTAATATTTTTAATATCATTTATTGGATTCTTCCATTATAGAAATAATTACGGTATCATCATTAAGTATTCATTGAAATTAATTTTTTAATTAAAATTTATAAATAAATTTCCACAATGTAGATATAAATTTTACATTTCCAATGATTATTTATTGTCTAATTTTAATTTCTTATACCATTATATTAAAAATGGTACAGTTATTATAAATTCGAGTATGACATTTTAATGTTATCCTTAAATAAAATATAATAATTGTTTTACTCTCACCGATGTTTCATAAAGGGTTATAATTTTACCCAAAAATTTATTTTTGTTGGAACACACTTATGAAATGTAATTAGGATAATTTTTTTGGCTATTTTATATTATTATAATATTATTTTTACCATTAATTACCAAATTTACCCTTAACCATGGTAATTAAAAATATACTAAAGTTACGATTAATAATAAAAAAAAATTAATTTGATCCTACTTAATCCAAAATTGATACGGATTAAAATTATGTATATAAATGTTTCTAAATTCAAATCAAATAACTGGATATATTAAATTTAATGAAAATATGACAAATAGGGTGAGAAAGTGAGTTTTTAAAGAAATGTCCAAAATTTCAGTTTGTTTTTTATCTAATTTAAAATTGAAATTTATTTCAATTATCTGCATTAGATTAACTGAAAAAAACATGATCAAATTATTTTTTAAAACCAGTCAAAAATATAATTTGTCACTATAAATTATTTTGATGAAAAATGTTGTTTTCTATTAAAATTTAGTTATTTTCAATACTAATAAAAAATAATAAACTTATTATAAAAATACCAAATATTCAACCAATGCATTTTTATTAACATTAATTAAAATTAGAAGTTTACTAATTCAAATGAAATGTACAGAAGTTTCAAAAATCATGTTTAAAATTGGTTCTCCATTATATGATAATAGAAATACCTTTAGGAAAATATTGTCATTTATTTTTTAAAATGGGATTCATTATTATCTTATGCCTATAAAATAATTTTTAATAATTTCAAAAAATTCATTAAATATATAATATATAAATATCCCCATTTTGATTATAATATTCCGTGCCTCCGATGATACAATCGTGGTTAAACCAGTCGTCCAAAAATGATGATATTTAATTGTATGTCATTGTTCATTTTAACATTGCTTTGTGTGAAACTTAAGCTATCAAAGAGATTAAATTTAAAAAGACCCATTCCATTAAATATTGGGGGGGGGGTTCATTATACCCTCTAAATAATTTCGTCCTTATAATTTAGACCCATTTTAAAAAATTTGGATTTTGACTTTTAAAAATATCTTTCATGAAATTCTACATCAGAAAAAAGATAAATGGGACCTCCACTTTAAAATAGATCATGAGAATTATTACGGTCAGTAGAGATAACACATATTGGGGTTCTATGTTGTAAAAAATGGACATGTAAGATAAATCTGACCATCATGTTCTGATGAAGAGTGATAAAGAACATGGTCCAGTGAAATTTAATAATCAAAAAGCTATAAAATTGTGGTGATCTATGGGACCATTTGATTCATTGTAATAGAATCTAATTGGATAGAATTATATGAATATATATACCTTATATTTAATGAATTCATTTATTTCATAGAATAAGAACATATGGAAATATTATTTATTTAGCTGCACAGTTTCAGCCTTTAACAAATTTATACCACAAACTCATATTTTTTCCCTAACGAAGAGTATTTAGAATGAATATTTCATTTCTAAATCATTTTTTAAGTCATAAAATCCACGGGTTATTTCATTCATCCATTACTTGTTATCAAAACAAAAAAATTTAACCCCGCTAATCAAATTTTATAAATCATACTTTAACTTGAAGCAATAACATCATATGTTTTTCATAGTCAATTCAAACATTAATATTCATCTAAAATAAATTTGTTCAAAATAACTATTTAAAAATATATATGGAGGGTCACTAAATTTTAAAAATCAAAATAACATTATATTTTCCCTAGAAAACAAAATGCAGATATTTTTGTCACATACAAAATATATGAATTCCTTTATCACCATAAAAATATTATGAAAACATATATGTATCCATTAAAGTAAAAAAGTATTGTTGTGAAATAATTATTTATCACATGATTATTAGAACAAAAAAATTACAATACTCATTAATCCATAAATAAAAATAAATTCCTGATTCAACATTGACTATAGTAAAATCTTTTGATTGACCCTGATCTCATTTAATATTTTTTTGCGTTATATTTCCTTCATTTTTGGGAAATTAATGTTAATAGTTCCCCATCTGAGTACAGTTGAAATATATCACATTGACATCTTTTTTCTATACCTTACAATCACGAGCCTGGTGACCTTTCTCTCTGTAGTTTTAAAAAACATGTATTCCAATCATGAAAGTTTTGAGGTGTTTCTTCCAACAATTATCACATGTGGGAAAGTTATTCTTTCCAATTTTCCCTTTATATTCCTATAGATCTATCATTCTAACCTTCTTTTTCATTCCATAAAGGCATAATACATAGGGAATTATTTCTCTATCTTGATATCACATGAGACTATATCTTCACAAGATAAGAAATTTTGGGAGATCAATGCCTTTATAAGGAATTGCTTTAACCAATCAAAAAAATTATCAATATTACTTAGTGGGTTATGTATGTAGTCTATTTAATTCCTTAATATCCTTGTAAAACTGGTTTCTAATTTTGTAACATTCTCATATACATCTTATCTCAGAATCAGAAATTGCCTCTCCATATTCAGAGGTTGTTCATGAGGGAAATATTTTTCCAACAAATTCTCCTCAAAATACTTCAATTACATGCTTCATATTTATTCATATCCCTTAGTTAATTGAATAAATGAGAACCATTGATCTTCATCTCAAAAAATATGATAAATTATCAATAAAACACTCTCATTTTTTATACTTCCCAAAGAGATAAATATCTTTTCTAAGAAACTTATCCATTTATTAGCCTAAAATGGATTTTTAGCCGCATTGAATGTTTGATGTTGTAGTCTCATGAAGTTTTATAACAATATTCCTTAACTTTGTGGATCAGGCTGCTCCATATGGGTAGGGTTATTGTTCATAACATTAGTCAAATGTCATGGTATATTTTTATTTTATTCATTACCCATCGCAGTTCTAGCCCATTCATCATTACATTATAGTGGAAGAAAATCCATTCATGTATTACATGAATTAATATGATTTCCATTCCATCTACTTGGTTTCATTCTTAGATAATGGCATACAATAGATTAGAACATAACATTATGAATCATAATTTAGAATAAAAAACTAGTGAATCACATAATCTAAATTGATAATTTAGCTATAGATAATATCCAAATCATATAGGTGGTTTCTTTATAGGCATATATACTCTCATATCCTTCACAATGGTTTTTAAAGAAAATGTGAAATACTCTATGCATATCCCCCCAGAGTGTTTTACCAAGTGTGAAATAAGTCTCGTTGTCTTGTACTAGGTTACACCAAGTCGGGCTCAACATTCCTTATTATAGATGTTACCACTAAGTATATTTGTTATATAACCACGATCACTTTTAGTATCTTGAAGGAGGTGTATGGATTGGAATAAACACATACTCCCTTTCATTCCGAAATTATAGTATGTTCTTCTATACTTATACTCAAAATCTATCTTATGGTTATGTTACCTAATCTATTTCTAAATATTGTTTCCATGGATTCTGTTAAATTTCCCATGATACGAAATATAATTCCATGACCCTTGAAGACTATTTCTAGTGTATTATTTTATTATAATGGCATGATTATAAGAAATAAAATCCTAAAGGACTGATAACATTAACCTTCTTGTAAAATAGATTACATACCTGAATCATACATTACAATTCAAAACGTAAAATACAATATAAATAATTTTCTAGAACACCATTATTATCCTATATTAACCAGTTATATCATTTGAAATAAAAATATTGGCATCCTAAGAAAATAAAATGTAAGAAATGGGTGAGATCAGATGGTTAGTAAGGGTAAATAATATAGCGAAAGCTATCACAAATAAGGATAAAAATTCGTGGCAAGGTATATAACTGAAACACAATCCTTCTAAACATAATATCATGCACAATATGGAATCAATAAATCAAATTAATCTATAAAAACATTCACATTGATATTTTAATAGTCAAATAATGAAATTTAATATCAACAATTTATATCATAATGAAGGAACACATCATGTCGAACTTCATAAACATTCCTTCAAGGTATCTTCCAAAAACACCATACATTAATTGGTAAAAATTAAAACTAGTTTATCTTATGAGACCTACCGATGCATCAGGGGGGCTATAGCGGGCCCCACCCATTAGATAATAAGTCTAATGCATTCCTTGTATAAAAATGGTGAAATATAACCAACATTGACATTCATACTGAAACTAGTATATGAATTGTGAATATGTAAATCATAAACCATGAATGGTATAAATATATAACATCCACTGTAAATCATATCATAAACCCTTCAATACAATATGATATATTTTATCATAAGAAATCGTCCTCAATTATTCATGAAATATAATAATGGATGTTGTTATAGATGAAAATAATGCAATAAAATACATAAGAATCCTTGATAGAAAACCCACTTTTATATTGAAATTATTCTAAAAGGGGTGTAAAATTTTAAAATAAATAATATTTAGTAAAAAATCATCTAATCTGGTAATGTATGTTTTTATCATGCTGTATAAGTTATAAAAAACATTCCTACTGTATTTTCACATAAAGGTAATAAATTACCTCAATTTTAAAAGGACAAATTCATTCCTTTCAAAACATTTTATAAAAAGTCAAAATTGGGTAAAAATATCTTTAAATAATTGTATAATATTTGTAATAATATTTCAAAATACATTTTTATAAAACATGGACATGGTTAATAAATATAATCTATTGAATACTTCTGTTTAAACCACCTCGTATAAAAAATGATATTGGGAAATTAACCCTTTCTGAATGACCAATTCTCTATATATGTGTCTAAAACATCTATATTGTGGGTTTAAAAATATTAATAACAAGTACCAGAATCATATTAATATTTATTATATAATATATTATTTGTTTATGACGTTATATTTGCAGTTAATTAACAATTCCATGTTAAAGATATATTTCGGGTAATAACTGCCATGTTTATCCTACATGTTTTGACTTGTAACAATTGATCGTATAACATAGATCATGATTTACATAAATAAGGATTGTAAAAAATGATTTATATATCATATATATTCAGTATATAAATATATATGAATGATGTGAACATTAATACAATGTTGGTGGAATCGGTAGTTTGTACTTACCCATAAACAATATTTTCCTTTTTCACTTTTTTATTAAATTCATAAATGTTTTTCAGCTAAAACCAGTATCCATTGGTGGTGAAAAACCCCTTATCTCTTAATAAATAATTTGCATAATGTGATGATAGTCAAATTTTCTTAAACCTTTCATTATTCTCAATATTCGCCTATTCAATAAATGTAAGAGAAACATTTTCAATAATAGGAGGAGATACATCTATTGTAGCTTTAAGAACATTATATACAAGAATTATAAGATAAGAAATAAATATATATTTCTAGATATATTATATCATAATTCATACCATTGCATACTTGATTCTCCTTATTGTTCACAAAATTCTGATTATTCATTAATACATCTCTTCAAAACATTACCAAAGAATAAATGAAGAGACCCTTGGATTTGATTCCAATTGAGATTTCTCAACTAGGATATGAGTATCACTAAGAGGGGGAGGGATGAATCATTGATGTATTTTTATTTTATATTTTCCTTAATTTTGAAACAACCTTCACCTTATATTATAGATTTATTAACTTTTTAAAAAGTTCTAAACACACGTCCATAGGAAAAAAACAATTTACATGGTTAAATACTAAAAAATAGTAGATGCATATTGGGTATGTCTTGGAAATAATAAAATACCACAAAGTCAACTAAAAATTAATCCTTTTGTGTAATAATAAACGTAGGATATTCCCTTAAACTATAGTAGCACTACGTTCAAAATATCAATCCATGTTCTAAATGTATCCTAAAATGATTTAAAAAAACTTGTGTAAAAACTTTTTATGGTGATGCTAGATCAACATTCACAAATATATACTTAAAAACTCATTCTTTAATTCCTTACCTAGTATTTGGAAGTAACATTCACAAACATCATAATGATACTCGATCTAATTCCCCATTCCAATTCATCATTACTATTTCTCAATATAAAAATAATACTCTACTAGAATACTATAAAAAACAATCCTGAACTGCTTCTTCTCCAGTATGGAAATCTATGTCTGAATACTAGATCTGATTGCAGAATCTCTGAATACAATCATGTCTATTATCCATTGTTTCTTCTATTCTCACACATTTATAAGGAATGGAATTTATAGAAACTTATTCTGTCTACAAAATTTGAATGGTCCACCTTATCTATTAAACAATATATATATGTCAGAAAGTACAAGGTATATCAATTATTTATAGGCAATCAAAAAGTGGTTTAGGAAGAATTATAAAAAACATTCCAGCCCAAAACAGTTCAAGAAACAGAAAATTTACCTGAATTTTAGTTGAATACCTTACTTCTGTAGTTCTTCTCAACACTTTCTAAATCAACATGAGTCTTATCATGGCTTCATGTTTCTTCCAATATCCTCAACAAAATTCTAGTTTGATTCATATTTTCATTACAATGTGCCTTATAATGATGAATAAAAATGTAAAAAATATTTTCTTCATGATGTTTCTTGTAACCAATTAAATAAAAAGAAAACATATTCTTCATTCTTCAAGTTTCACATGGAAAAAATTTTTTATCTCCAAAAAACACTTCATGAAAGCTTTCAGAACACCATTAACAACACCTTAATTACTCTCCAAACAAGATTCTTCTTCTTAATTTATCTTGACTGATAATCATATATATAATGAAACTAAACTCTGTCATTATACAATCAATGAATCTGTTTCTAATTCACTCCTGTATGCATTGTCATCAATAGTACACTATTAATTATTTCATAGTGACATACTCAAGAACTTATTTTACATGAACTAATTGAAAAATATTTCAAAAAGATAATATCTTGGTAAAAATGACTGACTAAATTTTTGATTAATCTCTATAATTATTCACTTATTTTCCTTTTAATTGGTCCAAAAAATTCCAAAAAAAATATTTCTTCCATTTATTTGGTTTTTCATTCATCAATTAATCTGATGACCATTGTTAGGATTACTCGGATGATCAGTGGAACACTATGTCTGATCAACTAGTCTTAGTATAATCCTATTTCCAATTTTAATTATGTTTACAATAGAATATAATAAACCACAATAATATTTCAATAATGAGTTAAATATTTTGGATTATTTTTCTTAGTAAAAACTAGAGTATTCATACTGTCACATTTCCAACAAACCATCCCATCCTTCAAAAAATTATGGGTCTAGTGTTCTCATCCTACTATCCTAAAACTGATATTCATTGACTACAGAAAGATTTTCCTTTCACATTAATCATCTTATAGTCATGATTTTCTTCATGACATAGATTACATTAGAGACATTAATATCATTATTTGGATTATATTGTAAATTGTTATTACTTAACCTTCCTCTAGAGTTTTCATTCATTCATACCAACCAAAAATATGATTGGAAGCACATCTTCTCCCATTTACATTCATAAGTCTTGCATCACATGTTTTATAGATAACATATGATTTTTGAGAACTGAAACATTAGAAAGTAATTTCCATACATTCATCAAACCTAATCAGACTCTGATCTACATTACGATAATATATTCTTTTACCAAGAACATGGTGGATCCAATGATCCATTTCTCCAACACACATTCTTCTCAATCCATAGTACATTCTTAATAATTTTTCATCTTTGTTCATGAATATTATGGTTAGTCTTATTGTAACACTCAAAAAAAACTGAATTGATTTATTTTCTTCTTTGACATATATGTGATGAAAATTTTCATATTTGACAACAACGAGAAACATATTTAATAAAAAATTCTTTAGTCATTGAATAACAATATCCAACAATCATGGTCCTAAAATTATGAAAAAATTAATTGAGTCATTTTATCCTTAGACCTTGACTCTCATAGCTACTATAGAGATTCTTCCCTTTCAGTAGGGTGATCAATAAGTGATGTTTTATTCCATAAACATGGATTTTATAGTTACATTTTCTACTATGATTATCACTAATAATAGGTTGAAAATATGAAAATGATAGATAATGATGTGGATAGAAAATTGATGTTATGAATTATTGATTAAATTGAAGACCTATATAGAGGTGATTGATTAGGATATAATTGGTGAAATTAACTAGGTAGGTATATTGGGTATAACTATGATTATTATAGTTTCTAGATAATGTGTGTTTACTCATTTAAAGATAAAATTATGTGGTAGGAGTAAGTGAAAATGGTTTTATTTTCATTGGGTATCCACCTCCAATAGCATCATCAATAGCTATAGGTGGTCAAACTATTATGTTATGTCACTATGGGAGGCTCAATAACATTTGAACCACATGATATATCCCTCTTAGGGAATCCACCTTTTAGGATTCAGGGTCCATCTATAATGGTGTGGTATAAAATTTCTTCCTTATCGGAGTGGTCCATGGTTTGCAGCTGCAAGAGGAGCTTCAACTCAATCTAAATGCATGATGTAAATTAGAGTCATGCTTTTATGGAAATTCTGAAATGGAAAAATATTGACATGTGATGTTTAATCTTAATGAGAATCCATATTTTAGAAATCATACTTTGGATCAGGTAGATATAATGATGTGTCATGCTATTTATAAGGTATCACTAGAATCTGATATATTCCATGTGATAGTCCAAGGCACATTTCTTTCTAAACAAAATATATTAATTTAATTTTATGATATAGGTTCGTCTCTATCTTTCATATACATTAACCTTATTGCTTTACTCAAACTCCCTACCGGGCATAGATAATATGAAATGGATTTGGTTACACAATAATAAATTTGATGGATGAGGGTTTTCAAAGATCATATTGTATTGTCTCATTGTAAAAAGTTGTGATAAAATGGTATTTTTTAGTCTTATAGATGAGAATTTTTGACATGATCCAAGGGTTGGATTGGATGGAATTATTTATGGACCACACTGACAGATATTGTCGACAGGTGGTAGGTACAACACTCTATAAGAGAACATGGGTTTTTCTAGGGAGAATGTGATTAATGGTTTGGATGAACATGACCTTTATTTCTGTTATTAGGTATACAATCTTGATAGGTAACAAACTCTTTCTAGAAGTTGACAAGATAGGTTCATAGATAGGCTTACCTTCCATTATTAATGAGTTTCTTGATGTTTTTGTAGATTATTTATTAGGCATAACACTGAAATGGGACGTTGAGTTGCCATTTATTTAGTGTCCAGGACACAACTAATACCCCTATCTTTATAGTTTCTGGCCCTAGATATGTTGGGGGATTTAAATATTCAACTGGATTATATGGTGTCCTAATGATTCCCTAATTTTAGAGTATATGGTTGGGAAAATTCAGTACTTTTGGTCAAGAAATTTTATGGATCCCTTTGGTTATTTATTGAAACATAGAAGTTAAATCAATTCATGGTCATGAATAATTACCCAGTTACATGTATTGATGATATCACTAACATGATCATTGGGAAGATATGATTTTTGTAGATTGAACACTATTCAAGCTATCATAATGTCAGGGTAAGAGAAGATGATGTTCTGAAGACAACTTCTTGGAGCAGGTACGACCATTTGGAATACATTGTAATTCCGTTTTCATTAACAAATGTTCTTATGGTTTTCATGGATCTTATGAACTGAGTGTTATGTAGATACCTGACTCGTTCTTCATAGTGTATGAGGATGACATTCTAGTTTACTGTAAATTGGAAGAGTATAATAGATTACATTTGAGTATCATTATGGTAATATTTTAGGATAATCATTTGTTTGTTAAATTGTTGGAATTCAATTTATAGATTCAGGATGTCAAGTATCTTGTTTTGGAGATTTCGAATCATGGGGTTTATCTTGATCCAATGAAACTAAGAGAATTTATGCCATGGAAATACATGAAGAATATTTACAAAATCAAAATATTTTTGGGCATAGAAGGGAAGTCCATGTGTTTCACCAAATAATTATCATGGCTTGCCCCAATTATGATGAACCTTACCCAGAACGTGGTAATGTTTTCTTTGATCTCAGAATCCTAATCATCTTTTAATGAGATCAAGAAGAGGTTTAAATATATCCTTTTCTTTTACTTACTTGTGATTTGTCATGGTTACATGGTCTATTGTGATGTATCATGTATGGTTTTAACTTGTGTTTTTATGAAATGTGACCATGTGGTGGCTTATAGATCTCCTCAACTATGGACACATGAGAGAAATTTCCCAACCTATTACCTCAAGATTGCAGTTGTGATGAAATTCATGAATTATTTGCACCACTGTCTTTTTGGGAAAGGTTTGTAGTCTACTCAGATCATAAAATCAAAAGGTTTATATTTTTTGAAAATGATTTATACCTGTGATAATGATGGGGGATAAATAATAATCAATAGTTCAACTTCAACATAATTTAGACTCCATGTACTAGAAATTATGTTGTATATTCCCTATGATTAATTTTATTTTCTCAATCTCTAATGGTTTCAATCATTGAGGTGTACCTTATGGGATTTTTTCCTGGATTAACCAAGAATCCAAAGAAGAGAAAGTGTAATTTTTTTGGCTAATGTGATGTTTATTCCTTCTATTCCAGATATATTCTTTGAAAATAATCCAAATAATTAGCTTCATCATTATTACATCCATTTTATATATTGTAGTAGAGGTACCTAGTGAATGGTCCATGTCACCAAGATGACTTTGTTTCTTAAATGTCTACATTGTGGTATCGTTTTCTATAAGGGAGGTGGCAATGAAAGATTGTCCCTATTCATAGTCACCTCTCCATCATAGTGCCACAAAGTTCTATTAATATTCTCTTCATTTATTCTTATGTTCGGTAATGACACATGACAACACTAACATTCTTTAATGATATCTTACCTATCAATAAGTGATAATGAATATTAAAGGCCCTTAGGCCCCTCTGTGGCCACTCCCCATTCCTACCTGGTAGTGGGATGAAGTACCCATATATTTTTCCATCAGTTTACACTATTCACAGGGGAGAAGAAATCATATTTGGTGTTCATTGATCATTTTACCGAAGACACTCACTTTATTCAAATCTAAGACACCACAAAAGTGGAGGAGCTTGAAATGTTGTATGTTCTGTTGATCATGAGTTTTTTTGTTATCTAATCTTCTCTTACATATCATTAGGAACCCTAATTCACATCTTGTATTTATGAAGGAAAAGAAATGTAAATTGGTTCAAAGGCCAGTATTAGTATTTCATATTATCTCTAGAAGGATGGCCAGATGGAGCTAAAAACTCAGGTTTTGGAATATAGGTTTTTTCCATCGAGTTAGATTTCAGAGGTTCAAGGGGTAAACATATAGGGTTGGTGGAATTTTCCTATAATAATAGTTACTAGTCATTGATCAAGATGGGTCCAAAGAAAGCTATATATGGCTGGCCATTCTAGTCCCCTGTTTGAAGGATTGAAGTTGGTTAGACATATTTAGTAGAATAAAGAATCATAAAAGAAATTACCATGAATATTCAAATGATCAGGTGATATTTGATGACATCCCAGATATGTTACACGTTTTATCCAAATAATTCATGTTGGACCTTGGAATTCTCAAAGGATGAATAGGTGTTTCTATATTTGAAACCTTTTTGGGGTCATCATATTTTTGGGAAGAAACTGAATAATACAAGTGTATTGTTCATTTTGTTTTATTTTTTGTTATGGATGGTTGTTATATTACATTATGAAGATGTTGAATAATCTAATGATAAAAACAATACTAAATTAGTTAATTAATGAATATTAACTAGTTTCTAGCCTATTGGGATCACAAACACCCTTCGGGAAAGGCCAGGAGTTGAGAAAGGTTTTTTTTTGAAGGGAACCATGTGCCGGATTGTGACATTGGATCCACCTCATGTAACAAATTATGAGGTGGAGAAAAATAAAACATATTATACAAAATATGGGAATATTACATTGTGAAAAAATTGATAGAAATGAAATGGACACACTGAATATACATCAGGTCGTGGCATGAAGAAGAATCCAAGAAAGTGATCCAAACTAGTGTGATACATTTAAAATTCAAAAATTTTTAACAAAGATTTATGTTATATGTTTTTATAATTATTAGTTACACATTATTTATGAAAACAATTTTTAATTAGTTAACACAATAAATATTTAGTAGTATAATTATTCTTAAGATGAAAATAATTTTTACTTGAATTTTATCTAAAAAACTACTAATTAATAATTATAATAATTATTTTATTATTCTCTAAATATATAAAATAAATTTATTAATTACTCATGTATTAGCTATTATATTATTAAATATACATAATACATTTACATTAAAGACATAATTAATTAATATTAATATGGTATTATATTTATTAATTATTATATTAATAATTCACTTAACATTACAATATTTCTAACTATTTAATTTGTTACCTTGACCCCCAGTCAAACAAAACCTAGGATAATATATCTGCATGAGGGGATCGACCATGAGACTACTCCTCCCAAACATTTAAACGTTAACCATCTCGCCACATGGAAGGTTAGTTTTTCTAATTATATTATTAATACAATTATTAATTATTAATATAATAGTATATATTATTAATATTATTTATAATAATATAATTATTAATTAATAGTACAATTAATAATTATTATTTACATTATTTGTTAACATATTATTATTATTTATATTAATAATTACTAATTCAGACCTTACAAATAATAAATAGTAATTTATTATACATTATTAATTAATAATAAATGATATACCATGTAATTGATAATTATATTATATATTAATATATTAAAATTAATTATATTCACCATTATTATTAAAATATTAATTAATATTTGTTAATATATTATATAAAATATTTTTTATTTTTTATTAATATATTAATAATTATAAAATTATTAACTAATATCATTAGAAGATATAATAAATAATTATACATATATGATATAATTAATAATTATTATATATTATATTATTAAATGCATTATTAATTACTAATTATAGTTATTATACTAATAAATTATAATTATCTTAAATATATTAATTAATTAATTATGTTTTATTAATTATAAAATTAATTAAATAATTTGTTTTTATTTTTTATCTTTAATTAAATATATATATATATATAATTTGAATAAAAAATTTCACTAATACAATTTTAAAAAAATTGATGTGAAATTGAGAATGTTGACGCATGAATGAGATTCACCATTCACTAGGCCAATTTTTTGAAATATTAAAAACACAATCCCAACAGTGAGGTTGAACCTTAACTGGAAATGTTATTAAAAAATCAAACAACCATATCCTAAGGGTGTAAATCCGACCTGAATAAATCATGATTCGGGCCAAGATACCATGATAGATGGGGATTGTGGCCTACCCTGAAAGCACGAAACAACACATAAAATTATTATAAAACATGTGGCATGAGTGATTTTGACCACATATCGTTTCCATTGAAGGTCGAAAATGGACTAATTAGTTTAATAATTGAATCTAATATATTTATATGATATCAATAATTATATATCTATTTTATAAAATATATTATAATTTTAATATTAAAAAATTTGTTATTATTATTATTTACATTCATATTAATGGACCAATCGACGCGGGACATGGCTCAGTATAGAAAACCCAACCTTATCTGATTAATTAGGTCAGTCTAAGGTCAGGCCATGGCTAAGCTGTGGTACTATTCAGGTCATCCCTAATAATGCCTTCTAGCCCCAAAATATAAGGGTCCACCCCAGCCTAATTAGTTTTTACACCCCTTCCCATGGTCATAAAGGAGAATGGGAATCCATTTCAACTATAGTATATTATTCACATGATTTATTATTCTTCTTATTATTATTGTTGTTATTATTATTATTATTAGTATTATTATTTTACACAATCCAAACTATATTGACTATCCATATTTTCATTTTTACTCATAAATATTCTTTTAATGATATTACCCATTTAAATTTTAACACTTGATTTCAATTCACATGATTTATTTTTATTTAAAAGGTATTTAACCCAAAAATATTCATTGGATGGTTTACATGTGAGCGAGCTCAGGTGTTCTCTTAACAGTAAAAGTGGGATTCTAATCCTCTCAATTACCCACAAGAAGTGGTTGATGAATTTGGACCATCAGATGGTGATGTGTGGGATATGAATATGTCACAAAATGACCTTTATCCAACAATTTTGTTTTTATTTAACTGATTGTAAATTTATGAAGACAAATACCCTTATACGCACAACATCATACACCACCTCCTTATATATATATATATACATATATAAATATATTATTGTAATATTTTTTTCATATATATATATAATACAATTTAACATTTTTTATATTTCAACATTTATTATTTAATGTTTACATTTTTTAAACATTATATATTAATGTTTATTAATATAATAAATTGAGAGGAAAGAAAACAAATATAGTAATATATTTTTTAACTTTATATATTTTCATTCCTAATTTATTGAATATATTTTAGAAATTATATTAACATTTATATATTAATATTTATAATTTAAAATTGATAAATATATGTTCATGTTTTTAATATGATTATATGAAGATATAATTAATGTCATTATTTACAAATATATGTACATGTATGAATACAATCATACCTATATATTGGAATATACTACATTAAATATGTGTAATTATATTTTAATATATGATTATGAATATTTATAAATATTATTATATGTACATACATTCAAATACACACAATCATAGACATGTTACTGTAATATGTATATACAAACATTCATAGGACATTTGCAATTCAAATATCCCGGTACATATTTGTCATGTGAACCTCCCATTGGAGATTATCCATGTGAATCACCCATTACATATTTTCAAAAAAAATTCCCATACTTATTAGATTAAATAAACAATCATATAGGTTTTTAATATCACACAACTAGGGAAACAATCTAATCATGAATGATTGACCACTACATGTTCTCACCCGTAGAAAAAGCCTAGGATGTGGAATAATTGGCCACACAATTTCCTTCGGGCATAATAAAATAAAATATGTAGGTTTAGAAATGTACAAGATGGGATTTAATTCTGTTGACCAGTGGACCGAAGGGCTGATGACCATCATCAATGAAGGATAATGAATTTATCACTATATAATAGTCTAAATCCAAAATAATGGAAATCAATCATCTCGTTATAGAAAATTCTATCCCAATAATAATTGATTGGGATTCAGCCACAGATGGACACCCCTTTGAATTAAAATTTCATTAAAAAGAAGCATAAATGGATCCAAAATAATATTGGATGACATACTCACTACAAAAAACCCTAGAATAATTAAGTGGGGTAACAACATTGATATTTAGTACATCTATCGAGTGGTGGGATCCAAATTCTAGAATACCAATAAGATCTTGTAGAAGTAATTTTATGTTCAAATGGATTCCAAATATCCATTTATTATTTAGTTTATTTGACCCATGAGGTGTTGGGTTTTATTGCACCATTGAAGATGAGTTCATATCTAGGAATCCAGATTTTCCATTTCAAGAGAAAAATATTTCTAACTGTCTCCAAAGATAGTTATTGCATGAAATTGTCAAGAGATTTTAGTAGCTTCAGTAAAGGATCTAGAGAAGTTTCAAAGCTCACATTCAAAGAATTCCATTCAACCCTAGAGATAGAATATTCAATAATCTCATATGTGGATGACTCCAATTCCATTTGTAATAGCATACATGAAGGTTCTACACTAGAGTGAAGAAAAATAGGAATTCCTTAGTAAGAAGAATGCATGTGCACACCATACAGAAAAAAGTAACATTTAGAAGGAATAGAGAGCTCCATAAGTTTTTTAGTATTGAGAGGTACCTTTCTCAGAGATATCACAGGATACTTCAAATCATGGATTAATTAAGTAAACCCCCAAAGGCTCTTTATTTCCATAATGATAACCTAGAACATGAACATCATGACATGTGATTATTAGAATAATTCTCATATACCTCTCATTGTACTTGTAATTTTACATATTCATTCAATATGAACTCCCATCCTCCTAAAATAAAGCATGAACCTTTGCATTCTACATCCCGACAATAACAGGATAAGTCACCAAAGAACCACCAATGTTCGGCAGCAATGAATCCATCCAAATATTAACTCTACCACAATTTTCAATTCTACAATACAGGCCCTTATTCATATGATCGCAAGAATCTTGTATGAATCTCCCATATAGTTATATATAATAATATGCATATGAAACCATACATAGAACATGGATAATATAAATATCCTAGTGGAGATTTTTCCTGAGAATCTCGAAATTGTAATTGAATCTACAAATAATGGTCATGAGAATCTCTCATTGGAGATTTTCTTTATGAATATCCCATATAAATGCATATAAGTATATGTATATACTAACATACAAACAAAATTTTAAATACAAATATAATAGTATAGATTTCTCTTATGAATATCCCAATTTAGACAATCTATATTTATCTTCTATTGGTAAGAGGCCCTATGAATCTCCCATTGGATATTTTCTTTACAAATACCACATATGAAATTAATATATATAAAATCATTAATGAATCACTATAGAAAATTACATATACCAACAGAAACATAATGAAAAAATATATATCTTTTGGTAAAGTGGTTTGTTCAAACATATATTAATTTTAAATGATATTAATATAATTAATCCAAAAATATTTTCACAAATAAAATATAACTATTATTAATTGTTGTTCAATACTAGCCATTTTTTTATTATATGTAAAATATATTATTGTATTTTGTCAATAAAAACAATTTTTTTTCACCAGGACATGAATCTATTTTTATAAAATGATATTACTAATAAATCATTTATCAATAGAAAAATATGTTGCAATAAATTATTAATTTTTTTCTCATCATTATCTAGTTTAAAAAATTAATATTTTATATTATTTAAAAGTCAAATTTCAAAGTATTAAATTTCATCAAATGAATGAGTGCTTCAAACAATGGTTTTATTATGTTTGGTGATTCCTAGGGCTTTTGTAGGCACATTGGTAATTTATCAATGTCCCTAAAACCATTGGATGAAGTCCCAAACCGCCTTCTTCTATCGATTCGATGTTTATTTTCATGAGAAGTGTCTCAATGGGGTCGTATCTAATAAACCATTGTAAAAACATATCCATGATGGACCCTGAGAGGGTGATGGTAGACAGTAAGAAGGATGAGGATGTTTTTCTTATGCATCTAATGTCACCCACAAATGTTGAAATATTTGTGGTCAATCAAATAGTTAATTTGGGCGCCCTAAAGAACATGCTACAAAAATTATGGAATCTAGAAGAGGTTTTATCCATAAGAGTTGTTGGGGAGGGATATAAAATATTTTAATTATTTCACATCAAAGATAAAAAGAAGGTTCTCAATGGTTTTCCATGTTCAATTGATAACCAACTCTTTCTAATGATGGATTTAATAGATGGATATTATATCCATAATAACATCCTATTCCAAACCCCATTTTATTTACCCCTTAAATGAATTCCATTTTATGGTAGAAAATGAGGACTTATGCATGAAATGAGTGGTCAAATAATTTAATTTAGTGAATGGGAATGATCAAAACCTATTCATTGGGGACTATAATTGTATATTATTATATTGGCTGATGTTTAGAAACCACTTATGATGGGTTTTTTTATGATAGATGAATTAAACCTATGGATATCCTTCAAAATTGAAAAGCTACCATCCTTTTGATTTTATTTGGGTGTCTTGGACACATATTAAAATACTATGTTTCAAAGGTGGATGAATATAAAAAATTAATTATGTAGTATGGTCCCTAGGTCAGTGAGAATTTATCAAATTCATACATCATATCTAAAACAGACAAACAATTGGATTTGGATAGACTTAAAATGATTTTTTAAGGAATATAGACAGAATCAATATAATATTTTCATGGTAGGGCCTCTGTATTTTTCTTCAAATCAATGTGAGGACCTATGATAAGATAAAGGGATGTACAAAACTAGAAGACTTGGTTCTATAATCCTTCGTATTTGGCAAGATGACTAGGGAAATATCCTATGGAGAGGGTTTATCCACATGACTTATTCATGTATATGTTAGGGGTACAGAGAAACCAATATCCAACCCAAATAAAATATACTCATATCTATCACATATTAATTCTCTCTCGATACAAGAAGGACCATTGTTTCCCATATTATAGGGTCTTGGTCATTTTAATTCACTTATATCATGTCATAAAAATAGTGGTTGTGGAGAGCAAAGTGAGAGAAGATAATGTTAATGGAATGAATGTTTGAGAAAACTGTTGAGTTAAAAGTAGTATTGAGGGATATTTGGTTAATGATAGATTCATTAAAAGTGGAATCTGGTGGTTGATGGAATATACCTTGAATTCTCAAAGGCGGAGGATGGATTAATTTTTCCCTACCTATCATAAAAAAAATCCAATGTTAGAGATATCATGGCCTTAGAAACACACGAATATTTAAAATTATCAAGATATGTTTCACCAATAGTATATGTTGTATGGATTTTTTTCAAAACCATATTATAAAGAAGTGATAAGGATGGTGACGCCAAAATGGGTTCCCTTTATACATCACTATTTCTTGGAAATTCCATTTGGGAGCTCATGGCCTCCATTAGAGGGTGGATGTGGATTCTAGGGTTATATAATTCTCTTTTAATCACATTTGTGCATCCATCTATAAACCATATTCATTGTCTTGGACTTTTATTTGGATTTTATGGATTTCCCACCTAGTAAGATAAATGAATGCCCTAGAAGTTACTAAATACCCTCTAGGAGAACCAGTTATGACCTAACATTAATATTTCTATTTCAATGAAATTTTATTTCATAATGAGAAAATAAATGAGGGTAAAGTAGGTCACTTGAATTTATGTTGTAATTTCAATAGGAAACAGAGCTGGTGGTACTTCCAAATTTTGGATATTCTGAAAACCCCTTTAAATGGTTTTTTTGTAATTATGAAAACATTATCATTGTAGAGATGTTTAAAATATTCTTCAGGTTAGATGATTGGAATATTAATTTCAATTATTCCCATGTTTTTCATCATGATGTTTCCACAACAGACCTATCATGACTCGATTTAATACTAGGATCAAGATGCAACTACTCCAATCCCACCTCCGTAGTTAGGGGGTTACAAGAAGTGCCAAAACAAATATCCTAAATGGGAGGGATTTTTTAAATTACATATACATACAAAAAAATCCATATCGATGAAAAATTTAAGAGGATGAAAATTTGATGTTGAAAAATAAATAAGGGAATCAACCATGACTATAAAACCTCTAGAAAGTACAATAGTATGATACTGTAAATAGAAAGGTAAAGAGGAAAAATACATACCCAACTAGAAAGACATTTAATGTAAAATACTGAGATAAATTTGGAAAAGTAAAACACTGATATTTCTAATATCCTGATCATGATGATCAAGGAACCATATGTGGTCTAACGTACCATGTTTCCCTAATCTCCTCTAATGTCATTATAGACCTTTTCCTTTCCAGTATAAGGTAGAAAAATTGTGGGAAAACCCATGCAATGGTGAGAATATAACTACATAAGAGGAAACCCTTGAACATGAAGTGGGATTAGTAAGAGGTAAAATGTGAATATAAAGAAAATATTTAGTACACAAGATTCAAGGTATAGTGAAATAGAAAAGATAAATCCCAACAGAGATAGAAGTAACATCATAGAAAAAGGGTCTTAACACGATTTGTAGTTCAGCCACATGTCGAGTCATTTTGTACTATAGTAGTAGAGTATAATTTTCCAAGCACGAGAATATAAACATGGAAAGCATATGCATACCCTACCAATATTTGCAACCCATGGAAAGAGAGTAAACAAATCCAATGCTATGGATACTTATGTATATATATATTCTCAATAAAAATAAACATAAATGAGGTTGAAAGTGGATCTCCATGTGATAGGTCCTTCTAGGAAACATTGGCTCCAATGGTTCTAAATGTCTATCAATGATTCCCAAAATCTAATGCATCTTCTCAAAAGTTACCAACCTTGTAATATCACACCTTGTCACCATGTTCCATAGTCAATGGGCCATAGTAACAAGTAATTGGACCCATTACCTAGTAAAAAAGAGGGTTCCACTCAATGGTATAGGACCCATGCTCAGTCCAGCTAGAGGGTTTCACGATAGAAGTCGGTTGAGGACCCATGCCTAACAAAGATAGAGGATTCTACTGTAGAAGTGGCTGAGGACCCACAGCCAGCCATGATGCAGGGTTACATGCAATATATCTCTACAATAACCATGCCTTGTGCCTACAGGAGGGTTCCACTCTAATAGTAAATGGAAAAACCATGCCCTTCCACATTGTAGGGTTACACTCTACTGGAAGATGACCCATTCCCAGCCTATATGGAGGGTTCCACACTAGTCATCATGTACCCATTCCCAACCCAGCTGGAGGGATCAACTGAGAAGTTAGTAGAGGATGTATGTCCTATTAAAATAGGTAGGTTCCACTATTTTAGTCTATAGAAGATATATGACTTGTCTAGGTACGGGGTTCCACTCTAGAAATTATCGAGGACCCATTCCCATCCCATCAGGATGATTCCACTCGTGATCACTTTTATGATCATGTGTGATCATTTCCATCATCAAGCATTACCAAACTAATCATCCTCCCCAAAACATTCTACATCATATCTCAAAATCCACAACTGAGGTCACTATCATATTCAACATGAAAAAATAATTAGGATAGACTACACCTGATCCAAAATCCATGTTCAAATGAAGTAGATAACGAAAAGTAATGTTTCAAAAAAAGGATCCAAGGGTTACACGACATGTGAGGGGACCCACACGACATGTGGTCCCACTCATTCACCTGGTCTTGTCTCTAGAGTTACATGGATATCCAACCATGTAAAATTATATGAGGTATGGGAAATATACATGGTGTACCCAAGCCACTTGGGGCCTCACCCATGTGCACTAGCCATGTTTGTGTATCCAAGTTGTTTCCATGTACAATACCCCATGGTCATGTATTTTAGTACATGACATGCCACTTCCCATGTTGGGTTGTCCATCTATTCTGGTCATGCATGTTTACTCAAGTGTATTGAATATAACTGGATGTGTGGTATACCGCAAGGTTCATCCACACATGGAAGGTGGTACATGGTGTGTAAGAGGGATACACATCATTCCATACCTGTATAATCACAAATTCGAAGCCTCCTCATCCAATGAGCCACACGTTGTGTGTTCATCAAGGTAAATGGTTTGTATTCAATTTTTTCATAATTTTTTGGGTCTCCTTCGTTGCACTGAATCTAGAAATTCCCCTTCAATTCTAGATTCAATTATGTCTGAAAATAGTGGATTTTTATGTGGATCATAGTTTTTGGTCAACATTCAGTATAAATTGTATTTTTTTATCCTTAGAGATATGTTGCATGTTCCGTGCACCACTGAATCATCCTCCATTTATGATCTAGCAACTAATCATTGATGTTCTCATTCATTAAAAATATACATCTCTGATCTAACCTTGTTATGTTGTTTTGTTTCTCATTTGTGAATTTATCTTGATTATTGTTGTTTGATTGGGCTCGATTCGTACCGACAATGTTGAACTGGGAGGGAAGGGTCCTAATGGTGACAAATGGAATGAACAGTGGTTAAAGATAACCAATTTTTTAAGTTATTGTTTCCATGTGTTGGAAGAAAATGATAATAAATGGGGTTATATAGGGATAAGAAGAACATATTAATTAATTTATTTGGAACTCGGTCACACGAAAAGGACATAACTGGAACAGATCAATACAAGGGATTTACTTCCTCAATGAAATTAATCATATAGGGCATAAAAAAATTGAATATTCCCACATGGAGATTGGTTTTTTATTATTCGAATAATTAACTAAGAATTTATCTATGTTATTTCATTCATTGTTCCCTGATCTACATCGATCTAGTGCTTCATCCTTGTCTGATGAGATTCTCCAATTGAAGGAGGGGATAAAGAACAAGAATCCTCCCAAGGTCTATGCTTCTAACCCAGGAGGATTCACCATGGATGTATACATTTATAATTTCATTTAGGGTGAAAAAATTTAATTATTTTAATTTAATTTAATTATTTATCCACTGAATATACCATCATTTGGAGAGATATCTAAATTCTCCACCACACACTATTTTATGATTATCCTATGGTAAATAATGAGTTTCAGACTCAACCATGGTATCATATTTTTTATCCAGGCATCTGTTTAAGAGTTATCCCATTTAATTTACTCATCTAAATTCATGAAATAAAAAATATATTTAATATTTTTATTAAATTATTTCTGGGAACATCAGCCTTGGAATCGTATGCCATCTCATAATCTAGCTTTGGAAATATATATATATATAAATATTTCAAAGTCTTATATGGAAAAAATTGGGTCTCTACATCTTTCAATAATTCATTATCATCATTCTTGGAAATAATAAGTAAAACAAAAACATGGATATTGAGAATGTACATGGATCTATCACTCCTAGGAGATCTCATGCTTGTTCATGTGCTTCCAAAACACATAAAGTCGTGGGATGTTCCATCATGACAATGTCCATTCTTATCGATCCTTGGTCAAAACCATGTTCTCCAAAAATGTTCCTCCACCCTAGATGCCCAACTCACCCTTGTTGATGACATTCAATTGGTCATGAACGTATCCCCTTATCTTCAACAAGTGGAAGACGTTGTGAACCCACTATAGCTGGGTTGGTAGGGTGAGGTTGTAAGTATCCTTGCCAACCCTCTGCATGATCTGAAATGGTCCAATGAACATTAGGGATAACATGACTCCACATCCAAATCTCTGTAATCCATTTCATTGGGAATCTATTTGGAAAATGTGGTCTCCCTACTGATCTCTAGCAGTATGCAATTGTTATATGTATAATAATTTTGCCTTCATTGGGGCATCCTCATCTCCTCATGGATAACTTTTACCTTCTTAGTCATCACCTGCACCATCTATGGGACCATAAGAAATGTCTCATCGATATATATCCAAAATAATAGGGGCATGTAGGGTCTCCCATATAGGTCCTAAAAGGTTCAATTCCAATTGTAGTTTGGTAGATGTTGTGCTATGAAAACCCTATAAAGGGAAAGTGATCCACCCAACATCCAAAAAGGTTTAACCTGCAATACCTCATCATACCCTCCAACACCTGGATAGTGCACTTGGTGTTCCCACCATTCTGGGGGTGAAAGGATTTACTCACCCTCATTTGGGTCCTAAATATCATCTGATAGTCCTTCCCAAAATAGTGATGAAAACTATCCATCATAACTATATACAATCATTTATAGAAACCCATGATGGAAAAAGTTATCCCATATGTACAATTTCCACAAACACTCCATCAAACAATGCTCCTTGATAGAAGGGATGTTTAAATACATAATGTTTTTGTCATATATAACCTATATGGTGTCATGTATCTTCACTTTTCAGTAATCTCGATTAAAAATATTACAGTTATATGTCATCCCACTTCCAATCTGAGATCTCAAGGGGCTGCAACAACCTATTAGACCTTGGTGCTCATACTTCAATAGTTGATAGGTGATTCGTTGAGAGAGAAACTCATCTTCGATCCATATCATGCCAGATTACCAAAATTTTCACAGATGGTCTCTATACATATTCCCACAACATGATGTACATATAAGGGGATAAGTGTTGAACCCCCACATCATGACTGGAACTATTGTTTGTCCCTGTAAAAATATGTAATGATTCAATCCATAAAAATATATATAAGTTGAAACCCCCATTGAAAACTGGTCACATATGTCCTCACCTTCGATGTTCCCAGCTACAACTCTCTAACATGACCAAGAAGTAGAGGATTCAACAACATCAACTAATGAAAATTTATACCCTCCTTCTAAACCAAGGTCAGCTGCAAGGAATCTAAAAACAATGAATACTCATGCCCCATGAAATATTAGTAATTCCTTTTAAAATATTATTTTACTATGTTGTACTTCTCTTGAGTATATAATATCTCAATTTCATATCCCCATATGAACTGTAATGAGAATTGATGTCTCATTTTCATGTCTCTTTGAGTGAATGCGAACCTGATATTTTTATGGTCTGAGTAAACCCACAACATTCCCCCAAGAGGTAGTGCCTATGCATCTTCAGGGTGAAGACTACCAATGCTAGAACTAAGTCATGATTCACATAGTTTTTCTCATATAGTCTCAACTAAATTGACCCATATTCAATAACTACCTGTTGGTTCGTCAACACATAGATGAGACCAACTACTAAGGCATCTAAATACACTATAATTTCTATTCCCCCCTATGTTAGTTTCAAAATAGGTGAACTTTCCAGCATCATACTCATCTCCTGGAAGATCCGCTATCACTAACCATTCTAGGTAATAATTTTCCCTTACTCAGATAAGGTAGGTCAAATGGGATTCAATTATATTGAATTCTATCACAAACCTCTAGTTTAACCCTACCAAGACAAGAAAACTATATACCTATGATATTCTCTCAGGTGTCTCCCAAAAAAATTACTAAATAAATCTTTTATAGATCTATGGATATACCATTCTTAAAAAATGACATGGCCTATAAATTGAACCTCATTAATCCAGAACTATTAGTTCGAGAGTTTTCTATAATGTAGGTTATCTAGATATAAATCTAGAACCATCCACGGGTGATCTATATCATCCAATGAATCAATGTCGATGAGAATGATGTATATGAATACAACAAAAAATTGTTCCATGTATGGTTTAATGATATGGATAATCAATTCCACAAACATGATGTGGGAAATCATCATACCAAAGGGAATCACTAGGAACTTATAATATCTCTAGTGACATCTGAATGCCAGATTTGTAATATCCTCCTCGCGAACCCTCAACCAGTGGTAACCGAACCAAATAATGATCTCCAAGAACCACATTACACCTTGCATTTTTTAAAAGTGTTTGTCAGTCCTTCAAAAGTAATACATGGTCATTATCATGGCCAAGATCAGGTGATGATAATCCATTAGAATATATAAGCTATTTTCTGGAATTATCATGAACAACACTAGAGATTCCGAGGGGGAACATTGGGATCAATGAAACTATTCTCTTGAAGTTCATCCAACAACAAATAAAAATCACAGAGCTTGGTAGGGCCCATATGAAATTCCATTAATGATATCATTGTAGTCTTAGGATGAAATTCAATGAAAAAACATATCTAATGCCTCAGTGGTATTACCAAAATATTATTTGGGAAGATATCCTTGTAATCATCCAAAACTAATGTAATCCATACAATAGAAGATCACATGGCTCCAAGGTCTATACTCTCAAACTAATGGGTGATGGGATGAAACCTCATACTCACAGAACCCAGTCATCCTCCATGGGATCAATCTCATTATAAAAGGAGAATCTTGTCATATCTGTGCGAATGCATGTGACTTGTCTAGGTGATAAAAAATATAGGCTCATACCATGGAAATCCAATCCATTCCAAAAAATATATCATATGGTTCGATCATGATGAACAAAATATCTCACATGACCTCTTTCCAAAATGTAATAGCTTGGACTTTTGGATGATAGAAGAAACAAAAGTAGCATTGCCTATAGGATCCTCAAGATTAATTTTATAGGATAGAACCTTAACTGGGAGATACGTATCTTAGTATTTGTATATAGATTAGAAATAATGAATGGAAGTAGTTTTTAATAATAATAAATCTAATGTATCATAAACACATATCGTACCATTAATCATCTCATATGTTGCAAGATCATATGCCTCCAAGGAATGAAGCTAGATGAAACCCAACTATAAACTACCTGATCCTATCATGGGATGACTAGGGGTGGTGGATGGATGGATAGCATAGAATTATAAACCTCCCATAACTCATACTACTCCTCTTCATGTTCTACCTCTTAGGGATCCACGCTGACCATTCCTAGGAGATCCCTGACTAGGACACTACATCTTCCGTGGTGGTTCATCAGATGTCGGCCTACACTCTACAAAATGTTTGGTGGGGCAGTCACCCACTATGTGGACTCACCCATCAAGAGCATTACAATTACCCACATTAGGTTCCCATGCTGATCTGTGTTGTCCTTATACCTCACTAACATGCACATGAGTCCAATTACAAAAGGATCTCCTGCTTCAAGACCCCTCTGACTGGCACCTGCTAGCTGCTGGAAATGACTCAACTCTATTATGGCCACTGCCATCTATATCTATTTGAAATACCTCTGACATAAATCATTTTATCTCTAGTTCCCACTCCAACACTCTATAATATGTGGTGATACATAAGGGAACCACTTTAGCATGAATCTCTATGTGGATTCCACTCTCTAACATCTATTCTCTAAAGTAACCATCATGGATCATGTCAAAGAAGTATTGTGTATGGTATATGATCCTTGTTGTGTACTTGGAAAACACTATCTATCTCCAATGAAGATCCATAGGCTCATGAATCCAAACCGAACACATGTATGAGGGGTATTACTCCTCATAGAATAGCTACTGGATGTCAGGCCCTGAGAGTGATGACACATTATTCATCTATTTTACAAGGATCCAACATGTCACATCTGCTCTGTGGAAAAAGAAAGCTATTGCAGAAACCACCTAATCAACTAGTGTTCCTTTGAGCCTGAAAACACGATCCATCGACTCAATCCAGTCATTTGCTCCTTGAGAATATTTCTCATCATGGAACCTTAGTGGTCTTTAGAGATAGAACTCAAGGACTATTCTAATCCAATGTGAACCTCAATCATCTCCGAGTGTTAAATTCACTTCTTTATAGGTGTTGGTTATTCTACCATCCCACATGGAGGATGAAGCTCGTGGGATGTACCCAAAGTTGATCACTCATCACTCACCATAGAGTCATCATGATCCAAAACTAGTATCAGAGCTTGATGTCATCATGGAGGAACCCTGACATTTATAAACACATACCATTGTTAGATGAGTGTAAAATAAATAAAAAAGGTGGGGAGATAACTCACGATTTGAATTCATTGAATAAATACTATATGATGAATTTATCATTGATCAATGCAACCAATGTCTCTATATTCTAAGTAGAAAAGAAAGCACTCAAGAACTTGGTGAATTGATAAATCGGTTGACCATATCATCCTTGGATTCCCTATCAAGGGCTCCACACCCAATAAAATTTGAAATAGTTACCCTAAATCCCATTAAAATCCTCATAAGGGGACTACTTCAAATAACATTACAAGGAAGGAACTTCTTTGAATTCAATCTTTCACAACCTGACCCAAGCCAGGGACCACGAAGCAACTACCACTACATTGCCTCTATAAGCCAGATGGTGATAAAAAGCATTGAATTAAATATAATAAATGGGAATCCATTTCCTATGTAACTATACACACACACACACACACAACGAAATCGCTGAAAAATTAAAATATGATGAAAATTAAATGATTGAAAACACTAGGGAATCAACCAAGCATCTAAAATCACGAGACATTATAGGAGTAAAGTTGTGTAAACTAAACCATAAAAAGGAAAAATTTACACCCATCATGAAATATTTCATAAACTGATAAAACTAAAAAATTAAATCACTAAGTGATCCTGGCTCCTCATCTCCAAGATGTGACCATCATACGTGGTCTAAATTACCATGTATCCCTAAGCTCTTCTAAATTCACTGCCAACCTGAACATCATCTATATATGTCATGTCACATGTAGAAAAATCCAATTAAGGGTTGAGTATATACAAACCTATTAAGATTCCAATAATGGAGGAGGGGGAATAATATGAGATATAATAAGAATATACAGATAGTTGATAGTACATAAAATGCAAGATAAAATTAACAATAATTGCACAACCGAAATAAATTTATAATTAACCTCATCCAAAATCAATGGGCTTGAAATGGTGTTTAGATGAACTAAAATTCATGTACATTAAATATATAGCAGATGAGTTGACTCGTCGAACCACATGAAGAAAAAAAAGAAATCATGTAGCATACCCCACAAATCTTCACAACCCATGAAAGTACATTAACCAAATCACACAAACTAGAGTAAAAGGGGATCTCCATCACACATATTGGCCCAGAAAAAAGAGTCACCAACTAAAACAAAAGGCCATAAAAAATGGCCATCATCTCAGATGTATACTATGATGTAACCATACAATCACTTCCACTCCTCATCACTACGTCACATAATTGAGGGGCTATAATATTTAAGTAGCGAACCCATTCCCTATTAATATAAAAGGTTCCACTCTAGGGAAGAGGACCCATGATGGAACTGACTAGAGGATTCGACTCTAGAGGTTGATAGAAGACCCATGCCCAACCCATCTCGTGGGTTTTACTCTAGATGTCACCAAGGACCCACTAATATCCAACATGTGGGTTCCACTAGAGAGGTATTTTCTATATGAGAGTTAAACGCTCTTATTTAATGAAAGGCCTATGTCATACCTTGTAGGAGGGTTCCACTCTTGTGGTAGAGGACCTAGGCTCATCCCATCTGGAGGGTTCCACTCTAGTCATCAAGGACCTAGGCTCAGCCCAACAAGAGAGTTACACTGATATGTTATTAGATGAATGATACCCTATGCTAATAAGTGGGTTCCAATATATAAGTATTTATAAGAACCATTCTCTGCCCATTTGAAGGGTTTCACTCTAGAAGTCTTCAAAGAAACATTCCCTTCATATTTGGAGGGTTCCACTTGGGATGCCTCTAGTTATCCTACATGATCATGACCATCATCATGTGTCACCTAACCAAGAGTTATGCCCAAAAAGGTCCACTTCATGTCTCAAAATCCATATCTGAGGGAACCATCACATTATTCCTGTAAAAATATTCTTTATATTATACCCCATGGGGAAAATCTGAGTCCAACCGATGGTGATACAAATGTTGAATGTTTCCTCAAAAGGATCCAGGGAGTTCATGGTTTGTGATGGGAACCAAACATTGTGTGGTCCCACTCCTTAAATTATTTGTTTTCCAAGAGGAATATGTATCTCCAACCATATATGATGACAAAGAATGTGTGGGATATACACGGAATTCCCATCCCACTGAGGGTCCTTCTCATGTGCTCTAGACATGTTCTAGTATCCAATCTATTTATTTGTTCTTTAGCTCGTGTGAGTGTACATTAGTGCACGATAATCCTCTTAAAATGAGGTAATGCCTATATGTTCTATTCTACCCCATGTACTCAGTCACATTATGTGTACCTTACTATGTGCTCGACTACTTGTCGCATCCAGATAAGGAAGGTGGTACACAGCATGTATGAGGGATACATACCATTCCATCCATATTAAATCTCAATCCCTTAACCACCACAACCAAGGGTATACATGCCGTGTGTTCATCCTGGTATATGGTGTGTAGTGGGGGTTTTTCATATTATTCATGATTTTCTCCCACATGTTGAATATGGCCACACCCCTTCAATTTCAACATTCATTTCACCTGAAAATTGTAGATCTACCCATGGAATTTAGTTCTTGGGTATCATTCGATAGAAATCAAATTTCATCGATCCTTGGAGATATATTACATGTTTTATGAACCCATGAACAATCCTCTACAAATGATCTAGGCTCAGATCATTGAAACTATCAGAAAAAACCAAAAAAATCCCCAAACAAATATTTTTCAACAAATCGATTCCTCATTAATTAATCTATCATGATTCTTGGTGTCCATTCCAGCTCGATACTACCCGAAAATGTCAAACTGGGACCATGGGGTCCTACCAATGATGAATGAAAAGAAAAGGGGAATAAAGGAATAAAAAAAGATTAAACAGACACTTCCAATTATTTCTTTCCAACTATAGAGAATGGGGATATACATGGAGAGAAAACAATGATTAATCAATTTAATTTTTACATGGGAACATGCTTATGCTATTGTTGACCCAGATCAATGTTTGTGATTGATCAATTTAATCAATTTAATAAAAAATTTCATAAAATTTGAATGATTACTACATATTTTTTGGATCCTTCTTCATAGAATAATTCAATTGACAATGATATAATGAAGTCATTGTGTTTACTGTGACCTGATATACTCTAATCTGGTGTTTCATTATCATAGAAGGAGGTTGTACAATAGAAGGAGGTGAAGAAGATCTAGAATACTCCCCAAGATTATGTAGATATCCTTATATAATTTTACATGGTTTTATTCTTATATATTTTCATTTAGGATCAAAATTTTAATTAATTAATTTATCCACTGAATGTAACACTAATGGGAGGGATATATGAACACCACACACTGACCTATTTTAGTTCACATGTAATGTATAAAATAAATTATGGAATCAACTTTGGTCTCAAAAATTTTATTTGAAATTATTTTTAGGAGTTATACAATTTTATTTATGAAATTTTTCATGGGCAATATAAAATATTTTTAATATTTTTATAAAATTATTTTCATGCATATCAGCCCTCAGAATCTCACAATGTATCAACTCCTAGATCTAAAAATATGTATTTAAATAATTCAAGGTCATAGAAGGGAAAATTTTGGTTTCTATAAGACCATTTTATGATCATCATTGAAATAACTATTAAGACCGAGAAACCATGGAATGAATGAATCTTCAGATTTGAGAGATTCTGGGTGATGGATATGATGTGAAAAGATGTTATATTTTCAGGTTGGAAGGTGGGGGTAATGAAATCCAATGAAATATGCATCTTATTGTTACCGTGGTGAAATGGAGTGATCTTAAATTTCTTCATTCTAAAATTAAGTGTGACATTATTGAATGAAATCTAAATAATTTATATTCTATCAACCATTATGATTATTATATATGCACAATATCAGGACTAAAAGAGGATCTAGATGTGGCACTATGAATTATAGAATGTTTTCGGTCTATACATACCCAATAATTCTACATCAATATGGGAAACTGTAATAACGTCTTTTTAAACCATAATGAATTCAAAAAATTGAAAATAAACACTATCTCTTTTCACATTAATTTTGACATTAGACCTATATTATATTATAGAGGAATCCAACATCTTATCAAAACATTTTATTAGGATAATTTTACGATTTGGGGGTGGGGTCCTTCATTTGTTCTGAAATTTTACTTTTATGGAATCACTACTTTTTGAAATGATGAATCACCAGATCACATGCGATTTTATTGATTGTTAGATTTTGGTGACACTGAAAGAAATACACTCAACTGAATTTCACAGATAAGATGGTTTTTTTCTCTCATCATTTAAAAATATTGTAATATTATTGGTGTAGAAATTTCAAATCTCATGAAAATCATTGGATGGGAAAATCCAGTCATTATGCACTAATTGAGCCTATTATAATACTCCTTCTTAATATTAAAATCCCACATTGGACTCAAATGTTAGGCCTATCAGTTTATGCACTATTAACTAAAAAATATTCTCAAAATTTGTGGATAACCATCTATGTCCATGGTTATCATCCACTATTTATGAAAACCAATGTAATTTCATCCTTATGTGACTCATCTTAGATAATTTCACTATTTCAAACTATTTTCTTCACTCCATGAAAGTGTATATTTTTCTAAATGAGGTATCATGGATTAGAAGTTGAATATGAATATGGTGAATGATATATTTGAACGGACTTTTCCCCATTTTGTTTGAGTAAATTGGGGTTTTATATAAATTTATTGAAATTTTTATTCAATGAAACTCCACTATCACTTTCCAGAATAAAATCAATTGTGGTATCTCATAAATCATTTCCCATACTAGGTGTCTTCAATGGAGTTACCCTATCATCCCTTTTCGATTTATTTTGTAGGTTGATGTTTTTTCCATGTTAAATTCTATGGAAGCTAGGGTCAATATGGTGCATGGGGTGAAGGTTTGTTGATAGATGACACCTATTTCCCACTTTTTATTGATGATTAATGTTTTATTTTTTATAGCTTCCTTGGTGGAATTAATTACATTCTACCAAATTATCCATAGGAACAAGATGAAATCTAGGTTGTTGTTTAACATTTCCATGTCTGAGATATCCTTTAGTTCTGGTGATTTTATAGGTAGGAAGGATGATCTCATGATTGCTTCTATAATTTAGTTGTTTAAAATTCAAAAAAAATATATTAGGTTTTACATTAAATATGGGTGTTCAAAAATGTGAATTTTTTTTGTATACAGAATAGGGTTGCGAAAAAAAATTTACGGTGGTCCAGTAAAATGTTTTCTATGGAGTGAAATTAAAACCTCATCAAGGCCACAATCAATCCTATCCCCAGCTATGATATTTCCATTTTCAAATTACCTAGGTTCATTATTAACTAATTGAATGACATATTGGAAAATTTATAGTGGGGTATTAAAAATAGAATGAAGATAACCATATGGATGGTGTGGCTGAAGCATTTCCTCAAAAAGTTATGTGCGGGTATGGGGTCTCATTATATATACATTTTTAATGATTACATTCTTTCTATGCTGGGTAGGAAGCTTTTGGATCACCCTAATGTGCTTTTTTATTGGGTCATTTATGAAAAATATTTTTTGAATTCTAACTTTTGTGGTTCAAATCCAATCCCATGATCTATCATCTTTTGGTGATGTTTGTAGAGTTCTTATGATCTTATCAATAATTGCCTCTATTGGAGGATAGTTGATATAGATAGTTTAGATATATATAAATACCCTTGGATAATTGATAATATTATCTCATTGTTACCTTAATTTATTGTTGTGGGTATGGAAAATAAGAAGGTGAAATCATTGTTTAAGGTGGATGGAAGTGGAATGTGTACTCAAAAAGTTGAATAATGATTTAAATAATGGGATATAAATATTATTTTGATAATTTTAGGTAGAAAGGATTTTGGATATGACCTTTCACAAACCTACCTTGATAACTAACTACCCTGATACCCATGCCTGTACTCAAATTTCCTAAAGGGAATTCCTAATCCGCACATGTTAGAGACTAGCACCTTCAATCTTACATTATAATAGAGGGAAGAAATTTTCCAAGATATAGAAGTAGATAAAATATACATGTCAGTATTTTCAACATCTAAAATAAAAAAGTACTATAATTTTTTTTTTATAAAAAACCAAAGTCGTTCATAATCAATGTGATCATCATATACCATCATAAAACTCAGAATCCCATTAAATAGGTGGAAAAAATATCCACCAATCACCTCCATCACTCTAAGACATAGAATCATGAACATGCACCTCCTCCAAGAGGCACTTTCCCTTTGTTAGTACCTAGGATAATAAAATCTACAATCACCGGAATTAAATGATATGGTTTGAGATATAATTTCTAGAAGGGTCTCACCATGTGATCAATAATCAATACAAAACAAATTACATTTTATTTTACCAATTTAAATAAAATAGTACCTAATATCTCATTTTTACATTTTCAAAAAAACATGCATTCATTTCCAAATGATGGAAGATATTTCAATAAAACTATCAAACAAGATAAAATGAATATTTTTTATAAAAGATTGTATATAAATAATAAAGAAGGAGTAAAATAGTTCGAAAATTCTAGGGCATGTATAATCAGCTAAAAATATTATAGCAAAGAAAGAACCATTTACAGAATCCCTATGGTATGCCATTTTATAAGGTAATTGTATCCTCAAAAATATTATAGTGATCACAGATCATGTTTTGTGTGAACACACAAATACATATCAATAGGGGAACCCTTCAAGGGATTTCTGAAGGAAAATAGTGGAACCCATTATGGGAAATTAAGCCAATGTTGATTTAGTAATAGTTATCATTATCAATAAGTTTCTAGGGAGGAAAGTACCTATAATTATTTTCATAGTTAACACAAAATACCCCAGATAGCATGTGCTTCAACAATCAATCAATCCATCATATAGGTAATTAATCTTTTCAAATCATTTAAAATATAATTTATCAATTTCAATTTCCAACACACCTTTTTATTTTAAAAATAAAAGCATAGATTTTATTAATTTCATTTCATTTCAAATTGAAATTATATTTATGAATTTTTTCAAAATGAGCATCAAATAATTTCTATTGAAATTATTTCCAAAATCAAGAATTAATTTTTCATTTATCCACCCTTCAATTTAAATTCCATTAAAATTAGGGTTTTCTTAATTTTAATATCCCTTTCAAATCAAGAATTAAGTCATCACAATTCATTCTATAAAAATTAATTATAAAATTAAATAAATTAAATCTATAAATTATAGGTTTCAATTGTATTGAACATAATTATGGAACCGCCATCCTTTAATCAAAGATCATGATTTGACACTCATGACGCGATCTACCAACGAAAAAAAGAAGTTCTCATAGACCTAGATATAAAACCTAGAATTAGGATCCTAATAAAAAGAGTTTAGATCCATCCAAAACATCAATAATTAATACTATATAAGGAGGAGATAATGAGGTATTATGAGAGGTTTAACAAGAGGAGATCTACTTACCATAGAGAGAGAATATCTTCCACATGCAATTTTATTAATCAATGGAAGGTGTTAGAGGAGCCCAAATCACTTATAGGAATCCTTCTCACCCCTATAAATCGGGTTAGGATTGAAAAGGGGTCATAGAAATTATAAACGTGGGATCAAGAATTTAGAAATTAATTTCTGGATTAAATAAAACCCTTCACATGATTTTATCGAGAGGTCCTAATGGATTGAAAAAATTTGAGACCAAATCTTGTACCTTCTTTTGGGGTGCATAGTGTCTTCTTGATGATGGAAATGTTTTTCAAACTATTAACCAATCGTGAAAACTATCACTATCTAGGGATGCATGGTTTGAACTAGTGGGATACATGGTTTTGGAAAATTATGCTCCAACCTGGAACATCCCAAAAAGCCTCCTATGTTTTCCAAATATCACCTAAATTAACCAAACATGAACCCCAACCAATGAATGATGAAACGAATGGTCTAGAAATACCTAAAACATGTATCGAGAAGTTAAAGACACCCCATCATAAAAAATATTATGTCTCTAGAACTCCAATAATGAATCTTCCATATGAAAAAGATAGGGAAACTTTTCCCTCATCAGTGACTCTGTCTCCCCAGCCTCATGAGATTGAGATCCATACTTCTATAGCACAAAGGACAATGCTATTATCCTCCCATGAAGTAGTGTTATCTTAGAGTCAACTATCCTAACTGGATGCTTAGTCATGGATAAATTAGGATCAACATCAAGATCCTCCCATCTCAAGACATGAGATGCGTGATAAGGATACTCATGATGTTGTGATACATGAAACACACTATATATTTAAATCAACTATGGTATGTGTTATTTAAGGTAATCACATTATCCCACAATCTCAACAACCCAAAAAGGTCACTCAAAATATGGAGAAAGCTTTCCATTCCTCCCATTTCATCGATGTCCTAAACAAGGTGAAACTCTAAAAAAATTGTCACCAACAGAAATCTCTAATAGTCTATGATGATGATAATTATAATATTTATACCATCAAAAATATATAATTAATAAACTTGATCCATTGTGATATCTCTTGGACCGTGCATGGTCCAACCAAGGAACATTGACCAATCTCCATAAAAAAAATAAAGATTTTCAATGCCTAAGATACAAGGAGTCAAAGGATCCATACTTATCATGGACTGAAAAATACTGTAATAATAAAACTAATCTAGTCCCAAATAGTCATTCCATTATCTACCAAAATTGATGACATAAGAATGATTCACAACCTTAATAATCAATATCTCTCTCTCTACCAACCCATTCTCCTAAGGATGGTATTCCGTAGTCAAACTAAACTAAGATTCCCTCACCTCTTAAAGGCCTTAAAAAAATGAACAGTAAATTGTGTATCTATATTAGAGAATATAGTAGATGTATCTCCATGAAAATGAACAGCCTATTTCAAGTAGATATTTCCCAATTCATCAACATTGGTTTTACTCCCAAGTGGTATAATATGAACCTATATTATCATCTTATCAATAAAATACATACAGAATTTTTCTTTCTAGGGGTATATAGTGACCCCACAACAAATTCCATAGAAATCTCATGTCACATCCAAGTCAACACAAGTAGGGAATATACAAAACCCAAAGGTGTATAGTTCTCAACCTTATCTTATATGAAAATACAAAATTTTTAATCACGATCATAAATTTCTCATATCATACATAGACACCATAATCATAACTATAACTTATAAAAAATATTTTTTTTTCATGAGTTCACATCCCTTTGCCAATTATGGAAATACCCCATCATAATATTTCTAACTGAAAAAGGTACTTTGTATAGGTTCTGACAATATATGATACCCACCAATGAGTCCACAGTTCTTAAGAACTACACATTCTATTTCAATAAATTACACTTTGAATGTTTTTCATCAATTATGTTATCTCTCATGATTTATCAAAATGTTCTTATATGACACACATATTCATCCTCAAACATAGAGTAAACCATGATTTCATCTATAATGAAAACCATGAATGAATCTATATATTTATTGAAGATTGTATTAATAAAATAAATTAAGACTATAAGTTCCTTAGTTATAATAAATGGAATTACAAGATAATGAAAATGTTCATAACTATTTTGGATGGTTGTTTTTTGAATTTCAGATTCATGTATTCTTAAATAGAGATAAAAATATCAAAGATAAATCTTCGAGACCCAATTCAACCTTTTTCAACTGATCCAAAAGATAATCAATCCATAGAAATAAAAAAATTATATACCATAACATGGATTCATTTGTCGTAGTAAACACATAGATGAATTCTTACATCATCTTTCTTGGAAAAGAGAAAATGTTCCTCACAAGGAAATAAACTCAGATGTATAAATACATTCTCTAAGAAATCATCCAACTAAGTCTTCAACTATTTCATTTTAATAGGATCTATATGATAAGAATGTATTGAAATTGTTTAATTAATATAAACACATTCACCATAAAACTCTACCCCTCCTTCCCATGGAAAACTACAAAAATCAAAAGGAAACACATTAAAAAAATTGACAACAACTAGAGTTATATAATCATTAAAATATTACCACTCAAGATCAAAATAAAACACTGAAATTACCTTTCCCAACTCTAGATAATATGGTATGTCTCTACTCGACCTCAGGTCCCATTCTCCCGGAATGATATAGCATGCCCCATCTGGTGCAGGAAAGGAGGACCGTCGAATATATAATTCAATTTAGGCCTTACTATCTATGTGTTTATCCATTTTAAAAATGAACATAAGAGGTTTAATGTAGAGAACTTGAAAACCCTGGACAATATCAATATCTGATAAAAAGAAGATACATGTTGGAAAATGTTGACCCTTCTCTCTTATTTTTATATGGGGTGTAGTAATGTCCATCACATAATAAAAAAGATAAGTAGGATGATTTATCATGTTTACAATATGAGTAAATATAAATGAACAAGATCCAATAGTATCAAAAAATGGATTCACTAAATATGAATATGTAGTGATGTTACCTCTTATAGTCCCTAGAGCAGTATTTAATTCCACTATAGAAACATCTAGTATGTGAAGAGGCTTTTTTTGGATGCATGGGGATAGAACCCAGGTGTTTGGGAATCATCTGATTTTGCCGCATTAATTTTATGTGTCGAAGAACCCGTTCCGTTGTGCATAGTATAAAATAAATAGAATTCTTTCAAAAGGCATCTTAGGAGACCAAAATAACTTTAGATCATTGGATCCTAGTTACAACCAATTCTCAAATACCCAACCATTCCACACTAGAATCATGTTAAATTTCCTCTGTCTGGCACTGTAGGAGGTCTAGAAGACATCTACTATCAAGATCCACATAGAGACTCGTAAGGATTCTTATTCAATGTAATAGAATTCATAGAACCACCACTAGGATAAAAATGACATCTCAAAACACATATCTAACTAGATAGGTCAAGTTCAACCGTCAAATAAATATAATTTTTTATGTAAAATTTTAAAAAAGTTATATTTCATCTTTTAGATAATTTTTCTAAATATAAAACTTTGTTAATATATAATATCAATTTGATAAAAATGTAAAAAAAAGTTATATATTAATTAAATAAATAATTAAAAATATTATTATATTTCTAAACATATAAATATTAGTTCATTTATATTATATAATGAATATATTTTTTTTTAAAAATATCCATTGGAAGTTATAGAAGAATTGAAGTAGAAGTTGTAGTGGAAGCTCGAGTGGAATTTAAGTGTTGATTTTTTTATTGATGTTTCAGAGGAAGTTCCAGTGGATGTTCTAGTTGAACATTCAAGCCATGTTCCAGTGGAAATTCATTGAAAGTCTCTAGTGTAACATCTGTTGAAATCTATGATAAAAGCTAACATTGAAACATTAATAGTAAGTTTCATGAACAATTTCATTTTTTTATTTCTGTAAATCATCTACATAATTTCATCCCTTCAATAAAATTCAGCATTCAATAGTGGAAAAAGACTAAATCATGTTTTAACCAAAAAGAACATGAATAAATATCAAATATTATATAGAATACAATCATTAATGTCTAATATAATAATAACTAAAAATTTAAATTCCAAAATGGTATAGAACAAATAATACAACCCCCACCTCAGTGATACTCTGAAAAAAAATACATGCACTATCAAACCTACACTTTGAAGACTCTAGTGAAACACCATTCTGCACCGAAAATGGTGAAAACAAAAAAATAACCTACACACATGAAACTAAACCCTAAATACTATGGAAAAACTAGAATATAGAACAAACTGTTGAAAAAATTAGTGACCTTTCATACTGAAACCACATACTTCACACAAAATGGTGAAGGCTAATAAAATGATATGCACTTTCAAATATTCTCTCTGATTAATCCGCAAAAACATGCCTCCACCATCTGGTATGATTTACAATAAATCAAAATGTGGTGTCCTTGCTCAACGAAACCCCATTATATTGGAAGATCCTGTAAAATCACTTATTTTTCAGTGCCTTAGTTGACATGTCACAATTATGATGAGATGGATATACCCTCTAGGAAATCAATGTAATGATTCCACATTTACGGATGTGTAAAAATCATGTTGCCACACATTAAAATCATGTAAAATATGGAATAAGATATGACACATCATGATCCTCAATATGGGTCCTCTACTTTATTTAGTGCTTCCGCATCTCAATGGATGTCGCTACCCGCCTTTGTTTCCACCTGTTCTTCATCAGATGTCACGAAGCCAAATTTCCACCATCCTCAGGGTTTTTGGTCTAAATGGAGACCACAACCTTTAGGTTTTTTCACCTCCCCACTATCATCGATTTAACCTTCCTCCTCTTCCCTATATCTCTCAGGCATAATGATCTTCATTGATGACCGATGCATGCACTCACTCAATTCTCTTGGAGCACCTCTTCAATCTCTCATCCATTCAAGTCTACAAACCAATTATATATATCAATTCAAAGATATTGGGGTTCAATAAATATTTACATCAAACCCATGGACATTTTCCATCTCCTGGAAAATCCATCTAGTTTATAAGTTTCATGGGTCTCTTTTAAGCCTTGTAATGTTTCCAATTGCAGCCAAATATATCATATTTATAATTATTTGTATTCTCTTTCAACAATTTTTTTACCAATTTATTCCATGAGGAAACATTATGTAATTTTTTTTCATTATCAACCTCAACACATATGTTATTAAATGATACTATAAGCCAACTTTAAAATAATAATACTAGGATCATATATATTTGTAACGTCCTACCCCCATTACATAGGGTCGGTGAATTAATAAATAACACTGGAATGGTATCACGGAATCATTTCCCACATGACAGATCAGTTTAGCAGCCTTTCAAAATAGATTACAAGCATAAACATCACATTTCAATTTCAGAAATAAAATAAAACCTAGATAATCCTTTGAAAATTTCATTATAATATGGTATTAAACCTAAAAATAAATCAAAATACACTTCTTATTATCCGGGGAATATAAACCATAAAAAAGGGGTGAGCTCAGTTTCTTAGTAAGGTAAACAATATATATTAGAATATCATAAATAAACCTAAAAATTTATGGAAAGGTATTAAATTGAAATAGAAACCCATTACACATTATAATCATCATTATATGGAAAATATAAATCAAATAATTCAATTGACTTATTCATATGGATATTCTACTAGTCTAATAATCACATATAAAATCATTAAAGAATATCATAATGATGTAATATGATGAACACTAGTCATGGGGTGTGTAAAAACAATATTTTAATTACCTACGTATAGTATAGTAGTGGATCCTAGGTAGTCTCTTAAAGCGGAGTTCACGCAAAACAAGGTTGTCACTTTTTAATGGTTTTATAAAAACAATTGGTTTTAATTATTTTTAATGACGTGTGAGAAATAAGAAGATTGATTTTATTGGTTATAAAAAAATGAGAAGGATGGTGAACAGAGTGGGTTTGGATGGACCCAGTGCTTTGCTATCATGGTTTCCAAATTTTCCCCCCTATTCATTCATTATCTTGTTAGAGATAGATTATTTTGTACCAAGTCCTATCTCCCCCTTGGAGAAGTGGTATTGATGAGAATATTCCTAATCCAAAACCATGGATTGGACTATCCTTCATTCGATGTGTGTACTATTTTATATGGTTTTAATGATTAATTAGAGAAATCCATAACCGGGAATTTTTGTTCCCTAATAAACAAATATCCCACTTGAGATCATACACAGGTGTTGTCAACCTCCGAGAACTCACCACCCAACCCTAATCTGTTCCACCGTATACAGATTAGAATTAGGTTTAGGGAGATGTTATTATAGACCAAATCAATATAAATTTACAGAACTAAACCTTACACAACTGTATTCAGAGTTTAAAACATATTTTATAATAAAATGTCATTATGAAAGAAGAATGGATCTTATTAAATTAAATCACAAGAACTCATGTAGACACATCGGTCTATCCAACCCCTTCCTGTTCACTCAATGGTATTACCCCTCCATGGATGGGGAAGTCGAGATGATGCAGAAGAAGGGATACATTACAATAAAATAACAAAAAATAAATAAATCTAAATAAGGCAGCCCTCCAATGTTTCCCTCACTAGTCGATTTGAGGAAGTTTGGATGGAATTGAATGCCTTGAGATTGAGGAGCTCCCCTCCTTTTGTTTCCATATTTTTTCCCCTGAATGTTGATGAATTTTATCCCATTAAATGATCTATTCATGCATTTATCCCTTCTTCAATGTTGGTCATAATTATCTTAGCCGATTCCCTGAAACATATCAGAGTATTTGGACCAGTATTCCAAGAGTTTTTGTCATTTTACGCCAACAATTTAATCGTTCCAAGAAGACTCTCCACATTTAAAATATAATGTATTAATGGTAATGAAAACGGCCTCTTCACGCATTGGCTCCTCTATGAAAGATATTTATCATCATCTTGGGCAGACACCCTATTTGATATTTATTGTAAAACATAATTCAATTATAGGAATTCATTTCATATCATTAAAGCAATAAAAATGTTAGGAGTTTTAGAGTTAAACATAAAAAGTGAACTCCCATTTGAAATGAATCACGTTTTGTTTTTATTTTTTGGGGGGTTCCCATCATTAGATTTAGATCTTTCTTCTTTTCAGCTTTAATGGACCTAAAATATAAGAATATAGAAAATTGATAGTGAAGGCATGTTCAATCATGCCATTATTTGACCAAGAGGACTGGTGGAGAATGGGGAAAAAATGTGGGCAGCCTCCCGGAAGACCTTTTGTTTAATGTCGTTGGATCTACATAAAATATTTATTTTTTAAAAAATTTATACAATATAATATTCCCTCACCCATACTTAATTAATATAGTGTCCTCATAGAATTTAAATGAATTTTTTTAAGTATGTTTTAATAAGATGGAGTTACTGCATTTAATCAAGTGTAATGGAATGATGCACCTAGGTAGGTCTCCATTTGTAATTAGGGTGATGGAGTGTGATCTCCTCCACTGGTTATAGAGGTATGGTGCCATGGAATGGCTTCATCCTCTACCCATTTTTAGTGAATGGGTTTCCTCCACATTTTATAATCTGTACAACACTAAAGGGGTATACATGAATAACAGTAAAGGGGTTTTCCCATATGAATGATGTTTTCCTAGAATAAGCTTAAGTTTGGATTTGTAGAGTATCAATTGATCTCTAGGGTTGAAGGTTCTTGGTTTAACATCTTTTCATGGAACATCCTTTTGTAGGCAAATTTTCCAAAAGAACAGCTGAAGTTCATCTTCTCCTGGTCTTATGGTGCGATTGGTACCTGAAAATATCCATAGTTTTCATCTAAAAAATTGTAATGAGTTTTTCAGCTAATCTTTAAAGCATCTGATCAATGAACGGAATAATAAATTAAAAATTTCTGGTAACATGATTTAGCTTCCTATAATCTATAAACAAACTCTAGATGTTTTATAATCTCATGGGGATCAGTTCAATTATTTCATTTTTAATAGTGGTCAGGCCAGATTTCTTGGGGACTACATGAAATTGGCTAACCCATTGAGAATAAAAAATTAGGAAAATGATGTCATCTACGAACAGTTTCTCTCTCTCTTTCTTAACATCCACCATAAATGTGGGATTGAGTCTTCTCCGATGTTTCCTAACTGGTTGGGAATTTCAGTATAAAAATATCCTAAGAGAGAATACCTTAGGTTTGATTCCATAAATATAACCTAAACTCCATATTACATCATTGAAATTCCTTTTAATATGGCCATGTAGTGTTTGTTCGTGGGAATTTGAATGGTTATTGGAAATTATTTCGAGAAAGTTATCTCTTTCCATTAGGTAAAAATACATCAAATCACATGGTAAAGGAATCAGTTCTGGACATGGTGGTTATTTAAGGGATTATATTGCATTTAGGTTTCCTACTTATAAGGTTTCAATATCGGATATAATATCATTATATTTTGACAATTCATTGTAAAATTAACATTTTACCTCATCCTTGAACATGAAATTAGAATTTACATGTTCATGAGAATTATAAAATGTAGCTGAAAATTGTTATCCTAATGATAAGAAGTCATGATGAATACATGAGTCTTCAATTGGTTCCATACCATCATCATGGGAGAGCGCATAAAGTGAGTGATTGTTGGATGGGAGTTTCATCATATAATGAATGTTGAAGTGTATCATATTGTCTCTGAGAACTATAGCGAGTGTTCCTTCATGCCCATTGATGACCATCCTTTCTATTTTCAGGAATGGTCTCCGGAGGATGATGAAAGATTAGGCTAGTGCTCGGTCTTCTTCAATTGCAAGGACATAAAATCCAGCTGGAATTATTAATCCTCTCACTCTTACAGGTACATGTTCACAAATCCTACTTGGAAAAATGTGGATCTATTTGCTAATTGTATGACCACTAGGTTTGGTTTCAGTTCTCCAATAATCAATGATGAAAACATTGAGTGAGGCTTCAAATTTATCGAAGCTCTGAGATCACATAGTGCATCAGTAAAATTTAAAGAACCGATAGTGTAGGGAATGGATAATGTCCCTGGATCTTGAATATTTTTTGTATTGGTTGTGTGATCAATGTTGAGACGCTTAATCATAGGTTGACTATTTTATTTTCATCCAGTCTCATTCTATTAGTACATAGATCCTTCAAAAAAATTAATATTTAGGGATTTATCAAATTTCATCCAGTAGTAGGATGTTAATCTCAACATTCTGAAATTTTTCTTGAATATCTCGTTGATTTCTATCTTCATCACACTTCTTTGACTCATCCATTGCTGATAATAATGGTCATGGGATATCCTTTTTATCCAATTGATTTTTTTGCAAATTAATTTCATTCTTTTCTTTCCTGAACATTTTTATTTCTCCTTTGTTAAATTTTACTTCATCTTTTGGTTGGATAGAAAGACCATTCAGAGGTCTCAGGGAATCATCATCCTCACATTGTCTAGGGGAGTGATCTCCTTCCTAATTCAGTAGGTGATGGAACTAACATTATCATTTGGATTGGGAATTGTTTGGACGGGAATCATACTTTTGTTCTTGGTGAGAGAATCCAAAATTCTTGCAAATTGATCAGGTAGATTTTCATTTTTATCTATTATTTCTGCAACTCTTGTCTTCATTGGTTTATCATCAATTTTCGATGCACTTTTGGATGGTTGGTCATAATTCTTTTGATGGAAAGGTAGCGGTTTGAATGTTTGTTATTTTGGAAGGGCTGGTTATATAGATGTTGGAATGGTATTGGATTTTGATATTTCCTCTGAAAAGATGGTCTGAATTTATTTTGTTGAAACACATAGACTGTTTGGGTTTGGGCTGGTATTACATATATTAATAGGCTACAGCAAAACTTTGATTCCCATATACTTCTGGACATTGATCAGTGTAATGATAATTAGTAGAGCATAAACCACATACCTAATTCTGTTCTTAATGTTCCTTCACTTTGTTCACGGTAATTAATATCATGAAACTATTCATTTCCTTTAGTGTTTCATCAAGTATGTGTGAGAGATAATCGAATGACTTTACCTCATGGATGCCTCTGGTGCGCGTACCTCGGGTGCATAAATGCTATGAGTTTTGTGCAATCTATTCAATCTGTCCTCCGACATCCACTGGTGACTTTTCAATGAAGGCCCCTCCCGATGATGCATCTAGCATGTTTCAATCATTTTTAAGTAATCCATGATAGATTAAAACATTGATATGTTGTTCTTCCATAGTCAGATGTGGACAGTCGGGGCTGATCTTCTTGAATCGCTCTCAGTATTCATAATGTGTTTAACTAGCTAGTTTGAAAATTTAATAGATCTCTTTTTAGATAGATGTGCTCCTGGATTCGGGAAAAATCATTTCAGGAAGCATCTTTGAAGATCTTACCAGTCTTGGACTTCTCCTGGTTGTAGACTATATAACCATTCCATCGATGCTCCCTTGAGTGATAAGTGGAATGCCCTCCACTTTACCTGTTCTTCTACAACACCTCGGGTTCTGTAGCTAGAGCACACATTTGTAAATTCCGGGATATGTCTATTGGGTTTTATTACCTGAAATTCCATATAATTTAGGAATAATTTTAATCATGTTAATTTTCCATTCAAAATCATTTTCAAAATCTATAATAGATAGTCTATTTTGTTGGTTTTCGAATTGTGGTGCACAAAGATCACACAATGTTTGGTTGGGATTTCCATCCATGGAGGTTCAGAGTGATCACTGGATGTTTCAATTGAATCATTTATGTTAATTTATTCAAAATCTATTTGAAAACATTTCATTCTCAATTGGGTAATTTTTTTTTCTCAATTTCTTGATCAAATTCAATTAAAGTTTTGTTTGAACTACAAGTCATTAAATTTTTTTAATGAGTTTTAAGACACTACCTCCCTATAAACGGAGCCATGTTTGATGCATTCTAGTCATAGGGAATGGAAAAACAATATTTTAATTACCTAAGTATAGTATAGTACATTATCCAAGGTAGTCTCTTGAAGAGGAGTGAACACAAACAAGGTTGTCACTTTTTAATGGTTTTAGGAAAACAATTGGTTCTAATTAATGTGAATGAAGTGTGATAAATAAGAAGAAATATTTGACTGGTTTTAAACAAATGGGTAGGATGTTGATCAGTGTGGGTTTGTCTAGACCCAGTGGTTTTCTATAATGGTTTCCAAATTTTCCCCCTTTTCATTCATTATCTTGTTAGAGATAGATTTTTTTCTACCGAGACCACTCTCCCCCCTTGGCAAAATGGCTAGGATGATAATATTCCTTATCCAAAACCATGGATTGGAGTATCATTATTCCAATGTGTGTACTATTTTACATGGTTTTCTTGATTATTTAGATCAATCCTTAAGTAGGAATTGTTTTTTCCTAATAAATAATATTCCACATGTGATCATACACACGTGCTGACAACTGTCGAGGACTCACCACCCGACCCTATTCTGTTCCACCATTAACAGATTAGAATTGAGTGGAGGGATATGTGATTATCGAACAATGAAATATAAATGTACAAAATTAAATCCGAACCAAACCACATTCAGAGTTTAAAACTGATTTTATAATTGAAACAAGTTTTTGAAAGAAGAATGGATCATATTAAATTAAATTACAAGAACTCAAGCAGGCACGTCGGTCCACCCATCCTCTTCCAGATTACTCAATGATAATACCTCTTCATGGATGGGGTTGTCTAGATAATGTGAGATAGGGGAGGAATTACAATAAAATAAAAAAACGAATAAATATAAATAAAGACATTGTCTAATTCTTCCCTCTCCGGTCGATTTGAGTATGTTCGGAAGGAATGGAACACCATGAGAGGGAGGAGCTCCCCTAATTTTATAGATAGAATTTTATAACCAATATTCAGAAAATCTTATCCCCATTAAATGATATCCTCATGCATTTTACACTTCTTTAATGTTTTTCATTATTATCGTGGCTGATTCCCAGAAAACTCTTAGTGTATTTGGTCAGGTAATCTGAGAGTTATTTTCATTAACTTCAAGAATTTATTTTGGCCAGGAAGACTCTCCACATTTAAAATATCACGAATTAATGGCCATGAAAATATCATCATCATGAATTGTCTTCTTAATGACCGATGATCATCATCCTCTTCGGCAGACACCCTCCAAATTTATTTTATATTAGACTCCTCATGCATGATTTATTATTTTTCTATTGAAGGTTTCTTTTGTTGGATGATATTTCAAAAAGCTTCATTGAATTGGGTTCATTCAAACACCACCATAAAGCGTCCCAAACTCCATCACCAATAATAAAAGAACTATCCATTGAGTCATATTTCATATCCAAGTTGAATCACATCAATTTGATGAGTGTAGACAGAGATGGGTTTCCGTTACTATGGTGTGGTCCATGTAGTCTGCCTGGAAAAATCATGAATTTCATTGAATTTTTTAGGCCATTAGATGCTCGAATAAACCACTGGTCCAGAAGAGAAAAATGAAGGAAATTAATCTGGTATTAGAAAAGTATAATAATCATTCAATTTGGAGTTATAATTTTAATTAAATTTTTAATATACCCTTAACGTGAAAATCTGTCAAAATTTCAGATTAAAGAAACATTCCATTTTTTTCCAACACACACCAATAATATTAAAATAGTACAAATCATCTCAAATTGAAAATGTGTATGAGATTAAACCATTGAAAATAATATAAAAAATTGATGAAAATATTATCTCTATTGGAGTTCATAATATAAGAAATCATAACCACAAAGTGACGGACTCATGTTAAGACCCTAATTATTAATTGTTTCATTGCCTTCCACCGAGACATTGGTTTGTCTCATGAGACCCACCAATGGATCAAGAGTCTTTAGCAAGACCCACTTGTCACATACTAAGTCCAATTCATTCCCCATATTAATAGAGTGGATCATAACATAATCATTCATATTAAAACAATAATAGGAAATGTTAAGACTTTAACCATAAATCATGAATGGTATAATTATTGAACATTCAAATTCATACATATCCCAACTCATTCAATAAAATATAGAATATGTTATTATTCTAAATCAACCTCAATCAAATATGTAATAAATTATTTTGAAATAGATAAAAATAATCAACAATACTCCTTGATAGAAATATCCATTTTTCTTGAAATCATTTAAAAGTATCCCATTTTATAAAGGAATTCAATAAAAATAGGTTTTTGAATAAATTTCTCCCCTACCAATTTGATAATTTTGAATGGAATTATAATTATAAAAAAATTATGTCCGTATATATAAAATCATAAAATCATTTTGAAAACATGGACATTAATGAAACCAATTTAGAAAAATAAATCATTAAAACATTAAAAACGATGTTCTATTTAATGAGTACCTTCCATTAAACATGAAAATATTCATCATTTAAAAATATATGAATGAACATTAAAATTTAAATCAAATTCCATTTATTATCCTTTTATATTCAGATAAATAGTTATGTAACCTAATATCAATAATGTTGAAATGGAGAAAGGATTAATTTTTTTGAACTTTGCAAGCACCACATACCCTGTTGAAAATTTAAATCATTGATACAATATATACAAATGAATCTATAAATACCATTATGTTAAAAGTATTCATTATATTAAAAAAATAGAGTAAGTACATACAACACACACAAGAAATAGGTGGCGAACATGTCTTATTTGTCACGAATATTAAAAATGAGGAAAAATTACCTTATGTTATACATTACTTTAGTAGAGGTTATGTTTAACCTATTATATAATGGTAAAAAATATTGTTATTAAATTATAAAATAACCAAATAAATAAATTTGGTATCATATATGATCCCCTAACATTTCATTGTTAATAATATTTTAATAGTATCATTGTTTCTAGTGTTAACAGAATTTTTTTGACATTGTGTGTTTTGTACGTAAGTTTTAAAAAAAATAAAATTTACTTTATTCATTTCTAAAATTATATTAGGTTTTTAAGAATTATTTTTTAATCATCAAATAAAAACTATTATTAAATGGTTACGATGGGAAATTAAATCTCATTGTATCATGGAGATGGTAATCTGTATGTACGTACAAGTGAAACTATCAATCAATTTATGGCTAAATTGTATGTAATTGTATAGTATATTATATATATTGAATCATTAAAATGTTATATGTATTATGTGCATCAATTATACTCATTACTATACCCATCTAAAAAATGTAGTCTTGAATATAAAAACTACACCATGACATCGAGATAGTATGTTGTACATACACACACATGGTGACTTTATCATTAATAGGATGGATTGAATAATTCATAGATGGAATCAAATGTTTAAATTTACTTTTTTAAATATTTATAATATTAATTATTTTAATCATTCATTTATATGGTAATTACTACATCATAATGGTGTCATGAATAAAATTAATTATTTAATGTCGAAAAAATATAAATAAACATCAATGATATAGGAAATATTTTTAGATATATAATGAATATTTATAGTCGAATTTATCTTATGAATTACCCTATATTATAAATGGTTTAGTTATAAAACATTGAATTTAAAACTATTATCTCTTCCTTAAATAAAATATAATAACTGTCATAATCTAACACAAAATTATAAAAAAATTTCTTCTTTCTATCCTATGATTTATTTTGTTTAATAAACACATATCCAATATAATTAGGAAATGTGTTGGGGGTAATTTACTATTATTATAGTACTATTTCTACCTTTAAATACCCAATTTACATTTAACCGGGGTAAATAAAATTTAAAAGCTATTATTACTCAAAAAATATTAATCCTTTTGAAGGAAATTTTACTTATTGATGACAACTATGTTGATCTATTTTTTTAAATTATATTCACCGAAGAGATAAAATTGCATTTTATACAGATTTTCAAATGTGCCTAAAAGGAGGGTAAAAAACATTAAAAATATCAATATAAATTTATATATTTAATCTTATTATAAAATGACTCAAATGACTTATATTGAACTAATATATGTATTATGATTATATTTTTAATTTAAGATAAATTTTAATTAAAAACAACTATTTAAATGAAAAAGTTAGTTTTTATGTACTATGCATAATTTTTCACTATTCATAAAAAATAAAAAAAATTGAAAAAATAGAAAAAATTAACCATAAGATAATTTTGTATTATGAATCCAAAAATGATTTCTATTTTACCTAATTAATTTTTTTTGAGTTTATATTATAAATTTTTTTATTGTTCACAAAATATCATAAAGAGTAGTTATTTTAAAAAATAATTTGTCTAAATATATAACGATTATAACAAAAACTAATACATTTAATTATAAATTTGTATTATTTATTTGAAAACCTTATAATCAAAATTTAATGTTTATTTTTTACTATTCATATTATAGTATTTAATTTAAAATGTATATATTTTTTAAATAATTATAATTCTGATGTGTTGTCACATAGTGACTCAGTCTTTTGTATAATGCAAGACAGGTCGGGGTTGTGTGTAGTATAATATAATGAATTATATAAATGATACAAATTACTATGAAATTTTGGGGTGTTACATTATTCCCCTCTTTTAGAAATTTCATCGCCACAATTTTAAAATTGTGCTCAAAAAAATCATTGAAAGTCCTATATCATAAAAAGAGTCAATAAAACTATCACATTAAAATAAAGAATTGAAAAGTAAAAAAGGTCACCTGAGATAACACATACTAGGGTTCCATGTATGAAAACATGGATATGGAATAGAAAACAAACCATATAGACCTAATGGAGTGTGATAGAAAATATGATCAGTAGAAAGTTAACTACCAGGAAACCATAAACCTGTGACGGGTTAAACCGTGTTTGATTACCCAGTAGGAAGAGTAAATGGAAAATGATTTTGATTTAATTTCCTTTTAATAATTTTGATGAATTTATTTTTTATATTAAATATGAAAATAAGGTTATATATTTACTTTTCTTGTATTGTATCACCCTTTAATAAATTTCTACTACAAACTCATCCTTTCTCCAAATGATGAGTATACACGATGAATTGGTCAGTCCTGAAGTTCCAAAATCATCTTCTATAGAATAAAACATTCAACAAATGATGAACAATATTTTTCCCTTTTCATTAAACATTAACCAAATCGAAAATGGTTAGTACAAGATTTCATAATCCCAAAAATGATAACCCTGTATAGAATGAAAAATTACTCTCATCTCTAAAATAAATAAACAATACCCAAAGTTCAACAAAGATCATTCAATAAGAAATTGTCCTTAAATTTCATAAAAATAATAAAAACTATGTTTTAATCCCAACATTTAGAAGTATTTGATCACATAGTTTTCCTATATAAATCATTACATTTATCTCCAAATAACATCAACAAATCATAAAGACACATACATAAAAGTAATGAACATATTCAAATATTCTATATGATTGGTTAATAATTTCCATAAATAACCCATATCGCTATATGTCCACAATAAAAACATAGATTCTACCAAAATAAATATCCGCAATTACTCCTCAAAATAAATACAATAGTATTCTAATTTCCTTAGGCATTTAATGTCCCCAAAAGAGAGAATGTCTTCCAAAATAACATTTATCACTAAATCACCAAATCATTTTCCTACACTAAAGATATACATTTAATATATCATAAGTTCTAAAAATCAACATATTCATGATCCATAAAATGATTAAACTAAAAATAATTATACATAATAACCAGGGAAATCATGTATTCCAGTGGTAGGCGATAAATCCCAGTAACACATTGGTTGTGTGTTCGATTCCCACAACTTTTTCCGATGCGATGGGTTGTCACACAGTCTGTGTGTTGTCATGTTTCAAAAAATTTATGATTTTCTAACATTACCAAAAATGGGATAAATTCCTCAAAAATAACCATCAAATGTTTTAAGGAAAAATTAAATCTTATATGTCTAATTTTCATCCCATAATATAATAACCATTAATTGACTCAAATTTAAGGATCATATAATCCAAAATTGTCATTTATAACTATATCCAAAAAAGGAAATATAATTCTTCCTCAAATTGTCATGACCCATCCACAGGGGCCCATGTTGTGACTACCCCATGCCCTCCTTCCATAGGCCAGGGGCTGGAGACTAGCACCGAAAGGCGTTTTCCCTAAAACTGGGAAAGAATTTCCTTTATATCCTATTAACACACGCATCAAAGCACAAAACAATATAAAAACAAAAGTCAGCTATTTAGAAAATGAGTGCTAAAAGTAAACGGGGCCGGAATACAATCCCAATAGTAAAGGTACAAGTAAAAATTGAAATACAATACAACTAAAGAAAAATAAATGCAGCTACGGGGTCGTCCTCCAAGGTTCCTACCAGAATGGTAGGTATAGATCGCCTCCTCACTATTCCATGTCTGCCCGTCTCCTCTGCGTACCGAAATTCCATATGGTCCACCTATGGGCACCGTCTAGTCCTGGTACCCTCAGCCTCGATCAGCGTTGTTTGTCATCTTCTCCAAACACAACAAGGTGTGGGAATATCTCGTGCATGAGTGAGTATAAAGATACTCAGTAGGGACCCCGAGACCCTCAAGGTCTCACAAGATCCACAAAGGATAACAACAAGTCCTGAAATTAACTGACAACCCTACTTAAGTATATTCCCATACATATACCTAAGTTATCAGGTATACCCATCTCAATCACGTGGAAACACAATGTCCCACTGAAAATCCCATGTTTAATTGTTCCAAAAATTATACCATGAAGGTAAGTACCACACTGGTACGCCTCACAGAAGAATACCACCAAGGTATTACCACGATGGAAAGTACCACACACTTACAAACTAAGATCACACCATGTATAACTTATGTACAATATTATAAGAGATTATATGTAACTACTAATCATCTAACTCTGTTAAGAGGCTCTCCTACTGACCCACACAGGATCGCTCTGTGCTAAACCACCTAGGAACACCATGTGCTGACCCACATAGGATCGCTCAGTGCTGACCCACACAGGATCACTCGGTGGTGACCCACACATGACCGATTGTTGCTGAGCCACACAGGATCACTAGTTTCTGACCCACACATGATCTCAATTCATTTGTCACAACACATCCAGCTATTGGGTTCATGTACTAAGCATTCTCGTTTCTGGGAGTCTCTTCTACTCAATCCACAGGTCGATACACCAACTATCATGACATCCCATGAAAAATTATCTCAAAATACCACCACGTCATAGGGGTCCTAACGCAATAGACAGTGCGTCAATCAGACACTTGGCCTATACGTTATTAGACTTTTAGTCTTGAGGCCACAGTTGGATTCATGCTCAATAAAAACCAACCATATCCAAATAATATCCAAAACATCAGTGTGTTATACTCAAAGGGACCAATATGCTTCAAGGTTTTTAGCGCCACTGAAGGTTTGTAAAACAGAAGCCTGGTGCCTATGTTATGGCCGATAGAGTGAAAAGTTCAAAGCAGGCTCCGGTCTACTCCAACCCGGTCGGACCGACCAGGCATGAGCCATCCTAGGCCGACCCGACCCTGTTCTGGTCAACCCATCCCACTGGGTCTGTTCCAGAACTCTAGTTCTACCCCCGACCCATTGGGTCCTACCCAGCACATTGGGTTAGGTCCGACCCGATGGGACTGGTCCGGTCCGGCCCGCACTGGGTGGTTCGGCCCGCGCTGGGCGGCCTGACTCACGTCGGGAGGCTCAGCCTTGGCGGCGTGTATGATGCAAGGGCTGCGGAGGGCCACAGGTTAGCGAAGGATGTGGGGGCCGCGGGGCGGTGAGGCCGCCGGGCCCATTGGGCGGTGTGGTCGTGAGGGTCACAGAGGGTCGCTCAGTGGCTAGGCCATAGCGGGCCACTGGTGGACATGGAGGGCCACTGGAGGCAAGGCCACAAGGCCTCACAGAGGGTCGTGGGATGGGATGGAGGTCCGTGGGGCAATGAGGCGGTTGGGCGGCACCGAGGGCCATGCGGAAGCAAGGAAGCGAGGTGGAGCAGAGGGCCATGGGGCTTCCAGTCTGTCAGACCATGCAGAGAGCCGCAAGGTGGGGAGATCATGGGGCGGTGATCCACCATGACTGCCATGTGGTGCGGTTACATGTCGTTCCTTAATCGGCAGAAGGATTGATCGGCCGCCCTTCATTTTTCACCTTTGTCACGGTCAGCATTGTGTGGGCTACCAAATCCATTCGTCACTGTGGCACAATCCATCTTCTTCCATCATTAATAACCAACCAATAATGGAGAACTGCGGAGGGGTCGGACCATGTTTGTTTGGCCCACACCCTCTGTATTATAGTACTAGAAAGCAGCTCAAAATAAACCTTAAATGAATAATCTCAAACTCTGTAACCCTCCGTAATTATTATTCCCAAAGTAGAAGAAAAAAACATTTGCTGGTTAACTAGTTAGATTGTTGATCCACGTTCTATGTTTAGAAGTGACGAAAATGAGACTGGATAATCATACATGACTAAACCCCTACATCGATGGTTTTTTGTTGTGTTGCGAGAGAGATGCTAAAGATTTCAACATTCGTTGTGCCTACCAGAGACCTCTGATCCCATGCCCATTCATCATATAAACGCCCTTCGATAGAGGTTGTTCTTCATTGGAGAGTAGTTCTCCAAGCACTCCCCCTCTCCTTATCCAACCAAAAAATCCACCCAAAGGAAGAGGTTCTGATATAAATTAAATTGGCTAGCTTAATTATGTTTTCATGTTGAATTAATTAATTTTAAACTGTTGGAATAAACTATTTGAAGGGAGTCCAATGGGTTTCTCTTCATAAAGAGGTGTTCAAGAGTTATCTCTATATTAATGAAGGAGTTTAGGGTGGTTCGGGTGGTCCCCAAAATTAAATTCAAAATGGGGGTTAGTTCAGGTGGTCCCCACCTCTAAAAATCCTCATGGGAGGTTTTTTCCTTGGTGGTCCCGACCACCATAACCCATGTTGAGGGGTTTCAAAAAGTAAAATAAAATTGATTTTTATTTTATTTTATTATTTGGTTTTATTTCCACGAAAAACCCAATTTCTGTCTTTCACCCTCGACCTATTATGGTCGAGGTGAAGGTCTCCTTAAGTGAATACCGCTGCTGTGATTTCAACGGTGCCATCAGATTTAATTTCTGAGCATCGGTTTGAATGTTACAAAAACCCACTCGTACGTTAACTGAACATACCGAAAAAAAAGTTCAGAAATTCATTCAGGGCACACCGGGCCTCAAAATCAGGCGCCGTCAATTTTCACGGACTCGTAAAATTCCCATATACTAAAAAAAATATTACATGGATATTCTGTGACTTTACATTCTCCCCATGTTAGGGATTTATGTCCCCGTAAGCCACAAATCAAAACTAGGAAAACATGTGGGGGTACTGAGGATAAATCTGAGCCTCCGGCTCTGATATTCTCTCCTAGAGGTTCCCGTGCTGCCAACAAATGTGCACCAGAGGTATCGGCCACCCATGAAGCACCCACTCCGGTCGATCCTCAATCTCAACTGGAACCTCCATAAAAGTGGCCCCATCATCGACATCCATATCTCCATGTTCGTTGACGTGAGAAGGGTTGTGCATGTATCTCCTCAGTTGGGATAGGTGAAAGACGTCATGCACCTTGTGAAACTGTGGTGGAAGGGCTAATCAGTATTCCAACTCACCAACTCTGCTAATGAACTAAAAATGTTTGATAAATCTCAGAGATAACTTGACACCTCCGCCAAATATCTATAAACCTTTTCTAGATGAGACCAGTAGAAAGACATGGTCTCCATCCTCAAAGTCCAGAGGTCTATATCTCTTATCGTCATAATACTTATGTCTGGTCTTTGAATTTATTATCTACTCCAGGATGATCTACACTTTCTCTGTGGTAGCTCGTAACATCTTTCGTCCCACTACTACTTACTCTACTCGGTCAGTCCAACACAAAGGTGATCTACAAGGTCTCCCATACAACACCTCAAAAGGTGTCATCCAAATTTTGAGTGATGGTTATTGTTGTATTCAATCTCCACCAAATTCAAGTGATCCACCCAACTATGACCGAAGTCGAGGAAATAAGAACACAACATGTACTCGATAGTCTGAATGGTCCGCTCAGTCTGGCCATCCGTCTGAGGATGGATAGTGGTACTCAAATGAATATGTGTCCCAAAGGCCTCCGGTAACCCCTTCTATAGTTGTGAAGTAAAATATGAATCACTATTGGAGGAAATCGTCAAGGGTACATCATGTAGCCGCACAATCTCTTGAACATAGAGGCATCCCAAGATCTCTACTAAACCCCCAACTATGATCAGTCGGAATGGGGCCGACATGGTGAGTTGGTCGATGATCACCCAAATAGAGTCATGTCCCCCAGATATATGTGGAAGTCTTGTTATGAAGTCCATGGATATTCCATCCCACATCCACTCTGGGACATCTAAAGGCCTAACCATGCCTACTGGTACCTGATGCTCTGCCTTCACTTGCTAACAAGTGAGGCACCAAGAGACAAACTCTGCTACTACTTTCTTCATTTCCGGCCACCATTAATGTCATCGTAGATCTGGGTACATCTTTTCCACTCCTGGATGTACAGCTAGAGGGGATGTGTGGAATTACTTTAACACATCTTCCTAATGTGATATTAGAACCATGGTGTTTCCTATAAAGAGGATGAAATGCTCACCACCTTTATCAAATACATCAGGTGGTTGTCCTATGGAAATCTGAGCAGGTCATGTCTCGAAGTCTGTGTCCCCATGTTGTGACTCCATGACACACTGAAGAAGTGGTGGAGTGACTGTAAGAGACTAAATAATAGCTCCTCCATCTCAATCCACAAAGGATATCTGCAAACCATCCAGGTGCTTTGTCACCTCGCCTAGAAGCTGTATACCAGATCTCCTGCTGAGTGCATCTGCTACAACGATCCTCTTCTCAAGAGTATACACTATCTCGAAGTCATAGTCAAGTAGGAACTCAATCAAACACCGCAGTCTCAGGTTCAGGTCCTTTGGATAGAAGATATACCTGAGACTCTTATGATCCAAGTGTACTGTAAAACACTTACCCACAATTTAATGTCACCACATATTCAAGGAGAAGACCACTACTTCTAACTCTAGGTCATGGGTAGTGTAGTTCTACTCATGATGTATCAGCTATCTAGAACCATATGTAATCAATAATCAATCATTCATTAGGACACATCCGAGTCTGGTCCTTGATGCATCGTAGTAGACTATGAACCCTATGCCCTCCTTCGGCAGACTCAAGATGGGGGCACTAGTCAGCATCTGGCTCTACTACAGAAAACTCTGTTGGCATTTCTCTAACAAAACGAATGGTTTACAATTCTTCTTTAATTCTGATAAAGGTGCTGCAACTATGGTGAAATATTTCACAAATATCAGGTATTATCCAGTCAAACCAAGGAAGCTTCGTACCTCCGTCACACTCCGAGGTCTCTCCCAAGCAAGCACAACCTCAATCATCACTGGATCAATCGCAACTCCAACCTCTGAGATGATGTGTCCCATAATGTGAACCTCTCAGATCCAAAACTCTCACTTAGAGAGATTACCAAAATTCTTTTGTTCTTGGAGTGTGTCCATAATTATCTGCAAATGACAGCCATGCTCCTCCTCAGTAGCTTGGTAGATCAAAATATCGTCGATAATGACTACAACAATGAGATCAATGTATGGCTGAAATATCATGTTCATGAGTCCCATGAACATTGTTGGAGTGTTTTTCATGCCGAACGACATGAACAAAAACTTATAATGGTCATACCAACATTTGAAAGCCATTTTTTGAACATCCCCGTCTCATGCTCAGATCTGGTGATAGCCTGACTTGAGATCTATCTTTGAGAACCATCACTCTCCGTTCAACTTATCAAAGAGGTCTTCAATCCACGGGAGTGGGTACATGTTCTCCACGACCTCTGGATTTAGGTGCTGATAGTCGACAGAAAGTCTCAAGATCACATCCACCTTCTTGGTAAACAATATCAGGGATGCCCAAAGAGAAACACTAGGATGAATAAATCCCTTCCCCTTTATGTCTTCTAGCTGTACCCATAGCCCACGAAGCTCTGCAGTAGCCATCTGATAAGCTGGTGTAGATATTTGTATCGTCCCGGTGTACAAGTCAATGTAAAATTCCACCTCTCTTTGAGGAGGAATACCCTGAACATCATCCAGAAAGACATATGCATACTGCTCCACCACTACATGATAACTCGGATTCTTCACATCAACCGCTCTGAGAGTAAGGTTAGCCAACTGATGTGTAATCGGCTGCACCCTTCTCTAGATAAGTATATCATGTACTGAAAAGGCTCACTTCTCATAGGTGAAGGTACAACTAGTCCCATCCATGAAAACACACCACACATTGCATCTAATAGAGTAAATCTGAGCATAGACTAGAGATAAGTAGTCCATACTCAAGATGACATCATAAGTCCTCGACGCCGCTACTAAGAGATCCTAGCCAAAGATCCAACCTCTTGTAGTTTTCTCACACTGCTGGCACCAGTGCATAATCATCAAATACACTCTCGTAGAAGTCTCTATCTATAAGTATAGAGTCAATGGATCCGTCGGAATCTCCTTGCTTCGAATGAGGTCGGTGGCAATAAAATAATGACTGGAACCTTTTTCAATAAGTACTATAGCTAAGGTGGAGTAGACTCTGATAGTACCTCGTATCATCTCTGGAGAACCATGATTGTAGGCCTTAGGTGACTAGAGCTGAGCTCACCCCAGTTATCTTACTACCTACAATAGGGGTGGACCTTCTAGTGGTGGTGGCGGTAACATCTTGAATCGTCGCACATCGCCAGCTGCACGACCTGCTCCTCTACCACCTCTGCCTACATTCTACGGAACACCTCAATCAAACTTCTTTCTCTGCCTCGGAAGTTTATTGATCATTTTTTGATCATCCATAGTGAGGGTCTGAAAGTCACTTTCCATGTGACCATGTCACCGAATGCATAACATTTTCTGCTCTGGGAATAACTGGCATTTCCTCGGGTGCCCCGCACAACCGATCCTAAATCTTGGGGTCGTCCTCTTATAGGTCTGGTCCACTTGGACCTCGGTTAAATCTATCTACTACCAACTGCAAAAGACTCTGCTACGTGATGACTGGTGGTGGGTCTGACTACTTGCGATTACTTAGGAAGGAAAATCTCCACTAAGAGAGCTTGCTCTAACACGCATTGTCGTGTCAGGATGCTAAGTGAAATCTTCAAATCCCTCATCTATCGCCTGATTCCTTTCTTTAAGGTTCGTACCCTAAAGAATGGGTACAACACCATATCTGTGGAGTACCCTGAGAGGTCATTGAACCTTGATAAAAATTGTGACACAATCATGTTTCCCTGCTGCATATGATGAAGATCAGGTATGCACACTTCGTGAAGAGTCGCTGGGACAAAATCTACCCAAAATAGGCTCTCGATGTCTTCCCCAAAAAGATTCACCTCATCATGAACTTGGAGCATCAATATCCACCATATTCCTACTTCTTCCTATAGAATACTAGCATAAAGGATCACTATGAGATCATCTAGTGTCCCTACCAGTTATAATACTCTCACTACAACCTCTATCCAATCCTCAGCCGAATGGGGGTCCATCTCACCCCAGAATCTCAGTGTCCTGCAGAACAAGAACCCGAGAATTGCGCTCAAGGGGATTGAAATCTCTACTGTAGGGGATGGTGGCATTGGTGGTCCAAGGGGTAGTGGTTCCGCTGGTGACTCCGCCAGTGCCTCCACTGTAAGAAGGCCATGCACTGAGGCCTCGATGCTCGGTGTGCTATCATTTCGTACTACTCTCAGAACCCTTGTTGGATGTCTGCGAGGAGGCATCCGAAAAACAAACAGGTGTTCCATGGTCAATAAGTTATACCTGTTTAGCTGAATCAAAATATCACAATGAAAACTTGTGAAAACACACACGCAATTAGTGTTTTCGTGTACTGATTTAGAAATCAGAAGTCATGGTCCTAGTGTATTGATAAATTGGTCACTTCTCCCATACAGGATACCCTACACTAATAACCACACTCACTGAACATAACAATATTTCCATTAAAAAGAATGATTAGAGTCTTATGTTCTATGGTAGAACCGACTACTGTGATACCAATTTGTCATGACCAGTCCCCCGGGGCCCTTTCCGTGACAACCCCAAGCCCGACGTCTATAGAACATGGGCTGGATACTAGCAACAAAATGTGTTTTCCATAAAAATAGGAAGGAATTGCATTTATAACCTGTAAACACATGCAACTATGCACACAACAATATAAGAACACATGTTAACTATATATCAAAAGAGTGTTGATAGTAAAATGTGCAAGAATACAAGACCAATTGTAAAGGTACAAGTACAACTGGAAAAACAATACAATAGAAGAAAATGAATGGCAGCTACTATGTCATCCTCCGTGGTTCCTACCTAAAGCGTAGGTACAAATCTCCTCCTCAGCACTCCACATCCACCTATCTTCTCTGCATACCCACATGTCGTATGGTCCACCTCCGGGCCCTGTCTAGTCCTGGTACCCTCAGCCTCAACCAGCATTGTCTTTCGTCTACACGAAACACAACAACGTGCAGGCATAGCCCATAGAGGTGTGAGTATAATGATACTCAATAAGGACCCTGAGTCCCTCAAGGTCTCACAAAATCCACAAAGGATAACCATAAAGCATGAAATCAACTGACAACCCTACATATGTATATGACCATGAATATACATAAGTTATCATGTATACCCATTTCAATTATGAGGAAACACAGATTCTAACTCAAAATCCCAAGTTCAACTATTCCACAATGGAAGAAGTAACACTAAGGTAAGTACCACACTAGAAATCCACACAGAAGAATACCACCATGGTGTTACCATGAAATAAAGCATCACACAGGTATAACCTCATCTCACACTAGGTATAACATAAGTACAGTAGTAGAGATGATTAGATGTAACTACTAATCATCTTACTCTGTTGAGAGGCTCTACTGCTGACCCACACAAGATCGCTCGGTGCTAACCCACAGAGGATTGTTATGTGCTGACCCACATAGGATCACTCGGTACTGACCCACATAGGATCGCTCGGTGCTCACCCACATAGAATCGCTCGGTGATGAACCACACAGGATCTCTATATGCTGACCGACACATCATCACTATTCATTCTTCACATCATATCCTGCTACTGGGTTCCAGCACTAAGCTTGCTCATCTCTAGGATAGTCTGCTCTCTAAGCCACTAGTCGATACTCCTACTTCCAAAAAACCCCTCTAAAATTTACCTCAATGGACTGTCATGTCATAGGGATCCCAACTTAACTGAGGGTGCATCAATTAAAGGCTCGATATATAATTTATTAGACTTTTAGTCCTGAGAGCTCTGTTGGATTATTTCTTGATCCAACCCGACTGTATTCCAACATTATCTAAAACACCAGTGGGGAATACTCAAAGAGACCATATATCTCTATGTTTTCTAGCGCCACAGATGGTTTGTCAAACGAACACCCAGTGCCAAAGTTATGGCCGATAGATTGAAACGTTTGATGCTGGCCCAAGTCTAGTTCGACCCAGTCAGACCGAACCTGCTCAGCCTGGCCTAGGTCGACTTGGCCTGCTAGGTCTAGTTCGGCCCATTACATTTGGCCAGGCCTACAAGGTCAGTCCCAGCCTACTGGATCCGGCCCGACACGTGGTAGCCGACCCAGCCATGTGGCTCGGCCTGGCTGGCGTCGAGGCCATGAGGGACATGGGGCGACGAAGGCCACGAGGGCGACAAAGGTCCATGGGGCGGTGAGGTTGTGGAGGGCCATGGGATAGTGCAAAGGCTCGTCGAGTGGTAAGGCCACGGGGCAGTGTGGAAGGTCACGGGGTGGTGAGACCGTGGGGTGGTGGTCAACCATGACTATTGTGTGGCACGGTCGTGCATCATGCGTCGCCGGTGGCTGGCATGACCGGCCGCCCTTTGTTTTCTGACTTCATCGCGGCTGGCGGTGTGCCAGCTGCTGCATTTGTTTGTTGTCATGGCACAAAGCTCTCTTCTTCCATGATGAAGAACACACCAATAATGAAGAATAGAATTTGGGTCGGTCCAAATTTGTTTGTCATGCACCCTCATCATTAGAGCAGTAGCAACCAGATCAAGATAACACTTGAATAAAGAATGCCAAACTATACAACCCCCAGAAATGATTATTCCCAAACACGTAGAAAAATAAATCATTCACGGATCAACTATTTAGAGGGTAGATCTGAATTCCTTGTTTAGAAGGTAAGAACATCGAAATTGATAATTATACATGACTAAACACCTATCTCGAAGTATTGTTGTTGTGTTCCGAGAGAAAAGCCGAAGATGTCGACGTTCGTCTCGCCCACCACACTCCTCCGATCCCAACATCATTCATCGGATAAATGGCCTTAGATGTATGTTTTTATTCATTGCAGATTAGTTCTCCAAGATCTTCCCATCTCATTCGCCAACAAGAAATCCTCTGAAAGGAAGAGGTTCTAATAAAAATTTAATTGGATGGCTTAATTTTGTTTTCATGTTGGCATAATTAAATGTAAAGTGTTGGCATAAACATGTTGGAGGAAGTCCATGGTTGTTCTCTTCATTAAATGAGAGTTCAAGAGTTATCTCCATATTAAAGAAGGATTTTAAGGGGTCTGGGTGGTCCCCTCCCTTAAATTCAAAATGGGGGTTAGTTCAGGTGGCCCCCACCTCTAAAAATCCACATGGGAGGTTTTGGCTAGGGTGGTCCCCACCACCATAACCAATTTTGGGGGTTTTCAAAAAATAAAATAAAATAGAAGAATATTTTATTTTATTAATTATTTTTTTCACGAAAAAACCAAATTCTAACTTTCAACTTCGACCAACTGTGGTTGAGGTGATGGTATTCTTAAGCTGATATCGGCTATATGAGTTCAATGGTGCCCTCAGATTTTAATTTCAAGCACTGGTTCAAATGTTATAAAAACCCGCTCATACGTTGACTAAACCTACATGAAAAAAATGTTCAGAAATTAGTTCAGGCACACCAAGCCTCCGAATCATGCACCGTCAATTTTCACAGACTTGTAAAATTCCCATTTATTAAATAAATTACATGGAAATTATGGGTCATTACACAAATAGAATATCCACATAAAAAACTATAGGTTTACACATACACAAAATAAGTATTCCAAAGTAATCCCCTAAACAATGTTCATTAATAGTTTTAAAAATTTCTACAACGATTTATTTTCACATAGGCTCTTATATGACCTATTTATTATCCTATAGAATAGGGAATTGACTTGGGTAGTTATCCAGTCTCCTAAATTTATGGTAAATGATTGTAAATGGATTCATAGATCGTTTTAATTTTCTTCCATAATAATCATTATTTTCACTCCATAATTCACTACAGTTAGACCTTCTTTCCCCACATAATGAATTTCATTATTTCATTTAGACACATTCTCAGGTGTCTTCTTCGATATTTCTTTCCTGATGTAAATTGAGCATTATTTTCTCCATGATCTCTACTGTTTGAGGTCTTATCATTATTTTCATTTATTGTATTTGTTTAGTTTGGGAGTTGGATAATTTATATGTGGTTGACCATATTTTTGGAAACCTAATTCAGTGTGAACACGATTTTTTAACTCCTATCAACATTCAATTTATTTGATCATTTCTACCACTATGACCACCTTGTATATCATGATCAATGTTACCATTACTTCCTTGGAATCATTTTATTTTCAAAAACCAGAAATCATAGTGTGAGTAACAACAATCATAAATTAATTTAGATATTATCATGAAACCTTATTTTGAATCTAAAACATCTCCGGATTAACCATGCTTATTTATTATAATCATATATTAAAATCCTTCAAATTAGTTTGTAATGAAAATGAAAATTATCTTAAGCATATACCCTGGTATTCTCAAACATGGGGCATGGTAAGGCATGTTTTCATGTACCAGTATACCCTAGGCCAATCCCAAAACTCCTGGTCAGAGAGTTCACTCCCAGGTACATCTGTTCAAAAACCACATCCACTTGTAGTATACAGAAAACGATGTATTTCTTGTAAAAATCATAAAATCTCTACATTACCTAAATTCTAAGGAGTTATTATATATTAATCCTCAATGAATATCATAGTATAATGTTCTCTAATAATAGTTTTTTCTAAATCTAGTTCCCAAGGATTGAAATAAACATCCACTAATACCATCTATAATTCCCTAACCCGATTACACAGTATCAGTGATTTATTACATTACATTGTTATGATTACATGGAATCATGTCTCGAATGAATGATCAATTTAGCAGTCTTGTAAAAAAGATTTCATACATGAAAATCTAATTATAATTTCAAACATAAAATTCAACGGAATGATCTGTTGATAATTTCATTTTAATCCAATAATAAACATTCATATAAATTATAACACACTCTTTGACATCCTTAGAAAATAAAACATAATAAAGGGGTGATCTCAGATTCTCTGTAAGGATAAAAAATATAATGTAAGCTATCATAAATAATCATAAACATTTATAGAGATGTATAAAATTGAAACCCAAACCAATTTAACATAATATTAAGAACAATATAGCAATGATAAATCATATAATACCATTTACTTATTAAAATGGATATTCTACAAGTGAAATAATCACATGTGTCATCAATAACTAATCTCATAATGATGGAATTCACACTTCTAAACATCATAGACAAACAGTCAAGGCCCAATACCATGACCCTAAATATAAATTTTGACAAGGCCTTGCGCTAAGACAAAAGATTGTCTCATGAGACATACTGATGCATCAAGGGGGTATAACGGTCATTGCCTATCACTTAGTAAGTCCAATTCATTCCTCATATGAAAAAGAGTGGAAAAAAACATAAACATTCGTACTAAAACTATCATACGAAAAATTAATACTTTTACCATAATTCATGAATGGTATTAAAACAACACATCCAAATTCAAAATTATCATAAATCATCCATTGAAATATAGAAAATAATATTATAATAAATCATTATAAAAAAAAATCCAATAAAATATGTTATAATAAATGAAAATAATTACTAATACTCATTGTGATAAATATCCATTTTTTCATGAAATCATTTAAAAATCTCCAAATTAATAAATGAATTCATTTAAAATTTGTTTTTGAATCAATGTGTCACATAACACATTGAAAATTTTGAATGTAATTAAAATTATTAAATAATAATGTTAGTATAAATTAATCCATAAAAGTATTTTGAAAACATGGACAATAATTAAAACAATTTAGAAAAAAATTATTTAAAACATTGACAGTGTTGTTCTATTTAAAGATTCCCTTCCATAAAAATTTAAAAGATTCATCTTTTAAAAAAAATATCAAACAACATTAAAATATATATGAAATTATCTTTATAATTCTTTTATATTAAAATGAATATTTTTGTAGAATAGTGTCTAGAATGTTGAAATGGAAAACAGATGTATTCTATGAACTTTCAAAGAATCCCATACCACAATGAACATTTAAATCACAGGTCTAATATATTCAAATTAATCTATAAGTATCATTTCGTTAAATTTATTCATGATATTATATACAATAGAGGTAGTACATACACCACATAGAAGAAATAGGTGGTGAACATGTCTTATATGTCAAGAATATTATAAGTGATATAGAATTACACTACCTTATACATTCCTTTAGTTGAAAAAAAGATTAAAATCATGTATAATAGTTAAAAAATTATTAATAAATAATTTTAGAAAAAAATAAATAAATATGATATCATATTCGATCCTCTAATATTTCATTGTTAATAATATTTCAATAGTATCACTGTTTCTGGTGTTAAATGGTTTGTTTTCCATTATATATTTTCTTACATAAGCCATGTTTTTTATGTGTAATATATATTATATTCATATGTTGAATGATATTATGTTCATAAACATTATTTTTTAATCATAAAATAAAAAAAATTCATCAATGGTTATGATGGGGATTGATATCGCATTGCGTTGTGGAGACGGTAATCTATACATATGCACGAGTGAAAAGTTCAATCTATAGATGGTGAATTCATTATTAATTGGATGGTATATTATATATAGAGAATATTAAAAAATTTATATTTATTATATAAATCAATTATACTCATTATTATACCCATCCAGATAATGTAGTCTTGAATAAAAAAATACACCACGACATAGAGATGGTAAGCCATACATACGAACAAATGGTTACTCTATCATTCGTAGGATGGATATAATAATGAATATAGTTGTTACATATTAATAATAACTTCTAATTATGAATATGGTACTGTATTTAATTTTTTATTATGGAAACAAATATTAAAAAAGAAGTATAAATAAAAAAGAACGTTGATAGAGGTGATAAAATAATTACTTCTTCTGCAGGTTCTACCGTTTGATTTGAACATAAGGACTTGATAGGTTGAACTTCTGATCAAATTAAAGACTATATATTGAATTTATGGTATTTTAGTATATATTTGAGTAGTGTTTGTCTGATCCAAATGGATTTGGAGGTGTGAAATTAAGAGACAGGTATGTACCCTTTTATAAGAGAGAATAGGGGCCCATAAGGAAATGTTTTAAATATTAATTTATTAAAAACATCTATCTGGTTTTTAATAATTCCTAAAGGATTTATTTAGATTCAATTGTGGGTATGGGTCTAAATAATATTAACCAATAGGTTTTAGATAATTTTAGCTCAGCATATAAAAATTATATTTTAGATTTATCTCTTCGTTAAATGGTTTAACTTTTACCATGCCTTCATGTATTTTTATACTACGTAGTTTATAGTTACTATTAAATGAAAATAGAACCTAAAGTGGTTCATTAATGACATATCTATCATTATATAAGTCATTTAGACACCCCAATGATTTTTAGGACCATTATATAATTTAATAAAATAGAATTTTTTTAAACACATTTATGTCAATTTTGACACTATTTAGTATTTGGTTTCTGTGAATGTCATAAAAACATGATTACATTGAAAAAATTACAATGAATCAACCCTAACATGTCATATGAACCTAAAAATTTTCTTATGACATAAAAATTTTCAATTTACATTTTCGTAAATATTTATAATATTAACTATTTTAATCATTCATTAATAAGGTAATTACGGCATCCTCATTCTACAATAAATAAATTTTAATTAATTAATGATTAAAATTTATAAATAAAATACCGTAATGTAGGAAATTATTTTATATTTATAATGAATATTTATTGTATAATTTATCTTATGTATAATTGAATATTAAAAATGGTTTAGTTATAAAAAGTTGAATTCAACACTTTCAACTAATCATTAATTAAAATATAATAAATGTCCTAATCAAACCCAAAAGGATAAAAATGTATAATTTTATTCCTATGTTTAACTGTAGACTAAAAAAACTTTTCCTATATAATTAATAAATGTTTTGGGGTAATTTTATATTATAATAGTATTATTTCTACATTTTATTACCCTATTTTACTTTTAACTATGGTAAATAAAATTTAACAATTACTATTCACCAAAATTAATTTCATCATATTGAAAAACATTTTACATACTGATGAAATTTTTTTCTATGGGTTTTCTGAAATTTAATTCACAAAAGTGGTAAAATTATGTTTTATGCAGATTTGAAAATGGGCCAAGAAGGTCGGTAGAAGACGTTAAAAAGTTCAATAAAATTTTATATTTTTAATCTTATTATAAAAGGTCTCAAATTAATTATATTGGAATAATAAATTTATTATGAATAAATTTATTTAATTTAATACAAATTTTAATTAAAATTAATTCTTTAAATGAAAATGACGGTTTTTATGTACAATGCAGTAATTTTCACTATTCATCACAAAATTGAAAGTTTTTAGAATAATAACAATAATCCTCCCTAAGATAATTATGATATTACCAATCCAAAAAATGATGTCTCTCTTACCAAAATAAATTTTAGGAGTTTCTAATATTGGTTTTATTATTGTATCAATAAAGAACATAAAAATAATTTATTTTTTGAAAATAGTTTTTTTAAATGTATAACTATTTTAACAAAATATATACATTTAAATATAAATATGTTTTACTTATGTGAAATATTTATAAATAAAATATAAAATGTATTTTTCACCATTAATATTACATTATTTAATTTGTAAATATATATTGTTTAAAGAATTATAATACAGATGTGTTGTCTCGTAGAGACTCAATCTTACGTACAACGCAAGCCATGTCAGTGTTGTGTGCAGTATATGATAATGAATTACTCTAGAAATATATCTTATTGATGAAATTATAGGGAGTAATATTATTTATTACATGTCCAAGAACTCATGTAATCTTTTAACTTCTATATTTAATTTCCATAAATCTTTCCCTCCCTATATCATGCATCTTTTATACCTGAATATTTCAATTATATTTTCTTCATATTGTATTTTATTTTGTATGCCCACATCTCCAAATTTAAATCTAATTTCCTATGTTCTGTATATACAAAAAAATATTTTTACATATTCCACTTTCTTCATCCATGGTCAGATGAATATATATTTCTTGTATACATAAATATATATTTCTTATACATATATATACATGTGTGTGTGTGGTTTGTGGGTAACATTGATTATTATAGTTAGTGTATGAGATAATTCCATTGTATGCATTTGATAAGAGGGAAATATTGATTATTAGTGGATCAAACAATATATATTAAAAGATCCACTATTCCATTATTATGGCATTGCACACCATGATTAGATTTTTTCCCCTATGATAGGTTTATAACCATTTATCCTTATTCTAATCTTCAATTAAATTTAATAAAAGTGTTTATTTATTATTATTTCATCCCACATTCACTCATTCTTTATGATATTCACCTTGTTATGTTAAACTCATAATAATATTGAATGTTTTTCACATCATTTTGGTCAATATATTTTTATTAACGTTTCTATATTTTGTTAAAGTAGACATAATGTATGACATTAGTTTTTTTTAAAAAAATGATTGAGTTGTTTTGTGGTTTGAATCTATGAAATTTATATTTCATGATAAAATTATTCTATAATTTATAATTATTAAGAAATAAATGGAAATGTAAATTATGTGAAAAAAAAAGAAAAGAAAAAAAGAAAAAAATGTTTGAGTTAAGATACTGAACACCCATGATAGACGTTTTATACTCAAGGAACTCATGATAAAACTTATAAACATGAGATGTTTCTAGTTGAATGAATATTTCCCCCTATAATACGTTATCCCACTATGATCCACTCAACTTGAATACATAAACTCCATATAATTTGAAAAGATGATTAACCCAACAGATACATTCCCTTTAAAATTTAAATGATTTAGAATACATATCATCTATTTACATTATTTGAACATTAATATTTTAATAAGAGATCTTATATGTGAATAATCAAGAGGATACTATTTATGAGAAATATATATAATGTATATATATGACATAGTTAATAGTTTTTTATTCATTTTTTTCTTAATTTTTATTAGAATACCAAAAATTATCATTAGATAATTTGATCTACGGAAAATCAATACCATGTCATTCAATAAATGATTATTAAGGGCATGTTTCCAAAAATCATAGAAATCCTTATGAATTAAATTATACTTTTCTAAATAACAATATCAAAAAGATTATATTTCTACCATTCACTGAAATAAAATTTGTTTTATCATTATAATATATTACAAGTCATTATATGTGAATCATTCAATACAATTCAGTAACAATTTATAATTCATTCATTATTTGGGTGTTATTCATTCATTATATGTTAGTTATTACAATTAATTATTTATTTTTATAATATTAAAATTTATTAATCATATATTTTTAATTCATTTGTGATCTGTAAATGCTTACAATTAATTCATTATCTATATCATATTATAATTCATTTATTATTAGTGATTAATTAATTATAATTAATTCCTTATAATTCCCTAAAAATTATCTCTAATCTCTGTAATAGATTATTCACTTAATCTATGTCTTACATTATCAATGTAATATCTACAAAAAATTATCTATGTAATATTTATATGCGTAATATATCAATATATGTAATATCTATAAATGATTCTCATTGAAATCAATATATCATATTATATGTGAATCATTCATTGCAATTCATCTATAAATTACAATTCATCACCAGATTATTTTTATGTGTTACTATATAATCAATTTAACTAGTTTGAATTTATTATATAATATCCTTGTAATGTGTGTAATATATCAATATGTGTGTTAGTAACTACCATGAAGTGAATCGAAGGATCAATATGGTATATCTATTATTATACTAGATATTTACCATGATTAGATGTAGGATCGGTATATGTTTGTTTAATATAATAGTTGTTGGAGGTTTAGAATATTGAATATAGAGGTCAGGTGACATCCATTAAATATTGTAGGTCATGAATAAACTGAAGATAGTGGTTCACCTAGTTCATTGTTTTATTATATCATTTATTGGGACAATCAATATGGGACTTGTGAAATACATGGAGAGGTCTTGTTACAGTTTCCATACAAATTTGATCTGGAGATTCCAGATAATTGGAATGTATTGAGCTTCCACTGTGTGATGATTCATGGTGCCTTTTTGCATTGTCTTATCTATAAATAACAAGTTTAACAATATGTGATATCTATTACCACATGGGACATAGTTATTCAGTTTTCTCCATTTTTACATGTTGTATTCCTTTTGTTACATTATGTTAAAGAGTAGTTAGTGTATCAATATGTGTATTGGAGGATAGAGGTGAAGGAAGTTTTCCTTATTTGAGGAGTTGAAGTGTGGTGGCGTGTCGAAGTAGGAAGTTCAAATGAACATTGTGTGCATTACCAGCGGTAGTGGCTTTAACGGTTAATGTATTGTATGCCTCCTCCTCTATTTTGGATACACCATTCATAGAACCATCTATAATCTCAATTATGAAAGAGAGACCAAGTACCTTTAATCCCTAGAAGGATATGATTATCATCTCTATCTCATCAATATCGATCTACACCACTACAACTCATTCGACAACAATAGTTGTGGTACCATTAACATTATCCACCTCACATCCCTTGGCATCATTTATTGTATTCCAGATCCTTAAGAGCATTTGGAGAAAGTAATTCAGGGATAAAAAATTAGTCTAAAATTATTTAATATTAAAAATTTAACTTTTATAAAGTTGGGACTCAACATGTGGTAGTGAAATCATCAACTTTTTAAATCATATAAAATCCTAATTGTTCATTTAATGTCCTCAAGTGAGGGGATTTTAGGATAGATGATGAATAATCCAGTCATAAGGGTCTATGGTATAACATTTCTAGGATACTGGAAAAAACTACTTCTTTGGAATTTTACAAGGATGATTTCCATGATGTGTTTTTGTTGAATTTGGGAACTGTCATGGGTCATATTCTCCCCCCAATGTTTATTTCATGTATGAAAATTATTCTTTTCCTTGTATTCGGTATTGCTCAATACAAAATTCCAACTTAATTTTATCTTTGACCAGTGAGATATAGGTTCGAAATTATGTTACACTTTTTATTACGGAGTTAAATTTTATCAATTGGTGTATGATTCAATATATTTGTAATATATCAATATATTGTGCAATATATTTATGTTTTATCTGTGAAATCTGTATTTTTATTCTATGAAATCTCCAATAGATTATTATCTATAATGTAATATTTGTGAAATAGGTTTTAATATGTGTATCATTCATTTTTGATCCTATAAGGTTTCTCCTATTAGTGTCTTTATTAGTTCTTATATTGAAGTATGTGATGTTGGCGCATTGGTTTGGATGATTATTTTTGGTGTGTTGGTTTGGCATCTAGTCTATTGTTAGGTAATTATAAGTGATCATTTTCATTATTACCTTTTTATGACTATGTTTATGTAATGTAGTTGTTTATCCCAAAAGCCAGTGTCAATCATGAATATGATAGATAATGTATGAAACAAAATATGGATGTTGTTTGATGGAGTTTCATGTAAGGTATGTTGGAGTTTGAACATTCTTAATCATGTTTGTAACATGTTTCGTGAAGCTTTATAAATTTTCTTTGTGTTTAGACATATTTTTCTGTAATGATTGAACTTTTTTATGAAATTCCAATTTTCAACCTTTCATATAACCTAATTTTAGAATTAGTATATAATAAGTGTAATATATGTAATTAGATTAACCAATATAATACTGGAATATCATGACATAATATTTTATTTTAAACATAATTGATAACTAGAAATTAATTTTTTTGGGTTTCTTATAGAAGATAATAATATTATTTATAGTTAAAATATTTTGATAAGTTTTTATATAATCACTTTGATCAACATATATATTTTCTTTTGATACTATTATAATTACAACAGATGTATTTTTTCTATCATAATAACATTTAGCATCATATTTTTCACCAATAATTTACTAACATGGGAACACAACTAAAATTATTAAATTGGGGTTTGTGTAAGTGGTTGATCGCCATTAAGGGTCAATAATGGAATTATTAGTGACTGCTAATTGTGGCCGCATATTAAAAAAGTAAAAAACATTAGATTTCACCACCCTCCAACATTTCATTCAATGAGATTTCGCTACAACACCAGAATGTTTCCCCCATCATCACCCTACTTCCCATACACACCGCTGAAACACCCCAGTCAACACATGACTCCCCCCAACATTACAAATAGTAATCCGATCCATCACCCAAAAACCCCAGGTTACCCCATGACTTCCCTCCATATACCCAACTCCAACCTACCACTATGCATTGACCATGGTCAATGTCAGATGGTTTCTTCTCCCTCCCTATCATCTCTTGGGTCTTGTTGTGTCAGAAATATCCAATAGTACTCAAATGTGTGTGTTTTCAAGTATCACATTTAGAGGCTGCATTAGGTGGTCGATGTTTGTCTTTACCGATAGAGAATTTGTGAATGCTTCCAATGGTATCAATGAGGCCTCTGTAGGTTATGAGTAGCTTCATTTGGATATCACTAATATATAGTATTCTAGTAGTGATATAGCTATTGGTAAAATGAATTACCACCATAAAAGGTAAATTTCCCAAAAAAATATGTCGCATCTGTGATTTCTTTTTGAGGTATTATTTTTTTCATTTATTTTTTTATATTTATTCTTTATTTTCCTCAAGAGTTTTTGGTGAAAAGTAGAGAGTTTTTTCTTGAAACTTGGTGGGGAATAGTTAAGGGAAAGCATTCTTCATCCTATACATAAGAATGTTTTCCGTTTCCTCGGGAATATAGGAGACTTCATAGTTGATGCATAATTTGGAAAACCAGTTCGGTTAACCATCAGCATGTTCCTCATGGACTGTGAGGGATTCACGGTTTCCATAGAGTTTGGAAAACTATTTAGGAAAACAATTAAACCTATTCGGGTCATTAAAACATAAAAAAATTCTTTCCATATGTTTATTTAACCCTAAAACACATCTTATCCAAAACCTATTGGATTTTTAGCCATGGAAACTTCCTCATATCTTCATTGGAGCCTTAATGAATAAAAAATTGGGTGGTTTTGGTGTGGATTCTTTATGGAGTCACCAAGTATGTATATTTCCATTTGGTTTCCTTATTAATATGGGGTTTCTCTTCCTCCATATTTGGGATATTCTTTTTAAGTTGGTTGTTTGACATGGTAATGGTTAGATTGTTGGCGTAAATATTCACATTTAATTGTCTATATTTCCTTTATAGGGTCATACTAAAGTGTGGTTGTAGTTTTCCACTAGTTTTTTGATGTATCTGAACTTTTGATAGGAGGTTCCAAGATTTTGCATTATTATATGTATTTATTATCCTTTATTGGTTGATTAAATGTTTTATATGGATTGTGTGTGTGGTTAAAAATATTTTTAGGAAATTTTTTGACAAGAATATGTGATGAAAGTTGGTTATCTAAAAAAAAATTTTAATGTTTCATGTGTACCGTATTGTAGTGTTTCATTTAAGTGTTCCATGATTGTATGAAAGGTGAAAAATGTGTTTCTAAAGGCTTCTAAAGGTGAGAATGTGTTGAATGTGGGGGTTTCCAACGAAAATTTCTTTCAATACATGTAATATTCTTATATATATATGTGTGTGTTTTTTTAATTTGGAATGTGATATGAAATATGTTATAATGTGGATTTGGTGTGTATGAATTTTAAAGGGGAACTACCCATCTAAATGGTTTGATTTCATGTGTACACTTCATGTATTATTTCCAAATGTGCTTTTTGAATAGTTCAAATGGAAAAATATTTGACTTTAATGTTTTTAGTGTGCATGGGTTATGAATGTGGTTTTTTATAAAAATGGGTTTTCATGTTTGATTTGATCATTGGTTAAATGTGAATTCTACAAAATGGTGACTTCTTTATGTGTTAATGATTCTTGTCATGTGTGTGTGAATTTAAATATTTATGTGATATGTGAAATTGAAATTTGAAGAGAAATGGAATCTTGGGTATCTAGGTTAGTGAGCTAGAACCACTATTCATGTTGAATCAGTAGTGGAAAGTCTTGGATTCTTCTAGCTTGATTGATGCTATAACAATAGATAAACATTTGATATGATCAGAGACAACTAGAAATTGAGAAGGGATCCACTCTAGTGGATTGCGAATGAGAACAATTTTCATTTTGGATAATTATATAGAGACCAATAGGCATTGGGAATCATTCCCCTATAGTGGATAATGCACGAGAACATAGTTGGTTATTGTTGGAGGATTTTGATCTCTAGTGTACCATGTTTCTACAATCCAATTCATGAAAAATACTGGTAGAAATTATATATTGTACTCGCATGTGACATGAGAAATTTATGTATTTATTATGTGATGTCTTTCTAACAATCGGTATATTGTGGACATTGTGTACATTATTGTTTTAAATAATATTTCTTTTTGGAATTTTTTTCCCTAAATGTTTTATCTTGAAATTTTTTTCCTTGAGATGTGGCATAAAAATTAATTCCAATGTTTTATTAAAAAGATAATGTTAATTTATCTTCTAATGTTATATAATAGAATCCATCTTTCTGGGTCATATCCATCTTGGATTTGACTGACACCCTACACAGACATTTTTTTCATACTTGGCTATGTATGACCATGGTAAAGGAAATATGTCTTGTAGTAGTGATGGTGAATCTGGCTACTAGTTTTCCACTTCTTGAAGGTGTTGGTTGTGGTTTTTTGAGGGTGATGACCCTCTTGTTGCATGGAGGTTTTTGGGATGGTTTTTTCTTTCCATTCCACGGAGGTATTATTTTTTTGTTAATGTTATAACCCATGAATATGAAAAATGATGTATCTCATTTGGTTATGGTTATTTGTTATGTGATGGTTTATTCTCATGGGTTTTTTATTATTATATACATGGGTGAAATTGTTCCCAATGTATATTTTTCTATTCCTAGGAAATAGTTTCCACCCTATGGAGATTGGTAATACCCATTGAGCCATTCTACATAATGGGTTAGTTGTGGGGTTGTATGAATCTCCTGGTTTGTTTGTGAGAAAAGGGTATCAGAGAAGTTATATCAAATTTTGGGTAATGTTTTTTGGGAGGATTCTATGTAGACCAGAGCTAACACTATGGGTCCATGAGGGTCTGGTTACAGGTTGTGTGTCTAACCAGCAAAACTCATGACAGGACTCAAGTCTATCTGAGATGCTGGGAATTTGGTTTCACTTCTTCTCCTGATGATACGTACATGCTGAAGAATTTATATGCACATCGGGTGAGGGTAATCTAGTTTAGGATTGTTGATTATTTTTGTAATGATAATTTTTTGGCTAAAAATTTATTTCAAAATCATTTTTACTAAAGAAAATTTTAAAAATATTGTTTTGAAAAATGTACTGAGGGGTTTTCCATGTGTTTGTTACTTGTTGAAGCATGATTCCTCCTTGGAGACATCATTTTTAGTCATGATAAGAGTCTAAGGAGGGTTACCCCTCAATAATAGATTAGAGGAATGTGGAAGCATCTATTTGAGTTGTTCATGATTTGGGTAAATGATAGGGTTATGGCCCTGCTCAAGTTACAGATTTTGAACCAGGACTTATAAACACAAGTATTTTCAGTTCATCAAGAACAATCCCCCTTCATTCGAGGTCAACATGGAACACCATGAATCAGAGTACTGACTTGAGAAGATAGAGAATATGATTGAGTTTCCTGGCACACCTAAGGAATTTAGGATGAAGTATGCTTTGTTTATGTTGGTAGGTCCCAGTGTGATGTGGTTAGACTTAGTGTTACAAGAATGAAATCTCCTGTTGATGGGTTAGAAATATTTTAAGGTCATCTTAAAATAGAATTAATTTAATGATATGTTTTCGTTCACAATGTCCCATGAGTTTTTTGAGCTCATAAAGGGAGACCAAACCGTGATTCGGTATGATAACCACTATGTAGTGTTAGTTAGATCCACACTGGAGGTCATTTCCAATGAGCTGCTAAAGGTTGCGATGTTTTATATATGGTTGCTACTAGATATATGATCCCATGTCTTTTTGATCAATATGAAAACCAATTCCAAGATGATCGATCTACTATGATGGTGGAAAATGATTGTAGAGGCATTTATGATATCTATAGAGCTATGTCGGGTGTGAACAGTGGAAGTTCATATGAGAAAATGTGGAATCAGAATGAGTAAGAGAAAATGGGAGGTGATAGTTAAGGTAATCCCCCTAACTATCATCATATGTGTATATAGGTTCTTGGTCAATCATGTTCAATTAGTTTGGGAAGGCCAAACACATGTGATCAATTTGTTCATGTCCACCCAGAACATACCACCAGTGTTGAACTATGGGGACCATGCAATGATTTTGAAATATGGAACACCCATACCAGAGTAGAGAGGGATCTGTAGATTTCAAATGATCTCCATCATGGACATAACCATCCTAGATATTGGGATATTTATTTGGAGATCTTGGTTGAGATGTTGGATATTTTTTGATGAAAAGCCAGTACAAGGTAATGCCAAAGGTCTGGTATTGGTCTAAGGGTCGAGCTGAGATGAAGCAACTTCATCCTATGGAACGAGCACTAGTGGAATCAAAAGTAGGTCCTGTAAAAGTTTGAGGTTCCATTATGATTTCATCATCTGTGTTTGTTTCATTTTTTGATACATGTGATTTTGTTCATTATATTTCTATACATTTTTTGGATGTGTTGAAATTTTTAACAGATCGCATGCCTTATGCGATGGAGTTGGTGATGCCTCTTTGTAAGAAGTGAGATAAGGGTTTTAGGTGTCCATATTGTGAACTAATGTTGTTGGAGATTGAGTTAGAATGGTATTTACATTTTTTTTGATATGGATCTATTATACCTAATCCTCATTATGGATTTGATGGTGCGTTTTCAAGCACATATAAATTAATATCAATGGTGGGTGAGTTTTTTTGGAACATGGAGGGATCACCCATGTTTTACATTGTGAATGTGATCCTTGTTCATGAATGGAACATAAGGATTTGGTCGATATTTTTTATCAATTCACATCGCTCATGCTATTGGACGATGGTACTGGTACTAATGATGGATGAACACCTATAGTGGACGAATTCCCATTTGTATATTCAGATGATTTCTCATGGTTTCCTCATGAACAGGATGTAGTGTTCTCCATTGATTTGGATTTAGGAACAAAACTGATATATCTTCCCTCTTATCGTATACTTCCCCCACCCCCACCTAATTGAGGTAATTATAGGTATATATGGATGATTTAGAATCCAAATGATTCATTCACTCAAGTGTCTCACATTGGGCGTCCACTATTCTATATTATATGATGGTCGATGGATCGCTTCTATTGTGGATCAATTACTAAACATTGAATAAATTGATGATTATGAATATGTACCCTTCACCCCATGTTGACGAAATTTTGGATGAAAAAAAGGGGTACGGTGGTTTTCTAAGATCGATCTATGTTGCGGGTATCACCAAGTCCAGGTTAGAGAGGAAGATGTTCCAAAAAAAGAATGTTGAAGAAGGTATGACCATTTTGAGTAATTGCTCATGAATTTAAGATAGAAAAATTACCTATCAGTATTTATGGAGATCTTGAATAGGATATTCCCTCTGTATCTCGACTTGTTTGTTGTGGTATTTGTGGAAGGCGTCCTTTCTATTCTTGGATTGATTAATAGTAGCTAAGCATATGAGGATATTACTAGGAACTCTTGATATTATCATCTCTATTCAATGTTTTCCATCTGCACCTTCTAGATTTGAGAGGTTATGTTTTTGGTTCTTGTTATCTCATAATGAGGGGTTTTTGTGGAACATGGGATGAACTATTCAGTGATTTCATGAGAGTAGCTAAATAATTTTTTTATTATTAAGAACATTTTGGGATTTGTAAGGTATTACATTTGGATTTTTTGATATTTCCCATGCCTTTCATTGTCCAGGACTATGCTTACCGGGAAATAGGGTAAATTTTGAATAGATCCTAGAGTGTTAGGTGTCCTTTGAAAAGCTTATGTGGTGTTTGTCCACAACCCCGATTTTAATTTTTGGAGTCTGGAATGGGATATGTGGTTTATTATGATTTCTGAGGTATGATTCATTGTGGCATATTGATTTAGGAGGACCATGTAATGGAAAATAGTTCTCACCAATGCATATTACATTAAATGAATTACCCAACCCATGACATGTAGTTAGAAGGGGTGATACATTCCTTAAAGATGGGGCATCATTTTTTGTGGAAATGTTTGTGGTCTATTCTGATCATATGATATTAGCCTACATTTTTAGCCAAAAAGATATGAATGTGAGGAAGATTCATTGGGTTCAGTACCTTTAGGGGTTTGATTTTGATATCATCTACACCCCAGGAAATGGTAAAGTGGTTGCAGAGTCATTAAGTATAAAAGTGATGGTGCATGTGTCGAAGTAGTCTAGTGATTAATGGAAATTGATGGGAATTGTATCGAGAGATTGAAATTCTAATACAATTTGAATATAGTATAATAAATCAATGATTATTAGTGGCAAAAAATAATTAATATCGACAGATTGAAAATCTGACACCATTAGAATATAGTATAATAGATCAAAGATAATTAGTTTAAAAAAATTGAATGGGTGAGAGAAAATATTAGTTGGGACTAGCTATGGGCCATGCGCTTTAGGGTGGGTTAGGTTTTGCATTATAATTATTAATAGAATCAATTATGTGGTTGGTAAATTATAGGATGTTGATACATCATCATCTTAACTTCCACTTGAAATGGTGAGTTAGTTAAGAGAAAAAAATTGTGACATGTGGGTAAAGAAAATAAGTCAATTTATAAATTAGTAGGCTTCCCAAAACAAATCTATTCTATGCAGAGTGTCACATTCATCCTCCATCAACCCCAATTCAATTTCTCTCTCAACAGTTTATTTTTTTCACATAATTTTTTTTGATCGAATATATTTTTCTCAAATGGTATCGTAATTTCAATCATTCAGTACCAATGTGATATTTACAATGATACAAATATTTCTAGACCTATATGTAATATATATTTTTTAATTTTAATATTTTCATTTATAGGTGCAGATTTGCAGTGTAAATTTAAAATATATTTTTTAAAATTCATAGTCGTTATTGGTTTATATAAACAAAATTTATTAAAAAGGTTATATATTATTTTTTTCAGAATTAATTAATATTCATGACTATATAAATATATATTCACGTATATAATTACATATATATACTTATATATATTAGTTTTTAATTAAAAGAATACATATATTACTATAATTATTTACATATATATATATAATTATATGAAACTATATGTATGTACATGCATGCACCCATGAAAATAAACAAGTATTTACGAATACAATTATTTACATTACATATAAAAATAAATATATACATACATTAATATATCACACTTATATACATATATCACATTAACATATGTATATATAAAAATAAATATATACATACTTACATACATATATTACGTTAACATATGTATATATACATAAACATATATATAATTACACATTAAACATAAATTTTGTTGCATAAAATTTAGACTCTGTTATTTATACACATTATGAAATAAATATTTTTTTATTCCAAAATATCAATAAAAATATCAATAAAATATTGATCACATACACCACAAATATATAAATCAATGAATATATATATATATATAATTATTCATAAATAATTACACTCGTAAAAACATTATGAACAAAATCACACACATATATATTTAATAAAAATCAATGTACGTTTAAATATATTCATACGTGTATATGTTAGACATATGGCTAGATACATTCATCAAAATTTATTTATGTATATATATATATATATAAACACAAAGGAACATGTATACATGTAAATTAATATACTCATATACATGCATATATATCTAGACGGTTCACAAGCAGGTCAAAAGCCTAGTCCAGAACATTTATTAAATAAAATTAAATGTGGAAAACCCACATAGATCATGTGGCACAAAAATCCCCACCATACACAAAATTGTTAGATAGCGCCACCCCTAAATAACTAGAGAAAGAAACGCCAAACACAAGAAGTATCTAAAGGCCACCAAATGTACATGGCCTGTCGACCCTAATTAAATGTTTCATATACCCATCTTAAAATATGACACACACAAAAATTGTGCAAATACCTATGAATGACGACACCCCTTAATCGTTGTAAACCATAAATTCCATGACTACAGTCAGTGGACACCATCAATAATATCCTAATCAATGCCTACATCCTGAGCATGCGTCATTGCTCCCCAAAGACTTCGCTCGCACTAAGCGATAGCCTGTAGTGCAACACATTCATTGCTATCCCACATACCACCATCGTCAACATCACTATGACCTCACTACCCATGGACTGAGGTCATCCGCAGACCCACAGAAACATGTGAATCCCCTTCTGCTCCTTGAGAACGAACCCAACCCATTCTATGCATCGTGTGCGTCAACCGGACATCACCCGGATTGTGAGTGTAGTCCGGATCTCAAATTCCTTAATCATCACCAGATTAAAATCTACCAATGATACTTGAATTCCAAGGATCTAGATTGCCGACCATAAACACCACCACCGACCACCAGGATCTCCAACAACCTTAATCCCTAATCAGAGGTCTGCCATGATCTTCACACCTCTCCCCTTATCACCATTGTTTCAGAGATGACCTCCATCCAACAGACCCTCCATCATCCATCATCGGCCTTAGTCGCCAGCCAATATTTGGGCACCGCCTCACCCACAAAGCATGTCGTCACCGCTTCAGAGACGACCTTGTGAGCCTTACGCCACGCCCACATAGTAGACTCACCGGCTCACATCCTACATGTGAAACATATCCCCATCGCAACAAAATGTAACCACATTGTTCCCCCAACCGAGTTCTACAAATATTCATCACTAACACGAGCTTACTAAAAATTTCAAACCTGCCATCCTCACACCTTGGAGTAGCCTTTGTAAATTGAACATATGATGTATCCAGATTCCTACAAAATTGCCTCCATCAACCTTCCTATCAGAAATGTCTTTGAGTGGTTGACCCTCTTGTGAGAACAGCAGAGGGAAAACATCTCCATATTCCCAACAACAACCAGAGAGGATAGACCATCCTCATGGGTGCCGTGTTTAGATCGATCCAAAAATTGATCACCAAAAAATGATAGTGAGTGAATCTCTCACTATGGGAAAATAGATTTTGTGATTGACTGTTTGCGATGAGAATTAATCCCGTCGCAAAGAGTCCTTCCCATAGATTATTTGCGATGGGAGATTTTACCCATCGCAGAAGGTTTGGTGCGGTTTGCGCGGCAAACCATGAGAAGGTTATTTGTGAAGGGGGGTATTCCCCCGTCGCAAATGGTCCGTCAGTCCGATGGTATTTGCGACGGTTCATGTTGAAAATACTCAGCGGTGGTAAATATTTTTTTGTGACAGGCTTTTCTCCCATCACAAAATATTTGGCGCAGTTTGCACGACAAACCGAGGGAAGGGTATTTGTGACGGATCCCGTCACAAATACCCGATGACAGTAAATAGGTTTATGCAGCAGGCTTCTCTCCAGTCGCAAATAGTGTGTCGGCATGTACCTTTTTCGAGGGGACCCGTCACAAATACTCTTTTAACCGCTGACCGTAATTAATGTGGGTGAAGGTTTTGGCCAAGGGACTCATCACAAATAGTCATGTCGCAACAAATATAACATATATATACCCCCATCCATTTTTTCAAATCCATCTCTCATTTCTCTCTCTCTCTCTCTAAACTCTACTTTTAGTGAGAAAATTTGAGTGATTTTGTTTTTTTCACCAAAATGTTGTGAAGCCGCCTGTATCAATAGAAGAAAAATTTTAAATGTATTTATAATTTTTTTATTTAGTATTTATTTCATTTTTTGATGTTAATTTTAATTAATTTTGATTAGTTGTATTTAAATTAGATTTAAATTGTTTCTTTATAATTAATTATTTGTAATAATAAATTAAAATTATTAGTTTTAATTTAAAATTTTTAGAAATAAATAGGAATAATTAGTAAAAAATAGTAATAATTAATAATAAATAAGAATTATTAGAAATAAATAGAAATAATTAGTAATTAATAGGAATAATTAGAAAAAAATTGGAATAATTAGAAACAAATAGGAATATTTTGTAATAAATAGTAATTATTATTATTAAATAGAAATAATTAGTAATAAATAGGAATAATTAGTAATAAATAGGAATAATTAGAAATAAATTGGAATAATTAGTATTAAATAAGAATAATTAGAAATAAATAGGAATAATTAGAAATAAATAGGAATAATTAGTAATAAATAAGAAATATTAGTAATTATTATGAATAATTAAAAATAAATTCGATTAATTAGTAATAAATAAAAATAATTAGTAATATATATGAATAATTAAAAATAAATAAGGATAATTAGTAATAAATAGGAATAAATATAAATAAATAGTAATAGTTAGTAATAAATAGGAAGAATTACAAATAAATAAAAACAATTAGAAAAAATAGGAATAATTATAAATAAATATGAATAACTAGAAATAAATATGAATAATTAGAAATAAATTGAAATAATTAGTAAAAATTATGAATAATTAGTAATAAATAGGAATAATTAGTAATAAATAGGAAAAAGTAGTAATAAATAAGAATAATTAGAAATAATTCGGAATTATTTTAAATAAACTGGAATAATTAGTAACAAATAGGAATAATTACTAATAAATAAGAATAATTAGTAATAAATATGAATAATTAGTAATGAATATAAATAATTAGTAACAAATATTAATAACTTGTAATAAATAGAAATAAATAGATATTACTAGGAATAATTAGTAATAAATAGGAAAAATTAGTAATAAATATGAATAATTAGAAATTAATAGGAATAATTAGTAATAAATAGGAATAATTAGTAATAAATATGAATAATTAGTAATAAATTTGAATAATTAGTAATAAATATGAATAATTAGTAATAAATTGGAATAATTAGAAATAAATAGGAATAATTAGTAAAAAATAGGAATCATTTGAAATAAATAGGAATAATTAGAAATAAATAGGAATAATTAGAAATAAATATGAATAATTATAAATAAATATGAATAATTAGTAATAAATATAAACAATTAGTAAAAAATAGGAATAATTAGTAATAAATAAGAATAATAAATAATAAATAAAATTAATAAGAATTAAATAAGATTAATTAACAATAAAGAAGAATAATTAGTAATAAAAATGAATAGTTGGTAATAAATAAGAATAATTAGTAATAAATAGGGATAATTAGTAATAAATAGGAATAATTAGTAATAAATAAGAATAATTTGTAATAAATAAAAATAATTAGAAATAAATAGGAATAATTAATAATAAAAATGGATATTTAGTAATAAATAGGAATAATTAGAGATAATTAGAAATAATTAGAAATAAATAATAATTATTTGAAATAAATAAGAATAATTAGTAATAAATAGAAATAATTATTAATAAATAGGAATTATTAATAATAAATGGGAATAATTAGAAATAAATATGATTAATTAGAAATAAATTGGAATAATTAGTAATAAATAGGAATAATTATTAATAAATAGGAATAATTCGTAATAAATTTGAATAATTAGTAATGAATTGGAATAATTATTAATAAATAAGAATAATTAGTAATAAATAAGAATATTTTAAAATAAATCAGAATAATTAGTAATAAATAGGAATAATTAGAAATAAACAAGAATAATTAGAAATAAATAAGAATAATTAGTAATAAATAAGAATAAATAAGAATAAATATGAATAATTAGTAATAATTGGGAATAATTAAAAATTAATTAGTAATAAATTTGAATAATAAGTAATAAATAGGAATACTTAGATATAAATTAGAACAATTAGAAATAAATATGAATAATTAGTAATAAATAGGAATAATTAGTAATAAATAAAAAAATTAGTAATAAATAGGAATAATTAATTATAAATAGGACTAATTAGTAATAAATAAGAATAATTAGTAATAAATAGGAATATTTAGTAATAAATAGGAATAAATAGGAATAAATATGAATAAATAATTATAAATAGGAATAACGTGGAATAAACATGAATAAATATGAATAAATTAGAATAAATATGAATAAATAGAAAATAATTAGAAATAAATTGTAATGCCCCGACCCCAGTTACCCAGAGTCGGTGCATTATTACATAACATTGGCATGATTACATGGAATCAAGTCCTGAATGACCGATTAGTTTAGCAGTTTTGGAAAATAGATTACATACATGAATGTTACATTACACTTCATAACATACACAACAACATAAATAATCCTTTATGAATGCCATTATTCCCTTGTCTTAACCCTGTATATCAATCACACTACACTTCTTGGAATCCTGGGAAAAATAAAACATAGAAAGGGGTGAGCTCAAATGCTCAGTAAGGGTAAGCAATACAGTGAAAACATTCAAAAATAAGCATAAACATATAATGCAATGTATAAAACTAAAACAAAAGCCTTTTAAACTTGAACTTCAGCATAACATGGAAGAAATAAAATGAAATAACGCCATTTACTTATTCACATGGATATTCTACGTATCGAATAATCACATGCAATATCACTAACCACTTTCATAATGATGGAATGCATGATGCCGAACTTTAATTTATGTGTCGAGGCCTCATGCCAAGACCTAAGGGATAACTGTAACCAGAACCCAACCCAGAGAGCCTTTGTAACCGGACTCCATCCCGGAGTGCCTCTAATAATCGGACACCAACCCGGAGTGCCTCTAATAACCGGACACCAACCTGGAGTTTCTCTAATAACTGGACACCAACCCGGAGTTTCTCTAATAACCGGAAACCAACCCGGATGGCTTACTTTTACCGGTCCCCAACCCGGAACATACTAGTCCAACACATTCATCTTATGAAGAGGATGAAATATAACATAAACATTCATATTAAAACTAACATAAAAAATGTCAAAACATTAATCATAAACCATTAATGGCATAAAAATAAGTCATCCATATTAAAAAATATCACAAAACCTTAAATACAATATGGATGATTTGTATCATAATAAATCAACTTGAAACATGTTTAATATTTATCAAAGGATGTTGACATAGATGAAATAAATACTATTTGAGAGAAATATCTCTCTTTTTTTGAAATCTATTAAAAGTCGCATAATTATAGAGAAACCATTTATTTTGAAAATATTATTATAAACTTGTGAAGGGAGCTTCAAAGGTGTAATAACGGTGGAGAATAACCGCACCCACCATATAAGTTAAAAAAAGTCATTCTTACCTTATTTTTTTCAAAAAGGTTAAAAAGGACGTTATTTGGAATACGACGGAAAGATTCCTTTATAAACCTCTTATAAAAAGTCAAACAATGGTATAAATGTCTTTAAACCATATTATTGTAAATAGTAAAAATGTTTTGAAATACATTTTTAAGAAACATGGATGTGGATGATAAAGAGATCCCAGTAGATTATTACGTATATACAACCTCAGATAATGAAGAGATTGCGAAATAAACCCTTTCCAATTTGGTAACTTACAAAACATATAACCCATGAAAGAGGTATCATACAATGAATATGTAAATACACATAAATTAAAATGTATTACACAAATAATATAATTATGGGCAGTACATACACCACACAAAAGGTAATGGTGGCAATATGACATGAATCTGACGGGAATAAGGAGTGAGATGAAAACCCCTTACCTTGGAATTTCCTTTAGTCGAGGGTACGTTTAACCTCCTATACAAAGATCGTAGTATGTTATTAAATTATAAAAGAACCATATTAATATTTATGATATCATACATGATTCATTTATGACTTTATATTACCCATTTAATAATAATTTCCATGTTAAGTTAACATTTCGGGTAATAATCACTTTCTTTATCGTACGTGTTTTAACTTGTCACTCTTGGTTGTATCACTTAGATCATAATCTAAATACCTCCAGAATATAAAACATGATAAATATATCATATATATTTAGAATATAAATATGTATAATTGACATATATATGAAATGGAAAACACCGTTTATGGAGACGGTAGTCCGTACGTATGCATAAACGCTGTTTCTGTTTTCGTATAATATTGAACGGAAGTAAATGAATAAGATATATGTATGTACATAAATCCTTATATATATATATATATATATATATATCTCTCTCCAGTAGCATTATTATGTAATATATTACATACTTATTAGTAATAAATATTTTTATAATCATCGATGAATGGTGAACTTGGAAATGAATCTCATCGCGTCGTGGAGACGGTAATCCGTACATACGAATTAGCGAAAATACCATTCTTTTGATATTAAAATAATATATAATTGGATGCTATATAATATATACAGAATTATTATCATGTTATATTTATTATTTACAATAATTGAAAATCATTATTATACCCATCCAAATAATAATATATTGAATAACAATTATACCACGACATGGAGACGGTAAGCCGCACGTACACACATATGGTGACATGTCATTCAAAGGATGTATAGAATACTGAATATGGTAGTACCGTATTTAAAATAATATTAAAATATATAGGAGATACTGAATTCATTATTTTAGAATGGTAATAACAAATATAGAATAAGTGGAAGAAGAAAGGATCTTGAAAAAGTGTGGTGAAATTATTACCTCTTCTTCGGGTTCTTCCATTTGATTTGATCAAAAGGGCTACTTAATTTGGATTTATGACTAAAGGAAGGCCTCTAAGATGAAGTGAGGGAAGTTGAGAGATTATTCAGTCAGAGATTGGCCGAAACAAAAGGCTTTGAAGGAGTGAGTTAATGAGAAGGGAGAGTGCCCTTTTATAAGAGGGGTGAGGGGCACCTTTGGAAAAGCTAGAAATATTAATTTATAATAAATTCATATTCCGTTTCTAATGGATAAAAAGTGGATTATTTAAAGTTTAAGGTGGGTATGGTTCGAAAAACACTCAACCAATAGAATTTAGATAGGTTTGGGTAATTATATTAACCTTATCTTTAAGTATTAACTCTTAGTTATTTACTTTCACTTTAACAATGTCTCTTTGTATTTTTATATTATATGGTTAATAAACATACTATATACATCCAAGCGACCCCCAAGTGGTCCATTAATGATACATCTATCATTATATAAGCCTCTTGGCCGAGCCTTAGATTTTTAGGAATTTAATATCAATTAATAATATAATATTTGTTTTAAAAACTCGTTTATGTCAATTTTGACACTATTCAATAATTGATTATTGTAAAAATCATAATAGAATGATTATTTCAAAAAAATTTAATTAAATCAATTCTAACATGTAATATTATCCAATAAAATTATTGGTATTTATAAAAAGTCTCAAATTACATTTATTTGGGTAATTATAATATCAATTATTCTAATTTTTCATTAACTATGTAATTACTGCATCATCATTGTGTCATACATAAATTAAATATTTTAATGTTTAAAAATTATAAATAAAATATCATTATGTAGGAAATATTTCTATCTCTATAATTAATATTTCCAATCGAATTTATCTTATGTATAACCCTATATTAAAAATGTTTTATTAAATAAACATTGATTTTAACTCTTTTAACTCTTCTTTGAATTAAATAATAATAAATGCACTAATCTTATCAAATTGAACCTAAATGATAATATTTTATTCCTATGGTTGTTTTTGGTCGAGATAAACTTGTCCAATAGAATTAGGACATGTTTTAGGGTAATATTAATATCATTTTTACCCTTAATTACCCTATTTACTTTTAACCGTGGTAAATAAAAGTAAAAAGTTACTATTCACCAAGAATTATTTTCATCTCATTGAATCACATTTTACTCCTTGATATTAACCGTGTCTCTCAGATTTTCGAAATTCCAATCACAGAAGCGGAAAAATTCTGTTTTATAAAAAATTCAGTTTTTTAACCACCACTTAGTAGTTTCACTATTCATCAAAAAATGATGTTTTTCAGAACAATGCCAAAATTTCACCCTAAGCTATAATTGATATTCTGAATTCAAAAATGAAGTCTATTTTACAAAATTCCAAAAATAAAAGTTGCATTAATTAATTTTATAATTAATTCCCGCTGTCACAACAATTAGCCTCTTTTTAAGAAACAATATATATCAAAATATTGACAATTGTTTATGTCCAATTTCAAAGAGAAATTAATTATAATGAACACCATTGGATAAAATGGTTAAAATATATTCTAATTATACTTTAAAACCACTGAAATTCATAATTTATCACTATTAATTATTTTGATTAAAAAATTTATTTTTAATTAAAATTTAGAAATTTTCACTATTCATCAAAATATTAAAGTTATCCGAAAAGTACCAAAATTTCACCTTACAATAAATTCGATACTCCGAATCCAAAAAATGATGTCCATTTTGAGAGATAAAATTTCTAAATTTTTTAAAAGTAGGTATTACTATTCACAACGCCTACTTTGATTGGTCGTGGTGTGTGTTAGAACTCGAAGTTGCGTACAACACATGCTACTGTATTATTCAAAGAGAAGCATACTGTGGAAGCTCGGGGTGTTACATTCTCCCCTCCTTCAATAAATTGCATCCTCGCAATTTTATATTGTTCTTTGAAAATAATGGTTGAAAATAGATAATATCTCTGTGGAAAAACCCACATCGGAAATTTGGTTAATAAAATTTTGTCTTAACAAGATGAAAATGGAAATGAAAGGGTAACCAAAAAATTATGATCTCTATTAGGAGGACATCGATGGAAATTATAGACATATAATTGGAGGAAAGATGTAAATATTTATAGGTAGTGATTGAGGTCATCAATCACAAAAAAGTTTAAAATTGAGGTCCTTAAATTCATCAATCTATGATGATTTAAAATACCATTGGTTCAAAAAAAATATAAGGTATTAGGATAACACATTTTTAACATTTCAAAATATCTTAGTTGAAATCCCACATCGAAAAATGAATTAATGATGCCTCTATTTAAAATAAAGAGTAGAAATTATAAAGATTACCGAAAATAACACATACTAGGGTTCCATGTAGGAAAATATGGATATGGAAGAGAAATATAACCATAAATTATCTGATGGAGAGTGGTAGAGAACATGGCTATGAAAAGTCCAAAGCCATAAATTAGTGATGATCTAAGGTACCATCTAGGACAACATTTCTGTTCTAAGTTCCTTTTCTTAATGTTGAGGAATGTATTTATGAGATTGGCTAAGATCATAAAGAGATATACTTACATTATAATTAGAGTTTTATCCATTAATAAATTTCTACCACAAACTCATCTTTCACCCCAATACATAATATAACTCAAAAATACACTATTTATCCTAATCGTATAGGGTTTCAAATATAATGAATTTATAATTCACATATCAGAACCTTTATCTAAAGAAACTACATTATACCATCCCAGAACTTCATGTAGCACAATGGTATGCAATAAATCCCAATTTCACTATGGTTGTGGGTTCGATTCCCACAACTTTGATTGACACGACGTGTCGTCACACGGTCTACGTATTGTACATTTATAAAAATCAAAAAAAATAACCTTTCAAACATAATCCATTCCAACCATTAGACTTATCCAAAATACTATTATCCAAACTCATAGTCCAAAATTTACAAGGAAGTTAAACATAATGAGGATACTTTTTTACAGGTAATAACATGTTAATGCCTTTCTCATATATTCTTTTACAACACTACAACATCCTGAATTACCAAAATCAACCATCTCATATTCCAAAATCACTACCTCAATATTAGGACCATATTAAGGATTATCTTTCCATCAACCATGTAATTTCCAAAAAAAATTAACTTGCTGTAGAGTTACTTTTCTTAGTACCATAAAATCTCAAATCCTTAATTAAATAGTACTACAATACAATCCTTATTTATTTCCAGAACATCATAAATACAACACTTAAATGAAATAATTCAAAAATAACAACATAAAAACACTAGTCATTCCTCTTCATCTGTGGTAGTATCATAATTTGATTATTATCCAATAGCATCATTTTCGGCATAGTCTGAGGACTGGGACATTGGTTCACATAGTGTCCAAACTCCTTGCAAATGAAGCATTGTAAATTTGAAACCAGTTTCTTACCCTTGCAGTCACGTACTTTGTTCCCTTTTCCTCCACACTTATAACAAACTCCCATTCCTTTAAGACAAGTTCCAGGGTGTTTCTTCCCACAGTTATCACATATGGGAAAAATCTTCTTTTCCCTCTTCCCTTTATCCATCATTCTCTCTTCCTTCCTTTTCTTCTCTTACTTCCTTTCAAAGCCATAACTCTTTTCTTATCTTATAAACACATGATATTATTTTTTCATATGATGATAATACATGCGAGACTATTTCTCTTATAAATTCTTTCTTATGACGATGAAAGATATGATCCTTATTTCTCTTTGGATCATGTGCATTGCTGGTGTTCTGATTCCTTCTACTGGGTGCCATTTCTAAACAATGGCATAAAATAGTTCAGTTTATGAATTGCAATGAATAATTAACAAACTTGTAAAATACCTAACACAAATTGAACAGTTTATGGATATAATACATAATCATAAAAATGTTTTCTTTGAGTATGTATATACTCATAATCCCATCATAATGGTTTGTAAAGAAAATGAGAATTATCCTAAGCATATCCCCCGAGAGTGTCGTAACCAAGAGTGCAGCAAGTCCCGTTGTCGTGCACCAGTTCCCGTTCGAGTCTAGCTCAAAGTGGTGTTTTCGGGTATTACCACTAGGTACATCAGTGCCAGAGCCGCCTCTACCTGCTCGTATCCAAACAGGGATGCATTGCTCGAAAAACACACAAAATATCTACAATACAAAAATTCTAGGATGTTCTTCTATACTAATCCTCAAAGTATATCTTAGGGCTATGTGCTCTAATCAGAGTTTATCTAAATCTAGTTTCCAAGGTTATTTCTAAACGTACTCTGATACAAACTGTAATGCCCCGACCCCAGTTACCCAGATTCGGTGCATTATTACATAACATTGGCATGATTACAAGGAATCATGTCCTGAAGGAACGATTAGTTTAGCAGTCTTGGAAAATAGATTACACAGATTAATGTTACATTACACTTCATAACATACACAACAACATAAATAATCCTTTATGAATTCCAATATTATCTTGTCTTATCCCTGCATATCAATCACATTACACTTCTCAGAATCCTGGGAAAAATAAAACATTGAAAGGGGTGAGCTCAAATGCTCAGTAAGGGTAAGAAATACAGCACAAACTTTCAAAAATAAGCATAAACATTTAAGGAAATGTATAAAACTAAAACAAATGCCATTTAAACTTGAACTTCAGCATAACATAGAAGAAATAAAATGAAATAAATCCATTTAATTATTCACGTGGATATTCTACTAATCGAATAATCACATGCAATATCACTAACCACTTTCATAATGATAGAATGAATGATGTCGAACATTAATTTCTGTGTCGAGGCCTCGTGCCAAGACCTAAGGGATAACTGTAACCGGAACCCAACCCGGAGAGCCTCTGTAACTGGACTCCATACCAGAGTGCCTCTAATAACAGGACACCAACCGGAAGTGCCTCTAATAACCGGACACCAACCCGGAGTGCCTCTAATAACCGGACACCAACCCAGAGGGCATACTTTTACCGGTCCCCAACCCGGAACATACTAGTCCAACACATTCATTTTAGGAAGAGGATAAAATATAACATACTCATTCATATTAAAACTAACATAAAAAATGTCAAAACTTTAATCATAAACCATTAATGGAATAAAAATAACTCATCCATATTCAAAAATATCACAAAACCTTAAATACAACATGGATGATTTTTATCAAATAAATCAACTTGAAACAAGTTTAAAATTTATCAAAGGATGTTGACATAGATGAAATCAATACTATTTGAGAGAAATATCGCTTTTTTTTAAAATCATTTAAAAGTCGCATAATTATAGAGGAAACCTTTATTTTGAAAATATCATTATAAGATTGTGAAGGAAGATTAAAAGGTGTAATAACGATGGAGAATAACCACATCCGCCGTATATGTTAAAAAAAGACATTCTTACCATAATTTTGTCAAAAAGGTTAAAAAAGATCTTCTTTGGAAAACGACGGAAATATTCCTTTATAAACCTCTTATAAAAAGTCAAACAATGGTATAAATGTATTTAACCCATATTCTTGTATATAGTAAAAATGTTTTGAAATACATTTTTAAGAAACATGGATGTGGATGATAAAGAGATCCCAGTAGATTATTACGTATATACAACCTTGGATTATGAAGAGATTGCGAAATAAACCCTTACCAATTTGGTAACTTACGAAACATACAACCCATGAAAGAGGTATCATACAATGAATATGTAAATACAAATAAATTAAAGTTTATTACACAAATAATATAATTATGGGTAGTACATACACCACACAAAAGGTAATGGTGGTAATATGACATGAATCTCACGGGAATAAGGAGTGAGATGAAAACCCCTTACCTTGCACTTTCCTTTAGTCGAGGGCACGTTTAACCTCCTGTAAGAAGATCGTAGTATGTTATTAAATTATACCATAACCATATTAATATTTATGATATCATGCAAGATTCATTTATGACTTTATATTACCAATTTAATAATAATTTCCATGTTAAGTTAACATTTCGGGCAATAATTACTTTCTTTATCGCACGTGTTTTAACTTGTCACTCTTGGTTGTATCACCTAGATCATGATTTAAATACTTCCAGAATATAAAACATTATAAATATATCATCAATATTTAGAATATAAATATTTATAATAGACATATATATGAAATGGAAAACACCATTTATGGAGACGATAGTCCGTATGTACGCATAAACGCTATTTCTGTTTTCATATAGTATTGAACGGAAGTAAATGAATAGGATATAAGTAAGTACATAAATCCATATATATATATATATATATATCTCCAGTATCATTATTATGTTATATATTACATACTTATTAGTAATATATATTTTTATAATCTTCGATGAGTGGTGAACTTGGAAATGAATCTTATCGCGCCGTGGAGACGGTAATCCGTACGTACGCACGAGCGAAAATATCATTATTTTGATATTAAAATAATATATAATTGGATGGTATATAATATATAAAGAATCATTATCATGTTATATTTATTATTTACATGAATTAAAAATCATTATTATACCCATCCAAATAATAATATATTGAATAACATTTACACCACGACGTGGAGACGGTAAGCCGTACGTACGCACGTATGGTGACATGTCATTCAAAGGATAGATAGAATACTGAATATGGTTGTACAATATTTATAATAATATTACAGTATATAGGATATACCGGATTCACTATTTTAGAATGGTAATAACAATAAATGAAGAAGTGGCAGAAGAAAGGAACTTGAAAAAGTGTGGTGAAATCATTACCTCTTCTTCGGGTTCTTCCTTTTGATTTGATCAAAAGTGATCCTTAAGTTGGATTTCTGACTAAAGGAAGGCCTCTAGGATGAAGTGAGGGAAGTTGAGAGAGTATTTTTGCAGAGGTTGGCCGAACCAAAAGGCTTTGTAGGTATGATTTAAGGAGAAGGGAGAGTGACCTTTTATAAGAGGTGTGAGGGGCACCTTTGGAAAAGATAGAAATATTAATTAATAATAAATTCATATTCGGTTTCAAATGTCTCCAATGTGTATTATTTAAAGTTTAAGGTGGGGCTGGGTCGAAAACCACTCAACCTATAGAATTTAGACAGGTTTGGGTCATTATATTAGCCTTATCTTTATGTATTAACTCTTAGTTAATTAGTTTCACTTTTACAATGTCTCTTTGTATTTTTATATTATATGGTTAATAAAATTACTATATACATCCAAGAAACCCCCAAGTGGTCCATTAATTATACACCTATAGTGATATAAGTCTCTTGGAAAATCCTTAGATTTTTAGAAATTTAATATCAATTAATAATATAATATTTTTTTTAAAAACTCTTTTATGTCAATTTTGACACTATTCAATAAATGATTTTTTTAAAAACCATAACAGAATTATTAATTCGAAAAAAGTTAATTAAATCAATCTTAACATGTAATATTATCCTATAAAATCATTGGTATTTATAAAAACTCTCAAATTACATTTATTTGGGTATTTATAATATCAATTATTCTAATTGTTCATTAATTAGATAATTACTACATCATCATTGTGTCATACATAAATTAAATTTTTTAATGTCTAAAAATTACAAATAAAATATCATTATGTAGGAAATATTTTTTTCTTTCTAAAGAATATTTAAAATCTAATTTATCTTCTATATTACCCTATATTAGAAATGTTTTAATAAATAAACTATGATTTTAACTCTTTTAACTCTTCTTTGTATTAAACAATAATAAATGCCCTAATCTAATCAAAGTGGATCTAAATGATAATATTTTATTCCTAAGGTTGTTTTTGGTCGAGATAAATTTTTCCCATAGAATTAGTACATGTGTTAGGGTAATATTAATATCATTTTTACCCTTAATTACCCTATTTACTTTTAACCGTGGTAAATAAAAGTAAAAAGTTACTATTCACCAAAAAATATTTTCATCTAATTGAACCAAATTTTACACCTTGATATTAACCGTGTCTCTAGGATTTTAGAAATTCCAATCACAGAAGCGGTAAAATTATGTTTTATGAAAAAATCAGTTTTTTAACTACCACTTAGTAGTTTCACTATTTATCAAAAATTGATGTTTTTCAGAACAATGCCAAAATTTCACCCTAAAAAATAATAGATATTATGAATTCAAAAATGATTTCTATTTTACAAAATTCCAAATATATATGTTTCATTAATTAATTTTATAATTAATACCACTGTCACAACAATTAGCATGTTTTTAAGAAACAATATATTTCAAAAGATTGACAATTGTTTATTTCCAATTTCAAAGTGAAATTAATTCTAATGAACACCATTGGATAAAATGGTAAAAATATATTCTAATTATACTTTAAAACCACTCAAATTCATAATTTATCACTATTAGTTATTTTGATTAAAAAATTTGTTTTTAATTAAAATTTATAAATTTTCACTATTCATCAAAATATTAAAGTTATTTGAAAAGTACCAAAATTTCACCTTAGACTAAATTCGATACTCCGAATCCAAAAATGATGTCCATTTTGAGAGATAAAATTTCTAAATTTTTTAAAAGTAGGTATTACTATTCATAACGGCTACTTTGATTGGTCGTGGTGTGTGTTAGAACTCGAAGTTGCGTACAACACACGCTACTGTATTATTCAAAGAGAAGCGTACTGTGGTAGCTCGGGGTGTTACATAAATAAGAATAATTAGTAATAAATAGGAATAATTACTAATAAATAAGAATAATTAGAAATAAATAAGAATAAATAGGAATATTTAGGATGAATATCAATAATTAGAAATAACTAGGGATAAATTGCAATAAATAGAGATAAATAGTAATAAATAGCGATTAATAGTGACAAATAACAATAACTAGAAATAGTTAGTAATAAATAGTGATAATAAGCAATATATGGAAATAATTAGCAATAAATAGTGATAAATAAGAATAGATAGGAATAATTATGAATAATTAAGCATAATATCAATTTTAATAAATTGTATTAACTTGTAGAAACTTGGAAAAACTTCCAGTAGATTGACGACACTCCTTTTGCTCGATGTCTCTTCTTAATTCAACTTCCACTTACTCAAATAATTATTAAAATAATGATTCTATGTATGCATATTCAATCTCATTTGCACAAGTTTGCATGAAGATGATTCATTGATGAATATGGGGCACTTTTTTTTGAAATATCATTTACTTCTATCTTTCTAACACTGAAATCAAAATGAAGAATCTGCTTGAAAGTATGGTTATACATTTTCGTATGCATGAGAATTAATATGCGTACCTCCGACCATATTCTTCATTGTGTTTTCAGTGTTATAAAGATGTAAGTAAATGACATATCAGAAAAAATAATGTCATCAATCCACTAGAAATTGTGATGCCCAATATTAATAGTAATTATTAAAAGGTGGTTTTAATTATTTATCTTATTTTTTCAGATAGTGTTTTTATAATTTCCAATTATTCAAAAACTGTAATGATTTTATATTTTGAAAAAAACATAAAACAAGTAAATCAACATCATTCATTATTAGATGATCGAGCTTCGATAAAATATCAAAAAAATCCAAACGGTTCCATTTTATATCATGTATATATTGTGGGGGTTGAATAATTCTTATCATTTTCATCATAAATACCAGAATATGTTTCAGAAGGAACAATTAGGTATCCTTGTAAACAATGTACTCTGAGAACATTTGACACATTTGACAATGTTGGGGGACATCTCTTGTAGTTTGTTTTTCAACCAGATTATGTTTTTTGGTATCAACATGGTGAATGCAGTTCCAGAGAAGATACAAATAACATGACTCCAGATCCATCACAGTTTCAAAATTTAGTACATGATGTTGTTGGTCCATCTGTTCAACAAACAGAAACTCATGATGATATCAATTTAACTCTTGGTTGGCACCATCCAAATTTTACGAGTAGTTGAGGTCTGATAAGGATGCATTATATTCCGGTGGCAAGATAAGAAAATTAGAAGTGGTTGAAATATTTATGGATATTAAATCAGTTAATGCAATGTCAAACAACTGTTTTGATCAGATATTTTGTTTTGTTAAACCACTATTACCTAAAGGAGATGGGTTGGATGCATATTACTATGAGTACAAGAGGTTGGTTCGTAATCTAGAATTTAGTTATCACAAGATTCATGCCTGTGAAAATTATTGCATCTTATATTCTAGTGAAAATGATCCATTGGATAGTTGTCCCACATGTGGACAATCAAGGTATAAAGAAGCTCAACCAATGATGTATGGATCAATTTATGTAAAATAGTTGCTATATTTTCCCCTTATACCCATGATACAACATTTATTTGTGTCTTAGAACACATCGCCAATGATGTCAAATAACAAAACCAATATTTCCACCTATAAAATCTTAAATACTAAATTTTATGGTGATTCATGGAAACTTTTTGACCATCTGCATCCATCTTTTTCTTTAAAAGCCCGAAACGTGCGATTGGGTCTTTCTACTGATGGTTTCTGCTTGTTTGGTTCTTATGGTAGTCAGTATAAATGATTTCATGTCATTATAAATCAGTAGAATTTACCTCTATGGATGTTGAGGAAGGATCCCTATATCTTTTTGACATTATTATTCTCTAGACATCTGAAAAATATTATTGAGTTTTATTTGAAACCATTGATTAATGAGTTAAATTCATTGTGGAGTAATGGTTTTAGTACATATGATGTTGCTACGAAACGAAATTTAATATTATAAACTGCATTGATGTGGATGATTAATGAATTTGTAGAATTTGACATGTTATTTGGCTGGTATACACATGTTCTAAAACATTTTCTTAACATATGAAAGACCACAAATATTTTGTTCTCATCAATGAAAAAAACCATCCTATTTTGACTATCACTGCATATTTCTTCCAACTGATCAGCCGTTTTGAAGGAACAAATCTCATTTCAAAAAAGGCACACATGAAAGAGATGAACCTCCAAAAATGATCTCAGGTAAAGAGTTTAAAATAGTTTTATTTTCATTACCTTTCATTACATTTGTGCAAATAATAAACCAACAAAAAATTATTGGCTTAGAAAATGAACATAATTTGATAAAATCGAATTTTTTTGGGATCTTTCATATTGGTCATATTTATTGGTCCGCCACATTTTGGATGTCATGAATATTGAGAATAACTATTTTGTTAATTTATTTCATACAGTTTTTGATACACTAGGTAAGACCAAATATACTGTAAAAGCACGATAAGATCTTTCCCAAATTTGCAGGTGGCCAGAATTTGAACTGTTTTGAAATTTTATATCACACAGGGTAATGAAGCCAAAAGCATCTTATACACTTTCCAAAGAGATTATCTTATTATTTTTTCAGTGGATATCAGATTTGAGACCTCTTAATGGATATGCTTCCTATTTGGTTAGATATGTTAAGAATGGCCATATTACCGGATAAAATGGTCATGATTGTAATGTTATAATGGAAAGACTTATACCTATTGGATACATAGGTTTGTTGAATTATATGATTTGTGATTTGATATCAAACATATCATATTTTTTGGAGAAATTTGTGCAGTGACAATAGACTATGATGCACTAAGAAAACTGGGAGAGGATGTTGTTGTAATTATTTGTAAACTGGAAAAAATCATTCTAATGGATTTCATTGATTCAGTGCATCATATGATATTTAATTTTCCACATGAAGCTAAATATGGAGGTCCAATAAAGTTTTGATGGATGTACCCATTCGAGATATGCATGTAGAAAGTAAAGAAAAAAGTGTGCAATAAAGCATCATTTGAAGGCTCAATTGTTGAATATTATTTGGAAGAAGAAATTTATTTTTTCTGCTATCACAATTTTGTATCAAAATTTCCCTCAAAACACAACTGTATGGGTTGGAATGAGGGAAGTATTAATAAAAGAATGGACAATCAATTATCAGTTTTTAATCATCCAAATCTTGGATTCGATGGAGTTCAAGAACGATGAATTTCAGACGATGAACATCACAGAGCACATACATATGTTTTTATCAACTATGAACTAATGACATCATTTTTACTTTGAGTTATTCTATCACTTATTCTATTATAAATGTTACAGTATGTACACTTATTTTATTTCTAGGTTACATGATTATTATAACAAGAAACAATTTCCACAAATTACAGTTGCTGCTCTTGAATAACGCTGATAAAGAAATTTTTCTCAATGGTTTCAAAAATTGGTAACATAAATTATTGATGGTTTATTATCAATGCAGTTTACTATTTATAATATAGATAATTGTTTTACAAATTTTCAAGTATCTCAACATGCTGATAAAATTGATAAGTGACAATTTATATTGAGTAACCCACCATCCAAAATGGTTAAATCATATAATGCATATGTGGTGAATGGTTTTAGATTTAATACATGTGCATATGAGGGTTAAAAAAATAAGAAATAGTGGAGTTTGTTTGAGAGGATAACATCATAGTGAAACTGATGACGACTTTTATGGCATTCAGGATGAAATTATTGAGTTGTGTTATCTATGAAATAATTACATAATGATGATTAAATGTCTGTGGTTGGATACTGATAAATCTTGCGTATTCATCCGACTCATGGAATCGTCGATATTAAATATCAATGCCTTATTACAGTAAATGATATATTTTTACTGGCTCAACAGGAACATCAAATTTATTATGAAAATAACTAGGCTTCTCCAATAGACCTGACTGATCGCAGGGGCATAATAAAAATGAAAAATCAGGAAAATTAATTTACTCAAACTGAATTTGGTTCCGCTGAAGTGGAAGGAATTGAACATTTGGAAGATACTACTCAAAATCTATCTTTTTCACAAAGAGACATGAATATCAATGATAACAGCCAACAATTAAGGGTCACTGGTGAAGAAGATATTAATGATGTTACAATTGAATTTAAAATGAAAAGAGATGATGAAACTGAAACTCATATCAATATTGATGATACTAAGGAGGAATATTAAAACATTGACATCATCGGATATGAAGATAATAATGATGGTGAAAATTGACATAGATAAATGCTTATTATAATCCTAAGTAATATATATCTATATATAAAAGTTACTTTCAGCTATCTGCTAACAACAGTCATTTTGAGTTTTATATGGTCCCAGATCTATTCCGTGAGTTATAGGAGGATGACCTACCTTTGGATGATGGGTATTTGGGATCATCTGACCCTCAGCCTACTTGAGATCAGGGGGTAAGAGGAGGGGGCACAGTCTTGCGCGGTTGACGTTTCCTGACCCTGTCCCTGAGTGACGTCCATATCTTGGCTTCGATCCTCACACATGGAGGTATGTTAACCTATATATTTTAGTTAGCATTCATTAATTTATTTATATATATACTAATTATTTTATTATTTATTGTGTTTTATAGTTTTGTTCATGTAGCTATTGAAAAGGGGAGAGGTATCTTGCCCAATTATATTTCTCAGCCATGGATCACTTGAGAACATATTGCTGTTGATGTGCAGCTCAGAATGTTTAATCATTGGATGATACGTAAATAAATAATATTTATTTTGAAATTAATTTTATTAATAACATGATATTATAAATTATTTATGGGTTTAATGGTATCCCATCGATGATATCATGCATGATGCTATCCACACGACATGGGAGGTGTCAATGCGTGACCGTTTCCACAAGTTTTTGCACACATTGAGAAGGAAGACCATTAAGAAAGCACGAGTAATAGATTTTGATGATTTGTGTAGAGCCCTCTGACCATAGTACATTTAATCTCATGTTTGGGGTGGATTATGTTTATACTATTTCTGTGGTGGATTTCAGAGGAGGTCTTCAGTAGGTCGGCAGAATAGGGGCACACCAGGAGTGACACATTGAGCTGGTAGTCGTACATTCAATACGCATAGAGAGATTCTGGTAAGTATCTTTTTAAAATATTTTATATCATTTTAAATATAAACAGTTTATTTTATATTTTTATATACAATCGAGCATCCCAATAATACAGTGTATAACATTTATCAGAGGATGTGATGTGATCTAATAACAGGAGAGATTAGAGGTGATCACCAATGATGGATTGTGGTTTGTATTATTTTTTTTCTCTTTGACAATTAACTAAATATAATATTTTCACAATTTTAATTTCAAATTTGAATTAAAGGAGTCATATGAGGCTGCGACCTCTCAGACATAGGCTGGGAGTCACGATGAGGGGACTGATCAGACCAATGCCCACCATTTCGATGAGGCGGCATGCATGAAGACGACACCGTATGGATTTGAGTAGGGCTGAGTAGTTGGTATCAACTATCATGTGACTCTTTGTACTTATCATGGTACTATTGTGATGTCGGTGTCTAGCTCGAGAGAAGGTCCTGGAGAGGCATCACCTTCTCCCTCACAGTATCAGGAGCAGTAGTGAACTCAGGCTGAGTTTATAAGGGGTTTGCAGAAGCAACAAGAAGATATGCATCAGCAGCAACAGTACCAGTAACTATATGATGAGAAGATGTGTCGATTGCAGCACAAGCATCATGATCAGATTGAGTACATGTGTCGTCTGACTCATAGTTTGTAGATGGAGTTTCCTCCACCATCTCCTACAGCTTCTCCAGCTCCTCAATATGACTACCCCCTTAGTTATTTTTTATGTTAAAAACATTTGAATTCAAGATTTATTGTAATATGAACTATTTTCGGTTTTTTTCTTTTATATTGGTGCCATTATTGCATAATTTATGTATTTTTTAATATTTTATTATTTATTATTACTATTATATTTTTTAATGTTTGTTTATTTTACTAATAATAATAATTATAATATTTTATGAGTGTTTTTAAATTATTTTCTTGTTAAAATTTATATCTATAATATTTTATTATTATTTTAATAATATTAATATTATTTTTTCCTTAATCATGATTTTATTAAATATATTTTTTTCGTATTAAATTTTTCTAATCTTTCATTATTTTAATAATAATAATAATAATATTTTATGAGTTTTTTTATATTTCTATTAATATTGTGAATAATAATGTTTTTTATTATTTTAATAATAATAATAATATTATTTTTTCAATAATCATAATTTTGTTAAATACATTTTTAGTAATATATTTTTTATTGCTTGTTTATTTTAATAATAATAATAATAATATTTTATGAATTTGTTATATTTTTTTTGTGAATATTGATAATTTAAATATTTTTTTTATTTTAATAATATTAATATTACATTTTCATTAACTATAATTTAAATATAGGGTTCTTTTTATTTTGGTTATTATTTACGATGGGATCTTTTGTGATGGGATCCCATCAAAAATAGTTTAAAAACCAATTTTTAAATAATATTTGCGGCGGACCCGTCGTAAAAAGATTATTTATATATATTTTTTATAATCGGGGAGTTATTTGCGGTGAGCCAATCGCAAAAAATATAATTTTCGACCCCATTTTCTAAAACGGGCTATTTTCCATGGGACCCCGTCACAAATGATTATTTGTAAAAAGATCCCATCACAAATTGACTGTTGCACATAACACAAATTCCAGTAGTGTCCCCTCTAGTGGGAGATGACATCTCCCCTACATGGATATATACATTTATTCATGTATTTAAGCATGATAATCAACACATACATACAATCATGTAGACATATAAATATTATTATATACATCATTGCATGTATGCATATATATTAATATAATTATTTACATATATATATATATATAAGTATGTGAGAAATCTTATATACATGAATATATATATATATATATATATATATATCTATGTGTACAGAATCACAGACATTAAAACATACATACAAATAGATATAAGAAATCCCATGCATGCATGTAAGTTGGTACCATATTTTAGTGGACATTTCTATTGTGAATCTCTCATTGGATATTTTTCCTATGAATCTCTCATATTACATTAAAATATATAAATGCTTTTATAAATTTATATACCTGTTTTTTATGTAAATATGATTGTATGTATATATAAGAATTTTTTATAATATTTTGATGTATATATGTAGACGTATTAAAATATACTGAAAAATATTTCCAGTTGTATATGCATGTATATATATGTATGTATGATTGCATGCATGTAAATGTATCTCTAAATAATTACAGTAATTATATTTTCATATAACTGAAATAATATATATTTATATATGTAAATTAATATAGAATTATATATGTATATAAGAATGTACTTGTACTTAACAAAATGCATTTAACTATGTGTGTATATAGCTATATTAATTTTTATGTATAGATGTATATAAGAATTTATATATAAATATATCAATATATATCTTTGTACATATGCATGCATTCACACATGAATGTATATAAGTATTTATGTATCTATGTATTTAAGTAAGTATGTATTTATGTATAATAATTGGATTTAATATATGCGTGTGGTCAATAATATTTATAGGTACATACAAATACATGTATTTATAATAATAATTTAGCACTTGTAAGTACATGGATTTAAATATTATTATATGTACATACATTTACATTGATATAAACATGCATGCATATAAATGTTTTTTTATAATTGTTTACAATTACACAGCTATATAAATAAATGAAAATATAAATATTTATAAGTTTATTTTAAAGTGTTTTTCAACAAACATACACAAATATAAATTAATATAACTACAAAAATTTATATTTTTTCCATTATATACAAATATAATTAATATAATTAATATAATTAATTTTGGATATAAGTGAAAACATGCATGATCAAACACACACATAGTTATATACGAAAACAAATTTTTATTGGTATATTTAAATTCATGTACACATATACATCTAAATATTATCCCAAACACATATATGCATATACATACAATCATACATTCATGTAAATATCAGTATATATATATAAACATGCATCCATGTGTATATCATAATGTATTTATTTAAATATATATATGTGTGTGTGTCTGTGTGTGTGTGTGTGTGGGTGTATGTGTAATATTATATACATTCATACCAACATATATATAATTTCATAAAAACACATACATAAAAACATACAGATGTATAAATATAAGCTCCCACATGAATGAAAATATATTAATGAAATTATTTTAAAATTAGTAGATAAATATAATAATGTACAAATGTCTTAGTAGAGATTTCTTAGTGTATATTGGCACTATTAATCTCCCATTGGAGATTTACCAGTGCACTTGGGCACAATGAATCTCTCATTGGGGATTTCCCAGTGCATTTTTTTAGTATTAATATTCTATGGGAGATTTCAAATATATAAAAATAGAAAAACATTTAAATATAAATACCCACATTCATGCATATATCAATATATATTAATGAAATTATTTAAAATTCCAAACATAAATATAAGAATGTACAAATCTCCCAGTGGATATTTCCAAGTGTAGATGGGTAGTGTGAATCTCCCATGGGATATTTCTCTATGCATATCTGTAGAATTAATATCCCAGGAGAAAATTACCATGGGAGATTTTTAGTATGAAACTCCCATCAAATAATTCCTTTTGGATATTTATATATTGTTATGTAAATTTATAGATGCATGTTGGTACATGTTTTTCTATGTAACTATGTATATGTATTTTGGTAAATAATTACACTAATAAATTTGGATTCACGTAAATTATTAAATATATATATATTTCTATATACCTCTTTATATGTATTCATGTATGTGTGTAATTATCTCTAATACACATATGTCCTTTAACAACATGAAAAACGGCCTTTAATAGTGCTAATACAGTGTTTTTAATCACACCATTGATAAAGGGGGTGTCCCTTTTATCAGCACAAAAAAATAACTGATAAAAAGGGTCCTTTATCTGCCCTAAAAATACTGATAACATCTACCATTGTCATTGTTAAGAATATCATTGATAATGGTCATGCCGCATGTATGTGTTTGTAATATATAAATTCACCCATAAACAATAACCTTCAATTTACTTATACTTTTAATCTATGCTATAATTTTAAACAATGCTATATATATTTAATTGAAATTATGAATAAATATATGTCAACCAATGGAATATTAAAAAACACCACTATTTACATTTAAAACAAAATTTTTAATATAATTACATTTATAATTGTACAATAAACATTCCAAACAGTAATATTTCATCTTTTGACACTCGTGATCTCCTCTACAAAATGTCCACCCATGGTATCAGTTGCTAAAGAAATCATCTCAACCTGATCAAATGATTCAACCTAGATAAGAAAAAAAAATTAATGTTAGTAATACTATAATGAAATAAATTAAGAATTAACATGAAAAACACATTAATAAATTGTAAATATTTAATAAAAATGAAACATTGGGAGTTATACAAGTCACACCATGAATCCTATGGAGGTGGGGTTGATTTCTACACCTTACCGATGAGTTACAGATCCATTTCCTATAATGTCAAAACCATTTGAATATGTTTTCTCAAATTTGAGTATGTCAGTTTTTATTTTACAGAAAATAATGTCAATTATAAATATTGTCACCGTTGTAGTTATAACTGCCACACAATGCATCATATTGAGTTGTAGTAGATTCCTACCTATCAAAAATTATTTTTGGATCGTTGTTATAAAGAATAATAACAATATGAATCCATTTGATTAGTTTTAAAAATGTCATTTGTATTTTTGATTATAAAATTTATTTTCCAACTAAAAACACATATTTTGAGTCATTCTAGTTGTAGTGTGTGTCAGTTTAACATGAATATATTTCATACACATAACAAATGACTTTTTAATTTCTATCATAAATTAACATGATAATCGAAGTGTGTTTTCTTGGTTTTCAGTGAGTGAGAATTTTTGAACTAAAATGCTGCTTTTAAATTAAAAACAGACAATTTTAGTCATATCGGTGACACATGCATCGGATTGGGGTGCGATTTTCTCTAAAATTTCACAAAGGACTCTGTTATAATTTTCTTGAAGTTTCAAAATAATCAGATGCATTGGATCATTTTTTAGTATGTCACTTGTTTATTTTAATAAATATAATGTCAATTTTAAATAAAAAGTTACATTTTGAGTTATACCTTCCACACCACGAGTTTTACTAATGTTAAGATTACTTCTACACATCAAAAATGACTCATTAATCCTTTTACTAAAATTCCAAACAATCTGGATGTGTTTACTCAGTTTTCAGTATGTCACTTTTTTTTCACTTAATGTATTGTTAATTTTATATAAAAAAGTAATCCAATGAGTTATAACTGACACAACCTAAATCAAATTTCGGTAAGAAATATTTATACACATCACAAATTTCATATATATAATTTTACTAGAATATCAAAACAATCTGAATATGATAGCTCTATATTTAGTATGAAAGTTTTGTTTTTTTATAAAATGTCATATCAAACTGGAAGCACACATTATGAGTCATAAAAATTGCATCATGTATCAATTTCAAGTGGGACTGCTTTATACCCCTCAAAAATTACATATAAATAATTTTCCTAACTTGTTGAGACAATCATAGTGTGTTTTCTAGGTTTTTAGTGAGTGAAACATTTTGAACTAAATTGTCAATTTTAAAGTGATAACTGAAAATTTTAGTTATACCGGTTAGACCACATATAGTATTGATCTATGGTTGACTACTACACATCAAAAATGACTCATGGTTCATTATACTTCATTATCAAAACAATATGAATTCATTTTCTTAGTTTTTATTATGTCACATGTTCTTTTTTCTCAATTTAATTTCAATTTAATATAAAAATAAACACTTAAAATTATATAGTTCACACCTTGAATCTGATTGAGTTGAGGTTGATCCTTACACATCAAAAATGACCCATTGATCTTTGTCCAAAAATATAAAAAACTAATCTCAATGAATTTTCTCTATTTTTAGTGTGTAACTGGTTCTTTTTACTAAGATTAATGACAAGTTTAAATGAAAATACACATATTGAGTGACACCGTTCACTTATTATTTTTACTCAATTTTGAGTAGTTTAGTTTCCCTAATACCAACTGTATTTACCCAATAATTTCTTACATAGATATCTAATATTAATATATTAATATTCATTTACTAACATAATGAAACCTTCCAGAATAGATTAGTTCTTGTGATTTTAGAAACATGAAAAAAAATAATTGGATCTCAAGAGTCTCCCATTATGTTAATATTTACTATATTCCTTCATAGAAATATCATTTCAAAATCCATTAATAACAAACTAAGGATATGAATCATAAGACATTGTGATCATAGAATCTAAATTAGTGTAAACATGGGAGATATCAATGTTCACATAAGGATAACATGAGAATAATGATGTTATATAGTGATCTTAACATTATAAATTCATACCTTTCATATCATAGATCCTAATCATGAGTCCTAGATAAAATCAAGGTACTTTAAAAGACCCGAATCTTAAAGTATCAATGAATATTATAAACTAAAAACATGAAGTTCAAGTCATACTGATATCATTTTTTATTAGATTTAGATGTGACTAATTGAGTTACAGCTAATTACTAGACTATTCATGAACATGTTCACGATAGATCTTTTGGGATTCCACAATTTTCATTCAACTACTCGGAATTCATACTTTTCTTTCTACATGTTCTCTCTTTTCTCATTTGTTGATAATAATTTAATGGAATATATTACTTCCCAAAATATCTGTAAAAAATAAATAAGTATTATGTAAAAATGATAAGGAAATTAAATAACAAATAGAAGAAAAAATGATGACAAAATTAATTATATAATTACATAGTAGGAATTAACAGTTATACATTCTTGACTTATTTCTTTGTTGTTATTATCTTGGTTGTAGCCTTGAATTCCAATCAATCAAAAGAATGAGAATATTTGAGAATACACATTTTATCGACAAAAGGAATCCAACAATATAAGAAAATAATACGCATGTGAGTAATACTAAAAATAAGTAAATGAAACATTAATAAGAAACACTCCACTATTTATATGGAAGTTACATCTTCTTTTATTTATGTACATTCCTCCATCATATATGCTTCTCATTCATTTATTATCACATCTATATCATCTTGTGAATATAAGTTTTTTTATGGTCATAGTATTGATGAAAAAATATAAATACACAAAGGATTATTAGATATTTTAATTGAAATAATAATAAACTATGAAAATAAATCATCATTAATGATATTTTGTTCATGAAATATGATATATATAAATAATTCACAAAAATAATAATTACAATCATTTCCATTGGTTTGTTTCAGACAGTGCAGAAACATTTATTTAAATAATTAATTTGTTTTGATATAAGTTTTTATAGTGAAACATTTTTATATATACCCTCATACTTGTAGATTCATAGTACTTGTCTTCATTATCATCCTTATCCCCTAGTCCCATTCAATTTTTTCATGATAATGATGCTCCAACCTATAATAATAGAATCATCATTAAAAGATATTATAAATTATATAACTTGATGTTTAGTTCAAAAACATTATATATATAGTATTAAAAATTTAAAAATGCCATAATGTGCAGATGGTTTACTGGATATTCATGCATTGAATCCTGGAAAATAAATCTGTTGAGAATCCATGTTTTCTATAATGAGAATCCAATTCTGCCTAAAAACAAAAAAACGAATTATTAATTAATGAAATCAAAATATATTTTATACGATTAAATTGTATTGTTTTACTCATTCATAGTTTGTATTAAATAGATTCTATGATCTGAAATTTTTCTTTCAAAAACTGTGATTAGACCTACCACTATTTTATATTTTTTTTGTATCTTTTTTTCATTTGTTTTGTAAAGGATATGTGAGGAATAACAAGTCCATATTTTCAATCTTGTAAAAATCCCTTCAATTTTTATCATATATACGTATTCATAAAATTAGAAATGTATATAATCTTAATTAACATCATATATGAGCTTTTGGAGAAAAAAAATGAAAAATACGTCATATATAAATTTACAACTAAGCCTCATAACCAATCATAGTCATGTATTTCACATTCAATATCAACACTAATGAATTATTGATCTTTCTCTTCACAAATCTTTTCTTCAAAAGAAACTATTTGATTATGACAATTTAATAACATTATATCCTCATGAACCATCAATGATAGTATTTATGGATATATAATGTTTGTGGTATCTATTATTCTAGTAGATCTTCTCGATCGGTTGATCGATCATTTAGATGGTTTTGATGTTCTATTTTTTTTCATTCCCTTCTCATTGTCCATATGTAATTCCATTCATCAACGCATCCATTTTTTCATTAATTATTAATGGTGTATCTTGAATAGTAAATTGGAATTAATTACCTCTTGTTGAAATGTATTTTATAGGATGTGATGGCCATGTGATAAATCTTCCAACAACTTTTTCAACCTTATAAATTTATTTCTCATGAATTGGAAAAGGTATCAATATGATCGGATCATGGTATACACTAATTGAACATCACCCAAGACCTATTGAATGTTGTTTTCTATGTAGTATGTCTTTTGGAATATTTAACATTGTATGCTAGGCTACAAATAGATGGTTCTGTGTTGCTAGATATAAGTCATAGTAATTATAACCAAGTAGAATATCATTACAAGAAAGGTATCATTGTCTGTCTAATTTTAATGTCACAGAAATATTTATCAAAACATTGATTACCTCTATTAATAAATATCTTTGAGGGGAATGGCTGTCCCCATAAGTGATGGGGGTGGGGAAGGATCTCTACACGATGTATACTCTTGATTTTCTACTTCTCTTTTCCTCAACACAATTAGTGTTTACATCATCTCTCTCTACCATTGGAATTTTCCTTCAAGTGTAGATATTCATTCTCTAAACTATTTTATTAATTCACTTTTACCGTAACCTTGTTTTTTCCCTCAAAATATGTTCTGGGTGTCACCCCAAAACACACACCTCTTACATGACCATAATGCTCTAGATGCTTCAAGGACACCGATAGTTTGTGTTTATCCAGAATAGCTGTTCTTGATTCCTGTAACAATGTTAGATATGAAATATAATAAAATAAGTTATCTTTTTTATGTAATAGTGATTGAAAGAAATACAATTTTTTATTATGTAATACTTACACATGATTCCCAAGAATTTTGGTTTTATTATTCTACTAGTGTCCCATATTTATTTACACATGCCAGCTTTCAGAGCACATATAATGGTGTGGCAGTTGCATTGGATTCTGAGTCATCAATCTGAATATAAAAAAGGAAGATAATTATTTTTTTCTTTCATGTCACGTAAAATAATTATGGTGGATTTAGAATACGTACAATTTTTTTTCAAGTGATGTGTACACCATCCTTACTTTATAGTAGAGGTATGATGGTTTTACAACTCTTTCAATATTTCTAGCACTCATATGATATTTCATAAAAACGTTATCATTCAATGTGAGGAATACACATATCATAAAACAACATATTACTATACAGAATATACAAAAATATGAAATTCAACAAAATTTCTTGTAAACATATCCCACACTTCATGTTTATCAGGTGTGCATAGATAACTGGTGGATGTGGGTTTATTTTCCCTTCTTTATATTTAAGATAATGTCTTGTTAGATTTCTGTGAAATATTCTGTGAGTCCTTCCCGCAAGCATCAATACATACTTTTTGTGGAATTATTATACTATAAATGAACTTAGTAATAGATGATAAAGAGTAAGTAAATATTTTATTTTTTAATTTTTTTATATGAATAATGAAATGATATCTTAAGTTTTTCATAATCACTTCCCACATTAGTGTCCTTAGCCGGGTCACAACATGGTTCTACAAATCAACATCAATCGACACACATTGTCAAGTGGAAATTCCAATATAACTATTGAACATGGCCTTGTTGAGGAAAACATACTAACACCATGCATTCTATACCACATTGAATTGGATTCCATTGACTTTCTCCTTAATGATTTTTGCTAATACCATCAAAATACAATGTTCTAGTTTTTTCAATGAAGTTGGTCCTTCATAAAGTACCATTTCCACATAATCAACATAATCAATATATTCCTCTAGATTGGTAGCATCGAAATCTACAGATGGTAAATGTTCCTCTATGAAGTGCCCGGATCAGTGTGAATCACTGAGAGGGGGAGGGGGTGAATCAGTGATCCCTTAAAACTTTTTACTAATTGATTCTTTATCAATTAAACCTCTATGGCTTGTTAAGGCCTCGATCCACTCTTTTTGTATCTCTCATCCTTTCCTCGAGTAATGCAGTAAATGTAAAGGCACAGGACACAAGGATTTACAAGGTTTGGCACCAAAGGCCTACGTCCTTTCCATGTTGGTTATATTCCCCAACATGGTTTCTCCCATTATAATCTGTTAGTATTACAATGGTCGATACAGAGTCCCACTGTATCTCTCCTGAGTCCCACAAGAGGTTCTTTATACTGCGTCCCACAGTGTTACCAGAGTCCCACTGGCCTGCTCCAGAATCCCACTGAAGACTTCTTCCACCCTGAGTCTCACAGGGGGCTTCTCCTGGCTCCTCGAGTCACAGGAGTAGCTCTTCTTCACTTTAAGCTTCTTCAAGTATATTCAGCAGTCTGGGATAAAGACTGCTGGCCTTGCTCTGTACCTCTGCTCACCTCTGATGAACAGGTCTTCTCGTCTTGCTCGAGCTTTATCACCTTCTTCTAAGGATGACCCGACCTCTCTCTTCAACTACCGAATAGTCAGACAACTGATATCTTTAACTTCAGTTTGGTCCAGTCTCACTTCCAATCATCTCCATGCACTGAGTTCATGACATCTCTTCATCCTCATGCACTGACTGCATGGATTCTCAAATTCTTCATGATCTTCGGGTCTTGGACAACTCAGATGCACACAGCCTGGTTTAGCTTTGTTCACGTGTGCACGTGCATGCATTCATGCATGCACTCCCCTTCTTCTTCTCTTGGTGCAATAAATCCACAAAGGGTGTAATCCTTCTTAGCACACACCTTCTCACTTCCTTCATACACTTAATTCATTTTTATTACACACATAAATGTGTGTTATAATTTAGTGTGAGAGTCTTCCACTTCTACTAAGTGTATACACTTCACTTAGTGCACACACTAGGTTCGGCCTTTTTATTCCTTTGCACACACACCACTAAGGCAAGTCTTTAGCCTTCCTCCTTCACTTTGGTACACACTTGAGCTTGGCCTCCTCTCTTGTGTTTAACACCCACAACCCATTTTGTTTTAGTTCATTTAGGTGTAAGCCTCGGCCTTCTTGTTTTGCACATACACCACTAGGGTGTGTTCTTTCACTTCACACAAGGCACTAAGGCCTCGGGTCTTCTTCTCCACTTGGCACACACACACTGCCTTCTTCTGTTTTTGCACACACAGCCCGAACTCCTTGGGTGCAAGGCAGCCGCGCAAGTGTCAGTGGGTGCAAGGCACCTTCTCCTGTTCTTCTCCGTGCAAGGGTGCAAGTTCTACCACTGTTCAAGTCTTCAAAGAGCAACAAGCAACATAATAGCCGCGCAAGGCCTAGGGTGCAAGAGCACCAGGTCGCGGGCGCGCAGGGTGTCATGGACACCTACTGCCGCTCAAGCCAAGTGGCCGCGCAAGGTCCAAGTACCGCGGGCGCGCAGGGTGTAATACCCACAGGCTCCTTCCTCCTACCGCGCAAGGGAGGCGTGCAGGGGACCTCCTTCAGAGCCTCGGATGGCTCTGGAACTTCAGCTGCGCAAGTGGTTTGCGCGGTGGCTCCTTACTTTGCGAGGCACAAGGTGCACTCACGGTTCTTCAAATTTTTCAGCAAAGGATCAGCAAGCAATTCAAGCACCTCAGCTGCTCTTTTTATAGGAAGAGGAGGTCCAAAACTTCCGCGTGAGATATCTTTCAAATCCCCGCAACTTTAGGGTTTTCAAGATTCTGTGAATCTTGATATTTCACCTCGGTTCACCGTAGGTTCTTTTATTTTTCGCTCTTTCTCATGCATGCGTCGCGGAACGTGTGCATGGCCTCTGTTTAGGCCCATGCATGCAAAGCATGATCTCCACGTGGCCTAGGCATTTTATTTTTCCTCGGCCAAACTCCAAATCTCCCAAACATCATGTGCTTGCATATTTTATTTCATGGTTGTGTTCATACGGCTCAGACGAACTCCATGGATGCTTCGGCTCGATTTACGGTGGCCGGGAACTCAAATTCTGGTGCTCGGAGGGCTCTAGTTCGAACGGAGCTCGCGGGTGGTAGCGGGGAGGCTTCTGCTGAGCTCGAGGAAGGAGACGATTCTCGGAGCCGTCCGATCAGATGTTTAATGATCTTCAGCGGTCTTGATTAGATCGCGGCGCCGCGGATGGATCGTGCGGCGCAGATCAAGCGCGAGATCGCTCGGACAGCTAGGATTAGATCCCGGCCGAATTTTTGCATCCCACATCGAAGCGGTGGCCGTTTTTCATGCGGTTTAACAATCAATCGCTCCCCCCTTCACCGCAATTGAACTTCCAACCTCCACGGTGCCGCCCCGCGCCGTGTTCTCTTAGCGGGCGTGCTCTTGCGCCCACCTCTGCTCCCTGCGGGCGCGCCACTGGCGCCCACTATGCAAACACGGGCGCGCTCCTCGCGCTCACGCTGCGCGGGCTTCATCACCGCGTGGCCTCAGGGGCTTATACATGGCCCCAGCCTCTCTTGGGCTGGCCCCATAGGATCCCCTTGGGCGTGGTGACCTAGTCCCACATGTGCCTTGGGTTGAACCCTTAAGGCTGGCCCATGGTGGCTTCTTTTTGCCTGAGTATAAACAAGTCCTTTGTTTAAAAACAAAGTGACCAAGTTCAAATGCCAAATGCCACATCTTCCTCTAATACATTCTCCGTTATTCATTTCTTCTCTTCTCTTCTTCTTAATAATTCCTCCATTCCTCTTAAACATTTAATCTTCACTTAGGAGTGACATTCCCGAAGGTTCATCTTCAACCGAAGCTCCTGAATCAAATAATTCTTCAATGTTCTTCACTGATCCAATCAGAGATCAAGTTGGATCAACTTATAATTCACCATGCACTAAGTAATAGTGCATGGACTTCATTAATCCCCATCATCCACTTAGTAGTTGAGGATGGATCATCTTCATCTCCTCGTGTATTGTTAAGACAATGCATGGTCTTTAGACATTGTGGTGACATTGTATCCTGTTGATACAAGTTCTTTGAACTTAAAGATCAGCTCAACAATCGTCAGATGTAATGATGATGCTCCATCATCATCCATTCTTCAAGTGGTGTAACTTAGTGTCATCTTGATACAAGTATTGAAACATTAAGATCCGTTCTACAATCGTCTGATATAAAAATGGATGAAAGTTTCAACCATAAACACTTATGTCACTTAGTGAATCTCCTAAGTGACATTCAACATAACACAATGGCCATCCTCCATTTATCACCAACACCATCATAGCCTTTGTCATTCACATATTGACTTTCCTTGACATCCATTCATTCTTTGACATCTTCTGATCAACAACATACCTTATTGACAACAAATGCAACACAGTGCACTTCAATCTCCCCCTTTGTATTTGTTTTCAATACCACTAGAGCACATATTGTTAATCCAATCAGTAGAACACATATGAATGGGTCAATATGTGTGACACACATTTCTAGGGCAATATGTCAGCTTTTCTCCCCCTTATTGGCAACCAAATGAAAAGGTGTGGTGTGGTTCCTTTTCAAAATATCACTTCCTCCCTTTGAAAAGTATTTTCTTGAAAAACACTGAGAGGGATGATGACACATGTTCTCTTTAGCAAAGAACCTTTAGTAAATCAACTCTAAGTCTACTTGGGCTAACCCGGTGTAGAAAACAAGAGTGATGTAACCAAGGTACTCAATGATGTCCAACATTCACTGTACATGTGAGATCATGCTCCAAGGGGTTGAAATTTTTCAGATATAACAATGAATTTGCTAAATCATGCACATACTTCACCAAACACATTAGAAAGTTCAGGTGCAAAGATAAAGCTCCCCCTTTCATCCATTTGTCTTCAATCTATACTCCCCCTTAATTGACAAGATAAACTCAATTAAGAAACAAGGGATGAAAGTATGATTGGAATACCTTCACTTTTCTCAAGATGGTATTAATCTAAGAATCCCATCTTCTTCAGATTGGCTCCCCCTCAAGGGGTGCACTCCATTCTGTCCAAACCATCCTCTAGTTGAGAATGATCATCATCTTCAATTCCCTGTAATGTTAGCACATGTAAATATATGTGATTAGGGAATAAGATGGAACCTCCTTGGTTCATCAATGTGAACAACAAGGTTGAGAAGATTCTCTCAACCGAGATGTCCCATTTTCACCATTCTTCACACTTGCACATTTGATCTTCAATGATTTTTGTGCCGGTGCGGATCTCAATACATCTTCATGTGAAATCTTCTTCTTTTCTTTTGCCTTAGCAATTTCCAGAACTTCATCTTCAGCTCTTTGCAGATCTTTGGCAAGTTGAAACTGATTTGGCCATATGACTAGTAAGTCACTTGGAAGTGTGGCCTCAGTTCTGGATATTCCACATGGTTCCTTCGATGATTTCAAGCTACCTTTCTTAGGCAACTTGTTTTCAATCAATCCCTTCTGATTCTTTTGGATTGATCGTCTATTTGAGTCCAGTCTGCCTCTATTGAATTTCATGGCTTCTTTACAAAGATCCATGATATGTCCTTTCTTTCCACAGTAGAAGCATTTCTTCTTGGTGGTCCTTCTGGATGCATCACCCTTCTTAGATTTAGACTCCAAGGTCTTCTCTTCCTTTTTCATAATCTTCTTGAGAGCATCTTCAGCTTTCTTCTACTTGCTTCCCAAGGATTCTTTCTAAGCCAGGTTCTGTGATCTTTTCTTCTTTTGAGCTCTGGATACAGTTGGAGATTGACATGTATCTTTTTGACCACTTTTCCAATCATCCCAGATGTTGTCAAGTAATCCAAATCTATTTGCAGTAAACAGATGTCTCTGGACCTGTGGATGCTGCTTCTTTTCTTCTGGCTTGCTCCACCTAGGCATGGGCTTCCTCTGTGCTTCGGCATTCAGTGGATTGTACCAACAATACTTTTCACAATGCCCATACTTGTTACAACACCAAAATTGACCCACAAATCTTGTCTTTTTGATTCCTTCTGATTGTAGGGTACTTTTCTTGAATTGTTGTGCTGCTTCAGGAGAGCTTTCTTTCTTCATTGTCTTCATCCATACTTGTTTGGAATTATTCTTCCATCCTGCACTTTTTGTGGAAACACAATTAGAAGCATTAGTACAAGATGGGATGGATGGTACCTTCCTTTTAAAAGATGTTGCCCTTTTATTAGAGGATGTCCTTCTTTTGGAATCATCCTTCTCAATGCACACTTGTGTAGCAACATTTCTTCTTTCAGCTGACTTGGAGGATTCAGCTTTGGGTGATTGCAGATTTTTCAATATCACCTCTAATTCAAAGCATTTCATGTTGAGGGAGTTCTTCTCATCCTCAACCAATCTTAGCCTACCTTCCCAATTCTGTTTCAGCTGTTCCATCTGGTCATCTTGCACCTTCTTTATTTCATGCAATGAGTTGTCAAGCTCCTTCACCATTTTGACTTTGTCTTCGAGTTGAGCATCTCTGACATTCATTGACACTTTATGCCGCTTTTCCAGTGCATGGAAAACATCTTTGACCAGTATCATAAAGAATTCTTTCTCAAAAAGGCTTCTTTGCAATTCTTCAGTAGTGTCTTCGTATCATTCATTGCCAAGCGATACTGTTTTATCTTTAGCTTTCACCAGCTTTCTGCGAGTGTTGGTTATGCCAACCCTTTTAGCCAATTGATCTTCCATTTCATTGGCTTCTTCTTCTAACTGTGATTTTTCTTCTTGAAGATCAAGGATGCCTGTAGATATACACATTGCCACTTCCTTGGGGACAGTCTTCTGAAGATATTCGATTGCATTTTGAAGATCATTCATTATTGCAACTTCATCACAGCTAGGACAGGCTTTCTTCATCTTCTTGTCCTGTTTCTTCTTTCTATTTTTCTTGAGTCTTGGAAGATATCTCCATTTGAGGCTAGTCACTCAATTCCTAAAATCTTCACTTCATAAAGACTCCCTTGGATCTTTTAGAGGTAACCTTCCCTTTGATTCCAATTGAAGTGCCCGGATCAGTGTGAATCACTGAGAGGGGGAGGGGGTGAATCAGTGATCCCTTAAAAACTTTTTACTAATTGATTCTTTATCAATTAAACCTCTATGGCTTGTTAAGGCCTCGATCCACTCTTCTTGTATCTCTCAGCCTTTCCTCGAGTAATGCAGTAAATGTAAAGGCACAGGACACAAGGATTTACAAGGTTCGACACCAAAGGCCTACATCCTTGCCATGTTGGTTATACGCCCCAACATTGTTTCTCCCATTATAATCTGTTAGTATTACAATGGTCAATACAGAGTCCCACTGTATCTCTCCTGAGTCCCACAGGAGGTTCTTTATACTGCGTCCCACAGTGTTACTAGAGTCCCACTGGCCTGCTCCAGAATCCCACTGAAGACTTCTTCCACCCCGAGTCTCACAGGGGGCTTCTCCTGGCTCCTCGAGTCACACGAGTAGCTCTTCTTCACTTTAAGCTTCTTCAAGTATCTTCAGCAGTCTGAGATAAAGACTGTTGGACTTGCTCTGTACCTCTGCTCACTTGTGATGAATAGGTCTTATCGTCTTGCTCGGGCTTTATCACCTTCTTCTATGGATGACCCGGCCTCTCTCTTCGACTACTGAATACTCAGACAACTGATATCTTTAACTTCAGTCTGGTCCAGTCTCACTTCAAATCATCTTCATGCACTGAGTGCATGACATCTCTTCATCCTCATGCACTGACTGCATGGCTTTTCAATTTCTTCAAGATCTTCTGGTCTTGGACAACTCAGATGCACACAGCCTGATTTAGCTTTGTTCACGTGTGCACGTGCATGCATTCATGCATGCACTCTCCTTCTTCTTCTCTTGGTGCAATAAACCCACAAAGGGTGTAATCCTTCTTAGCACACACCTTCTCACTTCCTTCACACACTTAATTCCTTTTGATTACATACATAAATGTGTGTTATACTTTAGTGTGAGAGTCTTCCACTTCTTCTAAGTGTATACACTTCACTTAGTGCACACACTAGGTTCGGCCTTTTTATTACTTTTCACACACACCACTAAGGTAAGTCTTTAGCCTTCCTCCATCACTTTGGCACACACTTGAGCTTGGCCTCCTCTCTTGCGTTTAACACCCACAACCCATTTTGTTTTATTTCATTTAGGTGTAAGCCTCGACCTTCTTGTTTTGCACATACACCACTAGGGTGTGTTCTTTCACTTCACACAAGGCACTAAGGCCTGGGGTCTTCTTCTCCACTTGGCACACACACACTGCCTTCTTCTGTTTTTGCACACACAGCCCGAACTCCTTGGGTGAAAGGCAGCCACACAAGTGTCAGTGGGTGAAAGGCACCTTCTCCTATTCTTCTCTTCGCAAGGGTGAAAGTTCTACCACTGTGCAAGTCTTCAAAGAGCAACAAGCAACATAATAGCCGCGCAAGGCCTAGGGTGAAAGAGCACCACGTCGCGGGCACGCAGGGTGTCAAGGACACCTACTGCCGCTCAAGCCAAGTGGCCGCGCAAGGTCCAAGTACCGCGAGCGCGTAGGGTGTAATACTCGCGGGCTCCTTCCTCCTGCCGCGCAAGTGAGGCGTGCAGGGGACCTCCTTCAGAGCCTCGGATGGCTCTGGAACTTCAGCCGCACAAGTGGTTTGTGCGGTGGCTCCTTACTTCGCGAGGCCCAAGGTGCACTCACGGTTCTTCAAATTTTTCAGCAAAGGATCAGCAAGGAATTCAAGCACCTCAGCTGCTCTTTTTATAGGCAGAGGAGGTCCAAAACTTCGGCGTGAGATATCTCTCAAATCCCTGCAACTTTTGGGTTTTCAAGATTCTATGAATCTTGATATTTCTCCTCGGTTCACCGTGGGTTCTTTTATTTTTCTCTCCTTCTCATGCATGCGTCGCGGAACGTGTGCATGGCCTCTGTTTAGGCCCATGCATGCAAAGCATGATCTCCACGTGGCCTCAACATTTTATTTTGCCTCGGCCAAACTCCAAATCTCCCAAACATCATGTGCATGAATATTTTATTGCATGGTTGTGTTCATACGGCTCAGAAGAACTCCATGGATGCTTCGGCTCGATTTACGGTGGCCGAAAACTCAAATTCTGGTGCTCGGAGGGCTCTAGTTCGAACAGAGCTCGCGGGTGGTAGCAGGGAGGCTTCTGCTGAGCTCGAGGAAGGAGACGAGTCTCGGAGCCGTCCGATCGGATGTTAAATGATCTTCAGCGGTCGTGATTAGATCGCGGCGCTGCGGATGGATCGTGCGGCGCAGATCAAGCGAGAGATCGCTCGGACGGCCAGGATTAGATCCCGGCCGAATTTTTGCATCCCTCATCGAAGCGGTGGCCATTTTTCACGCGGTTTAACAAACAATCCCTCCCCCCTTCACCGCAATTGAACTTCCAACCTCCACGGTGCCGCCCCGCGCCGTGTTTTCTTAGCGGGCGCGCTCTTGCGCCCACCTCTGCTCCCTGCGGGCGCGCCACTGGCGCCCACTATGCACACACGGGCGCACTCCTCGCGCTCACGCTGCGCGGGCTTCATCACCGCGTGGCCTCAGGGGCTTATACACGGCCCCAACCTCTCTCGGGCTGGCCCCATGGGATCCCCTTGGGCGTGGTGACCTAGTCCCACATGTGCCTTGGGTTGAACCCTTAAGGCTGGCCCTTGGTGGCTTCTTTTTGCCCGAGTATAAACAAGTCCTTTGTTTAAAATCAAAGTGACCAAGTTCAAATGCCAAATTCCACATCTTCCTCTAATCCATTCTCCCTTATTCATTTCTTCTATTCTCTTATTCTTAAGAATTCCTCCATTCCTCTTAAACATTTAATCTTCACTTAGGAGTGACATTCCCGAAGGTTCATCTTCAACCAAAGCTCCTGAATCAAATAATTCTTCAATGTTCTTCATTTATCCAATCAGAGATCAAGTTTGATCAACTTCTAATTCACCATGCACTAAGTAATAGTACATGGAATTCATCAATCCCCATCATCCACTTAATTGTTGAGGATAGATCATCTTCATCTCCTCATGCATTGTTAAGACAATGCATGGTCTTTAGACATTGTGGTGACTTTGTATCCAGTTGATACAAGTTCTTTGAACTTAAAGATCAGCTCAACTATCGTCAGATGTAATGATGATGCTCCATCATCATCCATTCTTCAAGTGATGTAACTTAGTATCATCTTGATACAAGTATTGAAACATTAAGATCAGTTCTACAATAGTCTGATATAAACATGGATGAATGTTTCAACCATAAACACTTATGCCACATAGTGAATCTCCTAAGTGACATTCAACTTAACACAATGGCCATCCTCCATTTATCACCAACACCATCATAGCCTTTTTCATTCACATATTGAATCTCCTTGACATCAATTCATTCTTTGACATCTTCTGATCAACAACATACCTTATTGACAACAAATGCAACACAGTGCACTTCACTCTGTAATAAGATAAGTATTATGTTGAAAAACCTATTGTTCCTTAGGATTGGGAACACTAATACATGCAGAAGGTCATTCTTCTGCACTATAAGAAGCAGAAGGTTGAGTGGCATGTTGTACCATGAGAATGGAAGCACCATCTAGTAAAGAATTCATTATTTTCATAAGTGGTTTAATATTAAATTTAGAATAAATAAATGAATCATCAAACAAATAATAACATGATGTAACATTATGTATATTACAATAAAATGGTACATTATTTTTTAACACTTTTTTAATTTTTTTATGGATAAAGGTATTTGACCCCTATATTGATGATTCAAATCCTTTCATTTTGGTCTCCTCTATAATAAAAAATTATGTCTACAATGGGACCACTATGGAATGATTTTTATGACCCAATGAAAGGGTCATCCAGGGTTGAATATTCATCTGAACCTTCAGTGGTATTGGACGAAAATAATACAATTGACCACTTGTGGTTTTTAGGATCAACACAAAAAAATTTGTACTTACTATGATTCCATTATAAATGGTTCATCTTTTTACCCCTACATATTGAAATCAACTTTTAGAAATCCCAATTCCTTTATTTTAACAAGAAATTATGTTATCAATTCACATGCATTGAATACTGAGCCACATGAAGTGTTTTTTAATCCAAATCCCATATTTGATTGATGATGCAAATTTATGACATATTCGCATAAATTGGATTTATGTATAGAGTACAAGAGACAAGAATCTTCTCAACCATGAATGTAAATCCCATATTTTTAAAGTAAAATCTTTATTTTTATCATTTTTATTGAACATATAACCATTAATTACATTACCATTGTCAGATAATACATACACACTAGGTCCTCTAACTATCCATTGATTTTATTCTGAAACTGAATCTATATTTTCATATGACTCTATAAAAATATGTTTCTGAATCCGTCGTATAAATTTTTTAGTATGAGTATTTGATTTACTATTTGATCCATTTATGGATTTATATGACTACGAATTTCATTGTGGGTATTGAAATTTTGGGAAACCTACAAACTATTATGAAAAATGAAATGGTGGGCATACTATTGGTCAGTAATATTGATTGTGACAACATCCCTTCTAGAAATTCCCTTAACCGTATACTGCCTAATGTGATGAGATTTTTTGGACCAATTGTTTCCACACTAAGTAGGTATTCTGTATATAATTCATTAGCTTCCTCCATAATATATCTCTTTACAATACAACCATATAAATGAATTAAATTTTATGACATACCCTTTCAAAAACATCACATTCCATTTAATGATGTGCATACATATATAGTGTACATGACCACATCGTCTATTATCTTTAACGAAGTGAATCATAAAATTAACAATCATATCAAATAATTTTGTCAAAAGAGCATTTCCAATTCACATAATTTTATGGAAATTTATCTTTCCATAATAAGAAATTTCCCTGGTTCTATTACTTTTCTACACATAGATTTGAATAATAAATAGATCATGGTTAAATTATGCTAAAAATTCTTGGGAAAAATGAAATGAAAAGCTATAGGTATTAGATCTTGCATCAAAACAAAGCAGTCCTGAGATTTCAGACCCTTTAACATTAAAACAGTAACTATTGAAAAAATGACCTATTCCCACGGTTCAAAACTATAAGTATAGCCCCCACATCCGTGGGTATAGGCTATACCCACTATTTTGGGAACCGTGGGCTGGAACGGAGTCGAAATAGGGGTCTCAACCTATACCCATGGTTTTGGAGAAACGTGGGTATAGGGGGAGTGAAAGTGTGCACCACGATTGTACAACATGGCACAAAACAGACCCCACAGTTTTCAAATTGTGAGGTATTTAAATTCAAAAAAATTACTGCTGCAGGGATTTCAACCCACACACCCGCGACGCCTCATGGCTGCGCAACACCAAGGGACCAACCAGGCTGCGAATTCTCTTTGATATATATCCATAAATCAATAAATTATATTAATTTAATCCACTTAAAATACAAAAAACACTGGACCTTGGATTCGAACCCACATCTCACACTGGGCTTCATGGACACGCACCACTAAGTGAGCAACCAGGCTATGAAATCCTTTTTATATATATTCGTACATCAGTGTATATATATTAATTTAATCCTCTTAAATTCAAAAAACGCAGATCGAGGGATTCGAACACTAGTCTAACGACCATGCCTCCACTATTGATCAACCGAGCTACGAAAATTCTATGTATATAAATTTATATGTATATAAATATATTAAAATAAACCGTGAAAAAATATCTTCCCGCCAATTTTTTTTCAAGTCCTGCCTTATTTTTATTCCCCTCCATAAGCTATACCCACGGTTCTCCAGAACCGTGGCTATATGGCTTCAAAAAAAACCCCAATACCCAATGTTTTGAATAACCATGGGTATAGGTCTTTGGAAAGTACCCTATACACACAGTTCATGAAATCCGTGGGAATATGGGTACACTATACCCACGGTTTTTGAGAATCGTGGGTATAGGTTCGTGTACTATCCCTAAACCCATAGTTTTGGAAAACCGTCAGTATAATGGTACCCTATACCCATAATTTTTTTCAAAACCGTGGTTATAGACCTATTTTACAGTAGTGTGTCATTGACATGATGTTCTTGATATTTCATGAATACCCCTATGGAAACATCACATCATTCAAGAATTTTCAAACTGATATAACATTTTCGTGGAAAGCGTGTAATTATTGGAAGAATAAAAACTCAATTTTCACCCTTTACTAGCACCAACTCTTCTTGTATTCTCATGTCAACCATGTCCATTAGAGACTTAATTAGAACCTTTGTTTTTCTATGTGCATTAAAAACATGATAATCAAACTATAACCTATATTCTGTTCAACATGCATAAAATCAAGAAAATGTTTGATGTACATAAAATTCCAGAATGGTAAATAAAAAATGATCTCTTTTTCTAACCATTTTTTATTATGTTTTTCCAAAATTGTTTACCAAAACTAGTGTCTACATATTTTACATTATTATAATGTTAATCACCAATTAGTGGGGATGGTGGTATAGATTTTTCTAAACATACATCAAATGATTTCATCCATTATCTGTTTTTATTTCTATCAAGTAGAAATGCGTGATGTCCTAGAAAAATTTGTCTTCAATGAATGTTTCAACCTAATTGACAGTGCACCATTTTTGAAGATGGGACATCCCTGTGTTACGTTCTTTCTCTATCCTCGTAAATGTCTATAAGTAGGGAAGTAATTTATTATACATTACAACATTGATCACAATATGAAATCTTCATTTCCATATGCATTATACAACATAACACCTGAATCCCACAATAATTTCAAATCAATGATCAATGGATCCAAATAAACATCAATATCAATACTCGGTTGTTTTGGTAATGATATAAGCATATATAACATGATGTATTTTCATTTCATGCATAAACATAGTTGAAATATAAATTTACCAACATAATCGAACATGTACTATGAGTGATGCTTTGAAAACCAAAAGGATTAACTCCATCTATAGATAACATAAGACTAATGCTTCTTGGATTGTTTCAAAATATTGGATACTTTTGATAAATTCTCTTCCATTGAGAATACACTACTGGGTGAAATAGTTTCCATTATTTATATCCAGTGTCTACATGCCATGTAAATTTTCATGCATTATACTCACTTCCATATAGGTTCCTAAACATTATAATTATTATAAAGCACCATAAAACATTAATAAGACCATATTCATGTTATTTTTATTAAGAATACCCACACTTAGGGAATTCTATAAGTGATTTTCAATTCTTTTGAAATAGTATACAATCATTTGGGCAGCTATGTATTCTTTTGGGGATCATTACCATCGAGCATTGCATTTGTTTGGCATCGTTTGTTCTGATTGGGACCACATTATCTTCTGAAAGCATGTCATTAAAGATAGTAAGTAATTCAAAAAAAATTGAATCACTCCATTTGTTTCCTACATTGTAATTATACTCCTTTAGTATGGAGTAAAATTTTGTAAATTTAGTTAAAAAATCATATAATGATATCTTTTCCCAACTCATTATCTGCTCAAAATTTTTTGGTAAATCAAAAAGTTCATCTTCAACATTTTATTTCATTTCCTCAATAATATCATCATCATCATTCAAATATATAATCACATCCTTAATATGGTCTTCTTTGTTGTCCACACTTGTAATAATATCATATTATCCCTAAAACACAATGATATTCCAGCCATAAGCTAAATTTTTTCCCATGTTAATGAACACGTTTATAACATCAATCTATTCCGTGATAGAACAAGTCTTCTTCCAACTCATCTAGACTAACATGTGTTGAAAAATAAATTCATAAACATAGACAATATATTTGAGAAGGGTCATTTGAATGACATTTTCAAACATGATGAACTCTTTCACAACATCTACATACTATTTGTTCAAATGATTGGCATCCATCCATTCATTATTCATATCGATCTTATTTGATTCAGTGATATTGAAATTTAACAATATAAATAAAAAAGGGGCCTTTCAAATTAGGGGAAATCAATATTTGAATGATTGTTATTTTTTCATTTCATTTCTTAGAAGTCATCCCTACTGAAGAAAACAAAAAATCCGTTTGATAACTATTTATAAAATCACAGTTGAAATTCCATTCAAATCATTTAAGTCATTTTAATTCTATTTAAAACCAAAAAAAAGGTATTGTGAACACATATATTTTTTTTATAAAACATTAAAAAAATGAATTATTTTAAAAGATACATATTGGTAGTTTCACAAAAACATAAACCACAAGTCATACTTAGATATGACCACATTAAAGCATCACTATAGGCACATTGCAACACCTTTGTAACATCCCAGTTCTAGGTACCACTCCACGGGTGCCCCGAACCCAGATCGTCATGTGGCCTCAAGCTCATTTCCCCAAACACCAGAGGATGCTGACTAGCAGTGAGGGTCCAGGTCTGATAGTGGGGAAACTATGCCCTCATTTGTCAAAGTGTAGCATAACGGAATATGAAATAAAACAAACATTAATAGCGGAATCAGTAAAACACACACAAATGAATAAACAACAGTAGTGGATATAACCAACAGTATATTAAATAATGATTCTACAAGTCTCAAGTTCTATGAAAATATCCAGAACATGTTATACATCAATACAGTACAACAAAAGCAGAATACAGCAATACAAAGAAAAATAGCTGGCAGCAGCATCATGAGCCTAGGCTCGGTCCCATGCCCTCCTACTCCTCAGCATCAATCCTGTACCTGTATAGGTACTCTTTCCTCTATCTACACCCGCAACAACGTAATCTGTTTGGGCTGAAATGCATGACCCAAATAGGGTGTGAGAAATATATCTCATTAGGCACCCACCAAAGGCCCATGCCCAACTGTGTGTAAAGCATGTAACAAGTGTACAGTAGTAAAATGCAATAAATTAAGCAGTACTCAAAAGTAACTAACTTACCGGCTATATTTCCATTTAATTATTCATTTAATCCATTTAATTTAGTAAAATTTTGTGCTCAACAGCACCAAGCCCTCAGGCAAACCAGTATCTTTCCCTCAGGCGAATATATTGATCCACACCCTCCAACTATACAGAATCCAACCCGCAGGTATTGCCCTCAGGCGTAACATAAATTTCGCTTAGGCGTATGAAGTGTCTCCCTTAGGCATAGAAGTCAATCCCTCAGGCACGAAAGGTTTTCCTCAGAAGAAATATAACTTCACCCTTAGGCTAATACAGTCACGCCCTCAGGCTAATACAGTACAATGCCCGCAGGCTAATCACAACAACACCCTCAGGTTAAACAGGTAAAAGGGCCATTCCCAATATGTAAAAAATCAGTAATAAGCAATTCCTCTCAAGGAAATTCTACAATTACTAATTTAAAGGACTACCCTTTGGTATCTGGGCCAAACAACTAAACAGTGGAACACACCCCTAGGGTGGTTCCAGATCCAAGCAACGATCCCAACCAACATTTTAATATCATAATTAAATTCCTAATTAATTCTAGGTGCTTAATATAGCAACGACCTCATCAAAATGACACCCCAACATGGGTTCGTGGTTCAAAAATGTACAAAACGCACAGTAGTTGGAAAACTAAACACCAAGTCACCTACCTTATACACCGACGAGTGGTATACCCGAACATCGACTCCAGAAATGCCTAAGAATGTCGTAGATCTGACGAAGAACAAAACTCACACAACCTCAAATAACTCTCATTGAGAGAATAATTGGTAAGCAACACGCTAGGAGAAGATAGGTCTTACCAGCGTGGTTCTAACAAAATCGTCCGAGGAAGAATCGGATTCCAGACGAACACCCAGCGGATCTTCAAAGGTTCGGTCGTCCCTCCCGAGCTCCCTTTTCCGTTCTAAGCCTTACTTGTGAACTGGGGAGGCTACTGACCAATTTAAGGAAAAAAAAAACAATATACACAGTGTGTACTTCCATATACATGGCGTGTACTCCCTTCATTTAACAGTTCCCCTGGCGCACCTCCACACTGTTCATCCGTCAACATGAGTACACGACATGTACTTATGAGTACATGGCGTGTACTGTCTACCAACTGGCGTTTGCTCCACCGACTTACTGTTTTGGCCTGCCGACAGACTACATGACATGTAAAGTACCAAAACACGGTGTGTAGTTGGTTCCTACCCCCTTTGTCACCGACATGGATACACGCCCCATGTACTCATCCCTACACGACCAAAAGTACACGGGGTGTGGACAAAGTACACGGTGTGTACTTTCCAAATTTGGGATTTTTCCACATTTTCCATATTTTATGAAAAACACTTAAGGAAAATAGAAAATAATAAGCTCGTACCTCAACGATATGAACCAGGTTCTTACAAACTTCCCCCCATATAGCAATCCGTCCCTGAATTTCCCTTCAAAAGGTAGTGAAGATATAACTGTGAACAACTCCGGCCACTGAGCACGTACATCAGCCTCCCACTCCCAGGTCTCGTCCTGCACTCAGCCATGCTGCCATAGCACCCGTACGAAAGGAACTGACCGGCCTTGGAGAACCATTGTGCCCCTGTCAATGATACGGATTGGATTCTCCTAAAATAACGCATCTTCCTCCAGCACAACCTCCTCGAGCTGAATGATGTGAGACGGGTCTGAATGATAGCGATGTAACTGAGATACGTTGAAGATTTCATGCATGGCTCAGTACCGCTGCGGTAACCGCAACTGATAGGCAACCAGCCTGAATCTCTCCAGAATCTTGAATGGCCCCACATACCTCGGTGAATGTTTACCCTGTCTCATAATCTGTTTGTGTCCCATCCTCCGCGAAACCCGTAGAAAAACTTAATCCCCAACCATAAAATCCAAAGGTCATCTGCAGCGATCGGCATATGACTTCTAATGAGACTGCACGGTAGCCATCTGCTTCTAAATCAAATGGACATGCTCAGAAGTCTCCTGTATGAGACATGGTCCCAGAAAAGCTGCCTCACCTGCCTCTAACTAGAACAAAGGTGATCAGCACAACCTATTGTATAAATCCTCATATGGTTCAATCTCAATAGTCTCATGTAAGATATTGTTATAGGAAAACTCGACTAGGGGTATATGATTCTCTCAAGATCCCCAAAATTCCAGGACACATGCACGCAGCATGTCCTCAAGCACCTATATCATACGCTCTGACTGACCATCGGTCTGAGGGTGGTAAGATGTGCTCAGAAGCACCTGTGTACATAGTACCCTCTGAAAACTCTACCATAAACGAGACATGAAGAAAACGTCCCTATCAGAAATGATAGAACGAGGGACCCAATGAAGACGTATGATCTCTCAGATATACAGCCTTCCGAGCTCATCAATGCTGAAGGTCTCCTTGATTGGAAAAAGTGAGCTACCTTCATGATTCTGTCCACAACAACACACACGGTGTCATCACCAAGAGGTGACATCGGAAAACCCGTCACGAAATCCATCGCGACATCGTCCCATTTCCAATCCGGAATGGGTAACTGTTGTAACAGGCCATCTGGTCTCAGATTCTCCACCTTCACCTACTGACAGGTGGAACACCTCGTAACAAAACCAGATAAAACTCTCTTCATTCCCGGCCACCAGTATTGACGTCTCAAGTCGTGGTATGTCTTGGTAACCCCGGGATGAACTGCCCAAGATGAAGCAAGAAACTATCACATCAGATCTTCATGTTTATCCCCTAGAACCCATACTCGTCCATGGAAACACAAAACCTCATCATCGCATATCATCCAACTAGGAGAAGGGTCCTCACATTCCACCAAATCCCGTAGTACTAGGCCTTCTGAATCAGATAGTTGTCTCATCCTCACTCTATCCAGGAGGTTAGAATTCATAGCTAATGAGGAAAGATATATCTACCCCTGACTGTCGTGTACCTTCAAATGCATCTCAGAGAACAAATCCATGAGTTTCCACTCATCACTGGCCTCCTGCACTGCCTATATCTGAGTCTTCCTTCTCAGTGCATCAGCTACTTCATTACCTTTACCAGGTGTATAGGCAAGCAGAAAATCGAAGGACTGTAGGTATTCAACCCACCTTCACTACCTGAGATTTATGTCACGCTGAGTAAGTATATATTTGAGGCTTTTGTGTTCAGTGAAAACCACAAAATGTTCTCCCAACAGATAAAGTCTCCAACAACGCAACACAAGTACAAATGAAGCCAACTTGAGATCATGTGTCGGGTAATTCCTCTCATGTGGCCTCAACTGCTGAGACCAGTACGCAACAACTCGATTGACCTATATCAACACAGCTCCCAACACAATACCTGATGCATCACAGTAAACTGTATAACTCTTCTTCTACTCTGGGAGTATCAGGATCGGTGATGATGTCAACCTTCCTTTCAGGTCCTGAAAGGCTGTCTCATAGGCTTCTGACCAAACGAACATCACAGTATTCTTAGTCAAACTCGTAAACGGTGCTGATAAGTAGTAGAAGTCTTGTATGAAGCATCTGTAGTAACCAGCCAGCCCTAAGAAACTCCGTATATCAAACACGTTCTTAGGCTGCTCCCAGGAAACAACTGCTCTCACCATCTCTGGGTCTACTGAAACACCTATCTCTGAGATGATATGACCCAGGAAGTGTATCTGGTCCATCCAAAAGTGGAACTTTTAGAGCTTAGCATATAGTTTGTGCTCCCTCAGTGTACTCAATATGATCTCCAGATGGGTGGAATGGTTGTGTCGAGTGTGAGAGTACACCAAGACGTAGTCCAAAAATACTACCACAAACGAGTTTAGATAAGGACAGAACACTAGATTCATCAGATCCATGAAAGCAGCTAGCGCTTTTGTGAGTCTGAACGGCACAACTGTATACTCGTATAGACCATACCTGCTCCTGAAAGCTGTGAGAGGTATATCAGATGGTCTAACACACAGTTGATGATATCCTGATCTCAAGTCAATCTTCGAGCACACTTGTACTCCACGAAGTTGATCAAACATATCATCAATCCTCATTAAGGGATATCAGTTCTTAACCGTCAACCTATTCAACTGCCGATAATCTACACAAAGTCTACGGGTACCATCCACCTTTTTTTCAAAATGGACCGGAGAACCCCATGGATAAATACTGAGTCAGATGAAACCCTTCACCTGAAACTCCTCTAACTACCTCTTGAGCTCCTACAGCTCAGGTGTAGCCATCCTATAAAGAGGAACGGACACTAGTGCTGCTCCTAGCAAGAGCTCGATAGAGAAATACACCTCTCGCTCCAGAGGAAGACCTAAAATGACATCTGAGAAGACATCCCTGAAACGATCAACCACTAGAGGGGAATCCATCTGACAAGTCCCCTGGTCATCCAGATATAAACCTTCCATCTGGGGTATGACTCGACCTCTCCCATGATGCTCTGGTCTATCTCGACTCGCCTGAACATCCCACTCTCCCTTGTATAGAAACTCTTCGCACTCTGGTGACGTGAACCACACCATGCGATGATAGTAGTCTAAAAAGTCATGAAAGGGAACCAACCATTCCATCCTAAGAATGACTTCATAAGACTTCATCTCTAAGACATGGAGGCCCCAAAGAATGTGACACCCACAAACCTTAAGGGGGCACTCCTTGCACTGACAAACACCAGCCATTCTACACCCCAACAATGTGTCTAGCGTCATGATATCAGAAGAAGTAGAAACACAGAGCCCAAAGATCTCCACTACGGGTACATATAGAAAACTATGTGTAGTACCTGTATAAAAAAGTACTGATGATAGAACAGAAGGTACTAGAATAGTACCTCTGACTGTAGAAGGTCTGGGATCCTACTCTTGCTGGGTCTGTACACAGCATATGTCTGCCCTGTGTCGCAGCCCAGCGACACAACCTGACTACCCTGAGTTGTCCCGCCCTGCTGCCTCTGAGATCCTAGTGTCTAGATACCACGTCCACGACCACCATCTCTACCCACACACCCTGACGTATTCCAGTTTATAGACTGGTAAGAAGCCACCGGTCCTTCTCCCACACACGGAGTCTGTACAGAACCCCTCTCACTTGCCACTGGTGGATGCACCCTACAAAAACGCTGCAGATGACCCATCTTGTCGCAATCTCGGCACTCTACTGGGTCTCGTGGACACTAAGGTCTCTTGTGCCCCTCTCTACTACAATGGTAGCACCTGATTGGACCACCTAAAGAAACATCCTGGCTGTTACTACCACCTTGAGAGAAGTCCATGTGTCTCTTCCTCTTGCCAGCAGAAATAGTACCAGTCACTGGTACTGAAATTCCCTGGCCCACACCACTAGATCCCCGTAAGTTCCACTCTGTAATTAGTTCCTGGTTCACAATACCATGTACCATTGGCGACCATAAAACATTCACCATATCTCAGATATCATAACGACTACCATCCTCAAAACGTCTGGCTCTCAACGTCTCATCACCCACCAGCACGGGTGCAATGTGCAGAAGCTCGGTAAAGAGAGCAGAATAGTCCATCACTGAAATGGAAACCTACTACAGATTCATGAACTCTCAAGCTTGGTCTTCCCATAGCGTCTCAGGAAAGAAGATGTCATAGAAGACTGCCTGAAAATATTCCCCCGCCATGTCTATGTGATGCACTGACTGCGTAGTAAAATCCCACCACCTCTTGGCAGAATCACGATGAATGTATGTCGCAAACTTGTCCCTCCACCCTGGAGGCTTCTCCAGATGCTCGAAAATAGTCTTCATCGATCCTAGCAATGAATCCGCATCCTATGGTCCACTATCCCCTGAAAACGTAGGAAGATGTTACTGCTGGAAGATATGATTCTGCTCAGCCATAGATGTGGTAGCCTTCAGAGCTCCCTAAAAGGTCTGCATGAACCACATAAATCCATCAAGGAACTATGCCTCTGCGCCTGTGTCCGGTATAGCAGCTGGTGCCGCATATGGCTCTGCTGGAGGATCAACTGGTAGCCCATGGCCCACCATTTCTGGAGTATAGTTGTTGCTGCTCTCCTGGAAAACAATGCGCGGTCGTCTAGGTGGCATGAAACTACAAGGTCAAAAACACGCCGTTAGAACAATATTATCAACGACCGAAAATGAAGGAACCCAAAAGGGAACAAGAGAAAGAAGGCATTTCGAGATTTTCAAAACAAGACTACACGGCATGTACTTAAATTCTCTTCCCCTTCCCGGGTCCTTTGACATGGATAAGCCACACAACTTCCGTTTGAACAAAACTACATGGTGTGTATAATATCTACACGACGTGTATGGTGTTATTTCCCAACTACATGTCTCGTCTGTGACACGACTGACTACTCGGCTTGACACTACACAGCATGTTACACCCGCACACGGCATCTACACTACACCGTTTACTTGCCACACGTCTTACTCCACACGGTCTGTCCTCAGACAAGACTACACGGCGTGTCCCAAAGGTACACAAAGTGTTCAAGACGAGCTCCTACAAACCGTGTTATTAGTTACATGGCCGGTTTACATGACTCAACATACACAGTGTTTTCTATATTCACACGGCGTGTACTCAAAAGGTTTACCCCGTCCCGAGTTGTTAGCTACATGGTCGGGTTCCCAGGTCACACTACACGGCGTGTTCCACAGTGGACACGACGTGTATGTCTTAAGGTTACCTCCACCCGTGTTGGCGTTACACGGAGGACACCGGGTCAACACAACACAACATGTACAAAAACTACATGGCATTTTTGCCACAAGCTTGTCCCTTCCCCTTGTCACTGCCCACACGGTTTGTGACACGGGAAGATACTATAAGGCGTGTACTCTGGGTACACGGCGTGTACTCAGAAATTTTATTTTTCTCCCTGCATAGAAGAACATACACGTCGTGTGTACAGTACCACACGGCGTGTATACTGGGTCTCCAGACAGTATGCCTCAGAAACTACTCCGAACCCAAAAAATACTGAAAAAAACCTCTAAGTGTCAAATTCCAACCCGTGAGGGCCCATACTCCCCACAAATCAATGTTTGATAGCTAATCTATGTTATAATAAAATAAAATTCAATGATCCACCAAATTCCGGTAAATGGGGGACCATACTCCCCAAAAACCAAATTTTGGCATCCTTTCTTTTATGAACATGCTCACACAAAAATAATCTATCAAACAGCAGGTATTAATCAAGTAGCTATCAAAACAACATGCTTTTATAGCACAACAACTATCACAACAACATGAAATTTTCTAATACACCAACATGGCATGGAAACTATGTATGGAATGTGATTCTAGAATGTTCCTAAATGATGCATGAGATGGAATACCCTCTCTCATCGAGTTGAAACTAAATAGAACCCACTGATAAAATATAAATAGCACAATACAAGTGTGTCACCCAATGGTGAAAACTTATCTACTGTAAAATTTGATAAATAAAAAAATTGCAAAATATGAGGTAGACTAGCTTCTCCTTTTACACGGGTTAGCTACGCTCGAGCATAGCTCATTACCAACTACTGTTTGATCCTATCCCTGACTAAGGATCCAAATAGTAAGTAAAAGAAAAGAACCCCTTTGATACCACTTTTTAACTCATGTTGGGAGAAGAATTGTTAAGAAACATGCTAGGAGAAGAGAGGGCTTACCAACACGGTTCTCACAAGATCGTACGAGGAAGAATCGGATTCCAGACGAACACTCAGTGGATCTTCAAAGGATTGGACGTCCCTATCGAGCTCCCTCTTCCGTTATAAGCCATCATTGTGAACATGGGAGGCTACTACCCGATTTAAGAAAAAAAAAGTACATGGCGTGTACTTACAAGTACAAGATGTGTACTCCCTTCATTTATCTATTCCTCTTGCGGCACCGCCAAACTGTTCATCCATCGACATGAGTACACGGAATTTACTCCTGAGTACACGACGTGTACTGTCGCCCAGCTGGCATTCGCTCCACCGCCTTCCTTTTTTGGCCTGCTGACTGACTACACGGCGTGTAAAGCACCACTACAAGGCATGTAGTCGTTTCCTAAACCCTTTGTCGCCTACATGGCTACACGCCCCATGTACGCATCCCTACACGGGCGAATGTACACAGTGTGTGGACAAAGTACAAGGCATGTACTTCCCAAATTTGGGTTTTTTTTTCAATTTTCCATATTTTATTAAAAACACTTAAGGAAGAGTGAAAACAAAAAGCCCGTACCTCAAATTTAAGAACCAGGTTCTTACAACCGTTGCAACCTATACTTCCTCTCATCATCGGAATTTCTGAATCCATTGTTTACCAGCACCACACATAAGAAATTATAGCATGAGGGATAACACCATTCTCCATGTATTCATTTTAACCCCATCTTTAAATTCACACAATTTATTTTCAAAATTTGTGTTACGATTCACATGATTTTTTTTAAACCTGTCATTCCCTAAACCTATCATCACAATTGTAATTTCCTAGGAGAATCATCACAATAGATAATCCATTTCAAAATAAAATGACATCACATAGCCTCAAATTCATTGGTCTGCATGAGAATGTCTTCACACAGAATATGAACCCTCCTAAGTAGTTGATGTGTGAATACATGTATAATGAAATCATGGAACTAAAATCACAGATTGTTCATTTGGAAAGAATTATAACTGAGTCAATGTTTTTTATGATCCACCACTCCATCATACTGGTTACTCTCATCATGTTCTGTGATAACCAGACGAAATTCAACCCTACCTTTTTTTCTATCTGCCCCATCTACCATGGAATTCCCCATCTACTCCACAACAAAAAAATCTGGTTCCATTATGCCAATAAATTCTTTTCCATAAACCCATCACTCACTCAACATGACTTGAAATTTTTTTCTATAGAAATAGACAATGAGGCTCATAGGTGATATGGTATCTAGAAATGGGAAGGGGATTAGGAATTGCAGATGATTCTCATGGTTGACAGCTACTTCATCATCCATTTGATGATGACAGGGTTCCAACAAAAGAATTATGGGATAGATATTATATTACTCATCTTTGATAAGGTGGTCCATCTCAAAAAATACCAAAGGGAGAGAGATAACCAAATCCCATGGTTTGTGATGAAAAATTTATACTCACTCATTAATATCTCCACCCCATCAACATTGAATAATTTTTCCATGGAGTACATACATATCATTGTTCCCATAATCCCAGTAGCTCCACTAGACGAAAACCAAAAAATAAAGCATTTTTTGGACTTGTGGAATAAATTATTCAAAGGCATTGGTGTAACTAAACAGGTTTCCCGTATATCAAATGACAGACTTGTGACCCGTATAAAAATTCCATCTACAATAGCTCTTTCTGATTTTGGTTTTATTTTCTTATGGGGTGAGACATGTGACAATATGTTAGAATTGAAATTCAATTCATCCAAGGGAACACTCACCATACCGGCCTTCCCATTTGCTGACTGAAAAAACTCATTTGTATGGAACTTCATCGGCATGGAGTAGTGTTACCAGAGATTCTAAAACACCGTATTCACATATTATTCCACCGTCATGGGCATGGTCATCATCCACGTGAAGGACTCCCAACTACTTTTCAATTATGGAATCTTCATAATATAGTTTGGTGTCCATAATACGTTCTTTGCCTCATCAAAAATGGTATACAATACATGATCTTGGGGATTTTCCTCACAATTGTTTATGTAGGGGAATTAACAAATAATTCAGTCGAAGGTGCCCAAGGTATAGTGTTTCCTACATTCAAAACTATTCGGAAACTCCTAGGAGATTTTTTTTACAATTAGTTATCTTTTTAATACTCTTCACATTTTTAGTGTCGTTCCTCTGTTGTTGGTACAGCTTTATGTTTTATTGATTTGTGTTATAAATTGTAAATTATTATGTGCAGATGTCCAAGGTATACATTTATGAAGGTGATTCACTTTCAAAACAATTCACAATGTCTAAAATTTTCATTCCAACCATTGGAATTTGTAGTTTGACTATGTTTGTTAGTGATCTATATCAATTGTCACTACTAGAAAATTGAACTAAACCAACACTACATTTTATCCGTCCTAAAAAACAATCATATAGAGTGTTTTCATCCGTCCCTATCTTTATTACTTTTTTCTTTTAATATAAAAGATCGTTAGAGGCTTCTACCTCTGACTACCCCTTTTCTGTATAATTAAATTAATTGAAAATTAAAATAAATTTGTTTTATAATTATAATTATAATAATATATAAATGTAAATAAATATAAAATTTTAAATAAATATTTATTATATTTATAATTATTATTATAAATAAATAAATAATTATATATATATATATATTTTAATAAGTAAGAAATTATAAAAAAATATATAATTAATATAATAATTTTTATATCTTATGTATTTAAATAAGTATATATATGACTATAAATAAATATATATTTTCATATTATAATAATAATAAATATATACAGATTTATAATTTTAATTATGAATATAATAAATATATTTATTATAATTTTTTAATTGTAAATAATTTATTAATATTAAGAAATTTATTAGCACTAAAATAGAATTGATAAAAGCCTTTTTTGATTTAATAAATGGAACCCAAACAGTTCCACTAGTTGCTAAACCCTCAAGATTTTGTGGAAGTTGGGCTTTGCCTCTTCTGCCACATATGCCTCCGCCTCTACCTCCTCTACCCCCAGATCTACCTTCGCCTATGTCTCCATGGACCCCACCTTTGCCTCTACTTCTACTTTCTCTAAGTCCATCACCTCTGATATCCCTACCTCAAATGTCCTCACCACCGCCTCCGCCTCCACCAACTCCTTCTCCACCTCTTCCTTTGCCGCCTCAGCCTACGCCAACTATGCCTCTACCACCTTTCCCTCTGCTTCCCCCTTATCTGCAACCCCTTCCTCTGCTACGCCACTCATCTTCCTCCACCGCCCCCACTACCCCCATACATATTGTTGCCACTATTACTGCCCTAGGAAACATCACTACTACCTCAGTCGCTGCCTCCGCTGCCCCTTCCGCCCATACCACATGACTATCAGTTTTAAAAGTCTAAATTATTTCTCTATTTAGATATTATTTTTTCAAACATATTTATATAATTTTAGGTTTAGAATTTTGTCTTGAAATTTTATTTTACATGGTTGTGTTTTTTTCTTCCATGTTGTACTCTTTTTGTATATAATGTTATAATGAGAGATGTGGTTTTTCCTGATTCCAACATTATATGTTGGACCGTGTGAGAATTGGGGTAGGTATTGTTGTGACCCAACACACATTAGTAAGGGAGAGAAGGGAGAATAAGACCTTTTTTAGTGGGATTTGATAGTATAAAATCCATGGGGAACTGGTTGAGGGAGAGCCTATGACTATTTTTATTCAGATATTATTTTTACTCTACATGGATGAATGTATTGCTGAGGATCTGCCTGAGTAGTTATCCAAATAGGTGTATATCAATTCTACATTTTATTCACTGGAGAATTAGTATGAATTTATCACATTTACATGAGGGGACATAAAGATGATGATACTAAGTATATATTTTATGATATCCCCTATATATATTATAGGCTATCAGAATTCTTTTAGTGACTATAATGGAATGGTCTAGTTTGGAGATGGAGTTTATGTTTAGAGCTACTGGTTAGAAGTGGTTTTGGATTTTTTATTTTATAGATTTTTTTTAATAAAATGACAAGAATTGTTTCATTATTGTACTAATTTATATCATGTCCATCAACACATCCCTTTCATATAGTGACCTATACTCCTTGATGAACTGAAAAAAATTGAAACAAGCATCATTTGCTAATAATCTCCCATTTTATGACTATTTGGAGGAAATTATTGGAATCCTCCTTAAAATTAGAAATTATAACCATCATTCCTCTATTACATTGTATGTGATGTCTTCTATGTAATATCTTTACACTAGTCCCACTAAGGCATAATATTTCATTAGGTATTCATCAATTGAAACAATATGAATATATTACATAGGATCAATTTCATAGTTTTTTACAATAATCTAATAAATTTTCATCCAATATGTTTTAGATGAATTGTAATATGAGGCCATTGTGTTTCATCCTTGAATGAAACGCATGATTTTTTGGTGAATCACATTCTGAATATCATAATAGAGTGTCCCACCCTCCTAGAATATGTTAAGATCCTTAATTAATCACCGTTACAAAATATAATCCTTTCCCACATTAATTTCATCCACAAATTTATTTTCCATTTTTGAAAAATTAACTACCTACTATAGTTAATACATCCAACTATATTTTTTTTAAATTACAATAATACCATAACAATTGACCTTGTCCTGAAAAAAATCTGATCGACATCAAAAACAACACATGACATTGTCCACGACAAAGCCCGAAGGGTGTTCTTGATCCCCACTATATGGAACAAGTACCAACGTATCAAAAAAAAAGGAATTTGGAAATGATTAACATTAGTTTATAAACCTTAGACAACAAACAAATCCAACATAACAAATCTGAATTTTAAAAAAAATAATCAAACTTAAAAAAATCAGAACTGAATTATATAATTTTAAACACTTCCCAAAGAATATAAGACATGAAGAAATAAAAAATGGACATCCCAGGAACCTCTTCATGGAAAGTGGCACCATCCTCAAGACATATCCACAACACTTCATCAAGAAGGATCGCTAGAGACCCAAACCATGGGAACTAATAGCTCTACCCAAACTAGCGACAAAAAAACCAAGAAAACATACACAAAAATGTGTATGTATTGTTTAATCCATATCCAAGTAGGATGAATCCACTAAAGGATTCCATGATATAAACATTAAATGACAAAAATCATGCATGTTTTCATAATATTCATATGATATTATGAATTTTAAAGAGATGCAACATTAAATAAATGATTTTTTTCAAGTGGGATACATTAAATAATCAATAATTTTAAAATGGGGTGCCAATGCTTCTTAATTTTCCATACAAACATACTATATGCCAATGGTAAGTGTAATGTATCTAATGAGAACAAGCAGTGGGAAATAACCACAAGGTACTAGTTCATTGTGGGTCCCTGGTACCTCATATCTCAGTGAATGTAACCAAATAAATACCCATTATCATGAACATGAGCCACTAGTAGATACCATTCTCAAAACCTAGTGTCCCCCACCCTCATCATCATCATCATCATCATAGTTTAGTTATTGTTGTCATCGTCAAACTTGATATGTTAAACTGAGGCCAATCCCCTCGAGATCACTAGTATAATAGTACACATCCACCCACCTAGATACATGGGTTTCCCTCTTGTGAAAAAACAAGTTCAAATAGACATGACATATAGTTTTCACTTGAATATACCACTTCCACCTCACACACCCACCAAAAATCCCAAACACATGTCACATAAATCTTCTTTCGCAAACAAAATTTAGTCTTCACATCATACTCAAACAAAACATCCCACAATAGTATTTCACACCATTCATGAAATTTGATAAAACATTTACGAAATTTATACAACATTCTAATTTTTTTTACATTTTAAATCACCTCTTTACCTTTAAAAACCCATCCTATGTGAACACAGTCACCAAAACAACTCACAAGATGTTTCATATCTCTTTCAAAATTTTGTAAATCCTTTTACCAATTTTATAAATTGTTTCAGAACTGAATTACATATTTTTAAAAACTTCTCAAAGACTATAAAAAATGAATAAATAAAAAATGAAAAACCCATGAACCACCTCATGGAAATAGGCATCACCCTCAACCCATCTCTACAACCTTGCATCACTGAGGACCGCTAGAGACCCAAACATCCGGAACTAAATGCTCTAACCAAACCTACGACAAAAAAATATCTCTACATACATCCAAAGGTGTAAGTAGGGTGTGAGACAAAACCCAGTAGGATGCCACCACTAAAGGATTACATGAAAAAAAAAATTCAAAGATGAAAAGATTGCAAGTTTTCATAAACATGAGACGCTATTAAGGACCTTAAAGAGGTGGAAATTTAAATAAAAATAGTTTTCAAGTGGGATAATTTATAGAATCAAAACTTTTAATATGGAATTCCAAAGTGTCGGAATTTTCCATCCCAACATACCGTATGTTGACGGTAAGTATAAATTATCAAATAAGAAAAATAAATGGGAAAAAATACCTAGGCACAAGCTCAATGTGGGTCCTAGGTGCCTTGTATAACAATGAAAGTAACCAAAAAATTATATGTTCTTGAACACATGAGCCACTAGTAGGGATCATACCCATAACCTAGAGGTACCCCAACAACAAGATCATCATCTTTGATTAGTCAGTTTTCTTAACGTCAAACTTGCTACATAATATTCGGGCCTAGCCCCACAAGATCACTAGAATATTAATACAAATCCATACACCAAGATACTCGGGTTTCTCTCTTGTGCTCCAAATATTAAAACAAGCCATAAAAAATAATTTGCACATGTAAATACCACTTTCACATCACATACCCACCAAACAACCCACACACATGTCACATAATACTCCTTTCACAAAAAAATATTCCTTCACATTATACTCACAGAAAACATCCCAAAAATGTGTTTCATTCCTTTCTTTACATTTGATAAAACATTTCATCAATTTATTGAACATTCTAAAAAAATAATCTTAAATCGCCACTTTACCATTCAAAAACCCATCTTAAGTGAACACACTGACCAAATAGCCCGCAACTAGTTTCATATCCCTTTCCCAATTTTATCAATCTTTTAAGAAATTTTATAAAACATTTTCAATAGGATAAACATAACATAACAATCCCTTCACAAAAAAATAAACAATTTTAAAAACAGACACCCCCAAACAGTGCATAATCTTCCATTCCACACATTGTGTAACTCAATAACCCATTTATTGTTTTCATAAAACACTTTAAAGAAGAAAAAAATGTTTTTTCACCTAAAACCCATTCAAAAACCATCTTTTAAACGATATAGCACTTCAAGACCCTACCAATGTAGAGTTTTCACCCCAAACATCATTTTATAAACCAGTAGAATATGTTAAAAAATAAACCCAAATATTGCTACATAAGTTACATAAGGAAAATAATCAATTTCAATCAAAAATGAAAATATATAACTAAATGATTATCCAAATCTATCAAAAAAAATTTTCCCTCCACACAGTACATACGAGGAACATGAATAATAAGTAAATCAAGCATGCTAACTCATTAAGAAATTATTAAACATAATATAACATACTTAAAGTGTTAAAACCCTAAAATCGAGGTGTGAAACATCAACCGCACCACCACCGCGCCACAAGGATGTTAAAAGACACCTAACACCTCAGGAATAGACCAAGAAACTCGAAGACAACCCCTAGATATGAACCATTGATTCTGGACATTTTTAACATCTTGAGTGGGTGAATGAAACCCAGAGGAAAGTGATGAAATCCACGATAAAAGGATATACTTGCATGATTTTGATATTTCCCCCATCAAATAACCCTTCAATATTGTTTTCAAAGAGATGGTGAGAGAGCTTGGCAGTTGTACAGGGAGGTAAATAAATAAATGGGGAAGAATATGGAGGATTTGGATTATTTAATGAATACAAACATTAGAATTTCAAGAAGATTTTTTATTACATGGACTCCTTGCACGGTTTGAATGAATGATTTAGTAAATTGTGTGGCCAAACCGTGCGGTATATTATGGCCCCCTAAAAAGGGATGTTTTTCTTTAAATTTTAAGGGGGTACAATAGGAAAACCAAGGGGGAAATATTTAATCATTATATAGGATAAATATTCCCAAAATAGTACTCTATTTCTCCCAAAACACATCTAACTCATGGGTACAAACCACCTCAACAAAATCCCCACTAGTGGTTCCACTGGAAGTGTCACTAATCCAACTAAAAAACACCATAATATCACACCATCCCATTAAATAAAGTAGAGTCCATGTACAATATAATACCCCCATTCCAAGGTCATAGATCAAGGACACATGAAACACCAACATTTCAAACCTAGAACACCAGGATACCAGAGATTTCTATGGACCAATATATGATTTCAAATAATGAATGGAATCAAAAATCAAGGTATGAGAAATCTCTTCTAGGTATCATAATATCTAATAATTTTTCTTTCTAGTATCCCAAATAGAAGATCATATTCCTGAAGTAACATTGATGTATAGTTTAAATACATTATATGTTGGATTATTTTTTAAAAGAGTCTCAGGGTTCCCTACTATGATTTGACATGAAAGACCCATAAATCCCACTACAAAGGTAGTATATGTCTTTGTAAAAATCATCAAGTAAAAAAAAATTCTAACTTCTAATGATAATAACATATTATCCTTGTATGTAATATCATATTTCATTCACAATACCTATGGTTCATATAATATAATTATTCCATCATGCGATGTTGAGACATGATTACATCTGGTTATGAAAAATTTATAGATTATTATTTGGATGTATTCCTTGTAAGATATCCCCAATGTTATAGACATCATAACCCTCCCAATTCAGAAACTAGCACATTGTCCACTTATCAACCCTGATGCGGCAACTAAAACATCGTCCACTTATAAAATAATCATGATGTAACTTCATTCATCCCATAACTTCTTTTAGAAATAATGGCATGTATTTCATTAAGTTAATATTTCTTCTTCTATGGAACATAATTCATCTGGTTAAATTATCATGGAACCTTATTCAATCCATAAATGTCTTACTAGAATATTAATACTACATCCCCATTAGGATATTCCTCATATCCTTTCAATTTCTTCATATATATATTTTCATTGATTTTATATCTTTGGCCTGTCGATAAATTTCAATGTTATATTGTTTTACTAAATCATTTTAATAGGAATAGTGGATTATATACTAATTCGGGTATGTTTTTCAATAATATCTTATTTTAGTACATAAAATCTTATTTTTTTTCATTGAAATGAATATTTTTAAATAGAAGAAGATATTTTATTGAGCGAGTTTATTTTAAAACCATATATCCCAGGGAATGAAAAATATTTTAATAGTTTTGAAATGTTTTAAATATGGATTCTATTCTCATTTAAATTTTCCATGGAATTTTTAGTATTGAAATAAAAAGGGGATCTTGAGAAATTCATTAAATTTTTAAACCATGTTGTAATATTTCCCTTTAAGAAAGAGTTTATTTAGTTTAAACTAGTTGATATGTGGTTGATTTAATTATTAAAAATTAGAGAATATTATTTTAATTTTTTAAACAATTTAACATGAAAAGGGTATATTTATTTTTAAATAATATATATTGTTTTCCCAGTGTGGATTTTTTTTTGAAAGAGTGTTTGGAACTAATTGGTTTATTTTAAAAAGGTTGTGTTGTATTAAAGAGGAATTAGCATAAGTAGTTGGATTTTTAATGATATTTAATCTATGATTTTATAAAAAGTTTTCAAATGAAATATAAAATTTAGTTTTTCCATTAAATTTTATGTTTATATTTTTTATAGGTTGTAAAAACATTAAATAATATATATAAGAAATGAACATTGAGAACAACACAATGAAAAGGTTATGTCACTATCTCAATCCAACTGAAAGGATATCCAACATAACCTCACTTTTTAAAAAGGCGAATTAATGATTTTATCCCATTGGAATTCCTAAACCTACATTTAATTCAACATCATCTACATGGTTTTAGTTTTGGGATCCCTCTACAACTACATATTATTTCTTGTTTTGTGTTAGCTTCGAATGGGATGAGTCTCAAAAAACAAAAAACAATGATATCTATCATTAAAATGTTTAGTTCCCCTTATTTTAAAGGACTCTTTTATGTATTTATTGTTTAATATATTTATATTATAGAATCAAATAGGATTTATAAGAATAATGAGTGGATGAATACTAATCTTCTGACAAAATATTTTAATGATGGGGTGAAGGTGTTCATCAAATTTGTAAATGATCGTGTATATGACCATTATCAACTCCTTTTATGTGTTTACACAGTTTTTATACAAATTAATAGCCCCTAGAATTTGGAAGAACACTTTATCGATCATGGAATAGATCTATGATATAAATTAGGGAATAAACATGGGGAAAAAGAAAATATAGCTAGTGGTTGGGATAAAACTACGTTTTATGGATCATATGATATAGTTACAATTGTGGAAAATGAAGAAGACTTTATCTAGGATGAGATTAAAGATGTGAATGATGGTGAAGATAATATTGAGGAAATGAGAAGGATAGTTGAAGATGATCTTTATGATTCCCCCAATTAGATTGAGAATGTGATGAGTTGTACAAAGGCATCAATGTATGGTGGTTGCACTATATATATAACATTGTGAGTTGTATTGAAACTATATGATTTGAATGAAGGAAATGAATGCAGTGATGCCCGATTTATAGTTTACTTGCTCTCTTTAATTACATTCCATTAGAATATAATGAGCTCTTGAGCCAAACATACAACACCAATGTTTTCTATGCTTGTTCGGTATGATCTCTGAATGAATACACGCCTACCTGAATGACTGAATACTATTTTTCAAGGACGAAATATCACATAGATAATTCCCAATGTGTGGTGATTCTTTATAAAAGAAATATGAATCCATTCTTAAGAATGATGTATGGTACTTTTCAGTCATTCCAATATTTAGTGGATTATATGGAAGTAAAGATACTGCAAGAAAATTATCATGGCACATAGATTCGACAAATAAATATGGAAAACTATGTCACCAAGAAGACTCTCCTCAGCATTATTGAATTTATCATGAGTATATTGAATTTGGAAATAATCCAAGAAATCGTCATCTTTAGTTTTCTACAAGTGTAGTGAATCCATTTGGATTTCAATGTAGGAGTCACAATACATGGCTGATTATGTTTGTAAATGATAACTTTCCACTATGGTTATGAATTAAATAAAAATATATCATATGATAGTTCATTTTATCATAACTAAAACACTAGGAGATGTTATTGATGATTATATGGCTCCATTTATTGAGTATTTGAAATTAATGTGGGATTTAGGTGTAACGTTTTATGATTCTTACATAAATAATGATTTAATGTTAAGAGACATTTTGTATGGGATGGAAAAATAAGTTCCTTATTATATTTTTTTTAGGATCTTACATTAAAAGAAATCAAGGGTGTCCTATTTTTTAACAAGGTACACAATCAATTTTTTTTGAGAAGTTCTTGAAAACCATGTTTATCGGACATCAATGATTTCTACCAAGATGACATAAGTACCGATTGTGGACAAAATCATTCGATGGAAGTTTATTATAACACAAAACATCATCCCCAAAACAAGTGATCAAATATTTGAGAAAGTAAATGATCTGGACACTGCTTTTGGTTAACTATTTTCAAAAAAAATTTGAAAATTGGTTGGAAGAGGAGATAAGATTTTTTTGAATTACCATAGTAGAATTTTTTGAAAGTCAAAAATCATCTTGATGTTATACATGTTGGAATAAATGTACGTGATAGTGTTTTTGAAATGTTTATAAATTCAATTGGATAAACAATTGATGGAATTTAGGATAGGTTTAAAATATTTGACATGGGAATACGAGAAGAGTTGGCACTAGTAAAGGGTAAAAATTGCACCTTTCTTCCTCCAGTCGCTTACACTCTTTCTAGGAAGGAGAGATATCAGTTTTTAATCTTCATGAATTATGTAATGGTTCTAAAGGGGTATTAATAGAATATCACTAAAATCATTTCAATGAACGATTTAATGATAAAGGGTCTGAAATATCATGAATTCCATGTTTTTATGCCAGATCTAATGTCTATATAATTATGTTGAATTTTTCCCAATAATGTATGTCATATATTAGACAAGCTTTGTTGCTTCTTTAAATCTATTTATACTAATATTATTGAACTTAAGATGTTATTTATTATCGAATGTGAGATTTACAGCATATTTTGTGAAATGAAAAAAAAATTCTACCATCATCCTTTGATATGAATGTTCATTTGATGGTTCAAATTGTGGGACGTATTTAACTATGTTCCTTATTCACTATACATGGATGTACCCCATTTAATTGTATATGAATATTTTGAATGGGAATGTAAAATATTGAAGCGGGACTAAGGTTTTTATTGTGGAGTCATATATTATTGGGGAAGCCATTGAGTTCTTTACCAAAAACATATCTGGTGTGGAATCAACTTTCTACCAAAATCACTTTACAATGGATGGATTTTGGGTGATGGAATTTTAGGAAGAGATTTTTCTTGAATCAATATTACATATCAAGATTGGGCCCGCCATTCTGGTTTTTATAACAATTGAGTGGTTTCCCCATATGTTGAAATAATGAAAAAATATATTAGTAATTTCAATCCATCATGGGATGAAATTTGGATGTCAAATTCACATAATGAATAATTTATAAGATTGTTTCAAGACCATATTGTTAAGGACTCAGATAAAAATTTGGATTCAATTTGAAAACAAATTCGATGGATACCTGTAGGACCTTGTGTGTATGTATTTTCTTATAATGGTTATGTAATTAATTATTATATGTTCTATAAAAATGAGCGTGATGAAGAAAATACCATGAAAAATAGTTTAGTTACACTCATGGATAAAGAGATGCTTGTTTCTATTACTAAAGACAAAAATCCAAATTATATGAATATAGAAAACATTGGAATCGAAAAAAATATGAGAGTTGGAGTATAAAACATCCAAATTTCCAATTTTTTAATAAATGTGGGTTGATAACAAGATTAATGTTAAAATAGAGGAATTTGGGATTCATGAATGATGATTTTAGTAAGGAAGGGTACAAAGGCAAACCATTTGTAGTGGAATCATAGACACGAAAATTATTTTATGTTCTAGATCCCACAAACCAAAATTGGTCAATTATAATATTTTCAATCAAAACTACTTACGGTTCATATTAAAATTCAACTAAGGATGGCACTTTAATAAGGACATAACAATCCTTTCATAGTGATCCTTACATTGACGATGTTATATACATCAAATAATACCGTAATGAATCAATTTGGATCGTTGATAGAGGGGTAAAATCCTTTCATCCATTAAAGAAGATAAAGAGAGTTCAATAATAAGGTTTCATTTTTTTGTAATATACATCATGTTACCTCATGTTATTATCCATTTTCTACTAATTTTATTTACTTTAACAGAAATGTTAAACCACTTATGTTGATAATGACTTCCGCACATGCTGGTTCCCCCAATCCCAATGAACAATAGTTATCTCAACCTACTACCACTCACAGTGAAAAGGAACAACCTTCTCCATGAGATGGTGCTCCCATTCCTAAAGAATAATAGGTTTTTTAACATCCTTATACTCCTAGTACAGAGGTATAATGACCATCTAGGCATGTCGATGCTACTTCCCCAAAGGAACATATTGATGAAGTTTATTTTGAGGAAATTTTTGTTGATGATGAAACGACAGCACATAAAAAATAAGACTGTTTAGTTTGTTGGTTTCAGAAAAATTATTAAGTAGAATGTCAAAGTCATCAAATACAAGGTCATATATAATGCACATGGACAACATGTCAACACCTATAAGGCCATGTTCAATAGTTTCATTGAAATAATCAATTGACAAACTATGCAGATTGAATTTTTATTTGTGGTTCCATGTTATGACCAGGTAAAAGTCACTGATGTGGGAAAAATTACAGTAACATTATGATATTATTTCATTATTTTTCCTAAAAATAATAATGAAACATTGGCTTAATCTTCATCATTTCTTAAAGAGTGCATTTTTAGTAGATGCATTACACAAAAAAATATGTATTAATAATTTTTGGAAGTAATCACAGAGGATTATCCACAATTATAAAAAGAAATCATCTTACAGTTGTTGAAGGTGAAATAAACCCTCACCCACCACTTATCTATGCACACCTAAAAACCCATGATGCGTGGGATGAATTTATTGGTCATCGTGAAAATGTGAATTATCTTGTACATTGTGTCTAGTATTACATTGTTTGATGATACATGTATTCATCACATTGATTTCAAATTTTTTATTTATGAACAAGAAACATAGTGTTAGAAATAAATAAATACTAGAAAAACTAGTGCACCCCAAATGTAAATAAAGGATGGGGTACACATCACATGAAAAATAAATTTTTACGTATTTTAAATATACCATATTATTTTTCTATGACATGAAACAACATTGTAATTATGTTCCTAATTTTATATTCATACTGATGAATCTAAATCCAAAGACCATTCCACACAATTCCATGTTCAATGGAATGAGTCACATGTGAGTAAGACGAGATACTAATTTATGAAACCACAAAAATATTGTGGGAAACATGTGTAAGTATTACAAAATTTAAAATTTTTTTCTTGAAATCTCTATTACATAACAATGATATCTTATTTTCTATATTTTTCATACGACAATTTCACATGAATCAACAACACGTCCACCAGATGAACACATACTACTAGTGGACATGATTCTTCTAGAACTGTATGTCCACATCAGAGATGTGGTTTTTGGGGTGACACCTCGAACATATTTTGAGAAAAATAAAATAAGGGGATCAAAGTGAATTAATAAAATAGAAGAGAGAAATAAAATCTACCCTTTTAAAGGAATTACAATGGTTGAATGAAGTGATTGAAACTTTAATGGGGAAGGAAAAAAGAATGAGGAACTCATGAACTACCACCTTGTGGAGACCACTCCCCACCCTACCAACAATTAGGCAAGCCATTTCCCTGAAAGATATTTCTAAGCTGAGGTATACAAAGTTATAATTACTATTTCTATGACATGTGAATATTATGGGTAATAATTATTTATCTATTCTAATATTCTATAAGATGATAATGAATTTGATTTATATCCATCAACACCCACCCATTATCTTGTACAAAGGGCTATAAAGTTCAATATTCAAAATGACTTGCTACATTAAAGAGCTCTTCCAACAGGTCATGTGGGAGTGTCGATTAGCATAGAAAATTATCCGAGCATTGAGCTACTTACTCCAATTGATGAGGAAGATATTTATAGGTTCAAAAAGCTATCAGAACATTCATAACATGGACAAAACGTCATGTAGAAAACCGTTCAAAAGGAGGTATTCCTTTCTAATATAATTTTCAAGATAAACCTTCATAAATTAAGGAAAATAGTTCTAAACCAAATAATTTTATTACAGATGAAAAAATGGGAAGGGGATAAACTGAAAAACAAACTCAAAAACATTGAATTGAAATGCCAAACGATTGAAAATATCTACCTAAAGAACCATTACCAGGCCCATTCTATATCTGAATTTACTATCGTTGAAGGATCATAAAGATACCATGTTAAAAATGGACATAATCACAAAGTTGATTTTGATGAAAATATTAACAGATATAATGATCAAGAATTCATTGGTGCTGAGAGTGTATGATAAATCCTAGACTATGATTTTATAGGCATCTTAGTTGTAAATGTATCCATGAGGTATGTTTTCATAATATATTTCCATAAGATGATATACGGTGCTAATTATGACTAAATACATATACTATTTTGGCTATTGTATATTTGAAAAATAGTTGATGGTTTTTCCCATTAAATAATATTTAGACTCATTAGTCCTCACATATCCTAGATAGAACAAATTAAAATTGATCCTTGGAAAAGGATGAAATATTGGCAGGTCAGTTCAAATAATTTGAATTAAAAATTATGGGTGAAAAAATCTATTAAATACCATCAATATATGTGTAAAACCGTATTATTTAATCATATCATATTTATTTTCATTTCATTCATTACATATTCCTTTTTTTGTTTTAGGTTGCATTGGATGCTCATTGCTATAAATATTTTTTCCTTGGATTCAATGCATGGATATCCATGAGGCCGTCGACACATGATGTTGTTTTTCAATAGTTAATACACTAAATCCCATGTTTTGTAAATAAAAAACATGCTATATAATAGATATTGTCATTTAATGAGAATTTTATTATTATAGGGAGGTGCACAAATATAATAATAAACAAATAATGAGGCTAGGAGCTAAGCACAATGATGAAGATTTGTTTTATGGATGGATAAGTATCAGGGTATATATAATAACATTTCACTATTCATACACATATAAAAACAAATTATTTATTTTTCTCAATGATTCTATAGTGTCTAAAACAGACGAATGGAAAATATTATGGTTATTATGTTTGTAAATTTATGAGATAGATCATATTCCATGATCGAAATATCATCCCTATAGAGGTGTTTTCAATATTAATTAAAATTTAATTTAAAATGTTTATTAATTGATTGTGTATTTATATTTTTTTATTACTACTATGACTGTAGAGAAGAATCATATTCACAAGATGATATAGATGTTATAAGAAATGAAAGGGAAACATACTTTGGGAAAAAATGTATATAAAGAGCATGAAGATGTTATTTCTATAGAAATAGTGTATTGTTACATATTTATGTTTAATTTAATTATTTTTAGTATTATTCAAATATGAATTGTTTTCATATATATGTGTATTCCATTGTTTGAGTTGTGGTGGTTTTTTTAAAAACTGATCATGGTTTTACGGTATTAGACTTCGAGGTTGTAATTGAGATAATGATAGTATGAAAATGGTTCAAGAATTTATAAATTTGAGTTTACACTACTTATGTAATAAATTAATTTGGACATAATTTATTCTACTAAAAAAATAAAAATAATAATATGTGATCGGTATCACGAAAATTTTATCTTCATCTTTAAAATTAAAATTACATTTAGTAAAAAAACAAGTGACATTCTAATAACTGAGAAAATGAAGGTTTATATTTTTGATATTTTAGTAAAATAAACCATGAGTAATTTTTTATGTTTTAGACCCATACTCACCTCACTATAACACACATTGTGGACGGTATTACTTTAGGTGTGCATTTTTATATTAAATTGACATTAAATTTAGCAAAAATAAAAAGTGACATACTTAAAACCATGTAAAAGAATTCAGTTTTTTTTTCATAATTTAGAAAATTTTTCAATGAGTCATTTCTTATGTGTAGTAATCAACAACACCTCAATCTGATTCATGGTGTGACCTATATGACTAAAAGTTTTGGTTTTCCGATTAAAAAAGGGATCGTAGTTCAAAATGTGTTACTCACTCAAAATAATGAAAACAAACACTGATTGTATTAATAAATTAGGATTAAAATTCATAAGTCATTTTTGACTTGTATGAAGAATTATCACATCAAAATGATGCACGATGTGACTAGTATGACTCATAATGTGTGTTTGTAGTTTGAAATGATATTTTAGTAAAAAAACAAACTAGCATACTGGAAAATGTGAAAAAAAATTTAAATTGTTTTTATACTATAGGACACTGATATATATATATATCATTTTTGATGTGAATGAATTATTATCGCCTTAGTATGCTGTAACATGTGACCGATAGAACTCAATGTGTCTCCTTTTATAATTTAAAATTGGAATCAATTTATGTTGAAGAAAAAAGTGGAATATAGAAAACCAAAAAAATGAATTGGTATTTTATTGTTATTTTAGTACCATGATCCATGATCCTTTTTTGACATTTATGAGTCAACCTCACCTTAATAAGAATCATGAAATTACCAGTATGACCTAAACTGTGTATTTTTTTAAAATTAAAATTAATTTAAGTAAAACAAATGTGTGATGTCGATATCTGAGAAATTGTATTTAGATAATTTGTTAATTTAGGAAAAAGATCTATAAGTCATTTGGGACATTTGAGAATCAAACACACCTCAATCTATTCCGTCGTGTGGTAGGTATGACCAAAAGTGTCTGTTATCTGTTTAAAAATTACAATTTAGTTCAAAATGTGTTAGTCACTAAAAACCTTGAAAATACACTATGATTGTCCATATTAGTTTAGAAAGATATTCCTAAGTTATTTTTTATGTGTATAAATTAGTCTCACAATAAAGATGCATTATGTGTATGGTATGAGGTATAATTCATGTTCCGAGTTAGAAATGAAATTTTAGTAAAACAACACAACTGGAATACTGAAAACTGAGAAAACGCATTTGGATACTTTTGATATTTTAGATAAAAATAGTTTAGTCACTTTTTACATATAGGAATTTCACAAAACTCTCTATGATTCATGGACTGACCGGTTTAACTCAAAGTGTCTCTTTTTATTTAAAAATTACATTAATATAAATAAAAACTAAAAGTGAAATAATGAAAACTGAGAAAACACATTTAGATTTTTTAATATTTTATAAAAGTAATCTATTAGTAATTTTTGATGAGTAGGAATTAGCCACACCCAAATATGATGAATGGTGTGGCTGGTATAACTTAAAGTGTCTCTTTTTATATAAATTTACCAATAATTTAATTAAAAAATAAAGTGACATACTAGAAACGGATCAAACTCATTAAAATTACTTTGATAACTTATTACAATGATACATGAGTAATTTGTGATGTATAGAATTAAAAATAACACAAATAAAGTGAATTTTGAGTCTGGTATAACTCAAAGTGTCAATATTTATTTAAAACTAACATTAAAATAAATTTGAAGAAAAAGTGACATCCTGAAGATAGACCAAACAAATTCGTATTATTTTGATATTTTTTTGAAAATGATATGTTTGTAATTTTTAATGTGTTGGAACCCATTGGACATAAAAATGACACATAGTGTGGCTAGTATAACTCAATATGCCACTTTTTATTTAAAATGGGCATTGATTTAACTAAAAACAACAACTGACATATTGAAAAATGAGAAAAAGCATTATTTAATTTTGATACATTAGGAAAATGATTCATTACTCATTTGTGAAATTTAATATTCAACTGAACCTCATAATGATACATGGTGTGGCTGGTATAACTAAAAGTGTCTCTTTTTAATTTGAAATTGAAAACAATTTAAGTAAAAACAACAAGTGGCATATTGAAAACAAAGAAAACACATTCAGTTTATTTTTATATTTTAGCTAAACGATCTATCAGTCATTTGTTTCATTTAGGGGTTATCCTCATCACATTAATATGCAATGTTTGTCTAGTATGAATCACTATGTATCTTGTCATTTTAAATTGACACTAATTTAAGTAAAAACATCAAGTGACATACTAAAAATTGGGAAAATGAATTTTGATTGTTTTGACACTTTAGGAAAACAATATATGAGTCATTTTTGATGTGTAGGTGTTAAAGAAGGATCAATATGAATCACGATGTGACCGGTATGACTAAAAAAGTACTTTGTGTGTTTAAAAATTACATTTTAGTTAAAAAAAATCAGTCACTGAAAACCAGGAAAACATGCACTGATTGTCTTGATAATTTTTGTAAAATGATTCATAAGTCCTTTATAATTTGTATGATGTAGTATCATATCACACTGATACTCAATGTGACTGGTATGACTCATAATGCGTCTTTACAGTTTGAATTGACATTTTAGTAAAACAACACAATTATCATACTGAAAACTATAAAAACATGTTAGGATTTTTTTGATACATTAGTGAAATTATTCATCAGTAATTTCATATTGGTAGGAATCATCCTCACTTAAATCTGACGCATGATGTGACTGATATAACTAAAAATGTTTCATTATTTTAAATTGACATTTATTTTAATAAAAAATCAAGTGACATACTCAAAATAGAGAAAACAAATTCTAATTGTTTTTATATTTTAGGATAATGATCCATAACTCATTTTTGACATGTATGAATCAACCCCACCTCAATAGGATTCATGGTGCGATCGGTATAGCTCCACATATGTCTTTTTATTAAATATTTTCATTTTATTAATGTATTATTTTATATTAATGTTTGTGTTTATATCATTATAAAATTAATCATAGAATATTTATATTCTTATATAATAAGTATAATGTTTTCATGCTGAGATGATTTGTTCAGCAACTCAGACCCTAGGAGGAAATTTTTTAGAGGGGATCATGAGCGTTAAAAGATGAAATATAAATGTTTAGGAATGTTTGTGAGATTTTTTAAATGTAATTATATATATATTTAAATATAATTAGTAAGGTTTTTTATATACCATGTGTAGATTATTTTTTATTTTTCAGGTCAATTAAATGTGTATTTAATTTTTTGAAATTTCTGAATTTCTAGAAATTACATCTTTTATATATAAATGTTTAATTTTTCCAGTTTTTACTTCTAGGTTTGAAACTATATTAATAGCACATCGCAAGTAGCAAGGCCTTTATCAATTATATATTTATCACTAATAAAGGGACTCCTTTATAATTTCAATGATTAAAAACATTTTTTAGTTCTGTTAAAAGTTTATTTGTTAGCTGTTATAGGGTATATGTGTAGGAGTGTATACATTTTCATCTCAGTGTCTATTTGTGTTCCATGAGATGTCAAATCAAAGCCTAAAAAAATATATATGGAATTTAGATTGAGTAACCATATGAATTTAATTTTTATTAATTAAAAAGGCATAAAAGGCATTTGAAACATAGTTTTTAGTTAGAATACACTAATTTATCAACACTTGATGAAATATAAAGTTCATTTAAAAAATATTTCTTTTCTTCAACTGGTGACAAAATTTATTCCTAATGTACATTGATATGAATGTTATGGTGTGGGATTATTAAGTATTTTAATATTTTAGTTTTATCTATAATAAAATACATAACCACAAAAACACCCATATTTGTATATATTTTCATATAAAATTATAATAATATAAATAAATATTTAAACATATTTATATATAAACAAATGATTTATCATATATTCTTTTTCCATGATAATTGATGCATTATTTAGCCCCAAATAAATTAATAAAACTAATACTGATAAAATTTTTCTTTATTAGCACTTTTTTTGAGCACTCAAAAAAGAGGACAACGTTTAAGATACGCTTACAATGTCTACATGAATTATAGCACTAATAAATTGGAATTCTGTATCTGTATGTTGGATTAAATCTTATCTAATATATATATTTAAATACATATTAATGAAATTTGGGTGGTTTTTCCTCTAAACTTTTCCTTCTCTACATGTATTCTATCTATTATATTTGTATTTCCATTCATCAACACAATACACAAGTTCAATACATCATTCCATAAATGATATAAATTTGAAATGATCTATCCCTTTTTCTTATTTTAAACTTATTCATTATTTCAAGGGATATTCGATTTGATTCACAACATATTATCAACACCAACTTCTGGATAGCTAAAATGTTTGATTATTCTACAAACATATTTTCCCTGGAGAATATTTTAATTTCCACATTTCTCACTCTTGATATTTTTTGAAAAAATTACTTCTCATGGATTCTAGATGATGACCTACATCTCAATACATACAGAAATGGGGTGATGACTAAATATACAAATAATTCATCCACTAAATAATAATGACAATCCCTAATATTCATTCGCTACTATGTCTATCACGATTTTCATAATGAGGACTGGATGATGAAGGATCCTCTAGTGGAATGGAAAAAAATCAAGGAGTTATATTATCACCTTCAATAGGATATTTTACCAAGGGAATGATACTAGTGGATCCACTTATGATTTCAATATTTTTGGTCAATATGTGAATAAAACACCTCCATGATTAAAATTACATCCAGATTAAAATTACACAATGACAACATCACATATATTTATTTTATAAAAAAACCTTTTTCTACTTTACATGCCTTTTAATGTGATTATACAAAAACAATATCATGCTAAAAATTCTCAGTTATACCCATAAGTATGTGAACAACATTATAATAGAACATTGTCAACACAAAAAGTGATAACAATCAAATCACCCATAAAATTCCTAGTTTTTTATCAGTGCTAGAAAAATGATAATAAAGTTACCATGTATCAGTACACGAAAAAATAGCTGATAAAGGCCAAATTTATCATCACTTCTTTAATAAATGACAATGGTAACCCTTCTTCTACAATTTTATTTAGCGTTGATAATGGGATCCTTTATCATCGCTAAAATCACGCTAATAAAGTGTGTCATTTATCAGTTATAATTATCAATGATAAAGGATCCCTTTATCAAGTATTTTTCAAGTGTTAATAATGGCACCATTTATAAGTGCTATAACAAATACTAATAAAGAGACACACTGGAGAAATGTGTTAAAAATATTTTAGTATGTTACCAAAGAGGTAGAAAATATTGGTGAAAATAAATAATCTAAATAAAATAAAATATAAACCACAAATACAAGAATATAATTATATATAATAAATTTTTCAAAATTGGATTATATAATTACATGAGGAAGTACAATTTATTACATTCATTAAAAAAAATCAATGTTCCTTTTTATTTATCCCCCATCCCACAGTCGTGATATTATTTTCCAAAGAAAACACTCCACATAATGCAAAAGAATTCATCTGTCTAAGAAAATATTTGTTATGTTAGTAATACTATAATGAAATAAATTAACCACAATGTTTCCATTATAAATTAAAAACTTATATAGTGAGTCAAAATATGAAAACCTTGTATTGGATTGAGTTTCATTTGATTCTTAAACATCACACCATTACTGGTTGTTCTGAAAAGTAGGTTTTCTTTAATTTTATCACATTCATGTTTATGAAAAACTCACTACGGATGTGAGCCAATTCAACAGACGATACATTTTGTAAACAATCCTTCAACATTCACTCTATTTCCTATTATTCTTCCAATATCTCCCCAATGAAAATTAACTAAAAAATTATAAGATAAAATAATAAAAAAATTAATTATTTTATAGCAGATAAAATAATTAGAAAACAATTTGATATTTCTATCCATTGTTTTTCAGATGTGATGAATATTTTAAACTAAAATGAAACTTGTATATTAAAAACATGGACTTTGAGTCACACATAACACATCGTGTGTCAAATTAAAATTCCCTTAATTTCTATATGTCATAAATGAATTATGGATTGTTGTATTAATGCTTGAAAATATTCCACGATTTTTTCACAGTTGTTTCTAATGACTAGTATCGTAAACTAAAATTACACCTTCAGATTGAAAATAATTTTTTTGAGTTGGGCGGTTAATATCATGTTTCATATTGATGTGTGGTTTATTATTACATGTTCAAAATGAATTATCGACTCCTTTTATAAAGTTTGAAAATAATATGATCTTGTTTTCTAGGTTTTGTATATTTGATGGGTGCTTTAAACTAAAATAAAACTTTTGTAGTGAAAACACGCAATTCGAGTAATTTTGACAACATCATGTGTTTGATTAATGTGAGGTCAGTAATTACATATGAAAATTTAATTATGGATAAATTTTCTATTATTTAAAAATAGTTCAAGATCATTCAACTGGTTATGGTGATGTGACATGCAATTAAAACTAAAAAAGGTCTTTTATATTGAAAACATGCACATTGAGTCATATTGACCACATTGGGTGTCAGATTGATGTGTAATTGATCCATACAAAAAATGAATTTTCTATTATTTTATGAAAATATTCATACAATTTGTGATCATTTTCCTGAATTGGATATTTTGTGCTTTTATAAACTAAAACGACACTTTTGTATTGAAAACAATCACTTTAAGTCATACAAACCACATTCATTATCAAACAGACATGTGTTCGATTCCTACACATAAAAAATGAATTTTGGATCATTTTATTATTGTATGAAAACAATTCAGTCTCTTTTTCTGGGTTTTTCCTATGTGATGTGTTTTAAACTAAAATGTCAATTTTATATTTAAAACATGTACATTGAGTCACACCGATCACATCGAGTGTCAGATTAGTGTGCAGTCAAACCCAACTTGTGAAAAATGAATTGTGTATAATTTTACAAATATATGAAAACAATATAAGTTCCTTTTTTTGGTTTTACATATGTGAAACATGTTTTAAATGAAATTGACACTTTTATATTAAAAACAAGCAGTTTAAGTCATACCGACCACATCGTGTGTCTGATTGACATGCGGTTGGATCCTAAACATAAAAAATGTATTATAAATCATTTTCCTAATGTTTAAAAAAAATTAAACTCATTTTCTTAGATTAGGAGATGCGACAGGTTTTTTAAAATAAAGTGAATCTTTTATATTCAATACACACACTATGACCTATATCGTTCACATAGTGTGGTAGATTGATTTGAGATCGATTCTTATTTGTTACAAATGATTTATGGACTATTTTCCCAATGCTTTAAAACCATTTAATATCATTTTATTACATTTTCCTCTTTTATGGGTGTTTATAACATAAATAATAATTTTCTTTTGAAAAAAACACTCAGATTTATACTAAAAACATCGAGTATTTAATTGACATGTAGTCAATTCAAACATATCAAAAATATATTATGGGTAATTTTCATAAATTTTGAAAAAAAAATTGAGTTTTTTTACCAGTTTTGTCTAAATGATTCGTGTTTTAAACAAAAATGACACTTTTTTATCGGAAACATGCACTTGAAGTCACATTAGCCACATCATGTATTAGATTTTTTTGCATTCAATTTCAAAACATCAAAAATGAATTATATATTATTTTTTTAATGTTTTAAAAAATATGAACTTTTTTCTTGATTTTGTATATTTGATGTACATTTTAAACTAAAATGGGTATTTTATTTTGAAGACATGTATTTAAAGCTAGAATGACCACACCGGGAGTTTGATTGATGTGTGGTTGATTCCTACAGACCAAAAAAAATTATTTAACATATTACTAATGTTTCAAAATAATCTGAACTCATTTTATTTTATTTTTATATGTGATGTGTTTTAAACTATAATAACACTTTTGTAATGAAGAAATGTTGTTCATGTTATACAAAGGACATAATGAGTCAGATTGGTGTTTGGTCAATTCCAATATGTGAAAAATGAATTATGGACTATTTTCCAAAAAATTATAAATAATAAGAGCTTATTTGTTCAGTTTTTTCAATGCTACACTTGTTATTAAAAATGTAAATTTTATATTGAAAACACACACATCGAGTCAAGTCGACCACTTTGGGTATAAAATTAATGTGTGGTCAATTCCTTCACATAAAAAATGACTTATGGATTATTATTATAATATTTCAAAACAAGTATACTTTTTTTCTAGAGTTTGAGCATGTCACATGTGTTTTGAACATCTTTGTAAATTTTTAAAAATATGAATCAATTTAACTTGTTAAGGAAATTAACTATAAAAATTAGGTAAAATGAGGATAATGTTAACTAAATTACTAGTAGTAAGTCACATATTAATGATTACTATATACATTTTGATACCATGTATTCTATCCAATTATTTCTAACAAAAATTTATTTTCTCCATTATGGTTATCCTAGAGAAACAAATAAAAAATAATATATTATAATTACTCAAGAAAAAATTAACATAAAAAGTGTAACTCTAAGGTCATAGGCCGAACTAGATCACAAACATAATAATTAATCACTAAAATTTTATTTCATCAAGAATTATGATTCCATGAACTTTGGCCACTCATATTTAAAAAAATGTACGAAATTAGAGTATATAAATTATTGGAAAACATGCATCTGCTAAGAAAATAAAAAAACAAATGATGAAGATATTTTTAATGAAAGTTTAATTAACTTTGAATATTACATGCTTGGGAGTGCTATAATTTTGAAGGTTTGTAACATATTTAAGAAATATTCAAAAATAATATCCAAAATAATTTTGTATCTTTCTTCTAACAGTGTAGGATAATTAAAAAATGAGTAAATTGTTTTACAAAATGTCTAGATTGTTTAATATTTCCACATATAATATAATCTTTTTATATTTGAATAAATATTTAGGCTTACTACTTATGTCACCATCCTCGTACCATGATTTAATCTATATATATCTCTCTCTATAATAACAAAATTCTTGTTAAAACACAGAATATAACATATAATTTGATTATTATCTATAAAATTTTGAGTGTAGTTCATTAGAAATTAATAATATGCATCACGTGTGGTTGGATTGATGGAAATTCATGCATTGTATCAAAAAAACATTTATCTAGGGTATCCAAATTTATTTTTATCAACATCTAGTACTTCTGATGAAAACAAAAAAGAGTAGCTAAAAAGAGGAAAATATATCTTATATGATTATATTGTAGTGTTTTACCATTTCATTGTAGGAATAAAATGTATTATTTATTCAATTATTTTCTTATATAATTAAATGGTTATATCATCTTTTATCTTATTAATTTTTACCAACTCCAACAAAATTCTTCCAGAGAAACGATACAGGGACTAGTCAATCTGAAGTGTGTTTCATAGTGTTTCCCTTTATATAGTAGTAATGTAAATTACTATAGAAAATATGAATCATTATTAACATTAATGAACATAAAAGATCATTTTTTGAAAAAAGTATTATAAAAATGTACCACATGTATGTATTCACAACTGAGACTCCCAAATATTAAAACATGATAATATAATTTATACTATAGATATCAACCACATTTGTAATGAAAATCCCAAATATTTATTCTTAATATTTAATATATGACACATCAATATCATTGAATGTAATTTCTAGATGAACATGTACTATTAATATAAGATACACTTGAACTGGTTGGGAGAAGTTACTCTTGAAGGTCCATTTATTTTCATGGTCGAGTCATTGGAATTTATTAATCTAACATTTAAGTTACCCATCATTTTATACATTTATAATACCATACATAACTTAATACCGCCTGTCATAAACTGTTACATGTTATTCAAATGAGAAAAACTGTTAAGAACATACCCCATTTATCTTTATATTATTTTATGTTCATTCTAAGAATATTCCAATTAAATCATTGACTGTTGTAATATCTAGATCATTAAGTTGAATAGGAAATTCAATAATAGACTCTTGGTCTATTTCAATCCCGACACTCATGTGATAATTTTGGAATTATTATCGTGTAGCATGCCTCTGGGGTAATTATACACTATACCCCTCACAACGTAGTGGTGTGTCGGTTTTATTAGATAGAAATAAAATATAACATTACCCTGATGAATTTTAGTAATATAATGTTAATATAAGTTGATTCATTCACATATATGGGAATGAGAAATAATAAATTTGATTACCTCATGTAATGTATAAATTTAAGGGTATTGAATATCCTGAATGCTAGTGCGCGTCATTTTTCTCTTCATTTGTTGGACATTTTTCTTCTATTAGTTCTCTTTGATCCTTTCACATATATTGTTCTTCCATACTAAACCAGAGAGTAATATCTTTTAATGAATCAATTTATTCCTACAATACTTTCATTATATGATAGGTTTAATAATGAGGTTTTTTATTCTCAGAATATTGTCAAGGAGACACTCCAAAACCTACTCCTCAAATTCAACTATATTGTTCCTGCCGATTCAGAAACACTATTAGTAGTTTTTCATTAGGTATGGCCACTATGGATTCCTATGTAAAAACCGTAAAAAAAATAAATGAACATAAATATATATTTTTATATAATACTATTATAAATCATAAAAAATTTCTATCACATCACACATACAACTATTTTACATAATACTAATTTCATTTCATCAACTAGTTTAACCTCTTCATTTAATCAGACCTCCTTTCATAGCACATGATGTGGGATGGAGGTTGCTTTAGATTTTGATTCATAAATATTCGTATAAAAAAAGAACATATATTATTTCATATCACATAAAAATTCTGATTATATATTTAAAAAAAATTCCCATTTTCTTATCTAATAAAGTGTACCCAATCCTTGCTTTGTGATAGGTTACTTTTAATGCACATTGTTTATTTTAAACCCAATTATTTGGTTTCATAAATTATCAAATTTGAAAGAAATTGGATAAAATAAATATCTTTAAATAATATTTTATCTACCAAAACAAACCTGAAATTTTTTTCTCATGTCGATGATGGATGAAATATTTCCATGTTTCCTACTTTATAATATGAACATATGTATCTTGTGGGTGGAGATTTACATTCCCCTCAACATCCCTAAGATTAATATCAGTAGGATGTTTTTGGAATACTCTATGGGATTTTATAGAAACTATTAATACATATTTCATATGTAAATCATCTTAAATAAAAGTGGTCTATAAGGAATAATGAAAATCTTAAAATGATGAATTATGTAATTTATCAGTAAAATAGAGAAAGTGTACCATAAATACTCCTTAATATTATCCCAAAGGGTTTCATTCATTATGGGATGAAGATGGCACTAATAATCTATATCAATTAGAATATTAATTTTCATTGTGTCCCATCATAACTAATTAATATTGACTTTTTGGTGTCAATAGGTTAGTCATGTTGATTCCAGCCAACCTCAAATTTAATATCTTGCTTCTTACATTAATATTTTTTTTCAACATGGTGATGCTACATCATTCTTGTTTTTTCATCAACAGATTATTGATTTCCTAATAATTCCATAGTTACAAAATCAACAAATACCTGATGTTAGTAACATCATCATGTGCTTAATTCATTATTTGCATGAGTATTCATACATTTAATTAAGGTTATATTAATACAGTAGAGAACACAAAATATTAATATGAAAATCATTGTATATTAAAAATACATTATCCATCACATTGATCTCTATTTATATTCATTAAAGGTTGAAGGGATTTGGATCCACTATTGGGAATGAAAGCCACCTATTTATGGTCACCTCTAATGTACAAGACATTTTCTACATTAGGAACACTATGAAATTATTATGATATACCAATGAGAGGTTCGTCCTTGGTTGAATATTTATTAGACACAATGATTGTTTTAGTTACTAAAATAATAATTGATAAATTCCTGTTAGTTTGAGTAAAGACATAAGCATATGATTCCACTATAAATAGATGGTCCTTATACCCTTCCACGCTAAAATACACCTTCTCGAATTGAATTTCATCAACTCTCACTACTCTCTTTTTTCACATATTTTCAATTGAAAATCATAAAAAAAATGTGTTATAATATAACTATTAAATTTATTTGATGATTCCTAAATATGACTTATTTACATATATTTAATTTCTATCCATGGAACTAGATATCTTTATCGCTTCTCCCACAAGCATAACTCCACTATTTTTTATCATAGTAAAGTGATTATATTATTTTTGATAGAATTTATAATCGTTAAATATAAAATTATTGTACGATATACCATTTTTATTTGGTCCCCTGGCTAGATATCAAATTCGTTCAACAATAGAATTTTTTCTTTTAGATTACTCCAAAAAAATATCATCCCAAAAGCATCCAATAAATATTTTTTTATGTTTATTTTATTTCCTTCCTTTATCCCTTGATGGATTCAAATAACTAAGAATTACTTTGTGGTATTCAATGTTTGGATCATCATCATCACTGATTTGTAAAATTCCATGGTGATATTTCTCCATCAATATAATGGTAATTATAAAAAAAGCTCTTCCATAAAAACGATCACTGATCATTCATACACTATAATGAGACATTGAAATAATTATTCTTTCAACATATGATATATAATTACTATAGAATTCAACATCTTCTTCAGCACTATATCATTCCACAATACAACCTTGTGGATGAATTCAATTCTTGAATCACCCTATCAAAATATTCATATATCATTCAATGTGGTACATCAATATGTAATAGAAAAACCCACATAGTTGAACCTCTATAACCTTGTGAACAATCAGCTGGAACATTATATCATTGAAGGATGGTGGGAGTAACATATCTAATTCATATAATAGGACCTTTACCCCTTATTCGTGATTGAAAATATCACTATGTCTATATTTTTACTATATATGGATTTCAAAAAATACAATGTCTAGTTAATGTAAGTCATTCATTTTTAGGAACAATGAAACATAAAGAGTTGAGAGTCAGCTACTTTATCAAAACATGAGAGTTGTGGGATTTTAGTCCCTCTAAATTCAGATTAGTTATTTACATGAATTTATTGATATTTGATGAATACCCATCAAGAACAATTACTCCATTATGGGAAATGAAAAATAACAATTTTTATAGTCTGTATAGCTTGTATGAAACTAGAGGATGAAAAGTATTTCTTTTACCCTTCACATATTCCAACACATCCCTTATACCCATTTCAATCATGTGCAACCTAGCATTGATTCCATATTTTGTTTTTATAGGAAAATTTAGCAATCTTCCAATAACAGTATCAAATACATTATTTTTATATACATGTAATCAATAAAATATTTTATGGAAAAGAATTATAGTATGTTAATTTAATGAAAATTTATCTCTTTTTTCTAGAAGATTTCATAAGGATTTTCGAAAATAGTATATCAAAAAATAGTTTCAATATCCTTTACATTATCGAGCAATTGATCACCCATTAGTGGATATGGTGTTGTACCTTATTTTTTATTCCCATCTAATGCTATCATCTAGCATCCAGATTTATTTTTTCAAGGTAAAAAAACAATGTTGACCTAAAATATAGTCTTTGAGAATTGTTTCAACTGAACTAAGTGTGTGCATTCTTCACCAATGAGACACCCTAACAAGAAATTATTTCTATATACTGAAAATTTTCCAAAAGTGAAAAATTAATTTTACATCTTGTACAATATGTCCCTCAATGTGAATTATTTAATTCTATGGGAGTCAACCATTTTAAAATCTATATCCAGAATCTAATTTAGATATTAAATAAATTGAACCAAATAGGCATGAATATCATTACCATGTTGTTTTGTTACACATATAAGAAGATAAAACATAATTTATTTGTGCCCGATGTATAGCCATGGTGGAAAGTTATAATTTAACAATATATATAGACGTGTACAATGAGTACCAATCTATAAAAAAAATTATTTATTCCACATATATATAATGGATGATGATAATTTCATGGAGTATTTCCAAATACATGATACTCATAGACAATTTTCTTCCACAAAGGAGATCTTGTTAAATGAAAATTTTTTCATTATTAATTCTTGAATATACATTCCATATTAATTGTATCATGATTTCCTATCATTTACAAATTCCTATAAATCATGGAATGAGAGGAACGTATCATACAAATTTTGAAGGACATGATTCATATTTATTGTATCGATTCATTCCACAGTTATGGAATTTTATGAGTGATTTCTAATACATGAATAACAATATAAAATAATTTGGATAAGAATTTATTTATTTAGAGATCATTTACATTGAATGTGTAATTAATATATAATCATATGTTTTTAAAGAAGATCATTTTCTTATGGAAATATATCATTCATGATAAAAAGTAGTTTTTTGATGTTGGTGTCACTTCATCCGCTTCCAACTCTCAAATTATAAAACCTCAATATAGTTGACAGTGTTGGGTAGTTAGTATAAACATTATACAATGGTTTTTAGGAACAACTATTTGACTTATTAATCAACTTTAGACAATGATATTGTACATCTTCAATTTCTATTTTCATTTCATCCATATGATTTGCATCCTCATTTATACAGGTATTCAAATCAAATGATCTGTAATCCTCAATATCATACAAATCAGTGTGCACATTTAGTTTTTTCAAACGTTTAATCTAATATTTATAATTTTGATCTATTTATAAAAAACCAAATGTTCTTTAAACTATTATGGAATAATTTTTTATTGAATAGAATCATCGTAAACATAGAAAATGATTTGATAAATGTTGTAAGCATGATCAATATCAAAATTGAAAAAATCCTCAATTCCATCTTCCAACTATTTTATCATATGATTATCATTAATCCATATTTTATTCATATCCATCCTATTATGTTAATAAAAAAAATTTACCAAAACAATAAAAAAATACACATTCTATATTATTAATCAGAGGGGAAAGATTCATATAATATTAATAAAGTGTACCCAGTAGTTTATTATTTCAAATAATCATAGCATGATTTGATGTAAATGGTTAATTGAATTTCAAAAATGAATAACTCCATAAGTGGTATGTGTTATTCATCCAATATTATAACTGGTACCTTGTGTGGGATGGCTACAACTCAATAGAGTTTAGGAAACAAAGGATCATTTTCAAATGAGATGGGGGATGAATCATTGTAAACAAAATAAATGAATAATTATTTGTGAGGTGATGCTAATGAGGATGAAAATTTTCTTGTTAAATCAAAATGTTCTTGAGAATTGGAGTTAGTGAATCACCAAACAACATTTATTAGTTAGTTCTCTACAATAGAAAACATTAGAAGTAGTTTTATGATCCCCAACAAGGGTTCCTTGATTTGTATGAAATTTTTAAAGCTCTCTTAGATGGTCTTACATGTACTCATATTGAGACAAAACATTGAGTTTCAAAATTACACTAAATCATTCATTTACACCATTAAAAGTAAAAGTCCTTTGTTCTGAGGATGGAATTTCATAATCACATAGAATCCTCTGAGTCCATGGTTGTTAGGATGTATCATGATAAATATACTATGGGTTGGATGGAGTTACTGACATCCATTTCCATGGTGTTATTATATATCTATATTAGGTAGGAGGAGAGATTTTATGTATCTAATACTACTCATAGTGTTTATAGGATTATATAATTTAAATAGATGATGGTTTTGTATACATAATTTTGTTTTAATAAAAATATTATGACGGTGGAATTGAAAAATAAATATGGATACTATTAGGGAATCCTATATTTGACCACCATTCCAAGGTAACATAATGTTTTGCCCTAATTATTTAATTTTGGTAAACAGATACATACATGATAATCATCCTCATATATCACGTTATTTCAATTGAATAAATAAATTAATAACTAATATATTCAAAATATATATAGTTTTTTCTATTAGAGGGACGAACTTGTTCAGAGAACATATAATAATTTTTAGTGTCTAGAAATCATTGTTGATTTATGAGGCCAATGACAACATGTTACTCTCACCTTTCTAGAGAGTCATACATATCACACTTTATTAATTGAAATATATTAATATTATTCTTAATTATAATAAAATATAATAAAAATATGAAAATATTATAATTTGTTGGTGTTTGATACATTTGATACCTTCATCAAGAAGGTGATAATTCATTCCCAAAATTTTATGAGTTTATATTTATCTAATAGTGATGAACCTGTGTTGAGATATTTCATTGAAGATATTAATGAAATATAAATTGTGTACATCCTTGATCATTTCCGTAATGAAATAAATATTTTTTTTTTCAAAATATCACACCCTATAAATGGACAACTCTAAACTACTAGAAGAGGAGATAATGATAAATATTAAAATTAAATAATTTTTTTCTAGATTCCACACCCTTATGAGAACATAAGATCATGTAATGAAAAATGAATTCGAGTCTGTGAAGAATTTTAGAAATGCTGGATAAACAAAACATGAAAAAATCGAAACAAAGATTAAAAATTGAAAAAATTAAGATGTAAACGAAAAAAAGAACAATAAAGTAGTATATATAATAACATAACATTGAAGATGAGAGGGTTGATTCACCTATAAAAAGGATGAGGGGGGTTAGTGATAGAGTTGAGCATTTTTGACAACATGAATGGTGGAAGAGAAATCAGTTTAGTATAGGTTTAATTTAAAATACTGTGAAAAAGTTTATCAGTGCTTCTAAAAAAGTGTTGATAAATAGGGGGTTTATTAGCACTAATATTAAAAAGTGCCTATTGAACAAATATTTATCAGAACATAAATAAAAGAATTGATAAAGGACGTGATTAATTAGTTCCTTATTAAGGATGAAAAAGGGTTGACCAAAAATGTGCACATCCATCACCAGATCTGGATATGTGATATGTGCTTATTTATATGTAAACCCCTGACCCCATAATGAAAATGAAGTAAGACTAGTGTTGGACGATTCCTACCGCATTTGGTGTCTCCCAATGTCGATGACGCCATCCACCTATTGTCGATTGGGCCTGATCACCACACACACTGGTGTGACTTCCTTGTTTTCCAGCTAATCTCTTCATACGATGTGTTTGGCTCTCTCTGCATGTTTCTTTGGTCGGAAGGCCTAATTAGGGTCTATTATGCGGCGGTTTTCCCAGTGGAGGGCATGTTGACTCGCACAAATTTCTACCTAAAAAATAATCATTTCAAAAAAAATCATATAATTTACAAAATTTAATTTCAAATATATAACATTAATATACTATTTAGTAATATATATATATACATATTTAATTTATTAATTTTTATTGATAAATATTTCATTAAATATTTTTCAAAATGTAAATTTATATAATTGTAAATATATTTAATAAATTGTAAATATAAATTTTAATATATAATTATAAATAAATATAAATATACATAATTATAAATAATAATTGATTATATAACTGTAAATATATTAAATGAATGATTAAAATTTATTCAAAAATATATTTATAGATATATATATATATAATTATAATTGGAAATTCAAATAAAAATATTTTACAAAATATTTCTAAATATGTGTATATATTTATAAATATATTAATCTAATTACATATACTAAGAGAATTAAATATATATATAATAAATATTTATAAATATAAATATAAATATATTTAAAATATTCGTTATTTAAATATATTTATTATAATTTCTTAATTTTCTAAATATATAAATACATAATTATAATTATATAAATACCTTTACAAAAATATTATAATTCTTTTATTATTTTAAATATATAACTTTATAAATATTTTAAATATACATTCATAAATATATTCATTTGTAAATATGTATTTACAAATATATTGTTATCATTAGTAATGAATATTTAATCATAATTGCATGAATGTTAAAAATTAATGAAATTGAATAATTACAAATTAGTAGATATTAAAAATATCTAAAAATGTAGAAGTTTTTTAAATTAAACAAATTATTAAATAAATAAAATATGGGTATGTATTTAAATAAAGATGAATACATGTTGAAAATACAAAAACAAGTTAAATTAATATAGAAAAATAATTATCAAAATTTGATTAAATTTCAATTATATAAAAATTTAAAATATAAACAAATGAATAAATAATGCTGCTAAAAATATTATTAAAAATAAATAAATAAAATATAATTATTAAAAATTATTAAATATATTATGTTACAAAATGAAATTATAAAATGAATATTAAAATTTTATTAAATTAAATTAATATTTTGTTGGCGTGTATTTATACTTGATTTCATTAATTACATTAATATTATTGTGTGTTAAATTAATGTGTGTGTATATAGAGACACTAAAGTTTGATATATGTTAAATTGATCAATGATATCATATAATATTTAATTTATATTAAGGAAAGAAATAATAAAATAATAAATAAATTTTATAAATTAATAACTGGTATTAATAATATATATATAATTTTAAAAAAATTAATATATATATATATATATATATATTAATATGAAAATGAATACATATTAATTATTTAAGTTAATACCAAATTAAAAAAAAATTAATGTGAATGAACAAAAATGCTTGAATAATTAGAAAATGGATAAAATTATTAAAATATTGAATAATATAAAATTGAAAATAAATAATTTAAAAAAAATTATACATATTAATGAATAATTATGTATAAAAATATTAAATATGTATAAATTAAAAAAATATTAAATTGATTTATATTTAAAATCTATAAAATAAAAAAAAGTAAGTAGGCACTTAACATTATAAATGAATAAATTGCATTGAATGAATTCATGTTAAAAATGAGTGAAATTTAATTATATATGTATAACTAGATAATTAATATACTGATTATAATTAATAAAAATGAATAATTTTATTAAATACATAATATACTAATTAAATAATTTATTTACCATTTACTATATATATTAAATTCATTATTTTATTAATAATGTTTCGAATTTTTATTAATTATAAAAATTATAAAAATTATTTAATTATCTATATAAATATAATTAATATAATATCTACCACTATATATATATGTTACATTTAAAAAATGTAATTTTAAAGAATTTTGGGGTTATCCCAATCCCACCCATTAACATGTTAGCATATGTGTTTAAGTAAATATGAATTTGTGTTAACTATGTTAATTGCAACATTTGTAATAAAATTACATGTAAAATAAATTGAATATAAATTTAGTTAATGAAATGCTTATTAATAAAAATGATTAAATTTTATATATATATACACACACAATAATAAATAGTCAATAAGTTATTTCATTAGCATATTAAGTATTTAATAAATGAATTCATTTTTTTAAAATTATAAATTGTGTATTAATTAATTAATTATATATATAATTAATATACTACTTATTACTATATATATAATTTAATAAATATTTTTTTTAAAGAACTTTAATTATGAAATTATATATAGACACCTTATTAAATTTAATATATAAATATATAGTTCTAATCATAATGGTGTAGGTGCTATTACAGTACTATGTAGGTGGTGACGCAGATGATGACGCAAGAAGATGATGATGTTGGCAAGATGAAGGTAGGAAGGTAGTGATGTATATATGATTATTCTTGATGACGTAGGAAGGATGATGCATGTATTCTATTGTACTAGGCTTTCAGTCCATGGTATTGGTTCCACGCCCGCTGGGCCTATGGGCCATTTAGTAAATAAATAATGATTGATGGTAATGTTATCACCATGGGGGGCTATGGCATGACTTCCCGACATTTGTGTGTGGTGTGTGTGTTTTAATGTAATTGTATTCCAAAACACCAAATATATATATATATATATATATTTAAATAATTAATATACTAACCCTTTTGTGACCTTAAATTGAAAAAATTGGCCAACTATGTAATGGATTGGGTTCTTCATGAAATTATTTTGTAGACATTATTTGGGAAAATTATGAGATCGAGAACTATGAAGACGCATGATTCCATGGCCCGGTGAGCCTAAAAATAATCATTGAATAATGATCAGTTTTTAATTAAAAATTACTTGGCAGGTAACTTTGTACATTAATATCATTCAAAAAGTTCCCAGATCAACAATTTGTGGGCACAGTTGCGTCCGGAACATCAAATCTACCCTTAGAGTGGCCTAACATCGACTGGTGTGGGTCTATGGTGAAATTTAATTTTTGGACATAATGATCATAAAAATATTTAATAAAAATATTTTTATCGACGAATCTTGAGTTTTCATTTAATATGTCATTTAGATGAATTTCAAGGGTTATTTCCATAACCTAGGAAATATTTTTAGGCAAGGCAATGGATCCTCTCTAAAAAGAACCAATAGATTGTCAGATAGAAGTGAGAACACATATCGAAGAGTAGTGGATCAAACGAATCAAGGATCGAGGATCGGAGAATGACAACGAAACAATCGCTCTACATAAACAATCGAACCAGATCCAAGTAAGGCAGATGTTTTAAATTAATTATTTTCCTCGTTCATTATTTTGAGCGACAATTGGAGATCCAACCACAAAAAGGTTATCCCATGGATCAATCGTGTATGCATGATGGTTTTGATTCTGGGGATTTGGGGATGTCTATGTTGTGAATATTCTTGTTTGGTTATCATGATCCCTCAAACGTAATAGACCTAAGACAAAATGGACAACAGCAGAGGTTCATTCCTAGGGTATTTCAATAGCGCTTTTCTCCCCCATTTTCTTCATATTATTCATGGGATGAAGAACAATCAATCATTTTACAATTTCTTCTTGGCACAAAAGTCTGGTAACATGGCTCTATAATGGTGGATGTACGATGAATGTGTGGTGATGATAGTGGGAGATGGATCGAAGTGGTTCTTGAATTATCATCGATCAAACAAATTTGAACTGGGAATGATCATGGAATTTATCGAGGCATATGGTAGTGATGGTGGATACCAGAGCATCACAAAACCTATTCCAAATTGAAAATAAGACAACTATAGTGAGTCTTGTGCCCACAGAATAGGTAATCAGCACGCTAGCGTGTAGGGGATCAGCCACCCGTGGCGGCAGTTGTGTGATCCCATGGTAGGTGTCGCGACATGGAATGATGTGGTGGAGCTGCATGATTGGACACATGAGGTCATGCCATGTCTTATATTTTTGGTCTATGTGAGCGACGCAGCTAGACTGGGGCAGCGCACCCCCTTACGCTAGTTGAAATTGCATAAGGATGAGCCACATGCTTGAGGAGGATGGCCTGTAGGGTGGCCCAATAAGTGAAACCGCCTACTTTAGGAGGGGCAAGCTAGGCCATGTGGACTAGTTCAACCTCGCAGGAATGGTCGGCGTGACCGGGTCAAACACAACCGACCACCATTCACAAAAACACACATAACTTTGAAATGGAGTGTCCATTTGATAAGACGTCTTTGGCATTTGGACCCCTATGACGAGTTGGTCCTTTTTAGATTATCTAAGTGAGTTTTTATTTAATTTGGTGGGATACCTAATGTTTTTAGGAGTAGGTTATAATAGTAAAAGTATGATATAGTGGGAATCGAAAAGTTTAATTAATGTGGGACTGCCCACATCTGGGATACGACCTCATTTCCTTTTGGTAGTTCCCTTGGGGGTGTTACTTCCCTGAAGTTATAGGGTGTGAGTTCTCTGAGATGTTCATAATGGAAGAGTAGGTACACCCTCAAAGGACTATGGTGTGTATCTTCCATAGCTATTGTACATAGAGTTCGTACTCCCCTAACAGGTAGGTTGCATGTCCTATATTATAGGATTCATTACTACCCGGTTGGTCTAGGGTGTGAGTACTCTACACATGAATTGAGAGAGTAAACACTCCTCTATTCAATTGGGGTGAGGGTCCTCTAGTAACTAAGTCGTACACCTACCTGGGATCAGGGAGAGAGAACTTCACATGTCATACTCCCCTATTGGATCAGGGTACATGTCCTCACTTACGGAGTTCCACTCCCCCATCCCCAGTAGCACTGTGGAGAGGGTCCTCCCTTGAGATTGGATCTTCATCAGATATTACACATTGTTGTGAGGAGTGGTCCCATCCAATAGATGTTAACGATACCTATATAGGTTCTACTTCTCCCACGATGGAAAGAGGTGTGGGAAACTCATTATAGGAGAAAAAAAGGAATCACGAGATTGTTAGGAGCATGGATCCCTCATATGTCTAATGTGGTGAGGGTGGGGCCTCTCCACCTGGGTTTCCATACACTAGAGTTGGGCGCAAAACAATTATGTTGATCCTTTGGGGCTGTGCACTAGTGCTAGAACAAGTAGGATATTCTCGATGAATCACGTTCTATCTGACATACCATTAGGATTGATAGATTGAATCCCGAGGGAGTGTACCTCTAGAATGAGTACAATCAAAAATTGTTGAGATCATGGACTATGTTACCCTTGTTTTATGTGATTCCTTACAAACATAAATTGATAATACATACACTGGCTATAAGGTTGGGGCCTTTTGTTTCATAGTGTCTGAAATGAGTTAATCTGGATGTTCTTGGTATATGTATGTGCATACATCTATGTGGAGTTAACTTTTCATTTCCTTATTGTTTTCCTATTATGAATTTCTTTTTTGTTTCTTGTGGTGTCATACTAAGTATTGTTTTTCTCACTGATTCACATTCTTTTCCTACAAGTATCATGTGTTGTGAATACAATAGATTTTTTGTTGGAGCCCTAGGTTGGCCAGAGCCAGGTTGTTATTACTGATTTCTAGACAGATCGAGGTGCGTTCCATTGGCTTTTGATATGACACTACAAGAACCATTTTTCTTTAAATTTTGTACTTAAACTGTTTTTCTATTTTATTTTTTGGTTTTGTATTCGATCCTAGTTCAATTTGTTTCACTTTACTACATTGTTGTACTCTAAGTTGGACCATAGTGGTTTGCATGCACAGTTTACTTATTGTTTTACATTTGGATATATTTCCCGTGTGTATAGGTACATAAGAAATGTGTCCCATTTTACTGATATGCCTAGTTAATGTTACTCATCAGCCCCCATCCTATTAGAGTCAGGCTAGGGGAGTTATGGAACGTCCCCTCGAGGACGGGTCCTTACAAACTACCAAGACGATGAAGGGACCTCAAGAAACCCACTTCCTAGGTGGGAAATAAGGTCAACCTCCACCATATATTGCAGTTATAGGTTATGAGGATATCACCTAGGTTGGCGTGAATATGTGTGTAACGTGGGCCAACATGTGTAGATACGACATGTGAGACCCATTTAAAGTGCAAGTGTAACGGTTGCAAAATGTTATAAATGACTCAAAAAAATTGTGTCCATGGGACTGCATATACAGCGGAGCCTTCCCAAATGATATTTCTAATGTGGGATGAACATCATGTGGGATTACCCTTTATTAGAGATTATTTGAGCTATGATAAAGGCTACTCTTTATGATTAGTTTTTTAAGAACTCATAATGATTAGCGTTAACAACCTCAAAAAAAGTACAAATAATGGTTTCCATTTTTTAGTGATTTTATTTTTCCTAGATAATGACCACACTATACGAGTGCTAAATAATATATTTGGTAAATATTTAAATTTATCATAACTTTTATTTAATTATTATAAATTCAACTACTTATAATTATTTTTTTTATAAAAGTGTTTACAAAAAGGACCTTTAGAGGCTTCTAATGGCCTACAACAGCAGATCAATGACTTTCCAATGGATATCACTATATTTTACCATTGCTATTGACTAGAGAAAAAATCATTTGATAGTTTCTATATAATAAATTGTGGTGTTCTATAGGGACCCCCATTTAGTGATTTCTATAGGGTTGTCAGGCTACAACTTATAGAGACTATGATTTTTTAGTCATTATAGGTTTCCACCACTAGGGATATCGTGACATCCCTTTACATAATCCCCTTGAAATTTTTTATAGTCATATTGTAGAAACTATAAGCACATAATATTTTTAAAACACAATTAATACACTATGATTCTGGTATTTTCAATCAACTAAAAACAACGAACAACAATAATTTACAAATCTATTATATGTATTATTCAATTATAATTTTAATACATCACAACTAAACTCATCCATTTGTATTCAAATGTCCTCACCCATCATCTCAAATAATGGATAATCAAATAAAATAAAAATTAATGTTAATACATAAAATTATAACTGAAAAATAATGATTATAAATTACTATTATTTTTATTTTATATGAAAGGAGTAAGAAGAAAATAAATTTCATGAAAATTGTTCAGTATAAGAGAAAAAATATAACCAGTAATATCAGATAAACAACACCTAGAATACTTATAAGGACTCCATGATGAATGATGATTAGTAGATTTATTCCTTTCTATCTTAAAAAATTAGAATTAACATGATGAAAAGAATGAAACAAAAGAGTTAATCTTCTTAAAAATCAAAACTGAAATGATGTACACCCTCACCATAGACCAAAATAGTGTTTATAAAAAATAGGAAGTCAAATTCTATGATAAGAACAGTCAAACCATGATCATGGGAAATTTAAAAACCCAAATAAATAGATTGGACCAGAACAATAGTGGGGATCTTATTATCAAAAAAATAACTATGAAATGATAAAAAAATAAATATATGATCATTTCATGAAATCAAACCACTGCGCAACCTATTATTTCCACCACTAAATAAGCCACATTAATTTCTTCAATGTCTATTGAGGGGTTTTAAACATAGTCACATAATGGACTCCATTAATCATAGACCAAAAATTAGTTCTATAATTTCAATATGATGTACATTCCACTATATTAGACACACTGATGTGTGTTTACCACTCCATGTGACTAAAATGAAAACAATTGAAGCAGAAACAAATTATCCATTCCACCACACATAGATGGAATTTATCTCAAGGGGGAATAAGAAACTAGTTGAGTATATTCATAGGAAAATCACCAGAATGGTTAATGAAATATAGAAAATTATTATTCGATGGAAACCAAATACCCCAAGCTCTTGGTAATAATAAAATTTCATAAGAAGAATATTACCAACTGCCAACATAAAGAGGTCATAACAGATATCAAGATGAATGATGATTGGTGAGATAATCCTTTATTTAGAGAATACAAGAGCAGACCTATCACTAGAAGAATCTCACATTGAGTGGGATGGGAAAATTACAATCTTGAAACCAAGGATGACAATATTGAGGAGGTTAATCATCAAGAGTTATTTGGAAACCAAATATAACAGAATAGGCACATGAGGCATCCCGAAAATAGTATAAAAGATCTTCAAAAACACCAAAGATAATTGGTCTTGTAGGGATAATATTTCAATCAAACCAATTAAAAGAATGATACAACATATTCAAACCCCTACCATCATCTCTATCATTAAATAATTACCTAACTGTGGAATTTTAAAAAATAGGAACTCTAGGAGAAGTCACCCGCAAACCATTATTATCAACAAGAAACCAATCATTACAAAATTTAACCTATAAGACATTTAAAACCATAAAAATAATTATAATGAGAAGTGGATGCACAACCAAAAAATCACCAAATAGTCTATCTGATATATTTTCAACATATTACATGTTTTTAATCATCTGGTAAATCTATATATTCTTATTTAATTTTTCCAAGAACACCACATATCAGTTAGATGAATCATCTACACATACACGTATTAAAAAAAATCAAATAATCCATTCTAGTTTTTTCACATAAATCTAATGTCTTTTTATATGATTTGGACCATCACACACACACTTTATCAATTTAGAATAGTAAAAATAAATTTTTGGTCATCCTAGAAAAATGATAAATATTATTGATGTACCCTTGGTTAATATATTGTAAAAAATAATTCTATATTTGGATCACTATGAATCCATGGAAATTGGAGGTTTATTTCTTGGTTTTGACCCTCCTCCAAACATTGGAAAACATTATTAAATCTTTAAAAACTACTTATTTGTTCAGTCTGAGATCACCACAGGTTAGATTTATGTTCCTTCCACTTCTGGAAGCCAAATATAATTCCAAGATTTTTTTTTCTGTTATTCACTTCAATAATAGGTCATTTTAATTGTTTAAAATTTTACATTTTTTTTACTTTTTGAAAACAGTAAACTGTGTTTTAGCCATCATAAGGGAATGAAACTCTGATTTATGTGTAGTCAGTTCCTATAATTTGAAAATCCAGATATATTTTTATGTATCATATTTTATGGAAATTAGAGATCAATTTCATTATTTTTCTCCATGATTCATGCTATTAAAGACTATTAAAATCCTAAAAAATTGCATGTTCAGTTGGTTTTGGAAACACACATAAATGATTCGTACACCTTCTACTCATATATTTCATGAATAATTCAATCTTAGTTTTTCAATGATTTCACAACAATACGAGGCCTTTTACTATGGTTTTGAATGTTACATGAACACATTCATGTTCTAAAACTCTAAATATGTTTTTTAGGTCACCCCAAGAAAACTAAAATATATATTCATGTGATGTACATTACTATGTACAAAAAATAATGATATTTATATCTTCCATTGTTTTCATAGAAATAATATGTCCTTTTTCTACTTTGACCCCATTCCCCATTTTTTTAATGACTTTCAAATCTTTAAAAACTTCTTATTTGGTATGTCTTTTCACAACACTTGTCAGATTGACACATCTTCTCCTCATACACTTAAAAAATAATTCAAATAACATTATCCAATGAATTCAAAACAATATGAAGAATTATTCTGTCCTTTTAGATATTACATTCAAATTTTATTGTTCTAAATCACTATTGAACCATTTAAGCCATTTTGGAAGAACAATAACTCCAATTGATTGAAATTTGGCCCCTATATTTAAAAACAATTCCCTGGTCATTCACTCTGATTTTTCAAAAATTAGATGCCAGTTTCATTTTTTGACCCCTAAAACATGTTTCAAAACACATTTTGTTAGCCTAACGAAGTTAAATACACTTTGAGGAGGGGGTGAATCAAGGAATGAATGAATAAATCAAAATTTTATTTGGTTTTTGTTTTATCATAAAAACACTATTCTCTCTCCCTTCTGTAGAAGATAATGATACAATAATTAAAAGATGCACAAGACAAAAACAATTTACCAGGATCACCCTCATTGGGATATGTCCAACGACAATACAGTGGAAATGTACATAAATTTCAAATACACTAATGTGCATTTCTATTACAATGTTCGGAGTGGACTCACTATCCCTAATAGATCATTAGAATTTACAATTTGAAATATCACTACTCTCTCATTTGATGTGTGTGAAATAATCCATAGAAATATTATTCTATTTTCCTAAAACACTTTAGAATAGTATCACACATGAGTGTGTCACGATGATCCATTTTCCCCTGATTAATGAACAATAACTCACTACATGTTGAATACCTCATGGAGACACATTTTGCAAAATATTCTTGTTCCTCCATAGACTTAATCAAACAATTCATGTACTAAATTTCCATGCATAGCACAATTTCTTCATGATCTCCTTCATGTGACAATTAATTCACAAAATTCATCTTTCACATAAACTATTCACCATATAGTGAGAATTTATTATGATCATCTTCATCATTGAAGACTATAGAGCCCTGAAAATACCTTCCTCAAACTGAACATGTTTTATGGACATCCTAATTCATGAACCACCCCCTTTACAAAATTTATCAGCCATGAAAATACTAAATCCCTTCATTATCCACATTAATATTTATCTGAATTGTTATTGGGAAAATATACTCTAATAAAAGTTTCTCTCCCAATGAGGTAATCAGGGGTCCTTGATATAAGAAAAGTGATCTGAAATACTTGTTAATAATAATTATTAATCTCTGCATTGAATATTGTCTATATCTACAAACTATAATAGATATGTGTTTATCATAGTGTGGTTGTCTTCATATGAAAATAAAATTCCTTTTGCAGCACCCATTAAATCATCGTCATCGCTCACAAATGAAAAAAAATTTGGTTCGCATAGCAGAAAATTCAACATGAAAATAATTATATATGGTGCCCTTAAATCAGATCCATCGACCATAAATGATGCACCTCATTTGCAATTTATAAAAATACTTGTGCGGTTCCTATACCACAACTACTATGTTGTCCACCATTTTTATTGTGGGGGAATCCATTCATTACCATAAATCAAATCCTGATTTTTATTCCTAAAAATCTAGAAAACACTAGGAACATGTACAAACTTCAAATTACCTTTATTCAACGACATCCATGCTAAATTATTGTCAACTGGATTTCATAAAAACCACAAAGATCTAAAAAACCCTGAAATGAAACCTTGAAGATATTTTATTTCATCAGTCTCCCCTTTTATTTTGTTGACCACTATATAGCTTTTGATACTATTGTTATGATTCAATTTATAATGTGGTGAGAACTCATTGTTCTCTTATATATTACATCAAAACTCACATTATGTTATTCCATATAGTGATAAACAACTTATTAAACACACACTCTAATACATCATGAGTTGTGGTCAGCATGAGAAATAAAAGTAGCAAGTGATGTTCATCAATAAATCTCTTCGTTCCCAAAATAGTCAATTAATTTCATCACGAAACCCATTTGTTGTGATATATAATCTTTGATCGATCATATTTTCTATCATAATTTTGAAAATCCCCCTATGTAAATGCTCCGCTATCAGAATCTCCCCTTATGTTAATGTTGATAATTTTATCCATTGGTTAATTAACCCAAATTCCTCTCCTTTCTAGATACAAGATTATACAGAATACATACAACCACATTAGGGAAAACGCACCATACATTGGGTAGAGGGGGCCCACCTAAAATTTTTAAATTGTGGGGATTCAATTGAACTCTATGATCCAATCTATTCAACTCAAATTATTATATGGGTAAGGTATTCATCAGAACATATGAAACATGTATTTCTGTAGGAAGTTACTCAATTTCACAAGGCCACGCTCAACATTCTCCATAATATTATGATTTTTGATTTTTTTCCTATTTGTATGTGATTGATAGACTAGTTTTTTTTCTAATATTTAAATCACTTGAATTATCATAATTGATTTTGAAGGGGGATTTCACTTCAACTACCTTATTATGCTGCTACTTTATCCACAACAACTACATTCAAGAATGAGTAGAAATAATATATTTATCTTATATAGTGCTCAAGGAAATGAAATATTACTTAATTTATTAAAAAAATAGACAATCTACCAATCTATAATGAAGCCCATATCGTTGATTTTATTTCATTAGTTAAACCATCCAAGTATTTAAATTTATAACCCAATAAATATTATTAAAATTTATCACTTTACATCAAACTAAAATCAACCATACCATTGATCTAATGATGTGTTCTTTTCACTAAAATTATGTGTCTTTCATTATGGTTGCTTTGCATGGATTGTGACAGAAACAATATCACATCATGTCATTGTTAATAACAATAGAAGTCCAATTATATTCCTATATTCTATGACATTAACCACTTTTCATTTATCATCTCATGATAGTTTCATCAATGTACCCACCACAGTCATCATTTACCCTAAATTATCCATTCAAAATATTCACATAATGTCCTTGGCATATTATGACTAATAAATAAATTTACCATTCCATCCATGTGTCCCATATAAATCACGGGAAAATGTAATTTCTATAATCATTAATAATTCAAACTCACATTTCATGAATTCAAAAAATTATTTTCACTAAAAGTCATATGATCCCAGAAATAAAATGTCCAAGACACACACTAACACCATCATCTTTTGATTACTATTATTGTTAATATATATATTGTAATCAAATCCACCACATTGAAAACTGCTCTTATTCCAAAAATTTTCAAGTATTGAAAAACACTCTCTTAACCCTTGACTCGATCCATATAGTGCCTTACTCAGTTAAAAAAAATTAGTCTCATATTCATGTATCATAAAACCAACGGGATGCTTTAGATAAACTAATTATTCCAGGCCCCCGTTAAAAAATGTTGTCTTGACATGCATCTAGAAATCATTTAAATTATATTTCATTAAAATGGAGAAGAATAAGTAATTACAATAAATCTTTAAAACATGTTCCAATGCCTCATCAATAACATTTCCCTTCATCTTAGAGTATCTATTGCACACTTTCCATTCTATGTTCTGAATAACTAAACCAACTTCATTCAATTTGTTCTGGAAGACCCATTTGTTCTAGATATAATTGTTGTCTTCCCATCTCCATAGTATATCCCATGTCTAATTAATCTCAATTTGGTCATGTTTTTTGTTCATAGCCTAAACCCAGGTCTCATCTCTATGTTCTTATTCAAAAATTTTTGGCTCTACCTAAGATAAGATAGATTCCTTCTATAAATAATACATTATACATGTCCGAATTACTTCTTCCTTATCAACAATAATGGGTTGTATTTCAATTTCATATAGAATCTTCCACATCAATAAGGAAAATGACTTCACATCCACATTCACATAATTAAAATTGTATTCATAATTATAATTTTCTACCTATATCCCACAAGTAACATTCCTCCTCATCACTATTATGAGGGAACAATTCGTGTTCTTGTTGAAGATTCTATTCATTTTATACTACACTGACATCATTTTATTCAGCTAAATTTCCCAGCCACTTTTTGAATCATTTAAATTATTTTATTTTTCATGAATATCCAATTAATATCCCCTCATCATATTAGGATTCCAATTTCCATTATTTCTCCTTATTGTAAATAAATATTTTACTTTCTATGATTTAAAATTATTTCAATCCTAGATTCATTCCATACCACTTCTTGAGTGGGATCCTCTATTATTTTAGATAAAAGAAATAAATTTTGGATATGCATGCTGATTTCAAGAATACTTACTTTTAGAATTTTCCATGGTAGGTCCTATTCAATAAGAACTATCATAGAAATGTTTTATGATCTGATTTCAGCTATCAACCACTCCATTTTGTTGAGCTGTTATCACTATTGAAACATGATACCATATCCAATGTTACCTGAGACATTATTACACATAGATATTTTTTAATTTCATACCCTTATCTATATGAAGTTTCAGAATATTCTATATAGGCATCCTTTCAAATTCCCTCTAATATTGTATTATGAAACTAAACACCTAATATATATGGTCAAAAAAATACCCATGACATAATATTTATATCATTAATTAAAATAATATATTACCTCATTCCATTAATGTATCATAGTCATATAAGTCCAAAGACATCAACCTGCACTAATTCAAGAACATTGGTTTGACTTTTTTATTTTTCATCGTACATATTTATGATAATATTTCTTTATTTACCAACATTGCATGTGTGAGTACGATCACATGATAGATTATGTAGATGACGAGCTTCATACTATTTTAAGAAATCATATATGTATTTTTGGAATAGATGGACAATATATTAATGGCCCAACCTATTATCATCCTATTTGGATAGAAATCACATTTCATCTTCTGTACATTTAATATAGAGATCCCTCTTCCAACACATTCCCAATAAAACTATTATAACATCTTTTACCATAAAGATACACAACATATTGTTAATCCTTATAAAATAACCTCACTCCCACAATTGACCAAGACATAATAGGCTGTGATAGAGACCTTTGAAAACAAAGACATCAACATGTCCCATACCATTGCCCCCAAATTTGTCTTTTTTTCATCCAATAATCATCAAGCCATAATCATTTTCAAATTTACGACAACATCCTGTTCATATTTTATTCCTATGACAAGATCCATATTTTCCATCATATAGGATGTGTATCAACTATCAAGGATACATACACCAACATGATCTAATGCTTTAAGGGTATTCTCTACAACCACATCCTGCTCAACACATTTACTTTTGATCCACATCACTAACATCACACCTATTGAAAACTGATATTATTGATATTCCTCATATAATTATTGAAAAAATACATCATGACAAGATAAAAAGAAATTATTCAATTTCATCTCAATTTATGGTTCATTGAGCTTTTTCTTTTACCATTTCTCATCTACCTCTCTACATTCCACTGTATTTTTTATGAGAAATATTTAGCTATTTGTTCAAATCCTCCACACCAAAAATAGTTACCATAAAAATGATTACAAAAAATGAGCTTTATATTGACTCCTTTTTTCTCATATTCATTTCATTACCTTTTGGTTATGGAACACAAATATTGAGAAGGTCTCATATTTCCACATAAATAATACATGATATGAGGTGTATTCCTATACAATATTATAGAACAAGTTCTACCTATAGTTATATGAGTATACTGATTTTGATTTCTAACCAATTCATTTTTCATCCTTGGAGTGGGCCGTTGGGGTTTGATAAAAGCAACCAAATTGTTCTGTTTTTTATCAATACCCTAACAAAAATATAATTTGTATTGGAATATTTCTTATGTTTTTCGTGACCTTTATGCTCCACATACATATTTTCTTTATCTCTAGTAATATTTTTTTTCATATTGGGAAACCAGAGTATCTCATGAACTTCTATCATTCTTCACGGGTCAAAAAATACCTCTTCATGTTCTTCAATACATTTGATTTTATCTTTTTCTATTATAGTATAGCCATTGAACAATATATTCTATTATTCAACATTGATCTGGTACTCAATTACCTTTTTTAATGATCTATGGAAATGAAGGCTTATGCTCTTCAATTTATTCCATCATCTTAGACGTTTCTTCTTCCCAATACATCATATAGTGTTTGGAATCACGAACCTCTCTATTGGATTTCATTTTTTTGTTTCTCCAAACATCTATCTCTTCAATAGTTACTTCTAATTCAACTTGAATGTAAATTCTTCCATTGAATTGGTTTTCATCATTTTATCATTCTTCCCTTTTGTATGAGATATATAAAACTTCCACCATAGAATTTTCCCTACAATCCATACAACTCTCCATCCATTCTTCAACATATTGTTCCCAACTATCATTTTTTTGAAAGAAGATTCTTGATTTTGAAGAAATTTCACTTCAATTATTTCTTACCTTTCACAAAGGTTGAAAAATTTTTCCTGGGAATTTTTAATTCTTCCTCATAATTATCTTGTATATTTTTTACGTATCATACAACAATATTCCCAACTATTCCACATCGAATACATGTGAGTAGGAGTTCCATTTTCAACATTCATTTTCCGCTTTATAGGTTTGAGGAAATAAATGACAAGACCTCATCTATATCTTCTTATTCCATGCTAAATTCAGTAGTGATATTCTTCATGTCCTTGAAATCCACCTCTGTTGACATACATTTTTCAATATACAAAATATATTCATTTCACATCCAGTAAGAGAAAAGATTACTATGAAAGCTATCCAATGTTAGGTACTTTGGATATTTGTATTCTCGTACATAGACATTTATATTGAACTGAGGTGGATGTATTATCAAGACACACTAAATTTTTTTTACATCTTCAATAATTTCTATGAGACCACACGTGTCTTCTAAAAAACATTCACTTTATTAATGAAATCATCAAAAACCTCATTAGAGTTTATTATTAGGTTCTAATAATTGTTTTAAAAAAACTTTAATTTTTATTCTCTAAAATTTGAAGTACCTTATTAGATAATTAATATCGTTTTCCACATAAAATTCAAGGATTTAAATGACATAAAATTTTTGTAGATTCCATTGTAAAATTATCCTCATAATAAATTGATTCATCTTGAATACAAATTCAATTCCCATAGGTTTCCTTCTGATAAAGCACCACTATCCACAATAGCCAAAATTTCATCATTTGTTTCTATAAAGACATCCACACCTAATGATCAGAAGTAATGCTACATAAGATTCCCCCATAATTGAAAAATAATTCCATCAAATATCGGAATCCCTTTATGATTTAAACCTCTAATTAAACCCTTGAGAGAGAAACGATGATTTTAACCGTTACCTATAATATAAATTGTTAGCCCAATAATGATAAATACCCTTAGGGGGGTCGAATCAGTGTATATAATATTAAAAAACTACACCATTGGACAATGTTTCATCATTAAAAAAACAATATTCTCTCTCCTTATGGTATCATAGTATAATATGTTAGTTAAACATACATTTGACACAAAAATTATATATGGATCACCATCATAGGGCCAAATCCAAGAAAAATGAAGCTGAAATTTTCCCAAGTACAAAATTTACTAATGTGAACTATAGTTAAAATGTTGGGAGTGGACTCACTATCTCTCATAGTTCACATCCATTTACGATTTGAAGGCTCACTACTATCTCAAATGATGTGTGCACACTACTCTCTAAAACGACAACATAATTATGTCAATATATATATATATTCAAATTGATGACTGAAAATAAAAGTGCACTTCCATCCCACACCATGTGATATAAAAGGATGTACATGTAAATAAATAAAGGATACTAATAGATGAAAACACAAAAAGTGTGGGAAACATGTGTCAGTATTGAATAATAAAAACTTATTTTTAGGTAACAATTACATAATAATGAAAACATATTTTCCTATATTTTATATCTAACATATTCATATGAATCAATAACTACTATACTAGTTGAAAACAAACTATCAGAGGCCTTGAAGTGTCCAGAACAGTATGACCATGTCAGATATGTGGGTTTTTGGGTGACACCCAAAACATAATTTGATAAAAAAACAAGAGGAAAATCAATATTAATTAATAAAATAATTGAGCGAAAGAATATATACCCTTGTTGGACAATATTAAAGGAGGACAGAGAATATGGAAACATTAATGAGGCAGAGGAAAAGAGAAGAAGAAACCCTAGAATGACCATCGGGTGAAGATCATGCCTCATCCCCACCAGAAATGTGGTTTGCCATTTCCCTCTTAGAGATGTCTTAGAATAGCTAATCAATGTTATGATAAAATATTCTAAGAAATTCTCATCTGATGGAAACTGATAAATTTCTTCTATGGATATTATATACGGTGATAATGAATGTGATTTATATCTGGAAACACCAATCAATCACCTAGTGATGATGGATAAAGTGTTCAATATTAAAAAAACACACTAAACACCAGACCACTTCCAATAGGACATGAGAAATTGTCGATCAGTGCATCCCATGAGCTATGCATTGAGCTACATATTCCAATTAATAAGGATGATATTAATATGAATGATATTTGATTGTAACATTCATCACATTACCATAAAATCTTGTAAAAAATAGGTTGACAAAGAAGTATTATTTTCCAATTTAGTTTTCATGATAAAAGTATTCAAATTAATGAAAAAATATCAAAACCAATGAATGTTATTACAGATGGACAAAGAGAATGGGATGAAACAAAAAAGAAAGTTTCGGACCCATATAAAGGGTCGACCAACCGATAAAAAAGATCTACTGAGAGCGCCATTACCCCACCCATTCTATAACAACTTTTAATATCATTAAATGCTCATGTGGATACAATGTGAAAATATGGTCCCAACCACTTAGTTTAATTTGAAGAAAATATATTCACAGAAAAATATCAATGATTCATTGGTATTGAAGGAGAAATTCAAATCCTCGACTAAGAATGAGTAGATGCTTCAGTTGTAAATGTAAAAACAAAGTATGCTTTCGTTGTAATATTTTCCAAAAGTTGAGATATTGTGTTAATTATGACTAAATACATTTCATATTTTTGGAAGGCATATATATGAAAATTAGTTGAAGGGATTTTTTCATGAATAAAATTTAGACTCGTTAGTCCTAACATCATTTCTACAAAACAAATGAAAACATATTCAAAAAAGAAGGATGAAATAATGAAATGTCTGATGAAATCGTCTGAAAGAAAAATATTAGATGACATGATCGATTTAATACCAATGATGCTAGGGTAAATCTCAAAAATTTAATCATATAAAATATATTCTCATTTCTATCATCACATATTATTTTTTTGTGTTTTTAGGAATCTTTAGATGGTCAATGCAGGAAATTTGGATAGTCCAAAGATTTATTTCTTGGATTCAATGCAAAGATATCAAACAAACTATCCATACATGATGGTGTCTGTCAATTTTTAATACACTACATAAAACATTTTAAAAATAAACATCAAGTTACTTAAAAGATATTATATTTTAACGAGGATTTTGTTATATTAGGGTGGTGTATTGATGGTGTAAAAATCAAGGAATGAGGCCAGGGGATAATAACAGGGATAAAGACAAGTTCTACAACATGATAACAATCATGGTATATATAATACGATATCACTATCCAATCACATATAAAAAAGTTACATATTTTTCTCAATTTTATTGCATTATACGAAACAAACCTATAAAAATAATTGTGGTTATTATGTTTATATATTTATGAGAGAGATCATATTCGATGAACATACCCTCATCCTCGAAGAGGTAGTTTTTATGATAATTACTATTTCATTTAAAATATCTATTAATCCTTTTCATATTTTTATTTTTTCTAGTATAATCATGATTGTCGAAAATAATCATATTCACAAGATGGTATAGATGTGCTCCAAAATGAATGGGAATCATACCTGATGAGTGAATATATACAAATAACATAAACATTTCACTTCCATATATGTAGTGAATTGTTTCATATTTAATTTTAATTGAATTATATTTAATATTGCTCACATAATAATTGTTTTCTTATATAGTAGGATTACTTTGTTTTTGTCAGGGTGGTTTGCTCAATGATTCTCATTCTCGAGTGAGATTTGACATCTATGTGGAAACTAAAATAATGAAAATAGGGAAATGGGTCAAGAATATATAAAGGAGAATTCCTACTGCTTATTGAATTAATTAGTTTTTTCTTCATTTTAACTAATATATGTATGATAATTTCATTATCATTTTTATCTAATACTTATCGTTTTATATATCCTTCAGAATTTCATATTTTTCTACTCAACTATCTGGAACAATCTAGAAAAGATAGAACATGTTGTATACCAATTATGACTTCTCAGTAGTTCAATTAAAAGTATGAATTCCCAATATATATGTCATGAATATTTTCATGACCATTGTTCTAATTTGTCACATTGAAATCAACCACACCTCTATCTGATACACAGTGTGCTCAGTATGACTCAAAGTGTATGTTTTTAGTTTATAATAATTTTTCATCCATTAATAATTGTTTCCTCTAAACAACCATGATTTGGTCCAATACTCATGATTAGGATCTATGATACATATGGTATGAATTCATAATATTAATATCACCATGTTCCATTTATATGCTCATGTTATTTATATATGATCATTGATATCTCCATTGGTTATACTTATTGAGAATATATGATCCACCATTTACAATGTATCATATCTTTATGTTTTTATGAAGGGTTTTAGAAATGATACGTATAAGAAGGTTTTTAGTAAAGAATTATATAATGAGAGACTCTTATTCAGTAGTTCATTATTTTTTTTATGTTTCCAAAATCGCTAGCCCTAAAATATTCTAGCATGGATAATTATGTTATGTAAGGAATATTAATCTATTAATATGTTATATCATGGTTTGAAATGTTTGGGTCAATATAGTTGGTTTCAGAGTAACTGACATAGTCAAAATTGAACAAAAATAACAAGTGACATGTATCACTCAAAGTGTTTCATTTTATTATATTTTTACATTTGATTTAGAAAAAAGAACATGTGACATACCGTAAACTAATAAAATTCATTTGGATTGTTTTGATATTTTAGGAAAAATACTAATGAGTCATTTTTTATTTGAATAAATCAAACGCACCTCAATTTGTTTCACAGTGTGGATGGTATAACTTTAATTGTGATTTTTAAATTAAATTTTCATCAAATTGTGAAAAAAGAACAAATGATATACTAAAAACAAAAAAAATTCATTCAAGATGTTATGATATTATGTTAAAATGATCTTTGTGTTATTTGTGATGCATTGGAATCAACCACACCTAAATATGACACTTGGTGGAACTGGTATGACTAAAAGTATCCATTATATTTTTACATTGACATTCTATTCCAAAAGTGTCACTCACTAAAAACAAATAAAATATTCTATTGTTGTATTGATAATTTAGTTCAACTATTCATAAGTCATTTGTGATGTGTATGAAGAAGTCTCACGTCAAACTGATACTCGATGAGACCGGTCTGACCCATTATGCATGTTTCCTATTTGAAATTACATTTTAGTAAAAAAAACATAACTAACATACTGAAAACCAATAAAAAATATTGGTATAGTCTTTATACTCTATCACAAAGATATATATGTCATTTCTGATGTGGTTGAATCATCTACAGCTCAATACAATGCATGGTGTTGTTGATATAACTCCATTTGTTTCTTTTTATTTAAAATTGACTTCAATTTAAGTAATGTAAACAAGTAACATAATAAGTATAGAGAAACACATTAGAATTGTTATTATATTTCTGGAAAATTATCCATGATTCATTTGAGAAATGTAGAAGTCATCCAAACCTCCAAAAAATGGATAATGTGACCGATATGACCCCAAATCTGCCTTTGTATTTAAATTTTACATTAATTTGTGTAAAAAACGGACATATTAGAAGCAGATAAAAAGCATTCAGATTATTTTGATACATTAGGAAAACTATCCATGATAGACTTGGGACCTGTAGGACTGAACTTCACCTCAATACCATGCATGTTCTGGCCTCTATAACTCAATTTGTTCTACTTTTTTTAACATTTTCATGAATTTATGTTCAAAAAATAAGTGACATACTACATTTATTAAAATGCATTCATATTGTTTTGATACATTCAGAAAATGAACTATGGGTCATTTATGATTTGTAGGAGTTAACTGCACCTCAATCTGATGCTTGGTGTGAATATCATGACAAAAAGTTTCTATTTTAATTTAAAATTTGACATTAGTTTTACTAAAAACAACAAGTGACATACTCAAAACTGAGAAAACACATTCTAATAGATTTGAAATTTTAGAACAATAATTTATTAGTGGTTTGCAACATGTAGGGATCATCCTCACCTCAAGATGATTCACAGTGTGTCGTGTATAACACCACGTGTCTCTTTTTATTTAAACCTGACATTAACTCGGTTAAAAACAAGTGGCATACTGAAAATTAATAAAAAAACATTCATATTGAGAAATTAGGTGTTAAAAAATCATTCTTCATCATGACCGTAATGATAAATTGTATATGAAAACTAATGATGGGGATTTGAAATATTTTAAATCTAACCATTGTTTTCTTAAGAAAATCCATGTACAGTTTGAAACCAGGCAATAAGAAATGATATTGTAAATTTGATTCATTATTGATTAAAAGCCATTTTTCTAGGAGTCAATATGAATCTTCTGTATTATTTCATTACTATATATAAATTATTAACCATCACATATACAGACATTGCGTAACTCTTCCACCTATTACAACTTTCACGTTGAGAAACTTAATGTGAAGAAAACATCCTTCATCATGACCTTAATGATAAATTGTATATGAAACCAAATTATGGTGATTTTAAATATTTTAAATCTAAACATGTTTTTCATAAATAAAATAAATGAATGGTTTCAAACCAGGCTCTATGAAATGGTATTGGACATTTTATTCATTCTCGATTAAAAACCATATTTCTAGGTGTTAGGTTCACTAGGATAGATACTCTAGAGGGGGGGGGGGTGAATCAGGGTATGATAGATTAAAACAACAACAGATTTTGATATTGTTTTGATGTTAGGAAAAACCCTCATCTCTCTCCTCCCCGATGTAGATTATGAACAAACCATAAAGCATGCACAATACACAATGGTTTTTAATTAGTTCACCCTTAATGGGGGTTTTCCAAGGATTATACACTAGCAGTGTTCCGATAAACCAATTCCACTATAAAAGCAATGTTATTTACATGTTTGAAGAAGACTCACTATCCATTCTGGTTTACTAATGCTCATGATTTGAGAACTCACTACACTCTCAACTGAAGTGAGATCACTGATTTTTCAGAAGATCCACTCACAGTTTATAGACCTGTAGATCTCTTCATTACTACAAATTAATGTATCCTACACTGTATGAAGATACTCTATTGAAGTACAAATTTCATCCACTGATGAATACCCCTTTTCAGTTGAACACTGGGAAATTCCAATGGAGAAACCATCGCAAAGGACCCAACATTGTGGGGATCCCAATTTCACAAAGCTCAAACAAAACTTCTTAAAGGTCATGAATTTTTTTCAAAGATCATTCGTGAATCACTCTCACGAAGCTCCAGTATTCACAGAGTAACATCCCTCATGAATCTCACTGATCCAACACGAAGTGCACAACTTTCGCGGAGCTCGATTAGCCACCTCAAAGCTCTTCTTTCGTCATGCACACTGCATTCACAAACCACATTCGCGAGACGAGAGAAAAAATATTTTCATCGAAAACTCTCTACTTCTTCTAAGGGGGTCAAGGACTATTTATAGGTGATTCCACCGACCCTCGATCCTTCTACACGAAGTCAACGCCTCATCATCTCAAATCGTGAAGCTTCTATGTTTCTACCGAAATTCTCTCAAAATCTCGAAGATCCACGACAATTTTTCAATCGTCGAACTCTTCGTAATCACAGAGCATTCCATAATTTACTTATCACCTTCACCATGAAGCTCCACATGCACACCGCGAAACACCACACACAATTCCCATCACCACCGAAATGATCTTCAACTTTGTCGTTCGTGAAACATGATGTAATAGGGAAGCATCATCTTCGACATTTTTATCGTCTTCATGAAATCTAATCTACGAAGACTATCTTTGAAAAATTCATGCCATTTCCATATTTTTATGAGATATTCAATGATATCCACTTAGCACAATTCTCACCAAACTCTAAATTTTTGGGGTCCAAAAAATTTGGTAAACACTGGGAAAAGACGCCACCTTGTATCTGTTCTTTTTTTATCGCCTCCAGATCTTCCATTCCTTTGTCATGGATCATTGTCAACATAGATTGTCAAGAAAATCTATGGGTCTCGATAATTCACCATGGAAACCTACTTTTTTCAACAAACACAATCAACCCAAAAATGATGCAATGTTACCTCGAGGGATTTTTCCCAATAATCTCCCCCATTGGTTTTGTTGAAAGTTCTTCTCATAAATATTTTTCTGCACTTTAATACCTCTTTGAAACTCCTTCCATAATCACCTACCCGTTACCTCTTGTGAGTTAGATAGAGACCACAGATTCAATCACCACATACTCAAATCCCACTTGAGTTATGCTCATCGTGAGAAACAAGAGTAAATTAAAAGGTCATCAATGAATCACTTCTTTTCTTCCAACAACTATTCACACCCAACTGATACCAATTTCCATACTGATTCCAATTGTTGATACCACACTGATACCAATTGTTGAATGCTGGAAATCTTCTCACACCTTTCCAACATCATTTTTCTTCTTTTATCATGATCCTCAGTTGTCATGATATCTATTATTTGATCGATCACATCTAGCATCGTTTTATTTAAAACGATCCCCCTATCTCATTGATCTCCCCCTATATCGATGCTCTACCTATCATCTTCTCCCCGTGTATTTTAGAAAGACATTTCCTCCCTTAATTAGCCATAGTTTCTCTCACTTGGGGAGCCAATATGTATCCTCCTTTTTCAATGAACCCAAAAGGGCACTCTTATGTGGCCAGAGACATTGGAAAGAAAACATATTAGAATAGTTGAGAGAAACACACCATACCTCGGGGAGAGAGGGGGTCCACATCCACACTCTTTCAAGTATGGGGAGTTGACTAAAATCCCATAACCAGTCGATGCCTCTCAAAAGCTTCAGTGGGTAAGGAATTTGTCATATTGTCTGCAATCTGTAGCTCTGTAGGAACATACTCCAACATTATGAATCCCTGCTCAACCTTCTCCCTGATAAAATGATACTTTATCTCAATGTGCTTTTTCTATGAGTGATGGAATAAATTTTTGATGAGATTTTTAGAACCTGTGGTATCTCATTGGATTCTGATCAGAGACTTCACTTTTACTCCCATATCATGAAGCTTCGGGTTCATCAACAATAACAGTGTGAATGATTTAGTGGTCGCAATATACTCAGATTCTGCGGTGCTCAATGAAATGAAATATTTATTCTTACATAGCTAGAAACAGACAAGCCACCATTATAGAATGCATTTTATGACAATGATTTCCTATCATCCACTGAACCGGCCCAATCTGCATCAGTATATCCAAATAATTCTATCTGTGATTTGTCACTATATATCCGACCTAAATCCATAGTGCCCTTGATATAATGAAGTATTATTTTCAATTAAAGCATGTGGTATTCCATGGGATTAATCTGATATCATGTTGCTTGGCATGTGGTGAAAACAATGTCAGGCCTTTTCAAGGTTAAGTATAATAGACTTCCAATGATTTTCATGTATTCTGTGATATTAATTGGTTTGCCATCCTAATCATTGGATAGTTTCATCCGGGTAGCAACCAAAGTCTTTATCTCCTTTTAATTTTCCATTCCAAATCTTCTCATAATCTCCATGGCATATTTTGATTGAGTAATGAATGTGCCATTCCTTCCTAGTGTCACATGTAGACCACGAAAATACATTATCTCTCCAGTCATTGACATTTTGAACTCACTTTTCATGAATTCAGAGATCTATCTTCACTGAGCTTCATCTGTTCCACCAAATATTATGTCGTCAACATATACTAGGACTAGAATCCTTTTATTACTATTGTTGTTGAAATAATGATTGTAATCAACTCCTCCACACTAGAAACCAAGCTTCGTCAAGTACTGATCAAGCCTTGAGTACCATTCTCTCTGTTCTTATTTCATCCCATACAATGCCATATTCAGACTACAATCCTTGTTCTCATCCTCATGAATTAGAAACCAATCTGGCTGCTCAATATACACCTCATCTTTCAGAACCCCATTCAAAAAGGCATATTTGATGTCCATATTGAAAAAATTAAACTCCCATTGCACTGCAATGGCATGAAAAAAATCTAATTGTCTCTCGTCTCACTACCAGTGAAAATGTCTCAACAATAACTATTTCCTATATCTGAGAGTATCCCTTGCACACTAGTCATTCTTTTTTTTGAATCACTATGCCATCTTCATTCATCTTAATGTGATGGACCAATTTAGTCCTGATGAAATTCTTATCTAATCGCCTCAAAACAATCTCCCACGTCTGATTTTTCTCAATCTGGTCTAGCTCTTCATTCATGGCCTGAAACCAGTTGTCATCATAAGCTGTATCAGCAAAGAATTTAGTCTCCACATGAGATAAGAAAGATATATGCTTCAGTGAAATCATTATTCTTTTCTGAACAAGCGATGATTGATCACCAATGGTATTTTTCTTGTCAACTACAGATCGTCTCCTTAGCTTTTGTGCAGATACAGATTTTTCATCATCATGTTAATCATCTGTATCTTATTTTGAATTAGCATCATCTACTTCAGATCCTCCCATGATAAATTCATCCTCATCGCATTCATTTGGAAATTTTTCGGTGTGATGTTGAATACTCATTTCATTCTCAACAATAGTGACTTCAATTCTCTCAACTACTTTTCACAGCCCATTCTTAAAGCATTTGTATGCTTTTCTTTTTTCTGAATAGGAATGGAATATCCCCTCATCTCTACGCGACTCAAATTTCCTATGTTTCTCCATATTGATGATGAAGTACTTACTTCAAAATATTTGAATTTATTTCAATGTTGGATTCTTTCTGTACCACATATCATACAGAGTCTTTCCTTCTTTTGGACACAATAAAGCCCTATTTAAAATGTAGACCGATGTACAAACTGCTTCCTTCCAAAATTTCTCAGGGAGGACATTTTTTATGAGAGTCATTATGGCCATGTGGTTGATGATCTAATTTCTCCTTTCAACCACCCTATTATTTTAAGGAATTCTCACTAAGGAAACATGATGTCTTATCCAGTGTTTCTTGAGATAGTCTTCCACCTAACTATTTGTGAATTCTGTAAAATTATCAGTAAAAAACATGAAAATTTTATCTCCAAGAATCCTTTTTCTCTCCCTCCTATTATTATTTAAGCAGCTAAACACATCAGAAATATGGGAAATAACAAATAACCATGCCATTCATCTATAGTAATCAATGAAAAGAACATAGTATATATTTCTGTCAATTTCTATTGGTGTGATAGGCCCACAAACATTATCGTACACCAATTCGAGCACTATTATTGACTAATTTTCCTTTGATTTATACGTATTTATGATGAGCTTCCCTTTTCTGCATGCATCGCATGTGTGAGTACGATCAGGTGATATCATAGAGAGGTCTCTTGTTGCATTACACTTTACCAGATCTTGTAGGGACGGTTGGCATAAATTACCAATTAATTTATGCCATAACTTGTTTTCTTCCTCTCTAGACAGAAATCAAATATCTTCTTCTCCACTTACAAGGTAGAGATTTTCCTTTTTCCTTTTCCCTGTAGAACCACTGTCCCATCTCTTACTTTGATGATACACACCATCTTTTTAAACCATATAGAATTTCCTAATTCACATAGTTGACTGACACTTAGCAAATTGTTACTGAGGCCTTCTACTACTAAGACATCAGCACATCTTATCCCTTTTCCCCAAACATGGCCTTTCCTGAGCGAATTATCATCAGGCCTTCGTCATTTAAAAACTCAAAAACTCCATATTTTTCATATTTCATGCCTATAATGAGATCCTTATTACCTGTCATGTGAGATGTGAAACCAATGTCAATGTTCCACACACTAGAGTGATCTGATGCATTATGGGAAATTTCTTCCACTAATTCCTTCTCATCCTTTTTCTTCTTGGTCGATATTTTTTCCTTCATACGTGACATGGACTGAGAATTATGATCTTTATCATAGTATGATGGACCAACTTCATCTTGAAAAGCTTCAAATCTATTTTTCATTTTCAACTCACCTGTTGGTTCATTAATCTGCTGCTTGCGAACATTTTTATTCTCCGTTGGAACATTCCACTGTATGGTCGAAGTACAATACCTAGTAATGTTCCAAATCATCCACACAAAAATTGTGACCTTCGAAATATGTTTTGGATAACCGTTCTCTGTTTGACTACCACCTTTGATCTTATTCCCTTTGATATTTTTTGGCTATGCAACACACATACCGTGAATGTCCCATCATTCCACAACAATAACACCTAATATGAAGTGCATTCCTTTTCATTACTTCTGCACTGTGAGTTTCCCCTTGGGATCTCTGAATATTCTAATTCTTACTTTTACCCAAATCAACCGGAAATCTCGGAGTAGGTGCTTGTGGTCTGACCTCATTTTTCATAGAATTTTGTTTTTGATCTAGCCCATCATCGATCATAGAATCAGAACATATTTGATGCTTCTTTTCTACTGATCCTCAATTCTCCACTTTCCTCCTTGCGGTTTTCTGTGTGATATAATTTCTCAATGACCCAGCAAGAGTCAAGGTTTTTTATTGATCTTTAAACTTTTTCTACAAACCGACAACATCTCCTTAATGTTCGTCGATGCGATTGATTTGATATTTCCTTGTGTTATTCAAGATAACGATCTCCCTTTTATGTACTTCAATTTTTATTTTATACTCACTACCTGATTCTGAGTCCTCTAGTGTTGATGAATTTCAATTTCTTCCATAAAATCAGACTTCTCTTCTTCCTACTGTAGCATATAGAGTTTGGCATTATGAATAACTTTGTTGGATTTCATTGTTTTCTCTCTCCAAACATCTATCTCCTCAAGATCAGCCTTTAACTTAGCTTGCATATCAACTCTTCCCTCAACTTTTTCTTCTTATTCATCATCTACAGTTTCATTCCTATTCTGAGAACTACTGACAACTTCCACCATAGCATTTTCCCAACGATCTCTCCAGTTCTCTATCTATTCCACCTCCTCAACCTCAAAATCATCTGAATTGTCATATTCTTTTGAAAGAAAGTTCCTCTTCTTAAAGAAATTTATCTTGAAATTTTTCTTGCCTTTACCAGAGGCTGGAGACATATTCTTGGGGATTTCGATTTAATCTACATCATCATCCTCTTGGAAATTTTTGGGGCACCTTTCTGCAAGATGTCCAACCATTCCAAATTGAAAACAAGAAAGTGGAAGCTTCCCATTAAAATTTCTTTTTCCACTTTGAATGTTTTAGGAGAAGACTGGAATCACATCATCTGTCTCTTCATCTTCCTGAGAGTCTTCAATGATGAGATTTTTCATGGACTTGAATGAAACCTCTTTAGATTTCCACTTTTCCCCATAATTGTTATCATCATTTCTCATTTCATATGCAACAAGGGTGTTGGGTAGGTTATCCAATGTCATCTCCTTCGGGTATTTATCTTCCAAAACATAAACCTTCGGATTGAACCGAGGTGTTTGATTCCTCAAGATGTTCTTCACAATTATTATGTCATCAATAACTTCTCCAAGACCTCGCATGTCTTCCACTACAACATTTACCCTGTCAAAGAATGCATCAACAGAGTCATTCAGGTTAATTCTCAGATCATCATACTTATTCTACAACACTTGCATATTTTCCTCTCTAACATTTTTATCCCCTTCATATATATTCACTAGATTTTCCCATATGGCATGTGACATTATTAATGAGATCACCATTGTATAGATAGGATTGTATAGGGATCCCCCTGAGGCATTAATTCCTTTGGCATCAGCATACAACTCTCTACGCCCCACTTCTGATAATGCATAACTTTTAATATTAGTTGTTATTCCGTGCATTGTGGCTATGAACACATCCATTCATAATGATCAGATGTAGTGTTTCATTTGATTCTTCCATAGCCAAAAATTTTTCCCATCGAAGATCAGAATCCCACTACGATTAGTGACCTCCATTAGAGAGTGAAATAATGATATTAACCTTTCCCTATGATATCAATTGTTATGTTTACTAGGCTAGATACCCTGAGAGGAGGGGGTGAATCAGGGTATGACAGATTTAAATGAATTCCCCTTTTGATCTTGTTTTTTTGTTAGAAAAAACCCTTTTCTCTCTCCGTCCTGATGCAGAGTATGAACAAACCTTAAAGAATGCACATGACACAATGATTCTTACTTGGTTCACCCTCACTGGACTACATCCATGGAGTATACAGCAGTAATGTCCCAATATACCGATTCCACTATAAGTTCAATACTGTTTACAAGTTCGAAGTGGACTCAATGTCCCTCCTGATTTACAACCACTCAAAATTTGAGAACTCACTGCACTCTCAACTGATGTGAGCTTACTACTTCTTTAAAAGATCCTCTCACAGTTTAAATACATGTAGGTCTATTCATTACCACTAATGAATTCATCCTCCACTATATATATATTCTTTAATGAAGTACAAATTTCATACACTGATGAATACCTCTTTTCCCCTGAACACTAGGAAATTCCTTTGGATAAACCTTTGCAAACCACCCAATTTCACAAGGCTCCCAATTTTGTGAAGCTCAAACAAGCCTTCATGAAGCTCCTGGATTTTCGCAAACCACTTTGGCGAATCACTCTCGCAAAGAACTATAAAGAAGATCATGTCATCACAGAGCGACTTCCCTCATGATGCTCACTGAGCCAACGTGGAGCTCACATGTTTCTTAGAGCTAGATTAGCCACTGTGAAACTCTTCTTTTACGAAGCTCACTACATTCATGAACCACCTTCGCGAGACTAGAGAAATATATTTTATTTGAAAACTCTCTACTTCTATTGAGGGGGTCGAGGTTTATTTATAAGTGATTCCACTGACCCTTGATCCTTCTGGGCTAAGTCAACGCCACGTCATCTCACATCATAAAGCTCTGAAGTTCCCGCCAAAATTATCCCAAATTCGTGAAGCACCATGAGAATTTTTCTAATTTTAAAACTATATAAAAACTACATGATTTACTTTCTCTTATATGTTGATGACATTTTGGTTATATTTTATAACATAATGATCATTGTTTTATTAAAACTCAATTAAAAGGTAATTTGGAAATTAAGTATTTAGGTGCCACAAAACAAATCCTTGGAATATAAATTGCTAGTGAAAGACCCAATAAATTGTTATATCAATCTAATATGATTTTTTTCGACTTGTTTTAAATAGACTTGTTTGAATCTCTCAAAACCATAAATTTCCCATTTTGGAACCATTTAGAATATGATATAAGAAATTCATTAACAGGGTATGTGTTTACTACTTGTAGAGGCTCTATATCCTAGAAATGTAATATAAAATTCAGGTTTACTCTTTTAACCACAAAATCTTGATATATTACATTTATTTAGGGTTTCAATGAAGCACTATAGATCACATGTTTTTCTTCTATATATAAACATTTCAATCATATTATTATTGTTTCTAGTTATATACTATTTGCTGCAAATTTATCTAAACAACTTGTATTCTAGGGTAAATATAAAAAAACATATATTAGATTACATTTTATAAAACATGTGATTTAATTTGGAAAAATATTTTTGAACGAGATATATAATGATAATAACTTGGATGATAGTTTCCCCAAATATATGGTATTATCAATTTTTTTTAGATATGATAATTTTGGTTTTCGTTGAATGGCTATAGGTGAATGAACATCTCATATTTCAAAAGAAAATATTTGAGTTTTTTTATATTAGGTGTTTTCCATTTGATCTTCAACTATTCTTAATTCTTCCATTTATTTTTTATAATATAAATTCACATAAAATGATTGATTTTTCTTTATTATTTTACTTCTCAGGATTATTTTACATGATCATTATTATTGTGTCAGGGGAACAAGGAACCCTGAATGCTCGGTCTTCTCACAATTTGACTCATTTTTATCTTCTGTTCGGTCTCCTATTTGTTGTTGAGAAAATCATATCTCTCATTACTATTCCATTGATTTTTGAGAGATCATGGCATGACATCCTCAGATTATACTCGTACCCAATTAATTAGAGTCTTGATGAAATCCCTTTCCTTCCAAATTTTGGGCCCTTTTGAGTGTTCAAAAACATCCAAATAAGGATGATTATTCCAATATTGGTGTTACAAATTTGTTTTTTAAACAATTATTTTGAGAATAGGTAAACCATAGATCCACCCTCTCCGGCCTGTAAGTATTTCAGTTACTTCATACATTAGTTTCAAAGATAGCATTTTTAAATTATTTAATAGCACTTTTGCTTATCTTGTTGGATTTTACCTTGTACTTTTTTTATTTTGTGCTTAATAAACATGTTTTTTGGTGGGGTCCATGTAGATCCAAAATAGACCAAATCATGTTAAATATCATTTCCATGTTTTTGGTATTATTCTACTTGTTCTTGAATATTTTTATTATTTGAATATGGATTCAATTAAATTTCCACATTCCGATATCATCTTTAGTCTCCTCTGTATATTTTCTATTATTAATTAAAATCATCATAATGATTAATAACATTCAAATTCAATTAACTAATTGAATAATGAAACATTGATCATTGTATTTTATTTAGGGAATACACTTAACGGTGTTCCCAAAAACATCGTTATGGGATTTACATGAGACATATATCCATCCATAGGCCGGAAAAGGGACCAGTGATGCATTATTAAGGTGGAGAAATAGGACAGCCCACTGAGAAATGGGATGCAGAAGATACAAATGCCCAGAGGGAGTGTAATGTGGGATGGAAGAGGGAAAGGGGGCCACACCGCAAGACTGATATCCTAATGTGGAAACATGGCATGAATATGACCCCATACTCACATCTAACACTGATATGGAAGTGATTTTTTTATATGTCATCAAACCACCACTGTAATAATAAATGTTAGAATCAATCATATGTGGGAATTCTAGATCCATCTTAAATGATATGTAAATAACATTATTCATTTGATCATGTGATTTCTATCCATTTGATCAATGTTTTGAGTGTCTACATCAACCTCTTTTACTAATGTTTTATGATTTGAAAATGATTATTATTTATTTTGAACGTAATTAGAATTACATGAAATAATCCTATGTGGAGTATATTATATATTATGTGACGTCTCTTCCATTTGTGGAGATATACAATGTATTTTTTTTGTGTCACGTATAGTTGAATAGCTTAGAAAAATTGGTAAAATTATAATGTGTCAATAACATTCTTTATTTCCTATAAATAAAAGATTAACTATCACTAATATTTGTTCATTAATTTTTGGATAATTCTTTCGTCGATAGAAGAAGCTCATATTTTTCATTGTTGGATTCCCACAAAGCACATTGTGGACGTAACAAAGGATAAATATTACAAAGATAAGTTTTTCATGTCTGAGAATTCAATGAAAATATCATAACTATAATGGAAAAAACCTCTCCAGCCGATCCTTTTGTGAAAATAAAGTGGTTGGGGTTTTATTGGTGGTCATGGTTACTTATTTCGAATAGTTTTCCAAATTTCCATCATTTTGAATAGTGCTTCCAGTTTTCTGAACAGTCGTTCCCGAATCCATCAGTTTCTCCCCTTTGACACTATCATTGACATAAAATGCATTAAAATCACATTATTAAGGAATTTATGGTCTTTTTAATGTTCATAACCCCTAAATTAATTTTCCTAAGGATCATGATACCTATACAGGGTAAAACTGCATAGTTTTTTGTGGTATGCTTTTAAAGGAAAATATACCTTATCTTAAATTGTTGCTTTATTAAATCTAATAAAGGGGTGAAATATATTACTCTATTGTTATACCTTAATGTCCCCAGGTTTGAGATTCTAAAACCTTTAGTTCTTCCTATAGGAGTGGTGTGATCATAATTTAATCCTTGGTTAATTTACCATTTTAGTTTCTTCATACTGCATGTGGATCCCCTTTTTTTGGTATAGCTGCCATTATTGATCTGTCAAAAATTTTATTTATGATCTACCTATGTTCTTGTTTTTTCTTCAACCATTATTATCCCAATTATCCTCTATTTATTTTGGAATGTGATCTCCATGATTCTAAATGGGTTTTCTTATGTATTGATTGGAGCGATCGTGCCATGGCATCCTAAGGTGGATGCGGTTGTCGTGGGGGAGGCGATCATAATATGGTGTATAGATCATCATCATATAATTAACTTCATGAACCATTTGAGGTAGGAGATTTGTGGATTCTCTATTATTTTAGGTGGAACTGTATAGTTAGCATGTTTTATCCCACTAGATCACAATGGAATAAACATAACAAATATTTAAATTGAATAAATAAATTTTAACGATCATATGAAATTGAATCTTTTTTTTCATGATAGTGTGATATCAATTATTACCTAGTTTAGGATGACATTATTCACGAAATTGGTAATGAACATAAAATGGGATTAATTGTAAATATTTTTCAATGATAAAGAGGCATGTAAATGAATCTAGATGTTGTTTTTTTAATTTGATGTTAATAACACTGATCCAATAAGCATGTTTAATAATTATTGATAGCTTGCTATTTATGTTTCCCAAAGATGGAACATAAAAATAATAAATTAGTTAATTCCAGATGGATTAATGAACCAATAATTTGTTAAAAATAAATTACCTAGTAGGCTTTAGTGTTACCCACTTACTTGTAACGGCGAGTTACATGTTCATTCGATCCATGAGTGGTCATTATGATTGAAGGTGGGATGCCTTGTTAATGGCCAAGATCCAAGTTGATACGATGTACGTTTCCTACGACTTATGTTATTATGTGAGCCTGGGTCGATGTTGTGATTTGTGGGGGTAGAGAGACCCATTGGTTGTGGCAGCGGTGGATGCCTAGGGTGGCAGGATGCATAAGTATATGCTTGTGGGTATCAGGGGCACTACAGATGGTGAAACAGTTTAGACATGAATGATTGGATGTTTTCTAAATCTTTTTTGTTTTTTATCTACTATACATTCCCCACTAATAAAGGTAGATGGTCTAGATTACACTACTTCCAAAAGGGGATAATATTCATAGGGTATTCCATGTTATTTTTATGTTTATATTTACGTGGGAGGATGGTTCTACACTCCTGCTATATGTTGAAAAAACTTGATGGGTAGTTCATCTACTCACTGGGTTGATCCCCATTTATGTTTAGTATTTTAGATTGTTTTTATATAATTCTTTGGAATATGGAAATGTAATACAGTTCTTAATAAATTATTGAATAAATGATGTTAATCCATGGGGTTTGATCTTGCTGGGATGCAATGCTGATGTACTATTTCTGAGAAGGTGTGGAAAAGGTTTGGTTATGCCGAGAAGGCATGAAACTTTGGTGTGATGCTAATGAAATATAATGTGGAATTGTAAATGGTTAAATAATTTCTAATTTATTAACTAACGTAATGTGAAACTGATAATAATTGAATGATATAATTTAATAAATCTATTTAAATGGTTGTTTCCATATAGGATACCTAGTCATAGTAGTGGTAGTCGGGAGTTCGAGAGATGTTTTCCGTGGGTGATTCTATGACTTAATTATGCCCATAGTGTAATTGTGAGGTATTTTATATCATGTACCTTTTTTGTTTCTATACTTTATTCCACCACATCAGTTAGGGTAATAGACACCAATGGGAATCTGAGCCGTAGGGGGTGTTTTTTCCAACATTCTCGTTGGAAGATAGATGGCTGACTACCCCCTTCGGCCCCACTCACATCTCATGGTAGTTACTTTTGATGGTGGGAACAACAGATATATTTTCCCATATATGTTTTTAGAGGGATGTAATGGCTTGTGGTAATTCGCAAACATATATTTTGGATATAGTTTCCTTTGGTGTATCATAGGTGTGAGGATCCTTACATGGTGTAAGGCCTATAATGGGTTGATGTTTAATGCTCGTCATAAGATACACATAATGAGTGTAATGGTGGATCCTATAAATTTCCTAGTTACATTGGTTATGTGGATGTGGTGGTTGTGTTACATGTATTTCTTATTGTGGCGCTTTGTCTAGGTTCTGTGGGAAAGCCTTTTCGGAGAGAGATACTTAGGACACACAACGTTGGGAAAAATAGGAAAACTTGTGGGGAAGTAGTAGTAGGGTACCCTTGATATTATTAATTATATTATATAATATTTTATAAAATACATTGTGAGAGTATCCATAGTGAGTCTAGGAATATATAATACATGTTCATGTATAAAATATTTTTAGGTCGCATGGAGCATGATGTAGATCATGATGGTTACTACTAGTTTTGAGTTGTCGGAGTTGTTTGGGCTTTGTGGTCGCAACTCACTTTTTTACATTCCTTTAGTACATGCAGTTTTCCCATTCAATTTTGGCAGTTCATGCATGACATTATATATTTGTACATTATTTTTATTTTATATTGCAATAAGTTTTGATGTTTGGTTGGTTTTTTCTTATCTCTCTCTCTCTCTTCCACATGTGTTCTATTAGAGGGTAATTCCTCCAATTTGTGTGTTCACTATAAAATAATCTATATTCTCTATAAATGGTCCTACTAAAGGCGGGACATATATGTCACTATGTCCTTTATCACATTGTCGGCCAAGGAGGGGCACACATTGTGGGGTGGGGGTTGTGAAAAAGTTTTATCATAGGTCTAGTTTAGGGATATATTGATTATGTTTTAATAAATATGTAAGGTTGCATGGGTTGGTAGGGAAATGGTGTCAGTCAAGTTTAGAGAGTGATCCAAACACTTGAAACTAGATGAGACATTGATCGCGTTGCTGAGAACATCAAATTAGTTTTTTAGTTTTTACTAAAATTTTTGCAGAATAGCAGCAACCCTAGGCCATCTCTTGATCGAGCCTTAGATCATTAATTTAAAAAGATGGTTTTGATTATGAATATAAAAGGGGAATGTGATTTAATAAAACATGGGTTTGATGATTAAATATGATAATAGAAAATGAAAGTGTTAAAACAAATCATGAATGAACAATTTTAATTATGTTTGATCAACCTAGGAAAATCTCATGATGATGATCCTTAATCTCTAAAAGAGATAGGGTTATGATATATTAATCACTGTTTTAAAGCACCTAGAACTATAATGTTACTAAGTTTATACTATCATACATCATAGGGTTCAGTAAAGAAACACACAATGATTCACCAGATATCACTGATGATTGGGTGATTTGTGTTCGACTTCATAACTGAATCTCACCAAGGCAACACATGAAGAATTTGATGCACTATCCAGGTTGAGGGGGAAGAAGAAGTGGTGAACGGTGTGTGAAAAATCACCTAAATTGGTACCACAAAACATTATCATATGAGTTGAGCATGACATACCAATACTTGACATAATTAAAGAAGTATATAGGATGGAGAAAAACAAAATAAAATCTAGAATTTCAAATATGATTAAACATAATACAAACATGAATCTCGGGATTACATCACGTTCCTCCCCCGGTGATCACATAGGGCTTATAAAATCATGGGAGGGTAAGAAGAAGAATTTTTTGATGTACCACTTCCAAAATCCTCCAAACCATCTATAAATGACGAAAAATACAAATTGGAACTCCGAAATTGCAGCACCATTCTTCCTGGTCAAACTCTAAAATAAGGTTCTCAAGGTGTTCATTGATTAGAAAATTGGAAGGTGGTTTTGGGCCCATAGATTGTGTAAACCAATTTTGAGAGTAGTATTCAGCCACTAGATAGTCGAATAACCCTTTGGAAAAAATATAAATCTATCTCCCCACATCAGGACTATCTCCACTGAATATTTGGCTCTATTTGGATAATATTTTCATGTGATATTGATAAAATACAGAACACCAATTTTGACTTTTGCAATTTTGATTCCCTAGACAGATCAGTTATGATGGGAACATTAAATTCTGAATGGGGTTCAGTTTCTTTATATGAAATGTATCCCATTAAATTTAGGACAATCCCACTAAATTCAGAAAATTTGAATACATGGATAAGTAGCAGAATGTGTTTTAGTCCACTGGTGTTCTAGGATCATTTGAAGATTGGACCATTTTTCTGGGACTTCATCATGGGTCCTCCAAATCACCTCCCCTATAATATAATTATAAAAAAGTATCATTTCCCTTTTTAAAAGTGATAAACACAAAATAATTGAATCAAACATGATGTTAAATTTGTTATTATACTTTTAATTTTCAATACAAAAAAAGTTTAATAAATTGGTATGAGGGTGAAATAAAATAGTGAATCAGGGTACGATCTAGCCCCCACACCTAAAAATTTCCACTCATATAAAAAGTATAATATCTTAATCATTTCTCATTTATAAATTAATTGTGTGAAAATATACAAGATTCTTTTGAAATGAAATTCATCATGATTAATTTATTGAATCAATTTTCATATCAATTTTCATTTATTACATTGAAATTTGTTAAAAATCATTTATTCACCCATGAAAAATGTTGCAACCTACCTCACTTAGAAAATTTTCCTCCTCACTCATGGAACATATGAATGCAGAGTTATTCTTTTTTCTATGTCTTCATGTGTTCTTACAAGGTTATCTTCAATATTCTAATTTCCCTTTTGGTAGAAAATTGTGTGCTACTCATGTGGACTTCCAACAGGTTGTTATGAGGTTCAAGGGTAGGTAGGATTTAATTCTTAACAATCTGAGACAAAAGTGGAGTGTTTAGTCTCTAATGTTAAAAGCATTTCAGAATTCATCAATTATTCACAATGAATGTACAGACTCAACCCCTCACAAAGTTTATCACATCCAACTCACACTCCCGAGGTTCGATTTCATTGGGTCATAACCAACTAGTTTATAATAATGAGTAACCATCTTATTTTCTCCATTTTTTCCTATAGTTCTATTTTTTATCAATGTACATAACTATATTTTTTTAATATATAGTTTTAATGGATATTAATAGGTAAACATGTGTAAAACAATGATGTAATATGTATTTTGAAACCATTTCCAATGGAAAATGTAGGTACCCTTTATATCAACCTATAACAATGATTCCCCTCCCAGAATTTCCATGGAAACACCCTATCTCATACACTTGATTGAAATAAAACAATAATATACACAAGAGATGGGTAGGTAGGGATAATTTAGCTTCTAATGTGGCTACCTAAAAGGCATTTTCTAGTCTCCAAGGATTAATATGGACAATATGTAATGTTGACCGAAAATAGAGGATAATCAAAGAAAGGGATTTTCAATGAACGATTTCCTCAATAATGAATGAATCATACTTGAATATTATGGCTACAAAGAGAATCAAGGAAAGTTTTAGTTTCTGTACATGACCAGAGACTCTAAATAATTTGATAAAAAAGAATAATTTTCAATAAAGGGCATATAATGTCTCTCGGGAATGGGATAAAAATATTGGTCTGTGCTAATGAGGCATGGGATTCAAAAATTCATTAAACACCTCAGAAGGATTTGTAAATAAAAATACTAGAAAAAGATTCCATATCAAAATTTATTTGCAATAGTTTTTCAAAAATAAATGCAATTTCCCACCCAATCAACTCAAGCATGAAAAATGATTTTGGATATTCTTTTTAAGATCAATTTTTATCTAAAAACACAAAACCAGTGAAAAATAACTCAAAAATGATAACACATTTTTGTTTTGTTTTGTTGTTTATACAAATTTTTTATTTTTAATAATAAAAATATTGAAATGTCACCCTCCCCCAAACCTAAAACATACAATGCCCACAATGAAATAATTTTAAATAAATAGAAAATAAATAAAGGTAGGGAGAAGGGATATCCTAATAAGTAGTGTCATATGTGGCAACTATCAGTTGGATTTCCTCCATGAGATGCATTGGAAAATCCTCATAAATGTGTTTGAGCATGTTACCATTGACAGTAATCAAGTGTCCACTGTTATCATTAAAAACATATATAGCACCAAAAGGGTAAACATCAGTAATAGTATAAGGACCAAGCCATTGGGAGTGAAGCTTACATGGGTGCTGATTTATACTAGAATTTTACATGAGGATGTTACCACCAATATGGAACTTCCTCTTATGAATTATGCTATCATGGATAGCCTTTTTATTTTATTTATATATCTAGGGAGTTCTCATATGCATCATGTCGAATGACTTCAAACTCTAGAATAAAAAGCTTCCTTTCCTCACATACATATAAAAGAGTGATATTACATTATTTAACATTCCAATATACACATTGTTATACCTACACTGGGAGTTGGAAATCCTTTCAAACATAATCATATATGGTGACATTCCGATTGGGGTTTCAAATGTCGTACGGTAGACCCAAAGTTAATCATCCAAGCACAAAATCCAATCATTCCTATTGGGTTGTACCTTTTTTCAAGATTATATTAACTTCATGATTTGAGATTTCATATTGTATATTAGATTGGGGTGATATTTATTGGAGTCTTTATGATCAACCCCATACATAAGAAGCAAATTTTTCGTGTTGCGATTGAAAAAATGTTAACCCTGATCACTAATGATGAATCTTGTAAACCAAACATACTAAAAATTTGGGATGTCATATTGTCAACAACCACTCAAGATTCATCGGTCCGGGTGGCATTTTCATCCAACCATTTCGATACATAGTCAACAACCAATAATATGTACAAAAACCCAATGGAATTTGGAAATGGCCCCATTAAGTCAATGCCCTATTCATCAAGAATTTCATAGAATAACATGGGTTTTTGAGGAATTTCATTCCTTTGGAAGATATTCCCTGTGAATTGACAATGAATAAATGAAATGAAAATTATATGGTCATATCTATAAAATATTGGCCATTAAATACCCGAGTCATGGACCTTTCGAGCCAAAAGATGAGATCTAAAGTGACCCCACAAGACAATGTGTGACAGAATGTCAAAAAAGAGGTGAACTCATGGTCTGGGACACACCGACGAATAACATGGTCACTACAAATTCTCCAGAACTATGATTAATCCCAAATGTACAACTGAGAATCATGATTAAGCCTTTGGGAATGTGAAGTTTTGAAATCAGTGGGGCCCCAAGATGCTGTTTTAAAATTCACAATGTCTGCATACTAGGGGTAAGGCTCACAACTTCACATAGGTTCTTATGAGGGAGGAATTCCACAATAGGGAGCATTGAGTCAACATGATGGTGAAATGGTGGGAAAATCCTACTAAGGCACTACATTTTCCACTCCTCTCATATCTCTAATATCATAGTCAAACTCTTAGAGGAAGATCATCCAACGAATTAGGGGGTATTAGCTTCAGGTTTCTTTAGGATGAAACTAAGGGTAGCATGATAAAAAAAAGTCATTGATTTTTGACATGATATCATATGAACATAATTTTTCCATGGAAAACAAACATAGAAAGAAGTTATTTTTCAGTGGTTTGTAGTTTTCTAGGGTAGGGTAAAGGGTATGTTAGGCATACATAATGACAGAAGGAGCCTTCTCAAACCTTTGTGATAAAATTTCTTCAACTCAAAAGTTAGAGGAATCACACATATGGTCAAAGGGGAGATCGCACATTGGTGTTGCGATAATGGGAGGTGACGTGAGACTCATTTTTAGTGAATTGAATGATTCATCACAATTTTTATAAAATAAAATCAAAATCCTTTTACAATAACTGGTATAGGGTTTGTGTGATCTTACTTAGGTCTTAAATAAATCAGTAGTAAAAACCAACATGTCCCAATAATGATCGCCCCTCACAAACACATTATGGATATGAAAGGGTTGAAATTAATTCAATTTTTTATTTAGCCACATGAATTCCCTATTTTGAAATAACATGGAAAAGAAATATCCCTCATTAAACCATGAAATGGAATTTCTCAAAATTTAATAAAATATCTTTTCCTACGCAATGACGGGGGATAGAACCCAACTGACCCAAACTATCATCAAATGAAATTCCATAAAATGTAAAATAATCCATAAAACATCCATGAAATTCTCCTGGTACTTAGAAAAAATAGTCAACCTACAACGATGAAAAGTACCAGGATCATCACAAAGACCAAAACACATCCTTCTATATGAAAATGTAGACAATGGATAGGTAAATGATGTCTTTTCTTGATCCTCAGGGGATATTTGGATTTTAAAATAGCCCGAATATCCATCAAGGAAACAATAATGGGACTTACCGGACAATCATTATAACATTTGTTCAATGAATAGAAGAGGAATGTGGTCCTTATGTGTGGCTCGACTCTGTCAACGGTAGTAAATGCAGAATCGCCAACTATTTTCCACACGTGATGGAACCAATTCATTCTATTCATTTGACACAACTATTGTTCCTATTTGTTATTCACAAATTGCACTGCACTAATCAATTAATAATTAAATATTGGCCAAATGATCCCTACAGCAGTAAATTTACTAACATCCAATTTTACCAGATCAAGGAGAGTGGGATTCAACCGGGGTTGAGATTCTCTTATGGGTTTATCCTCATCATCCAAAATTATATGGTGCATACAAATATATTGGATAATCCCAGAAATATCATTCAATTTCCATCCTATTTCCTTTTTTACAATCTCTCTAAAGGTTGAGTATTTTTTATTCTTGCTTTGAAGAGTTGTTATTGGAAATAAAGAAAAGAAATCCGTCAACCCTCGGGATATGCATATTTAAAATTAGATGTATGTGTTTTTAATTTTAACACTGGTTGTTTTTGGACTGAGGGAGGGGATTTATGGGGAGTGAGGTCCATAAAAATATCTATCTTCTCATGTTTATTCTCTAATGATGGAAAATATATTGAAATTATTTTTGAAGAATCATCGACGATCATGGGTGAATTAGAATGAAAACACTTATCAATTAAAGAAATCAATTTATACATTTCAGAACCCACACAACACACAAAACATTATTCAATACTCAAATCATCCATGGGTGAAGAAGAGGAAAATGAATCAGAGTAGGGGTTGAGGAGAAAATAGTGTGTTAGCATTGTTTGAGATCACTCAAATCCAATAAACAGGAAGAGTGTAGTGCTCTTCCATGGGGTGCTTAATTTCCTCAAGGATGTTATCACATAACCTTTATCCACCAAACTCCATGAAAAGCGTATAGTTGTGAACATTTTTGGTCATCTTATCTGTTTTGTGGAATGGCCTCCCTAGTATGACTTTGTCACGTCCTTGGGTTTAGGTATCATCTATCGAAAGAATATCAAAATCAGTGGGAAAGATGACATTCTTCACTCTTACAAGGGAATTGTCAATCACTAAAGATGGAGGTGTTTTACTCCAGTTGGAAATTTTCAAGACAATGAATGTTTGTTGTTTCTCTCCAACCTGTATAGTAGTTTACAGAGAGTGAGCATTAATAGAAGAACCTCAATCTATCATTTCATTATAAAAGAACGTCTCCCCTGTGGTACATGGTATAGTAAATGTTCCAGGAACCCTGCATTTGGTTGGAATTACTGGTTGAATCAAGGCAGAGACATTTATTCCCAAATTGAATCTCTATCATTTTGATCTCATCTCCTTCTATGGGTGCAACTCTCTTTAAAAAGTTTTCCATATCAAGGGATTTTTATATCTACATACAATAGAGGAATATTAACTTGAACCTTTTTAAATGTATCAATTACTTCTATATCAATATCAATATCAAAATTCTTCGTAGATTTAGAGAGTATTTTTGGGAATGGAAAATAAATAGATAGGTCATTTGATTCATCAATTATAATGTGATTACCCTTTATGCCTTGTTTTTCATTACATGAAATTTTTTAGGGTCGGGAATGAGTGTTTTCAAGAGATAGACATACTTGTTTTATAGAATCAGTAGAAGGAGAAACAACATTACCACTATGAAGTGTAATTACACATACATTACCTTTATCTTTCTGATTGTCAATTGGTTGAGATAGTTTTTGTCTAGATCATTGCATCACAATCTCACTATTGGTGTTCTCCTATTACCCCACTTGATTTCGAAGGTATTGGAGAGATGATTGTGTTGTTTGTTGGAATTGTAGGTTCTAGGCTTCCATTTACTTCACCATATCCACGAGGGTTGGTTTAGATTTGGTGGGAGGAGGGAGATTGGTATGAGAATTTGAAGGATTAGAAGATTGGATACCATGACCTTGTTGATACCAATTCTTATTGGGGTAGCTTGAGTTTCGTCCTTGATGGTACTAGGGTATTTCTTGCCCTCCGAGGTTTAGATTTTTCCTGAATTGTTTCTTCATTATAGGGGGTTCTTGATGGAATGGATGCCCAAGAATCACAGCTAATCCAGACTGAAGTGAATCTTGAAGTTTTGATCACTAATCAAAAAATTGAGTATTGTCAAAAAAATACCAAAATGTAATGAAATAGGAGGTGATTGTGAGTTACCTTATGGTTGATATAATTTCCTTAGAAGGGTATTTATCTCACCAAGCTTGTTATCTACCTTTTGTTCCAGTGATGAATGACATTCCTCATGAACTCCTCAATTAGGTGCAAAACCACGTGAACCAAATTGTTGGGCATTTTGAGCCATATTGGCTATTAAGTCAGTAGTGGTGGATGCATATTTTTCAACCAAGGTACCACCATCATCTGCTTAAATCATTCCATGATCCATGATGATTAGTCCATCATAAAAGTATTGGGTTAATAGTTTTTCAATAATCTGGTGGTGGGTGCATCTTGAGAAAATTAATTTTTAACCCTCCTAGTATTCATGAATGGTCTTTCCTTGTGAATGCCTAATGCCATAAATTTCAATCCGAATTGATGTAGTTTGGGATTAAGTGAAGAAAGTCTCTAAAAATTGTCTTTTCTATTAATTACATCTATTAATTTTGGTAGGAAAATAGTATATCCACTATTTTTCTACACCATCAAGGGATAAAGGGAAGGCCCTAAACATAATTAGGTCCTCAAACACATTTTGGGGTTTCATGGTGGATCACACTATTTGAAACACCCTAAGGTGGTTATGAGGGTCCTCAAAAGGAAGACCATGGAATTTAGATAGTTGGTGGATGTGGCCTAATCTTAACTAAATGTTGGAAGCATTCCTTAGGGTATTGGATGTACATCGGTTGGTACTCCACATCTGGGTTGTTCAGTTCTTTTAATGTTCAGTTATTTTCACACAAGATTCATGGGATATATTGGGTTCAATTTTTTAGTTTTTTAAGACCACATGATTTCCCACAAGAGGATACAAATTGTTACATGATTGACCTACTATAGATTCCATGATTTGTGAGTAATGTGTCTTTTCAATTTCAGGGTCAAATTCAAGCAATTTTTATTTTTCTGATCGGGCCATGAAAATAAGTTGTGAAGTTTATTTATGATCGAATATGGATAAAATAAATTATTTAGGGTTAAATAGGAATATAATTTTATAAAAAAGATTATTATATAGAGATATGGAGAAGAAGAAGAATAAACATTGAGAGATAGATGAAAAAATAACACTAAAAAAACTACCAAAAATTGAAATAGAAAACCAAATCAAAACAAATAAAATGTCTGTGGGGTATTGAAAGGATTTATAATTAAGATGTAATATAAATAAATTAAAAGGATTTTGAGTATAAAAAATGATCTTTACTCCTTGAAAAAGGTGAAAAAAATTTATCGAGTTGTCGAGCGCGTCAAATTTGTTGTTTTTTTAATACAATTTCTATAGTTTTGCAGAAACCCAAGGTTTTATATCGAAGGAGACATAGATCATTAATTTAAAAAGATAGTTTTGATTATGAAAATAAAATGGGAATGGTATTAAATAAAACATGGGATTGATTATTAAATATAAAAATAGATAACGAAATCGATAAATCAAATTAGTAATGAACAAGATTAATTATGTGTCATCAACCCAAGGAAATATCAAGATGCTCATGCTTCAACGCTTCAAGAGATAGGGTTTGGATCATTTAATACCTGGTTTTAAACACCTGTAACTAGAATTTTACTGAGTTTATACTTGGATACCTCCTATTTTTTAGTGGAAAAGACACAATGATTCAGTGGATACCACCGTTGATTGGGTTATTTGTGTTCAACTTCAAAACTGAAACTCACTATGGAAACACATGAAGAAATCGATGTACTATCCAGGTTTGTATATTCTTTCAATGTGTTACCACGACATGAAATTATATGTACATGATATTGTTTATGTGTGTTTAATTAAACAATATGAACCAAAAATATACTACAATTATGATGGAGAAGAGTAAGTTGTGAACGGTCTGTGAAAAATCACATGAATGGGTACCCCCAAACATGATCATATGAGTTGAGAATTAAATAATAGTACATTACACAATTAAATAACAATATTGGATTAAAATAAAAAACATAAAACATGGAATTAAAAATATCTTTCAATTTAATACAAACATGAAGCTCGGGATTACATCACATTCCTCCCCAGGTGATCACAAGTGGTTTAGAACTTCATGGGAGGGGAGGAAGAAGAAGATGTTGAAGTAGCACTACCCATAGCCTCCAGAACTTTTAGAGATAATGAAAATACCTCATTGGATCTTAAAATTTTCATAACCTTTACTCCCAGTTAAACATCAAAATAGGGTTCCCAAGGTGTTCTTTTATAGGCAAATTGGATGGTGGATTTGTGATCATAGATTGTGTAAAACCACTTGGCTTGTTGTTTTTGGCCACTAGACAGTCGAATATAAATTTAGAAAAAATAATAACATTGTATCCCCACATCAGGAATATCTCCACCAAATGTTTGTCTCCATTTAGGAAATCACAACCGAGGATATTGATAAAATACAGAACACCGCTTTTGACATGTGAAAATTTTATTCCTTGTACAGATCAGTTCAGATGTGATTTTTATAGTCAGAAATGGGGCATGGGATCCTTTATATGTAATGTATCCCATTAAATTTTGGACCAGACCCAAATATGTCAGCCCATTGGAATACACAGTTTAGTAGGAGATTCGAGATTAGTCCACTAGTGTCCTTGGATCATGTAAATATTGGCCCATTTTTCTTGGACTTTATCAAGGGTCCTCCAAATCACCTCCAACAACAATAAAATTATCTAAACAAGTAACATTTCCCTTTTTAACAGTGTAAAACAACAAATAATTGAATCAAAAATGATTTTCATTTTGTTATTATACTTGTAATTTTCAATAAAAATTTAGTTTAATACATTGGTATAAGAGTGAAATTAAATAGTTAATCATGGTAAGATCAGAAATAAGTGTTTAGGGCCCCATGTGATCTGATCCATGAACATTTTTTTATAGTGACTAATAAACGAGGTGATATGAGTTTCAGGGTAGAGACCTAGGAAACGTTCATGCATCATTTTTATTTTGAGCATATTTCTGAATGGGTAGTCCTTGGAATAGTCTATCCTAAAATGAATAAAAGAAAACAATTAATTAATTAATGTTGAGCCTTCCATATTCAGGTTTTAGGAGATATAATTGTTTTTTATTTTGCAAGTATTGATTCAGGACAACGTCCACATTAGGATCATGTAGAAGATGCCCAATAGGTTGTGAAATCTAATTTTCACATAGTATAGTTTGAAGAATATGACACTTAGAGGTGGACACTTCATGAGTTTCATCCTCAGAGAATATAGAAGTACGAAGGCTCCATTTGAGATGTATTCAGGGAAGTCTAGTTGGAGGAGGTTGAGATATATTTTAATTCGATTCGTGCTCGGAAGGAGCACCAAGTTTTTATGGTTGTGACGATGATTTATAGGTAAGTGAGGAAGTTCTGGTTCTTATTCTTCAAGGATCACGAGGAGTTGGAGATCTCATGGGAGGAGTAATGAGACATGTTCTGAGTTGAGTTTCATCTTCGACAACTAAGGATTCTAGTCGTGAGGAGCTACTGACCCTTCAATAGGGGAGATAAAATGTGTGAGATTTAGGAATCTCTTTTAGGAACCTTTTATAATATTCGTAATACCTATTTCTAGATGTTGAGGATAGATAGAGGTATTTCAAGGATGCTTTTCATATTTAAATCTAATTCCACATCACCCCATTAGTACTAAAGAAATATCTTGAGGTGCTAGAGAGGGAAGAAGGCATCGAGAGGATGTTATCCAAAACCAGATCCTCAATAGCGGGTAGTCTTTAGGATTCCTCATGAAGTAGATCAATGGTCTAGGGTTCCCAGTTTTTGGGGAAGAAGAGATACAATTTTATCGGTGGTAGGTCCCAACCCTCTGCATCTCGTTTCACTAGGGGGTGATGGCTCTCAGGTTAATGATAAGTGATCATGTGTTTATTTTTCTTGTGGAGGCCATCGTTATAAATAACGATAGTTCCCAACCTTTTAGAGCGGTTATCATTAACTAGGTGTTCCGCCCCAGGTTCTTATATTGAGGATGTTTCAGTCGAGGAAGCAACAGCAGGTTACACCATCTATGGATTAGTAGAAATTAGATGGGATGGGAAGAGGAAAACATTGTGATTCTCCCCTTCCTCATCATGAATAGTGCGACCTTGGTATTGGTCATCATCATGGTGAGAGTGTTCGAGGAGTAGGTCATGGTCATCATCATTATTTTGCATTGTTAGTGATAATCGAGTTTGATGTCGTTTGAGGTACCTTTTTCTTGTTTTATACTCGGGGGGTATTCCTTTACAGATTCAGAAGAAAAACCACCCTTCATATCACAATCTCTTGTACATTCATTACTTCTTGAGGTAGAGATCTTCCCAGTTCCCTTGCCATTGACTATGCCATTTGGTGGTAGAGATGACTTGTTAGAAGTATGTTGAGAATGTGAGATAGTGATGGGAAAGCACCTCTCTTTTGGAGACTTCATATGGTTATGGATACAACCATAAAATTTCATCCTTTGCATGGATATTTTTATTCCTTGTAGGATATCATGGATTTCACCAGGTGCATGGCAGTGTTCTTCGATGCTGATGAAGAGACAATAGTGTTTTTTTGGAACTGGGACCCTCAGATGGGTCAGATGCATCTTTCGTACATGTAATCCTTAATTGTTGATATTAGGTTGAGTAATTTGGAGGTTTAGTTGTTTTAATTTCCATGGGCCATAGTAGAGTACCCTGATGTTCTTCCAAAAGAGGTTGTAGTATTACCCCCATGAAGAGAGATTGATTTTGGGATTGATCTACAACCAATATAATCTCTTATCTGTATCTCACCTTATAGGATGCACCCTTTTGAGTTACGGGAGATGTGTATATAGCTCAATGGGATGTTACAATGTGGTTTTTTTGGACGAGGGTGTCACTGTGGGGAGCATCAAATTTGTTCATAAAGAAGGATAATTGCAGTTTGTATTTGTTTATCAACTATCAGCACTTAAACAAAGTGATTGTGAAGAATAACTATCCTATTCTGCAAATTGATGATTTTATTGATCAACTAAAGGGTTCAAATTGGTTCTCAAAGATCAATATGTGTTTAGGGTATCATCATATGCATGTGAAGGATGAGTATTTCCCAACTATTTCCTTCCATTATAATCATGGCATTACAAGTTCGTTGTAATGATGTTTGGTGTGGTGAATGCCCTAGCGGTGTTCTTGTGGTTGATGAATGCTATGTTCCGTGATCTCCAAGATATGTTCTTTCTTGTTTTCATCAATGCAATCATTGTGTTCTCTGCATCTAAAGAGGATCATGCATTTCATCTACATGTGATTTGGGAGTTCATCATCAACATCAGATTTTTGGGAAGATGTTGAAGTGTTAATTTTGGGCTCGAGAAGCTTGATTCATAGGGTATGTTGTATCCCAATTGGGATTAGTTATGGATACATCGAATATATAATTAGTTTTTTCTTGGGTAGCCTCCAAGACAGTGTTAGAGGTGTGACGTTTCCTTGGTCTCACATGCTACTACAAGAGGCCCATAGCTGATTTCGCTCATTTGGGACTTATCTGAATACATTTACAAGAACAGATTAGGGGTTCATGTGGACTGATTTGTGTTAGGAAACTTTTTAGTATCTGATGGAGATGTCGGTATGTGCTCTAGTTCATTATCTTCCAATAGAGGGTGTTCAGTTTTTTGTTTTGTGCAATGCTTCACATCTAGGTTTAGGGAGTGTTTTGATGCAATAGAGATTGGTCATTTATTATTGGTCATAGAAGTTGGGTCCCCATGAATGTAACGATTCCACCCATGATCTTGAGTTGGCAACCATGGTTATTGGTCTAAATTGGAGGATATATTACCTCATTTTTATATGCTTTGTGGTTATCACTAATGATAAGAGCATGAGGTATGTATTCTCCTAGCATGACTTGAACGTGTTTCAGTGTCGATGGACTGAGTTATTATAGGAATACGACATCAAAATCTCATATACACCTAGAAATGGGAATTATATAGCTGAAGCATTGACCAGGAAGTTGCATAGTGATGTAGTGCATGAATCAGGGGATTCTCGGAGAGTACTGGAAGAACATTCAAAATCAGAAAAGGATATGGGAGAAGCTGGGGGCATAGGGTGTCTTTTTCATATGATGGTGCAGTCATCTCTGGTGTAGAATTTGGAATATTCCCAGTAGGGGGATCTATAGGTAGTGGTATGGAGATTCCGAGTTGTGTGGGGTGAGGCCCTTGATGGATGGTTTGTGGATGAAATTTTTTTTTGTATCAGAGAAGAATTATTGTTCCTTTAGAGATGTGTGAGACGGTTCACAGAGAGTTCCATAGTTCTCCATTAGCTATGCATCATTTTGTGAAAAATATATACCAATCCTTGAGAACTATGTTTTTGTGGCCTGGGATGAAAAATGTAGTTTTAGGGTTTGTGTTTCATTTTTTGGTCATATAGAAAGTGAAGGTCTAGAACTTTGTCCCTGATGGTTTTATCTAGCTATTAGATGATCCTAAATGGAAGTGGGAGTAAATATAAATGGTATTTTTTACTAGTTAACATCATGATCGGGGAGGCCAGGACACTGCTTGGGTCATAGTGGATATTTTAATGAAATCATCCCACATCGTAGTAATTAATGAGTCAATCATAGTGGAGGTTTTATCAAGGAAGTATGTAGAGAAGGTGGTGAGACTATAAGGAGTCATGAAAATTGTAATTTCTGATCTAGATCCTTGTTTTACCTCCAGGGTTTGGAGATGACGTCAAAATTCTTTTGGTCCTCAGCTAAACATTAGCACCGCTTTTAATCCACAAACAGACAGTTAGACCAATCAGACCATCCAAATTCTTGAAGACATGTTGCACTATTTGTGTCCTTGATTTTAGAGGTTCATGGATGAGGGGCTTACCTAGGTTTTTGTTCTCTTACAATAATATTTGTCACTCCAACATCATTATGGTGTCTTTTTAATCATGTTATGGTCAACCATTCCATTCTTTGTTGTGCAGGACTGGTGTCGGAGAGTCAGCAATTCTCGGACCAGAACTAGTGTAGAATACGAAAGAGATGGGTCAGATGATCCGTGAGAGGATAAAGGAATATCTGGATCACTATACATCAAATTTTGACCAAAGGTGGAGACATTTAGAGTTTTATGTTGGGGATCATGTTTTTCAGATGTTTACTCCCCGTCGTGGCCAATGAAGGTATGGTCATGGGGCTTTCTACATAATTTGATTGGCCTTTCGATGTGTATGCTCATGTTGGGGTCATGGAGTATTGGGTAGAACATCCCCTACAGATGTTAGTAATAGATGATTTTTTTCATATGTCACAACTCTTTATTTATCTTTATGTTTACTGTTACATCATCAATTTGGGTGAGATAGATATTAACGATGATGTAACTATCGAGGAGCAGCCTATGGTGATACATGATTTTAAGGAGAAGGTGTTGCATGGGCGTTCAATCATCTTGGTTCATTAATTTTGGAGAAAAGGTGTTGTGGAAGATAGTAAATGGGAACGTGAGTCACAGATACGTTCTCAGTACCCCGATTTGATTGACGATTACCTCTTTTCATGTATCGATGTTAGTTTGTGGTTGTAAAACTTTTTTGATTATGAGATGGATATCTATTTTTTCCGTTGTGAAATTCTTCATATGAGAGTAATCTTCCATGGGAGAGTGTTTAGAAGTTTTTTATTACTATCTTGTGGTCTCGCATGTCCCCTTTTTAGGCGGTTGAACTCCTTCGGTGGTAAGAGCCTTGATAGGAATTTCTTAGGGTGGTTGTTTAGTCCCCTTTATCTATTTCAAATTTGGGTTAGTTTTGAATTCTTGAGGACTAGAATTTTTTAATATGTATTTGATGTAATGGTCCAAACCTCTCTGGTCCTTTGTTTTGTGAAAATCTATTTTTGGGGTGTTTTGGGAGGGCAAGGCTACTATTTGAAAACACTGATCCAAATTTCTTGCATTTTGAATTGTTTTTACAATTTTGTGAACATTGATTCCATCTTCCTACAGTTTCAACCCTTTAAAGGTTTTGTTAATGGAAAATGCATTCCAAGATTTATTTAAAATATTTTAAGGATGATTCAAATCCCATAACTCATAAATTAATTTTTCTAATGCTCAAGATGCCTTTACCTGGTCAAACTGCATTGTTTAATGTGATCCACATTTAATGGATAATTCAATGTATCTTAAACCACTGATCCATTAAATATTCATAAGGGAAGAGATATCTTACTCAATTTTTTCTCTAGTTAAAGACACTAGAACCTTCCCTTCATCCCATAAGAGTGGTTTTATCGAACTTAAATCCTCGTATAATTTCCCCTTGATGTTTATTCATGTTGCATGTGCACCCCCTGTTTGGGATCATGCATCAAGTGTCTATCTGTCATGAATAGAATGTATGATATACCTCTATTTTTATTTTTTCATCAATCCTTATTCTCCCATTTTTACTTTCCATGTTATGGAATGTGATTTCAAATCTTCTTATGAAGTTTTCGTTTTTTTGGTTGGTGCAGTCGTGTTGCGGCATACTCGGGTTGATGCAGTTGTCATGGGGAGGTGATCTTAATCCGTTGTGGGGATATTTCTCTTATAAATAATTCCATGAACCTTTTGAGTTAAGGGATTCATGGATTATCTATTATTTTATGTGAACCTATAGAGTTATCACATTTTAACCTACTGAATCACATTGGAATTAACATAACAAATATTTATACTAAACAAGTAAATTGGTATCGATCATATGTTATTGCCTCTTGTTTTTCAAAATAGTGTGATATCTATTCCTTCCTAGTTTATCATGTAAATATTGAAGTAAATTGGTAATTAACGTAAACTGGGATTAATTTTAATAATATTTCATAGATCACATGGCATTCAAATGAATCTGGTTCTTGTTGTTGTAATTTGATGTTAATCAAACTGATGCAATAAGCATGTTTAATTATTTTTTATAGATTACTATTTTGATTTCTCATAGTTGAAACCTACAAATTATAAATCATTTATTTCTATATTTATTAATGAACCTACGGTTTACTAAAAATATAATGCCTGGATGGTTTCTGAGTTAACCATTTTCTTGTAAGGCTGAGTGCCTTGTGCTTTAGATAAATGAGTTCTCATTATGATTGAAGGCTAGATTACTTGTTTAATGTCCAAGAGACTAGTTGATATAGTGTTTTTTCAAGAATATTTCGTTATGATGTGATCATGGGTGGATGTTGAGATATGTGGGGGCAGAAAGACCCATTGGTTGTGGTGACAGTTGGCACGTAGGGTAACAATATGCATCGGTTTATGAATGTGGGTTTCAGTGAGGAGACCCGAGATGATGAAACTAGATGGATGTGATTTATTCGGATTTTTATGAATCATTTCTATTTTTTATCTTCTATACTTTTCCAACTGGTCAAGGAAGCTATTCTTGATTTCCCTCCATCCAAAAGGGGCCATGATGCATTGGGTATTCCACAAGCATAACATGTATAGCTTCTCAAGGGAGGATGAGCCAATACTCCTACTATAGGTGGAAAAGACATTATAGGTAGTTCATATACTTGCCTGGTTGAGCCCCCTTGTATATAGTATCTTATAATTTTTTATTGATTTTCTTGGAATATGGGAATGTAATATAACTATTAATAACAGATTGAATACATGATGTTTTTTGGGATGCAATGATGAGGAAATTTTCATGATAAGTTGTGGACTTGGTTTCATTATACCTAGAGGGCATGAAACATTGGTGTGCTGGTAATGAAATATAATGTGGAATTGTTAATGGTTAATTAATGTTTAAAGAATTAATTAATGTTAAGTGAAACTAAATGCAAGGGAATGAAGTATAGTAATAACACTCCTTATATGGTTGTGTCCTTACTAGATCATTGTCTTAGCTAAAGTATATTGATTAGTTTTGTGTTTCTATACTCTACTCCACAATGTTAGTTAGGGAAACTGACACCCTAGAGAATATGGGACCTGAGGGGTGTGTTTTCCCCAACATTCTGGTGGGTGGATAGATGGTTGACTACCCCCTCTGACCCCACTCTCTTTTTATGGTAGTTACATGTTCTGGTTGGCACATCAGTTAGTTTTAATTTTATATGTGTGTAGAGGGCTACACTAGATTTTGGGTATTCATACACACATATTCTTGATATAGTTTACTCTTGAGTACTATATGTGTAATATGTTTAGGTAGTAATGTCATAACAAAACGTACCCAGTGTATCATCTAAAATGGCATGAGGCATAAATCCTGTTGTACGATACATGTTATATGAGTTGTGGTGGCTCCATGAAGAAACTTGGTTGCATTGGTTACATGTACATTTTGGTTGTGTTGTATGAGGTTCATGTTTTGGTCCTATGTGTCTATGGGAAATCCGTTTTGGAGAGAGATTCTTAGGATGTGTGACTTTTGGGGAAAGTGTCAAACTAGTTGCGAAGATATAGTAGGGTACCATTGATATTCATTATTATATTATATACTCTTCTATGTGATTCCTGGTGAAAGTATCCATGGAGAGGTAGGTAACAATTTATACCTATTTACGTGATTAGTTAGTTTCTCTTGTTGTTCACCATGCATTACCATTCTTTCTTTACTTTTTCACGAGAGGATATGGGGTGGATTCTATAGAGTATATAGTTATACACACCCTAAATATATATAAATTGTGTTTCATTTCATTTGGAGAAGTTTGGAGATCAAGCTAGTTACTACTAGCTTGGGGTTGCAAGGGTAGTTCAGGATTTGTGGTGGTTGATTTGTTTTTTTCAATGCTTTGGTAATAGTAGTTTTTCCTTTCAGTAATAGTATTTCTTTCCTAACATTACATATATGTACATGGGTTTTAATTTATAATATAGTATGATTTTTATTTGTTTGGTGTCTATATTATCTACCACTTATGCATGTGTTCACTTATAGGGTAATGCCTCTCATTTGTGTGTTTACTATACCCTCAGTGGTAGTCACTAACCCGGGGCCAACATGAGGCGGGACGTGGGGGTCACAATCCCCCTTCTCATATTGCCGGCCCAATAGGGGTGCACCTTATGGGGAGGTGTTCTGAAAATAACCAAATCATTCAAGATATTGTGTATGTTATTTTCAATACCAACATACTAATTCTAGGAATATTTTTAAGATCATGATGTCTTTCATGTAAAAATAAAATCCAATATTCATATAGTAGTATGTTTATTTTTAGTGGGGTAGAAGGAAACAAGAGAAGATAAATATCATTACTTAAAGGATTAAAAATATTTAGAGGAATAATGAGCTTATGACTAGGGTATTTAACCATTTACTAAAAAGGTTGGATGTTGGGGTGTCTAACCTATTTACAATAAGGAGATGAGAAAACTATTACGGTGTCCATCCTATCAAAGAAGAAGAGTTGGTTATTGGGTAATAGAACCTGGATCAACTCGAGGATCAAATATTGGGGAATATAAGTACTTCGTTCCTTATTCATTAAAATCATTGATAATATTTTTGTGGAGAATCTATATTGGGGAGTCTAAACAACATGTAAATGAATAGGTTTATGAACTGAACCATTTAAATACCTTATATTGCGCTCTATCTTATTATTTCATTATAAGATGTGAGACTTTGAGATTTAATTTAGTGGATTGAGAACCATAAAAAGATTAATAGGATGAATTAAAAGGACATAATTCATAATAGTAAAATACTATTATACCCCATTCTCATTGTTCAACATGACTTGGGGATCTAAACTTCTCATCATCCATTGAGCCAGAAAGAACATCACATTTATTTTCAATATTTAGTTCTTTCTTCATTGGTGGAACACTCAAAAGAAAATTAATTAGGTTAATGACCCAAAACCACAATCAACCCACCTCAACATCCACACCTTATTCTAACTCTCAAATTCCACATTAATCCTCTTTAAAATCACTTCATTAATTCCCACAAATAACTTCCAGCACGAAAAACCTTTTCATACCACAATGGGGGAGAATCTCGATCCAAATCCAAAATTTGATGTAAATTTTTTTATAAAATCCCATTGAATCATGGAAGTGATAAATCTATGAGGAATGACGAAAAGAAACAGATCGGATTTTTTTAACATGGAAAAATTTGTTAGATTTAGGGGATTAAAAGAAATCATGGGGAAAAACTAAAATATCCAACATAAACAGAGAGTACCAAATCTAATTAAATTTAAATACCTGCTTTGTTGTGATAGAATAGAAAAAATAGTTTAAAAAACACACCCTCATATGACAATATCTTCTATCTAAAAAATCATCCTAGTTACAAAAACAACCCTTTCATGAAAAAACATCATGCTCATAGAACTATATATGACAAATGACACACTTCTATGAAAAATGATTCTAAATCTGTAATATTTATCTAAAAACAATCATAATCAACATGCGACATTAATACATCTTTGATTGTGTCTCCTTGATATGTAAATCATGGAACCCAAGTCGCGTACTGATGTTACTCATGCTCCTTGAAGTCAATATATCAATATTGATCAACACCATATTCAATTTCTTAATTCCAAGAACATTACTATTATTTTTTAAATTTTCCATTTCAACACATTTTATATTCTATGGAAAACATGGTATCTCATCACATCAAAGATCCACCATTGATGCTTCACTCATATACTCCAATGGTTCTCACATGCTATTTTAGACACTAGTACACCCTTTTTAATCATAGTGGACCAAATCTTATTTAACTCCACTTATAGTTTTCCATGCACCTACATGTGATTATAATTGAATCACTTCGTAGTAAAAATATTCAAATTCATCCACGTATATTAAAAATATGTCCATTTCTATGTTTTCTGTTGTCAAGATCCCACCTTTAACATTTATTGGCCAAAAATTCTCTCCATTAATGATGAGAGAAAAACCTCTATTAATGTTGAAGAAATAACTCCATTAATTAATTTCTCTCTCTAGTAAATGGATGAATCCTTATTGTATTTATTCAGAACCTATGTATACAAAAAAATATTTCAACGATATTTTTTTTATCATTTAACATCAATCCATGCTATTTTTCTGTGGTTTTGACTATTATATGTAACCCTTAGTGTTTTAAATAAATAAAATATGTTTTCTTTTTGACATCTTGTAAAAACAACAAAAATATTAAAATGAGGCCAATTTATGCATTTTAAAAACCATGAATCATTTTTCATCCTTTGATTTCATGCCAATGAAAGACCATTTTCTTGAGTTTGACATTCCACCACATGTTATTAATGATTATTAAATTATTTAAATAGTTTATTTGGAAAGGTCGAGAACACCCCACATTGGATAGATGCATTTTCAACCCCTACACGTAAACCAAAGTCAAATTTTTTTTACTATTCCTTGAGATCAATATGTGTTCGTTTTCAATGGTTTTTATCATTACACTAACTTTTTAGTTTTATAAAAAAGTTGAAATGATTTTTCCGCCATGTTTGCAAAATAACAACTCCAATTGACACAGTCTTAGTTCCTTTAATTTATAAATAATGTTAATGTTTTACTTCAAAGTTTTCGTTGAAATTGTTGATCATTTGCTTTATTTTAACACATCACCTTCGGTTTTTAATTGATTCCAAATCATTGAAAACTACCTATTTAGTCAGTTTGAGCACACCACTTAATATATTGATGATACACGTACTTGTAAACATAAAAAATAATTCAAACACAATTTTCCAGTTATATAATATTAATACATGGTTTTCTATATGGATTTGGCCATTATTCATACAATTTTGTGTTTAATAAAATATTTTCTAATCATCTTATGAAAATGATATCATTCATATATGGGATGTATTCTCCGTCATTTCAAAAAAATATTTAAGGTTGAATCAAATTGATGTAATGAATAATTGAGTTTTTTTGTTTATACCATCCACTACATGTGTTGAATGAATTCAAAATCATTTAAAACTATATATTATGTTGTTATTAGCACACCAAATGATAGATTTTAATTCCATATACTCGTAAAAACCCGTAATAAATAAAAACAATATTTATATGATTTATTATATATCTGATGATGTTTTCAATTATTTTGACTATTACATACATGTTTTAGAATTTTCTAAAACCATAATAGGATATATTAACCATATTAAATAAACATCAACTCATACTAACATGTTATCAGCTCACACACATCAAAAATCAATCTATGTGTGTTTTATCTATGAATTCATGTAATGTATCAAATTTTTATTGTATTGTTTATAAATATTTATTAAATTAAGTTGATATCAGGAAACAAAAAGGTGTATGATTTTGAGGCCAGATGTTCCCAAAATAAATGATTGATTTTTTTAATATTTTTAATAGCTCGTGCGACAATTTTAATGAAATAGTGAAATAAAATCTCAATGGGTTCTCTGACTAAAAATAGGAATGAACAATTGATTTCAGTGTAGTGAGTTTACCCTAGGTACAACATAACATCAGCCAATGTGGGTCAACAATTAAATTTATTTTTCGGCATTTTAGTAATTAAAATAAATTGAATATTTTAATTTATTTTTAACATTTTGAAAACACATCGATGTTTTGTTTTTTAATAATCCTTTTGGTAGAGATTCAATGTGAGGATGATAACCCTGGAATTCGCTATAGGAATTTGAGAGGAACCTGGGGATTTTTCTTGATAGAAAACGATGACAGGACTTGGGATCAGAGATCAATAGATTCCACAGTTTAAAGATATCAGTTAAAGCTAAAAAACTATGATCAATCATCTCTAGTGAGTGATCCAACCCTGAGGTATGATGTGTTACTTGGTTTTCTTTTCATGTTTTTTGGATTCAATGATGAGCGCGGACCAACCCATGAACATGTTGATCCATGGTTCGATTATTCTTTTGGGATGAGCTAATTTTTGAGTAATTTTATCAGGAATTTTTTATTGATAATTGTTCTCGACATATTCAGAATTAATTTGGGAATGGATCATGGATAGAACAAATAATGGGAACGATTCATTCCTTTTCCTGTTTAATGTTCTTTTTTCACCCCAAATATTTTCATCACATTTTAATTATTCTGGTTGTTTGAATGATTGGTCATTTTGCCTTCATTTCTCAGCATAACGATTTGAAATTTATGATACATAATCAAGAAATCCTATAGGAGGGGATAAATTGATGGAGATGGATGAATCAATGAAGTTTTAGAATACCTATTCTTTAGATTATTTACGATAGGATGATCAAAATCAGATTTTAGAGTAGATTGAAGTCCTGAGACTCATCGATTCAGTGCTCTGATGATGAGGCGACCTTGTATTTTCATTTTTGGGTAAAAGTATCACCAAAATGACATTGGGATAATCAACCAAGCCATAAGAAATTAATAATGATTCTTGAAATTTATGAAGAACCCGATGTGAAATCAATATTACATCTTGTGTGGCCCCCAAAGAGTGGTTCCCAGGGTTTCAGGATGAATTAATGTGTCACACAACATTTGAACCATATCACATGATGTTTGTTTCTATCCCCTATACATGGAATGTATATAAGAAGATACAAAAACATGAGTAGAGTGCACAGGTTTCCAACATGGTGTGTACACACCCACACGACATGACTTAATAGGTTACGCAGATTACCCTGTGTATTCGTATATGAGAAGACACATGGATTTAAGCCGAGTACTAGCACATTACTAGTGCACATGGGTTCACCAAGGATGGTATAACCTGATATGTGAACCTTTTTATATGGCGTGTACCACTTTTCTACATGACATGTTCTCATGACACGATCCGTTGAACAAGACTAGTACCTAGGGTCAGTGGATGTGACATGTGACCCTACTACACGTCGTGTATCCCTTCCATTATGGAATTATTCTTTCTTACATTGTATCTTGGACATGATTTATTATGTTTTGTGACCATGATCATTTCCATGAAGGATGGTGGGTGTCGTTTCCTACACACATGAGTATGATCCCTTCAACAAAACGTCCTAGTTAGATTTTTTGGAATCCCTTGAGTGGCCCAGATCGGATCCTCTATTCAACATTGTGAACTAGGTAGATTCTGAGGTATTGAGGTGAAAATCTTCATCGGGTGTTGATCCTCTACATAGAGGGTTGATACAGATGGAGTTTTTAGTATCACCCACAACCCAAGATGTGATTCTCATATGATGTATCATATCAATCATCAGATCTATCAATGAATTTTACATTTTCACGGGATGTTTCCCAAAAAATAGTACTTCATGGATGGACATTATCAGTGCTATAAGAATCAAGAGTGTGCTTTTTTCATATGAGTGCTTTGTGGAATCTCCACACTAAATCCCTGGTGGTGGAATGTTTTAATTGTGACATACCTTGAGAGTACGTGTCTTGGATGAGTATATATGGATATTATTATTATATTTAATAGACATAAACATGGGTAGAACTAAATATTTCATTCCTTTTTGTAGTTATTAGTCTTTTCGATACATCTTATTGAGTATTTATATACTCACACCTACATGAGATTTTCTTGAACATGTCATGTCTTGTACAAACAAGAAAACACTTGACGGAGTCCTAGGTGGACCAGAAGGAGCATGATTATACGGTATGTTGTGAGTTTAGACAGGATGAGGTGTTCTTGCAACTTCAGATAGTAGTCCCAGTGCCTTTTGATTACAGGTTGGACTTTGTGGTTTATAGACACTTTTTTGGCGGGCTTGTACTCTGGTTCAGTTTTCTTTACTTTCTTTACCTCTGTCATATTATGTTCGTTCGTATAGTTTTATGCATGAATTTGTTTCTTAGTGACTTTTAAATGTCATCATTTATGGGCGTAGATATGTATCTATGATATAGTTTTGTAGAAGACTCGTCCCATGTTAGTGACATTTCTACTCGGTGCAACTCACCAGCCCCTAGCCTATTATAGGCGGGCTTGGAGAGTCGTGGAACTGGCTCCATTGAGACGATTCAGGATCGAGTGATATTAGAGAGGTCTGTTATAAATTAGGACTAGGAGTATATGGGATTGGTTTGGGGAAAATTTTTTAAGTTCATTGAGTTCCTATTTATGTATTGTGACTATAGTGTCAGTGCAGGTGGAAAATGTATCCATACAACAGGACTCTAAATACCTTCATTTCATCTCAGTAGATCAGAACATTGGTTGTAGGGAAAACAGTGATATGGGAATCATATAGGAATGGTTTTGGGTTTCAATTTTCATCTTGAGAAATCTATCCATATATACTCCTAAAATTTGGTGCATCTTATTTTCCTACAGGATGCCTTTGCAAAAAATACAAGATATGATATAACAGTTCAATCATGAGGATGACCCCATCAGTGAAGAGCCTTCAATACATGGTTTGGTTTCCCAGATGCCACCTCCAGTTAGCAAACCATCCATAACACCACCTGTGTATGAGCATGCGGTGCCCAATGTACTAAAAGATGAAAAGTGTAGAGAGATCATTATTTATGTGTTTCAGAGACAGTGACCCCTCAGGTTCTATGGGGATCCTAACCCTTAGGTGCCTAAGGAATGGTTTAAGGATGTGACATGAGGTATCCATATAGTCAGGAAACTAGTGTATTGGATGGTTGTACTAGAAGTGATCATTTTATATGTCTTAGTAGAGTGATGGTGGAGTTTGGATGACCAAAATCATGGTCAGGATACTCTTTCATGGAAAGAGTTCGATCACCTCTTCAAGGAGGAGTTCTTGAAAGTTATGCTGAGAGAAGTGCGTATATAGAGCTTCTTTAGCTTGACCAGGGAATCATGGAGGTGACTGATTATTCTTAAATGATCACCAATCATTCCAGGAAATTGATTGATATTGTTAGGTAACATTAATTAAGTTCTTGGACATTCAAGAGAGGCCTACGAAGCGTCATCTAAGGAATCATTATCCCTCTGTGCATCCTTAATTTTTCTTGGGTGATAGAGAAATATTTGGTGGTTTAATGATTCATGGTTGAGTAGAAACATATATTAATAGTCAGAATTAGATCCAGATGTGGGACACATTTCTGGAGGAATTCCCACGATAGAGGATATAGAGTTCAAGGATCTTAGGCTGGGTCATACCAGCATAGTGGGAGGTGATGCTACTCATCGGATGGTTCGAGACATCTCGCTCATGTTTCTACATCCTGTTGTGCTGCAGATATGGGATACAATGGATGGACTATTGAGGCTAAATTAGCGATAGGATCAGGGAGGTCTGTAGGGTGGTAGACATGGAAGAGGAATTGAGAAATCACCATGAGGTGATCTATATTTCGACTTGCTTCCACCACCACCCTTATGCGGTCTATTCCAAGCTTAGGGTGATATAGGAAAGGGTAGGGGATATCCGTATGCAGTCATGTAATACAAACCAAGGGCTCTAAGAATGATTCAAGGTATAATCTATTTCTTTAATACTCTATATTTCGTACTAATATGTAAAAGTTCTCATCATTAGTTTCTTTCCACTTATATTGTACAAGACCATGAGAATATGGTTGAATCATTAGCTTGTCCCTTACTCTTACAGAAACCTACATGAGGTGACTCGATGATAACAGATATTTTCCGATAGGGTGAACTAACCTTTGGAGGTGAGAGTGTCAGTTGATCCTCTTTGAGGCAGAATTAAGGCCTTATAATGTCATTCTTGACATGGATTTGTTATATCCAGTCCATGTCCAAATAGAAAGTTTTAGGCGATGTGTGAGTTATGTTCAAATCAATGGAATGAGTTTTCCTTTGTCGGTGAAAATGAATAACAAACTGCATAGGATAGACTCATAAAAAAAAGGGTGTAGATGATTACTCATCTGTTGGATATTTTGACCCTTGATGAAACATATATTTTGAGTTTCCACTTCCCAAATGTAGTGACCGAGTATGAGTTCATCTTCCTGGAAGATGTTACATGATTACCACATCACCATGAGATAGACATATGCATTGATCTACATCATAATAAGATTATAATATCTACACAGTATTATCAGATGCATCCCGTAGAACATAGTGAGCTAAGGTTATAGTTGGAGGATTTGTAGATGAAGGTATTCTTGATACCCATTGTTTCACCCTGGGTGGCACTAGTGTTTCACCCTGGGTAGCTCAATATTTTTACCTTGGGTGGCCCCAATTTGGTTTGCCTAAAAGGAAAACTGGAGCTTTAGGTTGTGTGTGGACTACCAGTGATTGAACCAGGTGATCGTGAAGAGAATGTATCCACTATCAAGGATCGATTAATTCTTTGACCAGTAGAGAGGGGCATATTGGTTCTTCGAGGATGAACTCGTATCTGGCTATCACAATCTATGAGTATGAGACAATAATATACCAAATATGGATTTCAGATAATGATACATTCATTATGAGTACATATTTATTCACATGGGTGTGACGAATTTCCCATCAGTGTTCATGGTATTTCTGAATCGGATATACCATCCATACTTAGACAGGTTCACGATGGTCTTCATCTAGGATATTCTTGTGTAATCGAGCTTCTGAGGAGGCGCATGTGAGATAATTATTCTAGGTTCTAGACATACTATGATATCCCTATATTTATGGGATCCTCTCAATGATATAGTTCTAGATTTATATGGTCCACATTGAAGGAAAGTTTATGTCCATGAGTATAGTGGAAGTGGACCTTGCAATGGTGGATGAATGGTAGCATGGGAGCCACCTAGAAGCGTGACTGATATATAAAGATATCTTGGGATGGAAAGATATTATCAACGATTCATACCTTATTTCTCTAGAATATCATACCCCATGATATCTTTGTCTCATAATGGGAATCCATTCTTGTGGAAATATATGTGTCAGTAGGCTTTTCAGCGGTTGAGGCAGAGTTTGACGAGCGCCACGATCATGAGATTATTGGAAGAGGGTTTTGAGTATGAACTGTTCTGTGATGCACCATGAAAAGGTCTTGGTTGTGTCCTTATGCAGAAGAATGTGGTGATTGCCTATGGGTCAGGATAGATGAGACCACATAAGAATAACTACATGACTCATGATATTGAGTTATTTTGGATATTCTTCACATTGATGATGTGGAGAAACTACCTGATTGATAAACGGTTTACCATCTACACTAATCATATGAGTCTCAAGAATATATTCAATTAGAAGGATATGAATAATAATGATATGCAGTGGATATAGTTCATCTAGAATTATGTATTTGAGATTGTCTATACTGCTTTGAAGGGGAACATGGTGGATGATGCTCTAAGTAGAAGATTGAGGTCACCGTTGCTGGATGAGGAATCTGAGATGTTTTCCTTGTGTTGGTAATCCATCGTGGATGGATATATTGGAGCATTCCTCCAGTCGATGGTTGTTACCACTGCACTATTATATCAAGTCAGGTATGCACAACTTGTGGATACCGATTTTGAGCCTCTACATGTTATAATACTTGTAAGAAATGATTCTGATTGATATTCGAATGGTGGAGATCACATCATTCATTTAAATGGACGCGAAGTGGTACTAATGGATATGGAGGAGGAGTTTCTGAGGGAGTTTCATATTTCAAATTTGGTGGAATAACTAGGTTTGGATAAGATATACCAGGACCATCGAAATTAGTTCTTTTGGCCATGATAGTAGAAGGGAGTAGAATATTTTGTCTCTCTATAATACACCATGCTACCACGGTACACTTCTCTTTTAATAATTCAATAGCTTGCATTGTACGCAACTTCAAGTTCTAACACACACCACAACCAATCAAACTAGCCGTTAGTAATAGTTATATCCACTTCTTAAAATTTTATACATTTTATCCTTCAAAATGGACTTCATTTTTGGATTCGTAATATTTAAATAATATTAGGGTGAATTATTTGTAATTTTCTGAAAATATTCAATTTTGATGAATAGTGAAAAACACTGAGTTATAGTTTAAAATTGAATTATTATTTAAATAATTTTTTATTTTATTTAAATTTAATTAAGGTCAAAATATATGCATAATACATATATATGTTCAATGTAATTTATTGGAGTTAGTTTAGAATAATTTTAGATATACAAAAATTTTATTGATCTTTTCACCGTCTTTTACCCACCTCCTAGGAGAATTTGGAAATTCACATACAACATAATTTTACCATTTCTGTGAGTAGAATTTTAAAAATCCAAGAGATGCGGTTAATATCGCTGAGTAAAATGTGGTTCAATAAGATAAATTTTTTATTTGGGGAATAATAACTTTTTAAAATTATTTACCACGGTTAAAAGTAAATAGGGTAATTAAGGGTAAAAAAGATATTAATATTACCCAATCACATGTCCTAATTATATTGGAGAGTGTATCTCGACCAAAAACATCCATAGTAATAAATTATTATCATTTAGGTCCACTTGGATTAGATTAGGGCATTTATTATTATTTAATTCAAAGAATAGTTAAAAGAGTTAAAATCAATGTTTATTAACTAAAACATTTTTAATATAGGGTTATACATAAAATAAATTCGATTATAAATAATAATTATAAAGCTAAAAACATTTCTTACAAAATGGTATTTTATTTAGAACTCATAGTCATTAAATAATTTAATTTATTTATGACACAATGGTGATGGAGTAATTACTTAATTAATGAAATATTTAAATAATGGATAGTAAAAATACCCAAAGAAATGTAATTTGAGACTTTTTATGAAATATACTAAATTTATAGGTTAATATGACTTGTTAGTATTTATTTAATTATGTTTTTTAGAAGTAATCACACTTTTATGATTTAAAAAAAATCAAATACCAAATAGTGTCAAAATTGACAAAAAAGAGTTTTTAAAACAAATATTATATTATTAATTGATATTCAATTCCTAAAAATCTACGATTTTTCCAAGAGACTTATATAATGATATGTGAATCACTAATGGAACACTTGGGGGTCTATTAGAAGTTTATAGTATGTTTATTAACTATATAATATAAAAATACAAAGAGACATAGTAAAAGTGAAACTAATTAACTAAGAGTTAAAACTAAAAAATAAGGATAATATAGTGACCCAAACCTGTCTAAAACCAATTGATTGGGTGGTTTTCGACCCATACCCACCTAAAAAACTAAATAATACACATTTAAGACATTATAAACTGAATATGAATTTATTATAAAATAATATTTCTAGTTTTTACAAAGGTTCCTTTCACCCATATTATAAATGGACACTCGCCCTTATCTCTAATTCACACCTTCAAAGACTTTTTCTTGGCCAAACCCTGACCAAATATTCTCTTAACTTCCCTCAATTCAACTTAGAGGCCTTATTTTGATCATAAACCCTTCCAAAAGATCCCTTTTGATCAAATCAAAAGGAAGAACCTGAATAAGAGGTAATGTTTTCACCACCATCATTGAAATTCCTTTCTGCTTCAACTTATTCATTCATTGTTATTTCCATTATAAAATAAAAAATAAAAAATATTCTATATAATTTTATTTTATTATAAATAATTTACAACCATATTCAGTATTCTATCCATCCGTTGAATGACATGTCACCATACGTACGTATGTACGACTTACCATCTCCACGTCGTGGTGTAATTGTTATTGAAAAATTATTATTTGGATGGGTATGACAATGATGTGTAATTTATGTAAATAATCAATATAAAATGATAATTATACTTTATTTATGATAAACCATCCTATTATATATTATTTTAATATCAAAAGAATGATATTATCGCTCGTGCGTACGTACGGACTACCGTCTCCACGAACGCGATGAGATTCATTCCCCATCATATCCATGGAAGTATAATTCTCATTTGATGATTAAAAATAATGTTTAAGGACTTTATATCATTCTGTATATGAATAATATAGAACATATCCAAAACAAAAATGACTTATGTAACAAAAAATATTAAATAAAATGAGTATGTTAACACCCGAAACTACGATAATACAAAGATATTATTAACAAAGCAATGTTAAAAGATCATATATGATATCATATTAATGTATATGATTCTTTTATAATTTAATAACAGTTATTTAACCACTATAAAGAGGTTAACCTACCCCCAACCAATGAAAAGTATTAGGTAAGGGTATATTTCACAATCTTTTCATTATCCGAGGTTGTTTATACATTATTATATACTGGGACCTCTTTATCATCCACATCCATGTTTCTTAAAAATGTATTTCAAAAAATTCTTTATATTTTATAGAATATGGGTTAATGTAATTTATACCCTTGTTTTACTTTTCCTAAATTGTTATAATGGAATCTTTCCATCGTTTTCCAAACAAGGTCTTGTTTATCCTTTTTGACAAAATTAAGGTAAGAATGCATTTTTTTAACATATACGGTGGGTGCGGCTATTTTCTACAGTTATAAACTCGTCAAAGATTCCCATACAAGCTTATAAGAATATTTTCAATGTATATGTTTTATTTTATAATTATGTGAACCTTAAATGATTTCAAAATAGAAGGAGATTTTTCTCTAAATAGAGTTTTTATTTCATCTATGTCAACATCCTTTGATATATTTTATGATTATTTGGAGTTGATTTATTATGATAAAAAACATCCATATTTTATTTAAGGTTTTGTGATATCTTTTACTATGGATGTGCTATTTTTATACCTTTAATTATTTATGGTTAAAGTATTGACATTTCATATGCTAGTTTTAATACGACTGTTTATGATATGTTTAAACTTTTTCATATGAGGAATGTATTGGACTTAGTAAGTGATGGGTGGAGACCGCTATAGCTCCTCGATGCATTGGTAGGTCTCATGAGACAACTAGACGTGTAATTGGATGAGGCCCTTTCCTAATTTGATTTATGGGTTTGGTCGAGGCCTTAATCATTTTTAGATGTCTTGGCCGAGGCCTTGAAAAAATGTTTGAGAATGTCTGGCATTGTACATTAACTCATTATGGAAATAATATTGATGGTTCATGTGGTCATTCGACTAGTATAATACCCATGATTATCTTTTATTATCGGATTATTTACTCAGCTCATATTCTTTCCTTAAAATTATTCATGTTTATTATTGGTAAAGGCACATGGTTTCAATTATTCACCATGCTTAATATTTATGTCATTTTCCACAGTATTACTTACCCTTACTGAGTGTTTGAGCTCACCCCTTTCTTAAGTTTCATTTTCCCAGGATATGAAGAAGTTAGTTATGAGTGACCTGAAGGCATAATCTAGGAGGCTTGGATGTTCCTAATGAAATATATTTGTGTTGTATTTATCTTCAAGGTGTAATGTTGAACATATGTATGAATCCTGTTTCCAATAATACTAAACTGATCAGTCTTTTGAGACATGATTTCCTTGTGATCATGCCGGTGTTATTTAATAATGCACTGACTCTGGGTAACTCGGATCAGGGAATTATAGTTGGTATCAGATGAAGTTTGTACAAAACTTGGAAACTAGATTTAGATAAACTTTTATTAGAGCACATAGACCTAATATGGAATTTGAGGATTAGTATAGAAGAAATTTCTAGAATTTTTGTATTGTAGAGATTTTGTGAGTTTTCCGAGAAATACATCCTTGTCTGGATACGAGCAGGTAGAGGAATCTCTAGCACAAATGTACCTTGGGGTAAAACCCGAAACACCGATTTGAGCTAGACTTGAATGGGAACTAGTGCAGGATAACGGGCCTTGCTGCACTCTAGGTTACGACAATCCTATGGGATATGCTTAGGATAATTCTAATTTTCTTTACAAATCAATATAAAGGGTTTATGAGTAAATAAAACCTCAAAGAAAACATCTTTTATGATTATGGGTTATATCCATAAATTGTTCAATTTATGTTAAGTGTTTTACAAGTATGGAATCATGTATTTTGATTCATAAACAAATATACTTTATGCCATTGTTTAGAAATGGAACCTAGTGGAAGGAATGGAAACCGTATAAATGCACGCAATTCAGGTAGGTATTTCCCTCCTGCTCAAGATAATTATAGTGGAGCTGGTGATGCAACTAGTGCTGATCAGCTAATCACCATACTGGGAAAACTCATTCAGGTTATGAATAATAACCTTACCTGTATGGAGCACCCTAATCTGCAGTACGGAGGATCAATGTTTGATCGTTTAATGAGGAAACAACCACCAAAATTAAATGGGAAAACAAATTCCTTAGTAGCTAAGCAATGGGTAAATTCCTTAGAGAAAATATTACATGCCTTGGAGAGTAGTGAAAGAGAAAACATTATCATGGCAGTTTACCGCCTCACTGAGGATGCTGATCAATGGAGGTCATTTATTCAAAACACGAAGGAAGATGATTAAGTATCAAATATGGAATAGAGGGAGTTCAAGTAGATTTTCTTAGAAAAATACTTTCCTCGTGACCATCGAGCAGATATGGAAACACAATTTTTGAGTTTGAGGTAAAAGGAGGGTGAGAATGTCACAAAGTATGAGGATAACATTATATGGTTAGCAAGGTATACTGTAGATTATATACGTCTCCCAAAAAGTATTATTGATCATTTCATTGATGGGTTAAAATCGTTTCTCTATCGAGCATTAGTCTCATAAACTTTCTTGTTGTACGAAGATATTGTCTCGTGTGCTCTCAAGACAGAAAAGGAATTCTCTATGTCTTTTGACTTTAAATCAAAGAAAGAGAAGAAGAGATCAGTTTAACACTCTGGGAAAGGAAATAAAGAAATAGGGTAGAAGGGAAGAATTGAATTTCTACCTTGTGATAATTGGGGAAGGAAGCACCCTGGTGCCTATATAAAAATAAAAGTAGTATTCTACAGATGTGGATATAAAGATCATCTAGCTGGTGATTGTAAAAGAAAGAAATATTCTACCAATGTTCAATGCTATAATTGCAGAGAGATGGGAAATTATGAAAATTAATGTCCTATGTGTCAGGGAAACTTACCTCAGAAAAGGCCAAGGGATCAAGGCTAAGCTTATGCTATCACAACTACTAAGGTAGAAGTTCCGAAAGACAAGGTGGCAGGTAATTTAATGGATTCCTCAAGTTTAGAAAATGCATTATTTGATTATGGATCATCGCATTGTTTTATATCTTCACAATTTGATAAGAAAATTAGATATTTCCAATTTGATTTAATAAGGGAGTTGTCAGTTAAAACACCTAAGGGAAGTATCTTTTCCACAAAATTCTATGGATATGTTCCCATTAGGGAATATAAATGTTCTTTATTTGATGATTTCATCGCCACACCCATGACTGAATTGGATATAATCCTCGGTATGTATTGGCTTTGAGACCATGATGCAAAAATATTATGTAAGAATAAGGAGGATACGATTTTTGATGATGATGATAAAGAACACATTATCATTAGAGCAGAGTCTTCATTACCTGATTCTTATCAAGATCCACCCCCAGTAGATCAACTAAATTAAATTATCAGGGAGGAAGAGAATGAAATAACTATTGGTAAGGAACGGAATATTCAAATAGAGGATTTACCTATTGTGAGAGAATATTCTGATTTCTTTCCATAAGATTTACCTGGACATCCTACAGAATGAGAAATTGAGTTTTCCATTGATTTTATTCCTGGTTCAAGGCCTATATTGAATACCCCTTATAGAATGGCCACTATGGAATTAGTTTTAATAAAGTAGAAACTAGAGGAATTTAGTAATAAGGGATTTATTCGCCCTAGTGTTTCTCCATGGGGATCCCCTGTCGTTTTTGTTATGAAGAATGATGGATCTATGAGGTTATGTATCGACTACAGGTAAATCAATACTATAACAATAAAGAACAAGTATCCCCTACCTCGCATTGATGATGTATTTGACCAAATGCATGGAGCTCAATACTTTTCAAAGATTGAACTTCAATCTGGATATCATCAGTTGTTTTTGAAGAAGTACGACATTCTGAAGACAACATTTTGAACTGGGTACGGACATTATGAGATTACAGTAATGCCTTTTGGATTGACTAATTCACCCTCTGTATTCATGGATCTAATGAATAGAGTTTCAAGGAATATGTCGATGATTTTGTGGTGGTATTTATTGATGATATTTTTGTATATTCCAAAAGATTTTAAGATCATGAAAATAACTTGCGCATTATCCTAATGACTCTTAGAAGTAATAAATTATATGGGAAGTTTAGCAAGTGTGAATTCTGGTATCCAGAGATTTCTTTTTTTGGCCATATTGTCTCCAAAGATGGAATCTATGTTGATCCTTATAAGACCAAGGCAGTCAAAGAATGGCCAGCCCCGACGAGTATAACTGAGGTATGCAGTTTTATTGTCTTATCTGGTTATTATCGGCATTTCGTCCAGAAATTTTCCCGATTAGCTAACCCATTAACGAATCCCACACGTAAAGGGGTTAAATTTTTTTGGAAAAAATTGTGTAAAGAATATTTTTATGAACTTAAGAGAAGATTAGTAAATGTTCATATATTGACTCTACCATCAGGGAATGATGGGTTTTTTATTTATAGTTATGAATCGAAGAAAGGACATGGTTGTGTCCTTATACAGAATGATATAGTTGTTTCCTATTCATCACGATAACTGAAAATTAATGAGAAAAACTATCCTAATCATGATCTTGAGTTAGCTGCTGTAATCTTTACATTGAAGATATCGAGAAATTATCTCTATGGTGAAAATTGTGAGATTTATACTGATCACAAGAGTTTGAAGTATATTTTATCAGAGAATGAACTCAATATGAGGCAAAGGAGATGGCTTGCACTACTCAAGGATTATGATTGCACAATACACTACCACCCGGAGAAGGCAAATAAGGTGGAAGATGCTTTGAGTAAAAGGATCAAGGAGTTTTGAACAATATTAGAGTGGAAAAGGATCCTATATGCATGGATCTAGTAAAGATGGATATGGGAATCACCATGGAAGGTGAAACATTAATAATTTTTCAAATGGTTGGCAAACCATCTTTTCTAGAAAGGAAAAAGTGTTCTTATACTGGTGATTAAGAGTTTCAAAAAAAAAGATTAAAGCAGTGAATGATGGGAGATTGAGTGACTTTGTGTATGAAGATCGAATTTTGAAATTTGGGAAGAGAATTTGTGTTCCCAATATACCTGATCTAAAAAGAGAGTTGTTGGATGATGCTCATAGTTCCAATTTCTCTATACACCCTGGGAGCACAAAAATGTATAGATATTTGAAGGAACCTTTTTGGTGGGACAACATGAAGAGGGAGATTGCTGATTTTATGTCAAGATGTATGGTTTGTCAACAAGTGTAATCTAGAAGGAAACCGCCTGGAGGAGTCATGCGACCTCTTCCCTTACCTGAGTGGAAATGGGATAACATTACGATGGACATTATCATGGGACTACCAAATACTCCTAGAATGAACGATGCAATATGGGTCATTGTTGATCTTCTTACCAAGTCAGCACATTTTCTTGTTATAAGGGATGAATTACCACTCAAACGCCTAGCAAGAATATATATTAATTAAGTTGTGAGAATTCATAGAGTACCCCTATCGATTGTTTCGGATCATGATTCCCGTTTTACATCAATATTCTAGAGATGTATTCAGAAATCCCATATAATAAACTTCATTTGAGAACTGCTTACCACCCCAAAACTGTTGGACAATCAGAACAGACTATTAAAACCTTTGAAGACATGTTGATATCATGCACACATGACTTTCAGGGTATGTGGGATCAATATTAACCTCTGGTGGATTTTTCCTATAACAATAGCTTCCATTCGAGTATTCCGATAACACCATATGAAGAGTTATACGGAAAGAGATGTCGCACACCAACCTGTTGGGAATAAGTTGGTGAAAGAAAACTTGTAGGCCCAGAACTGGTGGAGGAAACGATGGAGAAGGTTAAAGTAATCCAAAACCACATCAAAGCAGCTCAAAGTAGGCAGAAGAGCTATGCTGACAACCAAAGGAAGGATTTAGAATTTCAGGTAGGAGATCAGGTTTTCAAAAAGGTATCTCCAGGGAAGGGAAATATACGTTTCACTAAGAAAGGTAAATTGAGTCACAGGTACATAAGACCATTCGAAATTCTAGAATGAATTGGGGATGTAGCCTACCATTTGGCAATGCCGCCAAGTCTCTCTAAAGTTCATGATGTGTTCCACATATCACTGTTGAGGGAATACATGCATGACCCAACACATGTACTTACTTATAAGGAATTAGAACTAGAACCCGATTTGTGTTACTATGAAGAGCCCGTTAGGATTATTCATACCAAAGAACAATTACTGAGAAACTGGACGACTCGTCTAAAAAAATTTCTATGGAGAAATCATAAGATGGATGAAGCAACGTGGGAACCCGAGGAACTTATGATGAAGAACCACCCGATTCTTTTTATGCAATAATATTCTTGAAACTTCAGGGAAAAAATTATTTGAAGTAGGGGAGAATGTTACACCCCAATCTTCCACGGTACGCTTCTCTTTGAATAATGTAATAGCTTGCATTGTACACAACATCGAGTTCTAACAGAAACCACAACCAATCAAACAAGATGTTATGAATAATAATACCTAATTTTTGATATTTTATACATTTTATCTTTCAAAATGGACTTCTTTTTTGGATTCAGAATATCTAAATTATCCTAGGGTGAATTTTTTGTATATTTCTGAAAATATTCAATTTTTGATGAATAGTAAAATAACACTGAGTTATAGTTTAAAATCAAATTATTATTTAAATAATCATTTATTTTTATTTAAATTTATTTAAGGTAAAAATAGATTCATAATACATATATATGTTCAATGTAAATAATTGGAGTTAGTTTAGAATAATTGTAGATATATAATAATTTTATTGAACTTCTCCCCGTATTTTTTCCACCTCCTAGGAGAATTTGGAAATTCACATAAAACATAATTTTACTGCTTCTGTGAGTGGAATTTTGAAAATCTGAGAGAGACAGTTAATATCAAGGAGTAAAATGTGGTTCAAAAAGGTATATATAATTTGTGTTGAATAGTAACTGTTTACATTTATTTACCACGGTTGAAAGTAAATAGTGTAATTAAGGGTAAAAATGATATTAATATTACCCTAAAACATGTCATAATTCTATTAGACAAGTTTATCTCGACCAAAAACAACCATAGTAATAAAATATTATCATTTAGGTCCACTTGGATTAGATTAGGACATTTATTATTATTTAATTCAAAGAAGAGTTAAAATAGTTAAAATCAATGTTTATCAACTAAATCATTTTTAATATAGGGTTACACATAAGATAAATTCGATTATAAATATTCATTAGAAATATAAAACCATTTCCTATGAAAGGGTATTTTATTTATAATTCATATATATTAAATAATTTAATTTATTGATGACACAATGGTGATTCAGTAATTACTTAATTAATGAAATATTAAAATAATGGATAATATAAATGCCCAAATAAAAGTAATTTGAGACTTTTAATGAATTATACTACTTTTATAGGTTAATATGACTTTTTATTATTGATTTAATTATTTTTTTTGAAGTAATCATGCTTTTATTATTTTCACAAAAATAAAATACCAAATAGTGTCAAAATTGACATAAAAGCGTTTTTAAAACAAATATTATATTATTAATGGATATTAAATTCTTAGAAATATATGGTTCGAACAAGATACTTAAATAATGGTAGTTTTATCATTAATGGACCACTTAGGGGTCTCTTGAAAGTTTATAGTATGTTTATTAACTATATAATATAAAAATACAGAGACATGGTAAATCTGAATCTAATTAAATAAGTGTTTAAACTAAAAGATAAGGATAATATACTAACACAAACCTGTCTAAAACCTATTGGTTGGGAGATTTTAGACCCATACCCACAATAAACTTTAAATAATCAACTTTGGAGCCATTAGTATCCTTATATGAATTTATTATAAAATAATATGTCTAGATTGTTTAAAGGTTCCCCTCACCCCTCTTATAAAAGGACACTCCCCATTCTCTCTAATTAACACCATCAAGGCCTTTTGGCTCGGCCAAAACCTACCCAAATACTCTCTAAACTTCACTCACTTCCACCTAGAGGCCTTAGTTTGATGAAAATTCTATTATATGGATCCCTTTTGATCAAATCAAAAGGAAGAACCCGAAGAAGAGGTAATGTTTTCACCACCCTCTTTCAAGATCCTTTCTTTTTCATCTTCTTATTTCTTTGTTATTGACATTAAAAAATAATAAATCCAGTATCAAATATATAATAAAATGTTATTATAAATATGGTACAACCATATTCAGTATTCTATCCATCCTTTGAATGACATGTCACCATACGTGCGTACGTATGGCTTACCGTCTCCACGTCGTGGAATAATTGTTATTCGAAACATTATTATTTGGATGGGTATGATATTGTTGTGTAATTGATTTAAATAATAAATATAACGTGATAATGATTATTTATATATGATATAACATCCAACTAATTTTTTTTAATATCAATAAAATGATATTGTCGCTCGTGCGTACGTATGGACTACCGTCTCCACGAACGGGATGATATTCATTCCCCATCATATCCATGGAAGACTAATTCTCATTTTATGATTAAAAATAATGTTTTAAGGACTTGATATCATTATTTATATGAATAATATACAACCTATCCATAATAAACACGACTTATGTAACAAAACATATTAAAGAAAATGAGTAAGTTAACACCCGAAACAACGATAATAGAAAGATATTATTAACAAAGCAATGTTAAAGGATCATATATGATATCATATTAATGTATATGATTCTTTTATAATTTAATAACAATTATTTCACCATTATAGAGGAGGTTAACCTACCCTCAACCAAGGAAATTTTCAAGGTAAGGGTTTATTTCACAATTTCTTCATTATCCGAGGTTGTTTATACATTATTATCTACTTGGACCTCATTATCATCCATATCCATGTTTCATAAAAATTAATTTAAAAAAATTATTACTATTTTACAATATATTGGTTAAAGTCATTTATACCCTTTTTTGAATTTTTATAAGATGTTATAAATGAATCTTTCTGTCTTTTTCCAAACAAGGTCCTTTTTAACCATTTCAACAAAATTAAGGTAAGAGTGTATTTTTTTAACTTATATGGCGGGTGCGGCCATTTTCTACCATTATAAACTCGTTGAAGCTTCCCTTACGAGCTTATAATAATATTTTCAAAGTAAATGTTTTATTTTATAATTATGTTAATCTTAAATGATTTCAAAATAGAAGGAGATATTTCTCTAAAAAGAGTTTTGATTTCATCTAAGTCAACATCCATTGATGGATTTTAGGTTTATTTGGAGTGGATTTAATATGATACAAAACGTCCATATTTTATAGAAGGTTTTGTGATATGTTTGAATGTGGATGTGCTATTTTTATACCATTCATGATTTACGGTTAAAGTAATGACATTTCGAATGCTTGTTTTAATACTAATGTTTATGGTATGTTTAAACATTTTTATATGAGAAATGTATTGGACTTAGTATGTGACGGGTGGAGCTCTCTATATCTCCTTGATTCATCGGTAGGTCTCATGAGACAACTAGACTCAGAATTGGCTAAGGACCGTTCCCAATTTGATTTATGGTTTTGGCAGTGACCTCAATCATTTTTAGACGTCTCGACCGAGGCCTTGATAAAATGTTTCAGAATGTCCGGCATTATACATTCCCTTATTTTGGAAATAATATTGATGGTTCATGTGGTCATTCAACTAGTAGAATACCCATGATTATGTTTTATTATGACATTATTTACTCAGACCATATTCTTTCTAATAAAGTATTAATGTTTATTATTAGTAGAGGCATGTGGTTTAAATTATTCACCATGATTAGTATTTTTGTCATTTTCAGCTGTATTACTTACCCTTAATGAGTGTTTGGGCTGACCCCTTTCTTATGTTTCATTTTCCTAGAATATAAAGAATTTTGTTATGAGTGACCTTTAGGCATAATCGAGGAAGCATGTATGTTCCTAATGAAATATATTTGTGTTGTAATTGTCTTCAAACTGTAAATTTGAACATATGTATGAATCTTGTTTCCAATAATACTGAAGTGATCAGTCTTTCGAGGCATGATTTCCTTGTGATCATGCCAGTGTTATGTAATAATGCACCAACTCTGGGTAACTAGGGTCAGGGAGTTACACTCTCAGTTCTTTACTTGTCATAATGTAATTGCTAAGCATCAGGTTCTAGTGGGTATCTCTCAACACCTTGTGGTTCCAGAGTTATAGTGGGATGATATATTGATGGAATTCATGGAGGTTTTTTGATGTACATCTAGGGGAATGATGAAATTTGGGTGATCATTGACCAAAACACAAAGTAATCCTAATTCCTAGTTATCTGAGAGAAGTTTTCAATCGATATTGTAGGATGTATATACATGAATGAGATAGTTTGAATTCATGGGATTACATTAAATATTGTATTAGATCATGATGATCATTTTATATCCCTGATGTGGATGATATTGTTGGAAGAATTTGGGACTTAGTTAGGGTTGATCAATGAATTTCACACCAAGAAAGATGACTAGACAGAGTAGACCATTCATGTTATAGAGGACATGTTTTTGTCTTGCATGTTGGAAATCGACCATAGCTAAGAGGATAACTTAACATTGTTGTAGTTTTTTTACAACAATATCAACCAATCCACCATTGGTATGGATCCATTTGAGGCCTTGTACAGGTGAACCTATAGGTCACCACATTACTAGAATTACCCTAGAGAGTCATCACTCATGGGCCAATATATGGTGAGAGCTACTAAATTGAAGGTTCAGATCATCTAGGAGTGTATTAGGACTATAAATATCCATCAAAAGTCATATAAAAATATGAGATAGAAGACATTAGAGATCATTAAAGGAAACCATGAGTTTATTTGGCTCTCACATAGAAAAGGGTTGTAGATTTTATGATGGGGTAACAATTTATCTTCGAGGTTCATCGTCCCTTTTTGGATATTTCATTGAGTTAATGATGTGTCTTACCACCTTGTTACACAACTATAGTTTTACCAGGTACATGATCTCTTCCACATGTCGTAGCAGAGGAGGTGTGTGCTTGACTGATTGCCTGTCATCATCTTTGGAAAGTTAAACATTGAGTATTAAGGGAATTTTGCTGAGTACCCCATGAAGATTGAGGATTGGTTAGAGAGGATCCTTCATGGGTTACTGATTCTATTAGTGATTTTATGGTTTTAAAACAAGAATATCCAAGAGAGAACATGGGAGTGAGAGGCTCTGAATAATGCACAATACCCACATCTCATCAAGTTTCCTAGTTGTAGACTTTTCAAGGATGTAAATACATAAGGTGGGGAAAATGTAATGTCCTAGATTTTATTTGTATTATATTTCATAATTATATGGAATGAGTTCCATAGTAGGGTCAAGAAGGGTTTCAATTTGGTGGCCTAGTGTGACCTGATTAATGTTTGAAATATTTGAAATATATTTAATTGTGCACAAGCAGTTTTTATAAAGAACGGTAGTAACTTGTAAACGGTTTCCCATATCAGAAAAACGAGGGATGTGATGCATTTCGAGCAAAGATTTTACCATATGCGTGACCTAACATCAGCCAAAATAGGTCAATAATGAAAATTAGATTTTGACGTTTTAATGAATAAAATAATGTGATGAATTTATTTTATTTTTAATGTTTCTCTAATGAAGCGATGTTTGATTATTTTAATATAATACTTTAGAAAGGGATATATGGTGTGGATCATAACATTGGAATTCCACAGAGGCTCTGGAGTGGAACTTGGATATTTCCCTCATCGTCTGATGATGAGGAGATTTGGGATAAGATATTGACAAACATCATTATTTATGGATCTTACCCACAACAGAAAAGTGAATGTCAATATTCTCTTATGAGAGATCCAATCCTGATGTTGGATGTGTTATTTGGTTATCATTCCCCATATTGGATTCAATGATGAAAACAAACCAACCCCTGAAAGGTTGATATGCATTTCAATTGATCTTGTAGGATGGGATTATTTTTATTTTATTTTTATCGGGGTTTTTTAATTGAGAATTGTTATTTATTTATTCATCGTGAATAGATTATGCCTAGAATGAAAAATGGATGAGGTTATTTCCTTGGATTGATCATTGTGTTTTTACTCCATTAATATTTTCTCCTTGTTCTTCAAATGATTTATGAAAAGTTGATTAGAATCAGATATCAGAGCTGATTGAAGGCCCAAGGATCTCTGAATCATTGCTGTGAAAATAAGAAAAACCTAAATTTGTGGATTCATGCTGAGACGATAAATGAAACGAGATTGGAATAATCAACCATGCTTCGGGGAGTAAAAATGATGGTGTTTGAAATTTTCAAAGAAAACATATTATAATCCTTATTACAGGGAAGGTGGCCCCCCACTGAGTGGAGTCTAGGGTTTTGGGAGGTAGTTAAGTGTCACACAACATGTGACCCGAATTTCTTGAAATGTATGCCCCTTTCAGAGACACGGTGTGTATCTCAAAAGATACAAGGACATGAGGCAGAGTACATGGGTTAACATCATTGTGTGTACTAATCCACAAGGATTGGATGAACCAATTATGGGGATTTCCCAATATAATGGTACATGGGAAATGACACATGGGTTGAAGCCATGTACTAGAACATGACTAGTGCCCACAGGTGGACCCTGGATGGTACAACAGGTCATGGGAATCTTTTAACATGTTGTGTACTCCTTTTCTATATGAAATTTTCTGAGGAAAATGGCCATTGAACTATTGTAGTACCCAGGGTTAATGGACCAGATGTGTGACCCTTCTATATTCCATGTAACCCTTCTTACATAGATTGATTCTATTGTCCACCCTATCATAGACATGTTTTTATGGTCTATACCCATGATCATTTCCTTGATGGATGGTGGGTGTCATTTCCTACTACTCGGAGTATAATACCTTCATCTGGAATTTTTGGATAATGTTGTTTGAATCCCATCAGAGGCACATAGTGGATCATCTATTCATCTTCAGTCACTAGGTAGATTCTTCGGAATTTGATGATATGAAATTTAACAGCCCTCGATCCTCTACTTAGCTAGTTAATCTATATGGAGTTGTGGATATCACCCCATGGCCCTAGCTATGATCCTTATCTAATTTATTATTTCTCTCTTCCTATCTATCAGTGTATCTCTACCTCTCATTATGAAACCTAAAAAAGACTCCTTCTCGGACAGGCGTCATCAATTCTATCAAACATAAAATTGTGTTCTCATGAATGAGTTCATTGTTCAAATTTGAAGATGAATCCCTAGTGGTGGTATGCAGTATTTGTGACTAACCTATAGACCAAATTTCATCGTTGAGTATATATGGATAATCTTGTTAAATGCTATAAAAACATACATATTTAGTGTTAACTATAACATTCTTTTCTATATTGCTTGGTTTTTTCAGGGTTCCGTGATGAGTATTGTTATACTCACCCAAAAACATGATTTTCGAAAACATGTTACATCTTTTGCAGATGAGTAACCTTTTGGTGGAGTCCTTGGAAGACTAGGACTATGACCAAGATTGGATGGTACATTGTGAGTTCAGACAAGCTAAGGTGTTCATGCGACTTTATACAACAATCCCGTTAAATTTTTTAATAGGATGGTCTTTGATGTTTAAAGACTGTATTTGGTGGGATTTTATTCTAGATCATTTTAATTTACATACATTACGACTATCATACTATGTTGGCAGGGATAGTTTTATGCATGCATTAGTTTCTTATTGGCTTTTACAATTCCACATTTGTGGGCATGGAGATGTGTGTGTGAAATTATCTTATATATGAAATGCCTCATAGGTTAGTTATATGCATATTCTGCGATAGTTTCACAACCCGACCCATTATAGGGATCATGTAGCAACTATCATAAGCATGCCTCAATTGGAAAGGGCCTTGTGACTACCAAAAAAGGAACAACAAACAACAAGAGGGAATTTCCTAAGAACCTATGCACAAACACACACACGCAGACAATAAAATGAAAATAGTGTAGAGGGAAAAGAAAACAAGATAAAAAAATGCTATATATAAATTATAAACATAAATCAACCACTAAAAAATACATGTACTGAAAATTAAAGCTAAAAGGAAGTGGGAAAAATACACACCCTACTAGAAAAAAGTGCCACAACACAACAACATGTGAAAAAGTAAAGGTTCGAGGATATCCATGGTCAATGAACCCAATCTGTAACCATCGTACACAGTCCAATCTCTCATATACCTAATTTCCTTTGATTCCATGATCAACCTATCCATTATCTACAATGTAACACCATGTGGGTGAAAATCCTAAGCAAGAGTGAGTAAAACAATTCTTCGTAGGATGCCCTCTAATGCTTGAGGGAGTAATAAGATAGGTACTAAAGAGGGGGAATAAGAGATATAATAAAATAATTTCAGTATATAGAATGATGTATAATAATAATTAGTATAGATCAACCCATAAAAAAGAGTAATGTAAGCTAATCCAAATACAAAGAGCTATAAATATTGAGAAGATGAACATATCATTGTGTCTTCTCTACCTATAATAGGAGAGTAGTCTCATCCAGCCATTAGAATCTACACATGAAAAGCATGTGTCATACCCCATGTATCTTCACCTCTCCTGGATGGAGAGTAGCCAAAACCCATGTAGTGGTCACTAGAAATAGGATATATACATATATATTCATAGTCAAAAAGTCACAAATGTGAGTTTAAGGGGAATTATATCTCAAAATATCATCCGAGGAAAAGTGATTCTCTAACTATTCTAAAAGTTACCATTAATGCCTAGCATCCCATATGTCTGCCATGAATTACATGTCAAAGGGGCTCAATCACTTCACAAATACCCAATCCTCTTTGGGAGGGTGTTTTTCTCCCACATGGTTTTAGAACACAATATAAGGATGCATCTTGGTGGAAAAAGTGCCTTGGTTTATTTATATTCCAATGAAATTTCAATGAACATCTCATCCTTGTGCCACACAGTCGAGATATTCTTTCACAAAGTAGTGTATACCCACTCCCTAATGCATCATGGGGATTCCACTCTAATATATGTCTCAGAGGCTACCCACACCATGATGTGTTAGATGGATTCCAATCTATTAGATGTTTTAGAGTCTACCGACACCCTAATGCATCAGGGGGATTCCACTCTAGTAGATGTCGTAGAGGCTACCCACACCCTGATGTGTCAGGGAGATTCCACATTAGATCATCGAGGAACTCTGAACATCCATACAGGATGGTACCTCCTGAAAAAACATCAAGTAATACTTGACACCCCTCTTGGATGGTAACTCTTAGAAAAGTATTGAGGAACACTGGACATCCCTACTGGTTGATACCTCTCGAAAATGTAACACTACTACAATCATCGAGTGTCTCCCCAGATAGTCCTCACACCCATAATATATCGAATCATAACACATAAGCCACTAAAAAGGGAACCATCACATATATGTAGAAAAACACTCAGGATATGCTACACACAATCCAAAATCATAGTCCATAAGAATGAAATGAACGAGAATGAATATTCATAAAGTAGTAAACAAAACTTGTGGGGAGCACACATCGTGGGGCCCACCTCGTCGCTTAGCCATGTCGATAACCATTCTCACTTACCAAACTATGAACACATACCCTTAGGAGTGCTTACATACTCCTACATTACATGACACACCTAATAAAAATGTCAATGAGAACATGATGTAAATCATTGATCAAGAGGTAAAAAAGCATAATTATACTTCCAAGCCTCCTCAAATAACTCCATAATATTTTTCCTCATCACTTCGAACATCATCCCCATTTTCACCACAGTCTATGTTGGCCCTGGACTTGGTTTATCCTCAAACACATCAAAAGGATCCTCCACCAATATTCCCATCATGTTTCCACACATAATTAGATGATGAATAAGTATTTTCACATCTAAAAAGATAATACCCTAGTGATCATTGCAGAAAAATGGAAATGATCAACTATTAATTCACCTCAAATGAACATCCAATGTCAAAATTGCAAGTCACCTCATTATGATCGAATGACATCCTGTGTGTCCCATGCCATGGTCTTGAAAAAAAATATGCATCACGCCTTTTCAATCTTCATGAAAAAAACACTAAATGGACTACTCATTTTTCCAAAAAATATAACTACTTAAAAAGATCCAACTCAATGTAATGCATGCAAACTGGACCCCATGGGGCCCAAACACAAACATTATTTTAAACACACAAAAGTCATCTTGAATTTTCACATAGATACATGGTTTGTGCCACAATTTTTGATGCATCAAACAGGCCTCCAATTTAATGGTAGGTTTGAAACAAGTTAAATAAATAATAATAAATATTTTAGTATTATTAGACATAACAACTTTATTTAAGAGAGAAAATAACCCAATGTTTAAATTTTCTAAAATCATACTCTACAAGGAAGGTAAATCTATATGGAGTTATTGGTATCACCCCAAGTCCCTTGATATGATCCTCATATGAGGTACTGTATCTCTCTTTAGATATATCAGTGTATCTCCCTCTCTCATTATGGTACCCAGCAAACTGTACTTATTAGTTATATGTCATCAATGCTATCATACTAATGAGTGTGTCCTCATGTATTAGTGCTTTGTTCAATCCTCGAAATGAATCCATAATGGTGGTATGAGGTAGTTGTGACATACCTGTAGACTCAGTGTCATGGTTGATTATATCGGGATATTATTGTTATATGCTATATAAACATACATTTGAAGAGTTTACTATACCTTTCTGTTCTGTATTGTTTTTTGGTTTCAGGGTATTTTAATGAGTATTGTTATACTCAACCCTACACATTCTTTGCACAAAATTGTCACATCTTGTGCTAACGAGTGACCATTTGATGGAGTCATCAGTGGACCAGGACCACGATGATGACCATATGGTACTTTGTGAGCTTAGATAAGCTAAGGTGTTCATGCATCTTTTTAAAATGGTCTCGTTACCTTTTTATAGGTTGGAAATTTTTTGTTGTAGACTCTATTTGGTGGGATTGAATTCTGGCCTAGATTACTTTACTTACATTACATATTTCATACTATGTTGTCTGAGATAGTGGTGTGCATGCATTTGTTTCTTAATTGCTTTTACATTTCCATATTTGTGGGCTTCGAGATGTGTGTGTGTGCATATAGGTATATAGGAAATGCATCCCATTATAGTGATATTCCTACTCTGTGCTAGTCTAATGACCAAAGCCATTCCAAGGCTCGAGCCTCAACTACCCCATTCTCACCTCCATTGGTCAGGGGATAGTGACTAGCACCAATGGCCCAAAAAAACCTGGGGTGGCCTTTTCCTAATTACCTTTTCACCCACAAACACACAACCAAATCAATTTATAAAATTCAATGGGAATAGAAATCATGATACAACAATCCTATATATAAACAACAAGCATGCATCGACCTCTAAATAGTACAATTAAAAAAATGTAAAGCTAAAAGGGAGAGTGAGAAAATACACAATGATGAAATAAAAATGTGCCACAACCTATAATCAATTGAAAAAGTAATGCAGCTGGGAGATCCCCATTCCATGAACCTAAGCTACAACCACTATATTCATTCAAAGGTATTGTATCCCTAAGCTCCTCTAATGTCAGAGTCAACCTGTCCATCGTCTGCAAGGGCACACCATGAGTGGGAAAATCCCAAGAAAGGGTAAGTATAAAAATACCTTATAAGAGGCCCTGAAGGCTCGAGGGGGAAGTAAGAGTGGTACTGAAGAGGGGTGAAGAAAGAGATATAAAAGAATAATACCAATGTAATGAACAAGGTGAAGTTAAAAAGATGAAAATATCAACCAACTAAAGGGGTAAATTAAGCTCATCTAAACGAAAAGATCTAGAAACTGTGAGATGATATACTTATCATCGAGTCTTTGATACCTATAATTGGAGTGTATACTCATCCAAAAATTAGAATATTTATAGGAAAAGCCTGTCTCAAACACCATGCATCATCGCCTCTCAGGGAAAAATAGCACGAAAACCCAAAGAGTGAGCACTAAAAATAGGTTATATATATATATGCTCAGTAAAAATACACAAATGAAAGAGTAATGGGATATCCATCTCAAAATATCATCCCAGGATATATGATTCTCCAACAGTTCTCCAATTAACCAACAATTCCTAGAATCCAATATATATTACCAAAATTGCATGTCAATGGGGCTCAATCACCGAATCTTGCCACTATCCTCATTTGGAGGGTATGTCTCACCCTCATGGATTTAGGTAACATCATAAGGACACCTCCTGGTGGGGAAAGATCCCAACATTCTTGAGTGTCCAAATTCAGGTCAGAGAACATCTCATCACTCTACCACATAGTCGAGAGATTGTGTCACAAAGTAGATGATACTAACGACCTGATTCGTCAGTGGGATTCCACTTGAGTAGAAGTCATAGAGGCTACCCAAACCATGATTCTTTAGAGGTATTACACTCATGTAAATGTTCAAAAGGCTATCCACACCAAGATGCATCATTATAATTCCACTCTAGTAGAATTCATAAAGGATACCCACACCTTGATGTGTCTATGAGATTCCACTATTGATCATCGAGGAAAAATGGGCATCCCCACTACATTGTACCTCTTGAAAAATCATCGAGGAACACAACCCATCCTTATTGGATGGTACCTCTCAAAAAAGAATTGATGCACACTGTCCATCTCTTTTTGATGATTCTTCTTAAAATCATAACTACTATAATCATTGGTGGTATTCCCAGATAGGCGTCACAACCAGAACATCTCACATAGTAACTTGTAAGCCACTGTAGAGGGAAACATCACATTTTATGGGGAATAACACTATTCATAGGAAATGCACATTCCAAAATATGAATCCAAAGGAAATAGATGAGAGTGAATGAAGATTCATAAAGTATTACACAAAATGTTCGGGGCCCACACAATGTTTAGTCCCTCCTCGTCGCATGGAAGTGTAGTTAACCATTATCAGTTACTAAACTATTAACAAGTACGACTTGTATTTCCAACTTTATCCTACAGTACATAGAAAATCTAATAAAATGGTCGATGAGTGAATGATACTCATCGTTGATCCGTATGGCCAAAAGAATAATTACACTACACACCTCCTCAAATAGATCTAAAACATTAGACCAAATCACTTCAACCCTCTTCTCAGCTCTCACCAGAGTTAAATTTGACCGAATCCATGGGATCTTTTTCAAACATATCAAAAGGATCCTAAAAAATATTCCATTCATGTTTCCCCACATACTGAGATTGCGAATAATGCTTTACACATCCAAACAGATCACACCCTTGCAATCCCTGTGGGAAAACACGCAAGATGGATTATTCATTCACACCAAATGGATATCCTAGGGAAAAGTTTCAAGTCGCCAAATTGTGCTCAAATGAAATCCCATGTGGCCCATGAAATGGTGCTGAAAAAAATTATATAGATCACACCATTGTGATCCTCTATAAAAAAATGCAAGAAATGGACTAATCATTTGTCCCAAATGGATAACCAGTAAAAAAATATTTACTTTACTTTAATGCATTCAATGAAAACCCCGTGGGCCCCACATTTTTCCTCTATAGAATATGCATCAAACAGACCTCTCATTTATTGGGTAGGTCTGATAAAAGTTGTATGAATAATAATAAATATTTTATTATATTTAAACATAGGGGTTTCATGAAACTGATAAGATTAAAAAAGTTTTAATATTTCTTAAATGTTCTTAGAAGATATATCTTGAACTCGGGTTCATAGTGCCATGGATAATGTGTTAATCAAACTTCAAATGAAACAACTATGTGAGAATGATGAACTGCAAAAAAACAATTAAAATCATTATTAATGAAGAGTTCATTTCACCACAACCGTCATTGGGATTGAACATTAAAATTCCCAAAAACACCGCAAAGTGTCTGACATGCCTCAAGGATCACATTTCAATAGACAAAATGAAAATAGGATGCCCATATAAAATGATATCAGTATTTAAAGATCCCGAGACCAAAATTGACTTCCCCAGCCCGGATCGGGCAGTCTACCATTCTTGGGCTAACCCGACCCTCCTTCTGCAACATGGTAGGGTTGTCGTAGCAAGTCCCACTGCTTGGGCGATCACACGAGCCTCCTTTACCTCTAATCACACTTCCACCAATCCACGTTCCCCACTGGCATCTTCTTACATCACGTAGTCGGCCTGGTTTCATGCGTCGCCACTACATTGGGCCCCCGCTAGCCACAACCAGTGGTTCTACTCTAATGGACCCTTCTAAGGGCCACTGCGACCACATCGAGGGTTCATATATTATTTTAGACTCAATTTGGGAATCCTTCGAATGGTATCTCTACAGTTACGACCTATGATCGATGATCTGTTGATTTTTGACGCGTTGAATAAAACTATGATTAATTCCCCAATGAATGATTGAGAAAACATATGAAACTAAAGGATTTACACCATGCATTGGGGACCTCGTTCATGTGTCCATTTTGTATTATACTTAAAATGATGAAAAAATAGAAATGAATGATATTTAATTAAAAACATGAATTGGGTATTAAAAGTGGAAGAAATCCTACCTAGAACTCTCAATTTATCATTGTTGATTCAATCATTGCTCTCTATCTTCTATTCACCAATGTTTATTTGTAGATCGTTCCTTGATTAGATGATGATCAATGAAGAACATTCAAAGGAGGAGAGATATAGATTAATTCACGAGATATAATGTGACTAGGATTTTAACCCACACATAAGCTCTTAACTCTAATTATAGTCACACTGCTTTGCGTAGAATTATGAAATTACTATGCCCCCTCACTTAATATCATGCCTAGAAAAAATAACTCATTCCAAACTAAATGTTGGTATCCGTTATCTAAAAATTGTACCCATACGAATATTACTGGTTTTTGAATTTGAGAAAAAATAATTAATTATAACTATTATAAATTTCATTTTCCCCTATGGGATGTTTTTCACAGATGTCCCACACTGACAAAATTTATACCCGACCTAATGTAAATGGAATTTTCTAGACTCATCTTTGGCCTCATACTTCTGATCATAGCTACTGATTAAGAGATATCCCATTTTCTACATGTTCATTGTACTAAACACTTAATATTTCAATACAATTTATTCCAGAAACATTGTACCTCGGATTTTCACACCGTCTCAGTGCCCAACATTGGAATTATTCATAGAAATATTTCAAAGACTTATATGAAGAAAAATAGGGATATATAACTAGTTCACATCCCCTGTCCTATTGGTGGCAGTCATGGGGAGTCAAAGGAACTAGGCCCACAGCGATGTATCGTGAAATATCATATCAATCAGTTCTTGTTACATTTGTTTCCCCACACACCAAGTATAACACTCGAGACTTTTATGTTATATAAATCATCAAAGGAATCATTTTCTACACAACACTTTCTTGGCTTGCTTTACATGAAATCGCGACCTTCCTCGATAGCTTGCGTCATACACAATACCAAGTTTCACTAAACAACGATATGCTATTAAAATATTATTAAAACTAGCCGTTTGAATAGTAATAACCACTTTTTGAAATTTTAGAAATTTTATTTTTCAAAATGGACTTCATTTTTGGATTCGGAATATCAAAATTAGCCTAGGGTGAAATTTTGGTATTTTTCTGAAATCTTTCAATTTTTTATGAATAGTGAAACCACTAAGTGGTAGTTAAAAAAACTGAATTTTTCATAAAACATAATTTTACCGCTTCTGTGAGTGGAATTTCGAAAATCCGAGAGACACGGTTAATATCAAGGACTAAAATGTGGTTCAACGAGATGAAAATAATTTTTGGTGAATAGTAACGTTTTGCTTTTTTTTACCACGGTTAAAAGTAAATAGTGTAATTAAGGGTTAAGATGATGTTATTATTTCCCTAACACATGTCCTAATTCTATTGGATAAGTGTAATTCGTCCAAAAACAAACTTAGGAATAAAATATGACCATTTAGGCTCACTTGGTTTAGATTAGGACATTTATTATTAATTTATTTAAAGAAGGGTTAAAATAGTTAAAATCAAAGTTTAATAAGTACATAATTTTTAATATAAGGTTATACAGAAGATAAATTCAACTATAAATATTCATTAGAAAGCTATAAGAATTTCCTAAATAATTATATTTTATTTGTAATTTTTAAAAATTAAAGAATTTAATTTATTTATGACACAATGATGATGCAGTAATTATCTTATTAATGAAATATTGACATAATTGATGTTATAAACACCAAAATAAATGTAATTTGAGACTTTTTATGAATTACACTAATTTTCTAGGTTAATATGACATGTTAGTATTGATTTAATTAACTTTCTTTGAACTAATAATTATGTTATGATTTTCACAAAAAAATCAATTACTAAATAGTGTCAAAATTGACATAAAATAGTTTTTAAAACAAATATTATATTTGTAATAGTTATTTTATTATTAAAAATATAAGGTTCGACGAAATTTATTAGATAAGGTTATATATATTAATAATAAACAACTTGGGGTTCGTTTTGCTGCTTATAGTAATTTTATTAACCTTATAGTATAAGAACACAAGAAGACACAGTAAAAGTAAACTTATTTAACTTAATGTTAAATCTAAATGATAAGGTTAAAATAGGAACCTAAACTTGTCTAAATTCTATTGGATGAGAGTATTTCGACCCATCCCCGCATTAGCTTCTAAATATATCAATTTGGAGCTATTTAAAACCGAACCTGACTTTATAATAAAATAATATTTTTAGTTTTCCCAAAGGTGCCCCTCTCCTCCCTTATAAAAGGGCACCTCCTCCCCCTCTTCCTCACACCACTTTGAGCCTTCAAGCTCGGCCAACCCCTGCCAATTCCTCATCTCTACTTCCCAAGAGAAATCCTAGAGGTCCTGGTCTTTTTCAAAGACCAATTTTAGTGCCATAAAAGAAGGTCTCAAAGAAGCACTTCAAAGAAGAGGTAATGTCCGTTACCGATTCTTTCATCTTTATTTCTTCTTCCACTTCTTCTTCTTTAGTTGTTTCATTATGAAGTAATAACATCAGTATCACTCATATAATTATATGTTATTATAAGTATGAAACAACCCTATTTCACCATCTATCCATCCTACGGAAAAAGAAATCACCGCGCGTGTGTACGTACGGAATATCGTCTCCACGCCGTGGTGTAATCTATTTTCCACCACCACCATATTTGGATGGATATAATTGTGTAAATAATGACTATATATGACTATTATAAATTGATACTGATTCTGAAATAGTATACATACACTCCAATACAATTCCACAATCATAGGAATGATATCATCACTCGTGCGTACGTACGGAATACCGTCTCCACGATGTGATGCGACTCGTTCTACATGATCTTCATTTCATAATGATTATATAAATGAATTGAATGAATGAATATGATATATATTACACTAATACCATTCTCTAAATGAGGTATCTATAACCTAATGATAAGAATATGAATTTATTCGACAAAACACACATAAGAACAAAAAGTTATAAACACCCGAATAACAAGTAGAAATGAAACATTACTACTAAGAAGCTAATAATATGACCATATATGATATCATAAAAATAAGTATGATTCTGGAATAAGTCAATAACATTATTTAAATCATTATACAGGAGGTTCGGACACTTACGAAACAAAACTGACCTAATGTAAGGGAAATATCACAATCTCATTTTTATCCGAGATTGTCTATACTTTGGTATTTACTGGTGTGTATTTTTTCATCCACATCCATGTTTCCTCAATATGTAATATTTATATCCTTATACAATAGTTTATATCCAATTTTACCCTTCGGTGAGTTTTTAGTAAAAGATATGAAAGGAATCTTTTGTCTTTTTTCATATGAGGTACTTTTTGACTTTTCCGACAAAAGTATGAGAAGAATGTTTTTTTAACTTCTACGACATGAATAGATTTTTAAAAAATTATTTCCAAGTAGCTTCCTTTACAATTTTTCATGTTTATTTTTAATCAACTTCTCTTAGTTTAAAATTGTATGACATGTTAATAAAGGAAATGTATTTTTGAAGTAGAAAGGAAATTTTCCTCAAGAATGGAGTTCAAGGGTTTTATCAAAATTATTTTCCATCTAAGATAATATATGGTTCTGTTTCTATCCCTATTATCACATGGATTTGATTATGTTGTGATGGAAATATTTTTATGAATTCCTTTATCTTATATGAATTGTTTTATGATGTCATGTTGTTTAAGATTCCCATTTTTATTATATGGGTTATGATATGATGTATGGTTTATGATTTTGTGGCACACATAAGAATGGTATCATTATGAGATGGGTGGTACCTATATCTCTCTCCAATGCATTGGGTAAAGATTTTATATCTCATGAGATAAACATGGCTGGAACGGTAGGTTATACCGGTTCAGTGAAACAGGACTGAAACGTGGAGTGAACTCGGTTCAAGAAAGGGACTTTGTCCACTAAGATAGTCTTGGAAATGAGCCTTGAATAATAAGAAATGATTTTCTATGATTATGTGTGTATGACACAAAGTTTCATGTTTTACGTTATTATTATTGTGATTACATTTCACTGCCATGATTTATCCCATGTTATGAAATTATGATCACTTCTGCAGGTTAATATTTCCAAAAGTTATGTGCTTATGTATATGATGTGATTGATATTTCTTTTGTTTACCCTTACTGAGAATTTGAGCTCACCCTTTTGTATGTTTTCTTTCCCCAGGTCAGGAAGAAGGTTATTAAGTAAGATATGCCAAAAGGTACTATAGATATGATGAAATAAATGGGAGACATTGTAGAGGCTTTATGAACCAGTTGTTTATGTTTCCCAGTTTCTAAAGACACTATACCTATATGGCCCTTTCGTGGTTTTGTTATATGTTGTAATAAGTACGCTTCAATTTTTAAGTATTAACAATGTATGTAAAGTATGGGTCATTATAGTTGGTATCAGAGGAAAGGTATAGTCAACATTTGGAAACTAGGATGTAAAAGCCTTAGCAAGAAGCCTAAGGATAAGTCTAAGCATAGAACACAATCTTAGTGTTTTAGAAATGGCCATGAATAACATAGGATAATACCTTAAGTGTGAAATTTTATTCTTGATTATGTGGTTTTCCTATTATAATTAGTGTTGCTCACACTATTCTTCTTGGTTTTAGTCAATGGCTGGAACCCGAAGGAACCGTGTTAATGCGGAATGCGACGAGCAATGAAACGATTGTCCCCCTGAGCAACCAAACGTTATGGGAGATGGAATGAAAAATCTTGTAGCCATGCTCACACAACTTTCTCAAGCTATGAATCATGCAGGACTTCCAAATGAGAAAACGAAGGAGCAACATTCTGTTGAATCCTTCATGAGGCACCGTCCAACTTCTTTCAGCGGGTCTACTGATCCATTAGTTACTGAATAATGGATTTGAACTACTGAAAAGATATTTTCAGTTCTTCAATGTTTTGAACATGATAAAGTCATCCTAGCAGTGTATCGTTCGGAAGGAGATGCTGATCAGTGGTGGAATCTTATTAAGAATACGAGGAAAAGGGATGAAATTGAGTCCATGGAATGGGACGAGTTTAAGAACTTATTTTTCAATAAGTACTTCCCTCGTATTCTCTGAACAAATATGGAGAAAGAGTTTCTTGAACTGATGCAAAAGGATGATGAATCTGTTGGTACCTATGAAGAAAATTTTACAAGACTTGCAAGGTACGCTTCTGGTATTATTATCCAACCTGAGAGTAAGATCGATCGATTCTTTAGTGGATTAAAACCAAGTCTTCAAAGGGCCTTAGCCATAAGGGACTTAAATAGCTACGAGGAAATCATTCGATGTGCTCTCAAAGTTGAGATGGTGATTAGAGTAACCCATCAGTCATATGGGTTTGATAACAAGAGGAAAAAGGAATTTAAAGGAAAATCTAAAGAGCACACTGAAAAGAAGATGAGCTTTCCCTTATGCTCAAAGTGTGGAAAGAAACATGGAGGGAGTTGTCTTAATGGGACAAGTAAATGTTTCAAATGTGGAAAGGAAGGTCATCGGGCATTTGAATGCCCCGATGACGGGAAGAAGATGTCTAATGATGCAATCAAAGGAAGGGATACACAGAATAGACCTACTACACTTCAATGTTTCAAGTGCAAGGAGATGGGGAATTATGCTAATAAAGGCCCTAATCCAAGGGTTGATGATGATGGTCGATGACAACAAACTCTTAAGGATAAATATAAAGGAAAGTCACAGGCAATTTCTATCAGTGATGTGGAGTATGATAACGATGTGGTGAAAGGTACACTTACAATCCACTGTAAAGTAGCAACTGTTTTATTTGATTTTGGATCCACCCACTCCTTTATTTCTGAAGAATTTTCTAAGGATATCACCTTATTACCTCAATAGTTAGATGTTGAGTTAGCTGTGACAACCCCTAATGGAATAACAGTCGCATCAAAAGTTTATAATTTTTCTCCGATTGAAGTTTGTGGGAAAGTGCTTCCTGCAAATCTTGTGATCCTTCCTATAGTGGAATTTGATGTGATTCTTGGCATGGATTGGATTTCTCTACATGTAGCTCATAACAATTGCCAAAGAAGGGAAGTCACATTTCATATTCCAGATCAATCTATGATCGTCTATCGATGCAAGGATGAACATAACCTTCCAGTGGAAATTTCTTCCATTTTATGGGTATTGATTTCACTAAATGAAGGTTATTTATATCAAATGGTTGGTGAGAAACTCACGAATAAGAATATTCACATTGTATGAGAGTTTGATGATGTATTTCCGGAGGAATTACCGGGTCTTCCACCAAATCGTGAAGTTGAGTTTTCAATAGAACTCTTACCGGGTGCTTTTCCTATTTCAAAGACACCATATAGAATGGCCCCAATTGAGTTGCAGGAATTGAAGTAGCAACTCCAAGAGAATCTTGATAAGGGATTCATATGCCCTAGTGCGTTACCTTGGGGATCACCTGTAGTATTTGTTAAGAAGAAAGATGGATCAATGAGACTCTGCATTGATTATCAAGAACTTAACAAGATCATAATCAATAACAAATATCCTCTCCCACGCATTGATGAATTAATTGGCCAACTACGTGGAGATCAATACTTTTCCAAGATTGATCTTCGTTTAGGGTATCATCAATTAAGGGTCAAAAGGGAGGATATATCAAAGACGGATTCCCGTATAAGGTATGGACACTATGAATTTATAGTGATTCCATTTGGTCTTACTAATGCCCCTGCTATCTTCATGGATCACATGAATAGAGTCTTTAGAGACTATCTTGATCAATTTTTGGTAGTCTTTATAGATGATATTCTTATCTATTCAAAGAGCAAGGAAGATCATGAAGATCACTTGAGAATTATATTGAAGACCCTAAGAAAGGAGAAGCTTTATGCCAAATTTACCAAGTGTGAATTTTGGCTTCAAAAAGTTTCATTTTTGGGTCACATAATCTCAAAAGAGGGGATATCTGTGGATCCAGCAAAAACAGAGGTTATCAAAAGATGGTCGAGCCCAACAACAGTAACTAAGATCCGAAGTTTTCTTGGTTTGGATGGATATTATCGACCTTTTGTGAAAGATTTTTCATGATTATCTAATCCACTCACCAAGTTGACTAGGAAAGGAGTTAAGTTTGTCTGGAAGGAGGAATGTGAAGAGAATTTCAAAGAGTTGAAATGAAGGTTATCCAGTGCACCTGTGCTCACACTGCCTTGTAGTGGAGAAAGGTTTCTGATCTATAGTGATGCATCGAAGAAGGGATTGGGGTGTGTTCTTATGAAAAATGATATGGTGATAGCTTATGCCTCACGACAGTTGAAAATCCATGAGCAAAATTACCCAACACATGATTTGGAGTTAGCTGCAGTAATCTTTGCATTAAAGATTTGGAGGCATTATCTTTATGGTGAAAGGTGTGATATTTATACTGATCATAAATGTTTAAAGTATATTTTCACACAAAAGGAGCTAAATATGCATCAAAGAATATGGTTGAAGCTGATTAAGGATGACGACTGCTCAATCCATTACCACCCTGAGAAAGAAAACAAGGTGGCAGATGCATTAAGTCGACAACACCATGCCAGTTTATCCAAGATGAGGATCACAAAAGATCCAATATTTATGGATTTACAAAGGATGGATCGTGGAATTATAATGGAAGGGGAAAAATCTTATCTTTCTCAAATTAATGTTCAACCATCTATACATGTGAAGATTAAAGAGGCACAGAAAGAAGATGTCGAGTTACAAAAGAAGGTGTGAAATGTTCTTGAATTCAACCTTGATTGTGTTGGGATAATAAAGTTCAGGAATCGGGTTTATGGTCCTCCCATCCAGGAATTAATGAAGGAGCTGCTGGATGAGGCTCATAGTTCTTCATTCTCTATTCATCCTGGGAGCACGAAGATGTATAGAGACCTGAAAGAGTACTTATGGTGGGATGGCATGAAAAGAGATGTTGCTGAATATGTCTCTCGATGTTTGGATTATTAGAAAGTTAAATCTAAGAGACAGAAGTCTATGGGGATGTTACAAACATTACCCATAACCGAATGGAAATGGGAAAACATCACTATGGACTTTGTCACAGGACTTCCTAAAACATCCAAAGGCAATAATGCTATCTGGGTCATAGTTGATCGTCTTACCAAGTCTACACACTTCATTGCTATTAGAGAGGTTTTCTCTCTGGATCAGCTTTCCAGGATATATGTAAAGGAAGTGGTAAGATTGCATGGAGTACCACTTTCTATTATATCTGATCGGGATTTGAGATTTACCTCAAAGTTATGGCGAAGTCTTCAGCATACTCTGGATACAGAGTTGAGTTTCATCACAGCTTATCATCCTCAGACATATGGTCAGTCTGAGAGAACAATTCAAACTCTAGAAGATATGTTGAGAGCTTGCTCTATGGATTTCAAAGGTGGTTGGGATCAACACCTACCTTTGGTGGAATTTTCTTAAAATAATAGCTTGCACTCTAGTATTCAGATGGCTCCATATGAAGCTCTCTATGGAAAGAAATGCCGGACTCCAACTTGTTGGGATGATGTTGGGGAAAGAAAGCTATTAGGACCTGATCTCATTGCTAAAATGGCAGAAACGATCAGATCTATTCAACAACATATAAGAGCAGCTCAGAGTCGACAGAAAAGTTATGCCGACAACAGAAGAAAAGACCGAGAGTTTTAAGTGGGGGATAAAGTGTTCTTACGAATATCTCCCTGGAAGAGAGTCACGAGATTTGGAAAGAAGGGGATGTTGAGCCCTAGATATATCGGTCCTTTTGAAATTCTGGATCGTGTTGGGAAGGTAGCTTACTGATTGGCGCTTCCACCGAATCTCTCTCAAGTTCACGATGTGTTCCATGTATCTCTCCTGAGAAAGTACATACCTGATCCTTCACATGTAATTAGCTCAGAAGTTGTACCGCTGGAGAAAGATATTTCTTATGAAGAACAACCGATAGAGATTCTGGATCGTAGCAAAAAAGTCCTACGAAACAAGACCACTCGATTGGTGAAAGTTTTATGGAGGACCCACCAATTAGAATAAGCTACATGGGAGCTTGAGGATATGATGACGGAGAGGAATCCTAATCTGTTTGTTACAAAGTGACGAATTTCGAGGGTGAAATTCCTTTTAAGGGTGGTAGAATGTAACACCCAAGACTTTTATGTTATATAAATCATCAAATGAATCCTTTTCTTCATAACACTTTCTTGGCTTGCTTTATACGAAATAGCGAACTTCCTCGATTGCTTGCATCGTACGCAATATCGAGTTTCACTAAACAACGATATGCTATTAAAATATTATTAAAACTAGCCATTATGAATAGTAATAACAACCTTTTGAAATTTTATAATTTTTATTTTTCAAAATGGACTTCATGTTTGGATTCGGAATATCGAAATTATCCTAGGGTGAAATTTTGGTATTTTTCTGAAAACTTTCAATTTTTGATGAATAGTGAAACCACTAAGTGGTAGTTAAAAAAACTGATTTTTTCATAAAGCTTAATTTTACCCCTTCGGTGAGTGGAATTTCTAAAATCCGAGAGACACGGTTAATATCAAGGACTAAAATGTGGTTCAATGAGATGAAAATAATTTTTGGTGAATTGTGTCTTTTTACTTTTTTTACCACGGTTAAAAGTAAATAGGGTAATTAAGGGTAAAGATGATATTATTATTACCCTAAAACATGTCCTAATTCTATTGGATAAGTGTAATTCGGCCAAAAACAAACTTAGGAATAAAATATGACCATTTAGGCCCACATGGATTAGATTAGGACATTTATTATTAATTTATTTAAAGAAGGGTTAAAATAGTTAAAATCAAAGTTTAATAAGTAAATAATTTTTTATATAAGGTTATACATAAGATAAATTCGACTATAAATATTCATTAGAAATCTAAAACGATTTCCTACATAATGATATTTTTTTTGTAATTTTTAGACATTATATAATTTAATTTAGTTATGACACAATGATGATGCAGTAATTATCTTATTAATGAAATATTGACATAATTGATGTTATAAACACCAAAATAAAGGTAATTGGAGCCTTTTTATGACTTCAACTAATTATATAGGTTAATATGACATGTTAGTATTGATTTAATGAACTTTGTTCGAACTAATAATTCTGTTATGATTTTCACAAAAAATAAATTACTAAATAGTGTCAAAATTGACATAATATAGTTTTTAAAACAAATATTATATTAGTAATTGTTATTTTATTCCTAAAATTCTAAAGTTCGGCCAAATTACTTAGATAAGGTTATATATATTAATTATAAACAACTTGGGGTTCGTTTGGCTGCTTATAGTAAGTTTATTAAACTTATAGTATAAGAACACAAGAAGACACGGTAAAAGTAACCTTATTTAACTTAATGTTAAATATAAATGATAAGGTTAAAATAGGAAGCTAAACTTGTCTAAATTATATTAGATGAGAGTATTTCTAACCATCCCCAACATATCTTCGAAATATATCAATTTGGAGCTATTTAAAACGGAACAAGACTTTATAATAAAATAATATTTTTAGTTTTCCCAAAGGTGCCCCTCTCCTCCCTTATAAAAGGGGACCTCATCCCCCTCTTCCTCACACCACTTTGAGCCTTCAAGCTCGGCCAGACCCTGCCAATTACTCCTCTCCACTTCCCTAGAGACATATTAGAGGTCCTGGGTTTCTTTAAATACCAATTTTAGTGCCCTAAAAGAAGGTCTCAAAGAAGCACTTCAAAGAAGACGTAATGTCCATTACCGATTCTTTCATCTTTATTTCTTCTTTCACTTATTCTTATGTAGTTGTTTCATTATGAAGTAATAACATCAGTATCAATCATATACAGATATGTTATTATATGTATGAAACAACCCTATTTCACCATCTATCCATCCTACGGAAAAAGAAATCATCGCGCGTGCGTATGTACGGAATACCGTCTCCACGCCGTGGTGTAATCTATTTTCCACCACCACCTTACATGGATGGGTATGATGGTGTAAATAATTACTATATATGACTATTATAAAGTTATACTGATTCTGAAATAGTATACATACACTCCAATACAATTCCACGATCATAGGAACAATATCATCACTCGTGCGTACGTACGGAATACCGTCTCCACGATGTGATGCGACTCGTTCTACATGATCTTCATTTCATAATGATTATATAAATGAATTGAATTAATTAATATGATATATATTACACTAATACCATTCTGGAAATGAGGTATCTATAACCTAAAGATAAGAATAAGAATTTATTCGACAAAACACGTATAAGAACAAAAAGTTATAAACACCCGAATAACAAGTAGCAATGAAATATTACTACTAAGAAGCTAAGAATATGACCATATATGATATCATAAAAATAATTATTATTCTGGAATAAGTCAATAACATTATTTAAATCATTATACAAGAGGTTCGGACACTTACAAAACAAAATGGACCTATGGTAAGGGAAATATCACAATCTCATTTTTATCCGAGATTGTTTATACTTTGGTATTTACTGGGGTGTATTTTATCATCCACATCCATGTTTCCTCAATATGTAATATTTATATCCTTCTACAATAGTTTATATCCAATTTTACCCTTCGGTGGGTTTTTAGTAAATGATATGAAAGGAATCTTTTGCCTTTTTTCATACGAGGTACTTTTTGACTTTTTTGACAAAAGTACGAGAAGAATGTTTTTTTAACTTTTACGGGATGAATGGATTTTTAAAACATTATTTCCATGAAGCTTCCTTTACAAGTTTTCATGTTTATTTTTAATCAACTTCTATTAGATTATAATTGTATGACATGTTAAGAAAGGAAAAGTGTTTTTGAAGTAGAAAGGATATTTTCCTCAAGAATGGAGTTCAAGTGTTTTATCAAAATTATTTTCCATCTAAGATAATATAGGGTTCTGTTTCTATCCCAATTATTACATGGATTTGATTATGTTGTGATGGAAATATTTTTATGAATTCCTTTATCTTATATTAATTGTTTTATGATGTCATGTTGTTTAAGATTCCCATTTTTATTACATGGGTTATGCTATGATGTATGGTTTATGATTTTGTGGCACATATAAGAATGGTATAATTATGAGATGGGTGGGACCTATATCTCCCTCCAATGCATTGGGTAAAGATTTTATATCTCATGAGATAAACATGGGTGGAACAGTAGGTTATACCGGTTCAGTGAAATAGGACTGAAACGAGGAGTGAACTCGGTTTAGAAAGGGACATTGTCTACTAAGATAGTCTTGGCAATGAGCCTTGACTAATAAGAAATGATTCTCTATGATTATGTGTTTATGCCACAAAGTATCATGTTTTATGTTATGATTATTGTGATTACATTTCACTGCCATGATTTATCCCATGTTTTGAAATTATGATCTCTTTTACAGGTTAAGATTTACAAAAGTTATGTGCTTATGTATATGATGTGATTGATATTTCTTTTGTTTACCCTTACTGAGCATTTGAGCTCACCCTTTTGTATATTTTCTTTCCCCAGGTCAGGAAGAAGGTTATTAAGTAAGATATGCCAAAAGGGGCTATAGATATGATGAAATAAATGGGAGACAATGTAGATGCTTTATGAACTAGTTGTTTATGTTTCCCAGTTTCTAAAGACATTAAACCTATACGGTCCTTTCATGGTTTTGTTATATGTTGTAATAATTATGCTTCAATTTTGAAGTATTAACAATGTATGTAAAGTATGGGTCATTATACCAAGCATATTTAACGAATTTTAAATCTACAAAAAATATATATTTTCTTATTTCAATCACAATACATCTCCAATTGATGTTTCATCTACTAGTACTCATCAAAAATAATTACAATTCAATTTCAAAAAAATATGTAACATCAATATGAGGTTTTTTATAATTTTAATAATTATAGGAATGATTTAGTGATTTAAAACACTATAAAAGTGTTTTTACACATCTCAAACAAACCACATGTCAGATTGATTCCTTGTCAATTAATAGATTTTCGAAATCATTATATTGTTGTCATCATCTACATTCAAATGAATTTTAGTAAATTTTATTTGTTTATCCCCCAAAAAATATTTTTAAACCTATAAAATCATTAATAACTAGTTATTTAGTTTGTTCGGGCACACCTCATTCCCTATTAACAAGTCGTGTACGCATACACATCATAAATATTTCAAATGTTTTTCTTATTATTAAACATTAATCAGATATAATTTAATGTTATTTTAACCTTTACATGCACGTTTTAGTTTTTTAAACCCCTACAAATGATTTTTTGGTCATCCTAGGAGAACAATAACTCAAATTAATGTGGAATCTATTCCAACATTCATAAACCAATAAACAGTTTTCACTCAAGATTATGATGGTAATTATTGGACATTTTCTTTCTTTGGATCTCAAGGCACAAATTCATAAATATTGTTAAATATATTAAAAAATATTATTCAGTCAGCCCAAGAAAAAATCCAATCAGATTGATGATCATTATACCCATAAATATAATAAATAATTCCATGAAAATATTTATCTAATTTCACATCAACACTATAGGTCATTTTGTTTTCTTTGACTATCACACACATGTTTTAGTCTTTTGAAAATGTTAAAATATATTTTCAGTCATCCTCGGTTAAGAGATCTCAAATTGACAAACGATGAGTTCCTAAATTTAATAATCAATTATATTATTGTCCCCCTATGATATCACGATAATTGATGGTAGTTTTCTTGCTTATAACACATCATCACGTGTTTTTAACGACTGTCAAATATTTTAAAACTACATATCTAATCAGTTTGAGAACATCACAATTCTTATTGATGCATTATCTACTCATAAAAATCATAAAAATTTATATGTTTCATTTCATATGATATTAAATCAATCATAGGTCATTTTATATGTTATTTTACCATTTCATGATTTTTTTCTGTGATTTGAAACACTAAATATGTTTTTCAGTCATCCGGGGTAAACTATACCTCTGATTGATTCCCAATATGTTGGTAATTTTCAAGGATAAAATGATATGATTATTTAAGTCTTTATACATGGAAAGAGTAGGTCATTATCATTGTTTATACCCCTTTCCTCACATTTTTAATTACAATCAAATCATTAACAACTGTATATTTGATTGGTGTGAGTGCAACACATGTCACATTGATGCACCGTATTCTCATACAAGTAAAAAATAATTCATAGAATGATATTCTAATACATCACACAAAGCCATGGTATTTTTGTAACAATATTTTTGTAATAGAATTATTTTTTAAATTTTTATTACTATTCTTGAAATAAATAGTTAAATTCGGTATCTTATGTAATTCATATGTTAATTAATTTTAGTTTTCAAATTTATTATATTGTTATATTTAAAATATTAATTTTAAAATTATATAATTTAAATTAGATATATTTAATTTATTTTTGGAATTAATCATATTGAAAATATATTACTATAAATTTTTTACAATTATCTGAAAAAGGTGAATTTTTTATGAATAGTAAAAAAATATAGTTGTTTCAAAATATTTAATTTTTTTTGAAATCTTCATGTCGTAATTATAATATAAAATTATAAAAATTAAGGAATGACTAAATTGTGATATTATAATATAAATATTATAAAAAATAAATCATAAAATGTAAAATATAAGTAATTTCATGATAATTATAAAAATCATTGTCAGTGCTGATACATTTCCTTCGTTGCATTGGAAAAAAAATTTGGAACCTTATAGACAATAATTGATTACTAAAATGTCAATTCGTGACAGTTTTTTTAATTATTGTATATAATTGTATTTTTTGGAAGATATTTTTGAGTTTTATAGTTATATAAAAAGAATCTTATCTAAATTCTTGAGCATTTCATGTGAATGACAAGAAAAGTAAAATAAAAAAATTAAAGAAGTTATCTTGACATGGATATGAGAAAATATTCATAATAAATGAATCAAAAATATTATTATAAACCAAATTAATTTATTTTTATAATAGTAACTTATGTTTAATTTTCATATCAGAAATAATTAACCATAATGCTTATGTAACACTAATGAAGTGCTTGTGCAAGAAGAAGAAAAATCAATAAAATTATTTTAATTAAAATTGTAACAACTATTAAATGATAATTTTTTTTTCATAAATATATTTTTATAGGTGTTACTAATAATATCATTTGGTTCAAATATGGGACCTTTTGGACCCACTTTGATAACATTAATCCCCTTATAGTATTTTAGGTAAAATAAAGTAATGTTGTTCACACTTTCATTTCTAATTAGTATAACATTTAAATATATGGTTTTCAAAGAGATTTTTTCCACCATAACTAGTATTTATAAATCAATAAAATATAACATTATTATTATGGTTTAATTTTAATTTTTATGAAACAAATAAATATCATAATGTTTTTCATAGTGATTATTCAATAATAATTAATTTTATTGAAAAATAAAATAAAACATATTAAAAATATTAAATAAATATTTAATGAGATAATTAATAAAATACATGAATAATATAGATATATATGACAAGTAAAAGATATAATAAAATATTTGGTTTGAATTTTAGAATTTGGTTTGATGTTTTTAATGTCAATGTTACGTTTTCTCTTAAATTTGAAAAAAAGATATATTTCATGAATATTATAGTTTAATAAATAATTAAAAAAATAAAAAAAACTTGAATGATTCAAAATGGAATAAAATTTAGTAATAATTTTAATACAATGATATTTTTGGATTTTCTAATTCTTTTACCCTATAATTAGAACAAATATATTTTAATATTTTTAGTAATTCTTAAATTTAAAATCTCCCCAATTTTAAAAGGGGACTCCTTCCACCACTTAATTTCATCATCATGAGCATTCTTTCTTGAACATAATCTAATAAAATTTCTTATCCTCATCCATTTTCACATTATTGTGGATTTGGTATCACAAAAAGAACAATTCCATGTTCTTTAAAGGGGTTCTCATGGATAAAATATTCATGTGGTAAATTTCTCCTTACCATTTAAATTATTAGTCACTTCTAGCTTATCGTCACCCCTAAAATTGATTAATGATAAATACATTGTCATTTATATATTATGGAATTTTTTGTGGTAATTTGATTCCCCAAAAAACTAAATTAATAACCTTCAATTCGATATTGGTATGACACACAACACCCAACACCTATGGTAATATAAAATCGGGATAATTTATAAAATATTTATTATTTAAAATAGATTCTATATATGTCACTTCATAAAAACCCATATTATCATGAATTAAACACATGAGTGACCTTTTTATATATCTTCTGTTACATTCAAGAGAAACCATCCTTGATAACGTTCATTATATTCATGCCCATGTTTTTCAAAAAAAATAATATATTATTAAAATAGAAATATTTAATATAATATGATGTAGACCAGCTGTTTTGTAACACGATATGAATATTTTTAATAAGGTTATGAAAATTTATTGTTTATATAAAAATAAAAATAATTTAGGGGTTACCGTTTAATGAAAAATGAAATTTAGAACCAATTGAATATAAAAAAATTACTATTTTTATGCTTCCAAAGGAGTTACGTCCTAATAAAAATCATTAATTAAAATTATTAAATTATTTTAATTAATTATAAATTTTATATATTCAATCAAATATTTTTATATTCATCCATTAGGCTTGATATTCATAAGATGATAACAATCTCTATTTTACACAAAAATAATATATTTTTATAAAGGCAATTTTAAACTATTTTTAAACGATAACCCATTTTAAATTTGAATTTAGATTTCTTAATTGATTTAATATGTAAAAATAAAATTCATAATATAATTATAACAAAAAATTAGGTTATGGTAAATTTTTTATATTTTTTGGAAACATTTTATTTTTTAAGGAATAATTAATAATTCGTAAATTTAGTTCAGAACTGATTTTTCATCTAGTTTATTTATATGGTTAAACAATAAGTTAAATTGGTTATAACTTTAAATGATAGAAAATTTTTATCAATGAATAAAATTTATGTCAATTTATACAATTTCACTTTGAAATTGATTTTAAAAATAAATCAAACATTAGGATATTTTTAATCTAAAACCACCATTGTCATCCCTTCTGCAAGATTAATACTAATATAATTTCATATAATAAAATGATTTGAATTTTGAAAATTTTATTCCATATTTAGAATCAAAAAAATCAATAAGATCTTATAGTATTATATTATTTTAACCCAAATTATTAGTAAATGTGATTAAAATTAATTACAATTATTAAGGTTAAATAAAGTTTAATAATTGATTAAACCTTAAACTTAGGGGCCAATTGAAATATAAAGTTTTCCAAAACCAATTTTTTAGAGATAATATATCCATGAACATTCAATTATAGAGATTTTTAGTTTGGTATGACTTTTTTTAGTTAAGAATATCTGCACACCTAACCTATTTCCTAAAATTCCATGCGAGTTCTTTTCCATTCATATAAAAGGCCACCAACTCTCTAAATTCTTAAAACCAATCTAATCACATTAGGAATAGAAAATATATTCCCATATATCTTCCCAAAAATATAGCCGTTGACCTTGAAGCCTCTATTTGGTCAGAAATTATCTCATGGAAGACTTTTGGTACAAACCAATAGTAGCTACCCAATTAAGAGGTAACGTCTCCACTCTTTCTTTTTAGAATTATTTCATTTTTTTCACTTAATATACTAATATTATTATATTATTAAATAATAGTAACCTTTTTCTAATATTCTGGTTTTATATTAGGGTTTTACCGACACATACACATACTTCCATCTAATAGTCAACTAACAAACAGTTTCTGTGTATGGCGAACTACTGCCTCACGAAACGATGATTGTTCAAGTCTCCTTACCACCTCTTATGGTGGCCATTATGATGGAAAATCTATATATATATATATTGATATTTATTAATTAAGTATATGTATATAATCCTTTTATTACACATACATGTAAAACTTTTCATTTTATGTAAATGTGATAACATCGTTTTAGAAAGTGTGGACTGTCACCCATTCAAAGCAATGTGATTTTCTCACATGATATATGGAATGTATAAATGAATGGTTATAATTAAACAAAAGTGACCTAAAAATCATCAATAAGATATTAATTACATAATTATCTTTCAATAAATATAACATAATATTTATATATATCATCTCTTTTGTAACCCTTCAGACTTTGTGGTATCATCATTCATGGAAGTGTGGAGTACTGCCTCCTCAACATGATGTGATTCCTTTTACATCACAAAGTTGTATATATAAGTATATATTATTATATAATATGGTTTTTAATATATAATTATCATTATATAATTATTTTATTTACTTATCTTCCTTCAAAAAAAATCATTATAAATTGGAAGGTTACTCGTGCATAAATACGGAATACCGTCTACAAGATTGTAACATTGATTAATTTTTAAAAACCATATTTAATCACTAATTTTAAAATTATAATTTTTGTATAAAAATATTTATTATTCCACTATTATTGTTTTATAATATTGTATGTAATGACCCATTTGACTATAATTGACCAATAATAGTTGTTTTAACACATAAATCAAATTTGTTCAAAACTACAAATGTCAAAATAATTGTTTGATTAGTCGTACATGACATATTAAAAATTAAAATAAAATTTATTATAAACCTGTAAAATATTCTTATGAAATACATAATTTAATTTTTTTTACAATACATGAACTTATTATAATTTCACATAAAAAGAAATGGAAGGTATGGATTCTCATCTCACTTTTTTCATCCACGAGATAAATATCGTGTTCACCACTTACATATTTTGTGTGGTGTACCTACATCCCTTTATGTTATATTAGATCATTAATACATTTATCTTCATGTAATATTAAACAACCATTAAATATTATTCCTTTATGAGGTTATGATTTAAAACGTTTCAAAGTGGTGTGGGATACTTTGTAATGTTTAAGTATTATTTTCATCAACAATAATATTAATGATCATTCACTGGTATTTCCATTCTAGTAAATTAATTAACCATTTTATATAAAATAATTAACTTTATCTAGTTTTTTTTCTCCACTCCCAAGTTCTAATATAATTTTACCATTTTTTGGTACTCAAATTTTTTGAGAAATTGTTTTTAAGAAATCATAACTCAATTTCACTATTTTTTTAGATGAATAATTTTCTTCTAAAAACCATGTTTTGTTAAAATATTTCCAAAATTTTTTTTTAATGATTTGGTGATGAAATCTTTACACTTTTTCTCTTCTATTAATTTTTTCAATTAAATATTTTTATCAATTTCTAAATGAGGCGTTTTATACCCATTTACTGTAGGATTGGAATATCATTTTTACCTTGTATGACATGCAAAGATTTATCCACCATCACGTATTTGAAGAATAATTCTCAAGTTTTCAAATGTTTAATTTATAATTTTTTTTTAAAAATATTTTCCATGGAAATTATTTTTAAAAGGTTTATAAAAATAAATCGATATATTCTTGATGAATGTTTTTATATTTTTAAATTTTATTTCATCAACAACAACAATCGAGTAATTTACACTACTTGAGATTTATAGTGTTGATATAATACTTGTTCATCCAAGAGATATTTTATGATTGATTTTCCCAATGATAATATTCACAGTCACATCCCAGATTAATTCTTGAAGCCCATTTAAATTTTCATCATTATCTGATCATTGAGCATTGAAATTTTCTAATTATCCGTATCTTTTAACATGGATATTATTATTTCCATGACCATATACTATTTCAAATACATTGCCTAATTTTTTATTTATTTTATTTACTAAGGAATTATTTATAAGACCATATCTTCAATTCTAAATGGATAGATTTTTTTAGGAAAAATGTTTCTTAAAAATTTGATATCTTTGGAGTAGTACAACATTGGTGGAACCTGTTTTTAGATTTCCTGTGGATGCATTAGTAGTCTCATGGGATGAATTAGTTAGTGACTAACCATTTTCATTTGTTTTATAATAATAATATTTTGGTCAGATATAGGTTGGGTACTTGTTAATGAAATCACATTGATGCATCGGTAGTCTCATGAGATGAAATATTTGTCTAGCCACCTAAAATGGGTTTTTACATGCTATCAAAACCGTCTAGTGAAAGGCCTTGATGATACTGGTTCCATGTACCTATGAAACAAGGCATCCAATAATTTATCATTTCATTCATATTAGTTCTAATTATTATTCATCCATCATACTTTCTACTGACATATTTAGGGATACATTTCATTTTCAGTTCACTGATTATATAGAATGTGTTTAAATTCTTACCTTTATATATTTATTTGACCTTAACTAGTTATTTGAATGGAATGTGTTTCCAATTATTACCTTTCCATATTTTTATGTACTTCCTAATTAGTTTGTTGATTTCTTGGGATGTGTGTTCATTTATTAACAATTACATAATTATTACACTCATTGATTCATTATTTCCTCATATATATCTTTCCCTTGAAAAACATTTGAGCACACCCTTATTAGGTTTATATCCCTATAATTAGAAGAATAAAACTGTGAAATATATTAATGGATTTAGTAAATGGATTTGAGGTTTTCTAATAGTTGTTTATATGTTTTGAAGGAATTTTTTTTTCTAATTAGTGTATTCATTTGTAATACAAGTCTCATTTTTGTATCTGGTTTACCATTACTACAAAACATATCGGTCTTTCACGGTTTAGTTCTTTATAATCATGATAATGTAATTGATTGAAGGCACCAACTCCATTCCATCTAGGGTTGGGTAGCTATAGTTTCTATCAAATAAAGATTAGTTGTAACCTTAGAAACTAGATTTAGGTAAATATATATTATATAACATATCCCTAAGCTATAATTTGAGGATAAGTATTTAAGAACACACTAAAATTTTGGAAATGTATTGATTATGTGGGTATCCCTAGAAATATATCTGTATACAGATACAACTAGTGTATGTGGTCCAAGAATAGATATTCATAGGAGTAAAAAATCCAACAATGTGTTCTGGGCTTAACTGAGGGTTACCTGGTTCCCGACAATGGGCCTCAATGTGCCCCTTGTTTGACACATATAGGGGATATTTTTAGGATAATCCACATTTTATTCATAAAACATTATGAATAATTTTATTTTATTTTTATAATGAATAATAAATGTTAAACAGAAGGATTTTTAGATTTAATAGAAGGTGTCATGATTTAAATATCTAGTTAATTATATTATATATAAACACTAGAATATGAAAATTCCAATGTCGAAATAAAATGGTTGAAATATGGTTGCATTAAATTTATTGTGAAAACCATTGATAAAGGATATTTTCTATTTTAACTTATTTCATGAATTTCCATTATGTTTATTTTAAAAAGTATGTTTATTTTTTTAGAAAATGACAACCTATATATCAGGTGAAAAAGAATCAAATTCGTCAAGGCCATAATTCATGAACCCATGACTAAAGGACGTTAAGGGTTTCACGCCAACCACTGAAAAATGTAATTTCCTGGTTAATTTTTCATTCCTTATGTCAAATAATTGTAAAAATAAATGTTAATGATGTACTAGTAATTTCTCTTTTTAGGAAGAGAGATTAATAAATTAACCATATTGGTGTGGAGGATAGTTAAAATCAAATATTTTGACTTTTCACTATTTTTGGAACCTTAAAATCCATTAATAGATTCTTTTATTGAATTTAACACAAACAACAAATTATAAATTCATTATTGCTAATTAAGTTATGGTAGTAAATGAATGAATTAGAATTTGATCAAAGCATAACCAAATGTTATGATGGTTAGTATAAAATTGAAAAGTACCATGAAATAATGTTCCATAAAATTCATTGTCAGAATTACCCAATATTGGGAAAATTACATTTAAATAAAATGTTATTATAAAACCTCAATTTCTGTTGAACCAATTGTCTTCTAAATAATCATATATTTATGAATATAAGGACCTTAAATTTACATTGATCACCCAATAAATTTTTATTGACGACCTCATTCACTCCGTATAAATATTTATTCTTTTAATCTATGTACATATCTCTACATTAAAATAATATTCTCATATTTAATGACCCGGTTACATGGTAGTCCTTGTGACATTTTTAATTTCAATTCTATCTTACAAACCATTCTAATTACATAGTATTTTAATCATAATAAGTATCAAACAATATATCACCACAATAATTATTAAATTGAAAGGACAAAATTTAAATAAGGTGGGGGATAATGAGGAACACTAAAAAACAAAAAAAAAGAACTTTGTATTTTATAGAATGTATGACACACAACACCCAACGTGTAAGGTAATATAATATTAAGATACTATATAAGATTTTTTTAATTTAAAAATGATTCCATATATTCATTCCAAGAGTAACTGATTTAGAATGTGTAACATGTAAGAGCAATCATCCTTTATACATTGTGTTACACTCAAGTGAGACATTCCTCGATACCGTGTGTTACACATAAGACCAATAATCACTGAACAATAATATATTATTAAAATAATATTATTTAACATAATATTAGGTAACCTATAAATTATGATCGAAGATTTGAATATAATTAACTATATTACAAATAAATTTGGTTTATTTAAATATAATATTAATTCACCGGTTACCCATTAAAGAGGAATGAAAATAAGAACCAATTAGATAATAAAAGAGTTATTATTATTTTTATGGTTTCAAAGGAGTTGTGTCTTAATAAAAGTAATAAATTACAAGTAATTATATTTTTTAGTGAAATATATATTTTATATATTCAATCAAATATTTTTTAAATTCTACAATTACATTTGATATGAATATGATAAGAACCAAACCTTTTATACATATAAAAGACTATGTTTTTTTAAGGGAATTTTTAAAGACTTTTAATGGGAAACCCATTTAAAATTTTAATTTATAATCTATAATATATTTAGTATGTCAAAATAAACAAAATAATTTATATATAAATATAAAAAGTATTTTAGGGTAAATTCATGACATTTTTTGTAATCATTTCTATTTTTAATGAATAACTAATAATACTGAGTTTTAGTTCTAACACCATTTTCATGTAATTTATTTATATGTATATATGATAATTTTAATTGGTTTTAATTTTTAATTAGATGTTTTTTGTTATAATTTAATTTAATTTATTTCTTTAGAATCAATTTATCTATGAAATTTATTATAAAAACATAGAAAAATTTAGTATATTTTTACTCTAAAAACCCTGATTTCATCCAGTTTATGAGATTTATTATAATATAATATCTAACAATTATGTTATTTTCATTTGGAAAAATGGATTCCATACTTGGTATTAGAAAATTTTATAATTTCATATAATACCAACATTGTTTTTGACAAAAAATTGTTGTGAAAATAATTTAAATCTATTACAATTATTAATGTTTAATCATTCTTAATAATAGAGTAAATATTTATATTAAGGGCCAAATTGACATAGCCAGTTTTTGAAAATCCATTTTCTGGACATATATCAGAAACTAAACTTCCATTCAAGACTTTCGTGGGTTTGGAATGCCTATTTTTAGGTATGAACATGTGCACACCTAACTTGCTTCCAAAAATTCCAAGTGAGACATTCTCCTTTCCTATAAAAGGTCACCACCTCTCCCCCTTCTTCACACCCTTCAAGACACTTAGGATAAGAGAATATATGCCAATATCAAATCCCATAAATTCTTCCCTAGACCTTTTTGCCTCTTTTTGGTCATAAATCCTCCTAAATACTCCTTTTGGTACAAACCTAAAGTTGTTACCCGATTAAGAGGCAACGTCTCCACTAAAGATTTCTAGCTTCATTTCCTCTCTATGAATCTGATAATCATCCCATTATATGATTATATATAAAAATAGTATCTTAAAAATAATAATATGTTTTTATATAAATTTTTATACCAGAACATACATGCACATCCTTCAAATGGGAAACAAACATACTATTTCTTTGGATGGCGAACTATTGTCTTACGAAATTGTGATTGTTAAATTCTCTTTACTAACTCTTATGGTGGCCATTAAGTTGTATAATCTGTTTATATATTTTATATAGGATATTTAATTTGTCATTATATTTCATTAATCCTTTTATTACACTTATATTTAATAATTACAATTTTATGTTAATCTTGTATCATCATTTTAGGAAGTGTGGACTATCGGCCCTCAAAATAATGGGATTCGCTCACATGATATATGGAATGTATAAATGTATTGTAATAATTAAACATAAATGAAATAAAAAAAACTAAATAATATATGGATGAAATAATTATCTTTATAGAAATATAATATAAATATATATAAATATATTGCATCCACTAGGAAAAACATGTGGAATCGACTACTCGCTCGTTCGAAACGGAGACCCGGTGAAAAAGGCACCCGGTGAAAAAGGCACCTGGTGGAATTGTGGACTACGACCTCCTCAACATGATGTGGTTCATTTTACATTTAATAAATTTATATATAAGTATATACGATTAAATTATTTTTATATATTATATAATTATTATTATGGAAGTATTTTACTTACATACCTTTTTTTCCACAACATATTTTAAAAACGGGAATGTAAGTCATGTGTACGTACTACCAACCATCTTAATGATTCTAAATTTGAATAAATTTTCATAAAAATATTTAATTATTTATTTTAAAAGTATAAATTTTTTTATAATTTAATTAATTATTCCATGATTATTATTTTGGATATGTCTATGTAATGTCCCATTTGACCACATTTGAACAACAAAAATTGTTTTTACATGTAATCCAATGATGGTCAAAACACATGACATAGACATAATTGTTTGTTTAGTTGTACATAAAAATATAATTAGTGACATAATAGTAATTATAAATGTGAAAAGGGCTATTAATAAATAAAATAATTAACATATGTTTATTATATATAATTTTTATATAGGTTCACACGAATGGAAATGCACAATAAAGATTATCATCTATATTTTCTCATCTATGAGATAAATGTCAAGTTCACCACTTACATATTTTTTTGGTGTATCTACTTACCCTTGTATTACATTTTATCATTAATTACATTATATTTATGGTACCTTAAACTTCTATTTAATAATATTCGTTCATGAGGACATTATTTAAAATAGTTCCATGTGGTTTGAGACATTTTGGAATGTTTAAAGATTATTCTTCTCATGAATAAATTTAATGATCTTTCAGTGGTATTTAGATTTGAGGAATTTTATAACGTTTTTGCAATAAACCATTTTATTCTTCTCAAGTTATTTAGGATCAATATCCAGTATTAGTACCATTTTCCACTCCTTGAGTCTCAAATTGTTTTAAAAATATTTTTATGAAAAGCTGACTCAATTTCTCTATTTATTCAGAGAACTTGTTTTCTTAAAAAAAACAATTGTTTAATAACATGTTTTGAAAATTTAATTTTTTTGATTTGTAAAAGACATTCTTACCTTTTTTTATTTTACTAATTTTTTAAATGTAAACTTCTTGTCTCTTTTTGAACATTGAATTTTCTACCCTTCTACGTACTAAAGGAATTTTTTTTTACCATATATGACATGTACATATTTATCTACTATCACTTATTTGAAGCCGAATTCTAAATTTTAAAAAATTTCTTTTTTAAAATTTTTGAAAATATATTTTCAATGAAAAATATTTCTATATTATTTTATAAAATCAAGGAATATTTTCCCCAAGCATAGTTTTAAATGTTATTATTTTATTTCATTAATGATAATAACCCTCTATTTCACTCAACATGGGATTTTTTGTATTGATATAATCCTTATTATTCCTTTGGATTGGTTATGATTGAATTGGAAAAGGCATGTATTAAAATACAGTTTCCTTGATTCATTATTGAGGTCCCCTTGAAATTTTCAACTTCATAAGATCATTGTGCATTGAATTTCTTTAAAATATCCTTATCAGTTATCATAGATATCGCTATTGCCTAAACTGTATACTATTTTACATATGGTGCCTACTTTTATAGTTATTTGATTAATTTATGTATTAATAATAAATCATATCTTATATTCATTATGGATACATTTTCTAAGACACATTGTTTAGGGATTTGAGATATTCTTTATACTGGTACGACATGGGTGGGCCCGATTATAGATTTCCCCCTTGAAGCAATGGTAGTCACATGGGATGAATATTTTATAGAAAAACCATTTTTATTTAATTCCAATTAGAATAGATTGGTAATAATTTTTTTGGGACTCATTAATGAAATCCCCTCGATGCTTCTATAGTACCATAGGGAAAAATAGTATTCTAGTTTCCATATAAGGGTTTTTCTGGATACTTATACCATCTTGTGAATGGTCTGGACTTTATTGGTTCCATATACCTAGTAAACATGAAATAAAATAATCAATAATTTATTTCATATTACTTCTAATTATTATTCATATAGGATGGTTTACATCTAAGTATCTATGGATACATTTCATTATTAGATCTTTGATTAATTGGAAATAGATTTTGTTTTATTCCATGCAATATTTATTTTCCCTTATCTTGTGAATTCAATGGAATGTGTTTACATTTATTAGCTTTGGATATTGTTTATGCACTCCATTCTCATTTTTTTTGATTTTATGGGATGTGTCTTATGTTATTTACAATACCATAATCCTTACTCTCATTGATTCATTATTTCTTCCACTATGTTTTTTCCTTACTGAGCATTTGTACTCACCCATATTATGTTTCATTCTCCACGAATCCTACAACTATACAATGATTGATATAAATTGATTTACTAGATGGATTAGAGTTATTCTCAATGTTAATTATTTGTTTAGAAGAAGAAAATTATTTTTTAATTAGTGTAATAATTTTTAATACATGTTTCATTTATGTATCTGATTTACAAAGACTACTAAACTAATTGGTCCATCGAGACTTGATTTCTTGTAATCATGAAAATGTAATTAATAGGAGAAACCAACTCTGGGAAATATGGGGTTGGGTTGCTATACTTAATTGTATATCCATCATGAAATCCATTGTCTCATCCTTTTATTCTTAAAAAGTAAATCGTCATCCATGACATGTCAATTCACCACATTCTTGGATGGTTAATTTTCCCTTCCACTTACTGCATTACTGGAAAGTAAAAATTCATATATATTTTATTGAAAGTCTTAAATATATATATTATATATGGTCTCACATTTTTTAATAAATATATGCAAATTATATGAAACAAAATGAAACAAAATCAATATGGTTCAAAAAACCTCCAAATTAAACTAAACTTTTATCATTAATGTTTTATCAAATGAATCAAACTCATATTAGAAAGAAAAAAAATGATATTGGGGACTATTTAAAATTTAAAAAATGTATTAATACCTATTATTTATATATCTGGAGTATTATTTCCATTTGGAATTAATATCCATAATGAACATACTATGAAACCATGAAACAAACGCACCTGAAATATTGAAAATAACAAAATATTGTTAAAAAAGGGTGTAAAGTTGTTATAAAAATATCATAAAATGTATTATAATTGTGAATATAGTTTTTTAATGAATTAATAAAATTATTTAAACTATTATACTAGAGTTTTGAACATGTTTTAAGGAATTAAAAACTAATGTAATATATTTTCCTTTAAATCCTCTTTAACGTATCTTTTCACAATATTCCAAAAGATTGTTTTTTATATATACGAAAGGATAAGTTATTTCCATTATCAAAAAACATTTTTATATTCTAGCCTCTTTTAAAATATTTCAAAAGTATTTTCAAAAAAAATGTTTTCTATTTTATGTGGGTGATATTCTATTAAAATATGATATACTCAACAAGGAATATTTTTATGATGTAGGTATACATATTTTATTATTATGTTGAGGTTCTTCAAAATTTTTATTATGAATTATAGTTCCATTATCAAACAAAAAATTGTGGGGTTTTGATACTCATCAAATGAATTGGGTTTGTTAGAAGTTGTCCATAATGGTTATTCCAAGTGAAACGACAATAGTTACATCACAAGGTATCCATGAGGGTTACATTGTATGGTAGACGTGAGGGTTACAAATCATATGGTTCCCATGAGGGTAATAATCATATGTAATCATGGTATGAAAATGAATCCTTGAGTTAACTAAATGGTTTTTTATGATTTTTATGGTTTATAGAAATCAGAATTTTTTAATTTAAGTATAAGTTACTTTTATGGGAGAGAAGTATATATTTAAAAAAGTTACATTACAAGTTTATAAGTGTTCATGAAATAATATTTATTTCTTTATTTATTATGACCCTTATTGAGATTTTTTGTTCTCATAAAATGATTCAATTTGTTTTCATAGTGTATAAGGATGTGTAAGCGAATGAAAAATCCATGAGGAATTTAGTGATTATTTTTCGTGAATAGAAATAATATATTATTTTAATGAATTTTGTTATTGAATAAATGGAAACATGGTATAAGTACAATATTTTAATTTATAGAATCAATATAAAAGAGTTTAAAATAATTTAAAAAAACAATAATCCTTAATTTATCTTAAAAATTAATAGAATCATTTCATTTCTTAGATACTCAATATTAAATAATGTTTATTAGTAGGCCCTAATGGTGGGAACTCTAATTGACCAATTTGTTAATGTAATGGATTAATTGACTAATGAGGTAATTGGAGGTGTCATCGATGAAAGAGAACATCTAGATCTATCATAATAGAACATGAAAATAGTTGAGAATTATATATGGAATCACCCTACTGCATTTAGTGGATCTTTTGACACTCGGCTATACAGAATCTTGACTATTCCCTTGAAAATATATTCGATGTCATGGGGTGTTCATATAATCAAAAAATTGGTATTTCTATTTTTTATTTTGATGTTGACGTTGACCAGTGTGGGTCAGTGATCAAGAATATCTGGGAAAGAGAGGGGATCGATGCCTTCAATTTAGGTGAATTTAAGAATATTTTCTCTGAAAATTATTTCCCACAGATAGTTTAACATATGATGGAAAATAAATTCCATGAATTAAAACTAAATGAGGTATATTTAGTTTCATTGTATGATGAAAACATGACATCATTTTAATGGAATGATCTAAATATTATTCAATACATTAACTATAAAATCAATCATTTTTTACTCTGGATTATTGCCATGAAATCGAAGGGAATAAGATTCATGTGAATCCAAATGTTATGAGAAACATGATTGTTATTATAAGAGGGTATAAATAGAATTATCCGACCATGATATGTACTTTCAATACAAAAATATGAAAATTTCCATATGTAATGAAATGGGTAAGAAGAAATCAGATAAATATGATGGTATGAAAATATAGTTTCTAGATTGTGAAATGTATGGTAATGTGATCCTTGGGAAATCATAAAAAATTATAGGGAGTTATTCTTATGTGGTTAGTTTAGACATATGGCTGGAGATTTTAATGTAAAATATAAAAGTGTATTTTTTGAATACTAATAAGAAAACTATAAAGTGTTACAAATTGGGTGAGATGATCCACTATCAGCATACCATCCTAATGAAGGGTCTAAATGATGGGATTCAGCTAGACAATATATAGAAAGGTGTAGTGAAATCTTTCTAAACTACATTAGTAGATGTTGGTCAATCCAAAGAAGTGGTATCTGGTACTTTTTTCTCATGTTAATCTAAGGTCTTTTTTGATACAGGGTCTACACATTCCTTTATTAATGATAATGATTCAAGTAAATTGGATATTTCACCTTAAGAAATAAAACACGAAAATATGGTAAAAACCCTATTAAATATTATGGAAAAAATAAATTATAAGAATTTTAATATTGTTTTATGTGGAAATAAATTACCACCAATGTTTTTTGTTTTTAACCAATAAGAGTTAGATGTTATAATGGGTAAGAATTGGGATTCTGTTTACCATGTTAAAAATGATGGTAGAGATAAAGATTTTTTTTTAAAAATACATTCAGTTTGTATACAAGAATGAACAGATAACATTGATGATATATATGGATTTTGAGAAACTATTAAATTATGGAAATGAAATTTCTCTTGACAATATTGTTGAAATATAGGGATCTATTCAAATTAATTATTTTCAAGTGGTAGATGAATACCAAGATGTTTTTAATGAGTTTTCTAGTGTTAATCTTTATCGGGATCTGGAATTTACTATCGAAATAATTCATAATGGTACAAAAATTTCCAAATTTCTCTTATTGAATGGCTCCTTTTTAATTGACTATGAACATAAGGTATTATTTATCATGAAAATCTAAACATATTTATCATTAATCCCAACACTTCACCATTGGGAGCTCATATTTTTTGTTGAAAATTAATATGCTTCATTATGGATTATATAGATTATAGATCCTTGAATAACCTTACTATTAATAATAATTATCCATTTCCTTATGTAAATGACTTGATTGGACTTCTCTTGAAAGCTCCGTATTTTTCAAATATTGACTTGAGATTCGATTACCATTAACTATATGTGAATGAGGATGAAATTTGTAAAACATCATTCTATACTCGATATGGGAATTAAGAGTGTGTTGTTATGACCTTTGGTTTGACAAATTCCCCTGATGTATTTATTGAATAAAGTAGTCTATGAATATTTGTATAAGATTATTATTGTTTTTAGTGAAGATATTTTAGTTTTTAAAAATGATATTATGATCTTGAAATAAATATAAAGATATTCATAAAAACTCTCAATTAAAAGATGATATAAGAAAAATTTAGTAAATGTGAATGTCTAATACAACCATTTTATTTCCATGGGATAATTATAAAAATAACTATATAGTAGTTTATCCCACAAAACAAAAGTTGTTAATAACTAGAAATTTCCTAAAAAGTTTATTCAGATTCCACAATTTCTTGGATTGTCCTGATATTATCAATGGTATATTGAAAACATTACAAGATTATCTAGACCACTAACTATGCTAACTCGAAAAGAAGTTAAAATTATCTGGGAAAAATATTGCGATGATTGTTTTCATGAATTAAAATTTTGACTGGTTAATGGTCCCGTTTTCCCTATCCCTCAAGAATAGTTGATGTTTTCAACTATAATGATGATTTATTAAAGGGAATTGTTTTTTTTTTCTAATAAAGAATTATTAGGTAAATACCTATGCTTCAAGACAACAAAAACCACATGAGTTAAATTATCCCACCAATGATTTGAAATTCTATATTTTTCTTCTTTAAAAATTATGAGGACTCATTAAAATGGATCAACACATGAAATATAAACTAATCATAGAAGTTTTAAGTCTATATTAACATATATTATATTGAACATGAAATATATAATATGTCTTTAACTCCTACAAGAGTATAATAGAATAATCTATTACCATCAAAGAAAAGTTAAAAAAGTGGTGCATGCCTTGAGTCAAAAACACCACGCATCAACAACCATGTTACATATAGAGCATGACCATTTGATTAATGATTTGATGAATTTTGGTATGGATGTTTTTGTTTCAGGAAATTTATCTATTTGGTTTTAGGTGTTATTTTAATTGGTTCTTCTAGACTAAATTAGGCACGTTAAGATTGAAAGATAACAATTATAGAAAGATGTAGAATTTAAAACGAAAGGTATGTTTCCTGAATTTAATGTTGATAAATATTTAATCTTGAGATTTAGAAAATGATTATGTCTGCATTTTTAATCCCATATAATCAAATAATTTTTATGTTAAGAACATTGTTCTCTATTTTTATTTTATACTAGAAACACTAATATATAAAGTGACATTAAAGAGTATTATAGGTTGGATGGAATGAAAAGATATATTTATAACTCTTCCATGAAATTTTTAACTTGTAAATAGATTAAAGAAGAGTGATAACTATCAAAAAGTATTCTTCAATCATAACTAGTGAAGGAGTGGAAATGGAAAAATATGTCCATGGATTGTTTTGTGGGACTACCAAATATTTCTTTGGGAAACAAAATGATTTGAGTTATTATTGATCGATTGACTAAATATACACAATTATTTATTATTAGAGACACTCAATATTTATATCAATTTTCCCTATTTTTCATAAATGATATTTCATGATTACATGGGGTTCCTCTCTCTATTGAATCTGAACGAGATCCTAGGTACACTTATAAATGTTGGAAAGGCCTTAAGAATTCATTGGGAATCAAATTAAATTCTTTCACATCCTTTAATCCTACATTTAATGGATAGTCGAAATGAAAAATTAGGATCATTCAATACATTATACATTCATGTTCAATGGATTACTCGGTTTTTTATGATCAACATCATTATTTAGATATGTTTTCTAATAACAACATTTTTCATTATTGTTTACAGATGGCACATTTTTGGTAATTATATGGAATGTGGTGTAGAACTCTAGATTTTTATGATGAAGTGGGACAATGAATGTTTATGGAACCATAATTAGTAGTGTAAGTGGATGAAAAATTTAATATAATCTAGAAACATATTAGAAAAACTCAGAGTAAGAATACAAGTTTGATATATCACAAGCGGAATTACCTATCTTTAGAGGTAGGTGATCATGTTTTCATAAAATACCACCATTATGAAGCGTTATAAAATTTGGTATCAATGGAAATATAATTCAATATATCATTGTACCTTATGAAAACATGGATAATTATAGAAATGTTTCCTATTCTGTAACCTTTCCCTTGTGTTTATCCCAAGTACACAATGTTTTCATGTTTTGATTTTAAGAAATTATTTTCCAGATTCACCACTTGTTTTGATACCTAAAGAAGTTCATTTAGATGATTAAAATTAATATAAAAACAATCCTATTTTTATTCCTGATCATATATATATTATATTTCATAATAGGGTAATTAATTATGTTAAGGTTTGGTGGAGAAACCACATGGATGAAAAAGAAACATGGGAATCTGAATATTTCTATGAGTGAAAGGTATCCCTATTTGTTTTATATGTAAATAAAATACGAGGAAGCAATTAATAGGGGGAGAATGTAACTTCCCATGTACTAAATAATTTATTTTTATTATATTAATTTATTTTTATTTTTTATATATGAAATAATTAACATTAATGACTATCCAATGCTGATGCAATGCTTATAAATAAAGAAGAAAAATTTATTTTAATTAAAATTATACGAACCCTTAAAAGAACCAAATATTTTAATAATTTTTTTTGGATGAGTAATTTTTCTCAATAATAATATATGGATGTAATTTTGGAACTTTTTGATTAAATTATATCACTTTAATCCCCTTTTAATAATTTATTTAATGGAATTTCAATCCGTTCAAGCTCTAATTTTTAATTATTTAATTTTATTTAATATATGATATTCGAGAAGTGGTTTTTGAAAATAAATATTATTTTAATATATATAATATTTAAATTAATCAGTATAAAATATTTTTTAATTTTCAGGAAAAACTAATAACATAATGGTTTGCACAATAATGATAAAATAATTATTAATTTAATGGAAAAATAAAATAAATGATATATAAAACATTAGAATAAAATTAATATGATATAATTAATCTAATCCATGAATTACCTAGAAAAATATTTTATGTCTTGGACATAATAAAATATATTTTTTAAAAACATTAATCTTTTTTTTATTTTATTAATGTAATATTAATGAATGGTGTTTATTTTTAAAAATATTATAATTCATGAATATAATATTTTATTAAATTATATAATTAATCATAAAAATATTAAATAATGCATATTGTATAGTATTTTTCTGAAAATGTAATACTCAAATCGTTTTATGACTTTAAATAGATTTCGCCCTTTAATAGCATTATTATATTTTATAATTTTATGTAATTTCTAAATTTCACCCCAACTCAATTATAAAAGGGGACTCGATCCATCTATTAATTGGAATAACATGACCCTTATTTTTTGATCATACTCTTCAAATTTATCTTCTAATAATCCCTATCAACATTCTAGTTTTTTTTCTCACAAAAGTACATTTACTACTTCCATAAGGATGTTCTAAAGGAGAAAATTTTCAAGTGGTAAATTCATCATTCTATTTTAAATTATTTCACACTTATTACATGTCTTCATTTATATAAATTATTTATTATAACTACAATATCATATATATATATATACAATAATTTTATTGTACTATTGGTATAGCCATCATAAAATCTGAAGTATTCCCCTTTTATTCGTAAAATCAAAATCATCATCCTTGGTATGTCAATTCACAGCCTTCGTGGTAAATTAATTTTTGTTTCCATTTTTCACATTCATGGAATGTTTAAACTCCATTATAATTGTTTAAATGGGAAGAAATATATATATTATGTGATTTCCTGATAAACTAATGTAAGAACCTTGTATTCAATAACATGTATGACAGGCAATGCCCAACAAATAAGGTAATATAATATCAATATAATTTATAATATATTTACCATTTCAAATATTATATATATATTTTAATTCACACAAAAATGAGGTAGCCTAAATTTCATGGGAGATATACCTTACTTGATATCATGATTTACAAACAATGACATACTTCTTCGATAGTACGCATTATACACAAGACCGAGTTTCACTAAATAAAAATGTATTATTAACATATTATTATTTAATATAATATGTCAAAACATAAATTTTATATTATAAATTATGAATATTTTTAACAATATAATGAAATTATATGGTTTATATATATAAAAAATTAATTTAGTGTTTACTAATTAAGAAACAATGTAAATAATAACTAATTCATTATAAAAAGATATATTATTATTTTTATGATTCAAAATACGTTTTGTCATAATATAAATAGTTAATTTAATTTATATTATTTTATTAATGAAATATATATGTTATATATTGAATAAAATATTTTTTATATTTAATAATTTTGTTTGGTATGCATAAGATAAGAAAAACCAAAATTTTACACATAAAAAACTATATTTATATAAAGGTTATTTTACCACCTTTAATTGGAAAACCCATTTTAAATATCAATTTTGACAAATAAATTTATGTAATATGTCAATATAAACTTCTTATTTTTAATAGAAACATAATAATTTAGCTAGGGTGAATATTTGATATTATTCAGGATCATGTCATATTTTAATGAATATTTCAAAATACTGAATTTTAGTTCAAAATTGATATTTCAACTAATTTATCAATAGGGATAAATTATATTTTTAATTATATTATAAGTTTAATAAAATTATAATTTTATCAATTAATATATATTAATTAATTTAAATATATTTCACTTTGAAAATTATATAAAAAACATATAAATCTTTAATACATTTTCACTAAAAATTCATGCATTGTCGTCAAAACCATGGGACTAATTTTAATTTATATTATTCCAATTATATGATTAAAATTTGGAAAAAAAGATTCCAAATTTTCAATTTGAATAATTTATAATTTATAAAATGCAATATTTGTTTTAGACCAAAAATGTAGTGAAAGTTATTAAAATTAATTACAATTATTAATGTTAAATCATGCTTAATAATGGAATAAACCATTAACCAATGGTCCCAAATGAACAAGAAACTTCTACAAACCACATTTTTTGGACATAATTAGGATACTAGCATTCCATTAATGAGTTTTTTTGGTATGGTATTAATTTTCTTTGGAAGGAACTTGTGCACACCTAACTTGCTTCCAAAAATTCCAAATTAGTCTAATTCATTCACTATAAAAGGAAGCCAATACTCCCACTTATTCACAAATATAAAAACTCACAGATTCATCCATGATCATCCAAAATATATTACCAACAATCCTATCCTCAAGGATGAATCCTCTCAATTTTCAGTAAGCCTACAAAAGAAGACTTTTGGTTGAAACCAAAAGTAGTTACCCAATTAAGAGGTAACAACTTCTCTTAAGGTTTTTAATTTCATTTACCTTCTACACATATTATAGAATAGTTATTATATGTATAAATTAAAAAACCTTTTCCTAAATATAATTTAATTTTTTATCTAACGGTTTATACTTACACATACACCCAAATCCATCTAATGTGTAACAAACAGACTGTTTCTGTGTACGGTGGACTACTATCTCTTGAAATGATGATTGTTCAATTATTGTTTACCTCATATCATGGTGGCCATTATAATGGAAAATATTTTTAAATGTATTATAAATTATATAAATTAAATTTAAATACTAATTTAATTTTTAACTATACCACACCTTTATTCCTTTTATCTTTTGTAAATACAATAATTTCATTTGAGGAGGTTTGGAATACAACCCCCTCAAAGATATATGACTCATTCATGCCATACAAGGAATGTATAAATTATGGTTTTAATAATAATATGTATCTTATATAACATATATATTATACTGTAATTATAATATAGATATTTATCATTTAATTTTAATACTTTTATTACAATAAAAAATGATGGTAATGTTCATGTGTACGTAAGACATACCGTCTCGATGAACAATTCACTTCATTTATAATCTCCAAATATTATAGACAATAAAAAATAAATATTTAGTAGAAATATATTATATAATTTTTTTACATTATGGATATGATGAAACCATGATATATATAATAATAATAACAAAAATCAACTTAAAACATACTAAAAAAACTAGGCAATTAACAACCGAAATAGATAAAATACTGAAAGGTTAATAAAAAATGATTAATAAGATATTATAATAAAATCATATATGATATAATAAATATTAATATTGAAATTTTATATGTTATTAACATGTTTAAAAATCCATATAAATTAGTTTAATGGATGTTCAACTGAAAGGAAACAAAGGGTGAGTGATTTTCATCTCACTTTTTATATATATTAGACTAATGTCATATTCACTAATTAATTAATTTGTATGATATAATTACTTAAAATTATTATATTATATTTTATTATTTAATTTTATTTCATGCTATTAAAAGTTTAAATGGATTTTAATATTTCACGTAACCCCACACTCAAAATCTACTCATATAGTATAGGATTCTCATATAACTTTTAACATTAGTGAGATTACTATCATGTTCAGAACCTACATCTTTTTTGGGAATTATCTAATAACTCGTTTTTATATTATACCATTAATCATTTAATAATCCTGGTTTTTTAAAAATTTATTTAATATTATTCTTTCTTGATCATATGATTTAAAATTATTTTAACTAGTACGGGGCAATTTGGGATGTTTAATGATTATTTTCCTCAAGACTAATCCAAATTATTTTTCATAGGAATTATATTTCGAGGAAATTACATAACCATTGTTTAGTAAACCCATTAATTCTTATATAGTTATTCATGATGATTTTTCATGTGTTAGTACCATTGTTACATTCTTTAGTGCTCAATATATTTTAATTTTTTTATTAAGAAAACCTTACATTGATTCTATCATTAGTCAGAGATCCTTTTATCTTCTAAAAGCCATGCTTTATTAAAATGTTTTCAAAATTTTTTTCAAAGTTATTTGTAAATGAAATTATTATCTTTTTTTCTTTTACCAATTTATTCAAATGAATCTTCTTATCACATTCCGAACAAAAAATATGTTTAACATTTTACCATGAAAGAGGAATGTTCTTTTTACCATGTATGGCTTTTACGGATTTATCCTATGTCATTTATTTGAAGCCAAATTTTCTTTTTTACAAGGATTATTTTTAAATACATTTTTTTCAAAAGATATTTTCATAGAAAAATAATTACAAATTTTTTTCAAAAGTAATGAATTTTTTCATCAAAAATACTTTTAAAAGTTAATATTTTATTTAATCAACAAAAACAACCACCTATTTTACTCAAATTCGGATTTATTTTATTTATAACATCATTATTATTCCTCAAGATGGTTTTTTGATAATTTGGAAAATTTTAGTATTCACATTCACTACCTTCAATTATTTCATAGTCAACATGATATATTAAATCTCTTATGATAATTGACCATTAGATTTCCTATAAATAATCCATTTCATTTATCACAGACATTATTATTTCCTAAATTGTATACCATTTTATATACGATGTCTAATTTGATAATTATATGATTATTTTTGTAAATTTTAATATTTATGTATTATTTACACCAAATTGATATTTGATAATGGACATTGTTATATCGATTATTCGATAGATTTGGATTGTTTTTTAATGGTATGAAATTGGTGTGTCCCGGTTATAGATATCCCCTCGATGTATTGGTAGTCTCATGAGACAAAATAGTTGGTTATTCTCTATAGATGGGTTTTTACAATACTTTTTGTAAACAATCATTGGAATGGTATTGAAGTTAATGGTACCATGTACCATGGAATGATTGTATCTAATAATTAAACATTTACCTCATTTATATTATGTTAAAATTCATCTATGATATTTTATGTCGAAGTTTATATGGAATAATTTTCATTTTCAGGTTTCAGTTATTATTCATCAACCAGATTTTTCATTGAAATATCTATATATATTATTTCCAGTTATTATCATTTCTTGTGTTTCAATTTCTATCCATTCCATAATATATTTTTTTAATAATTTTATTTGAATGGATTTTTTTCTAGTTATTAAAATGCCATTTGTCTTAAATAATTCTATTTAGTTTATTGATTGCATGGCATTGGTGTTCAGTTATATACCTTTCCATATTGACTATTCTCATTAATTCATTATTGGTTCCCCTATATTTTTCCTTTACTAAGAAATTTATCTCACCCTTATTTTGTTTCTGTCCCAATGAATCCAAAAAACATTCTATAAACGATTTGTAGTTATTTACTAGATAGAATAATGTTTCCAACATAGTAAATTATTTATGAATAAGTAATTTAAAAACATTATGTTTTAATTAATTTATTTATTTTTAAAACAATACTCTTTTATGTATTCTGTTTACAAAGACTACTAAATTTATTGGTCAATTTGGATTTTATTCCAAATTATTCAGCCAATTTCATTGATAGTTAACACCAAATATGAGATATAAGGTGTCAGGTTTCTACAGTTTGTATCAACGGAAGAATATAAGCTACATTGGGAATTGAATTTAGGAAAACAAAGGTTAGAGAACATAAAACAAAGATAGAATATGAAGATATGTATAGACAGAAATCCTATAATTTTTGTAAATTATAGATTATGTGGGTCATCATAGAAATACATCCCAATTTTGATTTTAAAAGATGATGTAGTTCTTCTATAGATATACCCAGGAGTAACAAATCGGATAAGGTGTTTCAGGTCTAACTTTGGGAAACCTTTTACATAACAATGGGCATTACTGTTCACCAATTTTGACACTCCCTGGGGATATTATTAGGAAAATCCACTTTTTTTTCAATCCATTATGAATAAGTCGAATAGATAATGAAAAATAATAATCAAGGTTTAACCTTAGGAGTTATAGATTGATGATAAGGAGTCATGATTTAGAAATACAACAAATGATAATATGCTTAAACCCTAGACTAAGGAAGAACCCATTTTGATGATGTATTTTTAGGATTTTATAATTAAATTGTTAAATTGATTTACTAGTTGTATTTTTGATATAAGAATCCTGAATCTTTTATGTACTAAGCTTAATTAAAAAATCATATGTTTTAGAGGAAAATAATTATTTGAGGAATAATGCCTTTACATTTATATGTATGTAATTTCAGTGATATTGATAACCATGAGGGTTCATTTAACCAGTAATGAAATTTTACTGATAGTCAAAGAAGAATATGAGACTTTGTAAAAAATGGTAGTAATGAAAACCATAGTTAATAGTGTATTTAATGAATACATTTCAAGAGTGTCCATTATATTTATTTCTCAAATTATTTTAATACGGATTTATAAAATGATAACATGTACGCAGAGTGACAACAAATAAAATTCGGCAAGCCCATGGGTCTTGAACTCATGTTCGAAGGATAATATTTGTTTTGTACAAACCTCTGAACTACCCAATGTCGTGGTTAAATTTTTTATTGTTTTTAGATATATAATTTGATGAATAATTGTTAAATATTAATTTGTCATATCAATATTCAATATTATAGATTAACATATTAACCATATTTTTTATGGAACATAGTTAAATACAATGAGTTAGAATTGTCACTCTTTTATCAACCTTACGACCCATTAAACATTTATTTTAGTGCTTTAGGAATAGAAAATTAATTATTGGTAAAACATTTTTACTAGTAATAGATTGAATTAGAATTTCATCAAAGAACAAAAAAAAGTTAGTATTGTTCTTATAAAAATCAAACTTACCAAGTAACAATGATTTTTTTATATTCTTGGTCAGTAAAATAATTACCTCACATTAGAAAATGACATGGAAATAAAAGGTTTTCCAAATGACTTTATTTATGTTGAACTAATGACCTACTAAATCATTTCATATTTATGGAGTAGATTCCCTCATCTATCCATTGATCATATACTTGTTGCTGATTGATGATCTCTTTTATGATTTTCCTCCAGGAACATATCAATACATTCAACTAATGTTATCCTACATTGAAACCTTCTTACATGGTAGTACATGCAACCTTTCTACTTTCCTTTCAGTATTTTATAGAAGATTACATATGAACCCTTTTCATGATGTTAGAGTTAAAACATAGGAAGTATCAAAAAATATATATCCATGAGAGTGACCTTCCACGATATATTGTGTTACTCGAATGCGATACCTTTCTCGATATATTTTGCTATACGCAAGACATGGTTTCACCATATAAAAATGTATTATTAAAATATTATTATTTAATATAATATGATATAACCGAGCCATTATGTTAGTGGTTATGAATAGTATTAAAAATATTAGGAAATAATATGGTTTATATTAATATAAAATGAATTCATGGGTTACCAACTAATGATAAATGAATATAATAAACAATTTGATATATAAATAATAATAATTATTATTATTATTCCAAAGGATTTTTGTCTTATTAAAACTAAGAAATTATGATTAGATAATTATTTTAATGAAAATTATATGTTATATATTCAATCGGATATTTTTTAAATCCATTGATTAGGTATTACATGCATTTGATAAGAACAAACAATATTGAACACACCAAAACCTATATTTTTTATAAAGGAAATTTTACGGCCTTTTATTTAATAACCCATTTTAAATATGAATTTTGAAAAATTAATTTATTTAATATGAAAAAATTAAATTCATATTTAAAATAAAAACATAAATATTAGTACAGGGTGATATTTATTATTTTTCAGAAACATAACATTTTTTAATGAAGAGTTAAAAATAACAAATTTTAGATCCAAACTACATTTTCATCTAATTTATTTATAGGGTAAAATTATAATTTAAATAAGTTTAAAATTCTAATTAGAAATTTTATTTTTCAATCAATAAAATTTATTTTTTTAATCTAATGTTCTTTGAATATGATTATAAAAACATAGAAGCCTTTTAGAAATTTTTATTCTAAAACCCGAATTGTCTTCATATTTACGGGATTAATATTCATTTAATTTTTCCCAAATCATTGATTTTAATTTATAAAAAATTATTCTATATTTGGATTCCTAATAATTTATAATTTCTAAGAAGGCCAAATTTTTTTATGAAAAAAATATTAGTGAAGGTGATTAAAGTTAATTACAATTATTAAGGTAAAATCAAGATTAATAATGAATTAAATCATTAACATATGGGACCAAATGACATAGACACTTCTCCAACACCAATTTTCAGTTTAAAGTAGTCTATTAACCTTCCATTCATGTGTTTATTTTGTTTTTTATTACTTTTTTTTATGTAATAACATGAGCACACCTATCTTTTTTTCTAAAATTCCACGTGAGTCCTTTTCCTTCCCAAAATAGTTCACCACCAATCCCACTTATTCACACCTCTAATACCACTATGGATTGGCCTTGATCAGAGAAAAATTATTCAAAAAAATCCTCTCCTAGACATTGAATCCACCCTTTTTTCAATAATCCTCTCAAAGAACGCTTTTGTACAATCCAAAAGTAGTTACCTCGTTTAGAGGTAACATCTTCACTCATGCTTTTTAGTTTCCTTAACTTTCTACAATTTTTATACTATTATTATATTATGATTACATAAAAAATATGATTTTAAATATACTATGATGTTTTTACCAAATTTTTTCTTACCTCACATGCACAAACCTCCACCGAATGGGTAACAAACATAATGTTTCTGTGTACAACAAACTACAACCCCATGAATCGATGATTGTTCAATCTCCTTTACCATCTCTCATGACAGACATTATGATGGAAAATTTTCTTATATTTGTTATATTATATATATATATATATAATATTTATATAATTTTAAAATTTTTATCTATAACATAATTTTATTCCATTCATCTTTTGTAAATATGATTACTTCGGTTGAGGTTGTGTGAACCACCACCCAAATCAAGCGATATGACTCAATCATTCCATATAGGGATCATATTGAGGATTTTTTTAATAAAAATATGTAACATATATAAAATAGATATGATTATTTAGTTATATTATACAAGATTATCATTGTGTTTTAATTTGTTTAATAAAATAAATAAATGAATGCAACGTTCATCTGTACGTACGAACTACCATCTCCATGAATAGTGCACGTCATTTCTAATCTAAAATTATTACAGACTACAAAAATAGATATATTATTGATTTATATGGTTTATTAATAATGGTTTAAATTCCTGATATTATGATTCCATGATATATTAATTTATAAAAACAAACAACAAGTTAAAACATATTCAACAAACTAGGCAATTAACAACAGAAAATGTTAAAATAACAAATGGTAATTAAAAAATGTATAATAAGATATTATAATAGGATCATATATTATTTCATAATTATTAATATGTATCTTTTATAAGTTATTAAAATTTTTAATACCCCTTATAGTGGAGGTTAAAGATTGTTTACCCGAAATAAAGAACAAAGTAAGAGAGTTCCATCTCCCTTTTTAAATCTGTGAGATTAATGTCATATTCAATACTTACTTATTTTTTTTGCTATAACTACTTCCAATTTTGATATATAATATCATTATTTACATTAATTTAATGATATTAATTTTTGTAATTTATTTTAGTCTTGTTTGGAACCCTCCAATCCAAATCTACTCAAGTAGTAAGAGATTCTCATCTCACTTTTTACATCCATGAGAATAATTTCTTCTTCTCCACAAACATATTTTATGTGATGTATCTACTACACATTTTATTGTATTATATGACTAATAAATTTATATTCATGATATTGTAAACAATTATTTAATATTATTCCATCATTAGGTTACGATTTAAAATGTTTGGTATGGGACTCGTTGGTATGTTTGATTATTTTGTGCCCCAAGAATAATTCTAATGATCATTCAATTGAATTTCCATTCATGGAAATTAAATTACCATTTTTTAATAAACAATTTAATTATCTTATGGTTAATCATGATAATTTTCGTGTATTATAACCAATTTTTCACTGTTTGTTACTCAATATGTTTTAAATTTTATTTACAAAAGCAAGACATTCTTTTACCAATGATTTCAATAGAATATTTGTATGTCTTTCCAATCAACGTATCTTTTTAACCGTTAAGCACACCAAATGAATTTTCTTTTTACCTTGTATGGATTTTAATGATTTATCCTCTATCATTTCATTAAATATTCATTTTCAATATTTTTCACAACCCCTTACTTGATTTATTTTTCATTCAATATGAAATATTCTATCTCTAATGATCATTAAACATTGAATATCCCCTAAATTATCTCTATCATATATCATTGATATTACTATTAAAAAAATGTATAACATTTTACATATTGTGTCAGATTCTATAGTTATTTGATTATTTTGGGAAAATATTTGTAATTATGTATTCTATACTTCATATTGATTTTTGAAAAGGCCCACTGTTAAATTTATTATTCTATAGATGAGGAATGTTTTCGATTGGAACAAAATAGGAGGGGATAGATTGTAGATAGCCCCATGAGGCAACGATAATATCATGAAACATAATATTTGGATATCCTATTTATATGGGTTTGAAGCCTAAATTTAATAATCCATTTTTTGAATGGTCTTGATGGTAATGGTTCAATGTACCTGGGAAACATGCCTTCCAATAATTAAGCATTTACCTCAATTATATTCCGTTATAATTCCTCAATAAGATTTTTCCTAGACATTTATATGGAAAATTTTTTCTTTTCATGATTCTTTTATTATTAATCAATGATACATTGAGTTTATATATCTATGGATACATTTCCTTTTCAGTTATTTAGATTGAAAGTGATTCAGTTCTTACATTTCCATATATGATTTTCGTTGTCTTGTTATTTTAATGGAATGAGATTCCATTTATTAACATTTTGTATTTCATACAGATTTTATTGATATTTTCATGAATTATTATATACTCCCATTACTTATTTTATATGAAATGTGCATTATTTTTGTGAAATATTAATTTTTTATTACTAAGTATAATTTTTGAGCATTTTTAGAAGTAGTACAATTGAGTAAGTTTACTGTTTTATTTATACCTCACCCCATATTGATCTAAATTGTTTGGTTATTCTTTTTTTAATATTTTTAATTCAGTATAAAACATTTCATTAGATGGGATAATGGGGCAATTCTCCCATTTGAAGGCTCATATGGACCACACAAGAGGGCTTAGAGAATCTGTGAAAAATTGGACCATCTATGAAAATGGAATTACTATGCTCACTATTGAAGTTAATATACTTTCATTATCCTTAAAGATTATTGGGAAAATGTAAGGTGTCTTGGATAAAAATTTCAAGGCCACAATCCAAATACAAGGGGCCCAACTGAAGAGTTTAAACTCAGCCCAGCATTCTGGATGGTAATTTAAATTAGTACCGTATTCATGACATCTCTTCTAATCTAGTAATAAAATCAAGCTGATATTTTGATGTTTTAAATGAGAGATATATGAGGAATACATTGTTGAATAAATAATTCTCATATGAATACATCTTCATACTCCATAATCCATTCATATTCTGGCCATCAAAAAAGCATGGATTGAAATGGAGTATTTAAAAGTGTTTAATCAAACCGCCAAAACATTTGCTTCACAAGTCCAAATGACTCTAAATTTTGAGATAAGTCTACCAACATTATTATCTACATCTTTTAAAAAGGATATATCTTTATATTCTTCTGTCTGGATGTCCAAATAGTCAAGCCAATTGGATGGACAGATTAGGAATGCGAACAGTCCACAAAATTGGGCTATAAATAAATCCCCCTACACTCCTTGCAAGGGTTTTTTATTTCAGAAGAGTAGAGAACATATTAGAACTACCAAATTCATTACAAGGGCTTTGTAGGACCTTCCATATTCAGGTTTTCACTTGATACACCTTTCCTATTCTCATTGTTTTCATTTACTTTTATGTTCTTCTTTGTTGTAATCTTGTAATTCTTTATTTTGAAATTCTATTTTAATTCTAGTTTCTTATTAAATATCTCCTATTCTCATCAACATTATGTAGTTTAATATTATTGTCCTTAAAATAGTTTAAATATAGTTTAAACTCATTCCCTTCTTTTTCTTTCTCATTCAATCTAAAGTTCGTTTTTAATTCCCTTCATCATTTGTGTGTGTGTTCGGTGCCCCACTATTTTCTTATCCTTTTCTTTTTCTTATCTTGTTAATTTATCATCATAATAATTATAACTGGATTAATAATAATATAAATGTTTGAGTAAATCTACCATTGGGGTGAGTTATAATTTAGAGATATTATGTGATGGAGAGCCTTTTCTCGATGAGCATTCTTTGAGTTAATATTGTGTATGTTGAACTTTATATGTCATGGATTAATGACATGTTTTTTTTAATATGTGGCTTCCATGGATTATTGGAACCACATATACACTACCATAAACATGTAGTGGTAAATATTAGAACCTTATGTTATCATACATCTTGTATTAATGATTTAATACTTGGGAACTCCGATCAAAATCATCTTGTGATGTGGGAATTAATTTGATGCAATATAAAGCAAAGCTCAACGATATCATAAGCCTAAATCAACAATAATGAACTCTCCCCAATCATAATCATTTTGTTAAATCAGACATCATCCATAAATTATTTCATAATCTCTACAAACAAACCCCCAAATCAGAATAAAAATAACAAAAAACAACCGCCTATAAAAAAGTATCATCGTTGAGGATTCAACCCGAGTGTTGCTATACACAATAGCAGAGCATCAGAACATTGACTGGTCGATAGGAGAAAATCGGTCATGCGTTTCAAATGGAGCCATTGTCGGGGACAGTTATTTATGTAGTGATTAGATTCTATTTATTGAAAAAAATCCAAAAAAATTGTTAAAAAAATTGAAAGAAAAAACGAAAGAAAAACCTGCCTTCCTCTAAAAATCATAAACAGAAAACACAAAGAAAAAATGGTCTTCATCATTCTTACAAATCTTTCTGAATGCCCCGTAGCATCACAAAAAATCCAATGGATTTTTTTGACTCTGAAAATGATGATACTCTTCGTCATCATTAGAGGAACATTACAGATAATAAAAAAAATCAAGACCCAGGCCTTGATCAACCAAATGAATTAGATATGGCGAATCCTAGGGAAAAAACACGTAAAGAACACAGTACCCCTGATATGAATTACCAAACTCATGGTATTAAATATTAAAAAATAGATGATATCTTCTTACTCAATTCATGTTTTATTTATCTTCTCCCTCATTTCCACAGTCTAGCTAGTGAGGATCCACATCTTCATCTTAATGAGTTCTAAGTAGTGTGCTCTACCATGAAACCGGAAGGGGTTTATGAAGAAAAAATCTAACTCTAAGCATTCCCTTTCTACCTAGATGACTCCTCCACATCATGGATATACTACATCCCTCCATGTTCCATAATAACATGGAATGACATGATGTATGTCTTCATAGAGAAATCCTTTTCCTGCTTCTCATACTGCTTCTATCCGAAAGGAAAGAAGTGGTATTCATCAATTCCCAAGTGAATCGCTCCATGTGTACTAGGAGAGGTTCAAAAATATTGTTGCAACATGTTCTCACCACCAAATCCTTAACCAACTCTTGATCCAATACATCAATGAGGGATTATTAGGGATGGAGAGAACTCTCATTGATGCCGCATGTGGTGGTTCTCTTGTTGATAAATCTCATGCAGCTGCAAGAGATATTATAAGCAGCATGGCTTCAAACACACAACAATTACATAATTGAGAACATGCTCAAGTAAAACAAGTCCAATACAATATATCCATAGAGCTGAAAAAGATGACTGAGTGGATGAGTAAACTTACATGTCTTGTGCGACAACTAGTTGTGGCTACCAAAACCCAAACTTCATCATATCCACAATCATTGTTTCCTAGACCTGTCAAAAACTGTGGAATCTGCAACTCTCCATCTCATTCAACTGACACATGTCCACAAATTCAAGAGTATCAATCCGATTCATCTAGACCAATGATGCTCAATGAAGAATATTCCTAGAAGAACACCAGCCCTCAACAATCAGGTATGTTCAATAGAAACTTCAACCAACCTCACACTAAGCCCTACTCTTCTTCCTATAACCAAGGCCTGAGGAATGGTAATTCTGTCTCTAATCCCCCTTAATTCCATCATCAAAACCCAAATCAGTCCCAATATGGTCAAGGAGTTGGTACCTTTTAACAAACTTATCCTTTTATTCCTCAACCACAAAGGAGCAATCCTCCTCATTGATTTTAATATCCTAGTGAGCCATCCCAATTCCAAAACCAATACCATTTCTTTCCCAAGAACCAAAATCTAGGTAATCCCAATCTGGGACAAGCCACTTCTTACATGAAACAATAGTAAAGTATAGTGTAAGATCATGCCTCCTTCACCCGTTCCAGCCTCAAGAACATTGAAACCCAAACTGGTTAACTTGCATCCCATCTTAGTTAGAAGTAACCATCCAATTCTTCCCAACTCCCAGCTCAACCATCACCCAAACCCAAGGGCAATGTAAGTGAAACTTCAATTTGATTGGGAAAGTAAATTTCTATTCCTCATGTTGAGTCCTCCAACCCTCCTTTAAATGCTGACCTAGAAAATGAATATAAAAAAAATCATGAAAAGGAATCTGAATCCATTCCCTCACCTCCTTCTATTCCACTGAAGAATCCAATTCATTTTCATCAAGATGTTTCTAAGCCAAATAAGTCATTTTAACCAGATCATTAAATGATTGAAATGTTTAGACATGTTCAATTCAACATTTTCCTCTTAGATTCAATAAAACAAATCCCTTTGTGTTCCATGTTTCTTAAGGAATTGTGCACCTATTAGAGTCAACGTAGGTCCATCGAAAATGATTCCACCCAGTAGTCTATTCACATAAACTAAAATGATATAGGGACCATTATGGTTCCATTAAAAATTGGAAGTTCCAACTTTGATGATTCACTCATAAACCAAGAATCCTCAATTAATGTCATGCCAAAAATTCATCATCTCCAAATTTGGTTTAGGTCTCTTACATCCAATTGGTGTTGTCATTTGAAGGGCCAGTATAAGCACTGCTAGTCCTGAGGGTATAATTGAGGATGTCCTTGTCCGAGTCTATGATATTATCTTCCTAGCTGACTTCTATGTCCTTGGCATAGAAGGTGAGACTACTTCTTACCAATCTCCTCTGATTTTTGGAAGACCTTTCCTCATGACATTTAAAACCAGAATTTATGTCCATGGTGGCATCTTATTCCTGGAATTTGGTGAGAAACTGGTCAAATTCAATATTTTTCAATCCGTGTGATACAATCAAAGAATGAATCTACAATCTCTATCAGTTCTTCTGAAACTCTCTCTCAGAGTGTGTTGAATCACAATCCATCATGTCCTTCTTGTTCTACTGATAGATGAGTTTTTGAATATTTCATCCACATTAACCAATTCATAAATGGAGAAGTTTATGTTGACATTATAAATGAAAAATCCATTGATCTATAGGATATTGAAAACTATTTTGAATATCAACTTTCCTCTGACCTCCACTTCTCCAGCATGGATTATAATGAGGAAAATGAAATAAAATGCCCATTTGTTGATTTAGATTATTTTATCCAACATTCAATATTTACAATCAATGATTCTAAATATTATGTTATATATGAGGTGAACCTTGAACCAATGTGTTTATCATGTCTCAATGGGAGTCAAGCTTGTGTGATTTTTTCCATAATTAATAATGTGATCAATGGTGAGGTTGAAATTGACCATTAATCAGAAGAAAAATTGATATAAAGGATATTAAACAGATACATTTAGTCTTGTACTTCATTGATTCTTATTACTCTACATCGGTATGTGATGAAATAATTGAGTCAAAAACAATTGGGATCTCATACACTGGTTTTGTGTTATCTGAACCTTATATAAATGAACTATCAGAATTATGACATCTTCCTAAATTTCCATGCATAGAAAACCATCACTATGTGGATAAAATCCTTCCTCACGTTAAAGACCAAAGGGAGGATAGTTATATGCTCTTTCCACCCCTGTTTAATTGCAAGTACAACAACAAGGACAGGATGAAATTATCCAATGAATCATCAGGCCTACCAATGGAAAATTTATTCTAGAACCACACTGGAGTTGAGAAAATATGATGGCCACCATCAGACTATGGGTAGTCCACTGTAACTGTCTAGTAGTATAAAAACAAATTCAGTGTTTATTTTGAGGAATCCCATGTTTACTTTTACTTTTATGACATTTTAATTTCTTTTTAGTTTTTCATTAGATGAATAATGATTTTTCCTTTTTAGGTTACATCCCACAATCCTAGATCCACATCGACTTCTACTGGATCCCCAAATTTTGCAGTCAACCCACCATAAGATGGGGATGGAAAACCACTAAATCCCAACCAGGGGGAACCTCTTTCCTTTTATCTCTCTTTATCTCACATCCTCCCTCTAAATCATTCTTATTATTATTCTTTCATTCATTTTTTTACCTCATTCATCATCAAACCCTTTCTTTTTCTTTTTCTCTTTATTGTGAGTTTGAATTTTAAAGAAAACAAAAAAAACTAAAAAAATAAAAAAAACAAAAAAAAAACCAAGAGTCATACTTACATTGAATTTTAAAAAATTTTCCAACCATTTTGGGGAGTCAAAAGAAATGATTTCATCAAAAAAAATTTGTATTTTTATTATGACCTTTGATAATGAATATTTTTTCAAAACCAAAAAAATTAATTCTCAATTTCTTGATTTGGAAAATGATTTTCCCCACCTGTGAGGAAAATCATTTTCTTCCATGCCAAGGCCACCTATGACCATCTTATCAAAATGTGTGTTTTTCTTGCCCATTTGTGAGTCTTGAGTTTTTGGACCTTCAATCTGAATTTCCTACTTTGGTGTGCATTAATATGAAAGAAGCATTTTGTGGCCAACATGATAACAACAATGAACAAATAGACTCCAATTTCCCTTAAATAATCATACTTTGGAAAGCCCCGTCGAGCCTATGAAAACCTTTTCATTGTTAGACACATTACAATCCCAATACCTTATCCCATCCAATATCAACATGGAGTTTTCATTTAATAATTTATTTGAAATTTAAGTGTGGGGGTGGATTTAATTTTGGGTACCCTTTGTTGATTTCAACATATTATCATATGCTTTAGAGAAAACATCCTTTTTAGTGTGGGGAGAGGTTTTCATTCAGTGTGTTTTGGGGAATTTAATGTTCATTCATTTATATCATTTTGAAAATTTTATTGAGACGTGTTCAAAAAAATCAAAAAAGGAAAAGAAAAAAATGGTTATTTCTTAGGTAGGTAAAAAATCAATCTTCCTCAACCTTTGATCTTAATATAACTATTACATTTAGGGTAATGAGGAGATCAATCATGGGATGGGATATGAGTGTGAGATATTTTCCAAGACCCACTTTATAAAAGAGAGAAAAAAACACTTTCATTATATTATCATGTCATTAGAATAAGATTTGTGGTTTGTAAATATTTCATCTTCTCATAAAATTCAAATTTTCTTCTTCTCTAGTTTATTTCCGTACAAAATAATTCACTAGTAAATATGTGTTCTAATTTCATTCCATGTTTCATTTAAAGAAGATGTGCATTTCTTTTTCCATTTTGGTGTTTTACCCCATTTTCCAATGATTTGGATAACATCTTCCTACAGTCCAATAGCCAAATAGAAAACCCTAAAATGTCCTCATGATTTTTCAGAAATATAGGATAGGGAGTGGATGTTGAGAGCTCATAAAAGCCTATGATTTTCACTTTTGGTTGGTGAATGGGATAATCTCCATAAATTTATTTTATCATCTTTAGTGGAGTTAGTTTTGTGTGCCACCATTTTCAATTTTAAATTTGACCATGAAATAAATGAATTGTTTTTAGAACATTTTTTCAATAAATACTAGTGTTGAAAATAAATATGGATGAGTTATATTGTCTAAACCTCCCACGGTTGGGGAAAACAAAATTTTAATATTTTTTGGTGAGTGAAAAATATTTTTTCATGTTTTTATATTTTTTCACATGAGGACATGAAAAAGAATAAGTGTGGGGGAGTTGATGTAATTAATATTTTCATGACATATTACATACTCTCATTACTTATTTTATATGTAATATGCATAATTTGTGTTAAATATTAATGTTTTAATACTAATTATAATTTTTGATCTTATTTAGAAGTAGTCCAATTAAGTCAGTTTACCATTTTATTTATAATTCTCCACCTACTAATCCAAATTGTGTGGTTCTTATTTTTTGGATTCCTAATTTTATATAGAATATTGTATTATCAGGGATCATGGGCCAATTATTCCATTTGAAGGCTCATATGGACCACACAAGAGGGCCTATAGAATATGTGAAGAAAATGGACCATCCATGAATATTGAATTACTATGCTCAATATAGAAGTTAAAATTTATTAATTCACTTCAATGGTTCTCGTGAAAACGTAAGGAGTCTTGGAATAATGTTTCAAGGTCAAAATCTAAATACCAGAGGCCCAATTATTTCAATTAATCATATACCACCATTCAGGCCGGTAATTAAAATCACTACAGTATTTATGACATGCCACTTGATCATGTCATCAAATAAAGCCGATATTTTTCAGTGTTAAAGTGGGGATATAGACTGCTGACATTTTTTAAGAAATAATTTTTATTTGAAGACATCTTCCTATTCCAAAATCTATTAACATTTTCGCCATTAAAAAATCATACATTGAAATGGGCAGTTAAACTTTGTGTAATCAATCTGACATAACAATGGATACCCATGTCTAAATAATGCTAAATATTTATAGAATCCGACCAACATTATTATCTATAATTATTAAGAAGAACATACCTCGATATTGGGCTGCCTAAATTCCCTAATAGTCGAGCCATGTGGAGGGACTGATTGGGAAAGCCAACAGTTCACATCATTGGGCTGTAAATACATCCCCCTTCTCTCCTTGAAAAGGGTTGGAATTTCAGAAGAGATAAGCACATATTTGCACTACCAATGAATTTCCATGGGCTTGGGGGGACATTCTATACTAATTTTTTCACTTGATAGAACTTTCTTGCTCTCATTGTTTTCATTTACTTTTGTGTTATTCTTTGTTGTAATCTTGAAATTATTTATTTTTTATATCTATTTTAATGAATGTTTCTTATTAAATATGTCTTATTCTCATTAAAATTATGTAGTTTAATAATATTGTTATTAAAAAAAATTAAATACAGTTTATTCCACTTCTCATCTTTTTCTTTCTCATTCAGTCAAAAGTTCGTTTTTGATTCCCTTCATCATTTGTGTGTGTGTTCGACGCACCACTCTATTCTTATCCCTTTCCTTTTATTATATTCATAATTTATCATAATAATAATTATAACCAGATTACTAATCATTTAATGGAATGAGTAAATCTACCATTTGGGTGTGTCATAATTTGGGGATATTAAGTGATTGAGAGCTTTTGCATGAGAGGTATTCTTTGATTTAATATTGTATATGTTTAATATTATATTTCATAGATTGATGACATGTTTTGTTCAATATGTGACTTTAATGGATTATTAGAACCAAAAATACACTACTATAAACAATTAATGTTAATGATTAGAACCTCATGTTATGTTACTTATTGGATTTAATCTTTAACACTTGGGAATTCATATCAAAATCATCTTATGAAGTTGGTATTAATTTCTGCAATATAAAGAAATGATAAAGGATATCTTAAGCTTAAATCTCCAATAATGAAATCACCAAAATATTTATCCGTTTTTTAAATCAAACATTATCCATATATTATTTCATAATATTTACAAACAATCCCCCCAATCAGTATGCAATTAACTAAAAACAACTGGCAATAAAAAAGTATCATCACCGAGGATTCGACCTGAGTGCTGCTATACGCATTAGTAGAGTATCAGAACATTGACCGGTGGATAGGTGCCAATCAGCCTCACGTTTCACTTACATACATTCATTTATTTTCTTGATTACATGGTATGTGTGTTCTATTATTTACCATTTCATATTGACTATTCACATTGATTCATTATTTCTTACACTATATTTTTTCTTTACTGAGCATTTGAGGTCACCCTTGTTATGTTTCCTTCACAAAGAATCAATGAATATTAATATGAAAGATATGAAGTGAATTGGTAGATAGAATAATGTAACCATAGTATTTATTTACATTTAAATAATTTATTTTAAATAATATTATATTTTAATTTTTGTATTTATCTATAATAAATTACTCATTTATTTATCCTGTTTACCAAGAATATTAAACTGATCGGTCCTTCGGGGCTTGATTCCTTGTAATAATACCAATGTAGTTGATAATATACAACAACATCGAGCATTGTGGGTTTCAGTTACTACATATTAAAAATGGTTTCATACTCTAGATTATTATATGGACAAATTTTAAGTAAAATAGAACTAGATCACGTAGGTTGAAAAAAATTCCATAATAAACTAATCATTTACCATTATCATTTTATCATATGAATCACCCTCATGGAATAATTAAAAATGATAATTGGGAACAATTAAAAATCTATAGTTACACCAATACCATTTTATTATACTTCATGTGTATTATTTCCATTAGAAAAAGAAATCCATAACCAACCAACCATTATACCGTGGAATGATTGCACCTGAAACAATGTCAATAAGAAATTATTTTCAACAAAATGGTTGAAAGATGTTATAAAAATATCATATAAGGTTATATAAATATAAATATTATTTTATGCTAAATTAATAAAACCCTATAAACCATTATATAGGAGGGTTGATCATATTTAAAGATAGTCAAAATTGTAGTAAGGGAATTTAATTTAAATTAATCTCATTGTATCTTTTTAAAAATTTCAAAAATAATGATATTTTTACTTTCACTTCATGAGATAATTTTCCCAATTTCCAAATTCATTATTTTTTTAAAGCCTCCTTTACAAAATTAAATTGATATTTTGAATGAAATATTTTCCCATGTATGTGCACAATATTCATTGAAAATATTTAATTTTTCTCTAGTAATATTTTTATTTTCCAAGTATTCATGTTTTATGATTATTTTATTACTGTTGGGAATTATTATGATGATGGGTGGTTCTATTATAGCCCAATAATGGATTGGTCCAAGATATCCCTCAATGAATTGGATATGTTGTAAGTGGACCGTAATGTTTATTTAAACTATAACAATGATAGTTACATCATAAGGAATCGAAGAGGGTTACACCTAAAGGTAATCATGGGGGTTAAAAATTATATCCAATCTACGAGGGTTAAAATCATATATATGTTTGGTAATAAATTATTTTCCAAGTAACCTAATGTTTTTATGGTTTTTATGTTTTATGTAAACCTAATATTTTCACAATGTATGTATTTGTAACTTTAAATGGTGAGAATTTTATCTTTGTTAAAATTACTTCCTGTTTTTATAAGTATTCATGGACCAATGTATATTTCCTTATTCTTATGTCCCTCACAGTAATTTTTTTTATGATACCATGTTTTCAATTTTCTGATAATTTTTATGGATGAGTAATATAAATTTAAAATCCTAGATGAATGTAATGAAGATTTGTGATGAAAATATAACATGTTTTATTTTGAAGATTTTATTAGGGACAAAATTTATATTGGTAGTAAGCTTCCACTTCTAATGTATATTTTGACAGTGTAAGAGTTTGTTCTAATTTTAAATAACTCTAAAACTAAAATGATCCTGAAATGTAAGAGAATAATTTCGAGACGTAAAAACTCATGATTATATATTTTTTATGGCTGAGTACTTATACTTTTTATTGTATTTTTATGGTTACATGCATGTATTAGTGTTTTAAAAGATACAAAATTTATTTTCAATCATCCCATGAAATAAAAAACTCTAATTGGAACACTATCAGTTCCTAAATATCAAAAACATTTCTATTATTGTTTTCCTATATCTTAATGTTAAGTGGATTCTGTTTTCTTGGATTTTATCCCCACCCAAAATTTTCATACATTATAATTTTTTTGAAATAATCCTATTCAGTTGGTCAATGCACAACACTTATCGAATTGAGGGGATGTCTACTTATACACATCAGAAATAATTAATATATAGTTATCATATGATTTCACATGAAATAAAGTTAATTTTATTTGCATTCGACCATTACGCTAATTTGTTAGTGTTTTAAAAGAATATAAATGAAAAGGGATACGAGGAGAGGGTTGGATAGTGGTTGGGATGAACATAACATGATTTTAAGAGAATTGAGGAATTAAGGGTCCCTTTTATTAGTGAAACTATAAGTCATTTTTTTTAATATCCATATTTTTCAATATTGGGAGTCCATTAAGGAAATTGGATCCACAATAGATAAATAATCTTGGAGAGAATATATAAGACCAAGAGACACCTCGACCACTCAATTGAAAGTATTTTTTAACATATTTTTCCCATTATCTCTTAGGTTACCCATTTATAACATTTTGGTTCTCACCACAAAAATTGGTTTTTAACTAGGTAATTTATTTACTATGCCAAAAAATAAAATATTAATTATATAATTTCGAATTTCTAATTCTGAGTTTGGAATCTGTTTCATTTAATTAAATTTATTATTTTTACCAAAATTAATATAAATTTAAAATTTATAACATATTATAAGAATGTTCTTGAAAATATTACATATGTTCTAAAATAAAAAATATGAGTTTATAAATATAAAACTAACATTTATAAATAATTAGTTTACATTAAAATATATATTTGGTCTTAGAAAAATATTTCAGGACTTTTTAATTCATAATTACATACTAATAATTTATTAAATGTGATTTTTTAGTTTTTAATATGTCATCTTTCACAATTGAACTCAAAATAATTATTTTATGAAATATGAAATATTATTCAAAAGAAAATTTTACAATGATGAATATGAAAATAATTTCCAATTTTTCAAATAAGAATTCTAATTTTTAGAAATTTAACTTTTAAATGATAAGGTAGGATATAATAAAAAAAATTTATAGAAAAATAACTGTTTTTATTAAAAATTCATATTCATATTTCAATTTATTTACTAATTAAATTATTATTAACCAATTATTCTTATTAAATATTTATTATAATCATTACTCACATGTTTCCTGTATTATAATTTCTTATATCATAGAAATGAAATATTTTGAAAAATACAATTTTGACCAAAGGCATATAAAATTAGTGATTTTAGCTATATAATTAAATTTCATTTATATTAAAACAATCTTTTATTTTATTTAAATTAATATTTCAAAATGTATTTACTTCTATTTAGTCTTGATAATTCAATTACTAGGTTTCAATGGTCTAAACGTATCACAATTTTTTCAGTTCGGTGTTTCATGTAAATTAAGCAATCAAACACATTTAATTATTTAAAGGTATTAATATACTAAAGATTTTAGGAATAACATCATATCAGGATGTACATATTTTTTTCTAATAAAATTTTACAATCCATCATATGAAATAAACATTCATTGGAAAAATCATGTATCTTTTTTTAGTTCCAAGATCAATTTAACAACACTGAGAGAGGGAGGAGTGTATTAGTGATCACATTCATTTATGAATAATAGTTATAAAACATACAATAAAACTTTATAGAGATCATTATCTACTCAAATATATCTGACAACAAGTCCTATAATTTAGTTACCTTAAGGAGATAGATCAAAAAACAATAAATACATGTTTCTTTCTATATAATTTAAAATTTTCCATATTTGATATAACAAAAACCTGGATTCTCTGAGAAAAACAACCTCATTATTACAAAGGTATATAATGAAAATGGTTATTCAAAACATTAATCACTCCTCCAGTTGACCCAAGATCTACCCCTTGTGAATAAATCATCTTCCATAGTTGGTTGAACACCCCAATAATCATTATTTTATCATATTCCTTCTTGACTAGTGGTGCCCATATCCACAGACCTCTTTATGAACAATTTACACCCCCATATATAATGCCTTATTTTTTTGATAAGGTGTAGAAAAATATTCTTTTTTAGATAGTCTTCCAATATAATCATGTTAGATCACCTTTTCATGAGTAAATATTCATTAATGTCTTCAATAGATCTCTAAAAATTCACCTTGCATCAAAACGTCCTCTTGATCTTGAAGTATTTATAAATACTCAAATATCAACCATTATAATCTTCCTCTATAATTATTAGTAAAAAAATATCACCATTTAATACTCATTTTCTTATTCTTTATCTGGTTCCATCGATTTATTTTACCTATATTTGGTATCCAATATGTTTAGTGTTACTATAAATATTAAAAATTAGTCTATTGATCCTCTATCCAAGTCTCCCTTATTTGATTCACCTCTGCCCTATTCTCATTATTCATCTGGTAATCCATTAGTCTTATAATACTATATATATATATATATTCATTAAAATTATCATATTATTTAACTAAGTATAATTTTATTTGGTAACTCATGATTTCCTCTCTCAAAAATAGAAAAATAGTCACACTACAAAATCAGTAAAAACAACACATCACAATAAATCTATTTCCAGTTAAATACTCATACATATTCTTCAAAACATGGAAGAAGAGGAGGATATAAATTTGAGTTTCTTTCAAAAATAAAATTTCAATTGATCTACATAAAATCCTCAAAACATTTTATATTTAACATTATTAATTATAATATCGACAAATATTATCAAAACAATCTAATCTATATAACAAATCAGATATTTTTATAATAAATGAATGTACACCACAAAATTGCCTAAATTAGTGTCTTTATAATGTATTTGGAAATATCATTAGTAAATTATCTGATATAAAAACATCTTTATATGATATTATCATTCCCATAGACCCAAATTTCACTATTTGGTATATACCACATTTCTTTATTTGGTGACTTTGAAAATCATTGTAGGTTTGTCCATATGGTGATATTCATAAGAACTCATCCAATTGAAAAACATCCCACTGATGATGCTTCTTCCAGATAACCTATATCATATAGACATTTTATAATGAAATAATGTTTAAATACTACCAACAAATGGTGTACATTAATTTCTGACATAACATTTCTCCCTCATGTGCTCTCTTTATGTATCCTCTATCTGATAATCTCACAAAAGGCTATCTAATGGATTAATTAACATCATGGACTTCAAGAAGTTATTCCTATATTTAAATAATGAATTAAATATCTTGGGTTGGGTTAATTATGTTTTTAAAAGGGGTATGAGGGACCTTGGGGGTGTCCCATCGGTTCGGAACGATAATGAGCAGAAAACCGGGACAGTCTGTGCAAGGTACACAGTTAAGAAAATAGTGCACCATTCCTAGAAAACTGTGAAGCCTTGGACAAAGGCTTTGTTAATGGGTTTTCAAACTATGTGGAGCTTCCTAGGTAACTGTGTGACCCAATCCCTTAGAAAGTGTCTTTATCATGGTTTATTAATGGTTTTTCAAATCATGTTGGTAAACAACATGGCCTGGTATTGTTCTAGAAATTAAAAAAATCCATTATGAGATGTTAAACCATCACCTGATTATTACTTATCATAACCCTTTAACCCTAATGATTAAAAATATTACCCAATAGATTCCACAGTTGATTCTTTGTCATCTCTAGGTAATTTATATTGTCTCCAATTACGAATCGAAGCTTCGAGTAATGTTAATCCCTCATATTGATTGTCTTTTTTGTTTAGTGTTTTCATAAATCCCATATCTTTATCGTATACTCAAAAACATTTCTTTTATGATGATATCTAGGTTGAGGCTTCAAATAGTGATAGAATCATGGATTAAGTCAAGAAAAAAGTGGTAATTCACCCACATATTTGTGGTATGTGTTTTACATGTTATGTCCCATATTTTTGTTGTCGATTTGTGTATGAATGTCCTTGTTCTTTGTCACTTGCTATTTACATAATAATATAATTGATAAGTTTTGGAATAAGGGGAATCTAAATTATGAATGGAAACCCTCATGGTCCCCATGGGAGTAATCGTGGACGATTTGATCCATTTAATTCCACCCATGGGGTTCACTGATATTTTCCATCCTAGATGTTATATATGTAAATGCTAGGTCATTGTGTGGTACTGTAGTGAAATTTTTGAGTATGTGGATATGTTTTTTGATAGTGAAAATAGAATATTGGTTCCATTTTTGAGTTGGTATATGTTTCAAAGGATTGATTAAAATGTGAATTGGTTTTATATAAGATAATATGGAATATGCTTAGTGAGAAAATCATGAAAATGAGAATCAGTAAAATGGGATAAGTAATTTAAATGGAATATTTTTAATGGGTTATGACCAAATATTAATTACCATGATTATTATTTTGTATTACGACAATTATATGTATTAGTTTTTTGTGGTTGTGATATGTTTGTGTGTGGTGAAAGGATGAATAAGCATGTGCACATGGTTTGGTGGTGGGATAAAGGAATGAGGCTCTTCCCATGGGTTGGTTTGGACTAATTAAATAACCCCACCCATGGATGAATAGGATGGGGATTCAGAATAATTATCTATTCTCCCAATGGTTTACTTCGATGGAATAACTCATATGAAGGCTTCGTCGAATGTGTGGTTATTACCTTGATATGCTCCTCCCTAGTGATATTTGGGATGACAAATTACCAAGGTAGCATGATAAATTCTATAAGACATATGTGAATGATGTAGATACATATCCTATGGATTGAATATTGATTATAAACTAGTAATGATGATTATTGAAAAAATTAAGTTGTCATCATGTTTAATAATATATAATTAAGGATTATTAAATAGTGGACCCCGAATTGTCTAAATTACTTTTCATTCATTCATATATGTATGAACTATCTTCTAGACTAGATATTTTGAAGAACCCATTTGGTGGAGGCCTTCTGAGATGCACTCACATGCTACTCAGGTCATCGTCAGGTAAAAGAGCATATTTCATGGATACAAGTTTGGAAAAATGATACGGTTTCGTGCTTTATATGGTAGTAAGATTTGGGAGATATGCATATAGGAGGTTCCAGACATTGAGTCGGGACCATTTTGGGGATACCACTCTTTGTCTATATTAGTTGGTTTAATTCACATTTAACTATAGCATGATATTACATATTTCCTATTGGAAGTGGGGTTTTTCTATTTTGAGAGATGTTTTTACTAAAGATTATCGATTAACATGTGTAGTTTGTATTTTTTAATATGTTTCCTACAATGAATTACTCTTAAAATGAGGTTATATTATATCAATTAAACTTTTCAGCCATCAAAAATAGTTAGCAACCTCTGGAATATGGGGAGGAGTGTTTTGGGATCATGTATAGTCCAGACTCAGAGCACTAGTTTGTGGAACCCTGGTTAGGGACGTTACAAAAAGGTATCAGAACCACTGTTATCTATGACTTACTAATTGGGAATGGTAGATATGAGTATAGTAATGTATTGGTACATAGTAATGTTCTTATTCCTAGTAGTATCTATCTTGTGTATGAGAAAAAAATCTTATTCACCCAGGGTGGGAATTGATATTCTCATTGTGTGTTCTTACATTTGATGATAATTATACATGGAGTGATGTTATTTTTTTAATGTAATAGTATTATAATATTTTAATTGTGATTGGAATGGAATGAAGTTCTGAATTCATCATCATTCTAGGTACCCATGTATATAATTTACATTCATCATAGTGGGCACACACACAGGATGAGTGTGTGGCACAAAAAGAGTAGGATGCATTTGATTTCATCTAATTGATGAACATTTTGTATAATGATATTATGCATATGGGTAAATAATATTTATGTAATTATGCTCTATGATGGGTGGAAAGTCTTTTAAAATGTCATTGAAGTTAGTTGTAAAATGATAATAGGTTGAAATGTTATAGAATGTATGGCTTTTAAGTGCATGAGTTAATTTCGCATGTTAATCATTGTCCTTGTTAGATATGTTTGATGGCACTGTATTGGGCTTGATAAGCCCCATTTGGATAGTGTGATTGAAATTAATTTTTATGACTAATGATGGTAAATCCTTTATATTTTTTGAATGTTTTATGTTATGTGTTCTAATGTTTGTGTTTGGAATTATAGGGAAATCCCACCATGAGGGCGTGTGACGGTTTGGTGACAGGAAGCCATTATTTAAAATTCTCCCCCAATAAAGGATCAAGGGGATCTAGTGGGTCAAGATAATAGGAAATATCATTTCTATAATAACATCAATTGTTTTATATAGATTATTGAATGAGACTCAGGGCGGTTTTCACTGAGTATGTTCAAGTTGACCAAAACATATAACCATTAATAGAGAGGGTGGTGATGAGGTAGTTGAGTTTGTGATAGAGTCTATCTAGACAAATCATGATCATCTATACACTCTTTTTAAGATGAAAGTTAAGTTAGATGCATACAAGATTATGGGATAGGAAAATCGTTGGCGGGATATTCTAGTTCAAACAGAACTGGTAGAGGTAATGTAATGGAAAATAATTTAGGAATTTTTTTTGGAACATCACTATATAGAATCATTGAGGTAGGATATTGATGTATAGCTAATGTGGCTAAGTTAGTTGGTGATGTTAGTGATGGAGTATGCAAGATGGTCCATGGATATTAATCATTTTTTCCCAATTTAGTGGGAGATATGGCAGCAATTGAAATATGCATTCATGATAGAAATAGGCAGGATATTATATCCCTTGTAAATACCTTTTTCTAAAATTGGTTCATAGAGGTGATGGAACATGCCCTTATCTTAGAGGGAAACCTCAACATGGTATCTGGAAGTAGATATGTAGTTATATTATGGTGAACTAATGGAAATACTTCTAATAGTAGGAAGCTTAATTTTGAGAATTTCTACTAGGGTGGGTGGGTGTATTTCTAGATAAAGGAATCATAACATCACGTTACTGATATATAATACTACGATCAGTGTTTTCAGCCGGGACTTGTGTGAAGTTAGTGTTCTCGATCATCAGTTGAGTGCAAAGCAGGACGCATATTAGTCCATGTACAAAGGATTCCCAGGAACCCATGCCAGTTGGAAAATGATGGATGACAGAGACCAGTGCAATGTACAAGAATGGGTAGGTTACCCTATATCAGGTGGTTTGTTAGAGATTCAGGGGACATAATAATAGGGGGGAGGATGTGGTACCACTGGGCATGATCTTCCACCCCCTCAGGGTAGTGTATGTATGGATTCTCGAGTTAGATCATTGGGAATTATGATAGGACAACATCAAGTAGTTTAGTCAACACCTAGAGGTGGTGAGGCTGGGCCATTTACTATTCGAGGTATGATTCTTATAGATTCTACAGTAGCAAATTCACTATTTGATATAGCTTCCACACACACTTTTATCTCTGCACTATTCGTAGTTGTGTTGGTCCAAGCTATAGATATGGCATGTGGGGTTATATATCTTAACACTCCATTGGGGGTGAGAGATAAGGTTATTAGTTAGTGTGATGTTTTTCCCTTAGAGGTTGGTGGATATAATTTCTTTTGGAATCTGTTTGTCCTTGATATGTATAGTATTGAAATACTTCTAGGAAAGGACCGGTTGGTGATTTATAAAGCTCATATTGAATATTACCAATGTTGGGTATTGTACACATCTCATGATGGAGATACTTATGTCTTTTGTGGTGATTGGGATGTTTGGGTGAGTCGTACATGGACAATTTCCCAATAATTTCAATAACTCAATGCCCAAGTGGCATGAATTATTCATGATGATGGGAGGGTGGGATAACATGTCTTTCCCCACATGGTGGATCGGTTTCAGGATGTGTTTCCTATGGATTTCTCAGGATATCTACCAGAGAGGGATGTTGAGCTTATGATCATGTTTCTGCTAGCGGAATAACTAGTTTTCATTCCACCATATCGAATGGCCCCAATATATCTCCAGGAACTAAAGGTTCAGTAGAATGTATTGGAGAAAAAAGGATTCATCCATCTTATTACATCACCATGGGAATCACTAGTGCTATTTTCTATGAATGACAACTATTCATTGGGGTTATGTGTCGATTATAGTATGTTATATCAGAAAAAAGTTATGATCAAAAACAAACTTCCTAGAATTTATGACCCATTTGACAAACCGAGGTGTGCCTTAGTGTTCTCAAAAATATCATTGAGATCTAGATACAACCATTTGAGGGAGATACTTTCTAAGATTCCACAAACAGCTTTATGGAGTAGGAATGAGTTTCATTAGTTTTTGATTATGATATTCATATTGACAAAATCACGAGTTTTGTTTATGGAATTAATTAATATGATATTTCACCCATGTCTAGATCAATTTGTTATTGACTTTTTTGATGAAATCCCAGTGTACTCAATAACTCTTGATGAAAATTCGATACATATTATTCTGAGTACACCAAGAGATCATATGATTTATTCCATGATTTAAAAAAATTAGTTCTATATTGATAATGTGAATTTCTTGGGACATATCATTTCTATGTACACTATGTTGGTGGATCCTGAGAAAGTGTAGGTTGTTGTTTATTGTGAGTGACCCAACAATTTTTCTGATGTTTAGAGGTACCTAATACTAGATTGTCACTAACGATGTATCATTAGGGATTTCTATTGATTATCTGTGAAACAATATAGCTTAACCAAGAAGAGTTTTATGTTTGAGTGGTTAGATCCATGCGAAACTACTTTTCATGAGTTTATGAAGCATTTGACTACCAAACCAATTTTCAGTTTTCCTGAACCTATTAAGAGGTATACACTATTCTATGATGTGATTAGTGTCAGACTCGGAGCTATTTTGATGTAGTATGATCAGGTTGTATCTAATTAGTCAAGGTAGTTTATGCCCCATGAATGAAATTAGCCAACCCGTGATCATGAGTTTTATTTTTTGGATTATTCCTCAATGTGTTGTAGGAATTACCTATTGAGAGAATGGATCATGGTGTTTTTATATCATAAAAGTCCTAAATATATCTTCCCTCTTAGTGATTTGAATCGTTAGCAGTAAATGTGGTTCATGGACCTGCAATCCTTCTATTTTGAGTGGGTTTACAAACTAGGGAATGTGTTGTATATGCTTTGAGCTGAAATACACAGAACTAGGTAGTAAATAATACAACAAAAAATAGGATAATGATGATCTTTTTATTAATATACGCATAGACTTATAAGATGAAGTTGGGAAAATGGCCCTTGTCTTGATAGTAGTTGAATCCATGCTTTTGAGATGGGCCAATGAGAGTCTACATGTTGATCCAGAGTGTATGGATATGATGGAAGGTCATAAAATAGGAGTTCAGAATACAGAAATTCATACTATTGGAATCAAAATTTACCCAAATATTTTCACAAACCTCTCATGACAATGAATAAATTAAAAAACAAAATTCGTAAGTGTTTCATTTAAAAGCATTAAACCATTTCAATAAAAAATAAAATTTGACCCAATAAATGTCATGATGTTTCCTTTAAATCATTAGTTAATTTTCTTAACTTATTATATAAAATAATTCACATTAGAAGTAATCATTAACATAAAGATTATATATATACATGTAAAATATAAATAACCACAAGGATAAAAATAATGTATTTTATAATGATATAATTCGTTATTTTAGAAATCATAACCAATCCATTAAGGATTCATTATTAGAAATCATACATAAATATGGATTTCATTTGAATAATAAAAAATATATTTTGTATTTGGATATTACTGATGGATCAATAGACTATAACATGCCCTTCCTCTCACTTACTAAGTCCACTACATCACTCATACACAATAAATGAATAAAAATACAATAAATAATCAATATAAACATTCATACTAAAAACTAGCATGTTAAATATAAATATATTCCCACCCAATGAATAGAATAATGTAATCATATGAAATATAGAGAAATAAGGTGACTATAATAGTTATATTATGTCTATATTGAACAATTAAATTACTTAATGGATGAAAATAGATAAAAATCTAATTTATAATTACAATAGAATATGACATTAATATCAAGAAGAAATTTTTCTTTATTTTCAATTTTTTAAATAAAAAAATTCATAGAATAATGATAATTATATTTTATATTAAATTAAATTTATATTTGGTAATAAATTCTGGCTATTATAGTGGGAAAAGATGGTCATGTGGTAAAAATTGAAAATATATTCTTTTAATAATTTTTGTAAAAAGAATAAACAACCCATTTATGATTCATAAAAAAGAATTTTTTTAAAAAAAATTTAAATAAAATATGAAATTAACATTAAATTAAAAATTAAAATAATTTGTGTATAAATAGGAACATTAGAGAAATATTATAATTAACATTTACATGGATAAAAAATAGTTTAAAACATTAAATAAATCAATTTAATGAAATATAATTTACAACATTGGAAAATTTTCATTCCAAAGATCATTCATCAGAATGCTATGAAAAGGATTTGAAAAAAAATGAATTTAATTAAATTAATTTTAATATACATTAAAAATATTTATGCCCCAAAATAATAATAAATATGGTTAAAATAGAGTTTGTCTTAAAGAAAATAAATTGAGATGAAAAATCCCATACCACGATCCCCAAATCAATTCATACATTCTCTAAATCATTGAATAATAAAATTATATTATTTTTATACATTATTACAAACCTATTTAATGTTATATCACATATTTTTATTCTTTTTATTTCATTTATTACCATGAATTTTATAGACACTAAATATGTGATGTTTACATCTTGCATTTTGAAGATGTTCTATTCATAATCCCAAAACAAGCTCAATAGGGTATCCAAGGTTGAATGGGTCATGGTTATCTCATCTCTATAATATTAATAATGAAATAATTACCATATTTGAAAATTAAATAAAATTTTATAAACATTCATAATGTTATAACATTTATAATGATTTACATCGCTTCTTGGATGTGATAGTCCACATGTATGCACAAACGACGTTATCATTTTCAACTAATAGAATTATTATATGTTTATTAAAAAATTTCAATTCTTCAATCTTAATAATTTCATTTAAATAATATATATTCATTAAATACATCATAATAATAATCCTTGTGAGTTTTTGATGAAAAATGAAATATATTGCTTCGTGGAGATCGTAGTCCTTAGGTACACACGAGTGATTTTTTCATTTCACATAGAATAGAAAATGATATGAATAAGTCTTATGATGTATACATAAAAACATGGTATTATATATAGGATTCTAGTTTTATAATTTCTTAATGTAAATATAATATAATAAGGATTTAGAATAATAAATAATCATTAAAACACTCAGTTAATAGTTATACATTTTCTTTTGAAAACCTCACTTGGATTACACCTAAAGAATTCTAGGGTGATATTTTGGAAAGATAAAAACCACTATGGAAAATTAAGGAAAGTTGGAAACTGATTTATTATTATCATGGTTATGATAAATGGTTGAAGAGGTGTGTTAAATAATGGATAGGTCGTTAACTTTTATAATTTTGGTGGGTCCAATATTTTAAATACATGAAGGATTTATATATTATATTGATCTAAATCATATAAAATGCCCCAAAATTTTAATATAATTTAAGATAAGTAGTATAAGGAGTAATTAAATATAAATAAAAATATTTATATTTTTTTATGTTGCAATTTGAACCCTATATCTTTAATTAACCCCCTTTTTATCTTTTTAACATTAATTATTGTAAGAATTTCAATATCTAAGGGTCATGAATGTAATTTTAATCACATAAATGGAAAATAAATAGGTAATTAATTATATCTTCAATAGTTTATAATTAAAGTTTTTATTATAATTTTTTTACATTTATAATGATTTCAAAATTATTTTTGAACATTAAATAGCATTTAAAGTCATTTCAAAGAGTATTCACATATCTTGATATTAAAGGAATAAAGATAATAATGAAATTAGAATCTACACATTTTATCTAAAAATAATAGTTTTTAAATATTCATAAAATGTGTGGAAGAACATAATTAAAGGAAAAAAATAATTATTTTTAATGCTTTTAAAATAAGTTACTTTGTTTATCTATTTTTTGAACAATCATTATATCAGCTTTACGTACGCATTCAAGGCAATTAATATATTTCCAAAAATAAAAAAAATATTAATAAAAAAAATATTATTTAATATTAATAAATATTATCATCTATATTTCTTTATATAATATATATATATATATATCCATATTATGAAAACATAATAAGTGAGTCATAATAAAATTTTGTAATTACCCTTTACCCTAAATTATATAAAGTCTTTAATCAAGGTAACGTGGAACAAATATTATTATTAAAAAAATGGATGATGATGGCCAAAATTATAATTTCTAAAATTGTATAAATTAATTGTAATTTCTACATAAAAATTCAATAAAAACCATTTGTGAAGAAATTGTAACATTGAAATATAATATGTTTTTATAGTCATTATTTGTGAGTAACCAAAAATATAATTGTATTCGTTTATTTTATTTAATATAAGATATATTAATTTCATTATAATCATTCACCTATAGCTATTAATGTAATTAATGGTGAAAAAATACATTTAAAAAATAAATCATTTTTTTGAAATATGTCTCAATTAATATTATAAAATTTTGATTAATATTTATTTCTTATTTCCATTAAAAAATAATAATTTTGTTATGGAAAAATTTCGTACCTATTTTTCATAATGTAGTTACAATTTTTCTTACCAATCAATTCAATGGATTGGTTTAATCTATTATATTGTAATAAATATTTTTAATGTAGGTCATAATTTGTTTTAGTCTTGGAATTTTGTATTGTATTTGAAATCGAACATTGTATTAATTTTATTAATATTCATTATGGAGTTATGATATATATATGAAGATATGTTAAAGAAATGATTTAATTTTGGACCTTTATATAGTGTTATGTCTACATCATGTCTATCTATTATATTAGTATTTCCCGTCATCATTTCCAAGAACAATTTTTAGACCTCATTTTATTAATGATAATGTTCACTAGTGGTCAATCACATGCTTACAATTTTGAAATTCTTCTCAGTTAGAATCAACATTGTTCCATTTTACAATAGTTGGTTTTTTTAGATTAATACATCAACATTAAGTAATCTTATTTTGGATGATATAATAAATATATTCTTTACAACAGTTTCCAATAAATAATTAATGTGATATATATTATTTTACTTTGGTTACATTAAAGTAAGGACCCTAAATGATTTATTTTTCTAAAGAAATCTGATATTTATTTATCTCATTTAAATAAATAGTCGATGTAAAAGTGTATTTTCTTTTTAATGTTTCATATATTAAAAAACACAACATCTTTTAAATAATTAGGTAAAATCAAAAACAAGATAGAGAATCCTCTAATGCAAAATAATATCATTTTTCATTTACTAATATATACTCATTGAAATATTAATTAAAAACACGAGTTATAAAGTATATGGAATTTTTTAAATTTTACTTACATAATAATTTCAATATAAATAAGTAAAAATGAAATAAAAAAATTAAAATAAATTAATATATGTCTATATAATATATAATTTCATTCATTATCCCAAGATAAACTTCATCAATTCATTTCACAATCTCTACACTCATCATCTGAAAAAAATTAAAAAATAAACAATGTTAAAAATTATTATAATAAACAATGACAAAAAATATAATATACAACCCATTATATAATTTAAATTAATGTTGAAATAAAAAATATTGAGTTTTTTTCATTTCTCTAAACATATAATTCACATTATCAACATTTTATCAATATAATACTACTTATTTAGTCATTATGAGTACACCCCATATCATATTAACTGATAGTTTACTCATAAATGTTACACGTAACTAAATGATAATTTTCAAATTATTTTTAGTAAATTAATAATACGTTGCTATTTATTCACCATTACAAATGTGTTTTAACGTTTTAAAAACCTAAATGTTATTTTTCATCATCCTAAGTAAACTAACACTCAAATTGATGTGATTTATGATCCTATGTTCCATAAATTATTCATATATACTTAACCTAACTCCACTACAAAATCTTGCTTGGATATGCTGGAATTTGTTGATTTTCATTGGGAGATATCTATTTCTACTAACAGAATCATTCAAATGGGTTTTCCTATGATATTGTTTAAAATATTTAAAATTCGTACCATACTACTTTTTCATTCCATATACCCTTGTTGCTTCTTTGTGCCACATCTATTCCTTCCCCTCTGGTACCTCCCCTCCCCAGGTGATCTACCCTTAGTTTTTACACCTTTACATTCAACCATTAACTTCCTACCCCATCATGATAAATACTCTACCTATGCCTGCATCTATCTAGCTCATTCGGCATTTTTATTTAGATTTAATCTACCTTGAATCAGCTCCCTCATACCCTCCCCCCCGGGGCTTCCCTCCTGTCCACATATCCCCTCTCAATTTCATGTCACTCCTATATAGTCTTGTGACCCCACATATAAGGAATTATTCATTAAACAAACAATAATTAAATGTTTTATAATAATGGTTTCACTTTATTATGTTTCAATGATATATTAGTTATATATTTTTACTATACTAATAAATCTCTTACAGAACACAATATAAATTACCATATAGTGTACTTTATTTATATAAAAATAGGTTTCTAAGTTTACACTCTTGTTTCATTCATGACACTTTTTCTCCTATCAATTAGTTTTACCAGTAACCTTCCAATTATCCTCATACATTTTCATGACATATTAAAAACATTTGAAAATTATGGAATAAAAAAATATTTCACAGTAAGAGATATTAAAATAATTGAATCATGTTATTTATTTTGAATATTTATTAAGACCAATAACTAAATATATATTTTAAACAATAAACATTAATCATATATTAATCATTAATTACAGATGAAATCATCTAAAATTCCAAATATTATTATAAAAAGATGGATGTAAAATGAAATAAGTGGTGTATTTTATTCATACAACATTATTGCTAATTGCTGGTGTAAATAGAGAGTGAAATCATACTTTGAAAAAGTCGGGTATTATCATCAAACTAACTTATTGGAAAGAAATTGCTTTAAGGAAAAAATTGTTTCTAATTGAGATACGTTTTAATGATAATAATTTAAATATAGTTTTTTTAAATATAAATCAATGGACAGTGACAACACTCATCAGGATTTATAAAAATATGATTGAGAAAACCATTACATTTATATTTGGATATGGGTAATATGGAATACATGTCTGCTACACTATAAATGATGGGTAAAAACGTCAAATAGATATTTCTATCAATTTATTAAACCATCAAGGAGCATAATAATTTTTCTTTCAAATTTTAAATTTTTTCAATATAGAGAGAAATCAATTTATAGAATTGAAAACTCACAATAATCATATTAGGCTTCCACAATAAATATTAGTTACAATTCTTGATTGAATTCCTCTATATAATTTTGAGCTATATATTGATGTGTCATAGTTTATTAGATAGAACTTATCAGTAAATAATTACATGTGTGATATGAAAAAGAAACATTGAAATATTATTCTTAATGTATTTAACAAAGAATAAATAATATTTTCCTTATTATTTTGATGTCATTGTCTACTTGGTCACATATTCAACTAGGGAAGTCATTTCTAGTGATCCAATTCAAATTAGGTGGATGTATTCAATATAGTGATAAATGAATATATTGAAACAACATTTGCTAAAAAATTATTTTTTGGATGCATCAATTTCTGACGATTATTTTTTTGTAAAGTCCCAATTTATGAGAGACATATGTTGAAGCGGTTAAAAATTAATGATTTTGGGGGTTATCTTATGATCAAAATAAGTAAAAAAGCCCAACCACATCCCAATTTAGACTTGATAGAATCAATATTAATTTAACATGAAAAAAAATAAGTGTATGAAATATGCAACAACTTCCATATACTTCATTGATGGGGTATAATTTGATATTGATTTTAGGAGAAACAATCATAGGATCCCTTCCTCTATATTTGAACAATAAGTCAATGGATCCATGATCATATGACATGGATTACCATATACAAGAAAGGGTTTAAGCACCCCTGCAATTTGAAAATGGGTTTTTGGAATAATTGACATATATAAATATTTTTTGAAAAGTGAGGATTGTCTTCCCAATCAATTCTACACCCAATAATAAGGAAACAAATTCTCTCTAAATAGGTTGTTCTTGATGTTCTTCATTGATGGAGAATATAAGGAATTAGTAATCACATTATGCATTACTACTTATTTTTTATTTCTATTCACTAAACACATTAATAGAAATATTAATGTATTGAATAATGCATCTGATGTATTTTTATTCAATTAAAACCATGTGGGAGTTATGTGAATGTTCTTGGAGTAATAACACACACTATGTTGGGTGAAAAGTAGCATCATGCTGAATCCCATGAAAAAACTGGATACATTCATATCAAATGTATTATTAGGATTTATCATGTTAATATGTTAGATGAAACATATTATTGATCTCTTACTTGATGATACTTTGGATTCCATCACATCCTTAAGACACATTCGTTATACTCATATGATTTTAGTGAACTTTCAATAATCGCTAACATCCACTAAAATAGATAATGAATTTATTTATATCATCACAAATATATATACACCCATAAATCTATTTTAGATATATATTTTTGAAGAACTCATTAAATTGGAAAAAACCCTTTGTTACAAATGTAATCCTAATACAAATTAATAATTGTGTGACCCTGCGGGACATATAAGCATTAAAAAAATATAGAATCTCAATTTCATAAATGTACTAAATGATTATCCTCAAGATAAGAATTAGTGTGTATTAAGAAATAAAGTGATATGGTGTGACATCCATCAAATATACTAATATCTCAATATGAATATGTATTTCACAATATGTATCATATATATCTTATATAAACCAATATAATCATGTTTTCCATGACACTGAGTGATCACTAAACATGGAATGTTCTAATCTATTATATTCCATTAAAAGTTTATAAATTATTTGAAAATAAATGACCACATAAATTAATATATCACATGGAATTCATCTTATAATTGAATACAACACATCAAAAATATATTAATATATGATCATCCTTATATGTGATTAAATTAAATATTTCTATGATTTTACTTAATCAAATTATTTAAATGGATTGTTTTTATACTGGTAATGAATGTTTATAGATCCAAACATTGTTTCGATCCAATAAAGGATGTGATCAACAACAAACCATGTAATGACCTCACCTATTTATTCTAGGAACATGGTCATCTAACACCACAAATCACCTATAATACCTTGGATTCCTTCCCAAAAAAACATATTATATTACCCACTGAGGTCAATTATTTGAAAATGAAACTCTCTATAGTCTAAAAAAAGTGATTTAAATGTACCTTTTCCTCACTAGCACACACCACATGACAATTAACATGGGTTCTACCTTATATAAACAACAAAAAAATCATGCATAACTATGTACTACTAATTAAGAATATTACCAAATAGAAATGTTCCCCTTATTGAAATAGTTTGTTAGATTTTTTGGTTTTACCTCACTTTTCTATGGGTGTTACACTATGAACCCCTTTAAATAATAACATCCCCTTTATGAACCCAACAACTGAAACCTAAGAAGTTATATTACACATCTGGAATGGTATTAGCTAAGATTCCATTAGTAATGACCTGATATCCTCAATAAATGAAATTTGTCATCAAAACTTATGGGACTCTAAAAATAAAATCGGTATCATTCATAGAACACCATAGGCTATTTCACATCAATATAATTTCATGAAATCTTATCTCCAAAGGTATAGATCATAGGATGGTAATGAAGGAATCAATATAATGACCCACCATGTGCCACTTCAAATAGGCCCTAGGTCAGCAACAAACACCAAATGTATAAAAATATCACATATAGGAGGCATCTATGTCTATAAAATAATTATAATCCAAATAAATGATATATGATATCAATAAATTCTAGAAATAAGATTAAATTAATCAATAAAAATACAATAATACATTTATAGAAATAAATAGATTCAATTGTCTCCAAAAAATACCCATAAAGGAAAAGAATACAAAGTGACAAAACAACATTCCAAAGGTATGAGTTAGTAAAAACTAACATTGTAAATGAAGTCCTCCAAGAATCTAGAAAAAAATATCTTATAAACATTGGTTGAGCATATATGTATACTCAATAGGATACACAATTTCGCTCATATACATGTAAATGAAGTGTACTAATGAACCAGTGAAAAAACAGTATAACCATCAATAATTAAAATAGGTAATCTAACATTTCCCATTCTCACCAATGCACTCTCACATAATAATGAATCCAGGTATAATAATATAATTAAAATAATATAGATAAATTCTAAATCCTAATACTTTCCCATTGATTTCCACTATCAAACTGAATCATCATATGGATTCACACTTCAATATCATCTTTATAAAAAACATCACATCTTCAAAAAAACACCTATTCCATCACAACACATCATAGCCAGAAATAGAGTAGTAAGGTATTATGAAAATAAAGGAGATCAATCTCATTCCTTCCTCCTACTATAAATTAACCGCACCACCATCCATCTCATTCAACATCACCACAGTTATTTTTTTACTTTTAACCATCACAAACCATGCAAGTCAATTTCATATGTAAGAGAATTTATAGAATAGTAGCTATCCATTAGTCCATCCTCAACACTATAATAATTGGAATACAACCCCAAAATTGTTGGTTGATAGTTCATGGTTCTCAAAATTGGTGGGGTGAATGTTATTTTCAAATAGAACATCTAATTTATATAAACCCAGAATGAATACCCAAAATGTATTAAAAACAAAATCATTATTCAAATTTACAACATCACCACCACACCTCACAAATCCACCCCTTTTGGTTACACATATAAATTCTATCAACACACCAAAATCCATAAGCTTCAATCCACTTTTTCATTAATTTTAGGTTAATCCATTTAATATATTTACGCTATACCAAATAATTAAAATAACTGACCATTAATTTAATATTTCATTATAATACATATTAGCCACATAATCCCATATTTAATTGAAACTTTCACTAACCATTAACACCTATAAAAAAAACCTTCCCATAAATTTTAAATTCTTAAAATTTAAATTATTTTCATTTCTAGTAAGGAATATAGAACAAAAAACACATGACAAAAAAAACAATATCTTTTATGTCAACCAACCCCACACTACCAATACTTAACAGAAATGGATAATTTCTATATAAAAACCATTTTCTATATCCACTTCTCATCCCATCCACCCCAAAACCATAACCACACATAACCCAAAAACACCACAACACATTAAACATTATTTCACAGATCATTTATAAAATTTATCAAGGATATATTAACCACATTCACTTACTTATTTATGTATATTCATAAAAATAAAAAATTTATAGCGGAAACCATTTCCTTAACAGGATAAAAGTTGTTATACAGTCCCAATTTAGGTGACAAAAACAACCACAGAAAAAGGGATCAGTGGTAATAAAAACCAAAATAGAATAAAATACCCAAGTAATTATAACTTATAGAAATATATCAAGCTCATAAAATCTCAATATCATCAATATAAAAATCTACAAAACATGAAATTTGAATCCTCTTTCCCTTCAATTTTAATTAAACAATTTCATTTTGTTTATAATTCCGGTTAATGATACATTAAGGAAATATGAATATAGTATAAACCCTCCTATATGATACTACTAAAATAGATATAGGGGATCCCATAACACAAATGAATCGTTCAATTTTTTGTCCATGATTGTATTATGAAAAAGGCCACCACATGGATCCAGAATGAATGTGAACTCCCTTATAAGCCTACACCACTAAATAAACTAATTTTCATTCTAATATTCTAAAAATCCAGAAGTTATTTAATATAATACTTCCCCATATAATAATCTAAAACAAGACATGGGGATAATGAAGTAATCCCAACTAAAACCACCATGGTTCATTTATCTGAGGATGTGATTGAAAGCCATTGAATATATGCCAAAATCCCTCCTTTGGTTGCACTTGTTTAACCCATGAAATGATAAAAAGGTAGAAAAAATTATTTTCTTCAACTGGATTTTGGAATTTATTCCAAGACATAAAAATAAAATTCAATGACATCTCCTGCACAATGACACAATTTAATTATTAAAATGTGGAATTACATAGTAAAAAGAGGATATACCATGAAAAAAATTGGATGTTCAAAGATGTATTTAATCATTTCTACTTCCTCCATGAAACATAAATAATAAAGTCATAATGGGACCATTATCCATCCCAAACCACTAATCTGTAGAAACCAATAATTGGAATGGGCTACACCATGATGTATACTAAATGACACACCTAACTTCAAGATGAAAGAACCTCTATAACAATTCTATATATCCATTATACAATAGAAGGATTATCTATTCTTCAGAATAATGATTGATTATATTCATTCCCTCTACATGAAATATCTTCCACTCAAAATTCAAAAGAAAAAAACACACCCTTGAGCACCTCTACTTCACAACATACCTTTCCATGCCACAACGATTTTCCTCCAAGGTTCAACACATGTTTCTGTGATTTAGATCTTAATTTACTGATATTTTCCTCTAGAATCCTCTTTCCACTATCAAAACTCCATGGAACTCCACTATATCACGTTTAACTATAGAATTCCCACATATCACATGTTATAAGGACTCAGAAGATACTAGTAACCTATGAGATTAGTGATAATTTCCCAAAGACCAAAAAAATTTATATTAATTTTTTTTCACACTAAAAAAAATATACTAAAAATTATAACATCTATACCCTAAACCCATTTCTTGGGTGAAATCAGAATAACAAAAACGATAGTTTCATACACAAGACACTAATGGATATAAATATGTATATTGGGAATAGAATATCACTGGGGGATTATTTACCATCATATTCCACACAATTTTTCTAAAAAACTCCAACGAAATATATATGAAATAATTGATGAATATATATCATAGAATCGAATACAAAACAAGTCTAATCAAAACTCATATTCACAGTAAAAAATTATGTATTGATAAATACTACTTGTTTAATGTCACAAAATGAAGAAAAAGTCCCAACAATGAAAACTCCAAATCTCCTCACGATAGCAACCACCAAGCTCCCAACGCCAGCACCCATGGCTACTAAATCAATACCCTCTTATATAAAGGTAAAATATATACCTTACATTAATAATGCTGAACTAAATCTATATATTCTCTAATATTAATATTTAGAGGATGAGTATAGAATCCCAATATGTTATCCTCAAAATACTTCCCAAATAATTCACTTAAACTAGAACATGTTATTTAACATTTTATAATTAAATCCAATGAGAATTATAATAAAAATAAATGATGCATATTTAGTCCATATATATCACTAAATCTAAAAAATCAACCCTTCTAAGATAAAAAAATTATAAAAATAACTCATGCCAAAACCATCTGACCCATTCCATTTATACACACACATAAATTATAATAATCCATTTTATACCCTATCAATGTGGGCCCAATATAATTAAGAAAATTATTAGGCGAAGCATGTTTCTATATCCACGTGGTCACTTGGATGCACAATCTAGTTCTCCTATAATTCATCCTTACATGAATATCTGAAACAACCAGTCCCTTTTACATGAATCATGAAATAATAATGATAAAAACACTCTAATGATACACTAATTAAGCATGAAACCCAAGTATTAACATATAAGGCCCCATCATGGGCATCATGAACACATGCTAAAATCAATATTTCCATATACTTCCAAAATATGAATCTCATCAATATATTGTGTGTAAAAACACACCCACACATCAAAAGAATGTTTATCTAAGGAAAAAATTTATCATTCTTGACTAAATAACAAAAGAAAATTATTATCAATGTTTATATGACAAATTTAATATAAATAATAAGAAATATTTATAATCAAATCAAAATATTCATTTTCATTGAGAACAGAGAGTGATAGAGAAGCAGCCCACCTACACCACACACAACCCATGAAGCCTATGAATAAGAGATTTCTTAGAAATGAATTTTCAAAAATCCCATTTGAGAATAATATGTTAAGGATACCTCAAAAAGAGTTGAAAAATATAACTTTTTGGATGATAATAATTTCAAAATCATTCTAATTAACCCCTAAAATATTTCATGTGGTATCCCGATACTTTTACAATCCTCATTAAAAAAACCATACATGGGTTTTTGTTATTTTATAATAAGGATAACCAAAACCACAACATGGTGGTACTAATAATATCCATGGAACACTTTACCACACCCCACCTATATAGACCAACCATGGTAAGGAGAAAACATGGTGTATTCTCCCACATTTTTTTAATCACACCACGACTTCAACCATGGTTTGGAGAGGACATGCTCCCTATTTCCACTTCTTATTATTATATCTAATTCAATATTTCCCATAACCACTATAACCACCATCATGAAAATTTAGTAGTCCTCATTACCCACAAGTTCACCTTCACAGCTCCATACACACAAAATATGATTCCCCATAATAGGTTTACGTAATTTTTACCTGTCTATTCACTATTCCCACAACATAACATATCTCATTCCAATTAGAGGAATACAACCTCTAAAACTTATGCCACCATGATGTAGTGATTCCATGATTACGCCAACCTGGATTTCAAAAATTCCCACAAATAATAAACTTATTGAATATAATATAATAAACAACAGTACATAAAAATACATAATAAAATATGATAATTTTTGAATCAAAGGGTGTTACATTATCCCCATAATATTATTTCCATCTATGGAATGATAGAGGTTGGTGAAGTCAAAACCAAAGCTCAGCAACTTGTCTTTAATATTTGCATCTCACTCCCATGACTCCTCGTAAAACCATTCATTATATTAAAATACATGTAACAATTGTTTTCCTCAATATCACAAGTTCTTCTTGTTCCCATTTAATGACACAACTTAATGTGTAAAACTAAAGGATCATTTCACTCAATGACAACATGATCCCAACTACTTACATCAACATTGTTCGACCTATAATTTTATCAATAAGATATGAGGAAATGATAATGAATTATATAGAATCATGGGGATAATTTCCACCAATAGACAATTACAGCAATTGACTTCACAATCTTGATGGTCTAGTACATCGATGAGCTAACTACACTCACATACCAAAGACATTATTATCCATTATGAGAAATAACCACATGAAATAAAAAATCCTAATCTATAATGATAATGGTTGAAACAGATAATCTAATCAATATTTTAATTCCCCAAACAAAATTATAAATTTAATAATAATAATTTTATTCATTATCATCATTATACATGTGGTAATACGTATCGGTATGTTTTATTCCAAAATTAAAAAAATAGAAAGGGAATCATTTTGTTTAAATATTTAAATATTAAATTTATTCAAGGGATTACAACTACTCAATAAAACACATCAAAAGACCAAAAAAAGAAATTGAAGACCACCCAACATCACAATCACACCGATTAAGTAGAACTCATCCCTTGATTCAGTCAAATAAAAAGATAGTGAGAAGAATAGTAATAATACATATTGTAAATGGAGTGTAGATCACCATCCTATTAAAACATGAGATGATCATGATACTAGGAATACCATTAATGGGTATTTATATGTTTCAATATGAGCATTATGAGTAGCTATTATGGTTAAAAATCACCATTGGGTTTTAATCCATTGGTTGTGTTTAAATGTTTTAATATTTTGAGACAAATGAAATTATGGCTTTGAATTAATAATATAGGTATTAAACATTATTATGTATCCAATTATGATAATTCATTAAATATTTTTAATGAATATTTTTTAGTTAAATTAAGGGTTTTAATTATGTTTCAATGATTAATGTTAGGATTTTAAAAGATAAAACATGGGTATTAAACATTAGTAATTTATGTTTTTCAAATTAAAATTCCATGGTTTTCAAAATAGATTTATTTCATTCATCTTTTTTTAATTAGTAAATAATATTTAAAACATATTTTGTAGGGACCTCGGGGAAAATGTCAGAAGGATGATGTTGTGTAAGATTATGAGTAAAATATAATTGTGAGGGAAATTTTTTGTTAAGGGGGGATATTGTAAGGCCCCTAACTTAATAATAAATTTATAATAGTACTTTTAGTAATTATCATTATTATTGTTGTGTTAATGTGTATTGGAATTTTTTTTCAAAATAAACTAAATAGAAAGGGAAATATTTTATTCAGACATTGTAATATTACATTAATGAAAGGGATTACAGCAACTCAAGAAAACTAATCGCAAGACCTAATAGAAAAACTAGAATACCAAACAAAATCACAAAGAGAATGATTAAGTAGACCTAGTCCCTTCAATCCAAAAAAATAATATGAGATAATGTTTACCCTAGGAATACCTTGAATGGGTATTTATACGGTTCAATATAGATTATATATATATCTGTTAGGGTTTTAAATGATTGATTGGTTTGAAGTCATTGGGTGTGTTTAAATGTATTAATATTTTAAAATAAATGAAATTATGGTTCTAAATTAATAATATATTTATTAAAAATCATTATGTATCTAATTATTTTAATTCATTAAATGTTTTTAAATAACTATTTTTGTTTGGTAAAATTAAGGGTTTTAATATTCAGTTAATGTGTATGGTCTATATTTTAAAATATGTAACATGGGTATTAAAAATTAGTAATTTATGTGATTCAAATTAAAATGGTGTGGTTTGATGTAGATAGATGGACCTTGTTTGTGCAACTGGGGAAACCAAATGTGGAGAGTAGAAGATAAATAAAATCTTGAGAACTAGATTCTTGCAGGAGGGGAAATCAGATGTGATGCAGATAGAAGGACAGGGTTCGCATCTCTATAATTTTTCATGAACATGGACAATAAATGGGTAAAAGATCACAAAAAATGGATGTTATTTTCATTGTTGTGATAGAACCATATTTATACAATCGTATCCAAGAGGAAACCTCATACAATAGCAGTTGTAGATGTGTGGACAATGGATTCATTGAGATTTCAATTTGTTCCAGGTAATTGAACAATTATCATATGCCAAATTGTTTTGTGGATTCCTTACCCTCTCATGAATAAAACACTTAAATATAATAAACAATGAACAAATAGGATAAATATTTTGACATGGATCGGTTAGATGACTTATGTTTATGTGTTAGGCATCATATTTTCATATTCATAGAGGAATACCGATAGATAAAAATTTCCAGTTATTTATAATTTCCCCAAAAGGGGAACATTTATATATATATATATATAGTGGATGAAAAATTCAAATGGCCACTTAAAAATTTCCCAGATAGTCACCAACTCCTAATACGATTATAAATCTGGAAAACAAACATCATTTTACGTCGTAAGGTAGTGCCAACCCCATTTGTAAGTCATCATCAGGCAACTGGACATCTATCGCGATAAACCTACATCCACTAAATTTAAGTGGATGGTGATATTTTTCATCAATATTGAATAACGCCTGATTACAGTGAAATTAAATTCCTCAATCGGAACACTCAGGATACCATCCCTACCATAGAATATGTTGATAATGATTTTTCTTTAGAACTTCACCGGCTTCGAGAAATGTTACCCAATAATAGACTACATTGAATTAACCTAATATTTTTCCTTAATGTAAATTATCATCAATTAAATAAAGGATTTCCACCATCTCTTTAAGGGGGGAATCATCAAAATCGGGATTGAGATCCATACAACATGATTTGCCTCTTAAAAAATACCAACTAATACATATTCCTAGGTGATTTGAATTAAAATAGTTTGATTCAAGATTTAACCAGTATAATACTAGTGGTGTTACACAAGGTAGTGTGTTTCATATATTCACACCAATTTGGAAATTCTTAGGGGCCTATTCTTCAAATTAATTTTTATTTATATTCTCTTTCTCTCATTACTAGATGATACATTTATAAGGAATCCTCATTTTAAAAACCCTTGAAAATGGTCAAACCATTGGATTCTCCAACCATTGGAATTATAGAGCAGGAAAAGAAATGGTATGGATCAATCTTAATGATCACTACGTTAGAATCGATATTATTATAAACTATCCGTTACCGGCAATAAAAAAGCACAAAAAAATTATGGTTCTTTTATTAGTGCTGTAAAAAACTGAAGATAAATTGGACATTTATCTACTCTCATAAAATAACCCCTTTATTAGTGATGATTAGCACTAGTAAAGGGGATTATTTTTTTATCTCCACCTAAAATCGCGGATAAATTGTACATTAATTATCTCTAATAAAAGACCTCCTTTATTTGCGTTGTTTTTGTGCTATTAAAGACTATCCTTTATTAGAGTGGTTAAAAACCGACATTGTTAGGGTATTTTTACTACTTATAGTAGGGGAAATACATAAACATGTTATATATTACACAAAATAAAATTTTTATATTTAAAAATAATTAAATTGATATTGATATAATTTATTTTCATAAATATGATATTTATAATACTAAATATGTATTTACCCATAATATGTAACACATTAAGTGAAATTTGATTTAAAAAATAATTTAAAATCCATATTAACAAATAATTTACTAATTAGACTTGAGTTATAAATATTTAATAATAATTTGGTGATATGAAAAAATGAAAAATAAAATCACTCATCATATATTGAAAACCAATCTTTAACTTCAAAAAACCTTGAAATTTCATCTGGTGTCTATTTGGACTCTGTGAAATGTAAAATTGAAACCTGTGAGGAGATCTATGCCATGGGAACTAAAGAAACCGAGTTCCAAAATTTTCATTAGACAAAAAAGTTCCATGAGTTCACTAAAATAGATTATTTATTTGGATATCCTGATTTATAAACATTTGATGAAATTTTACAATCATTTAAGATGGTATTATTGTATTTTACAGTGGAGACTAATTTTTTTCCATGAGGATACAATCATATGGATGTTCTGTTGTTGAAATTATAATATTTTTTATATTATTGTTTTTTTTAATCAAATATAGATGCATATAATGTTTTCCATAGGTGGCACCATGACCCCAGGGTATTAGTTGTTATTTTCTGTATTCATTAAAATTAATATTAAAATTTTATTTTATATAACTATAGAACATATTAATTATCATTGTTTATTTTAATGGTTATATTTAGGGACACTTATTGTGGGGTCCTACATTGTATTACTCACACTATATAATTTATTTCTATATGATTATCATATTTCACACCTGACTCACAATTATCATCAAGCAGTGGGAGGATCATTTGAAAACACGTATTTTCACCAAGTAATGAAAGAACTAATTCATCCCATGTATGAGATTTCTCATGATATTTTCTTCTCCATGCTAGATAATGATGTGGTTGAAGAGCCTTCTATGGATGTGCCATTGGGTCAAAATACTATTATGGATGTTTAATATCATGATTTAGAACATGTGGAGGTTTTCCAACATGATCTACTAGATTATCCTCCTCTTACATTCATGGATGATCCACATCCACATGTTATGCCTTTAATGGTTTACAATGCATATACTATGTATTTTTATACATAATCATACACCTATTCATATTATGATACAGTGGTAGATGCAGGTAAGAGTTCATTTGAGTTAACATGTTTTCTTGGTGACTAGAAACCCAACAGAAAAAAACCCATCTTCTCGACATGTGGGAGAGAGTTCTATCCAAGAAGCACTTTCCACACAACCATAATGGTTACAAGATAAGAGACATTAGATTCCACACCCGTAGTGTAATTTTTAGTGTATTATTGTCTAATTTTGTTCATTATTTTCATCTATATTTTTTTGGTATTTTCTATTAAAAAAATAAATTTTTTGGTATGATAGAGGTTGGTGAAACTTTTGTACAATGTTTGGGGAAACTATGCATGAACATCATAAAACTATGGTTACTGAGACAACAACACTAGAAAACCCATAATATTTGGCACATAGTTTGTAAAATCATTCAACCTATACGAATAGAGCTTGAGGCACCCTCATGGTTGGAACGATTTTGGAAATATGCATCTCCAAACTATGTGGTCTACCCCATTTTTTTAAAAAAAATTTGTACTTATTTAGCATCCCCTCATTGATTTAACCCCTATAACTCTTCATTTTCAACCATTTATTACCCCTACATCCCAAAAAACACCAACCCCTTGTATTATCCCATCATGGATTCACTTTTATGTATATGTTGACATAAATTCTTCAAGGAAACTCCAACTAAAAATCACATCTCCTAAATTAATGGTTTCTCATCCATTATTTCTTAATTTCTAACAACCCAGTGGTTCTAATGAACTAGGATTAGCCTAATCAAAACTGTAAGGAATGGGGTTTGATGATGATTATTTGATCATACTTCCATAGAGCCCCCTATATTATTGGATTTTTAATCTCAACTGGCATTTGGTGGTTTTAAGGAAATTGGTAAGTTTCTTCATATTGCACCATTTTTTGAAATCATACATGTGCTTTCTTTTATATTCAATTATTATTGAAATTGGTTTGTGTGTGTAAAGGGGAGTTTGCAAAGCTAATTTAGTGTTGTGGCATCATCTATAAAATGGATTTACCATAAGGTAATGGTTAGAAAGGATTTTCATAGACATGTGGTGGTTAGGAATATTTGTTAGTTGATTTTAATTACATGATAAAAATGATATTTCCATGTGCAACAGAAGTGATGTGGTGGGAAATAAATCTAGGATGTTTTTTATTTGATGGAACATTTACAATAGTTGACATGATGTGAATTCCATGTATGAAGAATTTTTTCCACCATCTGTTGATGTAGAGAAACCTGAAACCCAAAGGGGATATTTTAAGGTTCAATTTATAATTAATTTATATAGATACAAATAAATAAATACATAGTCTTAGTAACTTTCATTGATGATGATTTTGCTTGTCATATTAAAGGGACATTTTGGATTATCGTTGTTTATCTTCTTGGATCCAAATGTAAAATCCCTCTATTAGTGATCCATATGTGCTCATCTGATTTCCAGACAAAACAGATTGATTTTTGGGTGCTATCATGGTGAATAAATCATCTTTAATTATTTGTATTGACTTTTCATCATTTGGAATTTAATTATTTTCTCTAGATTTTCCTGAACATTATATGGATATAGAAATATGAGTAGAGAGATGAATCTGTTGAAACATTGATTCTCTTTTCTTTATTAACCATACATAATAGACATAATATTATAATTGAAGAAAATGGATTTAAGTGAAAACATTATTTAATTGCATTCCATCCTTTAAATAATATTATAATACATAACACACACAATTCCATATAATATTGTTCTTATTATTATTTTATGGAACGTGCTGACTTGCATAATGATAAATATTATTTTATCATATTTTAAATTAAAATTCATTTTCGGATGTGATATTGGTAAACTCTAACTACTCACCATTTATTAACCACCTGAATAAATGTTTTACTCACAATACAGTAAATTAAAAATTATTATAATATTCCATAAATAATAAAAAAATTCAAAATCCAATGATTTTTTTATATTCACATATTCCAATATATAGTTTATTAATACATAATTAATTATTTATTACCCTGTGAATATTAGTGATCAATAAAACATGATTAAAATTAATTATTAGTATTGATTATACAATTTATTTAAATAATTAATATGAAATATAATTTAGTTGTGATTAATGGAAACAAATTGTGTTTGAGCCCGAAGAATTATTTCACGTTAGTATTAGGCAGGCTTGCCTAAATTCCATGATTATTTTATATTAAAAGGTTAAGGAACCCAAAATAATGAACATAATATCCCAACATCAAAAACTCCATACCATCACCCATTATATAACATAATCATTTTGTCTTAATATCTCATCATGTAGGTTTCACATCTATTTCATTAGCCTCTTTGCTTCATAATTCATACATTGACTAAATGAAATAAACAGTTAGTTACACCATGGACATGGAATTTAATCTGAATTATATATTTCAATGATAGGGTCGAGATATAAAATTCTATAAAGATGAAATTCACAAACACTTACTTGGATAAATTTTAATAACACATCACTCACGATGCATCCAACGTATCCAACATCACAATAATTTGTTATCATCATGGTTTATGAAACACATATAATTAAATGTGTCATAAAATTTGTTATAAATATTCACAATGTATAAGTACCATTATACACATTTGTATATAAGAACATTCAATTGAACAGAAATATACAGAATTCCTTCAGGCGGGTCTATTATCATTATATTCCATCAAGGAGATTATTAAGTGTAAAATTAATGAGAAGAATCCACATCTACTTATGATTAATCAAAACTAATAGTCTATATAATATGTTCCATATCATAGTTTGTTATCCAAATATAGAATTGTATTTAATAATATCGTTATATCACTTCTTTGTTATCATTATAATGTTTAACTACAATAACCTTATCAATGTGATTGATACTCTAGGACGGTATGAAATTATTGTTATATAGATGAAAAAAAATATCTAATAAGGAAATTAAATTAATATTCTTTTATTAGAATAGATATATTATCTAATGTACAATTTAGTTTTGTCTAGGGCTCCAACCGCCCAAAAAGGGATGAAAACACTTGACAATATTGTGTATATTGGTGGGATGACTAGTACTAGTATACTAGATGTGGTTGTTGGGTTCAATACATTATATATAATATGATTATGCAAAAATTAAAACTAAATTAATAGTTATGTGATGTGATGTGAAGTTTTTTGATCGAGCATGGGAATGGAAGTTTCATTCCTTATTTTGATAAATGAATGTTTGAGTATCCAAGGTTCCCACTTACCATACCAACATAGGGATTTCACATAGTTCTAATGTTTTGGTTTTAACTTTTTACTAGTTATTCCGGTATCATTATATTTTCTTGTAATTTTTAAATAATTTTTTAAACATTAACTATTTCTAGGATTCTGAAATTGGAATATTTATTTGTCTTATAATGGCAATGCATCAAAATCATGGTGGCATTGTAAAACCCCGAGATTTTTTAAAAAATGAATTTTTTTAAAAAAAATTGTTGTCTTGTGTTGTATTATAAACCAATATAATCTTGAACAATATGAAGCACTAGAAAATATTTTAGTATATGAAACACCATTCTTTCATTCTTTTATACATAATTCTATGTTCTTTTGATATAATTCATTTCATCCAATAAAACGTCTAAGAGTGTTTATAAAATAATAAGATCTCTTTTGATGAATTTTATTAATGAAATATATATTTAATATATTAAATATAATGTTTAAAATTCTTCATATGTGTTTTATAATCATGATATAAAAACAAATTCAATTTTTCAGATAAAAGAAGTGTTATTTAAAAAAAATTCACTTTTTCGACATTTTAATGGCAGACCCATTCTAAATCTAGTTTCTATTTGGAAAAAAACTACATATTTTTAATTTATATATAGATATTTTCTTTATTTGAATTTTTTATATTTCTCTCATAACTTTCATGATTTAATGAATATTAAAAATAAGATTAATTTTAATTGAATAATACTTTTTTCATCGAAATAATTTATACGGTAAATTTATATTATTGAATGGTTATAAAATATATATAAAATATATTTTTATCATTTAACATATTTTTAGGTTATTTTAAGTAATTTTACATTGAATTTATATGTAAAACAATTCAATCTTTCTCAATGTTTTAACTTGTAAAACTTGTTTTCTCATTTTGTCCATGAGAATTAATTTTAAATTAATTACTAAAACTTATTTGTTTTGAATTTGGAAAAATGGTTTCCATATTTGATATTATATGGTTAAAATTTTGTAATTAGTTTCCTTTTATTATTACGAATTATGAATAGTAACTTGGTAATTATTTTTTTTACCATGGTTAAAGGGTAAATTAGGTAAATAGTGGTAAAAATAATATTATAATAATATAAAAATATCATAACGTTTTTTCTAATATTGTTTTATGAGTCATAGATGACCAAAAAAATCCTTAGGTAAATCATCTGTCTTTTGGGAGCCTCTTTGGTGTGATAATGACATTTTAAAACACTTAATTTAAGGTCAAGGAAAAATGTCATAATCACGGATCTTTTTACTAAAACAATATTACATTGGATTATATAAGTTATCTCCTAGAATATAAATATTCAATAGAAATGTAATATTATTACCTACATCATGGTATTTTTTTACAATTTTGAGACACTAAATAATTAAATTTAATTAAGACACACTGATGATGTAATAAATTGATTATTAATGAGGGAATCAAAAAACAATATCATAAATATTAAAATGGATATTATTTAATTATTCAATGACATAAAAACATATAATTATGACTGTTCCATGTTATTATTGAGTTAATTTTTTTTCAATGGAATCCATTTGTTATGAATTTATGAAAAAGTCATGTATGAATAGTTTTAAAATTGACATAATTCATAACGTAAAATATATAATAGTTTATTAAATGTTATAATTTTTTTAAAAATCTAATATTAGACCAAATGGTTAGTATAATTCATAATATGTCATAAATTAAACTATTTATCTATTATAAAATGTTATTCTAATTACATTAACATAAACAATTTAAATAACATGATAACATTGTAAGATTAAAAAGTGTAAAATAAGGGTTAACCCAAAATGATATATATTAAAAAATATTCAAAACATATGTTATTTTAATATTATTATAGTAATTCTTCAAAAAATCATCTTAATTTTTAAATAAATGAGTTTCAGACTATTATAAATCAAATATCAATTTATATTAAATCCATTTCCCATTTACCATTTATACTTACATAGTAACATTAAAGAGGTTTTGGTCATCTTCAAAGACTAAATCTCTTGATCTAAGAGGATATTTTGAAGAAGCACGTCTAAGAAGAGGTAATCTACTCAACCAATTATTTCATATGCATTTCATATACTACTTCCACTTAATTATTTATTCCACTATAATGTTATAAATAAATTTCAATATATATTATATGATTTATTATAATAATGAAACAATTATATTCTACCTTCAATCGATCATATGAAAAATGAAATCGCTACGCATTCATATGTACAATTACCATCCCCACGTCATGGTGTAATATTCTTTTCACCACCACTATACTTAGATGTTTATAATGATTGAAGTAATAATTTTATATTATTTTAATAAAAACAAATTTATTATGAAATATAATACACCATGCACTTCAATACAATTAAAAAATTTGGGAATGATATAGTCGCTCGTGTGTGCATACGACTTATCGTCTCCACAATGCAATATGATTAATTATACCTGAGAATCACGAAAGTATTATTATATAAACGAATTTAGTGAATTAAAATGATATATAATATACTAATATCAAAATATAAATTATGTAACTATAACTGAAGAAGAATAATTGGTACTTATTAGATAAAACATGCACAAGAACAAAATGTAGTTAATAACTGTATAATGATTATCAATGAAATGTTACTAACAAAAAATGAGAATATGACCATATATTATATCGTAAAAATTACTATGATTCTATAATAAGTAAATACTATTTTTTAAAATCATTATAAATAATGTTTGGATATATACAAATCATATCAGACCCATTGTAAACGATTATTTGGTCTCAGTTTTATTTATTTGGGACTTATACACGAACTATTACTTTTGTGTGTGGTTTATATTGACCATGACGATTTTTATGATTATTATTACTAATTTTATTAAATTTAAATATAAATATATTTTTATTTATTATATAAGGCATAAAATTAATGTTATTATGAATTAGTAAGGGATAATTTTGCAATCTCATTTTTATTTGAGATGGTTTATTCGTATGTGTTTACTCAGGTATATTTATCATCCACATGCATATTTCATAAATCTTTATTTAAAAATATTATTTATGACCATATAAAATTTCTTAAATCTAATTTTTCTTAGTGGGGAATTTTTTCTAAATTGTATGGAAGTAATATTTTTTTTGTTTTCAGAATGATGTACTTTTTTGACTTTTCATGAAAATGTATGAGGATAATTCATTTATTAACTTATACAACATGGACAACTTTTTATGGTTTCATAATGACTTATTTACATGAGGATTACATTACAATATTTAAATTATATTTTCAACTATATTCTTTTCCTTTAAAACTACACGTCTTTTAAAAAAAATATTGAAGAATAAAGGATATTCTTATCAAGAATTAATTTCCAATGTATTTTAAAAATTATTTCACATATAATATGAAATTATTTAAATATGGTTATGAATATATCCCTATTACCACTATGATATTTTTTTGTTAATGATGGAATTTTATTTATGAATTCCATTTGATTTTATGGAGTATGATGGAATGATGTTTAAGAAAACAATTTTATTTCATGTGTAGTGTAATGGTAAATAATTTTATGTTTTTTGTGGAGCACATTTGAATTGTCTAATTATGATATGGGTGGGAACTATATTTAACTACAAAAAAATGTTAAGAGATTAATATATCAATAGATAGAGAGGAATGAAATCAAATGTTAGTCTAGATTAGTAATAAAGGTATGGAATGGAAAATACATCTTATTTAGTAATGGACTTTTTCTACTATTATGGTCTTAGAAATGAGCCATGGCTAATATGGAAATGATTTTATATATTTATGTGTTTTAAAAAATTCTCAATTTTATGCCAATAATTTTTATATTGATTCATATTACTATATGATATATCCCTTCCAAACATTAAAATTTAATTTATGACTCATGATTTTTATATTCAAAATTTATTTTCATGTTTTTACATTCGTATTTTTATGTTTTGATTGATGTTCTCCATGTTTACCCTTACCGAGAAATTAAGCTAATTTTTTTGGTTTTATTTTCCCCATAATATAAAGAATGGGTTTATGATGGAAAACTAAACTATAATCTCTATATAGAAGATGATTAAGATCATTCACCATGTTTGAATAATGTGCTCCATGTTTCGGTAGACACTAATCTAATAGGGACATTGGGAATCTATTTATGTATTGTATTAAATATTCCAAAAAATAATTATAATTTCCTTGTATTTAAATCTAGTTATTTTAGAGGTATACTACTGGTAAAATGATATTTTATCTTACGTACATGCAATAGGATAATTTAGACCATGCGTTTTCTGAATCATGTAAATGAAAACCATTCTATGGCAGTGGAATGTAACTGCATAAGTGGAATTTTTGTACAAGTGTTGTTGGTGACATTCCAGATGATTATCCCTTGTGTTATGAGGAGATTTCTAGATCTTGTATTGTTCTATTTTTCATTTTTTTGGGTACTTAGCTATGAATGTATACATTAAACCTGTTTATGGATCCTTTTATAGATTTTGTTAAGGATGATTATTATAATGCATTATGATGATGTTGAATATTGTGATCAGAATATCATTCTTAAAGAAGTTACTCGATACCCAATATAACTAATATTATCATAATTATTATATGTCTACTATTGATTTATTTACTAAATATTTAACAATTTAAGATTATTTCAATAAATTTTGGATTTCTGGTTTGTTTTGTGCTAAAATTCAAAAATTTCATAATTTCAGAATTTAGACAATTATTTATCATATCGGTATTTTGAGCATAAAATTTAAAATATTGATCCAATTTGAGTTATATTTATTTTTATATTATTACATTATTTTTCATATTCAACATTTTCTTATGTACCTGGATCATAATTGAACATCCAAATGCTGAAAATAATCTATTAATTCAAAAAACTGTTCGGAAAGATTGAGCGGACTGCACCTCATTAAATTTTGAATAACTAAATATAATGAACTTTAAGATAGTTTATGAATAATAGAATTGAAATATTAATCAAATTAATGAAATTCCATTGAATATCATGGAGTTATTCCTTCATTAATGTGTTCTTTGGATGTTCAAAATTAGAGGAATATTTAGAAAATTTCATCCAAAATAAGTTTTAAGAATTAATTTATCGTATAATTTTCTACACATAGAGGATGAATCTAAAATTTTTGGTTGAAATGATAATTTTATTTCGGAACATTGTATGATAATACAACTCTTTAATTTTATACCATTAAAGGGTTCTACCATGTACACTTTTTGGAGGAATGATTATTAAGCAAAAAAAATAACTTCTTAAACCAATAAAAATGCACCACATCTCATTTTCAAAATGCTTGAAACAATATTTTCCCAATTTATATTTTCTTGTAATTACTATTCATTGTAATATTATTATTAATTTTTAATATATTTTACCCTTCTTATTCATCTCATTAACTTATTTTCATCTATTCTGTTTCCTCTATGTTCTTCTCCACTGTGATCTCTTACACTCATGGTCATAAGTAACTAATTGGAGGGGATCATACGGGATAAATCCAAATTTTATCCAAATTAACTGATAATTCATTTTTACAGTTTTAGTATTTTCAAAAACATAGGTGGAGGGGGATCTTATTGGGAAATGAACCTTTGTGACTCCACTTACCACATCACGATTAACTTTCTCTTCTTCAATATTTTCCCTCGATCTAAGAGGTGGATGTGTGGTATCTTTAAAATTTTTGAGTGCACTACATATTCAAAATAATAATTATAATATTATATTCATGAATAAAATATATTGTGTTCATTATGGAAATTTGAAACTAATATAGAGACGATGATGGTTTACTCTGGGTGTTCTACATGGAGGATAACCTTTTTGATTAACAACAATTTTAAATACCTATTCTATTTTCATTGAATATATATATATATATTTCATATTTAAAAAAATTATTTATTTTTAAGGTATGTATTAGATAAAATATAAATTCTAACAATAGATATTTTATGTTCTCTGAGCTGGCTCCATGAGACAGACCATGTGTGTGAACTATATTACATGCGTAGTTAAATAAAATATTCACTGTGGATTCTCCAAATATCCTTCTGCATAAACTAGGAGATGATTCTAGGGAATAAAAAAAATTCACAATCCATTTAAATAAAATAAATCATAATAAATTTCAAATAATAATTAATATAATAATTTTTTATGATTTCTCAAATGATTGTATACTTAATTCATGAAACAATTACCCATAGGTTAAAGGGACAATTAATAACTAACACTATTAGGTGTAGGATAGTGTTTTTATTATTATTAGATATGTGGGGTTGATTTGAAAATCAATTAATGTTGATCAGGTTATCATGGAATTCATATCTGGCCTAAGGGAGGACACGAACAAACAAGTTTTTTGAAGTGATGGCCCGTGAGATAACTGAGTTCTACAAATACTTTTGAAACTTTTATCAAGTGTCCAAGGACCAATAATTTTACCCATTAGTCATCCCAGATTTTTTGAAGGAAATACATGTGGTTGAGGCCCAAATCTAGGACCATTAACAAACCAAAAATCATAAATATGAAATCAATGAGTATTTTAATGAGATATAGTTGGTCCATAATGATGATGATTTTCTTAATTAGATACGTGTGGAAGATCAAAAAGATTTGGATAAATTTTGTAACTCTTATGAGGTATAATATGACCCCACTAGGACCATAAAAAGTATACGATATATTACCATTGAATGTCACAGTATATAGGGAATAGTAAAATTTGTAGAACGTATGGAAGATCCTGACTAGCTAATTTCATCCACTAAGACTCGCACTCAAAAGGAACATATCACTGAAGAATTGATTGAACCCGAACCAATTCTAGGATATAATCCTTTCATAAAGTCTATCTTTTCTTATTTCATTCAATCTGACTTTAGTATTTCTCATTATGATTTTGAAATTATATATTTGGTAATTCCATGTGTTTATATAGAGGAAGATGATGAAACTAGAACATTACATGTTGATGAACAAGTGAAGATCCCATATTTTGATGAAAATATAATTGAGGAAGCCCGTAATGAAATAAAATTAGTTTATCCTAAGGGAAAATAGGAAAAGTAAACTCATTTTGAAAGTGATAATATTTGATATAATTCAAATTTAAATGTTGTTCATGTAAAATCACCTCCTTACATTTCCTTTGATTATACAAGTCGTGTGGTCTATATTGATCATGGACTGTATAAGTAAGAGAATTTTTCACAATTATCAACCAAGAATGAAGATGATTCTTACTTCATCCTACCCCTTCCTTGTAATAATTACCTAATTGTAAAGGGGGTTTTGGTGTACTCTATCAATGGATCATTCCTCCCCATGAATTAAGAGATGGAATCTTGGAAAATCCACATATAGTGGTTCATGTCTAAGAAACATCATCAACCAACTGACTATGGATAATAGCTAGTACATCACTATGGAGGCAGTAAAACTTCATTTCCCACATGAGGGATTATACCAAAAATTATCCCTTTTATATTATTTCTATGACATTTTATTTCGATTTCATTATTAGGATTAGTCTAGCTTATATCCCAATCCCTCTTATCTTGTTAAGCATAAATTACATGATAAATTTTCATAATTAAGTTATTATATTTTATAGTATCATGATGGAAAAATAGAAATCCCAATCCAATTTAAGGGAGAGGAATATGATTTATGGGAATTATATTTCACTTTTAGTGTTTATCATTTAAACTACTGACATTTTTTTCATCTAAAAATACAATTTCTGCATGAAATATAAATTGCATTCCCACACTAGAATTATCCTTTTCATGTCATATCTAACTGGCATTAGTTTCATAGTAATCCATTTATTCCATGTTTTATATTTCAATTATAACGATATTGAATAATTAAAATAGATAATTGGATGATTAACTAGAAAAATGGATAAAAAAGGACTCATTATTTGAGGCAATTAATTAAGTCAAAAACTCGTTTGTTCCAAATATTCTTCATCTGTTTACATTATAATATTCATGTGAATTTATTTTTTATTATCAATCATTCCTTGAGTGATTAACCAAAATAATATGTCTTATTCATCAGATAATTTATAGACCAAGCACTACCTATTTCATGTTTAGCATATTTTTTGAGTGGTCCTATTAAATTTTAAGTACAATAAAGTTTATTTGTAATTGTCAAAAAAATGTCTATGAAGAAACTCATTTAAAATAATTGAGTAAACTTTTAATAAACCTATTATTATTAAAATACAACCTTTACATCACACCTTATTTAGACTATATAGATCATGAATGACATTTGTAGGAATGATCTTTGATTCAATCCAATTTTATATATTCCTACACTCCTCTTAGTATTTTAATTATATTTTAAAATTTTGTTATAGGGGTGGAGGATGTCATTTTGGAAGGGATGAAATGAATTATAATGAAAACATGTGGGGGTTATTATTGTGGATAATAAATTAAGGTTGTTCATCCATTAATTTTAAAGCCCCAAAATCAGAATCCCAGAGTCGGTTCATTATTTAATTAAATAAGAATGACTACAATAAATCAAATCTAGATGGACTTATCATTTTTTTGTCTTGGAAAATATATTACACACATGAACCATACATTACAATTCAAAAAATTAAATAAATCATGTATAATAATTTGATATTTCTATTAATCTCATTGCTTAAACCTACATATCATTCATAATACACATCTTATTGAAATGAGAAAACAAAAAAAATGGTAGAGCTCAAATTCTCAATGAGGGTAAATAATACAACAGAAGCTATCACAATTAACAATAAACATTTAAGGAAAAGTATATAAACGAAACACAAGACTTAAAAACATAATCAAGATCATAAAATGGAAGGAATAAATAAAAAAATCCCTATAAAAAATCACATGGATCATCTAATAATCGAATTATCACATGTAATTCCAATATCTAATCTCATAATGATGGAATGGATAATATCAGACATCATAAACCTATAATCATGGATTCATCCTGAAAATCATTCATAAATGGGTAAAACCCCAAACTACAATGTCTCTTGAGGCCTACCAATGCATCAAGGGGATATAGTAGGCCACGCCCAACACATACTATTTCTAATTCATTTCTCATATGAGAAGGGTGAATCATAACCAATATAACCATTCATATTAAAACTATTATATGAAATTTTAATACATTAACCATAAACCATGAATGGTATCAAAATTTTACATCTATATTAAATCATATAATAATACCCTTAATATTATATGATTGATTGTATCATAAGAAATCATATTCATTTAAGAATAATATCCCACAAAGAATGCTGTCATAGTTAAAATTAATCAAATTAAATCATTAAAAACATGTTTGGAGAAAAACCCCTTTTATAATGAAATTATTTTCAAAGGGTTGAAAAATTTTAAAAGAAGATATTCTCAGTGAAAAGAATCTTTTAATCGTGTATTGGAGTTTTTGTTCATTTTGTATAGTTTAAAAACATAACATTCCTTATGTATTTTCTCGAATAAGTCCTAAAATACCGTTTTTTTGAAAATGACAAAAATATTCCTTTCAAAACATTTTATAAAAAGTCCATTTTTTTTAAAAATGTCATCACAAAATTTTAGAAGAATCATAAATATATGTTTTAATACATTTATAAGAAACATGTACAAATATGATAATTATTTTCCCAAAAATAATTATGTATAAACAACCCTGGATAATAATGAGATTGTGAAATAAACACTCACAATATGCCCAATACCCTCTATACATGTTCAAAACTAATATATATTTGTTTCAAACAAATTATTAACTATTAATAGAATAATTATAACATTTATGATATCATATATGATTAATTTATTTCTTTATATTAACCATTTATTAACAATTCCATTTTTAAGAAACGTTTCAGTGAATAACCAATTTGTTTATTATATGTGTTTTGACATTTTATTCCTGATCCAATTATGATGATCATGATTTGCATACTACCAGATTGAAAAATAGGATATAGATATATATATATATATATATCATATATATTCTATACATATATAACATATAAAATGGAATACACCATTAATGGAGATAGTTTATCATATGTACGAATCAACATTGATTCTATTTTCTTATCGTATTGAATGGAAAAAGGTAAATGAAATATATGTGTGTCAATATAAATATATTTTTATAGTATAAATATTATTTTATATATTTATATTTATTCATAAAATAAATTTTTTTCAGAAATATTGAATAGTTAACATGGAGAATGAATATTGTAACATCATTTAGATAGAAGGTCGTATGTACACACGAGCAACTGTATCATTCCCATAATGGTAAAGTGATAAGGAATTGTTTTATATATTAATTATAAAAATAATATATCATGTAATATATATTGTTTATATTTATTACATTCATCATTATACCCATCCAAATATAGTGCTGGGGAAAAACAAATTACACCAGAGTGTGCAGATGTTAAGCTGCTCATACACACGTGGGGTGATATTTCTTTAGGATGGATAAATGAAAGAATTTGATTCTCCCATAATCATAATAACATATAAAAATATAGATTATACTAGAGTTGTTAATTTAATATTTTAACAAAATATCAATGGGATGTTTAAGATGAAATGAACTTAAAATAATTGGTAAAACAATTACCTCTTATTGGTGGTCTTCATTTGGATCTCCTATTATGAACACTAAGGATGGTATTTTTAGAATACCAGGACCTCCAAAATGGTACTAATTATATTTTTAGGATAAATTGGTAGAATATGGTCAAGCTCTAAGTCCCAATGTTTTGTGAGTATGTGATGGAGGAGGTACCCTTTTATAATTAAGTTGAGGGGCACTTTAGGGAACTGTCAAAATATTAAATTAATTTAAATTCACATTTGATTTCAAATAGATCCTATGGGATTTATTTTTAATATATGATTATTATGGGTTGAAAACCTCCCTATAATGGACTTTTATAAATTTTTTGTCCGAATATTATCATAATTTGTTTTCTTTATCCCTTAGTTTATCGCTTTTTACACTTACCATGACAAATATTATTTTTACTCTTTAGGATTAATGTAGTTAGTATAAAATGCCTGAAAAACCCAAATGGAATATTGATGACCTATTTATCAATATTATAGTTAATTGGCTGCATTTTATTTTTTTATTTATTTTTGAAAATTAAATAAATTATTTATTTAATTTATAGTATCATTTTTGTAAATTTTAATACTATTTATTATTTTCTTTTTTAGAATATCCTAACGACATGATAACAAAAAATCATAATTCTATTGAATATCAATGTTTCCAATGATATTCTTATATGACATTAAATATATCAAATTGTATTATTTTTTTATTTTTAATATCATTTATTTGATTCATATTTTATGTAAATAATTCTTTAATCATCATTATCTAACCATTTAATTTATTTATTTTATAAAAAAATTATAAATAAACTATCATGATATAGATATAAAATAAATATTTAAAATTAATATTTGTTTAATAATTTTTTATAACCTTGTATTAAAAATGGTATAGTTATTAAAATTTTGAGTATGAAATTGTAAACTTATCTTTATATAAAAAAATTATAAAGTTCATACTTTCATCCATGTGGTTTAAAAAGGTTTTAATTTTAGCCTATGGTTTATTTCTAATGAAATACACATATAAAATGAATGTAGGATAAATGTTAGGGTAATTGTTTTATATTATAATATTATTTTTACATTAAATTACTTTATTTACCATTAACCATGGTATAAAATAATTTAAAAAAGTTACTTTTCATAATATAACAAATTTAACTTTATCCTATTCAAATCCAAAAACTGCACTGATGAAAATTATGTATATCCATGTTTTGAAATTCAATTCATATAAGTGGATAACTTAAATTTAAAGAGAATACCACAGACATGGTTTGAAAGTGAGTTTTTAAAAGAAATGTTTTAATGTTAAATATGTTTTTAGCCAATATTAATGTGAAATTTATTTCAATGACCTACAAGATATGAAATGATAAATACATGATCAAAATATTCTTTAAAACCTGTCAAAAATATAATTTTTCACTATAATGTTGTTTTTTATTAAATTTTAGTATATTTTAACTATTAATAAAAACATTAGACTTATAAAAATTACTGAATATTCAACAAAATAAATTATATTTTATCATTCATTAAAATATTATGTTTATTAATTAATTAAAAATTTCTAGAAGTTTCGGTAATTAGAATTTAAATTGGTTCTCCATTAAAAGATGATAAAACTACCTTTAGAAAAATATTATCATTTATTGCGTAAAATTGTATGTATTTTTATCTTTTTCATATAAAATAATTTGGATGATTGTACAAAAAATTAAATAAAAATATAACATATAAATTTTACAATTTGTTTAATACTATTAATTCCCTCTCGTGTAACAATTAGGTTATAACAGTCATGCTTAGTTAATGATATTTAATTGTATATCATTGTTTTTTTAAACATGGTATTGTGTGAAACATAAGTTATCGAATATATTAAATATAAAGACATACATTCCACAATATATTGGGGGGTTTCATTCTACCATCTGATAAATTTATTCATTTTAATTTATACTCGGTATCAAATATTAGTTGTTTGACTTTACAAAATATCCTTGAAAAAATCCCACTTCCTAAAAATGATTACTGAGACCTCCACATTAAAATAATGAAAGGGAAATATGTAGGAAACTGGAGATAACACATATTAGGGTTCTATGTAGTAAAACATGGGCATGGAAGATAAATATAACCGTTATGTTCTGATGAAGAGTGATAGATAACATGGTCAGGTAAAATTTAACAATAAAAAATCTATAAATTTGTGATGATCTATGGGAAAATTTGATTCCTTATAAAAGAAGCTACTAGGATAAAATTTTTCAAGATATTTCCCCTGTAGTAAAAGTATTTATTTTATTTATATACTAATAAAATAAGGAAACATTATTTATTGATAAGGAGAGTTTCATCCTCTAATCAATTTCTACAAAAAAAACTCATATTTTTCACCAAACAATGAGTATTTAAGATGAATTTTTCATTCCTGAAGCACTTTTATAAATCATAACATCCATGATTCATTTTCTTCAGCTTTTAAATGTTACCAAAACCAAAATGGTTAACCTAGGTTTTTAAATTTGATAAATCATAATTTAACCCTAATAAATAATATCATGTGCTTATGTTAGTCCATTATACCATTTAGACTCCTCAAAAATATATTTGTTCAAATTCATAGTCCCAAAAATTATATGGAGGTTCAATAAATTTCCAAAATCTATATAACACATGATTTTACCCAGAAAACATAATGCATTTCTTTTTTTTCATATACCAAATATATGATTTCCATTATCACCTAAAAATAAATGAAAACATACAAGATTCCATATATGTAAAGAACAAGTATAGTAGTACAATAATTCAATTTCAGATGATTCTTATAACATGAACATAATTGCTTTATCCTTGATTCAAAAAATGAAAATAAATTCATTATTCCACATTGACTATAGTAACATCATAATATTGACTGTTATATCTTTTTTAGTTATATTTCCTTAATATTTGTGAATTAATCTATATAGTGCCCCATCTCATTATAGTTGAAATATTTCACATTGACCTCTTATTTACTTCCCATATAATATTGATCCTTGTGACATTTCTCTCCATAGTTGAAACAAACTCTCACCTCCTTCAGGAATGTGTCTATGTGTTTCTTCCACCAATTTTCACCGATGGGAAAATCCTTATTTCCCATTTTACCTTTATCTTCCTTTTGCCCCATCATTATATAATTCAATTTCATTACCTTAAAGTAATAGGACAATGAGAATTATTTCTCTATCTTGATAGCACATGATACTATATCTTCATATGAAAAGAAATTTTAGGAGATCAATGCCTTTAGGACTAATGGATTTAACACCTCAAATAAATGATCAACATTTCTTCATGGGTTACATATGTAGTCCATAGATTTCCTGGATATACCTGTAAATTTGGATTCATATTTAGAAATATTATCATCTTTCTTTTACCCCAGACTTAGATATTGCTTCTCTAGATTTACCTATTGTTCATAAGGGAAATATTTTTCCCAAAACATTTCATTAAAATCCTTCCATTACATGCCTAAAATTTATTCCTCTCCATTTTTTTCTGAATCAATGAGAACAATTGATCTCCATATCTATAAATATGGTAAACTGCCAAGGCATCATTCTCACTTTTCATACTTCCCAAAGAGAAAATATCTTTTCTGGGGAACTTATCAACTTCTCATCCTCAAATTTATTTTAAGCCCCATTCAATGTCAGAGGTTTTTGCCTCACGAAGTTGATAACATTGTTCCTCCCCGTAGTTAATCAGGCTTCTCCATATAGGTAAGGTTATTGTTCATAACTTTCATATCATGTCCCTGTATAGTTATAATTGTTTTAGTACCAGTTGCAGTTCTATCTCCAACATTAATATATTTTAGTGGTGGTAAATCCCTACATGGATTACATGTGTTGATATGATTTCTATTCCTTAAAGTATGTTCCATTTTTAAATAATTGAAGACACTATATTAGATCATAACATTATAAAACATAATTTATAATCACAAAACATGTGAATCACATCACATAACATGATAATTTAGGTATAACTAATCTCTCAATCATAAAATTGGTTTTTTAGAGACATTTATAATTTTAAATCATTCATAATGGTTTGTATAGAAAATGTGAACTATCTAAAGCATATCACTCAGGTGTGTTCAACCAGGTGTGCGATAAGGCTCGTTTTTATGTAATTTCTAACACCAAGTCATGCCCGACTCACCTTGTCAGAGTTGATAACCCTAGGTACATATGTTCTAGAACAACATTCACTTATATTATTTAGGCAGTGATGTATTAATAGGACGTTGTACTACAAATATGGCCATTATCAGTGGTATAAAAGAGCATTAACTGATCTATAAAAGTGTTTTTAATCAAGGTGAAGATAAAGGGGTGTCCCATTTATTAGCACTCTAAAAAGAAATTATAAAAGCCAAAAAAATAACAAACAAAATTAAAAGTCATATATAATGAGGGGGATATTTTAACAGTGCTTGACCCCCTCCCTATTAGCGCTATGTGCATGCTGCCTTTTCACGCTCTACCCCCTCCCACTTGCGCCCACACACCCTTTGCTTCCACTAGAACACGAACCCGAGATCTCCCCCATTATGCGTCTACACCTTTACAACTAAGCCATTTAGTTTTTTTCCATTTAATGATATATCTATTAATATTTATATATACATATATTTATATTTATTAGTATATTAATATAGATTCATATTAATATAAATATATTTAGTTATATTAATAAATATATGTTTATTAATATATTAATATATATATTTTTTCTTAATTAATATATATTTATAGCTATTTAAATATATATATTTAGTTATTCTTCTTTATCGGTATATTTATCTGTATATTAATATATATTTATAAGAATAGTTTTAAATACATTTATAAAATATTTTTTTATATCTATTTATAAATAAATACATACATACATACAATCATATATGCAACAAACACAGTCAAACACACACACACACACAAACATATATATATGTGTGTATGTGTGTGTATTTACAATTATATATATATATATATAATTTTATCTGAAAAGCCTTTGAATGTTAAAAAGAACATAACTTATAATCCAATAGTCTGTTTCAAATCTACAACTAGTAAAATCGAAAAAAACGAAACAACATTCAGTATAATATGTTTTACATTCCTAGAGGACATCCGGATCAGAAGTTATACCTATTTAAATGTAAAAAAAATAGGTTTATCCCTACTAAAAACTCAGTATTGGAGCCCTTTTGGGACATTTTGGGCATTGAAAATTGTGACCGAAGGTTCCCTTCGGTCACCAGCGTGTAGAAATCATCACAAGATTCGATTAGATATGCTCTAGATCTCGAAAAAAAAACCCAGATCAAATGTTATTTCCATTGGATGTTTGAGTTACATTTTCAACTTATTTTAGATGTTTTATTAATTGTTTTCGATTTTTTTCCTCTTTAAAATGTTATTAAATTGTTATTAATCGATGATAATTAGAACGTTATTGACTAATAATATTTTTTTAAAATATTTTAAATCCATTTTCACTACATTTCATATATATTAATTGAAATAGTGTATTTATACTTATCAAAAAATTTATTTAAAAAATGTGTATTTTATTTATATCAATATAAATATACTTATAAAAAATATTTTTTCGGTGATTTTTTTTTAAAAAATTTATTTGTTATAGGAAAAAGAGCTGATAATTCCTTCAATATATTAGTGGTTCTAAAAAGGACTAATAAAGGGGACCACATTAATAGAACTAAAAAAGTGCTGACAAAGGGTCCCATTTAATAAATCTTTTTTAGTGATGTTAAAAGTCCCATTATTAAGCTCTTTTTTAGGGATGATAAAGGCCCCGGCATTATCATCGCTTTTTTACCATTTTTAATCGGTGGTGATGTGGAAACCATGTTTTTTGATAGTGAATAACTGCATAATATATATCTTCCCAAAATTATAGGTTGTTATTATATGATTATTCTTAAATTATATCACATGGTTATGTTCCCTAATGTATTTCTTCAAAATATAGTTTCCATTGTTTCTATATAAATTTTCTTTATACGAACAATAATTCCACAAACCTAGAAACCTAGATCCATTGAATTTATTTGTTAAATTTTCATGATTACAATAAATCAAGTCCCAAAAGAATTATCACTTTAGAAGTCCTGGAAAATATATTACATATATGAAACATACATTACAATTCAACACATAAAAATACAGCATAGATAATCCATTTAGAAAACCATTATTCTCATATATTAACACTTCATATCATTCATAATACACATTTGGGTATCCCGGTAAAATAAAATATAAGAAACCGGTGAGATCAAATGCTTAGTAAGGGTAAATAATACATTAGAAGCTATCACAAATAAGAAAAAACATTCTAGGAAATGTATATAACTAAAACACAAGCCTATTATACAAAATATTTAGCATAATATGGGATGAATAAATAAAAATATTCCATATAACCATTCACATAGATATTTTAAGAGTTGAATAATCATATTTAATATGAATAATTGTCATCATAAGGAGACAAAACATTATACCGAACATCATAAACATTCCTTCAAGGATACGACCAAGAAACCATACATAAACAGGTAAAATGTGAAACTTGTTTTTCTAATGGGACCTTCTAATGCATTGAGGGGATATAGCAGGCCACACCCATCAGTTACTAAGTCCAATACATTTCTCATATGAAAAGGGAGAAATATAACCAATATAAAAATCCATACTAAAACTATAATATGAATTGTTAATATAGTAACCATAAACCATGAATGGTATAAAAATAGCACATCCATAGTCATACATATCACAATCCCTTAAATAGAATGTGATAGATTGTATCATATGAAATTTACTTTAATTATGCGGGAAATATTAAAAAGGATGTTGATATAGGTGAAAATAATCTAATAAAATCATTAATAACTCTTTAAGGAAAAACCCCCTTCTATATTGAAATTATTTTAAATGTGGTGCACAATTTTAAAATAACAATAGTTTAGAGTAAAAAATATTTTAATCTTGTAATTTATGTTTTTATCATGCGGTATAAGTTAAGAAAATAACATTCCTCCTATAATTTAACCAAAAGGTCATAAAGTACCTCATTTGGATGATGACAAAATCATTCCATTAAAAAAGTTAATAAAAAGTCAAAATTGTTTATATAATTAAATAATTCAATAAGAGTTTTAATAATATTTAAAAGTAAATTTTCAAGATACATGGACATGGATGATTAAATTTCCCAGTGAATACTCTTATTTAGCAATCTCGTATAAAAATGATATTGGTAAATTAACCCTTAGCGAATGGACAACTCCCTGTGTATGTGTATGTAACTTCTATATAGTGATTTTAAAATTATTATTAAATTTTATAAGAATAAAAAATGGTTATGATTCATATATGATTCATTTATGAATCTATATTACTATTTTATTAACAATTCCAAGTTAAAGCAACATTTCGGGATATAACGGCTTTGATTATCGTACGTTTTTTTCATCTTATTCTTGGTCCTATAACTTATATCATGATATATATACCAAAGTAATGTAAAAAATTATTTGAATATCATATATATTTGTTATATATATATATATATATAATATGTGAAGGTAATATAGTGTTCATGGAGTCGGTAGGTCATACGTACCAATGAACATTATTTTTGTTTTTCATATCATTCTGAATGGAAGGAGGAAAATGACATTTATGTATATATATATATATATATATATTTCTATTCTAATTATTATTTCATATATTTATGTTTAGTCATTATATATATTTTTCCTTTCTGAATTGTTAACTTAGAGATTTAATCTCATTGCGTCGTGGAGACCATTGGTCGCACATATGCATGGGCAATATTATCATTCCCTTAAGGGAAAATTGGAAATGAATTTGATAGTGTATTATTTATAAAGAATCCATTTTTTGTGATATTTATTATTTATATCTTTATATTCATTATTATACACATCCAAGAAAAGAATTATTGAAAAACAAATTACACTACAATGTGGAGATTGTATGTCGTAAAGATGCACACATAGTGATATTGTATTTCATAGGATAGATAAAAGGAGAATTTTTTCAAATAATCATAATAAAATCTTATAATATATATGATTCGAGATTTATTACATTAGTTTGTAAATAGAATCTGAAGGGAAAGTAGATGAGGAAATTATCTTAAATGAATTGGTAAAACAATTACAACATATTCGGTGATCTTCATTTGGATCTCTTCATAAGGACACTAGGGTTGGTATTTTTAAAATTTCTGGACCCAAATAACATAAAATATGAATATTGGTTGGAGAAATTGGTAGTTTTTTTTCATGATATAAGGATCAATGTGATGTGGTTAAGTGAGGGAGGAGATACCCTTTTATAATTGAGGTGAGGGACACTTTATTGAACTTTCAAAATATTAAATTAATATAAATTAATTTTGGGTTTAAAATAGATCAAAATTGATTTATTTATAATATAATATGAGTGTGGGTTTAAATCCTACCAAAAAATGATTTTTAGACATTTTTAGGTCACAATATTCACCTTATTTATGTCATTAATAATTAGTTAAATCCTTTAACTCTTACCGTGACTCCATGAATATTTACTCTTTAGGGTTAATACAGTTACTATAAAATTCCAAACGAACCCCAAATAGACCATTAATAAAAAATTTAACCTTATTATATTTATTGGTCCTAGTTTTATTATTTAGGTATTTAATATATTTTAATAAAATTTTATTTATTTAAAAGTATCAATTCTATCAATTTTGACACTATTAATTAATTGTTTTTTTAAATTTCATAAAAACATGATAACATTGAACCAAAATATCAAATAAATACCTAAAATATCTATGTTTTCTAGAAAATTCATTTATGATAATTACTATCTCATATTTTATTTATTATAATATTTTTAATATAATTTAATTGATTCTTCAATTATTTTAATAATTTTGGCATCATAATTATGTCACCATTTATGTTACTTATATTATAATTAAAAATTATAACTAAATTATAATGATGTAGATATAAATTTTAGATTTCAAATTTATATTTATAGTCTAATTTATCTTTTCCTATAATATATTAAAAAATTTATATTTATTAAAAATATGAGTATTACAATTTTATCTTATCTTTAAATAAAATATAATAAATGTTATACTCTCACCCATGTGGCTTAAAGTGGTCATAATTTCAACCTAATGATTATTTTGGTCTAAACCCACATATTAAATGAAATTTTGACATGTTTTAAAGAATATTGAGAGTATTATAATATTATTTTTTCCTTTAATTACCCGATTTACCCTTAACCATGTTAAATAAAATGTTTCTAAAGTTACTATTAATAATAATCGAAAATTAGGTTTTAACACTTATACTCCAAATATTGTAATGATTAAAATCGTGTATATCCATGTTTCTTAATTCAATTCATTGAATTAGGTAAACTAAATTTAATGAAAATTCTACAAACATGGAGAGAAAGCGGGGTTTTAATGAAATGTTCAAAGATCAATAACATTTTTAGCTTAATTTAATGTTAAATTAATTTCAATTACCTAAATTGGATTAAATTATAAAAAAATGATCTACTAATATATTAAATACTATCAAAAATAAAATTTCGCACTATAAATTATTTTGATAAAAAAGATGTTTTAAATTAAAATTTAGTATTTTTCAACAATCATCATAACATTTAACTTATCATAAAAATACCCAATAATAATACAATGTAATATTTATATCCTATATTAAGATACGAATATTTTTATTCCAAAAAATTAATAAATGAGTCAAAAATATGATTTAAAATAGGTTCTTCATTAAAAGGGGGTAAAACATTCATTAGAAAAATATTGTCTTATAATGCGTAAAATTGGATTGTTTATCTTATTTATATATAAAAAACTTATAAATTACATGAAATTTAATTAAATATATAATATTCAAATTTTATAATTTTATTAAAACTATTATTTCTCACTGATATAGCAGATATGTTAAAAAAGACTTGTTAAAATAATTATATTTAATTTTGTATCACTCTTTCTTTAAATTCGGTGTTTTGTGTAATGTATGATATCAAAGAGATTAAATTTAATAAAATAAATACCATAAAATATTAGGGTGTTAAATTAATTATTCTTCATTGATTTATACTATTGAATTTAAAAAAATGAAATGACAAAAGAAACCAAAAGTGAGAAAAACAGGTTGCAATTTGTGTAAAAAATAACCATTACTAGACAGATGGTTTTTATAATATATGGTTAGGTGGTGGATGTGAGTTTTATTCTAATATTAACTTTATAAAAAACAATTCAAAGAAATTATTATTTTAAAAATAATAAAAATCTATAAAATTAGAAAACAAATATTCTAGAAGGTCCACAAATAATTCTTTATTCTTTATTTGATCATAACCATTACTTTGAGTTTTGGGGAAATAGAAATGGATACTATAAAGGGGATATGTCCATGCACCTAAATTTCTATATCACTCACTATTATATAGATATTAAAATCCTCCTTCATCTTTATCTTACCAACCATAATCCTCAGATTCATTAGAACCATTAATGCAAGCCCTCATTATTTCATGAGTTTTTCATCTTCAGCAAAGAGAGAATGTAGTTCCTTTAAAATACGGTGGTAATTGGGCATGTATTCCAGATAAGAGTATAAATTTAATTTATTTAATATCATGTGTGATGACTGACAAGTTTAAAAATATAGGTAGTTCATGATTTGGAATATTTAATAAGATTGAATTAAGAAGTATGAATGAATGAAAGAATAAGTTCCACAATTCTAAAAAGGGAAAAAGTAAAATACATGTGTTGTTTGTATCATTGAAACATGTGAAATTTAATTGATAGTATATATAGAAATTAAAATTTTAGATGGATATTGACATTAAATAAATTTAATTACATTGAAATTTGAATATTGGAAACATTGGTGCCCTTTGAGATTTAGTGATGATATGTTTTTTGAGGAAAATCATTATTTAAGTTTTGTGGAATTGATAGAGATAATATTTTTTAATATTTTATATTTTTTTCAATTATTTAATCCCTACCAATGTATCAGATTGATATTATTTAATGAAATTTTGGATTTGTTATTTCTTTTGGGATAAATGTGATAATTCATTAATTCTAGAATTTAGACAAATTTCAATGAATTTTGTATTTCAAGATCATCTATTAAAATATTTATCCAAATTAATTGATTATTTTCACATTATTCCAGTATTTTTGGGATTCAACATATTAGTATGGAACTGTGTCTTACTTGAACTTCCAAATTCCAAAAAGAAACATTCAATTTGAAAAATGGTTCTGGATGACTGTGTGGACCCAACCGCCATAAAAGTAGACTAACTTAGTCAAAGGGCCTCCATGTTATATTATTGTAGATATAATTGAAATATAATTCAATGTCAGATCTTACCATTGAATAACATGGATATATATCATCATCAATTTTGCAATTGGATGCTCAAATATTGTAGATGATTTTGGAAAAATTAATCCAGAATAAATTTTTAGAATTAATGGGACAAGTATTTTTATACACAAGGAAGATTAAGCTGATATTCTGGTGTCAAATGATAAATACTTTTTTGGAAAAAAAATAGAATACTACTCTTAAGTATTCAGACATTATTAGGGTCCACCATGCACAATCATTTGGGGAAATGATATTATACAATAAAATTTACTCTTTTCATATAAAAAAGTATCACATCTCGTTTAAAATGATGTAATCCCTGTATTTCCATTTTAAAATTTTTTTAGATCCTAATCCATGTGATATGATTATGAATTTTTAATATATATTTCTTTTCTTTTCCATCTCATTCACTTTTTTTTCATCATTTTGGTATCGAACCTATTCATCTCCACAATTATCTATTATACTTGGGATCATGAGTATCTATCTTGAGAATGTTCCTGAGGGATCAATATAGTGTTGAAACCAAGACATTTAAAAACAATGTTTTTAATTTTTATTTTATCTAGTTAGTTCGATGGAGGTATTATTGGGTAAGGCACCTTTGTTTTTCCACATTCCACCCTAGGTTTATCTTTTGTTCATTTAATATTAACTTCAACAGAATGGCCGTTTAGCGGTCAGTTTTTTTCCTTTTAGCAGTGGTTTAAACCACCTATGCAATGTTTGGTGGCGGTTTACAGAAACCACCTTCTAATAGGGTATCAGCAATCTATTAGCGGCGGTTATTTACGTTTAGCGGTGGTTTTAGGAAAGTGTCATCGCTGCATCATTTCATAGTGGTTTCCATGAATTTAGCGGCGGTTTTACGAGCCCTGGATATCACTTTATTCGAGGCGGTTATAACCGCCCTGAATAAACTCAAATTCCAGCGGCCGTAAAACCACCGCTAAAGTCACAGGAACTGTAGCAGAATAAGGCAGCCACGATGCTCCTATTTAACGGCGGTTATAACTTCCGATAAAAGTAAATTTTATTTTACGTTTATCGGCGGTGTAATCCACTGCCGATATACATTTCGCGGTGGTTATAACCGCCGTGAAAAGCTGCACAGAATAAAAAATAATAATTCTTTGCTTCTACTACACCACTACCCTAAAAAACAAATACATCCAGAAAAAACCATCCCTGGACTCCCACCAATGACCAAGAGCTGAATATCCAGAATAAATCACAACATCCCAAAAACATGTTTTCTCTCAATGAGAAATAATATAAAACTTTAATATTTAAAAATAATAAAAAAATCTGAAAATCTGGAAAATAAGACTTCCTATTAGAGAAAGTATTATTAACACATCAGTCAAATATCCATCAAAGGTTCCAACACATTCCTCATGCTCATGTATCCTAAATAGTAAATACTAGGAAGATAAAACTCTATTGATACAGCATTGTAACATCCCAAACTAGATTCCACTAAATTTATAACTTCACTTTCTTAGGATAGATCATCCATAGCGATTCCACTCTACTTATAAAAATTGAAAATTGATGAATTAGTAGTTATATTAGTACCAACCCATTTATATAATTATTTTTTTAGTTTTGTGGCCTAGAAACCATCCTTAATACTTATAATAAATTTTAACTTATGAAATAGCTTAAATAACACATTAGAAATATATTGTAATAAAAAATAATAATGTGGGAATAGTTTTAGAGTTACATTTGGATATATTTTTTTTTGGAATGTGTATTTTTCCTATGAGACTTAGTTGACATCTTTTTATGTTGGAATATAGGTTAGGTCGGATATTTTAGTGACCTTTTAGGAATAAACATAGAATTATAGTTGATTCCTCGTGTTATGTGAGGGGTTAACCTAGTTTTTCTAGAATCCATGGAAATATTAAGCATCATTGGATGCATATTTTTAGTTTTTGGTCATAGAATGTGATTTTTATATATTTTGGGGTTGAGTAGGACGCTAGTTGTGGAATGATTCTCCATGTTGGTAGGCGATCATGAGATAAGTAAAACTTCTAGGTGTTATGAGCATCTTTAATGCTTGATATTAGTAGGACTAACATTCCAATATAATTTTATTTAGTTTAGTTAGTTGTGTGAGTTTAATTTCAAAGGTGTATGACTCAAGAAGTCATCATCCATGTTAAATGGTTATGTAGGATAACGGGACCCTTGGGATTTATTTTTTGAGTAGGCTAGAAAATACCAAGAATGCACAGTATCGGTGGTCCTATGAATTATATTAAATTGGTGTTCCCATTTCATTGATGTAACATCAATTAAGTATTCATTATCATATAAATTTATTATTTAACTAAGGTGTTCTAGAGACGGTTCTGTAGTGTTTTGTGAAAAAATTCCTAGTCTCTGAGAGTTTGAGGGATGAAATCACAGGTAAGTCCTTGATGGGTATTATCACATAACTACTTGGTTTAGGGTTGTGGGATCTAAAAAGGTTGTGTTAACCGATCACTCCCTGAGTGAGGTTACCTAGGTAATAACTATGTTGTGCTGAGTGATGTAGACCAGAGTTTTTAGTAGAAAATCTAAGTTATCTTAGTTCTATAGATGACTATGTAAGAGGATCGAGTTTTATAACATCATCAATCTGGGTTAAAGTTCAAGATGAGGTTATTGATGTTGATTGAATGTGTGTGCATGGAATGAGGATTTCATAATGCATGTGATTATGAATAGACCATTTATATTTATTATTAAGTGGATGATGTAAATCTATGTGGTAGGAAGTGAACAACAGGTTCTTCAAGGATGGAATATTAGTTCCAGATGAGGCTTCAGCGTATGCCAAGGATGGATTGTAGTGATGAAACATGGTATAATTATGTTGACTCACATCCAGAAACCATGTTTAGTGGTGGACAGAGTGTTTTTCATGGGAATTAGATTCCTATTTTTAATAAAATGATGAATATTAAAATCCTATGGTGGGGATAATCACACATTTCAAAGAAAATGTAAACTTTGGGAGAGTGGTTTTAGAAAGAATAGTCTTGAATGGTCAAAATGACTTTCAGAAGTCTGTGATCTATAAAATTCATGTTTTCCAGACATTGAGGAAGTTTTGAATTTAAGACTTATGTAGGATTTTGAATCAGGTTTTGAAATTATATTCAGAATCAGGCTGCATGTGAAATCTAGGAAATGTGATAGATTGATATCACATATTTTCTTGTAATGTAGCATGATTTTGAAATGCGTGGTTGAGTATGCCCCCATTAAATCACACCACGAGTAAATTTTGGAATTTAGTGGGTTCATCTCAATTATCACGATATAAATTTTCAATTTATGTTAATATGATTTAGTTTTCAAATAAAGGCATTGGCCATCAATTTGGATGTCCTCTAAGCAGGTCAACCTAAAGCGTTCTGACAGGAAGTTCAGTAAACTAGTTCATGTTTTGAGCTAAGATTTCATTGTGTGAGATGTATTAATAATGAAGAGTGTCTTTTGGTTATGACCCTTTAGTTTAAATTTTTAGGACTAGATTACTCGTGATGGTTGATTTGTAAATAGAGGTAGCAGTTTTCATGTGGAACAGCTTCATAAAGAGTTTTCATGTGAGATCAAGTGAGATCTGTCTTAAATAAAGCAAGCAAATCTTGAACATGTTAATGTGAAACTAGAAGTGATGTATAGTAGTATAGTGCTCATGGTTTAGTGGTTTGAGAATTACTATGGTGGGAAGACACCATGGAACTATAAATCATGTGGTGCTCGCTTTAAGTAGTTTTCATTGTTAATGTTTATGAGTGGTGTCACATGGTTTAAATTTTCTGGATTAAATTCAGATAGAAAAGAAACCTAGGGACAGGTGATGAGAGGTGGTTTGGGGGGTCTTATTAAATTGGGCATCCTCTAGATGTGGGTGTTGGTCAAATTCAATACGATCATTACATAGAGTCTTGGGAGTATAACTATTGTTTCTTATGATTATGTATGGATAGAAGTGTTTTGTACCAGACCTATGACATCTCCATATAAGGCCTAGTGTTGGTAAAGAATAAAGTTCTAGAATTCCAGTAATTAATGTTTCCTGACCGGATAGATTGTAATGAATCAAAAAATGGAATTAAAGAACCATAATATAAATAATTCAGGGATATAATGATAGTTAATAATTACCAGATAGACCATGATTAAGTGGAAATTGTGTTGGGAATGCATTTCAAGTCATGTAGTAGTAGTTTAGTGATCAAAATAGATATGGTTGGAAATGGTCCATTGTAACCGGTTATTTTTATTTTGTGTTTCTACTAAGTATAGGTATGTATCGTCAAACAATTCCAAAAAAATAATCAATACTCCTCCATTTATTCATCCATTTAATGAAAAGGAATGATCGGAGTTTGGATTCTGCTCTTTTACATCTTTTTTTCTTCATTTCTATAAGTTCTATCATTGTGCAATCTTATATGCCCTATTTTTATTTCTTTTTATCAGGTTATCCATTTTCATATATTTTTTATTGAATCGAGAGACATAAATATATGAGTTAACCATCCTAATATTAAAGTATTTGGTAGAAGGTCTTTTCTTAAAATTCAGGTTTTTATAAGACATACCAATTGAGCTTCAAGTCAACATCCTTCTTTGAGATTATATTTTAATTTATAAAGTATTCTTGCCTGTATTCATGGACTTATTCTAATTTATCACCCCACAGTCACACCTATATCTTAGTGAACCACCCTTGATTTAAAACATTCTCATGACATTTTAGAAGAGCTAGAGCATGTTTAGATACTTTGGATGCTTAAATCAGACATTTTTAACAGTGGGCCTCACCAAAAGTGTCCACAACACTATCCCCTTGATCACTATGAATTGACCCAATTTGTTCAACCCATCAACCATGGGTTTAACTACTATTCATCCAAAATCTCAACTACCAATTCAAAAAAAGACCTAAATGGAACGATTTATACCACAATCGAGAAATAAATACATAAAAAAGAAACACTAGAAATCAAAAAAATGAATAAAAGAAACATTAGAAATCAAGGAAAATTTAGGACATGAAAATGTGCGGTGGAAACTATGTGCCACAAATGTTACATAAACAAACCAATTTTTTCCATTTTTTTCAACACATCAACAATACAACTACTCATGGTCCGATGAATCATCGTCACCCTCTCCACCTTCATTTCCACTTTGTGTTGTCACCTATATGAACATTATATTGAAAATTAAATATAGTTACATACTTATATTAAAACATAAAACCAATGAAAGATAGAAAACTAAATGATTTTGATTTTATGTGATTCACCTACATACCACCAATCAATTCATTCCCACCAGGGGTATATCTTCTCATCTACTGACGTATTTCAGTTAACTCTTTCTGCAATACAGATATCTGATCCCCCTGCTGGTGAACTATGTTTTGTAAAGAAACAATCTCTTTCGTAGCATCTCCGGGTATGGGCTGACTAAAGTCAGGAGTAAATGCAGCAGCTATCCCTAGGGGCCTGCTAAAAACCTCAGATGTTACGGGTCTCAAACCCATCCTGTGCACTCTCCAAGGATGCTCCTTTCCAATGACTTTACCAACCGGGTCATCCTGGGAGACATAGTAGGAATGCGCAGGATTGGCATCACATAGTTCATTAATTTTGACTTATAAATCAAATATCAATATATATTAACACAGTAAAAATTGATAATAATTTATTATGATAAAAAATTGACTTCATACCCTAATTTTTTTAGCAGGCTCATTAACAAAACATCCATCTGATTTCTTGTGAACATCCAACCATAGTTCAGTTCTGGATGCTTCATGGCCTAAACTCTGTGACTACATTAATCAAAGATAAATAAAAAATTCAATATATTAAATAGATAATATTGTATTATAAATATTTAAACTAATTAAAATATTACCAATGTACTTCTATTTCTAGAAAAACATTTTGAGCCCGTAGTGTGCGGGATGAATTGCTTCGCTCGGTTTGACGCATTCTGTCTTGATAGATCCTAAAATAAATAAAATGCAATTTAATACTGATGTATTGAATGTCATGTCCTTTTCATATACATGTATAAATGTAAAATGAGGATAATATAATAATATATATATTTCAATACAATCCGCTTCTGATCCCGATGCCTATCAAGAAACACTTTCCACTTCTCTTTTGGTACCCCACTGGGTAGCTTCTCATACATTTGCAGCGTGGTCAATGAAGCATCATTGACATCACACCACAATCTCCATTTATAATCTTTCCACTTCTTACCTAGATTTTTCAACGTCCACTTACATGCTATCACATCAGCAACGGTAAAGTGGAAGAACATCTGTATACTGAAATTAATTTTGAACATATTAGTAACATGACATTCAATTAAACCATAATGTAATAAATTTAACTTGATTTGAGAATCAAACACTTCATTTTTATAGATTGGAGGCATATGTCTCTAATCATCATATTAAATGGTAAGGGAAATGGGATCCACTGCTAGTTGGCCTAGAATCTGGCCAAGTAACCCTGCGACATCATCCGTAGGGACCCCGTAAGAATCAAATGGCACAACAATCTTCTTGCCATTCAGATTCCAAACATCTGAACTTTTTATTTTTTTCTCCATAGTTGCATTTTTTTCATCTTCAATAAGAAAACAATTAGTAAAAAAATGCAATAAACTTATTTATTAAAAATTTGTACCTATGATAGTGACACTCCAGTATGTCCAGGATGAACTGGAAGGGGCACGACATTGCCCCACTATTGATGCTAATGAAGGGAGAGTCAATGACTCAACCTCTATTGGGACATCCACAGATGGTGTGAGAGATGGTGCAGGGGGAGATGGTGCAGGGGTGTTGGCATCTAGTGCATCAATTGTTGTGGGGAGGGAGCTAGATGGATAGTCATCTATCGCAAAACATGATGAAATAATGTAATGCTTCATCCTTTCCATTCCTTTCATTTAATCAAATAAAATTAAGTTAAGAGTATATATTTCAAAACAATTATGTAGAAAATAAAATTAAAAATGATAACAGATGTAGTACTAACAGACAAAATATATATAACAATGATAATGAATGACTACAGAAATGAAACAAGTGGTTGATGAATAAATAAATAATTGTCCATACAATCATTTTCCCCTTCAATCATATCGGTTTCCTACTCCATTGCTTCATCCACTTCATTCATCCTTTCTAGTCTAATATTTTCAATATCATGGTGGACAAATAATTCTGCTTCCTGTTGCTGATTAAATTCAATTTCAGAGGTCAAATTTTCCACTTCATCACCCATATCATACAAATATCTTTGTATTATGTGAGAAACTACACTCCACCCTTCATCGGAAACATCATTCAAATAATATACCATTTTTTATTACGATGCAATGATATATGTATCATGCAGTTCACGATCACCATCATCCATCAAGCGAGATAAGTTCACAGAAGTAAATTGCAAGGAATCTCTTTTAACACCTCTGATAATATCGACCCATTTGAATTTGAATAAAACAACCGAAAAATGTCTGTGGTAGTTTAATTGAATAATATAATGCAGATTTCCATAGTATTCCACTTCATCAAATGTAAATATACCACTATTATGTGTTCTCAACCCCACTTCTCGATCGACTGTACGAAATCTAAAGCCATTCACATTATAAGCGTCGAACTTTCTAACTTCTTTTAGAGGACCTCTAGCAAGAATCATCAAATCATCTGACACCTCTCCTCGAGTACCAGCATTCATGATCTAAAAAAAGAAATATTCTTTATTATATTTACAAAATGTATGTGTCAAACTAATATTTGTATTTATTGCAATATTTATGAACATACACGTCATGCAAACCATTCTACAAGCTCTTTATTAATAGATTTCGTTATATCATTCTCATTTCTTGTTCGGCCTCTTATTTGTCTCTTTGTTTGTATGCTCAACTCTTCAATAAATGGATCTTCAATTTCACTATTCAGCAGCACATAGCTATGTGCCTGTAATAATCCCAATTCAGTCAGTGTCACATTTGTGGTCCTCCCAACTGATCGGCCAATAGCAGTAAATATTTTGGATTTCTGATGTATTTGAGATTTAGTCGATGTGTCGTCAACACGTACAACTTGATTAAATATTTTCTCAATATCATCCAGGTATCAAGAACAAAAGGTAATACAATCCTCATCCACATAGCCTTCAGCAAATGTTCCTTCTGGTTTAGCTTTATTTCTCACGTATGATTTCAAATGCCCAAGATATCTCTGAAATAAAATAAACATAATTATGCATTTAATTAAGTACCAAAAATTGTTTACATAACTGGAAAACATATAACTAAAGTACCTTTCAATTGGATAAATCCAACGATAATGAACAGGGCTTCCTAATTTAGCTTCCTCAAACAAATGCATGGTTAAATGCATCATTACAGTAAAAAAGGACTGAGGAAAGATCATCTCCATTGCACAAACGGTCAAGACAAACCTCTCCTGGAGGTTGTCAAGCTGATATAAATGTAGAGATTTCTCACATAGTTTTCGGAAAAATGTTCAGAACTGGAGTACAAGAGAAGTAATTTTTTCAGGTAATAATATATGCAATGCCAATAGTAGTAACTGTTGTAACAAAATATGTGAATCGTGGATTTTCAATCCATGTAACTTATGATTCCTCCAGTCAACACACCTCTAGATGTTACTTGAATACCAATCAGATACCTTAACATTCTTTAACATTCGATGTAATGTATCCTTATCCCTATTTTTCCTTGCAAAAATTACCAGAGGATACTTTTCATTCTCATCTATCTAGAGATCTCGTTTTATGTTCATTGCTTGTAAGTCTTTTTGAGCATTGAGATGATCCTACAACTTTCCATGCTCATTAAGCAATGTGAAAATAAAATTTCCACATACATTATTCTAAATATGCATCACATCAAGATTATGCCGCAAAAAATTAAATCCCCAATACGGAAGCTTGAAGAATATAATTTTTTCCTTCCATTGTTGCATTTAAGTTTCGCTTGATGATGCACTTCAGACCCGTTTTTGGCTCTCCTTCAAATGATGAACCTTCTCAAATTCTGTTTTAACATTTTCAAGTTGTTCCAATATTTCAAAACCATTTAACAAATTTGGAGGTTGCCTACGATCAATGGAACCATTATATTTTGATCTGTTCAGCCTAAATCTATGAGATGCATCGAGAAATCTTCGATGAAACAAGAAGCACCATTTTCAACTGTGAGGTAGCCATTTGGGCTCAAAATCAATGTTATAAACGGGACAATCCAAACCCGTGTAAGTTTTCCAAATAGATAAATTCCCAAGCCCAGGGAAGTCACTAATGGTCCACATTAAAGCAGCATGCATTTTGAACACTGTTTTAGAAGAAGCATCAAATGTCTCAACACTGTTGCCCTATAACTCCTGCAATTTTTCAATCAAAGGCTGCAAGTATACATCAATATCATTTACAGGGATTTTATTTCTGGGAATAATCATCAAAAGGATAAAAGATGTTTTTTTCATACACATCCACGGAGGCAGATTATAAGGGATCAAAACAACTGGCCAAATGCTATAATTGGTACTCAAAGTCCCAAATGGGTTGAATCCATCGGTAGTCAATCCCAGTCGAACATTCCTAGGATCAGCTGATAAATCAAGATATAATGAATCAAATGTATTCCATGATTGGGAATCTCATGGATGTCTCATTAACCCATCATTGTTATTATCTATAGAATTCCACTTCATGTGTTCGGCGGTTTTCGATGACATTAATAATCATTGAAATTGTGGCTTCAGAGGAAAGTAATGCAAAAACTTTGCATGTGTGCTCCTTTTATTCATCTCCATAAAATTATGTTCATTCAGACTTCCAACATCACCCTTTTCATGCCATCTTGAGGAAGAATATTTCTTGCAATTCTATCTACATGAATCCTCTCGCCAATAAAGCATATAATCATTGGGACACACATGTATTTTTGTATAATTCATACCAAGCTTGTTAACAACTTTTTTCATATCATAAAAAGATTCTGATATTTTTTATTCCAGAAAAGCATCACGAATCAATTCCAATATCATGGACATTTCTTTATTTGTAATTCCACATAGAAAATTGATATGGTACAACTTTAGAAAAAATTAATGTTTTGAATATTTCAAACACCCACTATACAACTCTTGATTTCCATCATCAACTAAATCGTGAAACGCATTTTCCTCAGTGATGTTTTCTCTTACATTTGGCTCCATAGAATCAAGAGGAGGATCCCATGATATGAAACAATATTGATCTGCTTGTGTTACAGTCTCAAAAACATCACTTTTCACGTTGCAATTTTTAGCACCATCATATGGTTGTTCTGATATGTTTTGATGTTGATAGCGGTGTCTTTTAGTGCCTAATACATCATTTATTAGGTTTTTCATTTCATATTCCATTTTCGACGAACTTGGGACCACATTCTACAGATTAACATCAGTGATCAATCTTTCTGTAACTTTCGATTCTCCATACCAAATTTAACACAAATATTGACCAGGGAATTTCTTCAGTATTAAATGTTCATAAACCTCATCTCTCTTCAACCATGGTCTAAATTTACATTTAGGACATGGACATTTTATTCTCCCTTCAATGGATCGATTAGAAATTTCAAAATCTAAAAAATTATTCAAACCCTTAACATACTGAGGTGTGTTCCTCGTTAATGTCATCCAACTTTTATCCATGTATATCACAATGTGCCTACACAAAAAACAAGGAATCAAACATGAAACATCTTCTATAACACCATCATCAAAATAAATAATGATGAACAAAATTTCCATATTAGAGAAAAATTCCATGATATATCAAGAAATGGGTGTCAAAATTCCTCAAAGTCCCTAAACTGGAAGCACAAAATGGATGAACTCTTTCTATAAGAATGGTCCTTTTCATCATGTTATGGTTCATCCTACCTCTACTCCTTGCATATTTGATTCTATTCATTCCCACTATTAACTTGTTGCATACCTGATAAAACTAAGGAATGAACAACCATCGATTTCCAAGAATATTTATCTTCCATTCACATGTCCCTAGTGACATCCTCCAAAATGGATGTTATGCCCAAAGAAATTAGAGATGTACCAAGGTCTGGGTGACGACCATCACCAAATAAATGATCTTTATCATAATTGATATCCCGAATCTTTGGAGAATATATAACAAACCTTGGAAGGTTATTGACATACTCCCATACTGATCTGTCACTAATGAAAAGTCTCATGAGCTCAGTCTATTTATCTACATTCATTCCCTTAGGAAATAACCATTAAAAATCAATCTTTATGAGATTCCAATTAATACATTCGTGAAGTTAAGAAGGTACCACTGACTCCCACAAGAATCTACTGAAACTATAAATCCAGTTCTAAAAAATTCTCACACAAAAAGTATCAGGTTCCCTAAGATAATTGGGGATCACCTCAAATTGTTCCAACTACCTAACTTCTTCTAGTGACCCTTGAAAAACACTTAATTAAGGAAGATAGTGATTCAGGAATACTATGATGGTGTCTGAGATTGAAAATGATTTAACATCAACAAATCAACACGTATTCTAGGTCGGAATAAGAACTAAATAATCCTTTTTGAAAATTACAGGGGACAACAATAACATATAAATGAACTATATCAATTAAATAATCAAAATAATTCCTAATTATTCTATATGATAATAATAATAAAATACAAAAAAGTATAAATTAAACATGGAACACACTAATGAAACCAAATTTACTTTTCGTTTTAAACAAGAAATTTTTATAAGTAATTATGAAATACCACCTCCAATAAGTGTGAACATCATTTGGAAAATTCAGATTGGAGAGGATTTAAAACAAGATAGTAGGGGGATAAATTGTGATGTAATTTCTTTGGCTTTGTGAGATGGGTGTCTAGGCGCAAACCATGAATACATTTTTGAAACTTGTTCTTTACTATGACTCGATTCATCTTTCAGTAATCATTACAAAGGTGAAGGGTTCTTTAATATTTATTCACAAAAAACAAATCCATTTCCCAATATTATATTCTTGGGAGAATAAATCATTTATCAGATACAGTAGGTTTATCAAAACACATCATAAAGGAAAGAACATAGAACATGAAATAAATATGTCCCTACCATGAAGAATGAAGGTCAATATATACATTCCTATGTGCCTATCATGATTCATGAATACTCATTTAACACCATTCTCGACCATGATTATAAATATCAAGAATCACAATTCATCACTAAACAATACCATCACACAAAATACCAATCACCCAAGGTGAATAACATCATCTTTTTCAATAAAATAACAAAAGAACCAATCTTGTCCATATGAACACATATTTCCCCAATACATTGGCTAGATACTCCTATTAAGAAGCTCATTTCTATGTCTTGTCACATCCTAGTATCTCTTATACCTTTCCACAAGTAGTAATGTAATAGAAATTAAAACATGATTCTTTGATACAACTTTGCTACATCCCCCAATCCATCACTATCTCATGTGGAAAAATCAATTTTTTTATGGGACTTCATGCATTCTTACCCATATTCCATTGGTCATTGACTAGAAATGATTGTGATATTTATAGTGGGGAGACCATACCCTTGGGTATGTAGTTATATAGAAGTGAAAAAATCCATATAATTATAGGTTCATCCTGCTAAGTGAAATCGGGTCGAAGCCACTTTGGAATCACTAGCGAGCTAGTCCAAATATGTTCACCTAGTTACCTAGGTTCCCTTATGCTCATTTATGTTACACATGTAACACATAACACCAATTTCACCAATACAGGTCAATCATTACACTACAAACACTTTTTTTCCTAAAACGAACCTTTTACCATTTTACACACAAAAAAATTATTAGAAAAACACTTTTCAAACCACTTGAAAATTTCATAAAACCCATTAGGTACATTTCAAGAGAAGAACATAATACATTCAACAATTTCCCTGGGATAACCCTTTCAAAATCATCGCACAAGCTAATTTACACTATTTAAAAACATGCTTCTATTAATTTACACAAATAACTCATCACATTTAATGGGGAACAAAAAAAATTTACAAACCCAAAACAATTAATTTCCCTTTAAAACCCCATTTTTAACACATTATTACTTCAAGTGCCTTTGAAAAAAAAATTCACACCCTTCACATAACCATAAAAACAATTCCATGAAACACCACAATAGAGAACATATTACACATATCCATTTTTCTTTATAAAATCAATTTTCACCACATAAAAATGCCAAAATATATCCAAAACATAATTCACATTACACAATTTATCTATAAGACATGTTAAAATTAATTATACAAAAAAAAATCAAATCATTTAAAAATGATAGGGCATGGAACCACCTACATTGGGTGAAGAAATTTCTTAAGAATGGTGTGAAACCCCATTTGTACCTTATCCACACCTCAAAGAAACCCTAAAAAGGAAAGATTTATCCAAAAACAACAAAATCAAACCCTATCCAACATGGAAATCCTTAAGTCAACTACCCTACCTACTGGTAAACAATAAACCTAAAGAAGGAGAAACAAAACCCTAACTAGAAGGGAAGATGGTGCAGCTTATGGGGTTGCAGGCGACTGGGGGTCGCGGGGGGGGGGGGGGGGGGGTCGCGGGGTCGCCGGGGTCACCGGGGTCGTCGGTGTCAGGGTCGCGGGGTCATCGAGGTCGCGGGGGGCTGGGGTCATTGGGGAAGCGGGGGGTCGGGGTCGTAGGGGAAGGAAGGTCTGGGTGGGGGGAAGGGTCAGGTGTAAAAAAACAATGTTTCGCGGCGGTTTATTATAAACATCCATGAAACCTTTTTTACAAAAGGTTTAGCAGAGGTTCCTAGAACCTCCGCTAAACATCGGTTTTGTTGTAGTGATTCTCCCTACAACAAGGTGGTGGATGTGTGGTCTCTTAGTGATCATTGAGTTCACTATATATTCATCAATATAAGTAGATTATTATATTCTTCCATACAATGGAGCATGATCATTACGTAAATTTGAAACAAACTATGTGATTATGAAGGTTCACTCTGGGTATTTTCTTGGGAGGATCTCCTTTTTATACAAAATCATTGTATCTGCGTCAATTATGTTTTCATTACATACACACACACACAAAAATATATATATATATATATATTTATTTATATTTATTTCAAAAATCAAACCCATTCGATTATATAGTTTAGTTTTATAAAAGATAAAATATAAGTAGTGACAATATATATTAAATATTGTAGGAGATGCATATTTTGAGAACATCCCTAGGTGTTCACTATATCGCATGCCTTGGTAAATAAAATATTGACAAGGGATTTACCAAAAAAATCCTCATGATTCAATACCCATGCATTATCTTATATCCCATGTAGTTTGGGAACACCCTTTTAGCCATTTCTATGGCCTGGTTGGGTGGCCGCATGAATGGAATCTTGGGATAATTCATGAAAAAATACCTTTGGATAAGGATTTCCATTTCATTTGGACATTTAATTTGGGTATTTTATAAATAGATAGGAGTTAATGTTATCATGTCTTGAGTTTCTAGTTTTGAGTGGGGTTTCTATCCAACACACCCCATAACATCCCTTGGGTCACCATGGTATATTGGGGAATTTTTTCTACACCTCCATTGGGTGTAATGCACATGCTGAAATCATGACATGGAAACTATGGTAGGGTGGAATAGATTGAGTTATAATATAAATATTGGTTTTCCAAATTGTTTTATTATGATGTTCATCTGGTTTCTAGTGGTATGATGTATTTGGTATTATCCTTTTTATTTTTTTTAGTATCATGCCTATATGGAGACTTCATGTTTTGATACAGGAGGAGGACAATGAATATTCTTCATTGGCTAAGTAATAAATGTTTTAGAGACTCATAGAGGTTGTGTTTTTTTTTCTATTTGAGTAATATGTAGTTACTTAGGATTAATCCCCATTACATCATGGAAGTAACTAAACCCTAGAAAGTTGAAAAATGATTGGTTAAATATGAGAGGATTATGGATTCCTTGGAACTCTTGAAGTCTTTGATGTAATGTGTGATTTTTTTATGTATGAGGGCCCCTATCACAGGTTATTGGAGACTATGGATGATGATGGGACATAAAAGAAGATGGTATGGAATGGTTTGAAGTGATATTTTCCAACTAGGATATGAGTATCACTGAGTGTGGGAGAGGTAAATCAGAGATATATTTTTCATTTATTTTTCCTTACATTTGAAACAACCTTCACCATTGGTAAAATATTTTATTTCCTACTATAAACAAATGAAACACATGTCTATAGGAACACAATAATTTACATGGTTCAATACTCAATATCATTAGCTACATAATTGGTATGGTTTGGAAACAATCCCTTTGTGTGGAATACAACAAGAATGATGTTCCCATAAATATTTGTAGCACTATATTCAATAGAACAGTGCATGTGATTAAATTATCAAAAAATGATGAAATACATATTATGTAAAAAAATCTTAAGATGCTTCTTGATCTACTTTTATAAATATATATTTCAAAAAAAATTACTCACTTCCTATCCAAGCAGCAAGAAAGAACTTCCTTGAACTTTGTAATGACACTCATTCTAATTACCTAGTCTGATTTTCTAGTCCGATTACTCAATTCACAAATAATACTCTCTTAGAATATACGTAAAAAATACTAAACTACTTCTTCATTATTCCATAATTACCAGTCTAGTTACTATATGAGATTATCGAAACTAAAAATATGATCATGTGACCTCTTCTTTTATTATTCTATGTCAAATCCGTCCTTAGGTAAGTACTATTCAGAAACATGTACTATGTACAAAATTTTAGTGATCCACCATCTCACTTCAATAGTATATATATATGAGAACGTAAAAATTACCTCCACTATTTATAGGCAACCCAAATATTTTTATTCGGGATTTGGTGAATCGTTCCTACTCAACCAAATCTCCCAAAACAAAAACATTCCGTGAATTTCATATTACTCATAGACATTTTCATTACATATCAACTCTTCTTATATAATTTATTATCTTTTCACTACTTCAGATAACTTCATCTTTATTTAAAAAAATTCTGGTCTAATTTTGATTGTAAATACAATCTACCTCATTGCAATGAACACAAATGTAAAATAATTTATTCTGCAATATGTTTTTGTACACCAATTTGAAATAATGGAAAACATATTCTTTAAGAGTCAGGTTCCACAAGAAAACACTTTTTTTTCTCGTTAAAACTCTTTATGAAAGCTTCTAGACTTCCTTATACAATTATGTAAAAAATCTCCGAACAATATTTTTATTCATAATTTTTTAGATTGATAATCAAGCATCTGTTAAAGTTAATTGGTGTCATCCATTTCCAAGTGAATTAGTCTCTTCTTAACTCTGAAAAATGGTTTTATCTCATGTGTGATAGTCTTGAATTGGTAAAGATATATATTAGTATTAACTTCTCCTAAAAAAACTGAAAAATAACCAATATATACTTTATCTTGATGAAAAAGGTTCACTACATTATTGATCGATCAATGAATTTGTTCCACTTTTTTTCTTTTTCATCCGTCCCAAAAATTCCCATTGAATATCATTATTCATCTGATTTCATTCTACAACCATCCGTGCATCCTATAATATGTGTTAGGATTACTTTGATGATCAGTGTAACATTGTGTCTAAGGGACTTGTGTTAATAGAAAAATCATTCCTATTTTGATTACGATACCAATATACTATAAAAAACACTAACTTTTTCTGTAATGATTTAAATCTTTTGGATTATTGGCCTCACTGAAAACTAGAATCTTCATATATTTTTGTTTCCAATAATCCATCCAATCAATCAATATATTTTGTGTCGGGATTCCTCACATATAATATCAAAGACTGGAAATCTGGGAATCAAGAAACATCCATAATTCACAAACATCACCATTTATTCATGTATTCCTTGATCATATTGATTTCATTTAAGATTTGAATAGTATCATCTCACTTATAATATGATTTACTAAAACTTCCCATTACTACAGTAGTTTCATTATTTCCTACCAACCCCGAATATGATTAAAAACACCTATTTTATCCTTTTCCTTTATAAATATTGTCTCATTGGTTTTACAAATTATTTACAATTTAAGATAACTCTAATATCAACAATTAATCATCTTGTTATCATTTAATCTATACAAACTCAGATCCTCATTATGATCAAATCATACATTATCATACCTAAGGTGGATCTGATGATACTTTTATTTGAGAAACTTTCTACTCAATCCACATGATTTTCTTAAGTATTTTGGAGTTTTATATACTAAATATGATGGGGAGTATGATTATCACAACATACAAAGTGAATTGATTTCTTTTCTTCTTTGAAACATCCTTCATGAAATTATTCTCCTTTTACAACAAAAGACAACAGAATTACTAGGAACATCATTGAGCTTCTAAAAACAAATTCTAGCTAAAATGGTCCTAATAATCTCCCACTTTATATTTTTTTCAACCAAGATTTGTAAATAACTAAAACTTGAAACCTAAATAAATGGATTTCATATCAACAATTATATTCCTATGAGAGCTAAATAAATTTAGGAAATAATAATTCTTGATAGAAATCCCATGCTTTTTGGAATTAGTGACCCATGAAACTTCATCACCTTTATTTCACAATATGATTCACTTATTCAAATTTTCCATGAAACAAAATTTTTTCTACAACCACTCCAATTTTTTTTAGAAAAGGTCACACAAATACATTACAGATTTAAAACATTCCAACAACATGCTCTTTATATATAATTTTGTGAGGATAGATTTATGACACAAATATATCAATTAAAAAACCGATCCATATATAAGATGAGAGGTGGGTAGAAACACATACCTCATCCTTGATGTGAAGGAGGTTCGATTCCCTTTTTCCACAACAATTTTTTAAAATGTTCCTTCGGTAAGGTTTTTTTGAAAATGGAAGCTACTTGTTTCAATGTAGTAATATACTCTATCTTCACTTCATTCATGTCCACATGATCTTTAATGAATTGGTACTTGATGTCAAAAATATTTGAAAATTAATCGTATACAGGGTTTCATGTATGGTCTATTTCACATTAATTATCACAGCCCAAGATAAAGGATAACATTACTTTAATAATAAAGTCTTCTAACTGATTTTTAATCTACATTAGTTATGTTTCAGTATGGCTGGCAGCAATAAATTAAGATTTATCTATACTAAGAGTGACTGAGTTTTTGGTCTTTTAATTCCAACGAACACTATGTTTTTATAGAAAATAACTTCATCATATGTGGAACTTCGATCATTAATATTTTCTTCCCAATAATTATTTGAATACCAAAACAAGTCAATATATTATATTACTTCATACATGATTCTGATTTTTTTTCATTGATGTATATGCGATTTTTTTTCAAACAATAAATTTTATTATTTTGTACCACTCTGTAATATTTCAGGTAAGGTAACAATATAAAAAATGTCAGGTCATGAGGTCGTCAAATATGTAAAACATCGAAACATTTTTTTGAAACACTTTTCTGTTGAATTCCTTACTTTATATAACTTTATTATATCATTGTTCCCATAGAAATCTGTTTGGAAATGGATTTTTAATTTTTCAGGCTGAGAATCGTTAGAAGTTCCTTAGTAATCATTTCTTGAGAAAGGAAAATTTATTACTTCTTTCGGTAGATTTTATACCCAACTATGTTTTCCATTTTACCAAACATATACATCTAATATAATGTCATAATTTGCTTAGAATACAATTCAAAAGATAATTCATCTTTTCTAACATAGATAATTTCATGAACATAAACAATTTCAATGAGGTTTAACTCACGACTTTCATTTATTTAAAAATTTCTATCAACACTTCCTTTATTAAAAATCATATTCCTCGAGTAAGTATCAAATTTGTAATACCATTACCTAGGAGTGTGTTTTATCCCATAAAATGTTCTTTTAAACTTACACACATATCATTCATCATTCTAAAATATTAAGCTTCAAGGTTGCACAATCTAAACTACCTGTTCTGGATCCCTATTCATAAATGCAGACTTTACATCCATCAGAAAACTTCTTTATCATTGTTTTGTAGTAATATAATGTAATATTATGATGGTTTCTAATCATACAACATGGGAAAATGTCTCATCATATTCAATGCCTTTAATCTATGAGTAACCTTTTCACAAATATTTTTATTTCTTTATTTCCACTTCAACGTATATATTCATATTGTTTTGAGAAACCCAATTTGTAATACTAAAATTATTGTTATATATCATGGATAAGAGATCCAAATCATCATTCTTCTTTATATAATCCAAAACATCATTCAAGGAATGATCCCATTCCAGATGCACAGAAGCTTCATCAACATTTATTATCTCTATTTTTAATAGAGGTAATTATGTGAAATATAATTTTATGTTCTTCATGTTTGACTCATTTTGTGGTGATCATCAATAATGTTTTTAGATTTTACATTCTTCATAATCCTAGTATGACATTATCTAGTTTCTTCCTCATAACAAGAAACAATATATTTTGATTCTTCTTCTTGAGTCGGATGAAAAATTTATGTATCTATATCATAATTGTTAAAAACAATTCTTTATCATTCTCACATTACATATCATCATGCATATTTTTTTGAATATTCCTATTAATTTTCAATAACTTTTATGTCAAAAAAGTCTATAATTATATTTGTTTCTTTTTTAAAATATCTATACCTTTTTCCTTCTCGAGCATACCTCAGAAAGATTCCATCTTCACCACTCTACTCCAAATTTGCCAAGTTTCCACATTTCTTTTATATGATGAATGGACTCCCAAAAACTCTTAAATATTTCAAGCATAGTTTCTTTCCATAAAACATTTCATATGTAATAATATATGAACTTTTCATGTAGAAAAATTACTTTTGAATATAAAAAATAGTGTTCGTGGATTTCCTCCAAAACTAATGAGAGTGATCGTGTTCAAGTAACAAACTTCACCTTATTTTCACCAAGGTTAAATTTTTTATTTCATCAACACTATTCTGTTGAAATGTGTATGGTTTACTCGTCTTTATTTCCCTGATTTTCAATATAATTTTCAATTTATTCATATTTTTATTCCCCACCATTATGTGTTCTCAAATTCTTTAATGTATACTCACATTCCTTCACAACTTTCTTCCTGATACTTTTAAACATTTTCATAGTATCTGAATTATAATTCATATAAAAATCACATGTAATGTAATTGAAATCATCAATGAATTTAATGATGTAATTATCTACACTAGTTATTATTTTCTAATAAGAACACTAATATTGGAATGGATAAGTTTCAGGGGTCTTTTTGAACAAATGTAAACTTTCTTATGCACAAAACTTGTAATCATTTTTTCCTCAAAATAGTGAAACACCAATATCTTTTTAATGACGTATCAGGAATATCATATACAATATATCACATTAATTATTTTCTCATGTTTCTTTTAAAAATATATCTTATCCATTTATGCCACAATATATTCTCTTCCCCCTTACTCTGTAATATATTTTTCAACCTCACTAACATGAAATAAGTTTTCTTTTTCATGTTGTCCTATTGTAAATATCATTCAATCTTCTCTTATTTTTACACAAAACTCATATTTTCTGAATATAACTTTTTTTACTTTATCAAAATGTTTTGAAACACATAGTAGGCTTTGTTTTATTCCAATATCAAACAAATCATTCCTAGATTTCAAATTTTCTTTCTCAATGATGGATTATCCCACACCTTTAATTTTGATAGATTCATCATTGCCAAATGTCACCATTTGTTTTTACAATTATTTCAAACTAATAAAAAAATTTATATCTCCTTTCAAATGAGAAGAATACCCCCAATCCTGAATCAAGTGTCGTTCCCATTTAGTATCATTTATGGTTGTTTCAACAACAAGATGTTTTCTTTTTTCCATTATCTCTCTTCACACATGGCGTCTGAGAATTATAACCATTTTTTTATTCTTATAAGAAAAAAAGACATCCTTTTTCAAAGTTTATAGGTTATTCAAACCTTTCATAGATAGTGTCTAGGGGCTGGATCCTATTTTAAACTTTTACAAAATACTTGTCATACTTCTTCCCAATATATTTATCATACTTCTATTGAAGATCATTTTTAAAATTCTTCCTTTGAGGAGATTCAATTCACCACAAATGTTTTTGTCTATATATTCTAGAATAATAGTAAGGTTGTTTCTGAAACCAACACATATTGTTTTGTCCAAACCCAAAATAATACATTTAGTATCCGTAGAAGTAAATATTTCCTCTGTAGCTTTTATACTGAACTGAGTTGTGACTAGGTTTTATAGAAAACTTTTTATCACTCTTATAAGAACTTTTTTGACCAAAAAAACTTAGTATATATCCCGAAACCTTTTACGTACACACAATTTCGTTTTAATTTTTATCAGAACCATATTTAATAGAATCTTTTTCTGAATGAAAATGTTTACTATCTTTAAACTTCTATACTTTGTTACTTTTGGCCACATAAAAAAATTTCCTAGCTTTATTATTCATAGGATCAATTTCATATTTTTTTCAAAATTTTAAGATAATTTTGTGTCCATATCAAATTTACTATTTAAATATTTTTTTACAAACTTCAGGTATAGAATTATTGAAACTTGTAACCCTATTTTCATAATTTTAATCATTTTTTTGGACAATTTCCAAATCATCATCTGTTGGCTTTAATTTCACTTCCATATGTTCATTAAGATTTTTTTCATTCTACATGGATTAATTATAATAATAAATATAATTATGCAGTATAACATTCACATTATGAAAACTTACATGATGGTTGGATGAATAATCTTCACATTTAATCATCCCGACTTCATTCTCATACCTCAAAATCATTCTCATACATGCTTTTAGTTCTTCTTCTTGATAAAATTCTAAATAAGTTTCTTATTCATTAGTTCTCATTTGTCTGAATTCATAATTATTAATTGCTATAATAAAGGTATTTTCATTGGATTTCTTAGTATACTTTTCAGATTTAGCTTCAATATCTTCTGCTTCATCATTTTTTTACAAAAAAAAAATTCTTTTGGATTTAGAGAATTTTTTATCATTCCCACTGGAATATTATTTATCATTCTCACCTTGTTTCTTCCAAAAACATCATTTCCTTATTTCATATTTGTACCTATCATCTCATTTCATTCTTCATGGAAAATTCACTAAAAAGTTCCTAATTTATCAATATTAAAATAATTTAAATGAAAATTTTCCATTACACATTCTTGTACTAATTATAACATTTTTTGAGAAGAAGGATAAAATTTCACCATGATTTTTACATACATAATTTTTAGAGTTAGAGTCAGCAACATCATATTAATCAAGATCCTTTGACAGGAATTTAATTATTAGTGTTAGTTTTCCATTTCATACATTTCTCCCTTCTCAAATCATAAGTTATTAAGGTACGATACAAATCATGATTAGGTAATGATTCATGATCTCTATCTTCAAATAAAGAAACTATTGTATCAAACATGACAAGAAGAATTATAGAGATCATCTCAACAATGGTTTAGTCATCCATATTCTCACCAAGACATGTTATAGTACTAATAATTTCATTTACCCTAGTAAATAAGTCACTAACTGATAGTACTAACAATGTCACATTTCCAACAAAACATCCCATCCTTCAAACAATTACATGTCCAATGTTCCCACACTAATGACATGAGACTGAAATTTTCTGACTTCAGAAACTTCCTTCATTCACTGAAGTCATCTTGTAATCATGATTTACTAAATAACATTAATTATATTGAATATTTGAATATCATCAATTGTATTATAATGGAAATTATTGTTTTTTACCCTTCCTCCAGCATCTCTATTCATTCATATCAATAGAAAATATAATTAGCATTACATGTTCTACAATTTTCATTCATAAGCCTTTCATCATAAGTATTATTGATTATTAATGATTTATGGTAACTCTTATATTAGAAAATAGTTTTTATATTTTTATTGGACACGTTTAGGCTCTGATCCTCATGACAATCAGATGATATTTTATGAGACCCAAGGTGGATTCGATGATCCTTTTCTCCTTGGAACCTTCTTATCAATCAACAATACATTATTAATCATTTTGATTCCTATTACATGAATATTATTGTGAGTCTATTTTTCACAGCATAAAATGTGAATTGATTTATTTTCTCTTTTACAGTTATGTGATAAAAATATTTTTCTTTGACAACAAAAAGAAACAAATTTAATAAAAAAATCATTATGTTTACAAAAAACATGCAACCAACATGTTCCCTGTAAGGACCCGGCCCAGTTTCCCAGAGCCATTGCCTTATTTGATTACGTTGGCATACATACAAGTAATGAGAATCCCAAAGGACCAAGTAGTTTAGTATTATTAGAATCAAGATACATACATAAGATCGATTTTACACATGGAATGGAAAAATAACACTAAATTATTCCACTAGCATCATCATGTCTCCTAGATTATGCTTGATTTTCGTTCATAATTTACTTCTTCACTCTCTATGAAAAATAAAACAAAATAAAGGGGTGAGATCAAATTCTCATTAAGAGTCAGAAATAAATCATAAGATATCATAAACATAAGACATGGTGATTAATTGAAAACACATTCCTTTAATAATGAACTTCAATACATTATGGAAGAAATATGAGATGAGTAAATAATGCCATAATAAAGCATAATCATGGGTATTCTACTAGTTGAATAACCACATGAACTTCAAATAATAGAATCATAATGAGGGATGTGCATTTTCCAGACATCATAACCATATCGTCCAGGCCTCGTGCTAGGACCACAAATAATCATATTGTCAAGGCCTCAAGCCAAGACCATAGTTTGTCTCATGAGACCAACTGATGCATCAAGGGGAAATAACGAGACCCAACCATCACATAATAAGTCCAATTCATTCATCATTTGAGTGGGGATAAATATAAACAACATATACATTCATAATGAGACTATCTTATGAAATGTAACTAACATTCCCCAATCATTTAACATATAACTCTAACCATTCCAAGTAATACGGTGAATGGTTTTAGGATAGATCATCCAAAGTAATGTTATTCCTAAAACATTAAATAAAATATTGTATATAACATCATAAATGATTAATCCCAAAAATACATAAAAATCAACAAGAGTGTTGACTCTGATGAGAATACTCATATAAAATCATTAACCAATTCTTGAGAAAAATACACTATTGTTTTGAAAAGAAGAATTCTTTTGGAAAAATATTATTATAAAACATAAATTTAAATAGGATTTTACATTCATAATCAAATGAGGGATTTTATAAAGATAATGGTTTCCAAATAATATTATATATTCCCCTTGAAAATAGATATGAATTTGAGAACTTCCCTTACATCTGGCTTATATTTTGGATACAATTTAGAAAGTTCCTTTTAATACATGTAAATATCCATAAAATAAGGAAAGTATATGGTTTTTAATCATATATATAATACTCACAGATAAATTATGTGGAGTACATAATAATAAATAATAATTTCATTGTGGTAATTAGACATTGGAAGTAACCTGAAAGGAAATGAGAGTTTGGGTGGAAAACCCCTTACCTTAACTACGAACAAGTTCCTATCTCGTAATTAAGCTCATAGAATATGAAATTATAATTATTAATAACTTATTTAAGAACCTATTAGAAATGTATTAATTTTATCATAATTCTGGTTAGTTAATTTATGTCTTTATTGATGAGTTATTATATTGAATTCTGTCGTTCGAGAGTGTTCATTTTCATTATTTTCATATTTGGTTCACTTGTTTTTAAGTATGCGGAATAGATGTAAATATCTAGAATTGAAATTATATATTATTTAGGAACATAAATAGGTGTTAATTTTCATTTATATAACTTGGTTTCTTTGATATATGATTATTTATTATATAGAACCCTAATGATAATTGTTTCGATTAATTTGTGGGTTTTGATTATGACGAACTCATTTTTCATTATAATGTAATACCATTTGTAAAAATGGATTACAGAATCATAAATATTTTATATTAAATAAATTATAATCTGTTTCAACCATAGAAAGAATGGTATCATGACCATAATTGAAAATGATAATAGAAATCGAAAGCTCATCGTCCTTGAATATGGAAAATTGACACTTCTCGGATGGGGTTATTGCTACTAGTATAAAATAGGGTAAAAGGCTGAGATGATGATAACTTATTCCACTATAATGACAAAATTATAGTATATATAAGGTAATAGATTCATCAAAAAATTTGGATAAGGAGATATGATAGTAAAAGAAAACAAATGGACTTGAAAGGAAAGACAAATAATTGAAAAGATGATTTTTCCTATTGAACCAAACGTCCTTGAGAGCCTCCTTAAGGGAGAGGTTTTTGTGTTTTTATGAGACCATAGTTTTCTGGACGTAAGAGAGAAGGTTGGATGGGTATTTTTTTAGAATTTGGAGAAGTCACAAGGCTTGAGATGAGTGAATGGAAGAGGAAGTGAGTGGGGGTTTTTATAGTGGATGAGAGAGGGGATTTCTTAATATAAAATCCATTAATTTATCGTATCTCTTCAAGAAAAGAAATAGGGAGTCTCCCTAGAACAAGAATTTTAATTTTATCTTGTGATCCCGAATCAATTGTTCTTGCATCAGCATATCATCATGCATGACTCTATAATTAGCTTATTTAACTTATTTTGTAAATTATAATATCTCATTATTCATCAAAAATCCAATTATTTCAAAAAAATACCAATAATTTACCCCAAACATTTTTTGACTTATAGAATCCAAATATGAAGTCCATTTTTCAAAAACAATTTTATAAATATTGTTAATTTAATATTTAATTAATATCATGATTTATTCTAAAAATAAGAGTTTTAAAATATTTGTTTACTTATTTTAAAGCATAGGTATATCGTACTCACACATTAATATTATTTATATACTACCATGGTTAAGGTTACTATTCATTTGGGTATATCACTATTCATAAGTGTATGTTACTATTCATAAGGGTATGTTACTATTCACCAAATATTATGTTTTTCTTATTGGACTCCAAATAACTTACTGATTGCAACCTTTTATGTCAGATTTTTGAAATTCACATCACATAAGTGACTAAATTATGTTTACTTGGGTAGGTTATAACAAAGTGGATTTTTTAAAGACTTAGTGATCTATGCATTCAATAATAAATCTATTTGTAAATTCATGGGGTGTTACATTATCCCCATACTACAAATATTTCATCCTCGAAATTTGAAATTGAACATATAAATTTAACGGTTCATACTTGAAAATTACCTTACAGAAACCCACATCGTAAATAGAGTTAATTAAATATCCTCCTATAAAGGTTAATAGAGATGACTTGTTCACCCTAAAAAGTATGCTTTCGAATGAGGTGACATTAGTCAGAAGAAAAAAAATGGACATGGATGAAAAATATGACTTTGAAGTTCTGATGGAACATGATAGATGAGATGTTCAGATGAATATTGTTTACTAAAAAACTATAAACTAAATATACAGAAATTCATCAATATTATTAATAATAATGATAATAGGAATATTTTTGAATTTGACACTATTTTGAGTCGAGGAATTAATCCACTCTATAAGAGTATAAATATGCATTTCTACTTATAAACTCATCCTTTTATTGTAGTCTAACTATCTATACCTCGTCTCATAGCATGAGTTACACCATTTTGTGAAGAAATAAATTAACCTCTAAAACCTCATACAATGATGAACTTAAACCATTTCAAAAATGGTTTAAAAAATTCAAAAATATAATGATTCAACACATTATAATGAAATGATATAAATTTCCAAGATGAACATATAATTAGACCTTAATAAACAAGAATTGTCTCTAAAAATCAAATTCCAAAAATGTGAATAACTTCATCATGTATCCTCTTGAAATATCGTAATAACATGAATTACCGTAAAAACCATATTGGAAACAACCATTCTTCCATATTCCTTACGTAAGAAACACATTATTGGATATATTCCTTAAATCCAAGAGTGTTGTAAACTCCATCGATGATAGCATAAACCACTTATCGAGAAGTAAAAAAATCAATTCCATGATAGTTAGTACTTATCTAAATCAATCATTTCGTCATCATTATCTCAATATCATATATATATTAAGAGCTTTCATTCCCCAAATCATATTTTTTTTCTAAAAATTTTACCTTTCCACTGAATCACTTTTCCCATGTACCATGACCTCAAATCCTTAATGATAGAGTACTACAATATAATCTTTATAAATCACATAATTCATACAAGCAGTACATTACTGACAAAATGTACAAATTTTGTGATTATTGGCTAGGAATATTAATAATTCTACTTCATCTGCAGTAATATCATAACATGATCATTATCCAAAATAATAATTTAGGTTATATTCCTTTGAAACTTTAGACATTGATTCATATAGTGTCGGATATCCTTGTAGTTGAAGCCTTGTTCATTGGAATTCATTTTCTTACCCTTGAAATCATAAACTTTTTGTCCTTTTTATCTACACCTGTAGAAAACACCAATTCCCTTAATGCATTTACAATGGTGATTCTTTCCACAGTTATCACATGTGGGAAAACACTTCTTTCTCGTCTTCCCTTTATCCCTATTTCCTTATTTCCTTTCCCAGAGTTTTTAGTAGCCCTATTCTTTTCTTGCATTCCCTTAAAGTTATAGGATTTAGATAAATCTTTTTCTGTCTTGATAGCATATGAAACTATATCTTGATATGATGAAACACATTGGGAGACCAGTGCCTACTGGAGGAATGGAATTAGGTTATCAATGAATTGATCAATTTTACTCCTTGTATTTCATATGTAGTCTTCAACATGTCTTGATAACCTTGTGAAGTTAGCGTCGTACTTAACATCATTCTCATCTTTTTTCTGCCTCATATTCAAGAATTGTATCTCTATATCCACTCTCTGTTCATGAGGAAAGTATTTCTCTAGGAAGATTTCGTTAAAATATCTCCATTCAATCTCTTATATTTCTTCCTCCTCCTTTGTGCTTTGGATTAATGACAACCACTGAACTGTGTCTCCTGGTAGCCGATAAACTGCCATGATGACCTTTTCTCTTTCATTACATCCCAAAGAAAGAAATATCTTCTTTAGGTAACTTATCCACTGCTCAGTTATAAATGGGTTTAGAGTCCCATTGAAAAATGGAGGCTGTCGTCGCATAAGGTGATATAGCATAGCCCCTCTATATGGTGGATCTGGATTCTCCATACGAGTGAGTTTATTATTCATAACCTGAGTAAGTTGTCCCAGTATAGTTATGAGTTGGTCAGCACAATCATAGCACCAGAGCCAACCTCATTATCTTGCATCGGAGGAAAATCCCTACAGGGGACATGGGTGTTTGTGCAGTTTCCATTCCTTCCACTAGGCACCATTTATAAATAATTTCATACACTATATTTTTGTATGAATCATAATTTATAATCTTAGTGTAGAAAATACTAAGAAAAAGTTGAAATTCTATGCATCACTAATCTGATAATCATAAATACTGCATCATTGAGGAAAAATTTTCAATTAAATCCTTCATAATGGCTTGTAAAGAAAACATGTATTATCCTAAGAATATCCCCCAGATGTGTCATAACCAAGAGTGCCGCAAGACCCGTTTTCAAATACCAGGATACCCTGGGTCAAGCCCGAAACTCCTTGTCAGAGCATTCAATCCTAGGTATATCTATGCCAGAGCCACCTCTACCTGCTTGTATCCAGACAGCGATGTATTTATTGAATGACCCACATATTCCCTTCATTACCAAATTAACTGGATGTTCTTGTATGTTTATCCTCAAAGACTCACTTTGGGATTCTTCCTTAATCTATGTTTTCTAAATCCAGTTTCCATGTTTTCTACTAAACTTCCTTTGAAACCAACTGTAAGTACCCGACCCCAATTTCCCAAAGTCGGTGCCTTATTTGATTACGTTGGAACACATTCAAGGAATACGAATTCCGAAGGACCATGTAGTTTAGTATTATTGGAAACAATATACATGCATATGATTTATTTTACATATGGAAAGGAAAAACAACACTAAATTATTCCACTAGAAACATCATGTCTCCTAGATTATGCTTACATGTCATTCATAATTTACTTCTTCATGTCCTATGAAAAATAAACCATAAGAAAGGGGTGATTTCAAATGCTCAGTAAGAGTAATCAATACAACGGAATATATCATAAACATAAGACATGGTTAATATTTGAAAACACATGCCTTTAATAATGAACATGAACAAATTATGGTAGAAATATGAGCTGAGTAAATAATGCCATAATAAAGCATAATAATGGGTATTGTACTAGTTGAATAACCACATGAACATCAAATAAAAGCATCATAATGAGGGAAGTTCATATGCCGGACATCATAACCATATCATCCTGGCCTTGTTCTAGGACCATAAATAATCATTTTCTCAAGGTCTCGTGCCAAGACCATAGTTTTTCTCATGAGACATGTCGATGCATCGAGGAGATATACGAGGCCCCACCCATCACATTATAATTCCAATGCAATCCTCATATGATCGGGGATAAACAGAAACATCATATACATTCATATTGAAACAATCATATGAAATGTAACTAACATTCCCCAATAATTAAACAGAAAAATCTAACCATTATAATCAATACAGTGAATGGTTTTAGGATAGATAATCCACAATAAAGTAAGTCATAAACCATTAAAAAAAATATGGCATATGAAATAATAAATTATTAATCCCTACAATACATAATAATCAACAAGAGTGTCGAATCAGACCAAAATACTCTTATAAAATCATTAACCAATTCATTAGATAAATACACTATTGTTTTGAAAAGAAGAGTTCATTTGGAAAGATCCTTGTATAAAACCAGAAGTGATATAAGATTTTATTTTAATAATCAAATGAGTAGTTTTATAAATATAATAGCTTCCAAAAATTATTATATAGTGCCCTTGAAAATAGATAAGAATTTGAGAACTTCCATTGAATCGTGTTTGTATTTTGGAAACAATTTTGAAAGTTCCTTTTAAAACATGTAACTATCCATAAAATAAGGAATTCTTCTGGTTTCTAATCATATATATAATACTAAGAAATAATTTATGAGGAGTACATGACAATAAATAAGAATTTCATTGAGGTAATTACACAATGAAATTAACCCGAATGGAAATGGGAGTTCGGGTGGAAAACCCCATACCTTAACTACGGATATGTTCCTCTCTAGAACTTATGATCATGAAATATGAAATTATACTTAATAATAACTTATTTAAGAACATATTAGACATTTGTTTAGTTTATCAAAAATTTTGTTAGTTTATTAATGTCTTTATTGTTAAGTTATTGTATTGAATTCTATCGTTCTAGTGTTCATTTTCTTTATTTTAATATTTGATTCACTTGTTTTTATGAATCTGGAATAGATATAAATCTCCATAATTGAAATTAAATATTATTTATGAACATATATAGTTGTTATTGGAAATTTAGATAACTTGGTTACATGTAAAGTAGATGATTTATTATATAGAACCTTAATGATAATTGTTTTGATTAATTTGTGTGTTTTGATTACAATAAACTCATTTTTTATAATATCTTAATACCTTTTGTAAAAATGGATTATAGAATATAAATAGGTTATATTAAATAAATTATAATCTTGTTCAACCATAACAAGAATTTTTTCATGAGAATAATTGATAATTTTAATAGAAATCGAAATCCCTTTGTCCTTGAATGTGGAAAATTGACACTTCTCGGATGGTGTTCTTGATACTAGTATAAAAGAGGTAAAAAGGGGTAGATGATGATAACTTATTCCACTATAATGAAAAAATTCTGGTAAATATAAGGAAATGGAGTCATCACAATAGTTGGATAATGGGATGCGATAGGAAAATAAAATAGATGGACTTGAATGGAAAGACAATGAATTGAAAAGTGGAATTTACCTCTTGAACCAAACTTCCTTGAGAGCCTCCTTAAGGGAGAGGTTTTGTTCTTTTTATGAGAACAACGTTTTTTAGACGTGGGAGAGGAGGTTGGGAAGGTATTTGGACAGAATTTTGAGAAGTAACAAGGCTTGAGAGGAGTGAATGGAAGAGGGAGTGAGAGGGGGTTTTATAGTTTTGGAGAGAGGGGATTTCTTAATATAAAATCCATTAATTTATTATATCTCCTCACATCAAGGAATATGGTGTCTTCCTTGAATAATAATAGTAATTTTATCATGTGATCCCGAACCAATTGGTCTTAAATCACTAGATCATCATTCATGACTCTATAATTAGTTTATTTAGCTTATTGTGTATATTATGATATCTCACTATTCATAAAAAATCCAATTATTTCAAAAATTACCAAAAATTTACCCCAACCATTTTTCAATGTGTATAATTCAAATATGAAGTCCATTTTTCAAAAATAATTTTCTAAATATAATTAATTTAATATTTAATTAAAATCAAAATTTATTCTAAAATAATGTTTTAAAATATTTGCATACTTATTTTAAAGCATAGGTATATCGTACTCACAATTGAATATATTTTATATACTATCATTGGTAAGGTTACTATTCATTAGGATATATCAATATTCATAAATGTTATGTTACTATTCAAAAGGGTATGTTACTATTCACCAAAAATTAGGTTTTTCTTATTGGACTCCAAATAACTTACTGATCGCAACCCTGTGTGTCAGATTTTTGAAATTCACATCACATAAGTTCAAAATTATGTTTACTTGGATAGGTAATAACAAAGTGGTTTTTTAGAGACTCAGTGATCCATGAATTATTTAATAAATCTATTTTTAAATTCCTGGGGTGTTACATTAACATTATTAAGGCCAACTTCAATGATAAATTTTGTCCTAATACTTAGACTCTCACAAAGACTTCAAAGAATCTTACCCTTTTGCAGGGGGTTCATTATCTGGTGAAATATTACATAAAAATGGTTGTGATAGTTTGATTTTCTAAAAATTTTATGACGAATGATTTGTTGAAACACTTAATATTCGAAATGGGGATTTGGATCGATAAATGATCTTACGTATTCTTGATTAAATTGAAGAACTCGATTTTGGTGTTTGATCGGGCCTTATGGGTGATATTTACTAGGTAGGTATATTAGGTCTAACTTGGTTTATTCCATTAAATGTACTATGAGTGTTTATCTCATCAAAAAATGTGAACAAGTGGTTGGTGTGAGTATAATGGGTTTGAGTGGCTCTGGATATCCATCTCCAACACCATCAGTAGTAGTCGTTGGTGCAAGAACTGTTATGTTCCATAACTAAAGAAGGCTCAAGCACATGTGATCCACATTACATTTTCATCCTAGTGAATTCCACCATCATGGAATCATGGGCCATCTATAACGTTGTGGTTGAAATGTTCCACTTTCTCAGTGTGTTACTAGGTATGCATCTCCTAGAGCTACTAAAACTCAATCTAACGCTTAATAGTAAATGGAGTCCTTCTTCAATTGAAATTGTGTGATGTAAATATATTATTATGGGAAGGGTCATTATAATAAAAATACATTTTTTAGCAGTCATCCTTAGGATCCATAAGAAACAATGAAGTTGCATGGTACAGATACGGTATCACTAGTATCTGATATAGTCCCTATGATGGTCTGAGGTACTATTCTATTTCAATCATCTATAATAATTTCTATATTTTATATATGTTCTTCACACTATTTTATATATGTCCAACTTCTGTATTAAATTAAATGCTCGAATGATCATAGGGAATATGAAATAGGGTTTGTTACACCACATAGAAATAGGAAGTATTAGGTGTTTCAATGCCCGTCATGTATTGTCTCCTTGTCAAAAGTTGTGATAAATTGGTATTTTATTGTCCTGGAGATGAAATTTTTTGACATGACCTTAGTTTTGGTTCATATGGAATTCATTAAGACCCACATTAACTGATACTATCGACAGGTGGTCGTTACAACCCACTATGGGAAAACTTGGGGTTTTTTTATGGAAAGTGGATTAATTTTTTGGATGAATGGGACCTCCATTTATGTTGTTAGGTAGGATTTCTTGTGATGTACCCACATCTAGCTAGAAGTTGATAAGGTAGGTACATAGATTGAGATTCCTCCCATGGTTAATGATTTTCCTGAGTAATTTGTAGATTGTTTCAAGGGCTTGCCACCAGAATGGGACGTGCAGTTCACCATTTCTTGGGTTTCAGGGACACAACTGATACCACTCTATTCTTATCCTATTTCCCAATAAAAGTTGAGGTATTAAAATATTAAACTATATTATCTGGTTTCTAAAGTGTTCACTCGTCCAAGGGGCCTCTTGATGGGAAACTCATGTACTTTTATTCATGAAATTTGATGGATATCTTTAGTTATTTGTTTTCACATAGATGATGGATCAATTCATGGAATGGAATAAATACTCATTTCTCTATATTGATGATCTATTTGAATAGATCATTGGGAAAATACGATTTTCATATATTGACCACCATTCATGGGATCACAATGTGGGGGTGAGAGAAGTCAATTTTCAAAATACCACTTTTTGATGCATGTACAACCATTTTGAACACCTAGTATTTATGTATGGATTATTAAATGATCTTTTGGTCTTTATTGATCTTATGAACTGGTTTCTCCATAGATAACATGATTCCTTCTTCATAGTGTTTGGGGATGAAATTATTTTTAACACTAATTTAGAAGAGTAGAATGGATATCATTTGAGGATCATTATGGTAATATGGTGGGATAATCATTTGTCTAAAAAACTGAAAAATTCAATTTATAGATTCTAGAGGTCAGTTCTAGTTTATGTGATATCTAAACATGGTGTTTCTCTAGATTCAAATAATATAAGAGAAGTGATTACATGGTAATACCTGAAGAATATTTATGAAATAAATTTTTTTTGGTCCTCGAAGGGAATTACATGTGGTTCCTCAATTAATTGTCATGACATATCTCACTTATGATAGATGTTACCCAAAATTTGGTACGATTTTTATTGGAATTATGAATGTTAATAATCTTTTGAAGAGAACTAGTATAGTTTTACATCTATCATTTTCTTGATCATATATTTGGTAAGTCAGGTTTACATGGTCTACCGGGATGTATTAGCTATTGGTTTTTCTTATGTGCTTATCCATGGAGACCATGTGGTGGTATTTGGATCTTATAAACTCAAGCCACATCATAAAATACAATGATTTATATTTTATAATAATGATTGCACCCTTTGATAAATATGGTGGATACATTATCATCAATGGTTGAACTTCAACATTATCTAGAATCCATGTAAAATGAATTCAATTGTTGATCCACTATCATAGATTTTATGGTTTTAAGCTATCAAAGAGTCCAATGTTGATTGGAACCTTTTAGTATTTTGTACCTGGATGATCCAAGAATCCAATAAAGAGAATGGGGTATTTTTTTAGCTAACAAGATTTTGATTCTATCTCTTCTAGATCTATTCATTGAAGATCATCCAAATTTAGTATTTTAATTGTTCCATCCATTTAATATATGGTTTGGAGGAACCATGTGAATCGACCTTATCACCCAAAGGAGATCTTTTTTTCATTGTATACTTTTTTGGTATTGTTTTCTATGATCAAGGTGGCAATGCAGGATTATCACTATTCATAGTGGCATCTTCATCCTAGTGCCACCAAGATGTATTAAGATGCTCAACAATGATTCTAGTGGTTGGGAATGACACATTACATCACTGAAATTGTTTCTTGATGTTGTACCTATCAACATGTTAAAATGAACATCAAAGTCACTCAGGCCCCTCTTCGGCCTCTCCACATTCCTACATGGAAGTGGGATGAGGTACCCATAGATTATATAATCAGGTTAAAACATAAACCATACAGAAGGAATTATATTTGATTTTCATTGATTATTTTACCAAATACACTGACATTATTCAAATCCTGGACACCCAAAAATTTGAAGAACATTAAAATTTGTGTGTTCATGATATCGTGACGATGCATGGTGTGTCATCTTCTTTTAATTCTCATAGGGAACCCTGATTTACAACTTTTTTAGAAGGGAATAAAGTAAATTGGGGCCATATGTAAATCTTAATATGACATATAATCCCCGAAAAAATTGTGAGATGGATCTGACCACTCATATATTAGAAAACATGCTTTTTCCCATCGAGTAACATTACAATGTTTCTTGGGATAAAAATCTTAGGTCCTTGGAATTTTCCTATAATAACAGATAATTTTCCTCGATTAGGATGGATCCATTTGAATCTCTATATGGTTGTCTATTCCAGTCCCCTCTTTGATGGATACATGGTGGTGAGACATCATTAGTGTAACCAAGTATCATACAAGAAATGACGAGTATGATTTGGAGGACCAAGAAGTGTTTGATGAAATCCCTGAAATGTTACACATCTTATGACTATAATTGTTGTTGGACCATGAAATTTTCAATGCACAAATATGTGTTTATACAAGTGAAACATTTTTAGGGCCATCAATATTTTGGGATGCAAGGGAATCTTACTTTTGTTTTGTTCATTTGGAATTATAATTTGTTAAGGGTGGTTCTTATAATACTTTATGATGATGTTGAATAATTTGAGGAGAAAATAATCTCCAATCATGTTCATTGATACCTATATACTAGTTTCCAGACCATAGGGATCTGGATGTCCCTTCGAGACATGCCATGAGTCGGGTCAGGTTTTGGTTTGAAAGGAATCCTATGCCGGTTTGTGACTTTGGATCCACCGCTTGTAATACATGATGATGTGGTGAAAAATAACAAAGATTTTCTAATAGATATGAATATTCCATAGTGTAAAATTGTTAGAAATGTCATGGACACAATGAATATACATCGGGTTGTGTCATGGAGGAGCATCTGAGATAGCAATCAAAACCAGAGTGATACATTTACCATTTATAAATTTATATCAAATATTAATGTTATAAGTAATTATAATTATTAGTTTCATTTTATTTTAGACTAAATTTTATAATTTTTTATCTTCATTAATATTTATTTGTATAATTTTTATTAAGATGAAACTAATTATTACTTTAATGTTATATAAAAAACTAATAATTTGAAATGTATTAATTATGTTATTAATCACTAAATATATTAGATATAATAATTAATTACTCATGTATTAGTTATTATATTATTAATTATATAAAAAATAATTATATTAATGAAATAATTAATTATTATTCATACTATATTATATTTTAAAAATTATTTCATAAATAATTCAATTAACAATAAAATTTTTATAACTATATTATAGGTTACCTCGACCCCCAGTAGAACACAATGAGCATAAGAAATCAATATAGGGGATTGACCGTTTGATCGATGCTCCCAAACCCTTTAACCTAATCCATCCCCCCACAATGGAGGGCCATTTTTATAATTATATTATTATTATAATTATTAATTACTAATATAAAATGTTATATTTTTAATCATATTCTAATTATATAATTAATTATTAATAATGATATTTATATTTATTATTTACAATATTTGTTAACAAATTATTATTATTTATATTAATAATTACCAATTCAAACCTTAAAATTATTAATAGTAGTTAATTATATATTATTGATTAATAATAATTAATATAATTTGAAATTAAATAAATATAATATATATTAATATATTACAATTAACTATATTATCAATTGTTATTAAAATATTAATTAATATTTGCTAATAGGTTCTATTTCATATTTATTATTAATTATTAATATATTATTTTTTATAAAAAATATTAACTAATATCATTAATTAATATAACAAATAATTAATATTGAATGATATAACTAATAAGTATTATATATTACATTATTAAATTCAATGTTATTTAATACATATAGTTATTATACTAATAATGATTAATTATCTTAAATATATTAATTAATAAATTAGTAATTATTTATTATACAATAAATTAATAATTTACTTTTTACTTATTATATTTTTTAATTAATTATTTATATATAACAGTTGGGAAGAACAATTGTCACGAAAAGAATTTTGAAAATAATTCATGTGCAGCTGAGAATATAGAATCATGAATGGGGATCACCCTTCACTAGGCCAATATTTTGGAATAATGAAAACTCAATCCCAATAATGAGGTTGAACCATGACTGGACATGTTATTAAAAATAGAAATACCATATCATAAGGGTGTAAATCCGACCTGAAGAATTCGTGACTCGGGTAAAGCTTCCCCGAAAGAGGGGGATAGTGGACATCCCTAAAAGCCTGAAAGAACACATAAAATTATTGGAAAACATGTGGTATGGCTGATACAAACCCCATACTGTTTCCTTCTAAGGATGAAACTTGACCAATTATTTCAGGCATTGCGTCTAATATATTTATATGATGTCAATAATTAAATATCTATTTTATTAAAAATATATAATGGTAATTTTATAAAATATATTATTATTATTTAAATTTATATTAATGGGCTGATCACTGAGGCCCAGGGTTCATCCTATCAAAACTAGCCCTATCCGGTTAATTGGATCAACCCGAGGTTAGACCCAAGATGAGATATGATACTATTCAGTTCATCCCCAATAGAGTTTTTTACAACCAATATTAAATGGACAACCCTTGTGCTGTCAGTTTTTACAATCATTCCAAAGGTCATATAGGAGAAGAGGGATTTATTTCAGCTACAACATATTATTCACATGATTTAACATTATTAATAATAATATTATTATTATAATTATTTTACAAAATGAAATCAATATTGGAAATCAAAAATTTCTTTTTTACTCATGAATCTTCTCATAATTGGATTTCCCATTTATTTTGTAACACATGATCAATTAACAAGATTTAATTTTATTTCAAAAGTAATATTCCCTAAAATATTTATTTCATGGTTTAAATTTGAGACACCTTGTGTGTTTTCCTTTTAGTAAACATGGGATTCTAATCCTCTCAATTAACCACATGAAGTGGTGGATTAATTTGGAACGTCATATGTCGATGTGTGGGATACAAATAGGTGGAATAATGTCTTATATACCACATTTTTTATTTAAATGATAGTAAATTTGTTGGAAGAAATATTGTTAGATGCAGATCATCATAAAACACCTCTATATATATATGTGTGTGTGTGTGTGTGTGTGTGTATGTGTGTATACATATAGAAATATATTAATGTAATAATATTTTCAAATATATCTAAAATATTAAAACATTGTTTATATATTATCATTTGTAAATTAATGTTTATATTTTTTAAAGTTTATATGTTAATTATTATTAATATAATAAATTGAGTGATCAAAAAACCAGTATAGTAATATATTTTAAATATTACATATTTTCATAAAGAATTTAATAAAAAAACGAATTTATATTAATGTTTTTGTATTAATATTTATAATTTAAAATTTATTAATATATATTCAATGTATTTAATATGATTATATAAAGATATAATTAATTTCATTATTTACTAGTATAAGTACATGTATGCATACATGCATACATATATATAGGCAAATAAAACATTAAATATTTATAAGTATATTTTAATATATGTATACAAATATATATATATAATATTATATGTACATACATACATATACACACAATAATAGATACGTTACTGTTATATTTATATACTAACACACATAGGACAATAGAAATACAATTACCTCAGAAGAGATTTATCCTATGAACCTCTCAATGGTGATTTTCCCTACGAATCACCCATTGAATATTTTCAAAAAAAATTGTCCCATGTGTTTTAGAGGAAATAAACAATCACATAGGTTTGTAATATCACACAACCAGGGAAAAATACAATCAAGAAATATTTTCCACCAACTTTTCCAACCGACATAACCATATAAGGATTCAAAATAGTGGTCCATAAAATTTTTTTCCCAAACAATTACTCAAAATGAGTAGCTTGAGAAATGAACAAGAAAGGATTTAATCCTTCCAACCAGTGGGATGAAGGGATTATGGCCATCATACATGAAGCGTAAAGAATATATCATGATATGATAGTATGATTCAATAATAATAGAACTCCATCTTTTCTTTATAGAAAATTATACCCCAAAAATAATTTTGTGGGATTCAACCACTGGATGACTACACTGTGAAATAAAATTTCATTGCAAAGAAGAAAAAATTGAACCAAAATAATCTTGGATGAACAACCACCAACAAATACCCTAGAATCATTAATGGGGGTATCAACATTGATATTCGGTACATCTATCGTGTGGGGGTCCCAATGAAAGTATACCAAACAAATATTTGGAAAATACTATTACCTTCAAAAGGAATCTGACTATACATATATAATTTAGTATATTTGACCCATGATGTGTTGGGTTTTATTGCACTATTGAATATAAGTTCATTTCTACTAATCTATATTTCCATGTCAGGAAAACAATATTTCTAACCCTCTCCAAATAGAGTGATGACATCAAATTGTAAAGAGATTCTTGTAGTTTGAGTAAAGGATCTTGAGAAGCTGTAAAGCTTGCATTATAAGCCTTATAGACATACATGGACATAGAAAATACAATCTTATCATAAGTGGTGGACCCTATATCCACATATAAAATCATACTTGTAAGTTCAACAATGGATTGATGAAAAAAATAAGAATTCCCTAATTGGAAGAATTCATGGGAACACCTTCCCCAAAAACAAGAACCCTTTATAAGGAATCGATAGCTTCCACATATTTTCTTGTATTGAGAGGTACCATGATGAGTGATATCATAGACTACATTAAAATATGGATTAATATAGTAAACCGTGAAAGGATATTTATTTCAGTAAAGATAACCTATAAGATTGTTGTCAACACATGATATGCTCATATTAATTCTCATATCCTTCTCATTGAACTTGGAATTCAACTTATCTGTACAACATCAACTCCCATAATTCTAAAATAAATATTGAACCGTCACATTCTCTATCCCCACAACAACAAGATAGGTCACCAAAGTCCCACCGATGTCTGGTAGCCAAGCATCCTTCCAAATATTAACTATACCACCATTTTCAATTATCCTATATAGGCCCTTATACAGATGTTCACAAGAATCCCATACGAATCTCCCATAAAGATATAAATATATATAATTATCTGTATATAAAACCATATTTAAGACATTGGTATTATAAATATCCTAGTGAAGATTTTGATTGTGTATCTCCCATTGGATAATAAACCTGTGAATAATGGTCACACGAATCCCTCATTGGAGGTTTTCTCTCTAAATATCCCATATATATGCATATAATTATATTTATATACAATCATTCATAAAAAAATGGAAATAAAAATATCATATAGGGTATTTCTCTTTTAAATCTCACATTAGATACTAGCCATTTGTTTCTCATATTGGTGATAGGCCCAATGAATCTCCCATTAGAGATAATCCCTACAAATATCCCACAAGAAATTAATATAAATAAATTAAAATATTCATTGCTATAACAAATGAAATCTACCATAAAAAACATAATTACATGAAATATATCATTTGGAAAATTGTTATGTTCAAAAATATAATATATTTTTTGAAATTAATTTAATGTACAAAAATAGGTTTTTACTAAAAAAGAATATCTATTAATAATATATGTTCAATACCAGCAATTATTTTACTAGTAGTTAATTCTATTATTTTATTATGTCAATACCAAAAAAATACACTTCAACATTAATATTTTATTAAAAATTGTTATTACTAATAAATCTTTTAACATTAGAAAAATATGTCGCAATAAACATCTATATTTTTGTCAATCATTATCAGATTTTAAAACCAATGTTTATATATTATTATCAAGACAAATTAAAGTGTACTAAACACTCTCAATGGGTTTAGAGCTTAAACCTAGGGTTTCTTAGGGTTTGGGGATTCCTAGTGCTTTCCTAGGTAGATTGTTAATTCACTAGTGTCCCTACATCCATTGGATGAAGTACCCAAACATCCTTTTTTCTCCTTTTCCCTGTTTATTTTCATTAGAAGTGTCTTATTGGAGTTGGGTCTAATAAACCATTGGAAAAACCTAACCCTGATGCAAAATGAGAGGGTGATGGTTTTAGCTAATAAGGATGATGATGTATTTATTATGCATAAAATTTCACTCCTTATCGTTGATATTTTTTTGTCAATTGACCACTTAATATAGCATCCCTAAAGAACATGCTAATTTTTTTTGGTATCTAGGGGAGTGTGTGGTAATAAGAGAAGATGGAGTGTTCTATAGGATCTTTGTATAATTTCAAAACAATGATAAACAAAAGGTTCTCAATGGTAGTCCATGATTCATTGACAAAAAACTCGTTATAATGAATAATTTGAAATATATAGAGGAAATCCATAAGAAGATTATATCTAACACCCCATATTATATACGAAATAAACGAATTCCATTTTTTGTAGAATAGAGTGAGTTGTGCATGAAATTATTGGTTGGATAAGTTTATTTATGGAATGGGACTGATCAAATTATATTCATTTGGGACTGGCATATGAGATAATGGTATTGGTTCAGGATGAGAAACCAATTATGTGTGGTTTATTTCTGAGGATAGAGGAATTATGCGCGTGGATATCATTCAAATTTGAAAATATTCCAAAAATTTGATTTTATTTGGGTGTCTAGGACACACATTGAAGGATTATATATCAAAGATGGATGAATACATAAAAAAAATTATGTAGTATGGTGCCTGGCACTAGGAAAAAATTTAAAATTCGTACTTTATATCTAAAATAGAAATACAATGGTATCTAGATTGACATAAAAATTAATTTTTTAAGAAATATATACATTATTAAAATAATTTCATCATAATGGTGCCTCTGTATTTGTTCATAAAATCAATGTGAGGACCTTTGAACAGATAAGGGGATGTTCCAAACAATAGATTATGTTCTGTCATCCGTGGTATTTTTCATGATTACTAGGGAATACACTATGTAGAGGGTCGCTCCCCAAGACTTATTAATGTATCTGCAGAGGGAATGAAGAAACCATCATCCGAACCAATTAAAGACTTCTTAGATCCACCAGATTGGAATTCTCTCTCAATACCTGAAGGTCTGGTGTATCACATCTTATAGGGGATTGGTCTTATCGATTCCACTATAAAAGGTAATAAACATAGTGGTCATGGAAGAAGAATATTAGAGAGGATAATGGAAATGGAATTAATGTGGTAGAAAAATGTGGAGTTAAAAGTAGTATTGAGGGGCCACTGGTTAATGAGATATTCATTAAAAGGCGGAATGTTCTGGCTGATAGAACATACCGTGAATGTTCAAAGTTATAGGTTGGACTAAGATAGCCCCTCCTATCGCAATAAAAATCTAATGTTAGAGATATCTTGGTCTTGGAAACCACAAATTGCTAAATTTCTATTCCATTTTTGCAATAAAAGATTATGTGATATTACCTTTTTTTACACCATATTATAAATAAACGACAATAATGGTGACCCAAAAAGGGTTCATTTTATATTTCCTAATTTCATGGAAAATCAATGTGGGGGTCCCTGGCCTCCATTATAAGGAATATGTGGATTCTAGGGTTAAATAATTCACTTCTAATCACATTGGTGAAGTTATCCATAAACAATATGAAATGGCATGTAATTATCCCAGAATATATGGTTGGGCCACCTATATGGATAAATGGAAGCCTTGTACGTTTTTGAATACCTTCCAGGATAACCAATCTATACCTCTCATTATTGTGGGTTTTTTAATGAAATTTTATTCCATAATGATAAAAAAGGGGCCAGTCTGTCTCATGAATCAATGATGTAATTTCAATAGGAAACAAATCGGGTGGTACTTTAAAATACTGAATATTCTAGAAAACCCATTTAAATATTTTGTGGAATAATAATAACATTCACATTTTAGAGTGGTTGAAAATATTATTTGGGTTAGATGATTGGAATATTATTTTCAATTATTTCCATGTTTTTCATCGGGCTCCACCCACAACAGACCTTCCATTACTCAAATGAATCCTAGGATAAATTCACAAAAACCCCATGCCCACATCCATAGGCCACGGGTGGAAACAAGTGCGTAAAGGTATATCATAAATTGGATTGATTTTATTATGTTCCAATACCTAAAAAAAATCCATCTTGGTGAAAAATTGTAGAGGTTGAAAATTAAATGTTGAAAAATATAGGGAATCGACCATTCCTATACTTCCTTTATATAGTAGAAGTGTATGGTAGTGTAAACTAAAAATTAATGGGAAAAAATACATGCCCAACTAGAAAATACTAAAAATGTCAAATAATGAGATCAAATTTGAAATGTAAAACACAAATATATCCTAGCTCCTCATCTCCATGATCCATCCATCATATGTGGTCTAACATACCAGGTATCCATAGATTCCCCTAAATTCATTACTGAACTTTTAATTTTCTATATATGATAAGACACGTGTGGGAATACCCATGCAATCGTGAGAATATACCAACCAAGTAGAACACCCTGGAAGATGAAGGGGAGTAGTAAGAGATAAAATAAGAATATAATGACAGTATTTAGTACAAAAGATGAAATATATAGTAAAATTTAAATGCTAAACCCATACCAAGATATATGTAACATAATACAAACACAAGGGGATAAACACGTTGTCTAGAATAACAAATCATGAGTCCCTTCAACCTATACATGGAGAGTATACTCATCCAAAAAAGAGAAGATAAACATGGAAAGCACATGAATACCCTTCACCTCATTGATACCCATGGAAGGGGAGTAACCATATCCAAAGTTATGTATACATATATATATATATATATATATATATATATATATATATATATTATCAATCAAAATAAACCCATACAATATAGAAAGGGGATCTCTATCTGACATACCATCTTACGAAAAAGTGACTCCAATGGTTCCAAAACTCCATCAATGATCCCCAAAATATCATGTGCCTACTCAAAAGTAACCACCTATGTCATGACACGCCTTGTCATTGTGTCACATAGTCATGCAGCCATAATCACAATCTATTGGACACATGACCTGGTACAAAAGTAGTGTTCCACTCAATGGTAGAGGACACATTCTGTAACAGCGCAATGCCAGTTACCTAGAGTCGATGAATTATTACATCACGTTGGCATGATACAAGGAATCATGTCCTGAAAGACCGACCTATTTAGATGCCTAAGAAGTACTAGATACACCCATAAGTATTACATTACATCATGAAATAAAATATAACAACAACATTTGGTCCCATATGAACACACTTATATCCCTTAGCTATTCCATGCAGGTCAAAAATAAATTACTTCTTCACATCCTAGAAAAAATAATACCTAAAAGAGGTGAGCCCGAATGCTTACAAAGGATAACAGTATAGCAGAAAATTTTATAATTAATAATATACATTTAAGGAAATGTATAAGACTAAAAAAAGCCTGTTAAACATAAACATCAGCATAATATGGAAAATATAAATCAAAATAATTCCATTTACTTATTCACATTGATATTCTACTAGACAAATAATCACATGTAATATCAATAGATAATTTCATATTGAAGGAACACATAATGCTGGACATCATATCCACATAGTCATGGCCTCATGTCATGACTACAAATAATATTTTGTAAAGGCCTTGAGTCAATATAGTAGATTGTCTCCAGAGACCAACTAATGCCTCATGGATCTATAATAGTCTCCACCCGTCACTTACCAAGTCCAATTCATTCCTCACATGAAAATGATTAAACATAACATAAACATTCTAATTAAAACTGGCATAAAAAAAATTTAATACCTAACCCATATACCATAAATAGTATAAAAATAAAACATCCACAGTAAAATTTACCATAAAACGGTTAATAAAATATGGATGATTGTGTCATTATAAACAAACATCAGACAAGTGTAATATCCATCAAAGGATGTTGACATCGAAGAAATCAAAACTAAATGAGAGAATTATATATCTCTATTTTGAAATCATTTAAAAGTCACATAAATATAATAGAAATCATTTACTTTGAAAATATTTTTATAAGATTTTAGGGGAAGCATTGAATGTTTTAAAATGGAGGAAAATAGATTCTCTTGACGTATAATTTTATAAAAAACATTCTTACCCTAATTTGTCAAAATGGTCATAATTTACCTTGTTTGGAAAATTATGGAATGATTAATTTATAAAAATTTTATAAAAATTCATAACAAGGTTATAAATTACTTTAACCCATAGTCTAGAAAATATTACAAAATGTTTTTTAATACATTTCTAAGAATCATGGATGTGGGAGATAAAGAGGTCCCAGTAGATACTCACGTATAAACAACCTCGAATAATGAAGAGATTGTATAATTTACACTTTCCTTATATATTTTCTTGGTCGAGGGAACATAAATATCTTTTATAAAGTTAAATATTTTTTAATAAATTATACAAAAACCACATACATTAATATGATATCATATATGATCTCCAAATATTTTATTGGTAATAATTTTTCAGCAGTAGCATCATTTTGGGTGATAACGGATTCATTTTCCATTATATGTTTTGTTACATAAGTCATGTTTGTTATGGATTAGATGTATTTGATTCTTATTTCGAATTATATTATGTTTTTAATAATTATTTTTTTAATCATAAAATGAAATTTATTCTTGAATGGTTGCTATGGGGAATGAATCTAATCATGTTCGTAGAGATGGTAATCCTTATGTACACATTAGCGACAATACCATTCTATTGATTGTGGAATCGTATGTAATTATATGGTATATAATATATATAGAATCATTAACATTTTATATTTATTATTTACATAAATTATATGTATTATTATACCCATCCAAAATAATTAAATGTTGAATAACAAACTACACCACGACTTGGCGACGGTAAGTCATGCGTACACACGTATGGTGACTCGGTCCTTCATAGGATTGAAATAATAATGAATATGGTTTTACAATATTTATAATAAAATAACAGTGTGGATAATGTTTTGGAGTTAATATTTTGGTATTTTAACAAGAAATAATGAGGAAGTGGAAGAAGAAATGAACATTGAAAGAGGTGATTAAAATTACTACCTCTTCTTCGGGTGCTTCCTGTTGATTTGATAAAAAAGGCACCATGTATTGTCTTTATGATCAAATTAATTCCTATAGGTTGAAGTTAGGGTAGACGGGAGGATACTTTAGTAGGATTTGGCCGAGAAAAATTACATTGGAGGTGTGATTTTGAGAAAGGGGAAGTAACCATTTATAAGAGACGTGAGGGTCACTTTAGGAAAAGCTTGAAATATTATTTTATTATAAAATCATATAAGGATTATAATAACACCAAAAGGATTTATTTCATGTCTAAGGTGGGGATGGGTTGAAAATCACTCTACCAATAGGTTTCAGACAGTTATAGGTCAACATATTACCCTTATTATATAGATTTAACTCTTAGTTAAATAGATTAACTTTTACCATGTATTCTTCTATTATTATAATAAATGGTTAATAAACATACAATAAAAATCGATGAGAACCCCAAGTTGATAATTATTGATATATATAAAATTATATATCTCCTCTTGATGAATCTTAGATTTTTATGAATATTATATCATCTAATAATATAGTATTTTTTTAAAAACTCATTTATGCATATTTATTATAATATTTAGTATATTTTTGTGAAATTCCTAACAGCCTGATTACATTAAACAAAATTAATTTAATCAACCCAAAAATGTTATATTAATATATAATATTCTTTGATGGCACCAAAAGATTAAATATATATTTATTTTAATAACTATAATATTATTTATTTTAACCATTCATTAATAAGGTAATTACTACATCATCACTGGGACATAAATAAATTTAATTATTTAATGTCTAAAAATTATAAATAAAATACAATTATGTAGGAAATATTTTTAGGTTTCTAATTAGTATTTATAGTCGAATTTATATTATGTATAACCCTATATTAAAAAAAATTTAGTTATGAAATTTTGAATTTAACACTTTTAACACATATTTAAATTAAATATAAAAAAATTCCTAATCTAATCCATGTGGACCAAAATGATCATATTTTTTTCCTAATTTTGATTTTGGTCTAAATAAACTTATCCAATAGAATTATTACATGTGTTAAGGTAATAATAATATCAATTTTACCTTTAATTACACTATTTTACTTTTAACTATGCTAAATAAAAGTAAAAAAGTTACTATTCACCAAATATTATTTTCATATTATTCAACCACAATTTTAGATACTGATATCAACCATGTCTCTTGGATTTTTATAATTTAATTCATAGAGGTGTTAAAATTATGTTTCATGCAAATTTGCAAATGTTCCTAGTAGGTGGGTTACAAAGTTAAAAAGTTCAATAAAATTTTTTACATCTAATGTTATTTTAAAATGAATCAAATTAATTACATTGAACAAATATAACTATTATGTTTATATTTTGACATAAAATAAACTTATATAAAATATATAATTATTCAAATAAAAAGTAGGTTTTACACAACAAGGAATAGTCTTTCGCTATTCATGAAAAATTGAACGTTTTCAGAAAAATACAAAAATTCACCATAAGCTAATTTTGATATTCCGAATCCAAAAATGAATTCCATTTTGAATAATGAAATTTATAAAAATTTAAAAATTAGGTATTTCTATTCATAATGGGTAGTTTGATTAGACATGGTGTGTTAGAACTTGTAATTTCGTACAATGCAAGATATTGCATTATTCAAACGGAACATATCGTGGAAGATTTGGGTGTTACATTCTTCCCACTATAAAATAATTTCAATATCAAAATTTCTAGAACAGTATTGAAGAAAAGGATTTTATTTATTCTTCATCATAAGTTCCATGAGTTCCCACATTGCCTCTTTCATCTTATGGTGTTTCCCTAGAACATTTACCAGAAAAGTTGTCTGATTTCTCAACAATGTAATCTCGTATTAGGAATCCTGAGAGGCACTTCAAAATAAAAAAATTCGGGTTCTAGTTCTATTTCTTAAAAGGTGAGTCCATGCATTAGGACAGGCATGTATTTTCTCAACAGGGATACATGGAACACATCTTGAACATTGGAGAGACTTAGAAGAATTTCCAAACAGTATGCTACAACTCCAATTCCTTCTTGAATTTCTGATGATCTGATGTACATGGGACTTAATTTACCCTTCTTAATGAAACGTATTACACCCTTCCATGGAGATACCTTCAAGATAACATGATCACCTACTTGAAATTCCAAATCATTCCTTCACTTATCATCATTGTTCTTTTTCCTACATTGAGTTTCTTTGTTCTGGGTTTGGATAATCTTCACATCATCCATTGTAACCTCAAGAAGTTATCATCCTATGAGTATTCTTTCACTATAACCATCCAAAAAAGATGGTGTGGAAAATCTATTTATATATAATGCTTCATATGGTTCCATATGAATACTAGAATGGAAGCTATTATTATAGTAATATTCTACTAGAGAAAAATATTGATACAACATACATTGAAATTCACGTGAGAATGTTCTCAACATGTATTCTAAGGTTTGAATTTTCCTTTCTGATTTCCCATCAGTATGAGGGTGGTATGTAGTGCTCATACGAAGTTTAATATCTGAGTCCATCTGAAGAGTTTTCTAGAATCAAGATGCCAGATGGGTATCACGATCAGAATCAATCGAAAAGGGAACTCTATGAAGTCTTACAACTTCATTAATATATAATATTGCTAAAATGTCATGTTGTAAATATAATATTATAGCAAGAAAATGTGTTGACATGGTAAGATGATCCACAATGACCCAGATGAAATTTTTACTTCTTCGAGTCACTGGTAGCCCCATGATAAATTACATCATAATATGATCCCATTTCCACTAAGGTATGGGAAGAGGTCGCATGACTACTCTAGGATGTTGTCTTCCATACTTCTTCTACTGACCAACCAAACATCTTGATACATAATCAACAATATCCCTCTTCATGTTGTCCCACCAAAAATGTTCTTTCAAATATCCATGCATATTAGTTATACCAGGTTGTATAGAGATATTGGAATAATGAGAAATATCCAAAAATTCCCTTTTTAGATCAGGTATGTCAGGAACACAATTTCCCTTTCCAAATTTCAAAATTCCATCTTCATATATTAACTCCATCATTATCCCATCATTCACAGCATTAATTTTATTTTGCAAATTCTCATCATTTTTCTGAGAAATTTTTATCATTTCTAGTAAATATGTATTGGAAACCATTTCAAACGTATCGATGTTTCAACTTCCATGATTATTCCCATATACATTTTTAAGATATCCATGTACATAGGATCCCTTTCAACTCTCATCTTGTTCATAAATCCACGATATTTTCTCCTCAAAGCATATTCCACCTTATTTACCTTCCCCGGGTGGCAGTGTAATGTGAAATAAAAATCTTTTAGTAGTTCAAGCCATCAATATTTCCACATGTTGAGTTCTTTTTGTGAGAAAATATACTTCAAACATTGATGATAAGTATATTCCTCTCATTATTCAACATATGGATAGTGTCTCCAAATCATCCGAGAAACGATTACAACTGATAACTCAAGATCATTTGTGGGACAGGTTTATTCATGATTTTTTTGTAGTTGTAATGCATAGACAATTACTCTATCATTCTTCATAAGGACATAAACAAATCCATTATTTGATTCATCACTATAAATAACAAACTCATCATTCCCTGATGGTAAAGTAAATATAGTAGCATTGAATATTATTTTAATAAATTATTTAATACATTCTTCACATTTTTTTTCCAAACAAATTTAACCACATTACGTGTCAACATGGTTAATGTGTTATCCAATCATGAAAAATTCTAGATGAAGCATTGATAATAACCTACAATGCCAATAAAACGGTGTACCCTGGTTATAATTTTCGGAACTGTCCATTCATGGATTTCCATAGTCTTTGAAAGATCAATAGACATTCCATCCTTAGAGACAATATGTCCATGAAAATAAATCTTCTGAAGCCAGAATTCAAACATTCAAAACATCCCATATAATTCATTTTTTCTATGATTATTTAGAATAATGCAAAAGTGATTTTCATGATCTTAGTATCGTTAAGAGTATACCAAGATATCATTAATAAATACCACTAAAAATTAATCATGTTATTCCATGAAAACTCTTTTAATTATATCCTTGAAAATAGAGGGTTCATTAGTCATTCCAAAAGGCAATATTTTATAATCATAATGCACGTACCTGGATCTCAATGCTTTATGTGGAATGTCATCCTTCTTCATGCACAACTGATGATATCCAGATCAAAGATCAATCATTAAAAAATATTGAGCTCCATGAAGTTGATAAAATAAATAATCAATGGGAGGTTGGAGATACTTATTCTTTATTGTAATAGATTTTATCTCCCTGTAGTCAATACACAACCTCATAGATCCATCTTTCTTCTTAATAAAAATAACAGGGGCTCTCCATGGATAATCACGATGGAAAATAAATACTTTATTACTCAAATACTCTAGTTTTTTCTTTAGTTCCACTAATTCCATAGTTCCCATTCTATAAGGGGTCATTGATATGGGCCTTGAACCAGGAATTAAATCAATGAAAAACTCAATTTATCATTTGGGAGGATGTCTATGTTAATCCTATTAAAACACAACAATATATTATTGCACAATAGGTACATACTCTATTTGAACATTACTTTCATCAACCACAGTTATGTCATTCTCTTCTTCCCCAATAATTAAATTTAGTAGATCTACTGGGGGTGGATCTAGATATGAATCAGATGGTGGAATATCTTCTCTAAAGATGAGGTACTCCTTATCATCATCTTAAATTGTAACCTCCTTATTGTTTCAAGAATTTTTCACATATTGGTCCAAAATCCTTCTATAATGAGGATAATATTAAATTCAATCATGGGTATGATGATGCGATCAATAGATAAATAACATTTATATGACCTAATGAGAACTCATTGAGGAAAATTTGAATCAATGATATTTCCCTTAGTAGGTTTTACTAACAACTCCTTTGTTAAATCAAATTGAAAATATTTTATTTTAATAGAAAACAGGGAAGATATGAAACAATGTGGTGGTCCATAATAAAATAATACATTGGAAAAATTTGATGAAATCAATAAATTACCTGCCACGATGTCATTCAGAGCTTTAACCATAGCAGTAGTGATCGAATAATCTTGGCCTTTCTCCCTTGGACATTTCTATGGTAAGATTATGTGGCACTTGTGAAATTAATATTAATATTTCCCCATTTCTCTACAATTGTAGAATTAAATATTGACAGCCTCTTCTTTCCATTGTAATCATGATCATGGTGGCCTTTTTCACCACAATTGTAATAGACTCTCATTCCCTTCAAGCAAGTACCAGGGTGTTTCTTCCCACATTTACTACATGATCAAAATTCAAATTATCCATTCGTCCCCTTATTTATATTTCTATAGTGTTAATAATATCTATTCTTCCCTTTCTTTACTTTAATGTCATAAGACATAGAGAATTAATTTTTTTTCATGATAGCAGATGAGACAATATATTCGTATGATGAGATGGATTGTGAGACTAATGCTTAATAGAAAAATGTTTTTAATCCACCAAAAATCGATCAATATTTCTCCATGGGTTTCCTATATAATCTGTATCATGCCATACTAAACTTGTAATTTGAGCCGCGTACTTTGTGACATTCTCATCATCCTATTACCTCAAACTTAGAAATTTTCTTTCCATATCCGCTCAATGGTCACAAAAAAATTATTTTTTAGGAAAAGATCTTTAAACTCCCTCTATTATATATTTTATACCACTTAATCCTACTTTTTTGAATTAATTAACACTATTGATCTACATCTCTTATGAGGCGATAAACTGCCATGAAAACGTTTTCCCATTTGCTACTCCCCAAAGAATGAAATTTTTTCTCGAAGGGATTTATCCATTACATGGCTATAAATGGATTTGAAGTCCCCATTTAATGTTGGTGGTTGTTTCCCCATGAAGTGGTAAGTCAATGATCTTCCAATTTGTAGATCAGGGTACTCCATATGAGAAATGTTATTATTCATAACCTTAGTGTGTTGTCCCAGTTTAGTTATAAGATGATCAGCCCCAGTTGCATCACCAGCCCCAATATAATAATCTTAAGTAGGAGGGCAGTTCCAACATGGATTATGAGTGTTGATACAGATTCCATTTCTTCCACTAAGCACCATTTCTAAACAACGACATAGAATATATTAGTTTATGAATCGCAAGACATAATTCCAATCTTTTAAAACACTTAACATAAATTGAAAATATTATGGATATAATCCATAATCATAAAAAATGATTTCCTTGAGGAAGGATATATTCATAAATTTTTCATAAAGGATTTTAATGATATTGTGAATTATTTTAAGCATATCCACTGGGAGTGTCATAACCAAGAGTGCAACAAGGCCCGTTTTTGTGTACCATGATACCCCTAATCAAACCCAAAACTCATTGTCTGAGTTTTCACTCCTAGGTAAATCTTCTCTATAGCCGACATTACCTGCTCATATCTAGACATGTATGTATTTCGTGGAAAATTCATAAGAACTCTACATTATAAAAATTCTAGGAATTTTTTATATACTAATTTTCAAAGTCTATCTTAGGGTAATTTTTTCTAATTAGAGTTTTTATAAATCTAGTTTCAAATTTTTGTACTAAAATTTATCTGATTCCAATTGTAACTCCCTGACCCCAATTACCCTATTTCAGTGAATTATTAAATAACATGGAAATGATACAAGGAATCATGTCCCAAAAGACTGATCAATTTATTATCCTTTTAATTAGTTAATACATACATAAGTTTTACATTACATCATGAAATAAAAACAACAACCACATATTTCCCATTTTGAACACAGTTATATCCCTTAGCCTATCCTGGAAGGTCAACCATTAAATACTTCTTCACATCCTAGGAAAAATAAAGTATATAAATGGGAGAGATCAGATTACTAGTAAGGATAACAATATAGCGCAAACATTCAAAAATAAGAATAAAAATTTAAGGCAATGAATAAGACTAAAAAAAGCCTTTTAAACATAATCATCAGTATGACATGGAAAAAATAAATCAAACTAATTCTATTTACATATTCTAATGGATAATCTAATAGTCATATATTCACATGAAATATCAATAGAAAATTTCATAATGATGGAATACATTATGTCGGACATCATAATCCCATAGCCAAGGACTCGTTCCAAGACAACAAATAATATTTGGCCAAGGCCGTCTAAAAAGTCACAAGTTTGTCTCATTAGACCTACTAATGCATCGAGGAACTATATTGGGCTCCTCCCGTCACTTACTATGTCCTATGCATTCTTCATATGAAAAGGATGAAACATAACATAAACATTCGTATTTAAACCAGAATACGAAATGTTAATACGTTAACCATAAACCATGAATGGTATAAAAATTACTCATCCATAGTCAAATATATCATAAATTGTTTAATATATTATGGAATATTTTATCATAATAAATCAACTTATAAAAAGTGTAAAATCCATCAGACAATGTTGACATAGATGAAATCAAAACTATTTGAGAGAAATATCTCTTTTTGTTTTGAAATCATTTGAAAGGAGCATAATTATAAAAGAAATAATTTATTTTGAAAAAATCCTTATAATATTTTAAGGAAATGATTTATGGGTTTATAATTGAAAAAAATAGACGTACCTTTTGTATAGGTTAAAAAAACTTTCTTACCTTAATTTGTCAAACGGTCATAAATTAAAATGTTTGGAAAACGATGGAATGATTCATTTATAAACATTTTATAACAAGTAAAACAAGGGTAAAAATTAATTTAACCAATAGTATAGGAAATAGTAAAAAAAATTTAAATACATTTTTATGAAACATGGATGTGGAGGATAAAGAGGTCCCAGTAGACACTCACGTATAAACAACATTGAAAAATGATGAAATTATAGAATTAACCATTTCCTTGTACTATTCCATGGTCGAGGGTACTTGAAACTCCTTTATAATAGTTAAATGATTGTTATTAAATTAAAAAATAACCACAAACATAAATATGATATAATATATGACCTCATAATATTGCTTTGTTAATAATATTTCAGTAGTATCCTCGTTTTCTGTATTAACTGATACGTTTTCCTTTATAAGTTCTATTCCATGTGTCATGTTTTTCATGGATTGGATGTGTTTGATTAATATCTAATATGATACTATGTTCTTAAACATTATTTCTTTATCATAAAATGATATTTAATCTTGAATTGTTACGATGGGGAATGAATCATATCACGTTCGTGGAGACGGTAATCCGTACGTACGCACGAGAGACAATAACATTATATTGATGGTGGAATCATATATAATTGCATGGTATATAAAATATAAATAATCATTAACATGTTGTATTTATTATTTAAATCAATTTTTCTTATTATTATACACATCCAAAATAATTAAGGGTTAAATAAAAAACTACACCACGACATGGGGACGGTAAACCGTACCTACGCATGTATGACGGCTTTTTCATCCATTAGATTGATAGAATAATGAATATGGATGTAAAATATTTATAATAACATCAAAGTATGTATAAGGTATTGGATTTATTATTTTGGTATGGAACCAACAAAGAATGATGAAGTGGAAGAAGAAAAGATCTTTATAAGAGGTGGTGAAATTATTTTCTCTTATTCGGGTTCTTCCTTTTGATTTGATCCAAAGGGATCCATAGGATGGCTATATGATCAATGTAAGGCCACTAGGTTTAAGTTATGGTTTTTTGGGAGATATTGGAGTTGTGTTTGGAAGATCTATATGGCTATGGACATGTTATTTTAAGAGAATGTGAAGTAATCTTTTATAAGATAGGTGAGGGTCACTTTAGGAAAAGCATGAATTATTATTTTATTATAAAATCATATTTAGTATATAATGGATCCAAAAGTATTCATCATGTATAAGGTAGGGATGCATCCAAAACCACTCAACCAATATGTTTTAGACTGGTTTAGGTCACTATATTAACCATATCATTTAGATTTAACACCAAATTAAATAGTTTAACTTTTACCATGTATTCTTGTATTATAATAATAAATGGTTAATAAACAAATGTAAAATCCATGAGAACCCCAAGTGGGTTTTTAAAGATATATATAGCCATATATATTCCCTTTGTCCAGACCATAGATTTTTAGGAATATTATATCAATTAACAATATTGTATTTATTTTAAAAACTCATATATGTCTATTTTGACACTATTTAGTTTTTTAATGTCATAACTACATGATTACTTCGAAAAAACTCATTTATTAAATTCTAACATGTTATCTTAATAAATTTTAATTCGTTTATGGAATCAAAAGTATCAATTTACACTTATTTGAATAATTATAATATCAATTATTTTAACCTTTCATTGATAATGTAATTTCTGCATCTTCATTGTGTCATAAATAAATTTAATTATATAATGTCTAAAATTTTTAACTAAAATTACATTATATGGGAAAGAGTTTTATCTTCCTAATGAATATATATAGTCAAATTTTTCATATGTTTATCCCTATATTATTAATGTTTTGGTAAAGAAAAATTGAATTAAACACTTTTAACTCTTCTTTAAATTAAATAATAGTAAATGTCCGAATCTAATCCATGTTTACCAGAAGGATCATATTTTATTCGTAAAATTGATTTTTGTCGAAATACACTTATCCAATTGGATTAGGGCATGTTTTAGGGTAACAATAATATCATATTTACCTTTAATTAACCTATTTACTTTTAACCATCTTAAATAAATGTCAACAGTATCTATTCAAAAAAATTATTTTCATCTTATTGAACAAAATTATACTTACAGATGTCAACCATGACTATTAGATTTTTGAAATTTAATTCACATATGTGGTAAAATTACATTTTATGCAAATTTTCAAATGTGCCTTTTAGGTGGGTAAAAGTCGTTAAGAAGTTCGATAAAATTTTATACATCTAATAATATTATAAAATAGCCTGTAATAATTATATTGATCTAATATAAATATTATGCATCTATTTTGAATTAAAATAAATATAAATTAAATAAATAATTATTTAAATAAACAGTCGGTTTTAAACAATAACACAGTTTTTTTACTATTCATCAAAAATTGAATGTTTTACGAAAAATAAAAAAAATTAAACCTAACATAATTTTGATATTCCGAATCAAAAATTGAAGTCCATTTTGAAAAATATAATTTAGAAAATATCAAATGTGGGTATTACTATTCATAATGGCTAGTATGATTGGTCGTGGTGTGTTAGAGGTCGTAGATGCGTACAACACAAGCTATTGAATTATTCAATTGGAAATGTATCATGGAAGATTGGGGTGTCACGCATTCCTAGATAAACTATAGGGTTTCACTCTAAAATTCCATAGAGGGCCCATGCCCACCGTCATTGGATGGTTCTACTCTAAAAGTTTCTCTAGACCCATGCCCAACCATGTTGGAGGGTTCCACACAAGAGATCTATAGAGGAAAAATACAGTGTGCCTAAAATATGGTTCCAATATGATATTCAATGGAGGAACCATGCCCTACCTAGTTGTAGGGTTCCACTCTGTTGTTAGAGGACTCATTCCATGCCTAACATGAGTGTTCCACACTTGTTATCTTATACACATTCCCAACCCACTTGAAGGGTTCTACTCATATGTTAGTACATGATGTATGTCATATTCCAATAGGAGGGTTCCACTATATGTATCTATAAATGATCCATGACCAGTATAGCTAGAGTGTTCCACTATTAATGTCATCAAGGACCCATTCACATCCTAGTAGGAGGGTTTCACTCGGGATTCATTTGGTGATCCAGTGTGACTACCACAATCATTGACCATTGCCTAACTAATCATCATGCCCATAACATTCAACATCATATCTCAAAATCCACAACTAATGTCACTATCAAATTATACGTGAAAAAAACACATACGATAGACTACTCGTGATAAAAAATCCAAGTTCAAATGAATGAGATACAAAAGAACGAAGTTTCATCAAAAGGTGCCATGGGGTACACGACATGTGAGGAAACCCACATTCCATGTAGTCCCACTCCTTCATCTATTTTTTTGATAGTGGTACATGGATATTCAAACATGTATAATTAAATGATGTTTGGGGGATATACACGGTGTACCCATGCCACTCAGGGTATCGACCATGTGCTCTGGCCATGTTTATATATCTGTGTTCTATCCATGTACATTACCCCATGTTCATGTACATTAGTACATGAAATAACTCTTCACATGTGGGGTCATTCGTGTGTTTTGGTCCTGCATGTGTACTCAAGTGCATTTCATATACATGGATGTGTGGCCTTCCACATGGTTCATCCACATAGGGAAGGTGGTACATGGTGTGTATGAGGGATACACATCGTTCAATCCATATAAAATCTCAAAATCCAATCCTCCTTATCCATGGATCCACATGTTGTGTATTTATAATGGGATAGGGAGTGTATTCGAGTTTTTCACAATTTTTTAGATCTCTTTCCACACATTGAATCTATCCAATCCCCTTCAATTCCAGATCTGATTCTCCCTAAATATAGGGTAATTGGATGTCGATGAATGTCTTGGGTCGTTGTTTTCTAGAAATTGGATTTTGTCGATCTTCAGAGATGCGCTGCATGTTATGTGCACCAATGACCCTTCCTCTATCGATTATCAAGCCTTAGATAATTGAAATGATCATCCACAACATATATAAATCCCTGATCTGACCATGTTCCATGGATTTGTTACTCATTTATAAATCCATCATGATTATGGTGTATCGGTCTTAGTTAATCCTGACAACATTGAACCGGGACTATAGGGACCTATTGGCGACGAATGTAACGAAAAGTGGATGAAATGAAAAAAAAACATTTTAGGTGATCATTTCCAATTGTTCATGGGAGATGATAAAAAATTGGTATATCTAGGAATAAAAACTAATATTAACAAATTTTTTAGTCACTTGGGAACCTGATCAGAATACAATTGGTTCATATCAATATAAAGAACTAATTTTCTCCCTCAAAGTAATCATATAGAGCATAAAAAACAAATTTAAGATTCCAACATTTTGAATGGTTTCTATTTTTTTGAATAATGAACTCGAAAATTTTCTAAGTAGTTGCATTCCATGTGCCCCAATCAGCTCTGATCTAGTTTTTTGTCATTCTCTGTAGTGATTCTCCAATGGAAGGGAGAATGCTCTGGAATCCTCCCAGGTTTCATGCATCTAACAATGGAGGATTCAACATGGTAATATTATTATATAATTTCATTTAGGTTAAACCAATTAATTAATTAATTAATTTATTTATTTAATTTATTTATCAATTGAACATACCACAAATGGACGGGATATCTGCATGCTCCAGGTTTCCATATTATATGTATATCCTATGGTAAACAATGATTTCCAAAATCAACCATGGTATAATATTTTTTATCCTATAATCTGTTCAAGAGTTATACCATTTTCTTTAAGAATATTCATGCATGAAATAAAAAATAGTTTTTATAATTTTATTAAATTAATTCTTTGAACACCATCCTGTGAATTGAATTTCATATCAACATCTAGACTTGGAAATATATATAGAAATATTTCAATGTCTTACAATGAAAAAATTTGTTCTCAACATCATTCCCTTCTTCAATATTTTCATCCTTGAAAATCAAAACTAAAGAAACAACATTGGTTATTGACCCTATACATGGATCTCTCACTCCTAGGAGATCTCCTGCAAGTTCCTCTGATTCCAAAACATGTGAACCAAGGTGGTGGTCCATCCAAATAGGTTCATTTCCAATTGATTCTTGATCACCATCGAGTTCTCAAAAAATGTGACTTTATCCTCATTGTTTATCTCTCCCCAGTCGATGATGTGAATAGTTTCATTCACATATATGTTCAGCTGCAACACTTGGAAGGTATTATCCACCCATTCCATGTTTCAGTGTAGAGAGATGTTGTGTGTATCATTGAAAACTCTATACACTATCATAAATAATCAAATGTACCTTAGTGATACCATTCATCCCCATCAAAATATTCACAATCAATATAATTGGGAGACTCCGCAGAAAATGCGGTCACCCTTCTAAACTCCAATAGCATACTATTGCGATATGTCTATGATTTCTGCATGCTCTGGGCCTTCCTCATCAGCTCACGTATGACTTGTGCCTTCTTGGTCATCAAATGCCCCACCTATGGGCCCATAAGAGATATCTCACTAATATCTATCCGGCATAATGATGGCATGAAGGGTCTCCCATATAGGTCCTATATAGGTGACATGAAAATGGTAGATTGGTAGTTGTTTTGTATAAAAACCCTACAAAGGGAAAGTGATCCTCCGATCTTCGTCAAATTATTAACATGCAATCATTCAGCATATCCTCCAACACCTGAATAGTGTGCTTGGTTTTCCCATCATTCTGTGGGTGAAAGACTATACTCATCCTCATTTGGGTCCTAAATTGCATTTGGAAGGGCTCTCAACAATCATGATGTAAACTACATATCATGACCAGAGACAATCATTGAGGAAAACCCATGAAGGAAAATGATCTCATATATGTACAAATTCCCCAAATAATCCATCAAACTTTCCAACATTATAGTAGCTAAGTGCGAAGGCTTCATGTATTGATCGAAAATACACCATATTGTGTCACATCTCATAACTTTTCATGGAATACCTTTATAAAATTAAAGGGATATGTCATCGCACATCCAATCTATGATCTGATGGGGATCTAAAATACCTACTGGAACATGATGCTCAACCTTAAACTCTTAATAGGTGATGAATCGAGAGGGACACTCAGCTAGGATCCATATCATTCCAGACCACCATAATTGTCACAAATGTTATCTACACATATTCCCCACATTAGGATGTACCTAAATGGGGATATTTGTGGAACTCTCACATAATGAATGGGACCACCATCTCTCCATAGAAAAAGATGGATTAATTCCATCCTTCATAATATCAATCTATTAAAATCCACATTGATATCTGGTCACATAGTTCCTCACAGTCAATGTCTCAATGCTATGTGTCTCCTACATGATCAAGATGTAGGGGACTTAACACCATCTACTAAAGAAAACTTATACCCTCATTCAATACTAGGGTAATTTGCAAGGCACATAACAACTATAAAGCCTCATGCACCATGGAATATCGAGACATCCTATTAAAGGATTATTCTAATATGCTTTACTTCCCTGGAGTATATACTATCACAAATTCCTAGTACAATATGATATCCTACCAAAAATAATTTATCGAGTTCAAGTATTTATGAGTGAAGACGTACCGGAAATTATGATGGTCTAAGAAAACCCCAAAAAATTCCCCCAGGAGGTAGTCCCTCTGCACCATCTCGTTGAAGAACACCACTTCCATCACTTATTCATGTGTCATATAGTTTTTATCATGTCATCTCAACAACATCGACCCATATGAAATAAATACTTATTACTCCATCAACACATAGATAGGCCAAACTACTATGCTTACTCAATACACTGCATTCTACATGCCTTCCTCTTGCTTTATAAATAATGAATAACTTTTCAGCCTCATCCTCAACTCCTTGAAGGCCCTCTATCACTACACATAATCTGTAAACAATCACCCATTACACATCATGTAGGTCTGAGGGTCTGCAATTCTAGAGAAATTTAACACAATATTTTTGTTGTACCGTACCCAGAAAAGAAATATACGCACCTCTAATATGATCATAGTTATACCCAAAAAATCACTACATCAATATTTTCTAGGTATTTGGTTATACCATACTAAAAATGAAATCCCCTAGAAAGTGAGCCTCATTTTTTCAGAACTATCACTTATAGAGATTCATAGAATGTATAGTGGTCTCAAGGTAAATATTGAATCATCCTCCGGTTATCTCAATCCTCATCTGATTCAATGTAGATGAGTATGTCGTATATGAATAGAACGTTATATTGATCCATTTATGGATGAAATACATGGTTCATCGATGTCATATACTTGATGGGGGAAATTGTCACACCAAGGGTAATCACTATTAACTTATTTTATACATAGATACATCATAATGAATGATTTGGAATATTATCCTCACGAACCCTCAACTATTTGTATACAAACCAAATATCAATCTTCAAAAACCATATTACACCTTGAAGCTATTAAATGAGTTCCCCAATACTTGGAATGGGGTACTTGTTCATTATCATGGCCTGGTTTACGTGATGATAATCCATGAAAATATTCAATCTCTTGTCCTCCATTTTCATTAACAACTCCAGAGATTCCTTGGGGCACATTGGGCTCGATGAAACCCTTTTATTGATGTTCTTAAAATCGAAAATAAATATCTTAGAGCTTATTAGTTCCCAAAAGATATTCCTCGAAATATATCATTGTAGTCTCAGGATGAAATTCAATGCAAAAAATATATCCCCCACCTTAGAGATATTCTTGAAACACTTATGGGAAATACATCCATATAATCATTTACAACTAATAAAATCCATATTACAGATGATTATACGACACCAAGGGATATACTCTCCAACATATAGGTGATTGGATGAAACCTTATACTCAAAATACCTAGTCCTCCTGCATGAGATCAATGTCATCAGAAAAGGAGAATATCATCCCTTTAGTGCAAAGGCACCAGACTTGTCCATGGTGACAGAAAATCATGGATCAGACCCTAGAAAACCAATCCATTAAAAAATAGATAATTTAGTTCCATCATGATGACTAAAAGATCCCACATGAAACTCTTTCGACCAAGAGATAGCGCCACCATTATTCATAAAATACAAAGTAGAGTCATTCCCTATAGTAACCTCAAGATGAATTATTTGGGATAGAAACATAACTGGAATATCATTCACTTTGACTAGGTTTATAGAAATTAAATAATTAATGGAAGAAATTTTTAATAATATTAAATCTAGTGTATGATAAAAACAAATCGTAACTTTTATTATCTCATACATTTCTGGGTCATAAGTCCCTGAGGATTTAAGCTAGCCATGACCCCGACTTATATCTACCTGAGCCTAACCTGGGTTGCCTAGGGGTGGTGGTGGAAGACTACCATAGCTTCATCCACCTCCCACAACTCCTCCTACTACTCTTCCTACTCTTCCTCCCTGGGTGCCACCCGGACATAGCCTGGGAGGTCCCTGATCACGACAGAGCCTCTTCCATGGTGTTTTGTTAGATGCCTGCCTACACTCCGCAAAAGTTTTTTTGGGGAATTCACAAACTATGTGACCCAAAACATCACATGAATTTCAATGAACTTCTTCAGGTTTCCATCGTGATTCTAATTTTCCTTATACCTCTTAACCATGCACCTAAGTCAGATCTCAATAAGATCTCCGGCTTCAAGATCCCACTTACTAGAACCTGCTATATACTGAAAATGACTCAGCTCTATAATTCCAACTACCAAATCCAGCTATTTGGAATCCCGTCGATAGAAATATTGTTACTTCTAGTTCCCTCTACAACAGACTACCATATGTGGGGATTCATAATGGAACCACACTAGCATTGATCTCTCAATAGAGTCACTTCTCAAACATCTATTCTTGGATGTATAAATCAAGTATCATGTCATGGGATTATCATGTAATGCATATGAACCTAATTTTATTCATGGACACTATTATCCATACTTGATGTAGACACATAAGCTCTTGAAACCTAACCGAGCACACATAAGAGGGGTAACGATTCTCAAAAAACAAATGCTCGAAGTTAGTTCATGAGAGCATCAACTCATTATTCATCTATATAACCAGGCTCCACCATCTCATAGAAACATTGTGGATAAGTATATCTATGAGTGATTCTAATGGACATGCTAGTTTTCATATGATCCTGAAGACATGATCCACTAACTCTAACGAATCATCTGATGCTTGAGAATCTAGATCACTATTGAACCTCAATCATCTGTGGAGATGTAACTCACAGAGCATGCTAATCCTATGTGAATCCTCATGCTACTCTATTTGTAAAATCTACATATTGATAGGTGGATTTTCTTCTACCTTCCCACATGGTGGAATAAGCTCATGGGATGGACCCAATTTCGATCACTCATCACTCATTGGATCATCATCTAGATCCAAAACTGGTATCTTGGCTGACTGTCATCATGGAGGCACCATGAAATTTATCATGAAGTACCATGGTTATATGAGCATAAAATATATAAAATACAGTGGGGAGATAACTCAATATGTGAATTCATTGACTAAATCAAATATGATACATGTACCATTGATCCATGCAACCAATGTCTCTGTATTCTTTGTTTAAAAGAAAGTACTCATGGTCCTTGTGAATATATATGTTGGCTAGCCATATCATCACAAGATTATCTGGATAGATATCCACACTCCATACAATTTGAAACAGTGACCCTAAATCCCATCCAAATCCTCAGATGGGTACAACTGCAAATAACATTACAAGGAAGGAACTTCTCTAAATCCAATCTTTCACAACCCAACCCAAGTCGAGGCAATGCTGTAACTACCCTGACCCCGCCTATATAGGTCAGGGTGTGGTGAGAAGCATTAAAAGAAAAATAATAAATTGTAACACATTTATTGTGTTACTATACACACACACACACACACTACCATCTTGATGAATAATTAATCTAGTAAGAAGAATAAAAGAGGTAAAACATTTGGCACACAACCATGCAAGTAAAACCTCTATGCATTATAAAAGTACAGTTGTATAAACTGAAATATAAAGCGGAAAAATACACACCTAATAGGAAAATTTCCAAACATGATAAATCAAGAATAGTAAATCACATAGATATCCTAGAACCCCATCTTCAAGATGTGACCACCGTACGAGGTCTAAAGTACCAGGAATCCCTATGCTCTTTTTAAGTCACCGCCGACCTGACCATCAAATGAAATAGTCATGAAATATGTAGAAAACCCCAATGTAGGGGTGAGTATATACACACCAAATAATATTACTAGAAAATAAAAGGGGAAAATAAGAGATATAACAGGAATAGAAAGATAGTAGATAGTATATATGATGCAAGATAAAATTAAAGAGGATAGCTCAACCCAAACTAATAGATAAGTAACCTCATCCAAAATCAAGGGGACTGAAATGCTATGCTAATTAAATAAAATTCAATTATTTTACTCATATATAAGGAGAGTAGACTCATCCAAAAATAGTAAGACAAACACAGAAAGCATGTGCATACCCCGCACATCATTACAACCCATGGAATGAGAGTAAATGAATCTGAAGTTATGTATATAGATGTGTGTATATATTTTCATAGTAAAAAAGAAACCCAAACAAGAGAGAATGAGGATCTCCATAACACAGATCTGACTATGAAAAATTGTCACCAACTATTCCCAAATCCCATTAAAAATGTCCATCATCTCATTAATCCACTCTAAAGTAACCTTCCAAGTCCATCCATGCCTCGTCAATGAGTTTCATAATCGATGGGCTACAATCTGTATGTAGAGAACCCCATACCTATTACAATATGAGGTTTCCACTCAGTGGTAGAGGACCCATGACTTGACCAGCTATTTTTTCCCCTTTGATGTAGATAGATGACCCATGTCAAGACCATCTGGAGGGTTCCACTCAATATTTCACCAAGGACACATGACCATTCCATCTAGATGGTTCTAATAGTGAGGATATTAAGGGTCATGTTCCCTATTCTGATTGGAATGTTAAAAATTAATATTCAATGATGGAACCATTTCTTACCTAGTAGGAGGGTTCCACTCTGGTGGTATAGGACCCATGCTTAGCCAATCTGGAGGTTTCCACTACAGGCATCGAGGACCCATCCCATGTCCATCTAGAGATTTCCACCCAAAAGATTGTATATGATCCATGAACTATGCTAATAGATGTGTTCCACTCATAGAATATGTAGATGACCCATTCATATCCCATCTATAGGGTTTCACTTGTGAAGACCTCAAGGACACATACACTACCTAGCTGGAGGGTTCCACTCATGATGCCTCTAGTGATTTTGTATGATCACGACCATCATTAAGTGTTATATAACCAAGATTCAAGCCCAAAAACATCTAAATCCCATATCAAAATCTACAACTAATGGAACCATCACATTATTCATGGACAAATACTTATTATAGGGTACCAATGGGAAAAAATATGATTCGAACTGATGGAGATACAAAATTTTAATGTTTCATCACAAGGATCCAAGGGTAAAACGGTGTGTGAGAGGACCAACTTAACATGTGGTCCCACTCCATCTCCAATCTATTTCCATAGAGGTTCACGTATCTCTAACAAAATATTATTACATGGATTTTAGTGGATATACATGACATTCCCAGGCCAGTTGGGGTTTTTTCTGTGTGCTCCTTCCAAGATTGTATATCCAAGCTATTTATGTGTACATTACACTGTGTAAGTGTACTTTACTAGATGACATGACTCTTCACATGAGGTGACACCCATGTGTTCTTGTTGGTCCAGTGTACTAGGTAACATGGTGTGTACCTTATTGTTTGCTCCGCTGCATGCCCCGTCTTGATGGGGAGGTGGTACAGAACTTGTATAAGGTATTCAAACAATTCCATCCTTATAAAATCTAAATCCATTGACTACAAAAACTGGGGTATACACAAAATGTGTTCATCATGGTATATACTGTGTATTCGGGTTTTCCAAAAAAATTACATTTTCTTCCATGCATTTAATCTGGACACACACATTCAATTATGTCACCGGTTCCACATGAAAATACTGTATCTGGAAGTGGAACATAGTTCTCATCTATCATTCTCTATAAAACAAATTCCATCGATCCGTGTAGGTACATTGCATTTACCATGCCCCAATTAACCTTCCTCTATAAATGATCCTGCATCCAATCATTGAAACAATACTAAAAAACCTGTAAACATCCCCAAACTAATATTGTTTCTTCAATAAATTCCTCATTCATTAATTTGTTGTGATTCTAGGTGTCCAATCAAGCTCGATACTACCTGACAATGTCAAACCGGGATGATGAGGTCCTACCGCGGATGAGCATGGACCATATGGGAAGAAAAGTGTAGGGAAATTATTAAAATATCACATCTAATTGTTCTTGTACAACTATATATAATGTGGATATCCAAGTTTTGAAAAAACAGTTTATTTACTTTAATCTGTACTTGGGCACACGCATAGGCCACAATTAACACATATCAATAAAAGTGATTGATCTAATAAATAAATTTAATCAAATTGGGAATAAAATTTTGATGAGTTCTACCTCGATATTGGATTATTATTAATATAATATTTCTATGCTCAATGATATAAGGAAGTCATTGTGTTTGGTGTGCCCCGATCTGCTCAGATCATGTGTTTCGTCATGAACCAAGGTGATTGTAAAATGGATGGAGGGGAAGAAGATCTCGAATCCTCCATGGTTTAATGAATAAACCCTTATAGTATTTTCCATGGTAGTATTTCTATAAAATTTATTGTAGGATAAAAAATTAATTAATTAATTTATCCAATGTACATACCGCCAATGTGTATGATATCTGAACAACCCAAACTAACCTATATTAGGACACACCTAATGTATACAATGAATTTTGGACTCAACTGTGGTCTCAAAAATTTGATTTGAAATTATTTTTATCAGGTATACTACTTTATTTTAGAAATTTTTCATTTTCAATATTAAAAATATTTAATATTTTTATTAAATTTATTTCAGACACATCGGGCCTCGGAATCTCACACCGTCCCGACTCCTCGATCTAGAAATAATTATTGAAATATTTCAAAGTATTAAAAGTAAATTTTTTTATGCATATTAGACCATTTTATAATCATCATTGAAACCAATCTTAAGTATAGGAAACCATGAAATATATGAATCTTCCGATTTGAGAGCATCTGGGTGAAGGATATGGAGTGAAAATATTCAATTGGATCATGATGGAAGGTAGGGGATCCTAAAGTCAAATTAATTATCCAACTTGTAGTTTCCAAGTTGAAATGAAGAGGTCTCAATTTTTATATAGATAATATTTAGTTTGATGTTATTTAATGAAATATAAATTAGTTATATTCAATCCACATTTAAAATTATGTTCCCTCCACTCTCTCGGGACTAGTACATGACCTAGATGTGGCACTATGAATTAAAGAACGTTTTTGGTCTATACATGACAAAGAATTCATCATTAATATGGGAAACTAAAACACCTTCTATTTCAATAATAAGGATATTAGAAAATTGGAACATGAACTATATCATTTTTCTCACTAATTTTGAACATAGACCTATGTTGTATTAGAGAGGAATACAAGATCTTATGAAGGTTTTTATCAGGTTATATTTATGATTTTTCAGTGGAGTTCCTTCAATTATTTCGATATTTATACTTATATGGAACCACTAGTTTTGGAAATTTTTAATCACCATCTCACATGTGATTTTGATAATGTTGATATATTGGTGGCATTGAAACAAATGCACTCAAAAAAAGGCCTTAGACAATATTGAGTTTGTAATTTTTTCTTCAAAAAATATTGGAAATTTATCAGTCCATTAATTTCAATTCTCATGAATGTCCATTGGATGTGATACTCCTTTCATTTTTCACTTAATTAATATATTATAACACTCATTATGAAGATTAAAAAGCACTAATTGGTCTCAAACATTAGGCCTATCAGTTTATGCAGTGTAACGTACAATTTATTTTAAAAAATTATTGTTATCCATCTAAGAGCATCGATATCATCAAATATTAATGAAAACCAATGTGATTTCATACCAAGGTGATTCATCTCAGATAATTTCATTCGATCACATGATGATTTTAACTCCATGAAAGGTTGATCTTTTTCTAAAAGTGGTATCCTGGCTTGGAAGCAGGATATGAATAATGTGTATGATATATTTGGATGGAAATTTCTATATTTTTTATGAGTAAAATGGTTTTTTATAAATTTATTGATGTCATCATTCTATGAATCTCCACAGTTTCATTTAGGATTAAAATAAATGGTGGTATCTCTTAAATCTTTACCCCTACTAGAGGTCTCCATTGGGGTGACCCTATATTCCCTTTCTTATTTATTTTGGTGGTAGTTGATTTTCCCATGTTAATTTCTATGGATTTTAGGATCAATCTAGTGCATGGGGTGATGGTTTTTTTGATAATGCACACCTATTTCCAAACTATTTTTTGATGATGAAATTTTAATTTTATTGAGATATAACTTGGTTGAATTCATTACTATATACCAAATTATCCCTAGGTACAAGATGAAATATGCGTAGTTGGTTTAGATTTCCATGTCTGAGATCTCCTTTCGTTCTTATGTTTCTACAAGAAGGAAGGATCATATCTACATTTCATCAAGAATTTGGGTGTTTTAAAGCAATAAAATATATCATTTTTCCCACTATTTCTTTGTGTCATAAAAAGAGTTTTTTCGTTATGTTGGATAGGTTTGCGAAAAAAATCATGGGTGGTCCGGTAAAAGGGTTTGTAAATACGGAAATGAAAATCTCATCGCGGACATGGCCTGACCTATCCCCACCAAAGATATTTCCATTTTCCAATTACCAAGTTTTGTATTGACCAGTTTATTTATAGATTGGAACATTTCTAGTGGGGAAGTAATAATGGAAAGAAGATAACCCTATGGATGGTGTGGCCCAATCATTTCCTCTATAAGTCTACTGAGGGTATGGGTTTTCAATATCTATACATTTTTAATGATTCCATTCTTTCGATGTTGGTATTGGGGGTTCTAGATCACCATGATTCTCTTTTTTCATGGGTCATTTATGAAAAATATTTTCCAAATTCAAACATCTTTGGGTCGAAGCTTTTCCCATGGCCTCTATTCATTTGGAGATGATTGTGGAGTTCTAATTTACTAATAAATAAAGGCCTCTATTCAAATATAATTGATGCATCTAGTTCAGGTATATGGAAATCCCCTTGGTTGATGGATAATAGTTGTTCCTGGGTATCTTCACTGGTTGTTTATGGTGTGTAAAATGAGAAGGTGAAATTTTTGATTAATTTAGATTGATATGGATACTGTAATGAGAATTTTAATGAATGTTTAAAACATTTATATAGAAATATTATTTTCAGTATTCTTGGTACAAAGTATTTGGGAGATGAACTTTCATAATCCTACCCATATAATCTAATACCCTCATAACCAAGGTGTAACTTACATATCCTGAAGGGAATTATTGATCCCTATAGGTTAGAGACTAGAACCTACCATAATACCTGATAATTTAGGGAAAAAATTTATCAAAAAAATCATAAGATAAATGGTACAAGTCATTATGCTCAACACTCTAAAAGGAGAATGTGCTGTAAACCAAATGGGTATAATAAACCGAAAGAAGTACATCATAAAAGTTCTCAACATATATCAACGTAAATCTTAGAAATCCCATAAAATTGGTGGATAACATATCCACCAGTCACCTCCATCACTCCAAAACCTATAATCTCGAACATCCACATCCTCTACGAGGTGATTTCCTTTTGTTAGGACCTAGAATAATAAAATCTACAGTCACCTTAATGAAATTCTATAGTGTGAGGTATAAATACATGTAGGTTCTTACCATAACTGATATAATCTATAAAATAATAAGTTACCATAAATTCTATCAATTTAAATAATATAGGTCCTGAAATTTCATTTTCATATTTTCAAAAAAAAAAAGATTTCATTTCAAAATGATGAATGATATTTAAAAACTACTATCAAACATGATAAAATGAAACATTAATATAAAATAGTGTATATAAATAATTTATAATGAATAAAATAGTTCCAATATTCAATGGAATGTATATTTAAGTAAAAAATTATAGTAAAGAAATAACCATGTATAAAATCCCAATGGTAATTTTGTTTATCAAGTAATTGTATCCTCAAAAATATTATCGTGATCATAGATCCTTTTTTCTATGAACAGAAAAACAAAAACAAAAATGGGAACCCTTCAAGAGAATTCTACATGAAAATAGGGGAACCCATTATGGGAAATGAAACCAATTTTTATTTGGTAATAGTTAACATTATCTATCCATTTTTGTTAAGGAAAGGTCATATCGTGCTTCTCCTAATTATCATAGGAAAACAAGGTTAGAATGTTCTTAAATAATTAATCAATAAATCAAATTGGAAATTTATCATTTCAAATAATAAAAAATATAAACGCACAATTTCAATTTCCAACAAACGTTTCTATTTTATTAATCAAATCATATATTTTAATAATTTCATTACATTTCAAATTGACATTAAATATAATCCTTTTCCTCAAAAACGACATCTCATATTTTAAATTTAGATTATTTCCATAATCAAGATTTCATTTTCCATTTATCCACCCTATAATTTCAATTCAATTAAAATTGGGGTGTTTTGAGTTTCAGTAACCAATTAAAATCAAGAATTATATTATCACAATTCAATGGTTTAAATTAATTAACATCACAATTCAATTTAATCAATAAATTCATGGTTTCAATTATCGGGAAAATAATTATGGTACCACCATCCTTTAATCAACAATAATGAATTGACACTCAGGACACATTCCACCAACAAAGAACAAAGGCTTCAGAGATCTAGAAATCAAACCTAGAATCATGATCAAATTAAATATAGATTATTTCCATAACAAATTCATGATCTAATACTTTATAAGGAGTAGAGAAAGGGGGATTATGTGATATTAAACAATAGGATATCCAATTACCATATAGAGAGAATATTTTCCACCTACACATTGATTCACTAATGGAATGTTTTAGAGGAGACAAAATCACTTCTATAGACCCTTCCCACCCCTACAAATAGAGTTTGGCCGAATTTGGAGTGATATGAAACATAAACAGGATTTGGTAATTTAAAAATTAATTTCTTGATTAAATAAAACCCTTTAACATGATTACATGTAGAGGTACAAATGTTTAGACAAATTGTGAACAATAAACATGAACCCTGTTTTGGGGTGCATAATTTCTACTAGGTGGTTGCATGGTTTTTCAAATAGTGAACCAGCTGTGAAAACCCTCTCTATCTAGGGGTGCATGGTTCGAAATGTTTTTTTTGGAAAACTATGCTCCAACCATGAACATACCAAAAAATACAACAAATGATTTCCAAATATCAACTAAAATAATCCAACATGAACCCCAAAACAAATAATAAGGAATAGAATGCATGTGGATTACCTAAAAACAAGTAATGGTATGTTACAAAATTTTTATAATAGAAACATTATGTCCCTAGAAATCCTATCAAGAATTTTCCATATGAAAACGCATCGGAATCTTCTCTCTCATTAGTTCCTCTCTCTCCCATCTCTCTAGAGAATCAGAACCATAATTCCATAGCACACAAACCAATCATATCCTCGTTCAATGAATTACTTTTGTGATAGAATCAACTTTCATTATTGGATGCTTAGTAATGAATAAATCAATCTCAACATTAACATCCTACCATCTCATGACATGGGATGGGTCAGAAAGATACACATGAAGGTTTGATACATGGATCACACTATGTATTGAAATCAACTATTGTAGATGTTCTAAAAGGTATTCCCATTTTTCTAACTTCTCAATAACTTGAATAGTTCTGAAAAATAAGGAGTATGATATCTACTCCACCCAAGTCATCAATGACCTACATGATGGGAAATTTTCCAAAAAACGATGTCACAAATTGAAATTTCCAATTGACTATGTTGATTATCAGTATATGATTTATACCTCCTTTCTACCATCAACATTATATAACGAGTCAATTGAATCATTTCAAACAAATCATGGCCCATGATTGTTCCAACCAGGAAACTTTCACCAATCTCCAACCAACACAAAATCGATTTATAATTCCTAACACACAAGGAATCGAGGAACTCATTCATATCATGGACTGAAAACAATTGTTATAATAAAACTAACCTAGTCCCATATAGTCATCAAAATATCTACCAAAATCGAGGACGTACCCATGAAGCATGTCTTTAATAATATGTATATCCCTCCCTACCAGGTCACCCACCTATGGATGGTAATCCATAGTCAAACGAACCTATGATTCCATCAACTCCTGAAGTCCTTACTAAAACTGAACGGTAAAATGATGATATATATTAGAGACTATAATAGTTGGAACTCCATGAAAACCAATAACCTCATTCAAATAGAGAGTTCCCAATTCCTCAAAAATGGTTGTATCCCCAATGGGTATTAAGTGGGATTATTTTTTCATCCTATCAATGAAACCCATACTGAATTTTTTTCATGGGGTGCAAAATATCCCCACCACCAATTCCATAAAAATATAATGTCACATCACAGTCATCAGAAGAAGGGGTTTTATAAAACCTGTAGGTCTTAGTTGTGGGAAAGTATAAAAATTTGAAACAAAATCTTCAATGTCTTATACCAATCCCTTCTATAATAACAATCACTTCATGTTATAAACAATATTTTGGGTTCCTTGGTGCATATCCCCGTGATAATTTTGTAAATTCCACATCATAAAATTTCTCACTTGAAATGGTACTACATACAAGTTCTGAAGATATATTATACCTACAAAACAGCCCTTCTGTTTGGAGAACATCAATTCATATTTAAATTAATTACACATTGTGATATTTTCATCGAGCCTGTGATCTATCAATATTTAGAGAAATGTTCTTAAATGTCACACATAATCCTCCTCAGACATTGGGTAATCCATGATGTCATATAAAAATAAAAACATTAATGTTTTAAGATATTCATAGAAGATCTAATTCATAAAATCTAAAAATATTGTAATATAATTGGTTATACTAAATGGAATTAAAATATACACAAAATGATCATACCTACTTTGCAAGGTTGTTTTTTGAATTCCATATTTTTGTATACTAAATTAGTGATAAATATATTGAAAATAAATCTTTGAGAACCACTTCACCCTTTTCAACTGGTCAAATAATTAATAAATCCATTAAAACTGATAATTTTTCTATACTATAACATGTATGAGTTTATATTAATAAAGACATTAATGAATTATTACATCATCTTTCTTGGCAATGAGAACATGTTCCTCCAAATGAAAAAAACAAAGGTGTACAAATCCTTTCACAAATAAATCAACCAATTGAGTATTCAACACTTTTATTTCAGTAGGTTACTTATGATACGAACATATTGATATTGGTTTATTACTAGGAACAAATTCAATATAAAACTCTACCTCTTTTTCCTGTGGAAAACCATACAAATCATAAGGAATCACATTAATAAAATTGAGAATAACATGAGGTAGATCATCACCCAAATATTACAACTACAGACCAAAATAAAACACTAAAATTACTTTTCCTAACTCTAGATAATAAGGTATGTCTCTAATCGACCATATGTCCCATTATTTCTGAAAGATGAAACACACCCCATCAGGTGCATCAATAGAGACCCATCAAAGATAAATGTCAATTTAGGCTTTATTATAAATGAGTCAATCCATTTTAAAAATGAAATTTAGAGTTTTCATGTAAAGAACCAGAAAATCTCGAACAATCGAGATATTTGATTAAGAGTAGATACAAAACAGACAATTTTGAACATTCTCTCTCATTATTATGTTAGTTAATAGTAATATACATCATATAAGATAAATAATCCCAAGGATGATTTATCATGTTTACAATATGAGTCGATATAAATGAATATGATGCACCAGATTCAAATAATGTAGTTGCAAAATATGTGGCCATAGTGATGGAACCTCTTACAGACCACGGACTTGTATCTTCTTCTTCTAGAGAATCATCAACTGTGCTAATAAGAATTATTTTGGAGGCATGTTGATTGAACCCCAGTTTTTTTAATAATATGATTTCCGAGAATTAATTTTAGGTGCTGACAAACTCAATCAACTATGCATAGTATAAAATAAATTGAATAATTTAAGAAGGTGTTTTACACGACCAGAAGAACTATGTATCATTTGTACCTCATTAAAACCACTTCTTGAATACCCAAAATTTAAACATTGTAATCATGTAAAAGGGCCTCTTTCAGGAACTATAGGAGGTCTAGAAGACAACTAAAAGAAAGAACCACAAAGAGACTCATCATGCTTCGTGTTACCTTTAAATAAACACATATAACCACATTTAGGAATAAAATGACCTCTCAAAAACCCTAACAGACCAGCCACATCAAGATCAACCATCAAAGAGTTATCCATCACATCAATATAATAAGTAAGGGTCATTAAGGAATCATATGAATGAATATTAGGTTAATGTCCCATATCAAACCATCGAGTGTTCAACTTCTCATTCAATAAAATATCATGTGAATACATCTTAATCTTGGAAATGTAGCTCATGTACTCTATCATAGACTAGTTAGTTTTTTGGGATTGAAAAACACCATAGACTTATCCAGCACCATAGACTCTACATAGTCTTGAACGGTGAAAAGGTCCCAAAAGTACTTCCTCTATAAACCGTTATACTTTTTCCTATTACCATCAAATCCCACCATCTCCATCTATGTCCTTCTAGCAAGAAGGTGGAGAATTTTACCTAAATTAAATCATGATTTTCAAGGAAATAAAATTGAAGATCTGTCATTATTAACTAATCTTAAACCTCTTGAGGATCATTTGAGTCTTCGAATGCTGGTAGATTCAACTGATGTAACTCTGGAGAATGATTTTGAGTTTCATCCCTTGGAGGTTCCCCATATGAGGATTAAACGAGAATGGGTGAAGGTTATTGTCCCAATGATTTTACAATAGACATAATAATCAAAAAAAAGATTTGGTTCCAAGGGAATATCCTCTTATTCAAATTCACCAGGAGATTCATATATGGGCCAATTTTCACATCTCCTTGGATGCATGATGCTACAAAACATTAGTAATCAATATTAAAGATATCATAATATTACGCAGATCATTAACTCAAAAAATGGCAATATGAATATCAATACCATCGGATAATTTTTAATGACATTAATTTCAACACACCCAAATAAATAATCATGGAAATAAATATAATTAGATGAAGTTATTCATGATGATGTCTTTCCCAAAACACCTAAGGTTACATAAGGATCTTTGTGATGACATTTTTCTAGGAACATTCATGATACTACATCCTTTTTCCTCAAAAGACAACCCAAACTAGAAACTAACATCATGTAATGTTGCTTAACTGGGATCTAATACAAATTTATCATGAACCATCACATCCACCTTGGTACCTTGATACCCGATCAAACACTGACATAAACAGAAGGGTTTTTTTATCCCTATAGGTTGGAGACTAGAACCTGACACTACATATGATAAAAGAGTGAAAAGATTTTCCACAAAACAATATAAGATAAAATTTACAACTCTAAATTCACAATACACTAAAAAAAGAAATTAAAAAACCAAATAGGTGTAACAAAATAAAATTTAGTCAATAATCAAATTAATCAACATATACTATGATAAATTTCAAACATCACAAGAAACTGGTGGATAACATCTCCACTAGTCACCTCTATCACACAAATCCAAAGGATCAATAACATTCACCTCCTCCATGAAACAATTTCCCATTTCTCGGACATGGAAAAAGAAAATATAAAAACCCCCAAAGGAAAAGGTAGGGTGTGAGATATAAATCCTCCGAGGGTATCACCATGTGTTCCATAATCAATACTGTAATAATTTAACATTAATTTTATCAATTTAAATAAAATATATCATGGAATTTCATTTTCATATTTTCAAAAAAACATTATTTCATTTCCAAAATATGGAAAATATTTAAAAAAAACATTCAAACGCGATTAAATGATACTTTTTCATAAATCAGTTTATATAAATCAGTTGGTATGAATCAAACTGTTGAAAAATTCAATGTCATATAAAATTAACTCAAAAAACTCATTGAAAAGAAAGTACCATTTACAATATCCCCATGGAATGTCATTTTTTACATAATAGATCCCCAGACATCAGATAGGGATTTTAAAACTAGTTAGGTGTTCCCACAAAAATACATCATAATAAGGGTAGGCCATTAATTGTAGCCTACACCCAAATAGGGGACCGCAGTACAGGAAGTCAGTCCAAATATGTTTTAGTAACATTTTTCATTGTAAATAAATTTATATGGAGGAAGGTTCGTGGAATGATTCTCCTCTATAACACTAACTACCTAGGCTAATAAAAAATAAATCAATGTATAAAATTGGAAATTTATCATTTCAAATCATTTGAAGCATAATTTCTCAAATTTAGTTCCCAACATACTTTTGTATATCCAATACCAAAGCATAGTTTTTCATAATTTAATGCCTTTTTAAAGGATTATGGATTCTCATTAAGTTGGTCTACAAAAGGCACCTCACTCGCCTAGTGGTTTTCAAATTTTTTCCTCCATTGCGCCTTCTACCAGATGCTTCATAGAGAGGATTCTGGCGTCAGCTCCTTCTGATCCTACCCTCCTGGTTCCTCTTGAGGTATCATCTCCCTAGATCTAGTTGGGTCTGTTGGGGGTTTGTCGGGTTGTTTGATCCTTCAAGGAGGCGCATTGTATTCCGCCTATCGAGCCTTCACGATTGGCTTTGCCGGAGTGTTGTACACTCACTACGAAGGTAGTCAATAACATATCTCATCTCTCGGTGGATTTCCCTTCGAAGGTATATAAGAATGCAATGGCTTGTATGAATTGGACTCTCGTATCGTGATTTGGATCTTCTAGGCCATCCATCCTAGCTTTCAAACGGTTTGTTGAGTCCTAGGGTCTTAAGGGTCCAATGGAAATCTTGTCTTTTCAAAAAAATTCATTATATATTTCCTTCTCATTGGAGAAATATTTCTTCCTTTCTTGGTGTAAATATAACTAATTCATGGAAAAATGGAGTTTCATCCTCTCCAGATGGTCACTGGAGGCTCATAGAGGGAGGGAGGACTCTCGTTTTGTGGTGTGGATCTATCTTCTAGGGCTCCCGCTTCCATTATTTAATGATTTGCTTCTCAAAGCGGCCAGTGACTCTCTTGGTGGCTTTCATTGTACGGATGATAGTGTGGGATGTGGTGTGAAGTCCTTTAGGGCCTAGATTTGTGTGGAGTTAGACCATTTGCTGCCTCTTCCAAATCACATCATCCTGAAGGTACAAGATTCACGAGTATGGAATCTGGATATTATCTACCCTGTGTTTCCAATGTTTTTTCCTACTACTCTCTTCATGGTCATTTGAAGCAAATTTGCAGAAAGGGTCATTGACAAAATCGAAGATCAGTTTCTTCACGCTTGGAGGAAATGTTCGGTAGTGTCATTCCAACTTCCCAATTGGAAAATGTAGTTGTTCCAACATCCCAATTGGAATGCATTCATATGGAGGAGTAGCTGTTATTTTCTCATTCTATGTCCTTTTATTGTGTATATGAGGCTACCTTCTTTGGCAGTATGGGAGATGTGGCTTTGTCAAAGGATTTTTAATCCTTGAATTACCCTCAATACCTGGTTTCAACTATTGTATTTTACAAACCTTTTCATATCCTCTTGAAGGTTTCATGGTCAGACAATTTTTGGAATTCTCTTTCTTGTTGGCTAAGGCCGAGAACATGGCCTTTGGAATCGATTGACCATTTTGGAATAATGTCAAAGGAAATGGGAAAGAAGATGATATTATCTCCCCTACAGGTTCTCCTCATCTCAAGGTGGATTAGTACCCAAATGTTTCCAATGAATTATTTCCCAGGTAGACCCAATCTATCTGTGATTTTCTGACTGTTGGAAAGGTTGACTAGTTCAAGGACATGTTTTCTTCTAACGAATCGGTTTCTGACTCTCTAATTCCTCAAAGAAAGAATAAGGAGAAGTATATCTGGTCATGTTCCCCACCTTCTTCTTTGGCCAGAACCAGTCAATCAACTAGATCTAGAGTATGTAGAGAGCTTAGTAAAAAAATTCAATGAGTGCTCTTATACTCACAGGGTGAAGGCCATATCACCTGGGGCCAAAACCAGGCAATCATCGTGTCAATGAGACCCATCCTAATTTATAACTCCTATGTCATTGGATCCCAGGTGAAAACTGAATTTTTAGCCATGGAGGTCATGAATCAGAAGGTTGGTATTATGGTTGTATTGGAGCATAAACAACATCCAGCTAAAATTAATTTGTTTACTATGAATATTAAGATGCATGCAGCCATGCATGCTGATTCACTAAAACATCACATTTGGATCTTCTGGAGTAAGGAGACCAATGTGGATTTGGTTCAAGAAGATGAAAAATTTATTATGGTGACGGTAACCTCTAGGAATGAATCTCCCTATTTTTATTTTGTGTATGGGAGCTATGATGCACAACGAATATGGATTTTATGGAGTGGTAATAGTGAATTCGATCCGGAGAGCTTTCCATGGATCATTGGTGGAAACTTCAACATCGTTGTTTTCCTGGAGGAGAAGCGTTGCAGGGGTTCTTTCCCTCGGGTTTCCATCCTTTACATCTCTCATTTCATGGATGGCAAGGGCCTGTTGGACATGGGGTACTATGAGGATCTCTTCACCTGGTTTAATAACTAGAAATGAAATATGTGATGTTGGAGTAATATTGATTGATGTTTGGAAAACTTTCATAACATATCCAAATATTTCGAGGTGAGAGTGTACCATATGGTTCGTGGTATTTCTGATCATTCACCAATGTTAGTGTCTTTGGATGATAGGAAAATGGGGAGAAGAATGATTCAGGTTTTCAGAATAGTGGTTCAACACTCCGAGGTTTCACCATCTTGTGTCGGAGGTGTGGGATGAATCGACTCAAGGACATTCCTAGGTTTCCATCCAAACTAAATTACATCATCTCAAACACTAGCTGCAGAGTTGGGAAAAAGAAATTCCTAGAAGTGACCTGAATTTTAACAAACTTAAGAAAGAAGTGGGCGTCCTAGACCTAAGCCTAGAGGAAGAATTGGATGACTCAGTTATTGATGATTTTTCTAACAAGAAATCAATCATGGATAACCTTATTCTGAAACAGGAATTCATGTCAAGGGACAAATCAAAGGTGAAATGGATTCAAGAAGGTGATAAGAATACAACCTTTTTTCATTCTTGTACTAGGGAGAGAGGTATAGAGACCTGAATCTTGACGTACATGGACATTACATTACTTTTGCAGAATACTTAGTACATTACAAAAACACACACACAAGGACTGTAATAGTTTAGTGTCTTTGTAAACTCGGAATATAATCTTCTAATCGTGGTGAAAGATCTTCAACATCTCCCATAAAGATCTTCCATTTTTTCTTACCTAAAACCTTTCTTTATATCCTGGGGAAAAGAAAACAAAAAAGGGTGAGTTCAAATGCTCATTAAGGGTAAGAAAAATAAATATCAATCACATCATATTCAAAAGAACATAACAATTTGGAAATCTTACCCTGCAAAAAGGATCAGAATTTCATAACATGGGATAAATCATGGTAGTGAAATGTAATCCCAATAATCATAACATAAAACATTAAGCTTTGTGGAATACACACATAAACATAGAGAATCATTTCTTATTAGTCAAGACTCATTTCCAAGACTATCTTAGTGGACAAAGTCCATTTTTGAACTGAGTTCATTCCTCGTTTCAGTCCTGTTCAGTGAACCGGTTTAACATGCCATTCCAGCCATGACTATCTCATTAGATATAAAATCTTTACCCTATGAATTGGAGGGAGATATAGGTCCCACCCATCTCATAATGATACCATTCATATGTGTGCCACAAAATCATAAATCATACATCATTGCGTAACCCATGTAATAAAAATGGGATTTTTAGACAACATGACAACATAAAATAATTCATATAAGATAATGGAATTCATAAAAATAATTCCATAATCAAATCAATGTAATAATATGGATAGAACCATAAGAATTTATTATTTTAGATGGAAAATAATTTTGATAAAACACTTGAACTCCATTCTTGAGGAAAATATCATTTCTACTTCAAAAACATTTTCATTTCTTAACATGTCATACAATTTTAAACAAAAAGAAGTTGATTAAAAATAAACTTGAAAACATGTAAAGTAATATTCTTGGAAATAATGTTTTAAAAATCCATTCATGCCGTATAAGTTAAAAAAATATTCTTCCCGTACTTTTGTCGGAAAAGTCAAAAAGTACCTCGTAGGAAAAATGACAAAAGATTCCTTTTATATCTTTTACTAAAAACTCACCGAAGGGTAAAATTGGATTTAAACAATTGTAGGTGTATGGAAACAATATTACATATTGAGGAAACATTGATGTGGATGATAAAATACACCCCAGTAAATACCAAAGTATAAACAATCTCAGATAAAATGAGATTGTGATATTTTCACTTACCTTAGGTCCAATTTTCATCGTAAGTGTCCGAAACTCCTGTATAATGATTTAAATAATGTCATTGAATTATTCCAGAATCATTATCATTGTTATTATATCTTAAATGGTCATATTTTTAGCTTATTATTAGTAATATTTCATTGCTACTTGTTATTTGGGTGTTTATTACTTTTTGTTCTTTTGCGTGTTTTTTCGAATAAATTCTTATTCTTCTTTTTAGGTTATAGATACCTCATTTATATAATGGTATTAGTGTAATATATATCATATTTATTCACTAAATTAATTTATGTAATCATTATGAAATTAAAATCATGTAGAACGAGTCACATCACATCCTGGAGACGGTATTCCGTACGTACGCACGAGCGATGATATCGTTCCCATGATCGTGGAATTGTATTGGAGTGTATGTATACTATTTCAGAATCAATATAACTTTAAAATAATCATATATATTCATTCTTTACACCATTATACCCATCCAAGTATGCTGGTGGTGGAAAATAGATTATACCACGGCGTGGAGATGGTATTCCGTATGTACGCACGCACGGTGATTTCGTTTTCCGTAGGATAGATAGATGGTGAAATAGGGTTGTTTCATACATATAATAACATATAGATATATGAGTGATACTGATGTTATTAATTCATAATGAAACAACTAAAGAAGAATAAGTGGAAGAATAAATAAAGTTGAAAGACTCGGTAACGGACATTACCTCTTCTTTGAAACGCTTCTTTGAGACCTCATTTTAAGGCATTAAAATTGGACTTTGAAGAAGACCAGGACCTCTAGGATGTTTCTAGGGAAGTGGAGAGGGGAAATTTTCATGGTTTGGCCGTCATTGAAGGCTCAAAGTGGTGTGAGGAAGAGAGGGAGGAGGTGCCCTTTTATAAGGGAGGAGAGGGGCTCCTTTGGAAAAACTAAAAATATTATTTTATTATAACGCCAAATTCGGTTTTAAATAGCTCCAATTTGATTTATTTAGAAGCTACGGTGGGGATGGATCTTAATCCACTCATAAAATATAATTTAGACATGTTTAGGTTCATATTTTAACCTTATCATTTATATTTAACTTTAATTTAGATAATTTTACTTTAATCGTGTCTTTATGTGTTCTTACACAATACGGTTAATAAACATACTATAAGAATCCAAAAGAACACCAAGTTGTTTATTATTAATATATATAACCTTATCTATGTCATTTTGCCGAACCTTATATTTTTATGAATAAAATAAAAATTAATAATATAATATTTTTTTAAAAAACTATTTTATGTCAATTTTGACACTATTTAGTAATTGATTTTTGTGAAAATCATAACAGAATTATTAGTTAGAAAAAAGTTAGATAAATAAATAATAGAATGTAATATTAAATAATAAAAGTAGTGTAATTCATGAAAAGTCTCAAATTACATTTATTTGGGTATTAATAACATCAATTATGTCAATATTTCATTAATAAGATAATTACTACATAATCTTTGTGTCATAAATAAATTAACTTTTTGAATTTCTAAAAATTACAAATAAAATACCATTATCTAGGAAATCTTTTTAGATTTCTAATGAATACTTATAGACTAATTTATCTTATGTATAACCCTATATTAAAAATTATTTACTTATTAAACCTTGATTTTAACTATTTTAACCCTTCTTTAAATAAATTAATAATAAATGTCCTAATATAATCCATGTGGGCATAAATGGTCATATTTTAATCCTAAGGTTGCTTTTGGTCGAATTAAACTTATCCCATAGAATTAGGACATGTGTTAGGGTAATAATAATATCATTTTTACCCTTAATTGCCCTATTTACTTTTAACCATGGTTAAAAAAAGTAAAAAGTTACTATTCGCCAAATATTATTTTCTTCTCATTGAACAACATTTTACTAACTGAAATCGACTGTTTCTCTTGGATGTTTGAAATTCCATTCACAAAATCGGTAAAATTAAGCTTTATGTAAATTTTCAAATTCTTCTAGGAGGTCGGTAAAAGACGGTGAAAAGTTCAATAAAATTTTTATATATCTAAAATTATTATAAAATTACTCCAATGAATTACATTAAACTTATATAGGTATTATGTATCAATTTTGACCTAAAATAAATTTAAATAAAATAAATAATTATTTAAATAAAAAGTCTGTTTTTAAATAGTAACCTAGTGTTTTCACTATTCATCAAAAATTGAATGTTTTCAGAAAAATACCAAAATTTCACCTGAGGATAATTTTGATATTCCGAATCAAAAAATGAAGTCCATTTTGAAAAATAAAATATATAAAATTTCAGAAAGTGGGTATTACTATTCATAATGGTAAGTTTTAATAATATTTTAATAGCATATCGTTGTTTAGCGAAACTCGGTATTACGTACAACACACGCTATCGTGGAAGGTCGCGCTTGCGTGTAATTCAAGCCAAGTCAGGGATGTGTGTTGTGAAAGCTCCTTTTGGTGTATCATACAACACAAGACATTAATGAAATTAAAAAAGAAATTTTTTTGTAAAATCATTGGTTGTAACATTCTACCCCCCTTAAAATGAATTTCGCCCTCGAAATTCGTCGCAGTTATAAATGGGTTACTACTCGAATGTTACTTTAATAGAAACCCACATCATAAAAAGGAATACCAAAACATGGCTTTAAAAACTAAAGTATGAAACGTAACGGTTACCCAAATTAACTAATCACTAGGTATCCACACAGGAGAACATAGGTGAAAATATGGGTATGGAAGAGAAATCTAACTATCATGTTCTGAGGGAGAGTGGTAGAGAACATGGATATGAAAAATCAAACAATCACAAAGCCATATATTTGTGATGATCTAGGGTACCATCTGATTCATCGGATATGAGGGCACTAGGACAACATTTTTGGTTTTCAAGATCATTTCCCTAAAGTTGAAGAATATGAATTAGAATAAATACTTACTTTATTTTGGTACAATCTCACTATTGTTCGTGCTTTGAACAATTTCCACTTCATATCATAAAGAAATGAAGTTTTATTTGTTATTCATGAAGTGTTAAAAGATCATGTGATAGAATGATGGGTCATTCCATCTGTTTCAAACAAAAGGTTAGCAAAAGTTATCAAATATACATAAGTCCATCTATGTTGAAGTTAATCGTATATGATTCCAAGAATGAACCTATACTTCATATATCATACCGCGTAATAAAATAAAACTAGTTTTTACTAACCAGGGACTTCCTGTAGGCCAGTGGTAGGTGATAAAGGCCAGTCGCACTTCGGTAGTGGGTTCGATTCCCACAGCATTGTCCGACGTGATGGGCTATCTCCCGTCCTGCAGGTTGTCCTTTTTCTAAAGCTATATTACTATAACATCCCATCAATAATATAGAAAAAGGTTCTTTCCTTAAAAAGTACTAACTTATGTCCAACATAATACATTCCAATCATTAGGCTTATCTAAAATACTTCGGTCCATGCTCAAAGTATAAAGAAAATGATTACTTGAAATGTCACATAACAATCACGTGAATGCCATCATTTATCCCCATTATATCATAAGATATATCTTGTTGGTCAAATTACAAACATGTGAATACCTTAATCATGTATTCTCTTGAAGAATGAATACCCATTGAACTTTAGTGAAAACATGAATGCAGTTAAAAGTTAACACTTTCCAAAAACCAAAATCCTCAAAATTATTTATAATCAAACCATGATATCACTTACTCCTTATATCACTAATGAGCTCATGAATACAATCAAACATCTCATTATCTTCTTATCCCTTCATTATGCTCATATCATCTACTTACCAAAAATATCTCAATCACTTCCCATGGTTACCAGTACAATAAAATTATTGAAAACCACAATAGAACAGTAAATAAATATTCCAATATTCCACAATACTATATACAACATTATTTTGGAATCCCATTACATAAACACTTAATCATTCCACCACATCGTTGTCATATTCAACATCTCCAATAGTGATCGCATGAGACTTCCCTTTTTCCTTTTCCTTAAGTGGTTTCTCATGTCGATCATCATTAACCCTTGGATTAGGGAATTGATTAGCATAATTCCCCATTTCATTGCACTAGAAGAATTGAAGTGTTGTTAGTGCGTTCTATGCTGTCTTTTCTTTATTCACACCATTAGAAACCCATTTTCCATTACTTAGACACTCAGCTGCTCAATGACCTTCTTTTCCACACTTAAATCATATTCTAGTCCCTTTAAGACAATCTCCACCATGTTTCATTCCACACTTTGAGCATAAAGAAAAATTCATCTTCTTTTCACCATTATTCTAAGATTTCTCCTTGAACTGCATCTTTCGTTTCTTGTCAAAACCATGAGATGGATATGTAACACCAACTTCCATTTCTACCATAATAGCACAGCACAAAATTTCTTCATAGCTACTGAAATCTCTTATAGCTAATGCCATTCAAAGATTTGGTTTTAAGCCACTGAAGAATCGATCAACTTTTCTTTCAGGTTGGATGATAAAGACAGATGCATACCTTGGAAGCCTTGTAAAATTCTCTTTGTATATACCAACAGATTCATCATCCTTTTGCTTTAGTTCGAGAAACTCCTTCTCCATCTTTGTTCGAAGAACATGATGGAAGTACTTATTGAAAAATATGTTCTTGAACTCATCCCAATCCATGGAATCAATTTCATCTCCTGGCCTCGTATTCTTGATAAGATTCCACCATTGATCAGCATCACCTTCCAAACGATATACTTCTAAGATGACTTTATCATGTTCATAACATTGATGAACTGAAAATATCTTTTCAGTGGTACTGATGCATTGTTCAGCAACAAGTGGATCAGAAGACCCATGGAAAGAAGGTGGGCGTTGCCTCATGAAGGACTCAATAGAATATTGGTCCCTTCTCTGCTCATTTGGAAGTCCATAATGATTCATATCTTGTGTAAGTATAGAAATAATATTATTCACTCCATCTCCCATAACATTGGATTGTTCAGGAGGACAATCATTGCATCGTCCATTACATTGATCAATACGGTTCCTTCGGGTTCCAACCATTGTCTAAAACCCAAAAAGAATAGTGTGAGAGGCAAAAATCACTCTAGGGAAAACATTATAATAAAGGGGGGGTATCATCAATATCTAACATCTTAGGATTAATTCTAAGATGGTTAGCGCAATTATAGGACTATAACGTATACTTAACCTTAGGGACATCCCTATACATACCTTAGAAATATCTCTAGGGATCTCACTAAAGTTCTCACATCCTAGTTACCAAAGGATCACTAAACCTTTCCTCTGATACCAACTGTAGAGACCCAAAGCTTGACGTACATGGACATTACATTACTTTTGTGGAATACTTAGTACATTACAAAAACACACACACAAGGACCGTAATAGTTTATTGTCTTTGGAAACTCGGAATGTAATCTTCTAATCGTGGTGAAAGATCTTTAATATCTCCCATAAAGATCTTCCCTTTTTTTCATACCTAAAAACGTTCTTTATATCCTGGGGAAAAGAAAACATAAAAAGGTGAACTCAAATGCTCAGTAAAGGTAAACAAAAGAAATAAGAATCACATCATATTCATAAGAACAAAACAATTTGGAAATCATACCTTGAAAAAGAGATCATAATTTCATAACATGGGATAAATCATGGTAGTGAAATGTAATCATAATAATCATAACATAATACATTAATCTTTTTGGAATACACACATAATCATAGAGATTCATTTATTATTAGTCAAGACTCATTTCCAAGACTATCTTAGTGGACAAAGTCCATTTTTGAACCGAGTTCATTCCTTGTTTTAGTCCGGTTTCACTGAACCGGTTTAACCTTCCGTTCCAGCCATGTCTATCTCATGAGATATAAAATCTTTACCCAATGCATTTGAGGGAGATATAGGTCCCACCCATCTGATAATGATACCATTCATATGTGTGCCACAAAATAATAAATCATACATCATTGCATAACCCATGTAATAAAAATGGGATTCTTAGACAAGATGACATCATAAAAAAATTCATATAAGATAAAGGAATTCATAAAAATAATTCCATAATCAAATAAATGTAATAATAGTGATATAAACAGAACCCTTTATTATCTTAGATGGAAAATAATTTTGATAAAACACTTGAACTCCATTCTTGAGGAAAATATACTTTCTACTTCAAAAACATTTCCCTTTCTTAACATGTCATACAATTTTAAACTAAAAAAAGTTGATTAAAAATAAACTTGAAAACTTGTAAATTAAGCTTCATGGAAATAATTTTTTAAAAATCCATTCATATCGTATATGTTAATAAAACATTCTTCCCGTACTTTTTTCGGAAAAGTCAAAAAGTACCTCGTACGAAAAACGACAAAAGATTGCTTTTATATCTTTAACTAAAAACTCACAGAAGGGTAAAATTGGATTTAAACAATTGTAGGTGGACGGAAAAAATATTACATATTGAGGAAAAATGGATGTGGATGATAAAATACACCCAATTAAATACCAAAGTATAAACAATCTCAGATAAAATGAGATTGTGATATTTTCCCTTACCTTAGGTCTGATTTGCTTCGTAAGTGTCCGAAACTCCTGTATAATGATTTAAATAATGTCATTGAATTATTCCAGAACCATAGTAATTGTTATGATATCATATATGGTCATATGTTTAGCTTATTATTAGTAATATTTCATTGCTACTTGTTATTCGGGTGTTTATTACATTTTTTCTTATGCGTGTTTTGTTGAATAAATTCTTATTCTTCTTTTTAGATTATAGATTCCTCATTTCCAGAATGTTATTAGTGTAATATATATCATATATATTCACTCAATTCATTTATGTAATCATTATTCAATGAAAATCATGTAGAACGAGTCGCATCACATCGTGGAGATGGTTTTCCGTACGTAAGCATGAGCGATGATATCGTTCCCATGATCGTGGAATTGTATTGGAGTGTATGTATACTACTTCCGAATAAATATCACTTTACAATAATCATATATATTCATTATTTACACCATGATACACATCGAAGTATTGTGGTGGTGGTAAATAGATTACTCCACGGCGTGGATATGGTATTCCGTACGTACTCACGCGTGGTGATTTTGTTTTCTGTAGGATGGATAGATGGTGAAATAGGGTTGTTTCATACTTATAATAACATATCGGTATACGAGTGATACGGATGATATTAATTCATAATGAAACAACTAAAGAAGAAGAAGTGGAAGAAGAACTAAAGTTCAAAGAATCGGTAACGGACATTACCTCTTCTTTGAAGCGCTTGTTTGAGACCCCCTCTAAGGGCACTAAAATTGGTCTTTGAAGAAGACCATGACCTCTAGGATGTTTCTAGGGAAGTGTCAAGGGGAAATTGTCCGGGGTTGGACGAGATTGAAGGCTCAATGTGGTGTGAGGAAGAGAGGGAGTAGGTTCCCTTTTATAAGGGAGGAGAGGGGTTCCTTTGGAAAAACTAAAAATATTATTTTATTATAAAGCCAAATTCGGTTTTAAATAGCTCCAAATTAATTTATTTCAAAGATAAGGTGGGGATGGGTCTAAATACTCTCATCCAATAGAATTTAGACAAGTTTAGGTTCCTATTTTAACCTTATCATTTATATTTAACTTTATGTTATATAATTTTACTTTTACCGTGTCTTTTTTTGTTCATACACTATATGGTTAATAAACATACTATATGAAGCCAAAAAAACCCCAAGACGTTTATTATTAATATATATAACCTTATCTAAGTCATTTGGCCGAATCTTAGATTTTTAGGAATAAAATAACAATTAATAATATAATATTTCATTTAAAAACTATTTTATGTCAATTTTGACACTATTTAGTAATTGATTTTTGTGAAAATCATAACAGAATGATTAGTTCGAAAAAATTCATTAAATGAATAATAACATGTCATATTAACTTATAAAATTAGTTTAATTCATAAAAAATATCAAATTACATTTATTTGGGTATTTATAAAATCAATTATGTGAATATTTCATTAATAAGATAATTACTGCATAATCATTGTGTCATTAATTAATTAAATTTTTTAATGTCTAAAAATTAAAAATAAAATACAATTATGTATGAAATCCTTTTATATTTCTAATGAATATTTACAGTAGAATTTATCTTATATATACCCCTATATTAAAAATTATTTACTTATTAAACTTTGATTTTAACTATTTTAACCCGTCTTTAAATAAATTAATAATAAATGTCCTAATCTAATCCATGTGGGACTAAATGGTAATATTTCATTCCTAAGGTTTTTTTTGGTAGAATTAAACTTATACAATAGAATTTGGATAAGTTTTAGGGTAATAATTATATCATTTGTAACCTTAATTACCCTATTTACTTTTAACCGTGGTTAAAAAAAGTAAGAAGTTACTATTCACCAAAAATTATTTTCATCTCATTGAACCACATTTTACTTATTGACATCAATCATGTCTCTCGGATTTTTGAAATTCCATTCACAAAAGCGGTAAAATTATGTTTTGTGTAAATTTTCAAATTCTTCTAGGAGGTGTGTAAAAGACGGTGAAAAGTTCAATAAAATTTTTATATATCTAAAATTATTATAAAATTACTCTAATGAATTACATTGAACATATATAGGTATTATGTATCAATTTTTACCTAAAATAAATTTAAATAAAATAAAAAATTATTTAAATAAAAAATCTGTTTTTAAATAGTAACCTAGTGTTTTCACTATTCATCAAAAATTGAAAGTTTTCAGAAAAATACCAAAATTTCACCCTAGGCTAATTTTGATATTCCGAATCCAAAAATGAAGTCCATTTTCAAAAATAAAATTTATAAAATTTCAAAAAGTGGTTATTACTATTCATAACTGCTAGTTTTCATAATATTTTAACAGCATATCGTTGTTTAGCGAAACTCTGTATTGCGTACAACACACACTATCGTTGATGGTCGCGCTTGCGTGTAATGCAAGCCAAGTCAGGGATGCATGTTGTGCAAGCTCTTTTTGGTGTATCATACAACACAAGACATTAGTGAAATTAAAAATGATATTTTCTGTAAAATCTTGGGGTGTTACAAGGAGTCAGCTGGTGAAACCAAATATTAGAATGGAGGATGGATCTTACTCGAATGATATAGATGTGGTTGGTAATTTGGATCTTTCTTCCATTCAAAATTTTTTGGCTGGTCATAACTCTATCATGATTAACGAATATCCGAAGGGGAGCGTAGAGCTTTTTGAGGAGATTCCCAATCAAGTTTCTATTGAAAACAATACTCTCTTTGAGTCCATTCCATAGGAGGTGGATCTGTTTATGGCTATAAAAAGTTTATGCTAGATAGTTCCCCAGGACATGATGGTTTCCCTAGTTCATTCTATAGGGGGCCATGGGAGGTGTTGAAGGGGGACTTTATGGAGGCCATTCAGAACTTTTTTTGTGGTTTTCATCTTTCTATGATGGCATGTTCCACTACTCTTGCCATGTTGCTAAAGATTAAAGACTCATCCTCTATTCATCACTACAGGCCAGTGGGAATGAGTAACTTCCACTAAAAAATCATCTCAAGCATTATCAACTTGCGAATCTCTAAATATACTCCTAGATGGGTTTCATTAGAGCAACAAGGGTTTGTTGGAGGCCGACCGATTCATGGGGATATAGCTCTAATGTATGAAATGCATATAGACATTAATTTCAAAACTCATGGACCAAATATGGCAATCAAATTGGATATGAATAAGGCCTATGACAGGATCAAATAGAGCTTCATTAATAATGTGCTTTGGAAGATGGTATTCTATGACTAGTCTACGGACCTCATTTTCATATGTGTTATCTCTTCCTGGTTGGTTGTTTCATTCATGGGAAAACCTTATGGTATTTTCAATGTGACCCATGGGATAAGTCAAGGTGACCCACTCTCCCCTACAATTTTCATCTTGATGCAGGACACGCTCAGTCTGTTGATCAACAGGAGATTTTCTTATAGAGATATTCTTCCCTTTCACAGGAAATTGAATCTTCCCTCTATTTCTCATCTGATGTTTGCAGATGACTCCATAATTTTCACTAATTCTAGCAGCAGGTCGGCCCGAGGGATAACAGGGCTTTGGATAAATAATGTTCCTTGAGTGGCCAGATCATTAACAGATCTAAGAGCAACATTTACATTTCTAATAAACTTGGAACTAGACGTGTCCCTACTTTGTGCAATAATATTAACATGTAGAAAGGATCATTTCCTTCGGATTACATCGTTTCACCAATTTCATCTGGAAAAACCTACATTAAAGTCATTGATCAGATGGTGATCAGAATTACTAGTCATGTGCTAAATTGGAAGAATCACTATCTATCCTTTGGGGGCTGGATTTCCCTTTTCAATAGCATCTTATCTAGAATTCATGACCATGCTCATTAATCGATTAAAGATCCAATGGGGGTTATTGTTATAATTTATAAAATTATGGCACGTTTCATCTGGGATGGTTTATCTGAAAGCAAGCATCACTGGCCCACATCGAAAAGGATGTAGAGACCTATCAATGAAGGAGGGATCAATGTTTAGAATATTTTAGACACCATGCACTATATGAATGCGAGGTGGGCGGGGGAGGTTGTGGAAGGGTGTAATCTCTAGGGAAGAATCATGTCTGAAAATATCGTGGGCACTTCTGGGGGTGGAGAGGGGTCCCCTTTCTAGATGATGATATCCTTTCTCATCCCGACCCTCTACGGTTACTCTCAGTGGATTGTGGGTGAGGGGAACATAAATTTCTGGAATCACAATTGGGAGGGATTATTTCTTGGCTTCCTGGGTGTCTTGTCCCTCAGATTATGTTAAAGGAGGCCATTATGCACCATGATTTTATACATGTGGTTATGGATAAAGATCAATAGGTAATTTTTTATCTCATCCGCATTAATTCAGAACATGATAGGTGAATGTTTACACCTTCCACCTCATGGTTCTTGATGTTAAAATAATTTCGGAGGACACTTCTTCCCCAGGAGTAGTCGGATTGTTGGAATTGAATTGTATTGAGTAGGAAGACTCCGACCAAATATAACTTTCTGAATTGGAGAATCAGGAATCATGTTGTTCTGACCAATATTAGGATCAAGAAGTTGGGTATCAATCTCCCATCCAAATGCCACTATTGTACAAGGCATCGAGAGGAATCTGCAAACCATCTATTTTTTGACAGTGTATAGGCTATAGATATTTGAAGCTTCTTTGGTGATTTTTAGCGTTGCATTATACTACTAATCTAGACAGATCTTCTTTGGAATGGATGTTCCTGGGAACGAATAACTCAGTTGTGGAATGACGTGCGAAGGCGATCGTTTTGAATGCAACATGTCGGTGTATCTGGCAAGCCAGGAACTAGACAAGGTATGAAGGCATTCCCTCCTCTAGTCAATCCATTATCATGAGAACCAGGTCACTCCTACTAGATATGGTTTCTGGTATAAACAACGAGCGAGATTCACCTTCTTTGAGATGTTTGCAAAGCAGCGTTTCTCTAGACAATTCTGGTTCTAGAGGTAATAGCGGATAGTGGGTGTGATGGAATCCTCCTTCTTATGGTCTCAAGATTAATTTGGATGGCTCGTGCATGGTGGGGATCATCTATGGTGGAGGTGTGTCTTGGGATTTCAGGGGCAACATCCTTCTAGATTTTTCTGCTTTCTATGAATAAGGGACGACTATACAATAAGAAGCTAATGTGATTTTCAGAGGTTTGCAGTTATGAAATCAAGAGAATATGGAACTCCTTTAGGTGGAGACCGATTCTAAGATTATATACGACTCCATGAATTAAAATGTGTTCACTACATGGTCGATTAAATACCACATAAAATAATCTAAATCCTTTCTTGGAAGCAACACTTTAGTGGTGCACACTTGTATGGAAGGGAACAAGGTTACAGATCATAATGCATCCATGGCTGTTACGGATCAAGGCCCAAGTATTATTTCCTTCCCTAGCTCCCTATTTTTGAAACCATAAGGGTTGAATCTGATTAGAGGCGATGAACATGGTCTTCATTACCTCATACCCCTATAACTTTCTTGGGTTTTCAGACCTTTGGATATTTTTTTTACTGGTGGTCCTTTTATCCCTGTTTATTAAAAATTTATTTTTGATGATGATGCCCTTTTAATAAAGATTTCAATTTTTGTCTTCCCTCAAGGGAAAAATCAAATCATTTCCATCAAAATTGTTTCAAAAATCTATACATAATATTCCATAAACCCATCCCACAATTTCAATTCCATTGAATTTGGGGTTTTTTATCAACTTCTATATCCCTTTTAAATAAGGAAACTAATAATCACAATTCTATGTTTTTAATCAAATAAAAAAACAATTCAATTTAATAATAGAACTCAAGGTGTCCATTGTCGGGAAACAAATTATGGAACAACCTACCTTTAATCAATATCATGAATTGACACTCATAATTTGATCATCCAATAGAGAATTAATGCCTCAAAGATCTTGATATAAAACCAAGAATCATGATCCCATCAAATAGTTATTAGATCAATAAAAACAAAATGATCTAATAATATTTAATGAGTATAGAAACATGGATTTAGATAGATAAAATGATATCATATCCACTTATAAGAGTGGGATTTGATCTTCCTCTATAGATTTGGTTCATCAATGGTGGGGGTTGGATGATCTAATATCACATTTAGGGAGCCAACTCAACCCTCGAAATCAAGTTAGGTTTTGATTAAGAGTTGTAGATAACATAAATGGGGTTCAAGAATTAAAAAAATAAATTTTTAGATAAATTAAAACCAACACACATAGTTTTATTGCGAGGGCCTCACAGTTAGACATATCATGCACGCTAATTGTGTTCCCTCATTCTAGGGTGATTCATTTTTCCAATATGGGTGCATCATTTTTCAAACCATTCCCTAATCTTGAAAACCCTCACTATCCATGGTTGAATAATTTTCAGTGGGGGCACATGATTTGGGAAAACTATTTTTTAACCATGCAGAAAATAGAACACCTCCAAAAAATTTCTGAATTTCACACAAAGCAACTAAAAACAAACCATAAATAACGATCTCCTCATGGTTTACCATGATTATGATGGTCCATTATGAACTCTATTCATAGCTATGTCATAATCCACTTTTCACGTTATTTTTTATTTCTCCAGTGCCATGGATGTGTGGAATTCATGGAATGATATGGTTTATTATCTTCTAGAATCAATGCCTGCCTTTTAGTGATACTAGGGAAGCAAAATTTTACTCTGCTCATAGATTTTATAAATAACCTATGAACTATGACCTAAATGATATGGATCTATATAAATTATTTTTCTTTTCATCATATATCTATATAATTATCTTTCTAGATTGATAATCAAATCTCCGAGCTTATCACATGGGGTCACAATGGTGCCCAGATCAACAACATTGGCAGATAAAATTGTTTAAATACCTGTAATCCTCTCATAAATGGTACTCTGAATATTAATGTGGGCACATTGGATACTTTTGGATCCTTTTTGGGTATCAATGACGTCATCATAAACCCCATAAGAGAAATATTCACTGCATGCCAAAAATCCATTTATGTTAGGTGGTCTTCACATGTGGCTCAAGCGCATGCAATTATTTCTGGTGTAGCGTTATCTATTTATAGATGATGGTGTGATATTATCTTTTATTACAACTTACATACAATTCTCACTACCATATGATTCATATATAATGACCATCAATCATTTACTCTGTTTTTTGGAAGTATCTAGTCTTTATGTCACCAGTTTTTATCTTCCACTTTCACCTTCATCAAAAGTGATGTAAATAACGTTACACACCTTTTGGATACTTTGTGTCTCTTAGTTGAGTAACATGTCTAGCTATAATATTTTCAAATTTGGTTAAAAACACATTTATTGGCTCATTTTAGATATTCCATCTAATGAGTATTCACCTTTCATAAAAAATTCAATTTATCATTTTTTCATGTTTTGATAAAATAAACCATTATATATAGTAATTTAATATTTACATGTAAATTTATTATACATGAAAAACTAGTCAACATAAATCTAATAAATTATAAATATGAAATTAGAAAAAAAATACTAAAAAATTATGTTTTATTACTTTAAGAATAATTTTATTTACATTAAAAAGTTTATATTAAATTATAGAAAATAAAAATAATTGTTATAAAAAATTTTACAACTAATAATTATATTTGAAATATTATAAAATAATATTTTTTATTGAATGATTTTTTTTAGTATATTAATTTTAAATTTTTGAACTAAAAAATCAACAAATAATTTACAAATGACATCAAATTTTTTATAAAGGTAGGAGGAATCTCCAATTTTTATTATATCATAATATTCACATTTTTTAGCATTTAATCCCAAATAATAAATCCTAAAGGACCCTCCACAAACCACCTCATGCCTTAATATCAATGAATAATAGTCATGCTTAGTTTTCCTTTAGAATGGATATTCCAATACATCCATAAGATTATTACACATGTTGAGTTTAATTTTCATCCGTATGTTTAATAATTTTTGGAATTCCCAATTTTAGAATTTAAAGATGGGTTTTCTCTCTAAATCCCATATCTCAAATAACTAAGATCGATCATTTTTTTGTTTCTCTGACTCTAGTTATTGTGGAAACATTGATGACTCCCTTGGTAGTTTCAAATCCAAATACTCAAGTGAACTTTGATGACAACATCATCAAAAACTTCGGTGACTCCAAGGAGATCGGTGACACCAATGAGTCTACAGAATGTTCTGACGTGTTTCCCCAAGGCCTCCTCTAATGAAAATCAACTATTTTCTTCCCAGAAACTTTTGTGACTCCAGTGGTCCTTAGTATCATTCACTCACAAGGTTTTATTTGTAGAAAGTAGGAACCAATGGTTGAAGAATATGGCATAGCTTATCAATTTATACTTGAATCTACACTTTCCTTATCAGTGAAAAATATATTTTAAAATTCAAAAAAACTAAATGTTCCCTTATAATAAATTATATTTAAAACATATCTCTTATTCGAATTTTTTCATAAATGTTATATATATATATATATATATATATTTCAATTATAAAATAATCTATTTAGAAGACACTACATCCCAGCAGAACTGAGGAAAAAAACTATTTTACTATTTTGTTGATGAAAGTCCCATTTCAAAATCCACTAGAGGATCCACTAAAAACTCTAATGGAAATATCATCGGAATTTATAATATTGGTTCCACTATAGTTGCCTATAGAATTTTATTTTTTTATGTATTTTACATGGAATTCACTCTTTAACTTTTAATGGATATTCCCTAGGAACTTTCAGAGGAGATTCCATTGGAGCATTCGGTGGAAATTCGAATCTTATTCAATGAATAATACCTTATCTTTTCACAAAAACCTGTATCTTAATTTATGGAATCCTAAAAAAAGTTTTCAATTGTTGTGTAATTTTTTAGGATAGATATGGGAAATGTTTTATTTTTTCCCACTAGAAATTCCAATGCATCTTGAACTTAAATTTCCAGTGCAATATCCACTGAAACATCCATTGGATGTTCCATTGAAGGTTCCACTAGTGGATCCACTGGAATAACCACTATAATATCCATTAGAATGACTACTGGACCTTCCAATATATATTCCATTCTATATTCAATTAAAAAGTCCAATGTAACTCCTACTAAAACATCCGTTCATGTTCTATATAACTATAGTGAATGTTAAAACCTCAAAAGTAATTTAAGGAATCTTAAAATAAATAATGTTTTTGTATTTTAGAGAAATTTTTATAGGATTAATAAAGGGGTTTTGTTCTATTATTTTCCCCATTGGATCCACTAGAACATCAAATGTAGCTTCCACTAGAACATATATTGGATATTCTAATGGAACAACAAGTATATCTTCCAGTGGTACTTCAATTGAAACATCCACTACATGTTCCAATAGAACTTCTAGTATTATTATTCCTAATTATATGATGGAATACTATAATTGAATTTGTGTAATCGCAAAAAAACATTTTTTCTAAATTTCACATAATGTTTTACAAGATTTAGTAGGGTATTTTTTTATTAATTCCCCATTGTAACTTCTAGTGTATCTTCCAATAGAAATTTCTGTAGAGATTCCAAGGAACATATAGTAGAGTTTCCAACGGACCATCCCATGGAAATTATAGTAGGGGTTCTATTAGAAACCCAAAAAGAAAATCCAATAATGTTCCTGCTAATTATAGTGAAATTCTAGCTTAAGATGAACCCCATTCTATAGTTTTATTTATTCCAAAAAAATATGTTTTCTATCTTAATGTGATGTTTTTATAAGATTTAATAGATAATTTGGTTGTTATTTCCCAACTATATCCTCTAGTGGTTCTTACATTAGTTCTTATAGTGGATCTTCTAATGGGGATTCTATTAGTACCTCTAGTGAAACTTCTAGTGGAGGTTATATTTGAAATCCCACTAGAACATCCAGTGATTTTCTTGATAATAACAGTGAAAATATACCTTCTGTTGAAACCTATAATCTAATTTGTGGAATCCCCCAAAAAAATTTCTATATTGCCGTGATTTTTTTACAGGATTCAGAAGTGATATTTTTTACGCTTTTCCACAATAGATCATTTAATAGAGTATCTAGTGGAACATTAAGTGGACCATATAGTAGAACGTCCAATGGAGGTTCTATTGGAACACTGACTGTAACTTAATTTCCTATTCTAGATAATTATAGTAAAAAGGATACCCTATGTCAAATCAGATAGTTTAATTTATTGATCCAAAAATAAAACATGTTTTATAAATTGTAATGCTGTTTTTATAGGTTTCAATAGAGAAATTAGGTTTTATTCATTCCACATTATAAGTTCATGTTGAGCATCCACTGGAACATCTATTTGATCATGTAGTGGAAATTATAGTAGGGATTCTAGTGGAACTTCTTATAGATTTAGTTTTTTAATGTTCATCATTTATTTTTGTTATTACATATGATTATTCATTTTTTTCAATATCCAAAACCCTTTATGATTCTGTTTTATTACATGTATCTTTTAATTTTAATTCATATTTATTTCAATTATAAATTTAGTTTAATTAATCAGAAATTAATAATTACTACATTATATGAATGATAAAATTAATATCTCCATTTTATTTAGTTGAGACAATGCCTAATCATTTGTTAATAATGTTATCATTTTATCCTAAAAATGATTCTTATTTGTAGTCTCAAATATTTATTTCAATATAAAATACCTTATAATTTTCCAATATATTTTAATGTCATCTCAATCCACAATGTTTGGAATTTTGGGATTCTAAACATACAAGATATATATGTTATTTATATAAATTTCATTATTTCATGAGGGAGACTAAATATTCATTTAATGATTTCAAAAAAATCAATGATTTTTTTGCTATAGTTTTATGTAACTGTAAATTCTGTAGTTTCGAAAAGTTACTACATTATATTTACATCATGTTATACTGATATCAAATTTTCATGAATCTTAATTTTAATAAAACCAACATTTTTATCAAGAGTTCAATAGTTTACATTTAATCAGAAAAGGAAGTTTATGTGGTCATTAAATTATCTGATGTTATGCAGTGTTGTTTCACTGCTATTGTTTTCCTATAATGTTGATGATTCCGTTTTTTATGATTTAAGGAGCAGTAGAAGTTGGATTTATTCGATTCTTGTTTCATTTTAAATCTAATATTATTTTCTAAAATAAAGTTTGTTTGACCATATGTTGGATATTCTATTAGGATCATTTAAAAATTCATTGAAATTTGTTTAAGTATGTTCTCTAGTTTTTTCTAAATGTATTGTTAAATAATGTTACATTCAGCACAGTGCAATGTATAGTTCAAAAAAACTAACTTCAAAATAGTGTAATGTATGCTTCAAAAACCATATATTCATAACAGTGAAAATTTTTATTAGAAATCATATATTCAGAATAGTGAAAAGAATGGTCTGACAACCCTACTTTTGTAATATACCCTACTTTCATGTACTGTACTATTTGTAATGATCTTTTTTTGCAGCCACTTTGTTCTTTTATGATGAACATTGATCAACTATATATATATATATATATATGGATTATATCATAGGATTAGGAGTGAATATATTTTGATGATTTTGGTGAAATATTTAAATGTAATATTTTAAAAATTATTTCAATTTCTTTTTCAAATAAAATTGGTGGTCACAAGAAAATATAAATTCAAATATTTTAATTTACATTCTGATTGTGCTACTAGTTTTCGGGAACAATTTTGTATAAGTTTAATGGGGGTTGAATGAAATTAAACTATATTGTTAAAATCAACCAATTCTAGTATTATATTAGATATATTATTATAATAGTGATTAAAAATACTTTTAATTAATTTATTTAAGATTTATTCAACAGGAATGAAGGGGAAACATTGTTATGATTTTTTTGAGATATTAATAAAAACATTTTAGTCAATTTATTTTGAATATTAAAAGGAATCAGAGTTTTTCTATGAAAAGACGTGTAATTTCCATGTAATTTATTATATAGAAATTTTAGAAGTCTGCCAAATCTTACGACGCACGATTCTGAGGCCCGGAGTGCCCGTAATGATCCGTATAAGTTTTGTTAATCTTAAATTGACTCGCCTATGTAGTTTTCCTGAAAAAGTGGAATAAATCATAAATGGTTACTCGGATCAAAAATCTGGGGGCACCGTTGCGCTCAAGATGGCGGGTTTTCCCTAGGAATGCCTTATGTTTAGTTAGCGCGGGCCACCTGTGAGAAAACCCAGAAATGGAATAACCGTAAATAAAATAATTAAATAAAGTTATTTTATTATTAAAATGATTATAACTCATGAATGGTAGCTCAGATTAAAAATCTGAGACCACCGCTGAACTTGTGAGGGTATGATTTCTTTTAGAAGATTCTAACTTTGGCCTGCGTGGGCAACCAGTGAATGTTAGTTTTGGAAAAAAATAAAATAATTAATTGACAATTATTTTATTATAAAATTCATTACACTTAAATGGTAACTTGGATTGAATATTTGAGAGTAATGTTTGGTTTGTTGGGGCGTGTTTCACCTGGGCAGAGCCTAACCTCGACCCTATTGGGTCGAAGGTGACTGGTAATAATTTTATGAACTTTTTTTCTGGTACGTTCAGTAAAATTGCGAATGACGTTTTATAACTTTTTAATATTTGCACGGAATTGAAATATGAGGGCACCATTGAACTAGAAGTGACAATATTCGCCTAATAATACTTTCACCTTGATGGTAGATGGTCGAGAATAATAGTTAGTTTTTGGATTTTTATAAAAAAATAAAATAAAATAAAGTGTGCTACACGTTATTTTATTCCGGTCGCCATGTGAGTGCGAGTAGTTGGAACCTCCACTTGGGAGTTCGTGGTGGGACCGCCACCCCCTAACCTCCCATGAGAGGTTATGGTAGAGGGGTACACCTGAACCCAATCTCCCATGTGAGGTTAAATGTGGTGGTGACTACAGAAGTCCACCCGACCCCTATTAATGGGAGGAGACCATAACCGCTTAACTCCCCCTATTAATGGTGCCACCACCACCCCTTTTAATGGCCAAAACCTCCTCTTTGGATTTTTGGAATATCCATTAATTAATTGCACCAACGCATGTGAATTAATTAAGGGGAACCTCTTGACATCCTCCAAATTAATTGTGACACCCCTCATACAATTAATTTGGTGAAGCCAGGTTAATTAATTCGACCATTTTAATTACGTTCCAACGTAATTTTATAAAAACCCTCCCTCTCCTATATAAAGGAAGCATGGGGGAAGGTTTTGGGATGGCTTCTTCTAGTGGAGAAACGCTGGCAAAGAGACGCGACACCCAACACTTATAGAATTATTCCTCCAATGAAGAACTGTCGCCCACGAAGAAAGAAGAATGATGATCTCCATATTTATCCTTCTTCAACTCGGTAATGAAAGGGAAGCACCGCCGTCCTCGAAGAATGTCGAAGACGCCATCTTGAGTCTTCCTCATCGAGCTCTTCTTCCTCTGACTTTGATGGAATGATGACCGCCTTCCACGAATTAATTGTTGATCACCGAATTCGAGGTAGGGGTTGTTGCATGTTGATTCTTCTCTTTTCTTCTTCTCAGCATCGAATAAAGATTGATACAATGTGATGTATTTTAATTGTTGATCTTTGTTCAGGAGAACCAAATTCAACCACTCTAAACATGGAGGGAGCGGGCCAAACCAACATGGCCCGACCCCTCCATTGTTCTTTTTGTGATGATTCTATGACGACATGGAACTGAGGTGACGGCGATGAAGACGGCGTATGACGACCGCGCTACCCACGAACCTCACGCACCGCGGCGCTCCCTGCCTGCCCGCGCACTGCATTGCGACCCACCTGCTTGTGCACCACCGCGCCCCGTGTCGCTGATCGACACCACGCACCACTGCCCACCACCATTCCATGCTGCACGACCCCCCCACGCCACTACCCGGTGCCCTTGGGCGCTTCCCAGCGCCCTCGTGCCACTGCACGGTGCCTCGGCGCACTGCTCGGCGCCCGTGCGTGCTGCCCGGCGACCCCGTGCCACTATCCGGCGCCCCCGCGCCCCTACCCGATGCCCTTGCGCGCTGACCAGAGCCCTTGCGCGCTGCCCGACACCTCTTCACCCTTACCGGCATGTTGTCCAGTGCCTCGTGCCCCTACCAGTGCACTGACCAGCACCAATGCGCCTTGCCTGGAGCACACACCGCCTTCCTGGCCCCTTCCATAGCCCACCTTCCATGTGCACCCAGAGCCTACCTGGAGTCCAGTCAACATGCCTGCGCACCGCGCAGCATGCCCGCTGGCCATCCGGCCACCGGCCTCCCAAGCCGACCCACGGCGCCCTCGTGGTGTCGCTGACGAACCTACCCGGTTTTCCCAGGCCGAGTCATTGATCCTCCTATGTGGCGACTACTGGGCCGAACCGCCCACATGGTCCACTAGGACGAGCCCAGTGGATCGGGTCAAAACATAGCAGGCTGACCTACCCAATGGGTCGAGTCAAACCCAACGAGTCTAACCGGGTCGGCCCAGATCGGGTCGGACCGGACTCGGGCCCATTACTGACCGATTACGTTCTTGGGACACATCTTTAGTACCGAACGTCCATTTGAAGAACTATTAGCGGTTCCTGTATTCATGCATCCTAGCTGTCCCTTTGAGTATACCCCATGGGTGTTCGGGGTATAGTTGAGTTACTGCCAGGTTGGGTCGTACACAAAACCAACCAGGCCCCCAGGACTAAAATTCTAATAACTCACAGACTGGGCATCTGATTGACGCAACGTCTATTGTGTTGAGACCCATATGACGTGGCGGTCCATTGAGATACCTCTACATGAGACCACATGACACTTGGAGTATTAACCAGTAACTTGTGGAGCAGAACCTCTAGATAAGAGAAGACGGAGGATGGTGACCTAGTAGTTGTAGACCTGAAGACTGCTTGACCGATTAGACTTAGAGTGATTAGACTAACCCAGTGGACAGAGCGCCCGGTTTGGGGGCAGACCTGCGAAGAATTGAGCACTTGGTAGTTGGATGCATACCTGCGGTACTCGATAGGAGAAGTACCTCTATAGGCTATTAGGGGGGGTGCCCAGTTTGGCGGCATACCCACAGTGGATGGAGCACCCGAATGGGAAGTAGACCTGAGATACTCGATAGGAGGAGTACCTCCGCAGTCAAAGGTTAGTGAGTAGCACATCAGAGTCGTGATAGGGCCAATGTACTCAACAGAGGAGGTTTTCTCCAACAACCATGGTTTCGTTAATTAAAATCCTGGTTTTAGCTGAGCCAATTACATTTGTGTTTTCCTCATGATTGAGATGGGTTATTTGATAACTTAGGTATATATATTGGCCCTTACCTAAGTAATGGTTATTCGTTGAAATATTACTTTTTGTTTTATCCGTGTTGGATTTTGTGAGATATTGAGGGTTTGAGGGTCCTTACTGAGTATTGTTATACTCATCCCTTCACGGGCTACGCCTGCACCTCGTTGTGTTGGATGTAGACGATGGACAACACTGATAGAGGCTGAGAACACCAGGACTGGATGGTACTCGGAAGAGGACCTTGCAACGTATCATTACATGGTGGAGTCTCACTGAACTATAGTGTTGAGGAGTCCATATGTACCTACCCTTCAGGTAGGAACCCCGGAGGATGATCCATGAGATTCTTTCACCCTTCAGCTATTTGTTCCTTTTTCAGTTGTAATTGGTTTCAGTTGTACATGTAGTTTACAATTGGTCTTGTATTCTGGTTGTGTGTGTTTACATTTTATAATGGCAATGACTTCCCAGTTATAGGGCTTTGGTGCTAGTCTCCAGCCCCTGGCCTATGGAAGGTGGGCTTGGGGTAGTTATGAAACTGGCCTCAGGGGACGAGCCGTGACAAATTGGTATCAGAGGAGTCGGTTCTACCACAGAACATAGGACTCTGATATTTCTTTCTGTGAAGAAATAGTGTTAAGGATACTATGTGTGATTTCTAGTCTAGAGAGTCCAGTGTTGGTGTGGCGGCCGACGTATCCATACAGCAGGACCCTGACTTCTGATTTCTTACTCAGGGCACGAAAACACTGATTTTGTGTGTGTTTTCAAAAGATTTCTTTATGTCAACTCAATCCAGGTCAACTCACCAGGTATAGTCTTTTGAACGTGTTGCATCTGTTCTTTCAGGATTCCTCCCCATGGATGACCAGTTAGATCCTCGATATTCCTACAGACTGACAGCCTAAAAAGTGATGAGGCCTTAGTATTGGGCCCTCATCCAGTTGAGGAACCGACAAAGGCACCAGCGGTACTACCCCCCCCCCCCATTGGTCCACTGATGCCACTAGCCCCAACAACAGATATTTCACGCTGCTTGAGCGCATTGAAAGAGTTCCAGTGCTAGAGGACACCCAAGTTGAGGGGAGTGATATACCCATAGGAGGTTGAGGATTGGCTGGAGTCTGTGTTAAGAGTCTTCAGGTTGGTAGGGACACCAGCCGACTTCATGGTGATCCTTGCTCCTAGTCTCTTTCAGGAAACATCAATTAGATAGTGGATCATGATGATTTAGGTCCACGATGAGGTGACGTTACTCTATATAGATTCGAGAGCCTGTTCCGGGCAGAGTTTGTACAATCCACCCTTCGAGTGGTGCTGATACTGGAGCTACTTAATCTGGCGCAGAGCAACATGAGTGTAGCTCAGTATATAGTGAGGTTCACCAACCTCTCATGCTACTCCACTGATATGGTACGAGACCCATTCATCAGGACCCGAACCTTTGGGTATGGACTCATGGGAGAGATCAGAGCTTTAGTTATCTCCCACAACATCCCGACGCACACGGGATTGTTGGAGTGAGCCCTCCTAGTGGAGAGTTTCCTTGCAGAGCAGTCTCCATCTATGAGACCCACCACTAGTCGACTTGCAGCAGAGTCATCTGTAGCTAGTAGTAGACAAACGACATAGGGGTCCAAGAGAACCAGACCCACAAGTGGACGACTTCAGGACTCAAGATCAGTTGTTTGGGGCAACCAGAGTGGAGATAGAGCTAGTCATACCAGGAGAGGATAGTGTAACTCCTACGGTAGGCTTGGTCACAAGGCACGTGACTATCCAACCCACTGTACAGACGATCAGAAGTCAGTTGAGGGACCTTCCGGTCAGAGGCATAGGTTCGATCAAGATGGTCTATAGGGTGAAGGCAGACGTGGAAGAGGAACTGGTCATGCAGCTGGTGGTGGAGGACACTTCGAGGTGCTGCCACCACCACCACACTGAGGTCCACTGTGACCACAAAGAGTAGGTGGACAGTGGAGAGAATAGTTTCAGGCAGCTAAAGAATACAACCATGGAGCTCCAGATGTAGGTGGATAGGAGTGGAACTAGTTCCAGGCATAGGGGCCTTTGTTCATGATGCTTCTAGCTTCCTTGATGTCGTTGTTTGGGGGTTCTTCGTGTCTTTGTGCTTTGAGAGGAATTAATAAAAGACACTTCTCCTTGTGAAGTTTTCTTTCTTACTTTTTTGTGGTTAATACTAAGAGATTTCTGTTAAAACCATTGACATGACCATCACATTCGTGATTCCTTCTAGAGGAGACCCAATGACCACACACTAATGCCGACAGTGTGACTCGACCCTTGGAGGTGAGAGTAACAGTTGGATCTCTTGGTAGTAGCTTCGAGGCCTTAAGATGATCTCTATGGCATAAATTAGTACCGTAAATGTCAGGATTGAATATATTAGGCAATCGACATGGTTCATCTAGGGGATGACACCAAGTTTCTCTATTCAGAAAAGGAGAAATTTTAGCAGCTCTTGTAGGACGTAGGCAAAGAAGGGTGTAGTTGGGTTCTTTACAATTGGCTAGTCTCACCCATAGTTCTTTGAGAGAACGAATTACGCTTTACTATAATCTCAAGAGCATCAAGAATATCCTCTCTTAGAAGGACTTGATCCTGAGACAAAGATGATGGCTTGAATCATCCAGGACAATGACTATGAGATAGTCTATACCCCTGGAAAGGGGAACGTTGTTGCAGATGCGCTCCACAGGATGACTGGTATACAACTTCTAAGATAGGCGATAGAGAAGCTGGGTACCTTACAGATATCCTTTGTGGATAGGGAGGGAGCAGCCTATCAACAATCTCTTACAGACACTCCCCCACTTCTTCAACAAGTCAGAGAGGTGCAGTGTAGGGACGCTGACTGTGAGGCCCAAAGTGATCATATATCTTCAGGACATTCTTTTAAAGGATTTTCTGAAGGTTGAGAGAAAATCATCCTCTTCAAAGGACATAACATAGTATCAGTGTCACTTCCGGAGGTAGTGTTGAGGGTGTTCCACATCTCCTCTAATGGTACATCCAGGAGTGGATGGAGACTACATAGAGTAGACAGAAGTTGCATGCTGATATGAGAGGGAGTCCTTAAAAGTTCGAGGATGGTGTCCACTTCATTCTACGGGTCTCACCACGATGAGGTTTATAGAGAATAGGCTAGGGTGGAATTTTATCCCCATGTTTAATCAGACCTTTCAAGGTCCCAAGCAGAGGTGGATAAGTGGATTTCCGCTTAGCTATTCCACCTCAGTTGCACCGGGTGCACGCTGTGTTCCATATATCCCAGTTGAGGAGATACATGCATGAACCTTCCCATGTCATCGACCAGGGTGAGCTAGATGTCAATGATGGGGAGAATTTTAAAGAGGCTTCAGTAGAGATTTAGGATCAATAGGATTGGGTCCTTCGTGGATGGTCGATACCTCAAGTGCACATTCGCTGGAAGCACGGGAACCTCTAAGAGAGCACATGAGAGTGGGAGGCTCAAGTGCATGCTCAGTACCCCCACTTGTTTACCTAGTTTTTTGTTTTGGATTATGGGGATGTAGAGCCCTGAGTTGGGGATAATGTAAAGACCCGAAATTTCCATGTAATTTTTTTATTTTATATGTGAATTTTAGAAGTCCGTGAAATCTGGCGGTGCACGATTCTGAGGCCCGGAGTCCCTGGAATGATCCGTTGATGTTTTGTTAAGCATAAATTAACGTGTGTATGAAGATTTCCTAAAAACGTAGAATAAAATTTAAATGGTTACTCTGATCAGAAATTTGAGTGCACCGTTGCACTTAGGATAGAGCGTTTACCCTAGGCATAACTTATGTTTAGTCAGCACGGGCCTCTAGTGAGAAAACCAAAAAATGGTATAACCATTAATAAAATAATTAAATAAAGATATTATATTTTTCAAATGCTTATAACTCATGAACAGTATCTCAGATAAAATAATCTAAGACCAACTCTGAACTCGTGAGGGTATGTTTTCATTAAGAATATACTAAATTTTGGCAAGTGCGAGCCACCAAAGAATTTTAGTTTTTGGACATAAATAAAATATTTAAGTGACAATTATTTTATTTTAAAATTAATAACTTCTAAACGGTATCTCGGATTGAAAATCTGAGAGTAATTTTGGGTTCTGTTGGGGTGTGTTTCACCTAGCATAGCCTATCCTTGACCGTAGTGGGTTGAGGGTGACTAATAATAATTTTGCAAACTTTTTTTTGGGTGCGTTAAGTAAACGTGCGAATAGTGTTTTATAACATTTGAACCATTGCTCAGAATAGAAATCTGAGTGCACCATTGAAATCGCAGTGCCAATATTCTATTAAGAATCCTTTCACCTCGATTGTGGATGGTCGGGAATAAAATATAGTTTTTTACTTTTTATAAAATAATAATAAAATAATGTGTGCAAAACTTTATTTTAATCCAGCCGCCATGTGAGTGCGAGTAGTCAGAAACTCCACTTGGGAGTTGGTGGTGGGACCGCCACACCCTAACATCACATGAGAGGTTATGGTGGTGTGCCCCACCCAAACCCAATCTCCCATGTGAGGTTAAATGTGGCGGGGACCACACGAGGCCACCCGACCCCTTTTAATTGGAGGAGACAATAACCTCTCATCTCCCCCTATTAATGGTGCCACCACCACCCCTTATAATGACCAAAATCCCATCTTTGAATTTCTAGCATCTCCCTTAATTAATTAATCCAACGCATGTGAATTAATTAAGAGGAGCCTCTTGACATCCGCCAAATTAATTGTGACACCCATTGTGCAATTAATTTGGTGGAGCCAAGTTAATTATTTCTACCATTTGAATTACGTTCTAATGTAATTTTACACAAAAAATCCCTCTCCTATATAAAAGAAGCATGAGGGAAGGTTTTGGGACGACTTATTCAAGCGTCGAAACGCGGGCAACGAGACGCGACACCCAACCCTTGGAGAATTATTCCTCCGACAAAGAACTGTCACCCATGAAGAATGAAGAACGACGAATTACGTCTTCATCCTTCTTAGACTGGGGAAAGAAAGGAAAGAACTAACACCCATGAAGAATTTTGACGATGTCATCTCGACTGGTCCTCTTTGAGCTATTCTTCCTCCGACTTTGACGAAATGACAACCGCCTTCCGCGACTCCATTGCCAATCAAAAAATTTGAGGTAGGGGTTGTGGCATGTTGATGCTTCTATTTTCTTCTTCTTAGCATCGAATGAAGATTGATAAAAATTGTTGTATTTTAATTGTTGAGCTTTGTTCAGTAGAACTGAATGCTACAACTCTAAATGTGGTGGGTGCGGGCCAAACCAACATGGCCCGACACCTCCGTTGTTATTTTTTTGATTATTCTACGTTGACATTGCACTGTGGTGATGATGATGAAGATGGAGAACAAAGACCGTACTACCCATGGCCCCCGCCCACCGCCACGCTACCTGCCTGCCCCTAGCATCGCCGCGTGGCCCGCCTGTCTGTGTGCTGCCGCGCCCCGCGCCGCTGCCCGGCGCCCTGGCGTGCTACCCGTCACCCATGTGCGCTGCCCAGCTCCCCCGAGCCACTTCCCAGCACTACCGCGCCGATGCCCGACGCCCTTGCGCGCTTCCCAGGGCCCCCGCGACGTTGCTCGATCCCCTTGCGTGCTGCTTGGCACCCCCGTGCCGCTGCCCGGTGCCCTCGTGCCCTGGCCCGGTGCCCTTGTGCGCTACCCGGCGCCCTTGTGCGCTGCCCGACACCCCTGCACCGCTGTCCGGTGCCCCGTGCCCTTGCTGATGTGTTTCCCCACGAATCGCTCCCCTACTGGCTTGATGAATGGAACCCCCGTGCCGGGCCCGGAGCGCGGCCCGCCTGCCCGGCCCATGTCGCGACCCACCTGCCCGGTGCACCACGGCCTGACCGGAGTCTAGTCAGCATGCACGCGTGCCGTGCAACCCTCCTGCTAGCCTCCCGTCCACCAGCCTCCCAAGCTGACCCACTGTGCCCCCGTGGTGTCTCTTTCTAAACCAGCCTAGTTTTCCTGGGTAGATTCAAGAAGCCACCTACCTACCGAATACTGGGCGGAACCACCCACGTCTTCCACTAGGCCGGGCCCAGTGGATTAGGTCAAAACATAGTGGGTCGGCCAGCCCAATGGGCCGGGTCAGACCCAACGAGTCTGATCAGGCCGACCCAGACTGGGTCGGCCCTGACTAGGTTGGGCGGATTCAGTCCGACTTGGTCGGACCGGACCTGAGCCCATTACTGACCCATTACCTTCCTGGGAAATATCGTTGGTACCCAACGTCCGTTTGACGAACCGTTAGCGGAGCCAGTATTTTTGGAGCATAGCCATCCCTTTGAGTATACCCCATGAGATTTCGGGGTATATTTGAGTTACGGTCAGGTTGGTTCATACACGAATCCAACCAAGCCCCCGTGACTAAAATGCTAATAACGCACATACAAGGCGTCTGATTGACGCACTGTCTATTGAGTTGAGACCCCTATGATGTGGTAGTAATTTGAGATACCTCTGTGAGAGTCCTAGTGACACTTGGAGTATCTACCAGTAGCTCGTGGAGCTGAACCTCCAGAGACTAGCAGAAGGTTTATGGAGAACTAGTAGCTGTAGACCTGACGACTGCTAGACCAATTCGACTCGGAATGATTCAACTAGCCTAATGGACGAATCACACTATTTGGCGGAAGACCCCCGTCGGATGGAGAACCTGGTAGTTGGAAGAAAACCCATGGTACTCGACCGGAGTATTACCTTTGTAGGATATTAGGGGGAGCATCTGGTTTCGCGGCAAACCCACAGTGGACGGAGCGCCCGGTTTAGCAGCAGACTCGGGGTACTAGACACGAGGAGTACCTCAGCAGTCCAATGTTACTTATTAGTGCCTCAGAGTCACGACAGTGCTACTGTATTCAACAGAGGAGGAGTTATCTATTAAATGTGGTTTCATTAATTAAAATCCTGTCTTGAGATGAGTCAATGACCTTTGTGTGTTCTTCATTATTGAGATCGGTTACTTGATAACTTATGTATATGTATGGGCATATACCTATGTAATGGTTATCCGTTGAAATATTACTTTTGGATTTATCCTTTGTTAGATTTTGTGTGATCTTGAGGGTCTTAGGGTCCCTACTGAGTATCTTTTTACTCACCCCTGCACGGGTTACGCCTGCACCTAGTTATGTTGTATGCAGACGACAGACAGTGCTAACAGAGGCCGAGAACACCAGGACTGGATGGTACCTGGAGGAGGACCTTGAAACGTATCGGTACAAAGTGGAGTCTGACGGATGTGGAGTGCTGAGGAGGCCATTGTACCTACCCTTCTGGTAGGAACCCCGGAGAACGATCTATGAGCTTCTTTCACCCTTCAGTTGTTTGTACCTTTTTCAGTTGTACTTTCATTCAGTTGTACTTGTACATTACAACTAGTAATGTATTCTGGCCCCCTTTACTTTCAATACACTTGTTATACAATTTTTACACAGTTTTTTCTTCTTCTTGTACTCTGGTTGTGTGTGATTACATTTTATAAAGGCAATGCCTTCCCAGTTATAGGGATCTACGCCTTTGGTGCTAGTTGCCAACCCCTGGCCTATGGAAGGCGGGCTTGGCGTAGTTACAACATGGGCCCCGGGGGACAGGTCGTGACATGAAAATACTAAATATCTATTATATATGTCTTATAATATAAAAAATATATAAAAACACACAAAAACATCACGATATGACATCATTGACATGATATGCACCTTATCAACCAGTAGTACAAGCCTATTCTCAAGTACTAATAGCAAAAATTTCATTTTTTTCTTCTCTTGTCAATTTTCTAAGTCTATAATAGTTTTTCCCATCTCTCACCAATGATTTCTATTTTCATTTTTATTCTCTTACACACTAAATCTTTATTTTTTATTCGTTTTCCTCTAGTTTTCACTCATGGATTCAAAATTCACAATTTGAGGGTTTTGAATCCATATATCAAATGTCAGGACTAATTGGGTTGTGACTCCCTGTGTTTAAATTCATGTTGTAAGGGTTGTGACTCCTCATACAAAATTCAGTGTCATGATTTTCTTTCAACTATAAAAGGATTCCCATAATGGGCTATGATTCCCCTGAAAAATCATTATCATTTCACACATATCTCTCGTTGAGTATATAGCTATAAGTGTAGTGTATTCCATCTTTTGACAAAACTACTATAATAATTATTAATGTGTTATTTTGTTTTTCCACTATTAATTATCATTAATAATTAACATTGATAATTATTTTATTTCAATCATTCATTTACCTAAAATATTTAAATATGGTTTATTCACCTACCTCTAGTCCATTATCCATATCCCTATTGGGACCTTACAATTGGTATCAGAGATTAATCCTTTTTATTATTGAATAGATCGATAATAATATTTTCTAATTTCATTTATATCTCTAAAAAAATGTGGTTATTTTTTGCAATATTACAATCCCATTAATGAGTTTTCTTTGGTATTTAAATTTGATAACATATTTCAAGACATCTCAATCAAAGGAAATGATCATATAAAATATCGGTATGGAACACTAATGATTCTTGGATTACATAAAGGCCACCATAATTTGATGGAAATAATTATGTCTAATTTTGATCCCAATTAGAGGCACACCTCAAATAACTGAGCATTGAGCACTGGTCTATGAGGTCAAAATCGTACACACTACCTAAAGAGGACCTATAGAATCATAATGGAAATGATACTACTAGATATGTTTTAAATTAAAGAGTTGTTGATATTTTATATTGTTCTTATTAAAATAAGTGTTTTTATTCATGTTTCTTCTTGTGACACATCTCCTGAAATATGTAATATTCTTCATGTCACTCACCTTGGTTATGAAAATCTAATCTAGACCAAACATAGAATGCTTCTTGTTTAGTATCAATACATTAAGATTGGTGAAGATTAAACAATAAACCAAAAGTTCCACATATTCACAATAATTTAGAGTAGAATGAATTCACTTGATGATGATTTGGAAAACCCATTACATCATGAAATATTTCTATGAACATTACCAAATAATTGGAATGAAAATAAGGTTTCCATTGATGAATGAAATAATTTCAAAGATCAAACACATGATAAATTGATTAGATCACTGATACAATATGATCTAGAACTATTGAACATAGATGATGGGGACAATACAAAAAGAAAAGGTTTAGTTTAAAATATGTTAATGTTGTTTTTACTGACTCTTCTAAATCTTATCTAAGGGATACTAAAAAAGAATATATAGCATATATAATGACTAGAATTTACAAACTAATGAAAACGAAAGGTATCTTGAATCAGTTTAGAATAAACCCTCAAAACATATAATGGAGTTAATAAAGGTGGTATAAATTTCTAAGCTATAAATGTGAACTATTATGAATATAGAATTTAAGGACATATCAGACATGATTTTCATAAACTAAAGAACAAATAAAAATTAATAAATAATTATAGAAATGAATTGATAACCAGTGGGAGTTTTATAGAAGAATATAATTCCAATGAATGATATATTAATGGAAAATAATAAAATATCCTAGGATTATTGGCATCACTAGATATGTTTAGTAATTCTAGATTTTGTGTTGGATGTTCTAATTCAGACTATAATTCTTATAATTTTAATAATTTGGAATTTATTGAATAAATTAAATGATTAAGAAAATATATTTTCAAATCTGCTGATTTATATAATAAGAATAATGAAAGTAATGAGAACAGGTTTCTAAAAATAAAATACATTTGCAATATAATGAAATACTAAGAAACACACTTCAACTTCTCATTCGAACGTTTATGAAAATTGTATGCTTATTAATGATTTGATAGGATATTTAAAAAAGGAATATGAATATATGAAACAATTTTTATTTTATTTTTTTCATGGTTTTGGGTAATATACTTAGATGATGTCTTTAACTAAGATAGATAAAAATAAATTTGGTTTTATCTATTATAGGAGATTACCCCAAATGTATAAATCTCATTTTTTAAAAGTAAAAATTCTTATACTTCAACTGTTACTTGTTTTAAATATGGCACAAAAGATCACTATGAAAATGATTGTTCTATTAAATTCAAACAATATTTGGGATATAAAAAACTAATAATTCTAAATCATTATTATTAATACTACCTTACATCACTTGTTTAAAATTTATATGGGTACCTAGATATTTTATAACTTATCCCATTGGACCCAAAGTAGCTTGGTTACCCAAATGGAAATGTAATTGATTTTTGTTGGAAAAGTAACATGGATGTCTCAAGAATGTGATATGTTACATGGAAAGTGGATTCAATAGAAATATTACCAGATACCCATAAAATTTTACCATATAAAAAACACATTATGGAGGCACTGTTACATATGGATACAATTCCAAAGGAAATGAAAAAGGTTTTTGTAATGTTAGTATTTCAAAATTTACCTTTATTTATAATGTATTTTATGTTGAAGACCTAATTTTTTTAATTAGTATATCAATATTTTGTGATGATGTAATGGAATTTAAATTTCATAATGATACATGTATTGTTTTAAAATATAATTCATAATTTTTTATTCTAATCAAAAAGATAATTTTTATATTATTGATTTTAATGAAATAATTGTTCAACATGTAATGTATTTAAAATTTTCTCAAATGGAAACTTAAATTCAAATAGATAATTAGTTAATTATAATTTCATAATGTTACATAATATCATAAAACATGAAAATGTGTTATAGCTACCTTCTTTAGAAAAAGGAAAAAATCATATTTGTGATGATTTCATGAAAGTTAAGCCACAAAAACATTCATTTAAACTCATAAATATGACAAGAAATAATATAAATTTACAGTTAATAAATCTTGATTAATTTATCCCCACTCAAAAATTAATAGTTTTTCCGAAAGAAAAATATACTTTAGTTATTTTTGACGATTATAGTAGGCTTATATGGGTATACTTTCTTCCTTATAAAAATGACACGTTATCTAGATTTACTTATTTTTTGTATAGTAGTTCAAAATGAAAAACAATGTTTGATTATTTATATTCGTAGTGATAATAAAGGTTAATTTCATAATTTATATTTTGAATATTTTGTGGAAAGAATGGATATGTTCATAGTTTTTCATCTCCATGAACACCACAACCAAATGAAGTTATAGAATGAAAAAATAAAACTATTATAGAAATTTTTGAAAATTGTTAAGTAAATATAATTTTCCTAGGTTTATTGTGAGATGAGGATATTTATATTGCTTCTAATATATCAAATAGAATTCTCATTAGTCATCTTTTAAACAATACCCTTTATGAATTATTTATAAATAAACAGCCCAATGTTTGTTATTTTAGTGTTTTTGGTTGTAAGGATTTAATTTTAAATTAAAAGGATAATTTTGATAGATTTAATTCAAAAAGTAATGAATTTATGCTTCATGGATATTAAAATAATATTAAATCTTATAGAGTTTATAATAAAATAACTATGGTTATTAAAGAATATTTTAATTTTATGTTTGATAAAAATAATTTTAAATTATATTATAATTCTAATTTTTTTTATGATGATTTTATAGATTTTAAAGTTGTATTCGGAAAAACCTCAAGAATAAGGAGAATCAATTGAGGGGGATCCTAATCCTTCCTGACTTGATCTAAAATTGGGGATTATTCAAAAATATCATCCTGTTAAAAATATAATTTGCAATGTTGATTCTGGTCTGAAAACTAGACATTAAATTGTATATTTTTGTTCTAATTCTACTTTTATTTCTTATTTTATTCCCATTAATGTAAATGAAGCATTAAAATATTAAAATTGTACTGTTTCTATTAAAGAATAATTAAATCAGTTTGTTATAATTAATTTTTGTACTTATTAGTGTTTCTTGAGGATAATCTGGAGATTGGAACTAAGTCAGTCTATAAAACATGTTGGATAAATCTGGATCGATTTTAAAAAACTAAGCCAGACTTGTTTTTAAAGTATATTCTCTAGAAAGAGGTATAGAATTAGAAGATTCATTTTCCCATGTTTATATGCTAGAGGCAATTAGAATATAGTGGTATTTTTTTACTATAATTGTTTCAAATTTTACCAAATAGTGGTAAAAAGTAATTTCAGAAATGGTTTTATAAATGAAGAAGTTTATGTTTCCCGACCACGTAATTTCACAAGTGGAAATTCTTTAACCATGTTTTAAAATTATATAAATACTTTTATTGTATTAAATAAGCACCTCATTCTTATTATTAAATAAGTTATCTGATTTTAGTAAATAATGTTTTCAATAAATCCATTATAGATCCTACAATTTCTTTATAAAGAACATATGAGGATATTTTAATTTTTCAAATCTATGTTGACTATATTGTTTTTTTCTAAAGTGATTTAATTTGCAATAATTTTTCTACTTTGATGACTTTTTAGATTAACATGATTTTAATGGGAGAATTAAAAATATTTCTTATATTTCAAATTTAATAAATAAAAGATGGAATTTTTCTTAGTGAATCTATGTATAGTAAAGAGTTTTTAAAATGATTTGGTGTTATTCCTCCAAATCTTTGAAAAATATTATGGGTACAAATTAAAAATTATATGTTGATGTATTTGATAAATCCATAGATATTAAATTTTATATAGAAATGATATCTAACTTCAAATATTTTACTACTTATTGACCCAATATCATTTTGTGTTTTTTTGTTTTCTATATTTCAACAAGATACTAAATAATCACATTTTAATGTAGTAAAACGAATAATTAGAAATATTAAAGGAATATTAAATTTAGGATTATTCTTTAAAATATTTTATTTCTTAGATTTCACATCTAATTCTAAATTTTATTTTGGATAATGTTGAGTGGATTGAAAATATAGATCAGTTATGTGTCATTTTCTGGGAAAAATTTCAATTTTTTGTTCATCTATGAAAAAACTATAGGGAGTATTTTTATCTCTTTTTGCTTATTTAAAAAGGGGGGGATAAATTTTTATTAAATGGTTTAAATGTGTTGTTTTTTCAATCAAACAAAATAATAGATTTTTTTATAATTTTACATGTTCATTTTTGTTTGATTACATATAATTATACATTTTTTCAGTATGAAAAACCATTTATGATTTTGATTGATTACATGTGTATTTCTATTTTTAGACCTTTATATATTTCAATTATAACATGAGTTATATAAATAAAAATTTAATAATTAATAATTCATATAATATATTAAATTTATACCTTTATTTCATTGTGGGATATAGTTCTCAACAGGGTGATTCAACCATAGAATATGAAATAATAGTTTGTTATCTTATGGTGATGATGGTAATAGATAATTTATATAAGATGAAGCTAACCCAATAAAAAGTGGATGAGTGTAAATTGTATATGGAACAGTTATTCTTTTCCAACCCTAATTATAATTATTCAGATACATCATTTAGATGAAAGATTTGTTTTTGATTTAGTGCCTCCAACGTCGACATAAATAATTAAACAACATGGTTTTATGGGTGTGACCAGAAACTAGAACTGAACATGTCCTCTTGGCCTTTCCTTTTTGCTAATATTTGGTATATTATTACCTTTAATTTGAAATCTCTCATATAAGGTATGTGGTTTCAAATAACCAAATAGATGCATTACCATTAAAAATAGATTATCTTTTCTTGTTTTTCCAACACTGTTCAAATATCATTGAAACATGAACTATAAATGGTATCAAATACCAATATAGTTGTTTTATAAATTAAAAGTGTTCTTTTATGTGTAAAACATCACATATAGTACATCTACATATAAATTTTAGTTTATTAAAATAGTTTTCCAATCCATTGCAATTTAAGCCAGCCTAAAAATGGTCAAAATAACAAAGTGTATTTTTTAAAAATACCAATGTAGTGTCCTGGTATAAATGATTCAGTAGATTAGTATAAAAATTATCCTATACCATATCTCCGTAATAATTAATTTTTCTTAAAATCATTTCCAAATATAATAATATTCAATCTACCCTATAAATCATTCTGTTGATTCATATTAAAATTATCATATAGTACATCTGTAAAAAACATATAGCTTCTTAATATAATGTTCCCATACATTGAAGTTCAAACAATAATACTAATTTTTTGGAGTATTCATTAAAATTTGAATAAAATACAATACATGGTGATGAGGTATCACATTTCAACCCAAAACAACTTTTATCCAATGTTTTATCTACATGGACACATAAAATTCTATGGTAGTCTACCTCTAAAGATGATGTTACTAATTAGATTTTAGGTCTTCATCCATCAATGGAGAAAACAATTATAGATATTATATAAAATAATTATGTTGTTAAATAAATTACATTTAATGGTGTTTTTTGGGCTGCAACAACACAATATGTTCATGGTTGATCTTCAATTCCCTATGTGAAAAACATTGTAATGCTATACAAAATTACCATTAGAATAATTATATAAAAAATAAAATCCATCAGAAATTGAAATCATATTGTCATCATAGAACATAAATTGATCATATTTTTATTCAATTACGTTCACTTTCAGCAAGGAATTTCTAAATGGATTTTGATTCTATCACCCCTTTCCTCTTTTGTATCATTTTAAAAAAGGAATTTCTTAAAATTGTTTTAAAATTGTCATCACAAACATGTCACGACCCGTCCCTACCGGTCCTAGGCCACAACTACCTCAAGCCCATCTCCATAGGCTAGAGGATGCGACCAGCGTTGAAGGCGTATCAATCTCGGGGATGCCTTTGCCTAAGTACCTGTACTCATGCACACACAACCCACATGATGTAGTAGTGAAGAGTAAAAAAGGAAACCAAAATAGAGGTAGCTATACCCCAACCAGAGTCATGCATCAACGACTAAAAAGAGTAAGTAATGTGCTGGAATTACTGACAAGTAAACTAAAAAGTAAAAAGGGCAAACATGCACCCAACCTCATAGATGCCACAACCCAGCAATAGGTAAAAAAAATAAGTCAACTGGATAGACTCCCACCTAAATACTCTAGCACGACCGCGGTATGCTTCTCCAACTGATGTGACCTCAATGCTCCTCCGTAGTCATGAACGACCTGTCCGTCATCAGCAAGGGAACACCTGGTGTGGGAAAAGCCCCAGTAGGGGTGAGTATACAGATACTAAGTAGGATGCCCCGAATGCTCGAGGGAGAAACAAAGGAGGCACTAAATAGGTGGGTAGTAGACTAATATGAACAATATAAAGTTTAGTAAAGATAGTGCAGCTCAACCAAACAGAAATAAGTAAGAACGGACCCCAAGGAGTGGGAAAAAAAGTAGGGTGAACTTATATATATATATATATACATATATATATATATATGCCCAAAAAGAAACCCAAAAGAGTTTGTAAGGTTATATCCATCTCCATGTTCATCCCAGGATAAGTCGCCATCAGTTCTAATTAAAACCATTCTCACAGCCCAGCATCTCATCTCGTCCACCTAGGAAGCCAAATTCAGAGGGGCTCAATCACCGCAATTCAATAATATCTGCTTTGGGTGGCACTGAATCACCTGCATGGTCTTAGGTCACATCTCGAGGACGCATCTCAGTCGGGAAAGTACCCCTCTTATTTTTGGGTCCTTAGGTAACGTTAAAAATTTCACACCACTGATCCTCACAAACAGGGTCCCGCTCCGGTAGTCACGGAGGATATGTCAATGACTAGCCTCATAAGAAGGGCTGAGTCTGAAATGCCAATGGGTTACCCACTGCCCATTCCTACTGGAGGGTAAACCACAAAAGATGTCAGGTGACCCACTACCAAGCCCTGCTAGAGGGTAAACCCTAATACATCATCAGGAAACCCACTGCCCAGCCCTCCTGGAGGGTAGAACTGAAATAAGTTGATGGGTGACCCACTGCCCAGCCCTACTGGAGGGTAAACCCAGAACATGTCGACAGGCGACCCACTGCCCAGCCCTACTGGAGGGTAGACCTGGAACAAGATGACGGGTTACCCACTGCCTAGACCTGCTGGAGGGTAGACCTTCAAGAGTCATCGGGGGACCCGCTTCCCTGCCCTGCTGGAGGGTAGTCCTGGAATTGGTCTGATAGCCCTACACCGCTAAAGACATTACCAGGTGTCACTAACAACGCCACCGTGCGTTAGTTTGGAGTGCGTCAAAAGGGACCTTTGTCTAACACCTTCCCATGCTTCCACATTTAACATGATTTCCAAAGAGGCTCCATATTCCCAAACGGATTTCACCATTACAATCCTCTCAGAAAAACAAGTGAGATAGACTACTTACTCACCCGAAACGGACAGCCGGTGAATATGGTACTATTCACTATAGCCAGCCTATGTGGGCCCGCGCCCCGACTCCGATACTCATCGGGCGAACTACGCCATCGTGATTCTCTTAGAAAAACACGCCGAAACGACTACTCATATGACTTGAACGGATGTGTGGTGAAAAAGGCGCAAAAACACTGCACGCAGCTCAAAGATGGCCCATAGGGACCACGTCTCAAATCCCACATCAACGTTTGAAACCATAATGGAAATCTCCGCCTCGATGCTAGGGTCGCATCACCGCTGACAGTGCTCAAATCGGATATCAGATGTGTTCGCGCCAACCAAAACAAGAATCCCATCATAACAGATAACGAGCGTGCCGCGCCACTGAGCCCCCATCCTGGGAATTAAAAATCCCCAAAACAATCTCCAAAAATACTCCTCGAGCCAAGGATTACGCTGCCGTAGACAGAATGTAAAATGGACACCCGTAGCGAAAGTTACGGGTGTCCGAAGTCGGAGGGGACAAATCCGCTTGGGCTCTACAGGCCTGGCCCGACCCGTCCACCCAGTTTGGGCCGGTCGGCCCGTCTCGCAGCGCTGGCCTGTGGTTCAGCCGTGTGAACTAGCGCTGACCCGTGGTCCCCCCTTCCACAGACCGGCATTCATGGCCAGTATCCTTGAGGCATGAAGACCCGCATCCAGCGGGTCATGGTTCCTGCTCGGGGTCGCGCACCGCGACCCTGGCCCGCAGGCCGTCGACCCCGCCGTCCCAGAGATCCACCTAGAGGCACCTTGAGCTGCCTCTGCTGAGGAGTCTACCTCCACGCCACCATCCCGGAGACCTGCTGCCACCGCTGTAACATGCCACACCAATGCCAAAGCTCGCCGGACCACCCAGGTTCTACCAGAAAAAGAGGTATTGGGCCGGAAAACATCTCGGGGCCACCCTGGGCACCCCAAGACTCAAATATTTGACCCAAAAGGATCATTGTTAAGATAAAATCTAGCCCTATGAAACCAGGGTCTTCTATCAACGATCAGAAAATATTTCTACGTGACTAAACTAAATTGAACATGATTGTGAGAATGAAAATGATAAAACACGAGCCAACTTCGAGGGGCGTTGCCTGATGCTTCACGATTGGGATGCCAGAGCCGCCGTGCCTTTTCAGAGTGGTGGATGAGAGGTTGGATCCTTGTTGAGATCCCTTCCGCTAGGGAAGAACCAACCAAGGATTGGTGAAGAGGGTGGAGGGTGTGTTTAAATAGAAAAACACACTTAACCACCCGCCCATCGGCCCGTACCCGAACTTTCATCGGGTGCAGGATTGTGATGCCTTTAGGGTAAAAACCTCATTCTGAGGGAAATATTGGCCATATATTTTTAATCTGAGACTCCATTATAAGGGTTATAAAATTCGACGCCCAAGTCCGCTAAATTACGAAAATGCCCCTGGGGGCGTTTTTCACAGTCGGCCCGTGCCTGTGAAAATTATTCCCCTCCTAGGGTAAACGGTAGGTTTTGGACTCATCGGTGCCCTCGGTTTTCCCCTAGAAGCTACCGTTCAAGAGTTATTCTATTTATTTTTACAACCCATTGTAAATGCACACCAAAATTAATTGTGGCCACACCGGGGCTCGGAATCTCACGCCTTCTGAATGCCCCGCTCTGGAATAAGATCAAGAAAATTATCAAAGTCTTACAGGATCAAAAACTGGTGTTCTAAAATCATTCCCTCCTTTACATTTTCATCCCCGAAAAATAAAAATAAAAAAATAGCTCGGGGTACTGAGCCAACATCTGGATCTCCCGATAAAAGGTTCTCTCCTGCACCCTCCCGTGCTGCCACAACACACAAACTAGAGGAATGGCCCATCCACGCAGAGTCCACTCCTTCTAGTCCTCAATCGCCACCGGGTGCTCTGCAAAGCTGGTCCATCCTCAATATCCATCTTTCCCCATTCGATAACGTGCATGGGTCATGCACCTATTTTTTCAGCTACGACACGTGGAATACGTTATGCACTCTCTCCTGCTGCAGGGGTAGAGCGAGATGGTAGGCGACCTCACCAACCCAGAGCACGATCTCAAAGGGCCCAATGAACCTCAGGGAGAGCTTTCCTCCTCGGCCAAACCTCCACTTTCAATGCTATGGGGAGACTCTAAAAAAGACATGGTCTCCCTACTCAAACTCCAAGGGCCTGCGATGTCGATCTACATAGGACTTCTGTCTTCTTTGAGCCTTCCTAATCCGCTCTCGAATGACCTGTACCTTCTCCATCGTCGCCTGCACCAACTCTGGGTCCACGAGGGAGGTCTCCCTAACCTCCGTCCAGCATAAGAGTGACCAGCATGATCTCTCGTAGAGGGCCTCAAAAGGTGTCATGCCAATAGTAGATTGGTAATTGTTGTTATATGCAAACTCTACCAAGAGAAGTTGATCCTCTCAGCTCCGGCCAATGTCTAACACGCACACCCTAAGAATATCCTCCAACACCTGGATAGTGCGCTCGGTCTTCCCGTCAGTTTAAGGTTGAAAAGCTATACTCATCCACAACTGAGTCCTGAAAGCCTCCGGCAGGACTCACCATAATCATGACGTAAACCACGCGTCACTGTCAGAGACGATCGTCGATGGTACTCAATGATGATGGATGATCTCCCGGACATATAACTGCCCCAGACCCTCCATCGAGCTCTTCTCCCTGATAGCAAGGAAGTGTGCTGACTTCATGAGTTGGTCCACTATCAACCAAATGGAGTCGTGGCCCTTCGCTATGTGTGGAAGCCTAGTGAAAAAATCCATAGATACGCCATCCCACTTCCACTCCAGGATATCAAGGGTTTTGAACAACCTTGGTGGAACCTAGTGCTCTGCCTTCACCTGCTGAAAGGTAAGACACCGAGAAATGAACTCGGCTACGCTCCGCTTCATGCCAGACCACCAAAACTGCCACCGAAGGTCTCTATACATCTTTCCCACAATGGGATGTACGACCAAGGGAGAAATGTGGAAATCCCACATCAACTCCTCCCTCATCTCCACTGGTACAACATCTCACCCCTGAAACAGGATCTCATGATTCCTTCCTTCAGAATACCCATCGGTTTCATCGCCCGTGGATATCTGATCATGCATTACCTCGCTATCGACATCTCCCAGCTACGACTCTCTCACATGGTTGAGGAGAGAAGGAGTCAACACCATCGACTGTAGAAATGTTGTACCCTCCTTTTCCACCGATGTCAGCCGAAGGGAAGCCAACTACTCTGAATCTTCATGTACTAGATGAGCCTGGGACTTCCTGTTAAGGGCATCTGCTAATACTTTTCCCTTCCACGAAGTGTAGACTATCTTGAAATCATAGTCCTGAATAAACTCTAGCCAGCGCCTCTGCCTCCGGTTCAAATACCTCAGAGTGAAGATATACGTCAAGATTTGGTGATCTGAGTAGACCACAAAACACTCACCCAAAAGGTAGTGCCTCCATAGCCTCAAGGCGAAGACCACCGCTGCCAGCTCCAAATCGTGAGTCGTATAATTCTACTCATGGGGGCTCAACTGCCTTGACCCATATGAAATCACATCCCGCTGCTGCATCAGTACGCACCTGAGACCATCTCCTAAAGCGTCACAATATACAACGAACTCAACGCCCTTATCTGGCAGCCTCAACACCGGTGCACTAGTCAGCCTCTACCTCAACTCCTCGAAGGCCTTCTATCACTGATTAGTCTAGGTAAATGGTCATCCCTTCTGCGTCAATGCAGTAAAAGGGGAGGAAATCCTAGAGAGGTCCTCTACAAACCTCCTGTAGCACCCTACCAAACCAAGGAAACTTCGCACCTCAGAAGAATTCTTGGGTGGCTCCCAAGAAAGCACTACCTCTATATTTGTGGGATCCACAGCCAAACCATGCTCCATAATGATGTGACCCAAAAAGTGAACATCGTGAATCTTGAACTGGAACTTCGAGACCTTCCCATACAGCTAGTGCTCTCGAAGTAATTCTAGGGCCATCCTCAAATGCTCTGTGTGCTCCTCCTTTGTCACCGAGTAGATGAGTATATCTTCAATAAAGACAACCACAAACCGGTCCTAGTACGGGTGGAAAATCTGGTTAATTAAAGCCATGAAGACAGCGGGGGAATTCATCACACCAATGGGCGTCACTAGAAACTTGAAGTGCCCATATCGACAATGGAAGGCCAACTTAGGGATATCAACCTCACGAACCTGCAACATATGGCAGCCAGATCGAAGATCGATCTTCAAGAACCACTTATCACCAAGAAACTAGTCAAAGAGGTCATCAATACTCATCAAAGTTTACTTGTTCATTATGGTGGTTTGATTCAGGCGGCGATAATCCACACAAAGCGGAAGACTCCCATCTACCTTTTTCACAAACAGAACTAGAGCTGCCCAGGGGGACACACTAGGCCTGATGAAACCCTTCTCACGAAGGTTATCCAACTGAATTCGTAGCTCTTGATGCTCTGTGGGTGCCATCCAATATGCTCCACAAGATATCAGAGCAGTCCTCGGCTGCAAGTCAATACAGAACTCCATCTCTTGCCTCAGAGGTAGTCTCAGAACATCCTCAGGAAAGGCGTCCATGTAGTCCTCTACTACTGTAGGGATCTAGGTGCCTGTAGCATCCACTGCTCCGAGATCCATGCTCGCCAGCTGGTGTGAAAAAGGTCAGGGTCTCCTTCTCATAGTACCCATCTGCTCTGCCATGAGGTCTTGTTCACCAAGGATGGAGAACCGCGACCCATCATAAAACTAGCCTCTCACTCGTCTGTGGTGACATTCGATCTGAGCGTGAACCATAGAAATCCTATCCATGCCCAGGATGACGTCGTATGGTTCCATCGTGATGACGAGTAGGTCCCACATGAAACTCCCTCCTCTGAATGACAGTTCGCACTATCTGCAGATAAAGGCCGCTAATGAGGCACTTCCCATAGGAACCTCAAGGCTAAGTGCAGGTGTCAGCACCTCTACTTGAAGCTCCAACTCCCTTACCAATAGCAGTGATATAAATGAATGGCTGGTTCCCCTATTTCCGAGTACTTAAGAAAGTGTGTAGTAATCACAAAGCGTACCTCAGACCATCTTGTGCGCTGGAGGATCTCTAACACCCATGGCCTGAAGCTGCCCGCGGACCCTACAACCAACTCCCTGAGGCTAGCGTGGGCCACCCAGTGGTGGCGGTGGAGGGATCTCAAAACGCCATCCTCCACCTCCTAGTCATGCCGCTCTTCCTGCACCACATCTCTGAGGACCGCCCGGTCCCCGCCTAGGTGACCCCTGGTCACAGCGCTGCCTCTGCCTCTGTGGTGCACCCACTTCCTGACACGGTTGATCTCTACGCCTGGTCGGGCAATCCCATGCTAGGTGACCCAGTCCGTCACAAACATAGCATCAGATCTCTCCTGTCTTCCTCGGCGCCCTACGGCGCCACTGCGGTGTGTGTCACTGGCCCTAAGTCTTCTCACGGAAGGGCCTCCTCGGCTAAGGCCCAGCCCTCTTTCGTCTACCTACTGAAGACTCCACTCTAAAATGGCCACTGCTAGGTCCTACTATCTGGCGCCACTCGGCCAGGAATCTCTCAGTCACAAGAGCCTGCTCCAGCATCCCGAAATAATTGGGGATGAAAAATGGTACCACGCTAGCACAGATCTCCCTACAAAGACCCTTCTCAAACTTCAGCACCCAGAAGTAGTTGTCGCGGATCATGTCCTGTGAGTAGAGCATATGATCAGTGAACCGGGCCGAGTACTGGGACACAGAAATCCCTCCCTAGTTCATCTCCAGAAGCTCATGTATTCTAATAGAGCGCAAACATGAGGAAGGGTACTCCTCCCGAAAAAGTTGATGGGAGCCATCCCATGTGAGGGATGACTCGTCATGGTTCTGCATCACCAGATCCCACCATCGCCCAGCTATCCTGAGGAAAAGACTGGCGGCTAGGGCCACTATTGGTGTCTGTACCAGCCTAAAGAGAAATTCCACTGACTCAAGCTAGTCTTCCGCCACCTGGGGATCTGGGTCCCCGTGGAAACTCGGTGGCCTCTAACACTGGAAGTATTGAACCACGCTCAGTCTGCGCGCAACCTCGGCCTGAGATTCCTGTAGTAACTGCAGCTCCTCAGGTACATGGGCTACTACTGAAGCACAAGGCGGAAGGGGATCACGTGAGGGTCCCTGAACTGGAGCCTCATCACTCACCAGATCGTCGTCACGAGCTGGAGAGGGTAACCAGGCTGGCTGCTATCGTGGGGGCATCCAGAAAATTATCAAGGGACGCCAGGATCAGATTAGAATATATATACATAACAGTAATAACAATGGGGATCTGACTGAAACAAATATAGTCAAAGATTCATTCATACGGGATGCATGTTTCAAAATTCCCTGCAACAACTGTCTCAGCATGCCGAGTCGACATGTGGGTTATCCGGGTGCGGGTGAATGGATATGATGGATGCCCGTACCATTACTGGACTCCCTGGCCTGAGAGCCGCTCTCGAGACACGTTAACATCATTTCCCTAAATCCCAACCAATTATTTTTTATGGACGTATGAACAATGCCTCAAGGAACGAACCATGTTTGATACCACTTTGTCACGACCCCACCCTACCGGTCCCGATCCAAAACAACCTCAAGCCAGCCAATATTGTCTATTGGTCAGAGTCGAGTGCCAAAGGCATAAAAATCTCAGGTAGGACTTCGCCTATGTACCTGCACTCATGCACACACAAACCACACGACGTAGTAGTGCAGAGTAAGAAAGGAAACCAAAAGACAGGCAGCTATACCCCATCCATAGTCATTCATGAACAACTAAAAAGAGTAAGTAAAGTGCTGGAAGTAATGAAAAGTAAACTGAAATGTAAAAAGGGAAATCACGCGCCCAACCAAAAATATTCCACAACCCAACAACAGGTAAAAAAATAAGACAACTGGATAGACTCCCACCTGAATACTCTAGCAAGACCATGATATGCTGGTCCAACTACTTTGACCTCTACGCTCATCTTTAGTCACAATCGACCTATCCGTCCCCTCTAAGGGCACACTAGGTGTGGTAAAATCCCAAGAGGGGGTGAGTATAAAGATACTCATCAGGATGCCCCGAATGGTCGAGGGAGTAAAAAATGGAGGCACTAAAGATGTGGGCAGTAGACTAACAAGAACATTAGAAAAGTTTAGTAATGAGAGTGCAGATCAACCAAATAGAAATAAGTAAGCACGGACCCCAAGGAGTGGGAATGAAAGTCGGGTTAATATATATATATATATATATATATATATGCTCAACAAGAAACCCAAACAAGTGTGTAAAGGGATATCCATCTCTAAGCTCAGCCCGAGATAAGTCGCAATTAATTCCAAGTAAAACTATTCTCATAGCACAACATCTTGTCTCATCCACCTAGGAAGCACATGTAATAGGGTCTCAATCACCGCACATCAATACTATCTGCTTTGGGCGGCACTAAATCGCCCGCACGGTTTTAGGTCGCGTCTCGAGTATGACTCTTAGTGGGTAAAGTACCCCTCTTCCTTGTGGGTCCTTAGGTAACGTTAAATATGTCACACCACCGGTCCACACAAACAGGGTCCCGCTTCGGTAGTAACAGAGGAAAAGTCAATGACTATCCTCAAAAGATAGGCTGATTCTGAAATGCCAACGAGTGACCCACTGCCCAGCCCAGCTGGAGGGTAAACCACAAAAGATGTCGGGTGACCCACTGCCTAGACTTGGTAGAGGGTAAACCCTAATACATCATCAGGCAACCCACTGCCCAGCCCTGTAGGAGGGTAGACCTGAAAGAAGTCGAAGGGTGACCCATTGCCCAGCACTACTGGTGGGTAAACCCGGAACAAGTCGACAGGCGACCCACTGCCCAGCCCTGCTAGATGGTAGAACTGGAAAAAGATGACGGGTGACCCACTGCCCTGCCCTGCTGGAGGGTAGACCCTCATGTGTCATCGGGTGTCCCACTTCCCAGCCCTGCACTAGGGTAGACCTGGAATCGGTCCGATAGCCCTGCACCTCTACAAACATCACCAGGTGTCACTAACAATGCCACCGTGCATTGTTTAAGAGTGCATCAAAAGGGACCTCCATCCAACACCATCCCATGCTTCCACATTTTACATGGTTTCCAAAGATGCTCCACATGCCCAAATGGATGTCACCATTGCAATCCTCGTGGAAAAACACGTGAGATATACTACTTACTTGCCTGAAACGGACATCCGATGAATATGGTACTATTCACCATAGCCAGTCTGTTTGGGTCCCATGCCCTGACTCTGATACTCGTTGGGCAAACAGTGCCATCGCGATGCTCTCGAAAAAACACGTAGAAAAAACAAATCTTATGCCTCGAACGGACCTCTGGCGAAAAAGGGGAAAACGATGCACACTGCTCGAAGACGGCCCGTAGGTCCCACTTCTCAACTCCCACTTCAATGTCCAAACCATACTAGAAATATCCACCTTGACGCCAGGGTCACATCTCCACTGACTGTGCTCAAATCTGACATCGGATTTGTCCGTGCCAACAAAAATAAGAATCCCGGCATAGCACTTAACGAGCGTCCCATGCCACCGAGCCCCCATCCCGGGAATTAAAAATCAATAAAACTATCTCAAAACTAAGTATTTGAGCTGAGGATTACACTCCCATATACAACACGTAAAATGGACACCCGTAGCAAAAGGTACGGGTGTCCGAAGTCGGAGGGGATAAAGCCCCTTGGGCTGGACTGGCCCGGCCCAGCTGGTCTGGCCGGTTTGGGCCGGCCCGTGCCAGCCGGTCCGGCTTGTAGTGCTGGCCCACGGTTCAGCTGCACGAACCAGCCCTGATCCATGGTCCCCCATTCCACAGACCGGCCTTCATGGCCGGTCTCCTTGTCACGTGAAGACCCGCGTCCAGGGTGTCTTGGTTCCCGCTCAGGGTCGCGCGCTGCGACCCCGGCCTGCTGGCCATCGACTCCGCCGTCCCGAAGAGCCGCCTAGAGAAACCACCGCTGAGGATTTTGCCACCGCACCACCGTCCCAGAGAGCCACTTCCACCGCTGGAATGCACTGCGTCGCCGCTAATGCTAGCTGGACCACCCTGGTTCCACCAGAAAAAGTGGTATTTGGCCGAAAAACATCCCGGGGCCTCCCCGGGCACCCCGGGACTCGAAAATTTGATCCTAAAGCTTCATTTTGAAGATAAACTCAAGCTCTAAGAAACCAGTGGATTCTCTCGACAATAAGACAACAATTCTACATGAATAAAATAAATTTAAGAAGATTGAGAGAATGAAAATGATAAAACACGAGCCTACCTTGAGGGGCGTTGCCCAATGCTTCATGATTGGGATGTCGGTGCTGTTGCACCTTGCTGGAGTGGTGGATGAGAGGTTGGATCCTTTTTGAGATCCCTTGATCTAGGGAATAACCAAACAAGGATAGGAGGAGAGGGTGGATGGTGTGATTAAATAGAAAAACACACTTATCCACCCGCCCGTCGGCCCGTACCCAAACTTTCATCGGGATCGGGATTATGATGCCTTTAGGGTAAAAATCACATTCTGACTGCAACGGTGGTCATGGATTTTTATTCCGATCATCCATTATAAGGGTTATAAAATTCAAGCTACTATTCAGGAGAGGGTGGATGGTGCCCTCAGTTTTCCCATCTGAGCTACTATTCAGGAGTTATTCTATTTATTTAGCCCGCCTAGTGTGAACTCACACAAAAATTAATATAAGCCACACTGGGGCTCGGAATCGTGCGCTCTCTGAACTCCCTGCTCTTGAATAACATCAAGAAAATTTTCAAAGTCTTATAGGCTCAAAAACCGGCGTTCTTACAAAACACATCAATCCATTGATGTATTTACGAGAGTAAAATCAATGGAAAACATACTAAAATTAGATAATGCAATGTCATAACCTGCATGTATTTAACAAGATACAATGATTATGTTCATTCCAATTTTTTCAATTAATTATTACATTTTTCTATGATAGAGTTTATATCATCATTTACATCAAAAAATATTATTCAAACACTAGAGTATTTCTTTCTAAACATATCTGCCTCCACCAAATCTATTTTTCATGTGTTGATATCACATCAGGGTGATCATAAAATTTTTATACATGATAACAATGATAACCCAAAAACTCAAATTTTCAACAAGAACATCGAACAACATCATTATAATATTGATATGATACATGGAATTGATCTTCACGACCAATAATTCGAATAACATACATAAATTGAACTCTTCATTCAATACAGAATACCATAAAATAATATAGGCACCAATCATTTGATATTAATGTTGAAATAAATCATATTACATAGCTATATAACTCGTAGAAACATGGAACAACAATTCATGGAAATGGTAAAGATTACAAGGAAACTTCTCCCACAACCCTAATTCGGATTTTGTTTCTTGATTGTGATTATTGTCCAACAATAGCTCCAACTACATAAATAAATTGAAATTGTAACACCCCAATAATTTGTTTTATAATTTGGAATACAATATGATATGAAAAAATAATTTAAAATTATGTTTTTAATCAATAATAATTATTATAAAAAATTATATTTCAAATTTGTAACATTCAAATTTATTTTAAATTAATATAATAAAAAACTATTTTAAAGTATATTTTTGTGTAAAAGAATATTGTAATATGAATATATTTATTTGATTATTTTTGTTAAAAAACGAATTTTATCAATAGATTATTTAATTAAATATTTATGAATAATATATATATATTGAATATTATATTTACTTTGATAATTACTAAATTATGTTACGAATATATTCACAATTAATATGATACCCCATTATATTTTTGTATATTTCTTCATAAATTATTTATATTATTTATATAACATATATGCACACAATGTTAAGGCTCTGTGAAAAAACACTTTTTTATAGTTATAACCTAACCATTAAAATTAATTTTTTCACTTCTATGTTTTGAATTTGGAAAAATTGATATACACTCTTGAGATCAGTATGATATTTAACGTCTGATATGATCAAATTAATTTTTTGTGAAGAGTAATATATCCTTATGAATAATTATGTTACCATTATAAATATTAATGTACTCTTTTGAATTATAATATGAACCATATGAATGGTAACCTCACTACATATTTATAAATAATATTTATGCATCATATGAGTGAATATTTTAAAAATTAATAATAAAGTGTTGTATTTTTGTGAGTAATAATAATTTATTTATAATTTGAAATAAGTAATTTAATTTAAAATAAAATTAATTTTCCTAAAAAGTATTCCTTAATAAATATTTTTCTTCCCTAAACTTTTAGGATAATATTAAGAGAAATCAGTTAACTTTTTATAGTATTATAAAAACATTTTTATATTTAAAATATGTATTTTCAAGTAAATATTGATTTTATTTAAAATTAAATTTATAAAATTTGTAAAATTATTTTGATAAAATAGAGTCCCTTTTTTAATTATAAACATATAAAACTATTTATGATGAGTTTTTTTTAATTTTTCTAAAATAAAAGAATTTTTTGTGGATAGTAAAATATGATAATTTATAATAAATACTATATACATGATTTATTGTGTCATAGTTGATGTATGGTTTATTTAAGTACACTTTAGTTCAAAATACTATGCACATATTACGATTTTGGTTCACAATAATCAACATGTTTTATTTTCCTGAGAAAAATAATAAAATAATAATTAAGATATTCCAGAATCACCCGTATCCTCCACTATAGAAACCATCGCTCACTCCCTCTTCTCCTCACTCCTATTTACTTTGAATATTCTCAATGTTTGACATGAATATTAGTAACTAGTCTCTCCCCATATCCAGAATCTCATGTTCATACTAAAAGACCAAATCCCCTTCACTTAAGGAGTTTCTCAAGGAGGATATTTCAAGAGCTAAAACCCACTTACATTTTCTTTTAATTTCATTTCAGGTTCTTTTATTTTCTTATATTATCCTAACATCCTCTATAAAAATGATAATTATATCTAAATTATCATATATATATTGAAATTTTATCAAGTAAATTTAATAACCATCATCACTCTACTTACTCACTTTCTTTTATTTTAAAAACGAAATCCTCGCCCGAGAGGTGCTGATTTACAACCATCATAGGTGACGAATATTCATTCTTTAATTTAGTCTTTAAGGCATAACATTAATCCAATTTTATTATAGAACCAGATTATAAAATTTGGATAATATATTATTTAGTGATTATTTAACCATAATATATATGTTATATAAAATAATAGAACAAAACTATTTCATCTTAATCAAAAAACCACCGTAAAAATAATAACAATTATCATTAATTTTATTATCTAAGAATTCATCCTCATACCAAGTTCTAAAATGAGATATATTTATATATCCATTTAATAGTATTTCTGTTCATTAATGATATATAAATTCAATTCTATTGAACTATATCCATTCCAATGGGCATCCAAACATATATACAAGTACACAAGTCATGAAAACGAAGGAAACGACCACTCTTTCACGATTACATTGTATCTTATAAATCATCATAAATTCCATAAATGAACATAAAAAAAGGTACTCAAACTAATAATTATATAAAATTTAATTAATTATTCAATTAATGGGTTTAGTTTGAATATCCTGGACGTTAATATCACGTGTAGAACACATTTAGACATATGGTAGGAGGTTTCTCATCTCACATTTATTGGTGAGATTTCCATTATTCTCCACTTATTGTATATGGTGTATGTGTAATGAAATATGAAATATGATATCATTAATATATTTACATTCATGGTATTAAATTACAAATTGGATTTTTATTTGGACGTATGATTTGATGGATTATAAAGTGGTAAGGGGGTTCTCATCTCACTTTTATTTTCATGAGATTTCCAGTATTGGTCACTACTTCATGGGTATGGTGAATGTATACTGATCATTGATGTAACATATCATAGATCTATTTATTTTAATCATATTAAATGTATCATTTTATTATTATTAATATTGGGGCATATGAATCGATTGATTACAATGTGGTAATGGATTCTTCCCGAGAACTTGTTTGTCCTTCGGGCTACTCATTAACTAAATTTACAGAAATGTAATGATTATTTAGTTATGTATATTTCTTCTGTATTTTGTGCATATGTTCCAAATTAAAATATATATATATATATATATATTGTATAACGCTTGTTTTATTGTGATATAAATGGTTTAAAATGGTTCTCTTCTCAATTATTGATGATATACAAACATGATTCAAGGGAACCTCTCAAATTCTAACCTCTATTCAAGTGCACTCCAGAATATTTTTTAATCAAGATTTATTTTTATAGAATGATAATTTTATCATGAATAATTATATTGGTGAGTTGTTTGTTTAATGAAAACAAATATTTCATTTTTATTTATAAACTCTTTGATATTTTCCATAAACAGCACTAAAATGTTCGACTTATATAGTCTCTTAAATACTATTTTTACATGATTTTAATTCATTCGGATATCATTTATTCCTCAAATATAATTTAAATTTCCTTAACTTATCTTTTTTTAGATATACATGTTCAAAATCTCATTTTTTGACAAACATATATGATTTTCCAAAAGAACTCATATTTTGAAAGTAAAAATAGTGGATTTTTCTCAACATACCTTTACTTCTGTGAGGTATATGGCCTGGTACACACTTTTTCGATGTATATGGAATATTTATTTCTCTTTGATAAATCATATCATGATTAAACTTATTTTCATGATATTTTAGTGGATTATTATTTGAATTTTTCAATGTGGTATGAGACATATTTTAATATTTAAGGAATATATCCTCAAGAAATTTTCAATGGTCACAATTAATAGTATCTTCCTCAATGTAAAAACACATTGTTTAATCTTCTAATTAATTTAGTTTTATCTCTTATGATATCATCTAACAAATTTTCTTATTGTTTTTTATGAGGATCATGGCAGAAATTGTAATCGAGTGGTAGAATGTTGTCTTGATGATGATGGCAGAAGGCTCATGATTGCACAAGAACCATTGCGAGGAGTTGGTGGCCCAATTACAAAGTATTAGACCAAGAGAATAAAAGATCCTTTAAATTGGTTAATCATGTAATTATATGAGGATTCCTACAACCTTTCCTAGGTTAGTCATATGGGCCTATAATTACATTGATTAATGCCCCATCAATCTTTTAAAAATCCAACCTAAGTGGTGTTATGAATTTTCAACCCTACCCCACCATAGAATCATCTATGTCAATAGGTGGTTGTGTACTGGTATTTACTTTTCCAAAAGGGTGTGCTACTTTTCTCATAATGTAATTTTAAATTTCCAAAGTTATAAAAATAAACCTTTATTCTTTTTGACAATGGAATACTAGGCATTAGACTAATGAAAAGTTTCACACAATGTGAAATTAAAATTTCAAGCCCTTTTGACTATAAATATCCACCCCATGTACTCTTGAGACATAATTAATTACGATAATTTTATAATGGTTATTTTTTCATTAAACATTATTTTCTTGCTTAATTCATGACTTATCAATGGATTTTTCCTCCTTTGTGCCGTCATGTGGCTAGTGTTCCTAGAGACAAGTTCTCTTTGGGTTCTACAATGATCATTTCCCCCTGCCTTCTCATTTTCACTATCCTCACACCACCATAACTTGTTTTCCTGTTGAAATCCGGGTTTTCAACATGAGAAAATTTTATAAGTTTCCTAGGACACTTCTTAGTGGGTCTTGTGTCGCATATTGTTTTTTATCAAAGCCCGCTTCCAAGAAATCAGGTTCTGTCTTTCATATCCCTTAATCAATCTTCATTTCACTTGGAATAGGGAAAACAAATTATGTTCCATATATTATTCACCCAATAACTAAATTTATTATTCATTTCTGACTTATATCATGTCATTTTTTAGTTGATAACATCATATTTATTCCCCATATGAAATAATCAAAATCAAAGCTATATATCTTGAGATACAGTGGGTTCAAATTTTGCAATGAATTATGAAATTTCAAAACAAAATAAAATCACACATATATTCTATTTTATGTAAAAAATTATTTCTTCTACTACATTGAATTATAAAAACATCATTTCACAGATGCTACATTTATTCAAAAAAAGATCCCAAATAAAAAAAAGAATCAAAAAAATTAAAGCTCTAAAAAATTGAATCATTTTTAATTATACATCCCATTTTCTTTATTCATCATCCATTTCTTCCCCTTACCACATTTTTCATCTTGAGAAAAAAAATTAATCTTTGAATTCTACTTCAAAATTTCAACATTTTATCAATCCTTTTAATTTGTTTAAATTTGGTAAGAACACTCTTGGAAGAAAGTAGAGTGGTAAAAAGGAAAGATCAATACAATTTGTTACAAAAAATAAATTTGGATTGAAATAAGAGGGATTTTTTTTCAAAACACATGATGGATTGTGTGAGGCCCATTTTCCTTTCACTTCAATTTTTCTCACATGATTCCTAAATTCTGGAGGAAAGAAGCCCCAATTAAGAAATCATTAGATTGTTAATGAGGGTTGTATAAGAACAATTCAAAAGGATGAATGTGACGATGGATTAATTAAAAACCCCTTCCAAATCTATAGAAACACCAACGAGGTGGGTCATTGAAGAAGAAGAGTTGTCTAATTTTTATGGGTCTCAAATTTGGAGAAATAAACCACCATGGAGGCAAGAAAATTATCCTAGAGGAATAACGATGGGGACATCTTCATTCCAATGTAAGAATTTCCCTAAAACATATTTTTAATAGGAAAGAAAGGGGGAACATATGTTTGGTTTTCACTCCTTTTCAAAGGAAAAAAATGTGCGGTTAGTAGACATGTATTTCACCAACTACACTAGTATTTGGTGGGACCAACTACAAATGAGTCGACGAAAATGTGGAGAAATCTCGAACCACTCTTAATAGAATATGAATCCAGTGATGCATAAGAGGTTAATTTCTAGCAAATATATTAATTATTCTTTCCTAATGTTATAGGGTTCAAAAAATGGGTCCATGAGTATTAAAGAGTATCACAAAGTAATGGATATCATCTTGATTCAAGTTTATATTTATGATTAGTGATAGAACATCGTGGAAAGGTTATTGAATGGCCTCAAACATGACATATGGGACATAGTGTACATGCACTACTCCTTGGACATGGAGGATCTACTTCACTAGCCTATAAATGTGGAGAGGCAAGTAAAGGCATGAAGGATGTGACATAAATCCTTTGTTAAGGATTCAAAATCATCTTTCATGTTAAAGGATTCCAAACCACATTAGAATGTAAAGTAACACAAAATGGATTTAAAATAGGTAACCAAACCAAAACCAATATTTCATAATACAAAGGTAAAATTAAGGGTAATATTGTTTCCAAATTACAAGATATCAAATGTTCAAATTTTCAAGGATATGAACATTTTTCCTCACAATGCCAAAACAAGAAGAAAATGATTATTTTGGATGATTTATATGTTCTTAGTTCTACCTCAAAGGAAGATGAAATTCCACTACCTGAGGATGATTCATATGTGCATGTAGAATGCACCTTTCAAGGGGACATTGTTGTTTCAAGGCATTCATTGATTGAAAAACACAATCGAGAACATGATCAAAAGAAAAAAAGAGAACATTTTTTATACTATATGCCTATTTAAATATAATGTATGTGCAATGATTATTCATTGGTGGTAGTTTTACAAACATATAATTTGGTTTGATGGGTGATAAATTGGTATTAGCTACGATTAGAAATCCTAGGTCTTATAGACTTTAATGGTTAAATAATAGCAGGGATTTTAATGTGACTAAGAAAGAATAAGTTCAATTTTTTATTGGTATGTATGAATATGAGGTGTTATGTGATGTTTTTCCCATGCATTCTTGAAAAATTTGGATGATAAAATAATGGAACGTTTATATGAGGGTCACACATGACAGATACAAAAATTGCTATTATTTTGAGTACAATGGGAGGAAAACTATTATTACACAATTGAGACCTTTAAAACCATGACCAAGTGAGGATTGAGAAATATTGTGATAATAGAGAAAAATAAATGTGATAAAAAAAATAAGGATAATGAGAATAGTGGATGAAATAAGAGTGAAAAAATGGGTCTTGAGTGAAATAAAAAAAAGAAGAAAATAAAAGAGTTTAAAACAATATTTAAAATAAGAGTGAAAAGAATAGTTTTAAGGGAATAGTGTCCTTATTTTTTTGAAAATAGATATAGAGATATGTTTCTATTGTAAGGAAACTATCATTATTCTAGGCAAGGTAGAATGTTTTACCACTAACTCTCCTTACCCATCAATGCCTTCTTCTGTTATGTCTCTTTTGATGGAATTTGGTGATGTGTTTCTAGAGGAAATTACTGATGGTTTACCTCCATTATGGGTTATTGAGCACCACATAGACATCCTCCCAAGAGAAATACATCCCAACCGACCAGCTTATCAGTCTTACCAGGAGCAGACTCAAGAACCCCAATTACTTGTGGAAGAATTTGTAAGGAAGGGATTTTTTCGAGATCGATTGAGTCATTATGTGGTACCTATAATTCTTGTCCCAAAAAAATTATTGTAAGCGGATAATGTGTATTGATTGTATAGCTATCGAAAAATTCATAGTATATTATTGTTATCCCACCCCACATTTGGATGATATACTTTATGAAATACATATTGCATGATTGTTTTATAAAATCGACCTAAGGAGTGCATACTATCAAATTAGAATGAATGAGTGAGATGAATGAAAATAAAATTTAAAACTATGTTTGGATTGTATGAATGGATTTTTATGCCTTTTTTACTAAATAATTCCCAATGTACATTCACGAACTTAATGAATTAAATTTTCCATCAATTCATTTATAAATTTTTTATTGTGTATTATGATGACATCCTTATTTTTTCTAAGATCCATGATGAACATGAAGAACATTTGATACATGTTTTTGATAAACATAGTGAAAATAAGTTGTTTTAAAACATGGAAAAATGAAATTTTTTTAAAATTAAATTGTTTTCCTTGGATTTGTGGTAGGCGCTGATGGAATGATTGTTGATGAATTGAATGTGAAGGAAATTTAGGATTGGCCTACACCAAATAATTGCAATCAGGTGATGAGCGTCCATGGACTTGTGAGTTTTACCGAAGGTTTGTGGGGGGCTTTTCATCTATTTCCTTAAATTGAATTTTTTGGTCAAGGATGGTGTGATTTTAAAGTTAGGAAAAGATCACGAATATGTCTCATGCACACTCATAGGTGAGTTGACTAATTCACCTCTCTTAATTTTTCTTGACTTATCTATAGTTTTTTAGGATGAATGTGATGCCTCTAAAATAATAATTTGGTCTGTTTTAATGCAATAAAATAAGAATATAAACAACCTTTTTGATAATCTTAATGGTGTTGCATTCATATACTCTTCCTATTACAAGTAATTGTATTCCCTAAAAACATTATAAAATTAGAAACAATATTTTCGAGCCATGGAAATTTGTGATTCATTCGGATCATCAAATCCAATAATCTATTAAGTCATAATGAACATTAAATAAGAAGCATTAAAGATGGATTTAATTCATTGAAACATTCCCTTAAATTATTTAGCATAAACAGGGAAATGAAAATGTGGTTGCTGATGATTTTTCTAAGAGATGCTCTCTAATTACTTCTTTTCATGCTAAAATACATGGTTTTGAAATTTTGAAAAACAAGTATGATAATGATATGGATTTTTCAGAAATTTAGATATTGTGTGAAAAATATGGGAAAAAATATTTTTACAAACATGATGGATTTCTTTTTTTGAAAAATAAAATGTTTGTTCCATCTTGTTCCATGTGTGAGTTTTTTGTTAGAAATACTCATGGTAGTGGATTAATGGTGCATTTTGGGGTTGAGAAATCTTTTTCCTTATTGAGTGAACATTTTTATAAGCCTCACATGTGTAGGGACATGGTTATTGTTAGAATAAATTGTAATGTGTGTCAACATGAAATGTAGAATGTGATTCCACATGGCTAATACACCCCTTTGCCCATTGCATCTCATCCTTGGGTTTTCATTTCAATGGAATTTTTATTGGATTGAAAATATGACTATCAGGTAAGGATAATATCTTTTTGGGGGTGCAGAAGTTTAGTAAAATTGATAATTTTATATATTTTTCTAAAACTAATGGTGTAACTCATTTCGCTAATATTTTTTTCAGGGAAATTATTAGGTTACATGGCTCGCGCAAGACATTGTGAGTGGTAGGAATGTCAATTTCCTTAGTCAATTATGGAGGAAATTTTGGAATAAATATAAAACCAAACTTTTGTTATCCACCACTACTGACCCTCAATTATTTGAAAAAATGGGTGCGGTAAATAGAACACATTCCACATTGTTTCATTCCATATTTTGGAAAAACTTCCTAACATTAGGAAAGATGATTTCCTTAAATCGAATTTTCTTATAATTGATTTGTTCACTCCACTCATAATGGTTTACGATTTTAAGTAGTGTATGGTATTAACCAATTAATTACACTTGATATTTTTCCTTTGACTACAAATAAATTTTCTAATCATGAAGGTGAATGAAAGGAAATATTTGTGTTGGAGTTTCAGGAAATGGTAAAGGCCAATACTGATTTAAAGAATTAATGAGTAGGGAATCATGCCAATAATGGTTAGAAAAAATGGTGTTTCATCGTGGAGATTGTGTGTGGGTACAATTGAGTTAGGATAAGTTACCATACCAACTAAAATAAAAAATTATTCTAGGAGAAGATGGCCCTTTCCATGCCTTAGATAAGATCACTGATAATTCCTATAAGATTGAGTTGCCCGATGGGTATGGGAATGTCCATGCCAACTTTAATGTGTCTGGTCTTTATCCCATTGAATTATTTTATTCAAGGATGAATCCTATTGAGGAGGGAGGAAATTATGAGGATCATGGAACAAATTGAAAATAAGTGGTATAAGGAAGTAATAATGAGGAGGGTGGAAGGAACGTGATTTCAAAAGACCTGGTGTGATGAATTGGTTGCCTAATGACAAGGGAGTGGGCCAAGAAAATGATGGATGCCTTAAATGGGTTAATAATTAAATTAGAAAAGGGGGGCCCACACCCCTTCTTTTGGGAAGAATAATGAATGATAACTACATTAATTATGGCCCAAAAATGCTTTTATAAATCCATCCTAAGTGGTGCTAAAAATATTTCATTACAACCCCACCATGGAATCTTCAATGTTAAAAGGTGATGGGATAGTTGTGTTTCCTTTTCCAAAAGGGGATGAAAATTGTCTCCAAATGTCATTTTGATGTGCCAAAGTTGTCTCAATCATCCATTAGAATTTTTTACTTTGGATAACTAGGCATTAGATTATTGTAATGAGCCATGGCATGTGCAATTATAATTTCATGTCCCATTGTCTATAAATAGCCACCCCAGTGTACTCTTCAGAAATCATGAATTAATGAAATGTTATTATGATGAGGTTTTCTTGTAACCTCTTTGTTCATGCTTAATTCATGACATATAAATATATTTTTCCATTTTTTTGGTGTATTGTAGAATTATATCCTAGTGAAAAGTTCTATTTGGGTTCCGACGTGACCATTTCCGCTCTTACGTATCATTTTCACTATCTGTACACCGCCATCAATTTTTTTCTTTTTCTGATCTAGTTTCTCAACATGTGAGTATTTTTGTTGGTTCTTAGGAAACATCCTTCTGTTTCATGAATCATTTATCAGGTTGATGATCAGTTTGAATATTGATGTGCTAATTTTATAACATTCAATTGTTATTGTTAAACTATTCACAATCCGCATACTAGTTTTCCAATATGAATGATTATGTTGTCTTTATATCACACTTTTCATACGAGGAATGTATAAGACTCATAAATTTAATGGTGGGGAATGAAATATCACATCATTGCATAGGTTGGTCGCATGAGACAGACTAGTTTGATCTTTTACGCGTTTATGTATGGTCTTGGAATGAGGACTTAAGAGTATGGTTAAGATGTTTTTCATTTTGTGTTCCCTAAATGCGAGACTAGTAATTAATATTACATGTAATTATTTGACTTGTGAAATATCCATGGTTATTTTTTATGGCATGACTTATTCATCTTTTATTCCCCCCATATTATGCTAATGTATATTTATTCTCATAGGCTTGTGTTTTTAGATGTCCATCATGACTAGTGTTTATGTTTATAACAATTTTCGTCATATTACATACCCCTATTGAGTATCTGAGCTCACACCGTTCTTATGATTCTTTCCCCCGGGTTATAAAGACATAAATATTGAATAATATTTCATGTAAGAAGTTTATTTAACTGTATGTTGTATCATATTATATTATCATTTCCCAATGTATTTTAAGTAACATGAATATAATCTAGTCCTCCAAAGACACTAAATTGATTGGTCCTTCAGGATTTCATTCCTTATAATCATTCTAATGTAGTAAAATAATGTTCCATCTCCGGGATTATGGGGTTGGGGTATTACAGTTGGTATCGTATTATGATTAGCATCAAATTTGGAAAATAGATTTAGAAAACATAGATTAGATAACATAACCCTAAGATAGTATTTGAGCATAATCATACAAGGACATCATTTATTTTTTGAATTATAATGATTATGGAGATATTCATAGAAAATACATCCATGTACGGATACTACAAATGGGTTTAGTTCTAGAACTGATGTTCGTAGGAGTAACAAATTTGACTAGATGTTTTGGCCCAGACATGGTCTAATATGGTACATGTAAATGGGCTTTACAATAGTTTTTCTTGGACACTCCCAGAGGATATGCTTTGGTAAAAACACATTTTTTTAAAAAACCATTTTTATATACATGAATATATAATGAAAATGAATAACCTAGGTTAAACCAATGGTGTTTATGTTGAAAATTAGTTGTCGGGATATTCTATAAATGATTATACATTTTCCAAACTATCACTAATTTTACTCACACTAAGCATTCTGGTTTTAGAAAATGGATTGATTCCAAAGGATTCATGTTAACATTGAACATGATGGACATGATGGTGGTGATGTGAAAAAATTAGATATAGATAGGAGTGAATGTTATCATGTTTTTCCATAATTATTTTTCACAAATTATCATTAATAACATATACATTAAAAAACTCCTAAACCCACCAAAGAAGAGAAGAATGACGTTTTCGAAGAGATCTGGTAGTGGAGACTTTAGGGAAAAGAAAGCATGACGTCCATAATGCATGAAATGTAGAAGGAGAAGCACAATTATGTGACTAAAAGGATTGGATAAATGCTTTATGTGTGGGAAATAAGGACATAAATAAATTATTTACATATGGAAAATAATGATTATGGTAGAAGGAAATAAAAAAAACATAAGAATCCATTTTTCATTATTTTCCTTAAATTTAAGGGACCTAGGAATTACCCAAGTAAATTCCCTATTTTATAGGATATCCTATTGAACTACATAGGCCCAATGTGGAAATAAATGTATAGTGTATTTACGTATATATTTTGTATTAAAAAACATCCATAAAATGATATTTAGTGAATGAACTTATTTTCAGGATGTCCATCATATATATTTTTGGAAGTTAAATGGTTTTATAAAAAGGAAAAACCACATTTTTGGTTCCAACTCATCACATAATCCATGGTCCTATGGTTTTAAACCAAAACCAAAGGGTGATAAGTGTTGATTTCTTACCACTAGCCTACCTGATGTCTTGGTTATTATGACTTTTTTTAGTTAAAACATATATTGGGTAAAAAAAATTGGATTTTAGGGAATTTTGTAACAAATTGATAAATTTGGGATTGGAAAATTATTTTTTGTATAAGCAATTAATGTTATTTTAAAATACATTCACAATTTTGGGAAACCTATAAGGCATTGGTAAATATAATATTTTGATGAATAAATGTTGAATTGTATTTTGGAGTCAAATATAAAGTTATTGTGTATGTATGGTGATCCAAGTTATTTTTGGAAATGGATAGATTGACCTGGAGATTATGTGATAAGAGAAAATTTAATTTTATCTATATGATATTAAGAGGTATTGATGTCATTTTGATGACTATATGACCATATCCATCTGATATTGGGGTCATGGTCTAGAATAATGTTTTGAAGATTGATTGTTATTTGAAAAATTATCTATGTTGAAAGTTCAATTTTACATTTGAATTTTAGACATTATAGTTTTTTAACATATAATGGATAACAATTTTTGAGTAATTATATTCTTTTATCCTACCATATTTGATTTTGTGAATAGATAATTATATATTAGTGGGATCTTTGATCCTTAAAAGTTTATTTGAATTATTTAGGAATATAGAAAATTCATCATGAACATTCATTTCTATGTATTAGGAATAAATTGAAAATATATCTAATCACAAACAAAGTAAGATATTATTCTTGTGGAATTAAAAGTAATCAATTAAGTTTAATTCCTCAAATTATTGATGATATCGTACTGTAATCCCTCAATTCTGCGAAAAATATTTTGTAACAAAAAAAATTCTATGTAGTTTTCTATCTAATATATAAATGGCCTTTTAACTAATTATAAGTTTTAAGGTTTTTTGATGGATAAAATTGTAATGACAAGGTTACCTATTACTGTCCATCAAAACATGATGGTTAGATTATTCTCATATGTCCATGTATTTACTTCACATTAAATTTTCTCCTATTCAAATTCCAAGTTATCTGTTGACCTTTTCATTAACCATTCTGTCTTCATAAGAACGTATTTTATTAACCGTATTTCCAAAGTGGGCTTCCCACAATGTAATTTTCAAGTATCAACAGTTAACTTTATACATTTAATTTCAAATTCTGAGGATCCAATTCTGCTGAGGGGAGAATAATGCAACACCCAAGTAATTTGTTTTATAATTTTAAACGCACTGCATTATGAAATATATTAATATTAAATTAAGATTTTTAATGAATAATAATACTTATAAATATTCATATATCAAATCTATTTATTTAAAATTATTATTTAATTAATGTTTTAAAAATTAAATTTTTACAGTATTATTTTTGGAATAATAATAATTTTACATGAAAATATATATTTTATTATTTTTGATAGAAAAATAATTTTTTTCATTTTATTTTTGAATTAAATATTTTATAATTTATAAATTGACTATTATAAATACTTTGATAAATTATAAATATGTTATGAATATATTCCTTATTAATATGAATCTCCAAGATATTATTATTTATTTATTCATAAATAATTTCAATTCATTAAATAATTGATATGATGAATAAAGTAAGTCTCTATTAAAAAACACATTGTTATTATTATAATGTAATTAGGAAACATCGTTGTTTATAATTCTCTAATTTTAATTTTTAAAAACAGATATACACAGTTTGATCAGTATGATATTTAGAGTCTGATAGGATAAACATAATTTTTAGTGAATAGTAACCTACCCTTATGAATAGAAAATTTACCATTATGAGTAGTAATGTAACCTTATGAATTGTAATGTGACACATATAAATAATAAACTCACCCATATATGTAGAAATAAAATTCAGGAACCTTATAAATGGTAGTGAATATTTAAAAAACTAATACTAATATGTTTGTTTTTTTGTGATTAATAATTACTTAATTTCAAATTTAAATTATTAAATTGATAAAAAAAGAAAATTTTCATAAAATTAATTACTAAATAAATTATTTGTTGTCCAATGATTTTATGATAATTTTATGACAGCCCAAATAATTTTTTAATGTATTATATAATTAGTTCTAAATTTAACAATTGTATTTTTCATATAAATAATGATTTTATATAAAAATTTAATTTCAATAATTTAGAAATATATTTTGATAAAATATTGTTCATTATTGAATTCTACATGTGGAAAAATAGTTATGATGAATTTTTTAGATTTTTCGAAAATAATGAGTTTTTTTTGTTGATGGTAAGATATGAAAACTTACAATAAATGATAAATACATGATTTATTGAGTAATATGTGATGTATGTATGATGTAAGAACCCATGGATTGAAATAACATGCACATATTACAATTTTTGGTCCCAAGAATCAACACTATTTATTTTTTTGATAATATTAATAAAATAATTAATAAGATATTAAAAAATCAACCCATCCTTCACTATAAAAACAACCTTTCACTTCCTTGTCATCTCACTCCACTATGCATAGAAACATCTCAATGTTCATAACAAATAATCTTTCCTAGACTCTTAACACATCCAAGAGCTCTTTGTATTTCTAAAATAAAAAAACCCTTCCCTATAGGAGGTTCTCATGGAGTATATTTCAAGAGGTAAGACCCTTCCATTTTATTTTAATTTCATTTCATGTTCTTTAATTTTCTTAAATTCTCCTCAGATCCACTTTCCAAATGGTCATGATAACACCAATATAATTTATATATTAAAATGTATCATATTTATTGAATGACTAACATCAGTCTCTTTACTCTCTCTCACACACGATTATTTTAAACAAAGTCATCTTTCAGGTGGTGTTGATTTACAAAATTTTCGGACGGCGAACATTCATTATTCAATTTCTTCTTCAAATCTGGTCATTAAATTCTTTTTTGGGTAGAAAAAGATTATAAAATATGTACTGTATCTTATTTATTCATTATGTAACCATTGTATATAAAATATATTAAATAATAGAACATAAAAATTAATTTTAATCCAAACACATGAACTTCCATACTCACATACAAGTATACCGAACAAGAAAACCAAGGAAACAAATGCTCTGAATCAATAAAATTGAATCTTATATCTCATCAAAAATGATATAAATGATCATAATAAAATTATACTAAATAAAATACATATATATAATGTTCTGAATTTATTATTTAATAAATTTATTTAATATGATTATCCAGGATTATAAAATCATGTGCAGAACACATTCAGACATGTGGTAAGGGGTTTCTCACCTAGCTTTTGTTTTCGTGATATTTCCATTATTCGAAACTTTTGTCTTGTATGTTTATATGTTTAATGATATTTGATATATGTTGTAATTTATATATTTATCTTCATGTAAATAATTTATTCATTGAATTTTTATTAATTTTTGGACATATGTTTTGAATGATTACAAAGTTGTAAGGGGTTTTTCATCTCATGTTTTTTATTATATTTCCATTATTCACCACTATTTAATGTTTTTGATGTATGTATACGGAAAATTGATGTATAATATCTAAAATATATTTATTTTGAAGGTATTAAATATATCAATTTATGATTATTAACATTGGGTCATATGAATCGATTGATTACAAAGTCGTATGGGATTCTACAGGAACACACGTTTTCCCTTCGAGTCACTATTTCAATAACTTTACTCAAATTTAATGATTCATTATTTGTGTATATTTATTCTGAATTATATTTATATGTTCCAAAATCATATATATAGGTCATATAATACTTATTTTATGGGAATATACATGCTTTAAAATGGTTTCCTACTCAATTATTCTCAATAAACAAGCTTGATTCAAGAGAACTTCATAAATTCATACTCATTTTCAAGTCCACTACAAAATCTGTTTTAATCCTATATTATTTTTATAAAATATCTCATTTTAAAATGAAATTTTATATTGGTTTATTTCATGTTTTATGAATATAAATATTCCTTTTTTATTGAAAGTCCTTTTAATATTTTCCATAAGCCGCAGAAAAAGGTTTTATTTATAATATTTAATAACAACACTATTTACATGATTTCACATTAGTGGGACATCATTAATGCCTCAAATATAATTTCAATGAACATAAAATTTCTTCTCTGGGATATAATTTTTAACAATATTATTTTATGATTAATATAAATAATTTTCCGAAATAATTATTCTTTCCAAAGTAAAAAGTGATTTTACTCATCATACCATTACATTTGTGAGATATATGACTCTATCATCAATTAATTTTTATCTTTGGTGTCTATACATACCCTTGATATATAATATCATGATTTTTTTAATTATCAATAATTTCTACGGGATTATGATTTTAATGTTTCAAAATGGTTTTGCAAACAATTTAATGTTTAAATAATATATCCTCAAGAAATTTTAAATGGCCTAATTTAAAAGTATCTTCATCTATGTCAAAATTCTATGTTGAATCTTATACTTCCTTGAGTATTGTAAGATATGATGTCGTCTACCATATGTTTTTGAAATATTTATGATTATTTTGACTTTGGATGATCTAATTTGATACCATTCATGGGTTATTGTTAATGTATGTTCATTTTATTTGCTATTTTTCCAATATAAATGATTATATTTCCTATGTATCAATATATTCATATGTGGAATTTATTATAATTTTTAAATGATAGGAGGCCTCGCTAAAGCCCCTAGAGGCAACAGTTGGTCTCATGATACAAAATAGATTGGGTTTTTACCCATTTCTGTATGGTGTTGGCATGAGGCCTTGATAGTATGGTTAGGATGTGTCGCATTATGAATCCCCTCATTATGAGATTAATATTTGATATTCCATTTGATTATTTTACTAGTGGAATACCAACGGTTATGTTGTATAAGGGAGTTATTTATTCATCTTTTATTCTTGAAATATTATGATCTTGAATATATATTCTTAAAGGCATGTGTTTTTATTTGTTCACAATTCATAGTGTTTATGTTCATGATAACATCCCATGTATAACATCCCTTACTGAGAATCTAAGATCACCCCTTTCTTATGTTTCCTTTCCCCTAGTTACGAATAAGAAACTTTTTAATAAACCTTAAATGATAAATTTTGTTTCATTTTGTTTTATATCATATTATATTACCATTTACTAATATATAATGAGTATCATGAATGTAATATTTTCCTTCTATACTAATAAAACTGATCAATCCTCCAGGATTTGATTAATTATAATCATTCAAATGTTAGAAAATAATGTGTTATCTCAGAGATTCATGGGTCTGGGAGTTATAGGAAACACATAACTTGATAGAAAAATAATCATTATTCACACCATAATAAAGATCACTTAATAGAGATCTATGAATACCAAAAGTTAAAAAATAATTAAAAATACCTATGCACCAAATTATCATTAAATAATAATACATTATATAATCAATAAATAAATTTTTAGGTAACATCATGTGATTAAACTGTTATTTTCTTTAAACAGCCATGAAAAAGAAATCATGGTTTCATCATATATTAATATAGCCCCAAAAACGACAATCACTCGATGATGATTGAATCCCATAAATACCCCTAAGGGTATTTACACTTTTTTATCGTTTAACATGGTTTCTTAATCGACAATATATCCAAATAACACTTAATATGTCATAAGACTTAGATTATCCATAAATATATCTGTAGTTTTCCCTATCAATTCCAACTTCATAGTGTAGATTAATGATGGATTGTACTGAATTTTTCATTCCATGTACTCAAAAATGCAACATGAACCCCCTTGAACAAATTTATTTTCCCGATTAGACCATATAATTTTTAATTGATCAACACATGTGTACCAAAGATAATCCCATCGACCTGAAATAGTTCTCCCCAAGATGAAGGATTCATTTGGTTTAATACCACATTATGAATTAAAATCTAACTCAACTTATTATGATTCTATTATTTTTCTTTGAGATATCATCATATGAAATTATTTAGTATTGTTAAAGTTATGATTATTCCCTTTAACAAGTTCATTACATTCAAATTTTCTACATGACATCAAACTAACCCCCATTCGTGAAAGGCATCCTATACATTCCTCACCTCATTTAAATCTCACCATGTTTTCACATTTTTCATCCTTCATATTAACTTCTTTTATAAATGAATTAATATATTATGTGATGATTTATTGATCTTTACTCATTTTAATCAAGATTTTATTGAATAAACTAAACCGATTAACTCCCAAATTCTTAACATAGAAACATTTTACATCATCAAGTGATTTATACATAAACCCTATGGTTAGTTTAAAAGATGATGAAGGGAAATAAACATCATTTTCATTAGAACAACCTGAAACATACAAAAATATGTTCAAAAAAAGTATATAAACACAAAATCATTGTAAATATATTATTTAAATAATTCTGTGGAAATTTCAATGTATGATATAGTGAAAGTTCGACTGTAACTTATAGTAAATGTTCCGAGAAACATTTCTACAAATATCATGTGGATATTCCTATGGAACTTCCTCAAAACATGCATTTTCATATACTTTTAAAAATAAATTTAACTAAAAATATTAATATTTAGTTAATTTATAAAATCTTTTTCTTATATTTGTTACAAAATTTGTATAAAAATAATCATTAACAAATATATAAACTATATTAATGAAAATGTACATAAAATATATACATTCAAGAAAAGAACTAATTTAAAATATAATTATATTTCTTAATATATAAATAACTAAATTTATATTCTATATTGAATATTTTTTTATAAAATATTCAGTTGAAGTTCCACAATACAACCAACCATTAATACATATAAATATAAATTTAAATAAATATAATTTTATTAAATTAAATTATAAAACCATTTTATTAAATATGTGTAATAATTATTAAAAAAATAAACCATTAAAAACGTATCAAATATATGATTAGAGGTGGAAACAAAATTTATATATTTACAGAAATAATTATTTTCAAATACAAATATACTTCTAAATATAAAAATAAAACTAAATTTATATGATATTTTAAATAATTTTTTTTACAAAATATCAGGTAATGGTTCTAGTTAAATTTCAAAAATATATCCAACTATTAATACATATAAAACTAAATTTAAATGAATATAATTTTGTAAAATACAATTTTAAAAACATTATATTTCATTTTTTATATAATTTTCATAAATTAATTCATTTTAAATGTATATACTAGATTAATAAATATGCAAAAAAAATTTATATATTAATTAAAATATATAATTAAAAATTTAATTAAATTTCTAAATATATAAATAAATCATCATTTATAAGATATATTGAATAAATTTATTACAAAAAAACATTTGATGTTATAGAGGATTTTTTAGTAGATGTTACAGTTGACGCTCGAGTGGAAGTTATAGAATAAGTTTTGATACATGTTCCAGAGGATGTTTTAGTCAAAGTTCATGTGGAAGTTCGAGTTAAATTCATGGTCATGAACTAGTGGATCTTCCTAGCCATGTTCTAGTGGAACATCGAGTGAATGTTCCAAGGGACGCTTCCACTGATACCTTCACAGTAAGATTCACGATCAATTTCAATTTTTTATTTTTATTAAGCATCCACATAATTTCATCCCTTTAAATAAATTCATCATACAATATTAAAAAAACTAAATCATGTTTAATAACAAATATAACATGGAAAAACATAAAATATAATCTAAAATTCTTTCATTCATGGCCAATATAAAAAGAATGAAAAAATAAATGTCTATAATGAAATAGAACAAATAATACTACCCACACCATGGTGAAAATCAGAAAAAAATGTCATGAACCATCAAACCTTCTCTCTAAAGACACTTGTGAAACCTCATATTGCACCAAAAATGGTGAAAATGCAAATAATTTCTTCCACACAATACACTACAACCTGAAAACTCTAGAAAATTGGAATCCAGTAAGAACTATTGTGAAACCCAGTGACCATGCCCAATGAAACCCCATACTACACCCACAATGGTGAAAGTTGAAAAAATGACATGTACTGTCGAATCTTCTCTCCAATGAATCTTGAAAAATTGGCATCCTCCATCTGGTATGATTCACACTATGTAAAAATGTTTCGTCCTTGCCCAGCAAAACCACATGAAAATAGAAGATCCAGAAAAATCCCTTATTTTTGAGCTCCTCACTTGACATTTCACATTTACTATTAGATGGAGATTCCCTCTATGAAAACAATGCAGTGCTTCCACATGTAAGGATGTGTTAAAATCATATTTTCCCACATTACAACACTATAAAATAGGGAATAGGATTTGATAAATTGTGAACATCAATTGGGGTCCTCTGATCTATTCAGCACTCCCGCATCTCATTGGATGTCTTAGCCCTTCTACATTTCCTCCAATTTTTCAGCGGATTCCACTGCACCAAATAGCCACCACCCTCATGTTTTCTTGTCTCATTTGGGGATACCGCCCGCAGGCTTCTTCACCTCACCACTTGCATCGGACGCACCTTCCTCCTCACACATGTATCTCTCTATCGCAAAGATCATAACTAATGACCCAATTACCCACTCATTCATTCCTCCTAGAATTTATCTTCAGTCACTCAACCATGTAAGTCTACTAACCTATTTATTTATATTCTCAAAATTTTATTGGGGTTCAATCAATATTTACATCAAACCCATAGAAATTATCCATCACAAGGAAGATCCATCTGGTTCACAATTTTATTGGTTCTCTCTTAACACTAGTCATGATTCTAGTTGCAATTGAATATTTCATATTTATAATTATTTTTATTTTTCATCAACATCATATTTCTCAATTTATTTAACTAGGACACTCTATGTAATTTTCTCTCTATAACAAGGTCAACACGTATGTTATTCACTGATACTAGGATCCTACATAGAAATCATCATACTAAGTTCATATATATTTCTCACATGTCCAATAACTCAAGTAATCTATCAACATATTTATGTAGTTTTCATGAAACCTTGAGTTCTAGTATCATTAATATTTTATGCAAGTATTTTTCAATTATTTCTCTTCATCTTTTTGTTGTTTTGTTTGGAAATTTCACCAAATTTAAAACCAATTATTTTTGTTTTGTATATACTAGAAATATATATCCCACATTCTCTATCCATGGTCACATGATTATATATATCTTATATATGTATATATTTCTTGTATATAATCATATATATATATGCATGGGTCTGTGCGCATTGTGAGTATCATTGATTCATAAATACAGGGTAAGGGATACATCCATTGGGTGCATATGAGACGAGGGAAAAGGTGATTATCAAGGGACCATGCTATATATGGTAAAAGATCCTTTATGCCCAGGTTATGTTGTTCTATGTCCTGATTACACTATTTACTTATGATATGTTTATAGAAATTTATCCTCACTGGGATGTTCAATTAATTTTTAATGAATGAGTTTATTTCTTATGATTTCATCCCATTTTCACAATTTCATTATGATATTCAACTAGTTATGTAAAACACATAATAATATTGAATGTTTTTCCAATCAATTTATTCTAAATTTGGTTAATTTAGACATAAAGTATAACATTGGTTTTTTAACAAAAAAATGAGATTGAGTTGTATTTTTGGTTTTATGTGGTGAAAATTATTTTTCATGATAAATTTATTCTATAAGTTCTAATTATTAGAAAATAAATGGAAATGTAAATTATGTGAAAAAAGGGAAAAAATAATAATTTATTGATTGGTTTATGATTTATCACACCCATGATAGGAATTTTTTACTCAATAAACTCTTGATAAAACATTTGAACATGAGATGTTTCTATTAGAATGAATGTTTCTTCTTAAAAATGGTATCCCTCTATGAGCCACTCCACGTGCATACAAGAACTATATATAATTTGAATAAGCTCATGAACCCAACAGAAAAAAGCCATTGAAAATGGAAAAAATTTACAATACCTATCTTTTGATACCATTAATTGAACATTATTATTTTCATAAGAGATATTATACATGAAGCATATACATGATAATATTTTATGTGAACAATATACAATGTATTAATATATCTTAATTAACAGTTTTTTAACCATGGTTTTCCTTAATTTTGATCAGAATACTTAAATTATTAGTAGAACATTGAATCAAAGGGAAATAAAACACATGTCATTCCATAAGTGATGTTTATGGACGTGTTTCCAATAATTAAATACATCTTTATGAAGGAAATGATGGTTTTATCTTTTACTGAATCAAAAAATTATCAATGTACCATTCACTAAAATAAAAAATGTGTAATATTGGTTATAGATTACAATTCATTATATTTGTATAATTCAATACAATTCATTGTCAATTTATAATTCATTCATTATCTGTGTATTAGTTCATTATATGTAATAGATTACTATCCATTAATTATTTTTATCATATTATAATTCATTAATCATCTATATTTCATTCATTTGTGACCTATAAAGAATAAAATTAATTCATTATCTATATTATATTACAATTAATTTATTATTAGTGTATCAATGATTGTAAATAATTCATTATAATACACTAACAAATTATCTCTAATATCTTTAATAGATTATTCACATAATCAATATCATATATTTTCTGGGTAATATCTGTTAAAAATATTTTTTTAATATTTATATGTGTAATATGCCAATAGTTTTGATCTCTATAATAGAAATATCTATGTAATCATTATAACATATTATATGTGTATCACTCATTGTAATTCACAACAGATTACAATTCATCACCAGATTATTAGTCTATGCTATCAATGTAACCTATTTAACTGATTCTTTTCTATTATATAATATGTTTCTAATATGTGTAATATATCAAAAAAAATCATTAAATACCAAGATTAGAATCAAAGTCTCAATATAGAATATCATTTGTTATACTGGATTTGTACCAATCTAATGTGTGGAATGAGTTCATGTTGGTTTACTATAATAGTGGAAAGAGTTATGGAATTTTGAATCCATAGTATAGGTAACTTCCATTCAAAAATGTTGGTCATGACTGAACTGATGGTAGTGGTTCCCCCAATTTCATTGTTTTATTGAATCTTTTAGTGGTACAATCAATATAGGGTCAGTGTAATACAAGGAGAGTTCTTGTTACGATTCCCATATGAAATTGATCAGAAGATTCTAGATAACCAGAATGTATCTAGTCTCAACTATTTGATGATTCAAGGTTCTTTTTGTGATTTCTCATATCTATAAAAAAATATTTGAACAATTTTTGATATTTGTTACCTTTTGGGACATCCTTATCATGTTTTATATATTGTTTTATGTTTTATTCCTTTTTTACTTTATGTTAAAGTGTATTTCATGTATCAATATTTTTATGGGTGGTTAGAGGTGAAAGAAGTGTAATTTATTGTAGGAGGTGAAGTGTAGTGGCATGTTGAAGTAGGATGTTCGGACGAACATGGTGTGCATTACTTGAGGTAGTTGATTTATCTATTTAAAAATTTACATCCTCCTCCTCAACTATGTATACACCAATCATGCCTCCATCCATCATCCTAAAGATGAAAGAGATACAAAGAACCCGTTACCCTTGGAGGAGCTTATTATCATCTCCAACTCTTCCAGATCGATCTTCTTCACTACGACTCAGTCGCCAATGAAATTTTTGGTACCATCAGTATCTTCCACCATGAATCCCATGGAGTCATTGACTGTATTACATATCCACATTAGGATTTTGGTTCAAGGAATTAAAATAGGATAATTGTGATTTATATTAAAATATTAACTTTCAAGAAGTTGGGAATCAGCATATGGTAGTGACATCGTCAAATTTTTCCTTGATAGAAAATCCCAAATGTTCATTTAATGTCCTCATGGGTGAGGATTTCTGGATAAAGGTTGGATACTAGAATCAACAGGGTATATGGTATAATATCTATAAAAAACTTGAAAAAAATAATAGGGAATTTTTCAAGGATGATGTCCTGGATGTTCTTGTGTTGAATCTAGGAACTTTCATGGGTCATATTCTACACCTAATGTAGATTGCATGGATGAAAATGCTTCTTCTTCTGCTCAACCATTTTTTTCTACACAAAATTCCTACTAAATTCTATATATGACCCGTGAAACATAGGTTTTAAATCATGTAACACTTTTAATTACTTAATTAACTTGTATCAATATGTGTATGATTCAATATATTTTTAATATATCAATATATTGTGTAATGTATTTATGTTTTATCTTTGAAATAATTATTTTTAGCCTGTGAAATTTCTAATAGATAATTTTATAAAATGTAACATTGGTGAAATATTTTATAATATGTGTATTATTCAGTTTGGATACTACAATTTGTCTCCTATTAGTTCATTTATCAGTTCTTATACTGGAGAACGTGACGTTGTCCCATCGATTTGGATGATTCTACTTGGTGCATTAGTTTGAAATCGCGTCTAACGTTGGGTAATTATAAGTGATCATTGCCATTGTTTCCATGTGAGGACTATGTTTAGGAAATTATTGTGTTGATCCCATCTCCAGTGTCAAACAAGAATGCAAAAGATAAAGTATGAAACAAATTATGGATGGATTTTAATGGAGTTTCATGTACAGTCTTTTAGAGTTTGAACATGGTTAAACATGATTGTAACATTTATTTTGAAGCTTTATGATTTTTTATGGAGTTTCAACATGTTCTTATGTTATGTTTGAACATTTTTTTAATCTCATTTTTTAGAGTTTAATATAACCTAATTTTAAAATTATTATATAATAAATTTATTATTTATATGTACATTAATAAATATAATAGTAGAATATCCCAAGATAATATTTTTTTAAACATAATTGATAAAAATATATTAATTTTTGGTGTTTCGTATAGAAGTTGATAATATTATTTTGAGATAAATTTTTCATATGAGTCTACGGCTAAATAGTTGACCGAAATATATATTATTTGTTGATATTATTATAATTCAAATAGAACAATTTTATATTTCATAAAAACATTTAGAAACATAATTTCTACCAATAATTTAGTGACATGGACAGACTAATCCATATATTTTCATTGTCGTGTGTGTGAGAGACTTCTTGTTATTAGTTGTAGCTAAAGGATTTATTATCAACTGCTAATGGAAGCTGCAAATTCAAAAATTAAAAAACATAGGATATCACCCTCATCCAACACTGTCTTCCCTATGATTTCACTACAAAACCGCCCTGTCGCCCCCATCGTCACCCATCTTCTTCTTTCCATCCCCAAAACTCCTCGATCAACACTCAACCCCCCATCATTACAACTAGTAATAAAATCACACCCTCTACGGTCCCATGACACCCACGAACTCCAACCATTTACTTGAATCCCTCCTCCAATCATGTGTCCAGCATGGTCGACGTTGGAATGTTTCTTCTCCATCCTCGTCACCTCATGTGTCTTGTTTAGTTGGAAACATCAAATACCACTCGAATGACGGTGTTTTCCTGGAGGATGTTTAGAGGCCTCCCAAGGAGGTTGTTTTTGGACTTTACGTATGGAGAAATAGTGACTATCAACAACCATATCTAGGTGTCCTCTAATGGTATTTAGAGGCCACATTTGGTGGTCCCTAAAGGATAGTATTCTAGTAGTGACATATCTTTTGTTAAAATTCATTACCAACATAAAATATAAATTTACCAAGAAATATATCTCATCCGTGATTTTATTTTGTTGTATCATTTTTTTTCTTTTTTATCTTATATTTATTCACTAGTTTCCATATGATTTTTTGGTTTATGTCGGGGATTTTCGGCTTCACACCTAGTGGTGCACGGTTAAGGGAAATCACGTGCCATCGTCCAGGTAATAATTCTGTCAGTTTCCTACTGAATGGAGGAGAATTAATAGTTGATAGATGGTTTTTAATACCGTATGGTCTAGCCATCTATATTTTCCCCTTGGAAAGTGAGGGATTCATGGTTACGTTACAGTTTGCAACACTTTTCAAGAAAATCATGAATGTTATCCAGGTCATTAAAAAGTGAAAAATTATCCTGTTCCCCTCTTCTTATTTAATCTTAAACCACCTCTAATTCAAAAAATATGTTTTTTTCAGCCATGGGATCATCCTGAAAAATTCCATGGAGCTTTTGAGCTTTAATATTTGGGTGGTTTTGGTGTGGATTCATTATAAAGTCATCAGGTATGTCTCTTTTTCATTGGATTAATTCTTCTTCTTGGGTTCCTCTTCCTCCCTCTTTGGGTTTTAATTTTTTATGGGGTTTGATAACCAAGTGAGCGATTTATTTTTGGATTAAATATTCACAATTTTTGTTCTATGTTGCCTTTTTATTTTCATATTGAGAGGAATATATAGTTTTGAACTAGTTTCTAGAAGTATCTGATCTTGAGATAGGAGGATCTAGGATTTTACATTATTATATGTTTTCCAAATGCTTTATTGGTTGATTAAATTTGTTCTATGTCTTATGTTTTGGTTAAAAATATGTTTTGGAAACTTTTTTATAGTAATAAGTGATGATAGATGGTTATCTAAAGAAAATATGTTATGTATCATGTGTACCTTATTGTAGTGTTTCTTTAAATTGTTCCATGATTGTGTGAAAGGAATAAAATGTGTTTTCAAAGGTATTTGAAGGTGATAATGTGTTGAATGTACGGTTTTTCAATGAAAATTACTTTTGTTTCATGTTAGATTATTATTGTGCACAATAAATGTGGATTGTGAATTGTGAAAGTGATTTTAAACATGCTATAAAGTGTATTTTGAGTCTATGAAGTTGAAAGGGGATATGCCAATGGAAATGGTGCTATTTAAGGTGTTCACATCTTTTAGTAATTAATAATGGGATTTATGAATTGTTAAATTTTCATGGAATGTGATTCCAAATGTTTTTGTGTGCATGGGAAATGAAAATGGTTTTGTTTATGGAAAAATGGTGGGTTTGAGATAGGATTTGATCATTTTTTAAATCTGAATTCTAAAAATGGTGATTTCCTTTTGTCTTCATGATGCTTTGCATGTGTTTGTGAATGTGACGATTTATGTGACACGTGTAATGGATATTTGAGCATAAAGGGAATCCCAGGTATCCGGGTTGGAGAACTAGAACCAGTACACCAGTTGAATCGGTAGTGGAAAGGCTTGTATTTTTCTAGGAAGATTTATTATAAAACAATAACTAAACTTGTGATATGATCAGAGACCACTATAATTTAAGATATGATCCCCAATAGTGGCACGTTCATGAGGAAAATGGTTGTTTTGGATTATTATATGGAGACCACATGACCTTGGGATTCATTCCCATCTAGATACTCATGCACGAGAATGTTGTAGATTATTGACAGAGGATTTTGATCACTATGGTACTAGGTTACTAAGGTTTCATTCATTCTAATTACAGGTAGGAATTATCCATGTTACTAACTTTTGACACGAATCTTTTATGTATTTCTTATGTGATGTGGTCCTAACTATCAGTATACGGTGGACATTGTGTAAATTTTTGTTTTAAAACAAGGTTATTTTGAAAATTTATTTAGGTAAAAGTGGATTCTTGAATATGATTTCATTGATAGGTTCCTTTAAAATTCATTCAAATGTTTTGATAAAATATGAATTTTAATTTATCTTCAAATTTTATTTAATGGAATCCTTTTTTGGGTGATATCCTACATGGATTTTGATCACACCATACATACACATTTTGGTGAATGAATACCTTTCTATGTATAACCCAGGTAAATGAAACATGTCTCTTTGTAGTGATGGTGGATCAGACTACTAGTGTTCGACTTATTGCAGGTGTTGGTGGTGGTGGATTGAGGGTGATGATCGTCTTGTTGCATGGCGGGTTTTGGGATGGTTTTTTCCCATTTCATTATGGTATTATTTTTTTGGTTAAAGTTATAGACCATGAATCTAAAAAATATTGTATCTCATTTGTTTATGGTTATTGGTTATTTGATGTTTTATTCTCATGGGTTTTTGACTATTATATACATGGGTGAAATCATTCCCAATGTTTATTTTTATACCTAGTTACTAGTTTACTAGAATGTAGAAGTCGATAATTCCCTTTCAGTCTTGCCACAAATTGGGTTGGGTGTACGGTTGTGTGACACTCTGGCATAGTTCATAAAAAAATGGTACTAGAGTAGGTTTCTCACATTTTGGATAAAATTATTCGAGAACCATCTTAATAGACCAGATCTAACAAAACAGGGGAATGAGGTTCTAGTTATATGTGGGGTTTCTATCCAACTAAACTCATGATTGGACTCATGTGGCTATGAGATGATGGAAATTTGGTTTGGATTCTCCTCCATGTGAGATTTATAGTTTATAGACTTTATTTTCACATCAGGTGATGGAAATGTGGATTAGGATTGTTGATTGTGATTGTTATGACATTGTCCTAGCTTACAGATTTTTTTTGGAAATCAATTTTTTTATTTGAATTGTAAACAATTTTTTTATTGATGTATTGATGATTTTTTCTTTTGTTTGTTAATTTTTATAGAAATATGCCTCCCTAGAGACTTCATGTGTCATCCCGAGAAGAGGAAAATGGGAGTTATCCCTCACCAATCGATCAGAGGTTAAAGGAAACATCAGTCTGAGAAGATCATGATTTGGGTGTAGGAGAAGGTTCTGGTCCTACTCAATTTTGTTAATATGAACTAAGACCTATATAGAATGATGATTAGGTGTTCCTAAACAACAATCCCCCTACATTCCAGGTCATCACGAAACCCCAAGAATCATAATAGTGACATTAGATGATATAGGGGTTGTTTGAGTTTCTTAACACTCTTAATGAATTTCGGGGGATGTGTGCTTTGGTCATGTTTGAAGGTCCCAGTCAGATGTGGTGGGAAAAAGTGGTGCAAGCTGGGAATATCGAGTAGATGGGATAAAAATATTATATGGTCATCTTAAAAAAGCATTATTATCATGATAATTTATCCTTTACTGAGTTCTGAGAGTTTTTGGAGCTCTGAAAGGGATACCAGATTGTGATGAGGTATGCTAACCACTTTTTAGAGATATTTTGATTCACACTTGAGGTCGTTTCCAATGAGCTGGTAAAGGCCTTGATGAATGAGATACGGTTACATCCTGGTATCTGATCCCATGACATTTTTTTCATGATGAAAACCAATGCTGAGTTGGTTGATCATCTAAAATAGTGTAAATTGATTTTAGTGGAATTAATGGTTTCTCAGGAGCTATGTGAGTTGTGGGTAGTGGTAGTTTATTTGAGGAAAATATGAACCAGATTGAATAGGAATAAATGGGAGGTGGTAGTTCAGTCCATCCCTCCGGTCTGTCTTCATCTCTGGCATTATGGTCTTGGTTGATCATGTACCTTCATTTTGGGATGGAAGGACACATGTGATCTATGTGCTCATCTCCAACTAGACCTTACCACTAGTGTAGAACTATGTAGAACATGAAATGGTTTTGAGATATGTAATACACATACAATAGTGGTGCATGATCTGAAGCTTTAATAGGGATTCTAGCTTGGTCGTAACCATCTAGGATAGTGGGATCCTGATTTGGATATCTTGGCGGTTGACCTAGATCTTCTTCGGGGTAGAGTAAGTTTAGGGTAGATCCACAAGTCTATGATCATTCTTAGGATCGAGATGAGATGAGTCAACTTCATTCTAAGGAACGAGAGATCGTGGAATCAGATATATGTCCTGTGAATGATTTAGGTACCATTATTATTGCATCATCATCGGTAGTTGCATTTTTTGATACATGCGATTTTTTATTTATTTTATTTCTAGCTGTTTTTTTGGATGTGTTGAAATTTCTAACTAATCATTTGACTTACGAGATGGAGTTTTTGATGCCTCTTCATAAAAAGAGAGATAAGGGTTTCAAGTGTCCATCATGTGTACATATTTTGTTAGAGGTGGAGTTGGAATGTTATTTCCTAGTATTAGGGATGAGCCTCTTCAACTGAATCCTCAGTATGGATTGGATGGTGCTTTTTCTGTAACAAAATGTTTATTATCAATGGTGGGTGAGTTTTTTTTGAACTTGATGTGATCACCCATTATTTTAATGGTGAATGAGATCCTTGTTCAGGATTTATTGGACCCCAACATAAGGAGTTGGTCAATAGGTTTTATCAATTCACATCGCTCATGTGGTAGGATGTTGGTACTGGTCCAAAAGATGCATTAACTCTTGTATTGGGTGGGCTCTTAGAGGTATTTTCAGATGATTTCGTAGGTTTTCCTCTAGAGAAGGATGTGGAGTTTTCTAATGATTTCACATTTGGAAAATAATTGATATATATTCCCTCATACTGTATCCTCCCCTCATTGATGTAATTAATGATATAATCGGATGATTTAGAATCCAAATGATTCATTTTCTTGAGTGTCTCACATTGGTCTTCCAAAGTTCTAATTGATAAGAAAGATGATGGATCTCTCCAGTTTCCTATCTATTACTAAAATTTGAATAAATCGTTGATTATGAATAATTTAATTTTTCCCATAATTGATGACCATTTTTATCATCTTAAGGGGATGATCTGGTTCTCTATGATTGATCTATGTTGCAGGAAACACCATGTCTAGGTTAGAGAGGATAATTTTTTGAAAACACCTTGTTAATGTAGGTATGACCATTTTGAGTATTTGATCATGCCTTTTGGTTTGGAAAATGATGAGACAGTATTTATGGAAATCATGAATAATATTTTAAATCAGTATATTAACTTTTTTTGTTGTATTTGTGGATGAAATCTTGTCTATTATGGGACTAAGGTGGAGCAGATCGACATGTGAGGATTTTTCTAGGCACTCTTAGAGATTATCATCTCTATGAGGTGTTGTCCATTTAAAAATTTTGGATTAGGGATCTTATGTTTTTGGGTCAAGTTACCTTAGAATGTGGGGTTTCATTGGAACATATGATGATCGGTTCAGTGACGTAACAGGAGAAGCTAAATTATGTTTTTCAAATTGGTTTCTTTTTTGGCATGGTAGGGTATTATATGAAGTTTGTTCAATATTTACATCACCTTTCTTTGTACATGATTGTTCTTTTCCTAAAAGGGGTTATGTCTGAATAGAACCCAGAGTGTCAGGCGTCCTTTGAATAGCTGAAGTGGGGGTTGAACACCACAACTATTTTGATTTATGAGATTCCAAAATGGGATATGTGGTTTACTATGATTCTTCCATTATGGGACTTAGGTTTTTTATAATATAGGATGACCATGTAGTGGTATATGGTTCTCATCACACCGATCACATTAAAATAATTACTAAACCTATGAGTTGGAGTTAGAAGCAGTGATACATGCCATTATGACGTGGACTAATTATCTATTTGAGGAGATATTTTTGGTCTATTATGATGATAAGATATTATACCATATTTTCTCCTAGAATGATATAAATTTGAGGCACCAATGTTGGGTTGTGTACCTTAAGGGGTTAGATTTTGATATCTTCTACACCCTAAGAAAATGTAATGTTGTTTCAGAGGCATTGGGAAGAAAAAAGTTGGATAAAGTGTTGAAGGATTCCATTAATGACTAGAATTTGATGGGAATATTTTTATAGATGCACCTGGATATGAAGGAACATCATGGAAGTGGGTTCTTTTCTAGTGTTAAGCTGGCACCTTCCCTTTTATAGTAGATTCAATGAGATCAACCAAGTGATGAATTGTGCTATCATTTTATGTAGTTTCTAAATAGTAGTGAGGTTTCTTTTGAATGGTTGTTGTCTCCTGAGGGGGGTTTTTTTCATAAAGGGTCGCATTGTGATACCTTTGTTCTTATAGAAGGTGGTGATGTATAATATCCATTATTCATAGTGGGTCATTCATCCTGGTACAACCAAGATGTTCTATGATGTGCATTTTCAGTTCTGCTGGTTGGGTATAAGGTAGTACATGGATGTTTTTGTATCGCAGTGTTATAATTGTTAGCAGGTTAAATAACAACACCAAAGGCCCTCTGTTTTTCTTTATCTTCCACCCATTTTTACATAGAAGTGGGATGAGATCTCCTAGGGTGTCATTGTTTTATTACCTCATACACATCGGGGGTGGAATTCTATTTGGGTGATGATTGACTTTATAAACAAACCATCCCATTTCAGTCTGATTAGGGATTCATCCAAGGTAGATGAGTTGAGTTTCTTGTTTTTCTAGGAGATAGTTTGGCTTCCTGGCTTGCAGTTAATAATTTTTTCAGATAGGTAACCTCGTTTCACCTCACGATTTTGGAAATTCCTTCAAAAGATAGTGGCGTCGTAGTTTATTTTTAGCATTACAAACCAACCTAAAATGGATAGTTAGAATGAGATGGTGATTTAGATTATAAAAGAAATGCTCTGGGCATGTGTGTTAGATTTTTAAGGTTCATGGGATATTCATTTAGTGTGGGTAAATTTTTCATATAGAAGTTACCAATCATCAATTAGAATAGACCCTTTTCAGGTTCTTTAAGGTCATCCTTATTGATCACCTTTTCGTTGGGTAGTGGTAGGTGAGACCGCATTGTTGGTATGAGCCTTGTGCAGGAATGATTTCCTAATGTTATGTTAATAAAGAAGTGGTTGGTGATGGTGCACAGTCACCATAAGTCTTATTCTGATTAGTGTCATAGATCCTTGGAATTTTTTGTGCATGATTGGGAGTTTCGGAATGTGGAACCTCACTTGGGTCACTGTCATCTAGGTGTATAATGGAAGCCAACGATGAGGTATGTTATAACATTTGATATTACATAGATATTTGTTAAGTTATACTATCAGTTTTATTTTCCCTATAATTTGACATCAATTCACAATTCTTCCATCTCTCATAGCTTAAAATTAAAATCTAGACCCATCTCATGTGTTGAATTCGTAAAAATTGGGGTTAGAGCCCGATTGGTTGGCATTTGAGCATCCAGTGATGATTATAGATTCTTAGGAGAATATGATTTGTTGGAAGTCCATAAAATTGGACTAATTCATTTGGAAGTATGATAATGAAGAGAATAATACATGGGAGAAGAAGTCTTGGGTGGAGTAATAGTATCAGTTTTTTTCTAAACAATTTTTATAGTGACTTTCTGAAGGTGAAAGTTTTTCCTAGTGTAGAGAATTTTCTCATCCAAGATTTTATTTTGAGGTATTTTTTTATTGTTGGTCTTATATTTTTTCATTAGATTACAATTGTGTTTTTGGTGAAAAGTGGATATTTTGAGTGTCATAGTAGGTGGTGAATGAGTAAATTATGGATAGTGGAGACCATGAACTGTCCTCCAATTTTGTGTGTGGTTGGTTTTCTCATTGATAGAGGAGACCAAAAGTTTGATGCATTGTACAGAAAATATTCAGGCTAACCTTATTTCATGTTCCCCTTAGATAGTGAGGGATACACGGTTTTCACACGGTTTGGAAAATAGTGCGGGAATACCATGTGACATCCAGTCCTAGTCATTAAAATGTGGAAAATTACCTTCTTTCAATATTTTTATTTAACAATGAAACACCTCTAATAAAAACCCTATGGGATTTTAATCCATTGGATCTTCTTCCAAACCTTCATGGTGCCTTTGAACATCAATATTTGGGTTTTTTTGGTGTAGAATCATCAAGGAATAATCATGTAAGTCTCTCTTCCATTAGTTTCTTCCTTCTTCTAGGGTTTCTCTTCCTCCCCAATTAGGTTATTCATTTCTAGTTGGTTTTATGACCTAGTGAGGGTTCTATCAGGTTTTTGGGGGAAATATTGAAAAATGTGGTATGATCATTTCTTTATAGGGTCTTGTTGAGGTGTGGTTTTAGTTTTTCATTGGATTCTGAAATGTTATGATCTTGATGTTGGTGGTTATATTATTTTATATTATTATATGTTTTTAATGTGATTTAATTGTTGTTTAAAGGTGTTCTATGGATTAGTTGGGCGGTATGAAATATGTTTTTGAAATCATTTTTCATAAATATATGATGAATGTTTTTTTAAATAAATTGGTTATGATTCATTTGTGCCTTAATATAGAGTATTGTATAGTGTTACATGATTTTTTGAACGTTTATAAATGTGTTTCCAAAGGGATTTGATGGTTAGAATGTGTTGAAAGTGGGGTTTTCCAAATAAAATTTCTTTTTTCATGCTTTGTTTTTATTATAATCCTTAAATTTGGTTCTTGAATTATAAAAGTGATGTGAAACAACTTATAAAGTGGATTTGGTGTTTGTATGAAATTTATAGGGTATTTTCCAATGGTAATTGTTTGATTTCAGGTGTTCACTCCTTAATGTGTTTTAAAATGTTCTTTTTGAATTTGAAAACAGTTATAAATGTGTTCCCAAATAGTTTGGTGCATGTGTTAAATGCATGTGGTTCTATTTATGAAAAAATGGTGGGTTTCATGTGGGATTTGATAAATGGTTAAATATTAATTGTGGAGATGGTGGTTTCATTTTTGTGTTTATGATGCTTGGAATATATTTTTGAATTTGATGATTAATTTGACATGTGAAATGTAAATTTGAGAACAATGGGAATATCAAGTATCTAGGTAGAAGAACAATAATTGTTACGTTAGTTTACTTAGTACTGGAATGTTCCAAATTATTCTAGTAGGATTGGAACTACAACACTAAATAAACATGTTATATGATCAGATACCACTAGACCTTGGGATGGGATCCACTCTATCGTCTTGAGAATGGGAACATTGTTAGGTTTGGCTTATTATATGTAGACCACTATACCATGGGATGTGTTCCACTCTAGTGGGTTATGCCTGAGAATGATGTTGGTTACGATTGGAGAATTTTGATCATTGAATTACGAGGATTCTAGGGTCCCATCTCTGCTAGTTACTGGTAGGGATTTCCCGTGGTTCCCTCTTCTGCAATGATAATTTTATGTGATACTTAGGTGACGTGGTGTTAATCGTCGGTATAATGTAGACCTTGTGTACATTGTTTTCTTAAAGCATGTTTCTTTTATGAAATTTTTTTCCTAAAAAAATTCTTGAAAATGATTTCCTTTTGATGTTCCTTGAAAATGCATACCATTTTTTTATGAAAATGTGCATGTTAATTTATCTTCTAATGTTATAGCATGACATCCTTCTTTTGGGTGATATCCTACTAGGATTGGTATCACACCCTACATACGACATTGGGTGTGTGTAGACATTGTTATATATGACCCATGTAAAGGAATAATGTATTGTTCTGGTTATGGTGGATCCAGTTTCTAGTGTTCCACATATTAGAGGTGCTGGTGGTGGTTCACTGCAGGTGATCACCCTCTTGGTGCATGTAGGTTTTTTGGAAGGTTTTGTTTTTCTCATTTCATTATGGTATTGTTTGTTTTTTGTTATAATTTTAAACCATGAAAATAAAAATTTTGGAATCTCATTTGGTTATGGTTATTAGTTATGTGATTTTTTATTCTCATGGGTTCTTTATTGTCATATACAAGGGTGAAATCATTCCAATAGTATATTTTCAATAACAGGGCACTAGTTTCTAGACAATGCGGATAAAAAATGCTCTTCAATCCATTCCATATATCGGGTTAGGTATCAGGTTAGATGGAACCCCAGTTTGGTTCGTGAAAATATCTCTCAATGTTGGTAAAAGATAAATATTTTTTATTGTTTGTTTAACATGTATTTATATGTAAATCTTATTGTATTCATATTTATTTTTGTATATAAAATATTATATATTTCTATTATGTACATGTATTAAAATATACTTTCAAATATTTATAGTTGTATGTACCTATATATATTTATGTATATATGCATGCAATTACTTATATATATAAATAATTACATAAATTATATTTGCATATAATTTCCATAATATATATTTATGTACTTATATTAATACAGATTTATATATGTATTTTCATGGGTACCTACACAAAAAGATATGTATTTAACTATTAATGTATATACCTATATGATTATTTATGTATAGATGTTTGTATGTGCTTATATATAAATATATTATTGTGTGTGTGTGTTCATTGGTTTTATATTTTTTCATGATCAATAATTTTTTTAGGTATATGAAAATATAAGTATTTTTAATGATATTTTAATATATGTATGTACATACATCTAAATATTATTTTTTAGATACATACACATTGATATAAATATGCATACATATAAAAACATTAGTTTAATTATTTAGAATTATACATTTTAATAAGTATATACAAAACTAAATGTTTATAATTTTATTTTTTGTATACAACATGTATAAAATAAAAATTTTACTTATTTTGTACATATGCTTGTTTATAACTATTTATATATGTCGTAATATACAATATATCTATAAATAATTAAATTAGAATATATGCATATATGAATGTATGTATGTACATGCTTTTATATATATGTATGCATGTAGGAATAATAATATTTAGAAGAATATAGGTATATATCATTAATTTCACTTATAAATATTTTTATTTTTATATACCTATATTAATGTATGTACGTATGAATATATATATATATTTCTATTTGTGTAATTTTATATAAGAGAATTCATATAATTAAAAATATTTATTGTTGTATATACCTATTTTTATATGTATGTATGTAGGTATCCATGTGTGTACATATATTTGAAACTAATTAAATTAATTATATTTGAATATAACGGAAATAATATATTTTTATGTTTTTTTATTAATATAGATTTATGTATGTATCTGTATCTCCTCATATTTATAAAAATTAATTTTTGTTTATATGAATGTATATCACTATATAAATTTTCAGGTATAAATGTTCCTATGTGTGTATTTATATATATATATTAATATTGATTTTTTGTATGTATTGAAATATTTAACACATGCCTATATGTAAGTATGTAAATAGAGATCATATTTTTTGTACATATGTGTTTATATGGTCAATAATATATATATTAATTTATTAATACCTATTAACCCGGTTTAATTAATTTTTTACGAATTCAATATATATATACTTATTGATTTATAAATTTTTTTGTGTGCGTAATCAGTAATTTTATGACATATTTACTGATATGTCGGTATAAAAATTAAATTACTACATAAAATGATAATACTAAAGTATATTCTATATTTTATACATAAAATTTATATTATGTGTCTAATTATAAATATTTTTATGTATATATACATATTTTTTTTGTGATATATGTATGAAATTATATATATATATTTATATATACTTGAAAATATTTTTATATGTATGTATATACATTATTAAATATATATGAACACATATAATAATTAATTTCCTAAAAAATTTATCAATATGTAATTTTTAAATCGATTTTTTTTGTGTAAAAAAATAACTAGTGGAAATTTAAATTTACATTGAAAAAGTATATCGATATGTTAAAAAATAAAATTAATGTATCATATAGGGGTCTAGAATTATTCGCATTGATGTAACGATCGCATGTGTCGACATATTGAAATTCATATACCATTTCAATATAGTATAATATATCAATGATTATTAGTGGAATAAATTGAATAGATAAGAGACAATATCAATTAGGATTAGTTATGTGGCATGAACTGATGGGAAGTTTAGGTATTGTAATACAATTAGTAAGTGAGTCAATTCTATATTTGGTAAATGACGGGATGTTGATCCATAATCATATTAATTTTCCACCTGAAATTTTGTGTTAATTAGGATCCTACAATTATGACACATGGGTTAACCAAATCAGATAGATTGTTAATTAGTAGGCTTCCCAAAACATCCACATTCATTGCAGCATGTCACAGTCATCCTCCATCAACCCCAATTCAATTTGTTCCTTGAAAATTAATTTTTTCCCATAAAAATAATTAATATATTTATCTCAAATGATGTCAAGATTTCAGTCTTTCAGAACAAATGTGATTGTTACTTCAATATAAATATTTCTAGACTGATATATTTTTTGGAATTTTAAAATTTTCATTTATAAGTGTAGATATGGTGTGTAAATTTACATTATATTTTTTAAAAATTCATAGTCATTATTGGTTTATGAAAACAAAATCCATTCAAAAGATTATGTATAAATATTTTTATTTGAAAATTAAATATTATACATGACTATATATATTTATAAATTTGTTTATACAATTATATAATTAAATATATATATATTTCTAATTAAAAAAAATACATATATTCAAATAATTATTTAGATATATATATATATATATATATATAAGTATATGATACTATATGTATGTACATGCGTTCACCCTTGAAAATAAAAAATTATTTATAAATACAATTATTTTCATTTCATATAAAAATAAATATATACATACATACATATATCACAGTTACATAAATATATCACATTAACATGTGTATATATAAAAATAAATATATACATACATAAATACATATATCACATTAACAAATGTATATATATACATAAAAATATATATAATTATACATAGAACAGAAATTTGGTTTCATAACATTTAGAAAATGTTTTTTATAAACCTTATGTAATAAATAAATTTTTAATACCAACATATCAAATATATATATATTAAAAATATCAATCATGCACGCACACACATATATGAATCACTGAATATATATATATATTGCATTCTTACATAATAACATAGACACATAACAAACATTTTGAACAAAAACAGACACACACAAATATATATAGTAAAAATCAATGTATGTTTTCATATATAAATATGTGTATTTTTTGTATATAAGTCTAGAAACATACATAAATATATATATATATATATATATACATAAGTAAATCTATACATGAAAACTAATATACTCATATACATTGTTATATATCCAGAATGTTCAAGAGCCTATCAAAAGCATGGTATATAAAATTTATTAAAGAAAAGTAAATGATGAACAACAACACAGATCATATGGCACAAAAAGCACCACCATACACAAAAGTGGTAGACAACGCCACCCAAAAATAACTAGAAAAAACAACTCTACACACATAAACGATATGAAGACATCCTAAATGTCATTACCCATCGACCCAAATTTAATTGGTCTTAAAAGCATCATAAAAGATTACACACACAAACTAACCGAATACCTATGAGTCACGACACCAATCAATCAACAAGGACCTTCCATTACATAACCACAGTCAGTGGAAGCTATCAAAGATATCCTAATCCAAGCTTCCATCTCGAGCATGTGTCATTGCTCCCCAAAGAATTCACTCTCACCAAGAGCTAGCCTATAGTGTAACACATTCATTGCCAGCCCGCATCCCAACATCTTCAACATCACAACGCCATCACTACACATGAAACGAGGCAATCCGCACACCCTATGAACCGTTTCCATCACCATCCGTCACCCTAGAATGACCCCAACCCGTTGTTTATTTCACAAGAAACAACTGGACATCACTCGAATACTGAGCTCCTACATTTTCTCGAATTCCATCAACGTCACTGGAGTGAACTCTACCCCTGAAACTGGATTTCCAAGGATCATTATCGCTGACTAGAAACACCATCGTCGTCCACCGGGATTAATAACCACCAGAATGCCAAATCAGGCACCGAACATGATATGCAACCCTCTCCCTCTATCGTTGTCGTTTCAGATACGGCCTCCTACAAATAGACCCTCCATCACCCATCTTCAGCATCAGCTGCTAGAAAGATCTGGGCTCCACCTGACACACAAATCCTATCACCGTGGATTTTTTTAATGTTTTTTTAAAATGAATTTCCATAAAACGGTTAGGGAAAAAAATATTTTTAAAAATGCACCTGAAGGGCGGCATCCCGTTTTCCACCTTTGCATTTCAGGGGCAAGTTGGCATCCACGATGATGCCTTTGTACTGTGGGTAAAAGGTGACATTCTCGCTGCCGGCTATCCCCTAAAAAAACTTTTTTTTGAAATTTTTATATTTTTATATTTATTTTGTTTATATATAAATATATATAAAAAAATTTGAGCTAAATTTCTCTACTATTAAAGATCATGCACTACACCCATTACAGTAGTCTAGATTCTGACAGAAACTCTTACCCAGGCCTCCCTTTTATAAGAGAGTTTTCCCTGAAAATCATTCTGCATTTTCAATGTGGGATTCGGGTTCTCCCTTTCCTACGCAGTACATTCTCCATTTCCGATGTGGGATTCTATTTCAAGTACGCGACTTTGAAATACAATAAAATATAAATTATATGGACAATATAAATTAAATTTTAAACATTGATTAAACAAATAATAAATATTTGAAAAAAATAATTTCATCAAAAATGTTGATGAAAAATAATCTATAACCTTTCAAAACTGCATAATTGAAACTTAAAAATGTTTCAAGTACGTGAATTTGAAAGACTATAAAATATAAACCATAAAACGAATATAATTGAAACTTTAAACATTGATTAAACATATAATAAATAGTTGAAATCAAAGGGAATTTCCAAAAAAATGTTGATGAAAATTAATTTATAAGCTTTCAAAACTGCCTACTTGAAACTTAAAACTTTTCAAGTACGTGAATTGGAAGGACCATAAAAAATTAAATCGAAGACCAGTATAAATGAAAAGATAAACATTGATTAAACATATAAGAAATAGTTGAAAACAATAGTAATTTCCAAAAAAAATTAAAGAAAAATATTTTATAAGCTTTCAAAACCGCATACTTGAAACATAAAAATGTTTCATGTACGTGACTTTGAATGAATATAATAATATTACTAATTAACTAATTAATTATTATAAAATTAATAGTTATATTAATAATAATTATATAATTAATCATTATATTACTAGTTAAGTATTATATAATTAATAATTAATAATTAATAATTAATAATTGATAATTGATAATTAATAGTTATAATGAATAATTATATTTCTAATTAACAACTAATTTATTATATAATAATTTTGAACAATTACTAATGAATAATTATAATGAATAATTGTAGTACTAATTAACTAATTAACTATTATATAATTAATAATTAAATTAAAAATTAACTAATTAATTATTATATAATAATTTTTTATAAATACTTACTAATAATTAAAATTTATAATTATATTACTAATTAACTAATTATAAAAAGGTCATGGACTCTATCATTCTCAAAAAATTAACTAATTAACTATTGTATAATTAATAATTTTATTACTAATTAACTGATTAGTAATTATAAAATTCATGATTATATTTCTAAGTAACTATATAATTATTAAATAACTAATAATTATATTACTAATTAACTAATTATATTAGTAATTTACTAATTATTTATTATATATTTTATTATTAATATTTACTAATTAACTAACTAATTATTATACAATTAATAGTTTTATAATTAATAATTATATTATTAATTAAAAAATTAATATTTAATTATTAATAATTAATAATTATAATTACTAATTATATTGAATAATTATATTTAGTATTTATAATTATTAATTATAGTTAATAATTATAATGAATAATTTCAATTAATAATTACATTACTAATTAACTAATCAACAATAATATAATTAAAAATTATATAACCAATTAACTAATTAATTATTATATAATAATTTTGAATAATTACTAATTATTAATTATAATGGATAAATATAATTTCTAATTATATTACTAATTAACTAATTAACTATTATATACTAAATAATTATATTACAAATTAATTAGTTAATTATTATATAATTAATTATTAATAATTTCTAATTAACTAATTAATAATTATATAATTAATTTTTAATAATATTAATTTAATAATTAACTAAATTATTATATGTTTAATCCATGTTTTAACATTAAATTATATCAGTATTATAGTTTATATTTTAGTCTTTCAAAACCACATACTTTAATCATTTTATGTTTCAAGTAGGTGGTTTTGAAAGCCTATAAATTATTTTTCATGAACATTTTCTACGAAATTATTCTGATTTTCGACTATTTGTTATATGTTTAATCCATGTTTTATGTTTCATTTATATCGTCCTTATAGTTTATATTTTATAGTATTTCAAATTCACGTGCTTGAAACATTTTTAAGTTTAATGTTGGTCGTTCTAAAATCTTATAAATTATATTTCATCCATATTTTTTATGAAATTATTTTTATTTTCAAATATTTGTTTTATGTTCAATCCATGTATTATGTATCATTTATATTGGTTATATAATTTATATTTTATAAGCGTTCAAAATCACGTACTTGAAACTTCTTCAGTTTCAAGTACGTGGTTTGGAAGGCTTATAAATTATTTTTTATCATCATTTTTTATGATTTTTTTTGTTTTCAACGTTTTTTATATGTTTAATCCATGTTTTATGTATCATTTATAATGGACTTATAGTTTATATTTTATAGTCTTGCAAATTCACATACATGAAACAGAATCCCACATCGGAAATGCAGAATGTTCTGTGCAGGAAATGGGGAACCAGAATCTCACATCGGAAATACAGAATGATTTCCAGGGTAAGCTCTCTTATAAAAAGTATTCCTATGTGAGAGCTTCTGTCAGAATCCAGAATGCTGTAATGGCAGTACTGCTGGATATTAAATAGTGGATAAATTCTGCTGAATTTTTTTTTGTTTTGTTTTGTTTATATATATATATATATAAACAAAACAAAAAAAACAAAAAAAAATTCTAGAATTTTTTTTTCTGTTTTAGGGGAAAGGCGGAATCGTGGATGCCGCATTTGTGGCGTATTTTTTTAAAAAAAAATTCACCTAGCTCATTTTAAAAAAAAATTATTTAAAAAAAATTATTTTAAACAAAAAATCCCATCGCCGCTATTTCAGAGATGACCTCCCTGGTGTGACGCCACTACCACATAGTAGGCTCAGCCACACAAATCCTCGTCGTGAAATAACTCCCATTCACAGAAAATGGATCCACCTGGGTCCCTCACCCGAGTTCTTTGAGTCTTCATCCATAGCACGAGCTTACTAAAAATGTCAAACCCTCAATCCTCACAGCTGGGAGGTGACTTTGTCAACAACACATTCGATTTCGTCTATATTCCAGCCAAATCACCTCCATCACCCCTCTTATCTGAAATGGATCTCTGTAACATTACAATCTGGTGTGACCAGTTAAGGGAAAACATCTCCGTATTCCCAACAACATCCACATAGGATAGATTATCCTCATGGGAGCCCATTTAGAGTCATCCTCCAATTAATCTCCAAAAATTGATATAGTGATAAGATCTACTCTATTGAGTGATGTCATCTCACCTACAGGTATATATACACAAATTCATAAATTTAAATATGAGTAGAAACACATACATAAATCATACATACGTATAAATATTAGTATATACTTTCATTCATGCATTCATGTATATTAATATAATTATTTAAATACATATATTGAGTATATACATAATCATATATACATGCATACGTAAATATATATCTATGTGTATTCAATCCCATACATAAAAACATAAATACAAATAGATATATGTACCCACATGCATGCATGCATGTGGGTACCATATTTTAGGGGGCATTTTTACTATAAATCTCTCATTGGATATTTTTCCTACGAATCTCTCATATTACATCAATATATATAAACTCTTTCATATAAGTATGTACATTTTTTCTGTATGTGAATATGATTGTACGTATATGTATGAATATATAAAAATATTTAAATGCATGTAGGTACAGATATAAAAATAAGCTAAAAAATATTTGAAGATCTATATTCCAGTATATATATGTATGTTTTCATGCATTGATGTACTTATATCTAAAAATAATTACATTAATTATATTTCATATAATTGAAATAATATATATTTATATACATATATTAATATAGCTTTGTATATGTATATAAGTGTGTGCATGTACTTAAAGAAATTTATTTAACTATGTGTGTATATAGATATATTAATTTTGATTTGTATATGTATGTACGAGTTTATATATAAATATATTAATATATATGTATGTATGTATACATGTATTCATGTATGTATGATTGTATGTATATATGTAATTGTGAATCTATGTTTGTGTGTGTGTGCATGTTTTCATGTATGTATGTATGTTTGTAAGTAAGTAAGTATGTATGTATGTATGTATGTTTGTATGTATGTATTTATCTATGTATTAATGTGTGTATGCATGCATGTATATATTCCTTGGTTTTTACATGTGTGTGATGAATAATTTTTACAGGCATATAAAAATACTAGAATTAATAATAATATTTTTACACATGTACATACATGCATCTAAACATTCTTATATATATATATATACAAATTTATATAAACATGCGTGAATATAAATTTTTTCATATAATTATTTACAATTACACTACTATATAAATATTTTCAAAAATAAATATTTCTATGTGTATTTTAACGTGTATTTTTACGAACATAAACAAATCGATATTAATATAACTACAAAAATTTATATTAATGCAATTATATACAAATATAATTAATGTATTTAAATACAGATACATGTGAATACATGCATGCTCACACATACACACAGTTATATACAACAAAAAAAAATTATAGATATATTTTAATTCATCTACACATATACATCTAAATATTATCACAAATACATGCATGCGTATACATACAATCATACATGCCTGAAAATATTTTTATATATATATTCCCTTACATCCATTTGTATATCTAAATATATTTATATACAAATATACATATGTATGTGCATAATCATATATGCATTTATCAGTACATATATTTTAGTGCATACAGACACATACATAAAAACATACGTACATTTTAATATAAGTACCCACATGAATGAAAATATATTAATGGAATTATTTAAAATGTAATATATAAAAATAGGAATGTAAAAATCTCTTTGTGGCGATTTCCTAGTGCATATTGGCACTTGGAATCTCCCATTGGATATATATAGAGCACATGGGCACTGTGAATCTCTCATTGGAGATTAGCCAGTGCATATTATTAGTATGAATATCCAATTGGAGATTTCACATAAATAAAAACAAAAATTCATATAAATATAAATACCCACATGGCTTAATATATATATATATGTATATATATATATATTAATGCTATTATTAAAATTTCATATATAAATATATGAATGTACAAATCACCTAGTGGAGATTTCCCTGTGCAGATGGGCATTTTGAATCTCCCATGGAAGATATTCTAGTGCATATCTATAGTATCAATCTCCCATGAGATATTTACCATGGGATATTTGTATTATTAAACTCCCATCATCAATTTCCCTTAATATATTTGTATATAGTTATATAAATATATGTATGCATGCATGCAATTGTTTTTCTATTTAACAATGTAGAGATATAGCTGCAAATAATTACATTAATAAATCTGGATGCATTTAGATAATTAAATTAATATTATTCTATATACCTCTTTATATATATCCATGTATGCATATACTTATCAGTACTACAAATATGTCCATTTATAGTGTGAAAAATGGACTTTAACAGTGCTAAAAACATTGTTAGTCACTGCAAAGACAAAGGGGGTGTCCCCTTTATCAGCACTATGAAAGAACTGATAAAGGGGGTCCTTTATTGGCTATAAAAGCAATGATAAATTAAATCATTTCAGTGCTAAAAATAGAATTGATAATGAACTAGCTGCCTGCGTGTGCGGTTAATATAACAGTGTACCTAGAAGCAACAACGTGTAATTTCCATATAAATTAAAAAATGATATAATATCAAACAATGATATATATATTTAATTGACATGAAACTACATCATAAACATCATAAACAAATTATGAATGACTATCCCAAATTATCAATAAAATCGAAGTGTGATTTCTTAGTTTTCAGTGAGTGACACTTTTTGAACAAAAATAAAAATTTTAAAATCATAACCAAGAATTTTAGTCAAACCAGTTACACTATGCCTCATATTGAGGCGAGGTTGACTCTTAAATGTCACAAAGGACTGGGGATCATTTTCCTAAAGAATAAAATTAATAAGAATTCATTTTCTTTGTTTTTAGTATGTTGCTTGTTGTTTTTTACTTAATGTAATGTCTATTTTAAATAAATAGAGACATATTGAGTTATATTGGCCAGACCATACGTTGTATTGAGATGTTGTTTACTATTACCTATCACAAATGGCTCATGGATCACTGTCCTAAAATATCAACACAATCCGAATATTTTTTCTCATTTTTCTTTATGTTACTTGTTGTTTATAATTAAATTAATGTCAATTTTAAATAAAAAAATTATTTGTTTTATAATGGATGCATCATGAGTCTTATTGAGAGACCGATTCATACACATAAAAATGAAATATTTATCATTTTCCTAGAGAATAAAAATAATCTTAATAGGTTTTCACAATTCTCAGTATGACATTTTTGTTTTATTTACTAAAATGTCATTTCATATTAGACAATGAATTATGAGTCATAGTAGTTACATAATGCCTTTTTTTGATGTGATACTACTTCATACAAGTCACAACATAGTTATGAATCAATTTCTTAAATTATCAAGATATTTGGAGTTTGTTTTCATGGGTTTTAGTGAGTGGCCCATTTTGTACTCAAATGTGAATTTCAAACTGAAAACTTACACCTTAGGTCTTACCGGTGAGACCATGAATCAGATTGAGGTGTGGATGACTACTACACATCAAAAATAACTCATGGATCATTATAATTATGTATAAAAACAATCTAAATGAATTTTCTATTTTCAGTTAGTCACAAGTTCTTTTTTCTCAATTTAATGTCAATTTAACATACAAATACCCACTTAATGTCATATCGGCCACACCATGAATCCAATTTTGGTGAGGTTTATCTGTACACATCAAAACTAACTGTTGGGTCATTTCCCTATACTATAAAAATATTCTAAATCTATTTTCTTAGTGTTTATTATGTCACATTATCTTTTTACTAAACTTTATGTCACTTTTAAATAAAAATCCACACTTTGAGTGACACCAGTCACTTATTATCATTCCTAAATTTTGAGGATTTCGGTTTCTATGATACCAGCTATATTGTCCTAGAAATTTTATACATAGATATCACATAATTGTATATTTATATTTTCTACATAACATACTGATTCATGCCAGAATAGTTTAGTTATAGAGATTTTGGAAACAGGAACACAAATAGATCTTCTTTATAAGGGTCCCCCATTAAATTATTATTTACAATAATCCTTCTTAGACAGATCATTTTTTTGAAAAATAGACATATCATTTCTAAAACCATTATTAATAACATAAAAATATGAAACATTTGAAATGGTCATCAAAGATGCCCAATAAGTGTAAACACGAGACATATCAAGGTTCACATAAGAATAACACGATCATAAATATGTTTGAAGGTGATATTAACATTAGAAATTCATACCTTGCATATCATAGATCCGAATCATTATTCCTGGATAAAATCATGGTACTTTAAAATACATGAATAATAAAAGATCAAATAGTATTATAAAAAAACAATAAACTTTATTTCATATCGATCAAACTATGTATCAGAATGAGTTGTGGCTAATTATGTTTAGACAGATTACTACACATTTCAGGAACATTTTAATTATAGATATTTTCGGAAGTCATGCTTTTCATTCTACTACTATGAATTCATACTTTTCATTCAATATGATCTCTCTTCTATTTCTTGTTGCTAATTAATGAATGGAAAATATTACTTCCCAAATGATCTGTAAAAATAATAAGTATTAGATAAAAAGGATATTGAAATTAACTCAAAAATAGTAGATAAAAAGATGAAAAAATTAATTAAATAAATATGTAGTAAGAATTCACATATATATATATATATACATATATTGTTTACCCATTTCATTGTTGTCATTATCTTAGTTATTGCCTCGATGTCCAATCTCGCACGAGCATGAGGATCTTTGAAAAAACCAACCGGTCTCGAACAAAGGAATTGAACTATATAATCAAATAATTCTGATGTGAGTTATACTAAAAAGAATTAAATTAAACATAAATATGAAACAATCCACTACTTATTTGGAAGTAACATCATCATGTTTTTTGTGTACATTCCTCCATCAAGTTTTCATCCCATTCATTTCTGTGGACATTTATATCATCTTAGGAATATAAGATGTTTTGAAATTCATAGTAGTGTTGTAAAAATATAAATACCCAATGGATTATTAAATAATTTAATTCAGATAGTAATTATCATAAAAAATACCTCTTCAGTAATGCTAGTTTGTTAATGGAATATGATCTCTATCATAAATTTACAAACATAATAATGAAAATAATTTCCATTGGTTTGTTTCAAAAACTACTGAAACATTGATTACAATAAGTAATTTGTTTTGATTTTTGTTTGGATAGTGAAATACTATTATATATACCATTATACTTTTCCATTCGTTGTAGTTTTCTTTTTTCTCATCCTTAGCCCCTAACCTCATTCAATTTTTTCATTATAATGATGCACCACCCTATAATAATAGATTTCTCCTTAAAAGATAATATAAATTATAAAACATCATGTTTAGTTATAAATTTTTGGATGTAATTAAAAATTGAAAAATGCCATCATGTGTGGATTTTTTTATTAGATATCATTGAATTGAATCCAAGAAATAAATATTTGGAGATTCCAAATTTAGTAAAATGAGCATCCTTTGTTTCCTAAATAACAAGTCCAAATTTTCATTCCTATAAAAATCCATCTAACTATTTTTCATATATATGCCTTCCAAAAATAGGAAATGTAGTTAGTCATAATTAACATAGTATATCAGCTTTTTCAAAATCAAATCATGAAAATGTATATCATGTATACATTTAAAAATGATCCACCCAACCAATCATAGTCTCGTATTTCACTTATAAGATCAATACCAATGAATTATTGATATTTCTCTTAGTATATATTTTCATCAAAATCAACTATTTGATCACCACCATTTTTCAAATTTGTATCCACATAATCCTTTAATGATAGAAATTGTGGATATTGAATGTGATGGGTAATTGTTCTTTCAGTAGATCTATTTGATCGGTTGGTCAATCATATATATGTTTTTTTTGTTATCTTTAATTTCATCCCCTTCTATTTTTCCGTTTGTAATACCATTCATCAGTTCAGATCTTTTTCATTAATTTTTAATAGCTTATCTTGAAATGTAAATTTGAAATAAATACCTCCTTGTCGACATGTATTTTTAAAAATGTGATGGGCATGTTATTAATTTTCCAAAATATTTTTTGACTTGATAAATATCTTTCTCATGAATTGGAACAGGTATCTCTATTCTCTTATCATGGGTTACGCAATTCAAGACTCCAAAATGACCTATTCGAAGTGGTTTGGCATGTAGAATGTTGATATGAAAATTAAACTTTATATCCCTGACAGAGCTCATATTTTCATAATTATTCATATATTTTTTAAATATTTAATCGCTTCTAATTAATCAATTTGATCTTATTTTTATCATTTTATGACTTTTGGTGAGTTTTGAGCTTAAATGTGAAAAGTGGTTAGTTCTGGATAGTTAAAAGATTTATGTTTCATCTATATTTCAAGCATAAATCCTACCATTTTCATCCAATTCACATGATTCTTTTCTTGTAGGATTAAATAATTCGTGTTCTAAATATACATCTTTAGGACACAAACCAATTCAACTCCAACAAGCAAAAACAAATCAGTCAATATGAACACATATTCTAGTTAGCTTAATGGACATGACTACATTCAATGATCAATATCTTGAGATACCGACCACCAAATGGGGTTCTTCCTACTGGGAGAGAAATCCAACTTGACAAGGAATCATAAAATTATATTACATTGATAACTGAGTTTATTAATGCCGCCTTTCAATAGGTCAAAGTATGGCTGGTGGAATAGTGATGTGTGGTCAGGAAAAGTAATGTATAATAATTAGGCCATAAATAATTATACATGGATCAAAATGCTTTCACACATCTTGGGTAGATGACAAAATCCATTCCTCCCCTCCTATAAGAAGGTACCTTGGCCTGATTCGAAGAGATTGTGGGAGATGTGAAGCGATATTTCTGGTGGATAGATTTTAGAGGGGAAATTTTTTTTCTTTTTTTTCTTTCTTTTGGTCTTCTTAGTTTTATAATGAATACATCTTCCCACTTCTCCTCAATTTACATTAACATTGTGGGGTAAATTTTATGATTGATTGGGAAGGTTAGATTTACCATTTTTTAATGATTTTGTTGATGCTCTTAATGTTATAATTTTTTTCTCTATTATGAAGTAGGTTTCAATTGTAATAACAACTTATATTATCTTGTGCGATTGTATTTGATTTTATATTATGTTGTTATTATTTATTTGTTTAATGAAAATTATATCACACACTAGGTAATGGTCTATATATGATGAAATAGATCAGAACATAGTGGTGATGTACTTGATGATCGTCAGTACATGTGAGATTTGTACTAAATATTCAAGATTGTTTGGGATAAATGAGAACCAATTGGGAATTGCCTTAATAAATTTAGTGTATTCGCTACAAATATTTCACAAAAGGAGGGATATTAGACAAAAATAATAAATTAGTAAGGTTTAATCCCCCCAACATCATTAAATAATGGAGTGAGAAGAAGCGATTATGAAATATCATTTTAATCGCTTAAATAAAACAAGAATGAATAAATAAAAACTATGATAACATTGAAATTGGAAAACCAACCCCGAACTGATCACCCAATACATATAACTATTTTTAATAACATTATTTTTCAATTTGCATTAAATATTATACATTATTTATTTCTTTAATTTTGTTTCATTATTTTCCAAACCAAACAAATTAAAAAACCTAGTGACAAACATGATTGATGTGAGCTCCTCTCTGAAGAAAACCTAGGTTAAGCACTATACTATACTTCCACATAGTAAATTATTGTTTTTTCTACACCCCACGAAATGCATGTGTTAAAACTCGGTTCCATTTCTGGGGAGGTAGTGAAAAAATTTAATTATTAATATTTAACACTTTTAAAAAACCATAAACAAAATATTTTTCCATGATGTTTTCAAATTATGATATCTTTAATTGAAGGATCAATTACCAATAAGTGGAATAAGAAGACGAGTTTGGGTATAATATTTTTCAGATGCAAGAACATAGATGTGACATAGAAAAACTAGGGAGAAAAGAAGAATTTCCATTTGATTATGGCCGTGCATTTATGGTGAAACCAGAACCTAAGCACAAACTTGTGGAGGGAAAGATGGAAGAATTGGATATGTAGATACATGTATATTATCAACAAGATATGGATAGATTCTATACTGAGTGTGAATAACTACTTGATCTACATATTCCTTAAGAAGTAGAATAACCAGAATCATTGAAGGAAGAAACCACCAAAGCGATGGAATTTAAAGAAAAGATAAAGGAGCCTGACTGCATGCTTTTATCTTGGGAAATTCAACTACAAGAGGCTCCTCCAATTAAAGAAGAAATTGAAGCTGAACTAACTTAGGTAGATAATCATTTCATAGAATATTTTCATTCTAATTTTATTAAATTTGAATTGAGTATCACCTCCTCATGTCATAAATTTTAATATTTGTACAACAATTTTATTGTCTTGGTGGATGAGGAAGAAAAATAAGATACACATCATAAAGAAAAAATGGGGCTTCCTGAACTAGATGAACACTTTTTGGAGGGAGTTCAAGAGGATACCAAAGAGGATTTCCATGAGAAAATGGATACCCATTATGCATACATTGAATGGGAATAATTTGATTTTGATTCTTCATGCTTTAATTTTGTTCAAATTGAATTACATAAATGTTCTGCCATTTGTTATGAGTTCGATATAGCATATCTTGAGGAACTGATGGAGAATGAAGAAGATGTTGTGAATGTGGAAACCAAAAAATAAGAGGACCCATTATTTGTCCTACCCCCACCATGCAAGTTTAATATAATTTTTATAGGGATGGATTTGGTGTTTTATATCCATATAGTCCTCAATAAAAATAATGATGTTCAATATGGAAAGAAGAAGTTTTGGTGGTTCATATTAAAAAAACATCACCCACCATCTGATTAGGGATAACTAACTGAAACTGCCCATCTGGAGGCAGTCAAAACCCAGGGCCCACATTGGGGATTAAACAAATATCTATCCTTATATTCTCATTCTATTCCAATTTTCATTACTTTTAATAAAATAATTGTGTTATATAATCAATATTTTTTTGTAAGTATTTATATGCATAACACTTGGGAGCTTAACTCAACATTGTACTACCAATAAGTTAGGTTGTACCTCTCTTTATCTCTTTATTGACTGTTGCGATTCAATTTAAACTATAATTACAAGTTAAAACCCACTGAGTTCATTGAATACACTGAATCATTTATGTGTGGGGGAGGTAACCTTTGAAGAATAGTATTTTCAATAATTTGATTAAAAAAAATTGTGTGATTCAAATTTTTGTGCATTTTTGAAACTCTTGTGCTGAAATTATTATCATCACAAATTTTAAAACCCATTTCAATGTGTGAAACAATTTTTCCCATGAAACTAAACCTAAATAAATGCTGTAATTAACTTTGTTTCATGTTCAAATATTTGTAAATTTCATGAAAAGTACTCGGATTTTTGAATCCAATGCCACAATTCATAGTCTTTATCATTGAAATCACTTTCCTATGAGGCATCAAAACATAATTTTCACAATCTTTTCTTTCACCTAACTTTTTTATAGAACCATACAATGATTGATTCAACCAGAATATGATTTATTCCTATCAAATATTGCGGATTTGAGGTACATGTGTTTTTAATCATTGAGGCATTTCATTGCTATTAAATCCACCTTTTCAAAATAATCCCTTTTATATTGGGACACGGTGAACATTTAATCCATGTATCCCATAAAATCCGTTAACAACATATTAGGTTAGACACATTACAAGCCAATTTTCTCTATCCAGCCTTCTCTTGAAGTAAAATTGCATAATCTAGTTGAAATTAATTGTGGGGGGAGGTTAACATGGGTTGGGCTACCTCATATGGAGATACTTTGGGAGGAAAATAAAATGTTGAAGAGATGTGTTTGCTACTAAAAAAATAATTATGTTGAATTTTGTGCCTTTTTTGGAGAATTCATGGTATGTGATGTTGTGCCTTTCATGAGCTTACAATGGAGAAAGAATGTTGTTCATATATGGAGCTTTCAAAAAAATCATGTTTGATATGACTGATAGTTTTTCTACTGATATAAGAAATGGGGTGAAATTTCAAAGATTTTTCATGTTGATGTAGCATGTTTTCTGCTCGGGGGAGTGAGGAGGAGATCACATTTAAGTGAAAATTAGAATAATGTAATTTTTCTTCAAAAAGATCCTGGCCCTCCTTATTCAGCCTCACAATTTGTCACATCTAAATCCAACCAACCTGAAGCCAAAAAAACATAAAAATTCCTCATGATAATCTTATTTCTTTGACTCATATTGGGTGGAGATGTAGTAATTTATCAAACCTATGGTGACAATTGGATGAGTATTGGATGAGAAAGACATTGTTTAAAATTGATATTTATGTGATTAGAGAAAAAGCGTGTTAGGAAAGTGTTTTGTCTACAAGGGAGAATAAATGAAGCAGAAATATATTTTACGAACTGAATTTAGAACATGGAATAATTTTTGTTGATGAGGCATGATATCTTTTGTTTCTTTTTGTTAAATTGATAGATGTCATGGATATGTGTTTCAAATTTGCATTGATTTAATATCGATGTTTACTTTTCCAAGAGTTCAAGTGATAAGTCTAGGGGAATTGATAGAGATCATATTTTTACATTTATAAATATGTTTTTAAATGATTTAATCCCTTACAATTAATCAATTTGATCTTATTTACATCATTTTATGACTTTTGGTGAGTTCTGAGCTGAAATGTGAAAAGTGGTTAATTCTAGACATTAAATAGATTTATGTTGCCTATGTATTTCAAGAATAACTCCAATATTTTTTATCCAATTCATGTGATTCTATTTCTATAGGATTAAATAATTCATTTTCTAAATATAAGTTCACAGGAACCAAATCCAATTTGAACTCCAACAAGCCAAAACCAATTTGTCAATATGAACACTTATTCTGGCCGAGAGAATGGACCTGACTTCATTCAATGATCAATATCTATGTCTAACTACCACCAAATGGGGTGATTTTAGCTGGGTCAGAAATCCGACTTGACTAGGATGGTTCAAATTAAATTTCATTTAGAACTGAGTTTAATAAGGCCACCTTTCAACTAGTCTATATATGGTTGGTGGGATAGTGATCGGCGGCCAGGAAAAGTCATGCATAATAATTCAAACATACCTCATTCCACACAGATCAAAATTCTTTCAAACATATTTGGTAGATGGACAACTCCATTACTCACATCCTAAAAGATGATACATTGGCCTCATTCGAAGATATGGGGGGAGAACATAGGCTATATTTCTAGTGGACATATTATGGAGGAGAAAATTTTGGTTATTTTTTTTCTTTCCTTTGTTATTCATAGTTTAATAATGCACACATGTTCCCCCTTATCCTAAATTACCCTTACCTCGGTGGGGTAAATCATATGAGTGAATGGGTAAGGTTAGGTTTTCCAATTTGTAATATTTGATTTCATGCTCTTAATGTTATAAAATGATTTCTCTATTTTGAAGTTGGTTTTAATGGTAATAACTACTTATATTTCCTTGTGAGATTGTATTTGATTTTATATTTTGTTGTTATTATTGGTTTGTTTAATGAAAATTTTATCCCCCAATAAGTTATGTTCTATATACGATGGAATATATTAGAACAAAATGGATAAGTACTTAGTGATCATCAGTACGTGTGATATCTGTACTAAATATTCAAGATTTTTAGGGACAAAATAGATCTGATTGGGAATCTTCTTAATAAATTGAGGGTATTCGCTACAAATAATTCAAAAAATAAGGGTAATTAGACCAAACTAATATATTATTAAGGTTTAATCTCCCTCGCATCACTAAAAAAAGAAGTGAGAGGAAGCTACTGTGAAATCACATTTTAATCGATTTAATAAAAGAAGAATAAATAAATATAAACTTTGATAACATTGAAATTGGAAAACCAGCCCTAGCTTGATCACCCAATACATATAAATATTTTTAATAACATTCATTTTCAATTAGTTTTAAATCATATACATTATTGTTTTCTTTAGTTTTGTTTCATTATTTTCAATACCAAACAAATTAAAAAACAAAGTGAAAAACATGATTTTGGGTGCTCATCTCGGGAGAAAACCTAGGTTAAGAACAATATTATATTTTAACTTAGTAAATAATTGTTTTTTCCACACACAATGAAAATAATGTGTTAATCCCTCACTACAAGGTGATGGGTTTGTGTTGTTAGATATAAATCATAGTCATTATCACCCTATAAAATTTAATTACTGGAAAGGTATCAAGGTCAGTCTGATCAAATTTGAAAAAACAATTTATTTGATCATTGATTACCTCTTATAACACATATATTTGAGGGGAATAGTCAGTCCCATATCTACTGGGTGTGGGGAGATATCTCCACAAGATCGATGTCTGTGAGTTTCTTCTTCTCTTTTCCACTCCTCCATTATTATTTCCATAATATCTGTATACCATTGGAAGTGTCCCTTAAAGGTAGATATTCATTAAATAATTTATTTTAATAATTTACATTGAACAAACTCCTTTTTCCCTGCATATAGGTTTAGGGTGTCACCCAAAATCCTGCACCACTAATGCGACCATAATGTTCTGGATGCTTCAAGGACACCGATAGTTTGTGTTCATCTATAACAGGTGTTGCTGATTAAAGTGATTATGTAAAATATAAAATATAAGAAAATAACGTATCATTGTTATTTAATAGTGGTTGAAAGAATTTTCTTTATTATATAATACATACACATGTTTCTCATACTTTTGTTTGTTTTCATATATTACTCTACCATGTTTATTTACCCACGTCTCCTTTTATAGCACTTGGAATGGAATCGAAGTGGGTTTGGATTCTAAGTCATGAATCTACATATAAACAAAGAAACATAATTATGGCGTTCTTACAAGTCACATAAATGAATTACAATAGATTTAGAATATGTACCAATTTTTTACAAGTGAAGCATACCCCATCATTAATATACAGTAGTGGTAACCTAGCTTTCCTACTAATTTCTTATTTCCAAAATTTAGTTGTTTTTTCATAAATTAACAATTATCATTCAATGTGATTAATATTCATATCATAAATCAACATATTACTAAAAATAATGTAACTATATAGACACATATTCACAATGTTCAGTAAACATATCACATAGTTTATGGATATCAACTGGGCATAGATAACTCTTTTATGATGGATTATGTTCCCTTCAAAATATTTAAGATGTTGTCTTGTTAGAATTGTGTGAAATCATCTACGAATCCTTCTATAAATCAAATACATAATTCTTGTGGGTTTCATATACAATAAATGAACTATGTAATAGATGATGAAGAGTAAGTCAATGTTTCATTGTTTTATTTTTTTAGTTAAATAACTAAATGATATGATAATTTTACCTTACTCTCATCCCACATTATTGTCCTCATCCTGGGCACAACATGGTTCCATGAATCAACATCAATCAGCATGCATTTCCGAGTGATGATTCCAATATCACATTTTTTAATGGCATTGTTAGAGTTAACATGAATAACCCACGAATTCCAACCAATATTGAATTTGATTCCTCTCACATTAGTCTTAATAAATTTTCATAACACCCTCAAACTATGGTGTCCCAGTTATTTCGGCCATTCCAGTAATTTGTCACCTACCATTTCCCCAAAATCAAAATTATAAAAATGGTCATCTAAATAGGTATCATGGGAATTTGTATATGGTCATTGTACCTCTACACTGGGTGCAACATTAGTTTCAGTTACCAATTTTTCATTAGGAATGGGATCGCTAGCACGTGGAGAAGGTCATTCTTTCTGCACAATGAGCCGGAGCAGGATGAGTGACATGTTGTTCGTTTGTATTGGGAGCAGCATTATGTATGAAATTCATTATCTGCATACGTAGATTAACATTAAATTTAGAGTACCAAAATGAAGTATAAACCATATAATTACATTTTATAACATGATGTATATTACCAAAAAATGTAACCTGATTATTGAACACGAATTTTAATTTTTTTTAAGCAGAAAGAGATTAGACGCCTCAATTGACTATCCAAATCCTTTCATTGTGGTATCATCTAACACACAAAATTTCATCTACAGTGAGACTACTATGAAATTAATGTGACTCCCCTATGAAATGATCATCCTCAGTTGAATTTTCATCTGACCCTTAAGTGGTTTTGGTTGACAATAGAACAATTGACAACATTCTATTTGGAGGATATGCAATATAAAATACATGTACTTCCTATGATTCAATTATAAATTTTTCATCTATGTACCCATCCTTATGGAAATAAACATTCACAAATCCCAATTCATCTATTTTAAGAAGTTCTCCTGTTATTAAACATTTTTCATTGAAAAATCAGATCATATAATATTTTATAATCCAACACCCATATTTTTTTGATAATGCCAATGTATGAAATATTCGAGTAAATTGGATTTCAATCCATAGTACAAGGATCATGAATCGCTTCATCCATGACTTTAACACCATTAATTTTTATGGTACTCTCTTTATCATGCTCATTTTTATAGAAAATATAACCATTCATTTCATAACCATTGTAATAAAATACATACACACTTGGTCCTCCATCCCGTCATCGAATTCATTATGAAATTGAATCTATATTTTCATATTACTCTTTAAAAATATGGTCCCAAAATCATCCAAAAAATTGTTGATTACGTGTATTTGATATACATATTTTAGTCCTTGATGGATTTAGATGACTAAGAATTTTTTTGTTAGTTTCAACATATGGGGAAACCTATAAACTATTATGAAAAATGTAAAGGTGGACCTACAATAAATCTATAATATTGACTTAGAAAACATCCCATTTAAAATTTCCCTCACCCACAAGAATCCCAGTGTGATGATATTTTGGTGGACCAATTCACTCCACACCTGATAGGTATTCAGTACAGAATTCAATATCTTCCTTTACAATATATCTATCAACAACAAAACCCTTTTGATGATTTCATTTTTTAGAATACCAATTCAAAATCATCATATAATGTTCAATGTGGTACATCAATATATAGTGTACATGACCATATATTTTATTCTCTCCGACAAAGTTAGTCATCAAATAGACCATTATATCAAAGAATGTTTGCTGGAAGATCATTTCCAAATCACATAATATGATGGTAATTTCTCTCTCCATATTCAGAGATTTCATAGGTTCTATAACATTTCTACATATATCATTTAATATGAAATAGATCATGGTTAATGTATGATGCACATTCATGGGAAAAATTCAATAAAAAGATATAGGCATTAGATCTTGCATCAAATATAGCAGTCATGTGATTTCAGACCCTTTAACTTTAAATTTTTCAATGCCATTATATTATAGATATTTTATGAATTCCCCTATTGAACATTACATCAATCACAAGGTTTCAAAATTGATATCTCTCCTTTCTAGAAAGAGTGTGAGCAGCAGGAGGATGAAAATCTCATTTTCACCCTTCACGGGATCTAACTTTTCTCATATTCCCCAATGAACCATGTCCATCCTATGATTAATTACATCCCTTGTTTCTTCTAGGTGAATTTAGAAACCTGATAATGAAATTATAAAATATGTTTTAACCAGCATAAAATTAATAATATGTTTCACGTACAAAATATTCCAGTATGGTAATTCAGGAAAACTGTTATCTTTTCCAAACCAGTTTTATAATGTTTTTACAAAATGGTATACCAAAAGAAGTGTACACATATTTTAGGTTCTAAAATAGTTAATCAACTGATAGTTGATATGATTATATACAATATTATAAAATTCTATTGAATGATATCGTCCAAAATCTTTACTTATTTTTTCGGGGATGAAATCTGTGATGTCCTAAAAATAATGTTTTCAAAAAATGTTTCAACATAATTGACTGTGTACCTTGTTCTAATTCAGGACACCCTTTAGTTCCATTCATTCTATATCCTGACAAATTAATATAAGCAAGAAATTTATTTATTATATTGTAATATCTGGATCTTAATGTGAAATATTAATTTCTGTAACCATCATACAACTTAACACCTGGGTCCCATTATAATTTCAAAACCTTGATCAATGAAGCCAAATAAAAGTCAATATCATTACTCAGTTTTTTTGGACATGATATAAGAACTGATATCATGATTTATTTTTCTATCATTAATATCCATGGTTGAACATTATAATTTACCAAAATAATCATCCATGTACTGTGAGCGTTTCTTTGAAAATAAAAAGGATTCACTCAAAATATAGATAATGTAAGTTGAAGCTTTCTCGACTCGTTTCAAAATTTTGGATACTCATGATGAATTAGATTCTGCTAAGAATAGTCTAATAGGTGAAATATTTTCCCATATTTATTTCTTTTTTCTGCATTCCCAATAAATTTCCATGTTGTCTACTCACTTTCATATATCTTCCTAAAAATAGGAATGTTTGGAATAAACCATAAAACATACATATGACTATATTCATATTTCTTGTATCCAGAATCACTACACATTGGTAATTATCTAGGTTATTTTTGGTCCTTTAGAAATATTATACAATCATTCAGACATGTGTGTATTCTTTTAAATATCATAACCATCAAGAATAGTATTTGATTGGTGTCGTTTGTTCAGCAGTGGACCTCATTATCTTCAAGGATCATGTAACTCATGAGAGAAAGTAATTTTGTAATGCTGGAAGCACTCTATCTTTTTACTTCTTTCTAATTATTGAGATTTAGTATAGATGATAATTTTTTATATTTAGTGCATCCATCATACAATGATATCTTTTCACAACTCTTTAACTGCTCAATTTTTTTAGACAAGAAGTTCATCAGCAACTGTACTGGAAATTTCCTCAATATGATCTTCATCATCATTCACATCTATAATAACATACTCAATATGGTCTTCTTAATTGTATTCACTTTTAATCGTATCATATGATCCATAAATCACAGTGATATCCCAAACATACGATTCATTATTTCTCCTTGTTTATCACCACATTTATATCATCAATATACTGTATGATATATCAAGTGTTCATCCAACTCTTTTGGACTAACATGCATTGAATAAAAACAGAGTAAACATAGAAAATTATTTTATAAGTGTCATATGCATGACCATTTTCAATATTTATGTAATCTTTCACTCCATGTTCATACTCATTTTCAAACGATTGGAATACATATAATATTTATTCATATCCATCATATTTGATTGAGATATATTAATATTTAACAAAATAAATACAAAAAGGGGCCTTTCCAATAAGCGGAAATTGAAATTTTAATGATAGTAATTTTGAATTTCATTCCCTAGGAATCAACCCTATATAAGTTAACACCTAATACCTTTTAAAAATATTTATAAAATCACAATTGAAATTTAATTTCAAGTGTTTAAATCATTTGAAAGATATTTAAAACCAAAAAACAGTACGATGAACACTTATAATTTTTTAGGAAACATTTCAAAACTATAAAATTAATTTGAAAGTTCCACATATGAATTTTCAAAATGGCATAAATCCCAATAAAAGAAATTTATAAAGGATACATGAATAAAAACTAACCAAAATTTTATAAAATATAATGCAATAAAAGGATTATAATTTCCCTCATGAATATATAGTATGAATCATATATTTGAATCCCCTAATACTATTGAGGAGTGAATTAATTATTGATAAATGTATAATTTTCACATGTCCATGATACTTTTGAACATATAGTCGCATCTCTTCAAAGTGGAAAACCAACTTCCACTTTTTTATTCAATCATTCACTACCTAATCCTGACATGTAACACCCCAAGATTTCATAGTGTGTCACTTCTTCAAAATAATTCAATAACTTTCACTACAAGCAACACCTAGTTCAAGCGCACCATGACTTACCAAAAAAGCCGTTCAAAAGAGGTTATGAATAGTATTAACTAAATTTTAAACTTTATATAATCCTTATAATTTTAGAATCCATATTTGAAGTTTCTTAGACATAATGCAAGAACAAATTCATTTTCAGTATTGCACTTTTACCAACTTTTAATAGTGATCCCTTTATAAATCCAATATTTTAAACATTTATATATTCAATTTGACTAAATAAATTTATTCTTTAGAATGGGGACATAAAAAAATTTACAATGTAACACCCCAAGCTTCCACGGTACGTTTCTCTTTGAATAATACAGTAGCGTGTGTTGTACGCAACTTCGAGTTCTAACACACACTACAACCAATGAAACTAGCCATAATGAATAGTAATACCAACTTTTTAAAATTTTATAAATTTTATCTCTTAAAATAGACTTCATTTTTTGGATTCGGAATATCTAATTTAGCCGAGGGTAAAATTTTTGTACTTTTCAGATAACTTTTATATTTTGATAAATAGTTAAAATTACTAAATTTTAATTAAAAACAACATTTTTAATCAAAAGAATTTGTAGTGATAAATTATGAATTTGAGTGGTTTTAAAGTATATTTAGAATATATTGTTACTATTTAATACAATGTTAGTCATTGGAAAAAATTTCACAATTAAACTGGACATAAACAAGTGTCAATCTTTTGATAGTTATTATCTCTTAAAAACACGCTTTTTGTTTTAACAAAGGAAATTAATTTTAAATTAATTTCGGTCACTTCTGTGTTTTGAATTTGGAAAAATGAATTTCATATTTGGAATCAGAATGTTCAAATTGTTTAAATTGGTAACTTTTATTTTTAGACATTTTGAATAATTACTTCGGTAAATATTTTATTTACCATGGTTAAAAGGCAAATCTGGTAAATAAGGGTTAAAAAATAATATTATTATAATAACAAATTACCCTAAAACGTGTCCTAAACTTATTGGTTGATACATTTCCGTCCATGGGCATATTTTGGTCGATTTTTGGACCCCATGGAGGCACTTTTATGTGGTAGGGACACTTTATTTCAATTAAGTTAAAATGAATACAAAAATGACAAAAGCATATATCATTTAGAAAAACAATTTTGACATAGGGTTATATATGTTTTATTTTTGACTATAAATATTCATTAGAAAGATAAAAAGATTTATTACATAATTATATTTTATTTATAATTTTTATACATTATATAATTTAATTTATTGTTGACACATAGATGATGGAGTAATTTCCATAATAGTGAAAAATTAAAATAATAGATATTATAAATACCCAAATAAATATAATTTGAGACTTTTTATGAGTTACACTAATTTTATAGGTTAATATGACATCTTAGTATTGATTTAATTAACTTTTTTATAATTAATCATTCTTTTATGATTTTTAAAAAAATCAACTATTGAATAGTGTCAAAATTGACATCAAATAGATTTTAAAACAAATTTTATATTATTAATTAATATTAAATTCCTAAAAATCTAAGGATCGGCCAAGAGACTTATATCATGATAGGTGTATCATTAATGGACCACTTGGGCGCTGCTTGGATGTATATAGTAAGTTTACTAACTAGATAATATAAAAATAAAAAGTGACATGGTAAGTGTCAAACTAATTAACTAAGAGTTAATACTTAATGATAAGGTTAATATAGTAACCCAAACCATTCTAAATCCTATTTTTTGAGTGTTTTTATACCTATACCTGCATTAACCTTTAAATAATCCACTTTGGAGCCATTATAAACCGAATATTAATTTATTATAAAATAATATTTCTAGCTTTTCCAAAGGTGCCCTTCACCCCTCTTATAAAAGGGCACTCCCCCTTCTAACTAATTCACACATTAATAACCTTTTTGTTCAGCCAAAACCTGCCTAAATACTCTCTCAACTTCCCTCAAAACAACCTAGAGGCCTTTGTTTTATCATAAATCCAACCTATGGAGTCGTTTTGATCAAATCAAAAGGAAGAACCCGAAGAAGAGGTAATAATTTCACCTCCCCTTCTCAAGTTCCTTTCTTCTTCCACTTCTTCTTTATTTGTTATTACCATTCTAAAATAATAACTCCCGTATCATATATATATTGTGATGTTTTTATAAATATGGTACAACCATATTCAGTATTCTATCCACCCTCTGAATAACATGTCACCATACGTTCTTACGTACGGCTTACCGTCTCCACGTCGTGGTGCAATAGTTATTCGATATATTATTATATTGATGGGTATAATAATTATTTATAATTCATTTAAATAATAAATATAACATGATAATTATTCTCTATATATTATATACCATCCAATTATATAATATTTTAATATCAAATGAATGATATTGTCACTCGTGCGTACGTACGGACTACCGTCTCCATGAACGCGATGAGATTCATTCTCCATCATATCCATTCAAGTATAATTATCATTTGATGATTTAAAAATAAATTTTAAGGACTCGATATCATCCTGGATATGAATAATATACAACCTATCCATGAAAACCATAGCTTATGTTACAAAACCTATAAAATAAAATGAGTAAGTTAACACCCGAAACGACGATAATACTAAGATATTATTTACAATGAAATGTTAAAAGATCATATATGATATCATATTAATGTATATGATTCTTGTATAATTTAATAACAATTATTTCACCATTATACACGAGGTAATCCTACCCCCATCCAATGAAAATTACAAGGTAAGGGTTTATTTTGCAATCTCTTCATTATCTGAGGTTGTTTTTACGTAATTATCTACTGGGGTCTCTTTATCATCCACATCCATGTTCCTTAGAAATGTATTTAAAAACATTTTTACTATTTACTAGACAATGGGTTAAGGTCATTTATACCCTTATGTGTTTTGAAAGAAATCTTTCAGTCGTTTTCCAAACAAGGCACTTTTAACCTTTTCGACAAATTTAACGTAAGAATGACTTTTTTTAACTTATACAGCGGGTGCGGCTATTTACTGCCAATATAAAATCGTCAAAGCTTCCCATACAGGCTTATAAGAATATTTTCAATGAAAATGTTTTATTTTATAATTATGTGACTTTTAAATGATTTCAAAATGAATATTTTATGAATTTATGAAAGGTACTCTTTATCAAGATCATAATTTTAAATGTTTTAAAGATTTATCTTTCTAAATATTTTAAATTAATATCCATGTTTTCAAAATTATTTTAAGGATTTATTTATTTGGACATGAATTTTTTGAAATGATATTTCTTTTCAAAAGATTCAAAGTACTATGGGACACTTTTATTCAAAAATCTCTTTTAAATTACTTCCTTTATAAATGTGTGACTTTTCAATGATTTTGAGAAAAGAGATATTTCTCTCAAATTGTTTTGATTTCATCTATGTCAACATCCTTTGATGGATTTTAAGCTTATTTGAAGTTGATTTATTATGATACAAAACTTTTTTATTGTATTGAAGGTTTTTTGATATGTTTTACTGTGGATGTGTTATTTTTATACCATTCATGGTTTATGGAGAAAGTATTGACATTTCGTATTCAAGTTTTAATATGGATTTTTATGTTATGTTTAATCCTTTTCATATGGGAATGCATTAGACTTAGTAAGTGACGGGTGGAGCCCATCTATAGCTCCTCGATGCATCCGTAGGTCTCATGGGACAAACTAGTGTCTTGGCATAAGGTCTTGGAAAAATCTTATTTGTAGTCTTGGCACGAGGCCTTGCCTATGTGCTTATGATAGTCTGGCATTATGCATTCCATCGTTATGAAAGTGGTTATTGATATTGCATGTGATTATTTGATTAGTAGAATATCCATGTGAATATGTAAATGGCATTATTTCATTTTATTTTTTCCATACTATGTTGAAGTTCTAGTTTAAAAGGCTTTTATTTTAGTTATACATTTCCTTAAATCTTTATTATTATTTATGAAAGTTTCCACTATATTGTTATCCTTACTGAGCATTTGAGCACACTAATTTTCTATGTTTTATTTTTCCCAGTATGTGAAGAAGTAATTTATGAATGACTTGTAGGGATATAATCAGGGGATAAGAGTGTGGACTATGGATACTATATTGTTGTAGTTTTAATTTTATGATGTAATGTAAACTATATTAATGTATCTAGTTATTCCAAGGATACTAAACGAATTGGTATTTTGAGATTTTATCTTTCTTGTGATCATGCCAATGTTATGTATTAAGGCACCAACTCTGGGTAACTGGGGTCGGGGTGTTAGAGTTGGTATCAGAGGATGTTTGTTACAATCCATGGAAGATAGATATAGATAAACTTTGATTAGGGCACATAGATCTAAGATAGACATTGAGGATTACTATAGAAGAACTTCCTAAATTTTAGTATTGTAGAGATTGTGTGAGTTTTCCGACCAATATATCCCTGAATGGATATGACCAGGTAGGGGAGGCTCTGGCACAGATGTACCTAGGGGTAAAACCAGAAAACACCGCTTTGAGATAGACTCGAACAGGAACTGGTGCACGAAAACAGGCCTTGCTACACTCTTGGTTACGACACTCCTGGGGTATATGCTTATGATAACTCTCATTTTCATTACAAATCATTATGAAGGCTTTATGAGTATATAAATTCTCAATGAAAACATTTTTATGATTATGGATTATATCCATAAATAGTTCAATTTATGTAAAGTGTTTTATAAGTATGGAATTATGTATTTTGATTCATAAACTAATCTATTGTATGCCATTATTTATAAATGGAGCCCAGTAGAAGGAATGAGAACTCCAGCAATGCACATGATCCAAAGAGAAAAAAGGATCATATCTTTCATGGGATTAAGCCAGAATTTATAAGAGAAATAGTCTCCCATGTATTATCATCATATGAATAAATAATATCATGTGTTGATAATATAAGTAAAGAGTTTACTGATTCCTATGGCTTTAAAGGGAAGCAAGAGAAGGAAAGGATGTAAGAGAGAAAGATGGATAAAGGGAAGAGGGAAAAGAATAATTTTCCCATATGTGATACCTGTTGGAAAAAAACACCCTAGAACATTCCTGAAAGGAATAGGAGTTTGTTATAAGTATAGAGGAAAAGGGCACAAAGTACGTGACTGCAAGGGTAAGAAAATTGTTTCAAATGTACAATGCTTCATTTTCAAGGAGTTTGGAAACTACGCGAACTTATGACCCAGTCGTCAGACTATGCCGCAAATGATGCTATTGGATAATAATCAAGTTATGATACTACCACAGATGAAGAGGAATGATTAGAGTTCTTATGTTGATTATGTCATTTGAGTGTTGTATCAATAATGTACTTCTTATAATAATTATGGAGTATATAGGGATTGTATTGAAGTACTATTTCATTAAGGACTTGAGATTGTGTGGAACAAAGAAAAGTGACTCAATAGCAGGTTAAATTTTTGGAAAATATATGGTTGAGAGAAAGATAAACCATAATATGGTTCTGATACTGAGGTTTTGATTTTAAAACAATACATTATTGATTTGGATAAATTATATTGGATATTCTTGACTACCTTTAAACTGATTAATGATTTGTATATTCCATCGTTTTTGGGGTTTACAAAAATTTTGTATTGAAGAAGAATATCTATTATTATTTAAAGAATCAGGGATCATGAATGTAATTAATAAGGTTTGATGGTAATTCAGGATGTTTTAGTGTTTTAAAAGAATACATAATGAAGGTTTTCACATGTTATTATGTGCAAAAAAAGGATCTTCATTGTGTTTACCTTCCTTATAAATTTTGGACTGAAGTATTTTGGATAGTTCTAGTTTGGATTATTTTGGATTGCCATAAAAGGACAACCCGGAGGTCGGGCGGCAACATGTCGCGTCCAGCAAGGCCGCGAAACTTGAACCCACAACCGAAGGCCGACAAGGGTGTATCACCTACCACTGATCCACGTGATATCCTGGATTGAACAATGTCATTTTTTAATGGTTCTGTTAGATGAATTATAAATTCATTTTTAACCCTATACGAATAGGATAAATAGAATATTATTTTTAATTTCTATTATCTTTTAGAGTGAAAGATGAGTTTGTGGTAGAACTTAGTTAAAGGATGAGACTCTACATGTCAAGTATATATTTTTCTTCTTCTCTTTTTCAAAGAAGAAATCAATTCTTATACTTTAGTGAAGGGATCTTAAAACAAAAAAAATGTGTTATCCTAATACCATATGTTTTGCTGAACCAATGTTATTTTAAATCATCATAGATTGATGAATTTAAGGACGTAAATTTTACACTTATTTGTGACTGATGACCTCAATAACTACCTATAAATATTTACATTTTCCTCCAATTATATGTCTCTAATTCCCACCAATTTTCTCCGAATAGAGATCATAATTTGGTGGTGAACCTTTCATTTCTCTTTTCCACTTATTAAGACTAAATTTTATTAACCAAATTTTTGATGTGGGTTTTCCCACAAAGATATTTTCTATATTCAACCTTTTATTTTCAATGAAAATTTTCAAATTTCGAGGACGAAATTTATTGAATGAGTGGCAAAAGTAACACCCCAAGATTTCATAGTGTGTTATTTCTTCAAAATAATTCAATAACTTGCAATACATGCAACACCGAGTTCAAGCGCACCATGAATTACCAAACAAGCCGTTCAAACGTGGTTATGAATAGTATTAAATAAATTTTAAACTTTATATAATCCTTATAATTTTAGAATCCATATTATGTGTTTCTTAGACATAATGTAAGAACAAATTCATTTTCAGTATTTCACTTTTACCATCTTTTAATAGTGAACCGTTTTTAAATCCAATATTTTAAACTTTTATATATTCAATTTGACTAAATAAATTTATTCTTTATAGTGGGTACATAAATAAAATTTACAATGTAACACCCCAAGCTTCCACGGTATGCTTCTCTTTGAATAATACAGTAGCGTGTGTTGTACGCAACTTCAAGTTCTAACACACACTACAACCAATCAATCTAGCCATAATGAATAGTAATACCTACTTTTTAAAATTTTATAAATTTTATCTCTAAAAATGGACTTCATTTTTTGATTCGGAATATCGAATTTATCCTAGGGTTAAATTTTGGTACTTTTCGGATAACTTTTATATTTTGATGAATAGTGAAAATTACTAAATTTTAATTAAAAACAACATTTTTAATCAAAATAATTAGTAGTGATAAATTATGAATTTGAATTGTTTTAAAGTATATTTAGAATATATTTTTACCATTTAATACAATGTTGGTCATTTGACAAAATTTCACAATTAATCCAGACATAAACAAGTGTCATTCTTTTGATAGTTATTATCTCTTAAAAACACGCTTTTTGTTTTAACAATGGAAATTATTTTTAAATTAATTTCTGCCACTTACGTATTTTGAATTTGGGAAAATGGATTCCATATTCGGAATCAGGATGTTCAAATTGTGTAAATATGTAACTTTTATTTTTAGACATTTTGAATAATTACTTCTGTATATATTTTATTTACCATGGTTAAAGGGTAAATCCGGTAAATAAGGGTTAAAAAATACTATTATAATAATAACAAATTACCCTAAAACGTGTCCTAGCCTTATTGGTTGATAAATTGCCGACCATGGGCATCATTGGGTCGATTTTTTGACCCTATGGAGCCACTTGTAAGTGATAGGGACACTTTATTTTAATTAAGTTAAAATGAATACAAAAATGAAACAACCATAATTATTTTAGAAAAAAAAATTTTACATAGGGTTATATATGATGGATTTTCAACTATAAATATTAATTATAAATATAAAAAGATTTCCTACATAATTATTTTTTATTTATAATTTTTAGACATCAAATAATTTAATTTATTTATGACACATTGATGATGCAGTAATTACCATAATTGTGAAAAATTAAAATAATTGATATTATAAATACACAAATAAATATGATTTGAGACTTTTTATGAATTAAACTAATTTTTTAGATTAATATGATTTGTTGGGATTGATTTAATTAACTCTTTTAGAAGTAATCTTTCTGTTATGATTTTTACAAAAATCAACTATTGAATAGTGTCAAAATTGACATAAAATAGTTTTTAAAACAAATATTTTATTATTAATTGATATTAAATTCTTAAAAATATACGGTTAGGCCAAGAGACTTATATCATGATATATGTTTCATTAATGGACCACTTGGGGGGTCCCTTCGATGTATATAGTATGTTTATTAACTATATAATATAAAAATACAATGTGAAATGGTAAGTGTCGAACTAATTAACTAAGATTTAATACATAAAGATAAGGTTAATATAGTAACCCAAACCTGAATAAATCCTATTCTTTGAGTGGTTTAAGACCTATCCCCACCTTAACCTTTAAATAATCCACTTTGGAGCCATTAGAAACCGAATATCAATTTCTTATAAAATAATATTTCTAGCTTTTCCAAAGGTGCCCCTCACCCCTCTTATAAAAGGGCACTCCCCCTTCTCACTAATTCACACATTCAAAGCCTTCTGGATCGGCCAGCCCCTCCCCAAATAATCTCTCAACTTCCCTCACTACAACCTAGAGACATTAGTTTGATCAGAAATCCAACCTAAGGAGTTCTTTTGATCAAATCAAAAGGAAGAACCCGAAGAAGAGGTAATAATTTCACAACCCTTTTAAAGTTCCTTTATTCTTCCACTTCTTCGTTATTTGTTATTACCATTCTAAAATAATAACTCCAGTATCTTATACATACTGTAATGATATTATAAATATGGTACAACCATATTAAGTATTCTATCCACCCTTTGAATAACATGTCACCATACATGCGTACGTACGGATTTCCATCACCACGTCGTGGTGTAATTGTTATTCAATATATTATTATTTTTATGGGTATAATAATGCTTTCTAATTCATGTAAAAAAATAAATATAACATGATAATGAATCTGTATATATGATATACCATCCAATTATATATTATTTTAATATCAAAAGATTGATATTGTCACTCGTGCTTACGTACCGGCTTATGAATTGATATTAAATTCCTAAAAATCTAAGGATCAACCAAGAGACTTATATCATGATAGATGTATCATTAATGGACCACTTTGGGGTCGCTTGGATGTATATAGTAATTTTATTAACTATATAATATAAAAATACAAAGTGACATGGTAAGTGTCAAACTAATTAACTAAGAGTTAATACTTAAAGATAAGGTTAATATAGTAACCCAAACCATTCTAAATCCAATTTTTTGAGTGGTTTTAGACCTATACCCACATTAAACTTTAAATAATCCACTTTGGAGCCATTATAAAACGAATATTAATTTATTATAAAATAATATTTCTAGCTTTTCCAAAGGTGCCCCTCACCCCTCTTATAAAAGGGCACTCCCCCTTCTCACTAATTCACATATTCAAAGCCTTTTGGTTCGGCCAAAACCTTCCTAAATACTCTCTCAACTTCCCTCAATAAAACCTAGAGGCCTTTTTATTATCATAAAGCCAACCTATGGAGTCCTTTTGATCAAATCAAAAGGAATAACCCGAAGAAGAGGTAATAATTTCACCACCCTTTCTCAAGTTCTTTTCTTCTTCCACTTCTTCTTTATTTGTTATTACAATTCTAAAATAATAGCTCCCATATATTTTATATACTTTGATGTTTTTATAAATATGGTACAACCATATTCAGTATTCTATCCACATTTTGAATAACATGTCACCATACGTGCGTATGTACGGCTTACCGTCTCCACGTCGTGGTGTAATTGTTATTCGATATATTATTATTTTGATGGGTATAATAATGATTTAAAATTCATGTAAATAATAAATATAACATGATAATGATTCTGTATATATGATATACCATCCAATTATATATTATTTTAATATCAAAATAATGATATTGTCACTCGTCTGTACGTACGGACTACCGTCTCCATGAATGCGATGAGATTAATTCTCCATCGTATCCATTCAAGTATAATTATCATTTGATGATTTAAAAACAATGTTTAAGGACTTGATATAATTCTGGATATGAATAATATACAACTTATCCATGACAACCACATCTTACGTAACAAAACATATAAAAGAAAACGAGTAAGTTAACACCTGAAACGACGATAATACTAAGATATTATTAACAAATAAATGATAAAAGATCATATATGATATCATATTAATGTATATGATTATTGTATAATTTAATAACAATTATTTCACCATTATAAAGGATGTAAACCTACCCCCATCCAAGGAAAAGTACAAGGTAAGGGTTATTTCCCAATCTCTTCATTATCTGAGGTTGTTTATATGTAATTATCTATTGGGATCTCTTTATCATCCAGATCCATGTTCCTTAGAAATGTATTTAAAAACATATTTACTATTTACTAGAAGATGGGTTAAAGTCATTTATACCCTTATTTTTTTTGAAAGGAATCTTTCCGTCATTTTCCAAACAAGGCACTATTAACCTTTTCGACAAATTTAAGGTAAGAATGTCTTTTTTAAACTTATACGGTGGGTGCGGCTATTTACCACCAATATAAAATCTTCAAAGCTACCCTTAAAAGCTTATAAGAATATCTTAAATGTAAATGTTTTATTTTATAATTATGTGACTTTCAAATTATTTCAAAATGAATATTTTATGAATTTTTGTAAGGTACTCTTTATCAAGATCATAATTTTAAATGTTTTAATGATTTATATTTCTAAATATTTTTAATTAATGTCCATGTTTTCAAAATGATTTTAAGGAATTATTTATATGGAAATGAATGTTTTTAAATGATATTTCTTTTCATAAGTTTCAAAGTTCTATGGGACACTTTTATTCAATAATCTCTTTTAAATTACTTACTTTATAAATGTGTGACTTTTCAATGATTTCGAGAAAAGAGATATTTCTCTCAAATTGTTTTGATTTCATCTATTACAAAATCCTTTGATGGATTTTAAGCTTATTTGAAGTTTATTTATTATGATACAAAACTTTTGTGTTGTATTGAAGGTTTTGTGATATGTTTTACTGTGGATGGGTTGTTTTTATACCATTCACGGTTTATGGTGAAAGTATTGACATTTCATATTCTTGTTTTAATATGAATGTTTATGTTATGTTTAAACCTTTTCATATGGGAATGCATTGGACTTAGTAAGTGATGGGTGGAGCCCACTATTGCTCCTCGAGGCATCAGTAGGTCTCATGGGACAAACTAGTTTCTTGGCACAGTGTCTTGGAAAAATCTTATTTGTAGTCTTGGCACGAGGCCTTGGTTATGTGGTTATGATAGTCTGTCGTTATTCATTCCATCATTTTGAATGTGGTTATTGATATTACATGTGATTATTCTATTAGTAGAATATCCATCTGAATAAGTAAATGGGATTATTTCATTTTATTTTTTCCATACTATGTTGAAGTTCATGTTTAAAAGGCTTTTATTTTAGTTATACATTTCCATAAATCTGTATTCTTATTTATGAATGTTTCCGCTATATTTTTATCCTTACTGGGCATTTGAGCTCACCCCTTTTCTAGGTTTTATTTTTCCCAGTATGTGACGAAGTAATTTATGAATGACTTGCAGGGATATAATGAGGGGATAAGAGTGTGGACTGTGGAGGCTATATTGTTGTAGTTTTAATTTTATGATGTAATGTAAACTTTATTAATGTATCTAGTTATTCCAAGGCTACTAAACGAATCAGTGTTTCGAGATTTGATCTTTCTTGTGATCGTGCCAATGTTATGTAATAAGGCACCGACTCTGGGTAACTGGGGTCAGGGCATTACAGTTGGTATCAGAGAAAGTTTAGTACAAACTTTGGAAGCTAGATATAGATAAACTCTGATTTGGGCACATATATCTAAGATAGACTTTGAGGATTAGTATAGAAGAACTTCCTAAATTTTAGTATTGTAGAGATTGTGTGAGTTTTCCGAGCAATACATCTCTGTCTGTATATGAGCAGGTAGAGGCGGCTCTGGAACAGATGTACCTAGGGGTAAAACCCAAAAACACCACTTTGAGATATACTCGAACAGGAACTGGTGCACAACAACGGGCCTTGCTACACTCTTGGTTACGACACTCCTGGGGGATATGCTTAGGATAACTCTCATTTTCTTTACAAATCATTATGAAGGGTTTATGAGTATATACTTCCTCAATGAAAACATTTTTATGATTATGGATTATATCCATAAATAGGTAAATTTATGTTAAGTGTTTTATAAGTATGGAATTATGTATTTTGATTCAAAAACTAATCTAGTGTATGTCATTGTTTAGAAATGTCGCCCAGTAGAAGGAATGAGAACTCCAACAATGCACATGATCCAAAGAGAAAGAAGGATCATATCTTTCATCTTCTTAAGCCAGAATTTATAATAGAAATAGTCTCCCATGTATTATCATCATTCAAAGAAATAATATTATGTGTTGATAAGATAAGTAAAGACTTTACTGAGTCATATGTCTTTGAAGGAAAGCAAGAGAAGAAAAGGATGGAAGAGAGAAATATGGATAATGGGAAGAGGGAAAAGAATAATTTTCCCATATGTGATAACTGTTGTAAGAAACACCCTAGAACTTGCCTGAAAGGAATGGGAGTTTGTTATAGGTGTAGAGGAAAAGGGAACAAATTACGTGACTGCAAGGGTAACGAAATGGTTTCAAATGTACAATGCTTCATTTGCAAGGAGTTTGGAAACTACGCGAACTTATGTCACAGTCGTCAGACTATGCCTTAAATGATGCTATTGGATAATAATCAAGTTATGATACTACCAAAGAAGAAGAGGAATGATAGAGTTCTTATGTTGATTATGTAATTTGAGTGTTGTATCAACAATGTACTTCTTATAATAATTATGGAGTATATAGGGATTGTACTACTGTACTATTTCACTAAGGACTTGAGATTGTGTGGAACAAAGAAAAGTGACTCAATAGAAGGTTAAATTTTTGGAAAATATATGGTTGAGAGAAAGATAAACCATAATATGGTTCTGATACTGAGGTAGTGATTTTAGAACAATACATGATTGATTTGGATAAATTGTATTGGATATTATTGACTACCTTGAAACAGATTAATGATTTTTATATTCCAACATTGTTGGGGTTTACAAATATTTTGGATTGAAGGAGTATATCTATTATTCTTTAAGGAATAAGGGATCAGGAATGTAATCAATAAGGTTTTATGGTAATTCAGGATGATCCAGTGTTTTAAAAGTATACATGATGAATGTGTTCACATGTTATTACACGGAAAAAATGATCTTCATTGTGTTTACCTTCCTTATAAATTTTGGTCTGAAGTATTTTGGATAGTTCTAGTTTTGATTATTTTGGATTTCCATAAAAGGACAACCCAGAGGTCGGGCGGCAACCCGTCGCGTCCAGCAAGGCCGCGATACTTGAACCCACAACCGAAGGACGACAAGGTTGTATCACCTACCATTGATCCACATGATATCCTGGATTGAATAATGTCATTTTTTAATGGTTCTGCTGGATGAATTATAAATTCATTTTTTAACCCTATACGAATAAGATAAATAGAATATTATTTTTATGTTGTATTATCTTTTAGAGTGAAAGATGTGTTTGTGGTAGAACATAGTTAAAGGATGAGACTCTACTTGTCAAGTATATATTTTTATTTTTCTCTTATTCAATGAATATATTAATTATTATGCTTTAGTGAAGGGATATTAAAACAAAAAAATTGTGCTATCCTAATACCATATGTTTTGCTAAATCGATGGTATTTTAAATCATCATAGATTGATGAATTTAAGGCCCTCAATTTTACAATTGTTTGTGATTGATGACCTCAATCACTACATATAAATATTTATGTTTTTCCTCCAATTATATGTCTCTAATTTCCACCAATGTTCACTGAATAGAGATCATAATTTGGTGGTGACCCGTTCATTTCTCTTTTCCTCTTATTAAGACTAAATTTTATTAACCAAATTTTTGATGTGGGTTTTCCCACAAAGATATTTTCTATATTCAACGTTTTATTTTCAATGAAAAATTTCAAATTTTGAGGACGCAATTTATTGAAGGAGTGGCGAATGTAACACCCCAAGATTTCATAGTGTGTTATTTCTTCAAAATAATTCAATAACTTGCACTACATGTAACACCGAGTTCAAGCGCACCATGAATTACCAAACAAGCCGTTCAAAAGAGGTTATGAATAGTATTAACTTAATTTTAAACTTTATATAATCCTTTTAATTTTAGAATCTATATTATGAGTTTCTTAGACATAATGTAAGAACAAATTCATTTTCAGTATTGCACTTTTACCAACTTTTAATAGTGAACCCTTTTTAAATCCAATATTTTAAACTTTTATATATTCAATTTGACTAAATAAATTTATTCTTTATAATGGGGATATAAAAAAATTTACAATTTAACACCCCAAGCTTCCACAGTATGCTTCTCTTTGAATAATACAGTAGCGTGTGTTGTACGCAACTTTGAGTTCTAACACACACTACAACCAATCAATATAGCCGTAATGAATATTAATACATACTTTTTAAATTTTATAAATTTTATCTCTCAAAATGGACATCATTTTTGGATTCGGAATATCGAATTTAGCCTAGGGTGAAATTTTGGTACTTTTCGGATAACTTTTTTATTTTGTTGAATAGTGAAAGTTACTAAATTTTCATTAAAAACAACCTTTTTAATCAAAATGATTAGTAGTGATAAATTATGAATATGAGTTGTTTTAAAGTATATTTAGAATATATTTTTACCATTTAATACAATGTTGGTCATTGGACAAAATTTCACAATTAAACCAGACATAAACAAGTGTCATTCTTTTGATAGTTATTATCTCTTAAAAACATTCTTTTTGTTTTAACAACGGGAATTAATTTTAAATTAATTTCTGCCACTTCTGTGTTTTGAATTTGAGAAAATGGATTCCATATTTGGAATCAGGATATTCAAATTTTTTAAATAGGTTACTTTTATTTTTAGACATTTTGAATAATTATTTCAGTAAATATTTTATTTACCAAGGTTAAAGGGTAAATCTGGTAAATAAGGGTTAAAAAATAATATTTTAATAATATTAAATTACCCTAAAATGTGTCCTAACTTTATTGGTTGATACATGTACGACCATGGGCATTATTGGGTCGATTTTTGGACCCTATGGAGCCACTTGTAAGTGATTGGGATACTTTATTTTAATTAAGTTAAAATGAAAACAAAAATGACACAAGTATAATTCTTTTAAAAAATCATTTTTTACATACCGTTATATATGATGGATTTTAAACTATAAATATTAATTAGAAATGTAAAAATATTTCCTAAATAAAGATATTTTATTTATAATTTTTAGACATTAAATAATTTAATATATTTATGACACATTGATGATGCAGTAATTACCATAATAGTGAACAATTAAAATAATTGATATTATAAATACACAAATAAATATAATTTGAGACTTTTTATTAATTACACTAATTTTTTAGGTTAATATGACATGTTAGTATTGATTTAATTAACTTTTTTGGAAGTAATATTTCTGATATGATTTTTACAAAAATCAACTATTGAATAGTGTCAAAATTGACATAAAAGAGTTTTTAAAACAAATATTATATTAATAATTGATATTAAATTCCAAAAAATATATGGTTCAGCCAAGATACTTATATCATGATAGGTGTATCATTAGTGGACCACTTGGGGGTCGCATGGATGTATATAGTATGTTTATTAACTATATAATATAAAAATAAAACGTTACATGGTATGTAACAACCCAAAGTATTTCAATGGAAAATTCACTTCTTATATTTATGTCATAAAAACACTAAATAATGAACTACTAAGTGATAAGTGACCTTTAAACATAATTTTTTCACCCCTATGTTTGGAATTTTAAAAATCCAACATACACGGTTGTGTTCAAGATAGTTTTTGGAGTCTAATGAAACAAAAATATTTTTTGGTAAATAGTAACCTACCCTTATGAATAGTAACCTACCCTTATGAATAGTAATATGACCCTTATAGTAAATAAGAGTAACAATACCTATGAATAATAAAATAATATTTTTAGACATCATAGAAAGAGATAATTTGACCTTAGTAAACGTTTTTGGTATTTTGTAAAGTCAAAATAAATAATTATAATTAATTAATTTAAAAGAATATTTATTTCCATGAAATTTATTCCTAAAGTACATAATCAATGTCTAATAGTTTTTAGATAATTTTATAAGACCCTACGTAATTTATTAACGAACTACAAAAACAGTTTTAATCTTAAAAACTGTTTTTAAGTAAATTATGATTTTAATTAAACATTAAATTAATAATATTTAGAAAATTATTTTTGAAAAATGGACATCATTTTTGGATTCTACACGTCGAAAAATTGTAGGGGTAAATTTTTGGGTTTATTCTAAAATACTTCAATTTTCGGGTGAATAGTAAAAAATACAGTTTTTCGCATAATCGGTGTACACTAAATTGCATCTTTAATGATGTAATGATGACATAAACATTCTAGAGCATTATTTTCGGCCAAATTATTTTAAATTTCATAAATTTTTCCTTGAAATAAAATAAATCCAATTCTAAAACCTAAAAAGAACTTTCCAAAGCCTAAAGTCAAAAGGTGATTTCTTAAAGTGCCTTTTTCTCTTTCTTTCACTTTCCTTTTAATAAATTAATGAATTCGAATTATAAAGAAGATTTAAAGCCTAAAAAGAATTATATTATATTGATATATGATTTTGGATGTCAAAAAACTACTATTACAAGTCTAACTCTTGATATATTATTTTATTTAATATTTTTTGCCAAAAACACCTCCCTCCTCATGTATAAATATTCCCTCCCCCTTCTCTTGCCAAACCACACCTCTCAAGCTTCAAGAATTGTCTAAGATCTGCCCAATAATCTCCCCTAGACCCTCCCCCAAGTCCAAAAGCTGCTGGTCTCATCAAAAGACCAAGATTTGGCCCTTAAGGAGGTTCTCAAGTGAAGGATTCAAGAGGTAATTTTCTTCCCTCTTCTCCTTTGATTTCCTTTCAAGTTCAAGTTCCTTTCTTGATCTCTCTCTACCTATCTTCATCCAAATTGTTTTGTAAATCCAGTATTATATATATACTGTAATATTATGATTCTAATGGTGTATTATATCACCCCACACCCTTTCCTTCTTCCTTTTATTTTAATAAAGAGAACGGTGTTCATGAGGTGTTAAATTTGTCACCTTCAAAAACGACATGTTCTCTTCTTCCATTTCTACCTTCAGATCTGGTAATGAAACCATTTTTATGGTTGAACTGGAATATTTTATATGTATTATGTTCTATTTTATGTTCTGGAAATAACCTATGGCCATATTTATAAGTGAAAAGTTAAAACAAGTTTTTTGTGATCCAAAAACAGCCCAAACTTACCCAAACAACCATCATTAAAATCTTATCTAATGATACGTCCACGTGGATATAATATAACTCATTATAAAATCATTCAAGCTTATGTAATAAAATAAATAACTTGTAATATTAGTTCTGTGTGTTTACCAATGATCTACGCAAACATCAATTTAAGAATACAAGTGGACCGCTCAAGAAAAACATAAAAACGAACATCCTCGAACAACGTTTTTTAAACTCTATAAGTCATCCAAAGGTACATAATTTGACATAAGGAAACCAGAATTAACACTATTAATGTATAAATGGTTCTGGAATCTCTAATTAATTAATATAATGTCTTTATACATGATATTAAATAGAATGAGGCATTCGAGTACATGGTAAGGGGAAATCTCGATCCCAATTTTCTTCCTTCGGGTTCTCCCTCTTTCACCCCATTATTGTCATGGATACTCCTGAAAGATCATTTGTTCATCATTCACTTTACTTTTTTGGGATATAAATGTTTGTCACTGGTTTTTATGTCCATCAATATTTTTTCCAAAAGAACTCTTCTTTTCAGATCTCACCTTATACCTCTCCTTCACGGTTGATATTTCTTATATCAAGTATGTTGTTCCCTCTTTATTTTGGGAACCCAATGATTATGAATGTGTTATTATGATATGAAACCCATTACTCTCCATGGGTTATTTATGTACATGTTTTATATGTGTTCTATGTGGCAAGAAATATAATGATAATGTTATGATGTGACAGGTTCACCCGGAATTATATAGCGCTCCAATGCATTGGGTAAAGTGATGAATCTCATGAGTAAATGTGAAATGATGTGTGAACATGATTCTAGCTTTGTTCACAAGTATGTGTGGTAGTTAACCACTAAGACATGATGTTTCATTTTTATGCATTTCCACATTTCAAGTCTATTATTTACGCTCCTCCCATGTTCATGATTCTTTGCCCATATCATGATTATGCTCACCCCATGATATATTGCTCTTCTCTGTCCTCTTACTGGGCTTCTAGATCAACCCTTTTGATGTATATCCTCAGGTGGCTACATGTACTAAGGAGAGGACAAGTGCCACTAAGAATCTAGTGAAGAAGAAGTTAAATAAATGTTTATGGTTGATGTTGTATTTGTCATGCATGGTCCTAGTTTGCCCAAGACACTAAACCTATGGATCCTCCATGCGTAATACTATTATGTTGTTTTTCTTTGAAATGATGTCATAGTTATAAGGCCCCGACCTTAAACCTTAATTAATATTTAATTAAATGAATAATTCACATTCAGGATCTTTTCAGGTTTAGATTTTTAGAGAATTAGAACTTAACTATTACTTCTCAAAAGATTACAAAGTAGACACTTCTACTAAGTTTCCATAGAATAAAAAAACTCTTAAAAAGAAACATGTCTAGTTCCATGTTTTAGACAGCATAACATTCCCTTGATCCCATCCTTGACCCTATTCCACATTAAGTCCTGTGAAAAACATTTCAAAAAAACTTGGGGTGAGCATAAAAAGCTCAGTAAGGGATATACAAAGAATAAAAACTGTTAGTTTATCAAAACAAAAAGTAAACCAAGTATACTTTATCAAAGTAATACTTTTCACCTTTATGAAGTAGTAAAAACTCTTCACTGAATAAAAGATCATTAATTAACCTTTTTAACCAAAAGATTACCATAAAACCCATATAAAGAACACATAACATATAAAGGTAACATGGGACATAAACATACTTAAATGGAATAACCATATGGTCGACTTCCACACATACATAATGGAGTAGCCATACGGTCGACTTCCATACCCAATGCATTGGAGGTTATAACGTAATCACCCATCCTGGTATTCACGGCACCACCAGTCATATGGTTTATCAGGTAACCACCCGTCAAATGTCCAAGTACGATAATAAAATCATAAGACATAAAACAAATATAATGGAAAGAAAACATTTCTACACTTTGATCACAATATATCACTTAAATATATTGAAATAAAAAATACATTATAAAATCCATTTTCAATACCAAAATACATAAAAGAGTATATGGTATTTATTTCATTTAAAAAAAACCTTACGGCTTGTTCAGGAAGCCAAAGCCCAAATAATACTCGCGGCGGCGAAAAAGGTTGTTTTCACCGCGTATGTTAAAAGAAACATTCCTTTTTTTCGTTTAGTAAAACACTTCATAGAAAAAGATTCATTTTGTATGAAAGTAAAATTCAAAGGGTTTTATACACCGTATAAAAGAAAGTTGTGTATAAAACGAAATATGCCTCAATGAAAGGAGATTGAGACGAAGTCCCTTACCTCGGGTCCGACTTGACTCGATCGTTCTTTAACGTCCTGAATAATAAACTTGAGTTAATTTTGATTTACTTAAGAACCATTTTCAAGTTAATTATTCCTTTTATATCACTTATTTCCATGTTATAAACATTATGTAATCATTTATGTTAATAATGTTTGTTTTGTCGATATTTGGTTCTTTAGTGGAAAGTGGACTTCTTACAAATACATGTTGCTCGTGTGGTCAAAGGTTCTTTATATCCAGAATGACATTCCTGATTTTGATATCATGTATATCATATATATCCAGAATATAAATGTATTTACAATATTACATAATCATTTAGAGGTGAGAAATGAAATGCACCGTTCTTGGAGACAGTAAGCCGTACGTACGCATGAACGCTAATTTCTTTTCCTTTTCATATTAATGGAATTAAAACTAAATGAGAGGTATGTATATTTTAATTCCAGAATTATATTAATAATTTAGATGTAAGATACATCATATATATCCATTATATATATGTACTTATAATAATACATTACATTTGGGGATAAGAAATGAAATGCACCGTTCATGGAGACGGTAAGCCGTACGTATGCATGAACGCTACTTTCATTTCTATCTCATACATTAATGGAAAGAAATAATAATGATATAGAGGTATATTATAATTCCAGTATAAAATCATATATAATAACTTTAAATCCATCCTTTATACATCCCACATATGCCATTAACGAATCAAATCACTTTGTGGGGGTAGTCCGCACTTCCTTAAATGAAGATATCGCATTTACCCATAATGGAAACCATAAAGGTATGCCCAAAATGAAAAATTCAGAATCTTAAGGAAAAAATAAAAATATCATATATCATATATAAATATAGTGACATCTTAATGGCCACCTTTGATGGTGTTAGAAGAATATCGAACAATCATCGTTTCGTGAGGCAGAAATTCGCCATCCACGGAAACAGTATGTTCTTTAACCATTAGACGTAGGTGTGTGTAAGTGTAGCTCAAATAAATCTTATAAAAACATCATAGTATATGGAAGATACTGTATTTGTTACAAACTAAATGAATAAAAAAGAGTTTAGGGGGTTGAAGGAGCAAAATAAAACAAAACGACTCAAGTGAAGACATTACCTTAGAATCGGGTAACTCCCTTTGGTTTGTGCTCAAAGGCTTCCTTGGGAAGACTTCTGCACCAAGTGAGGCTTCAAGGAGTAAGAGAGGTATTTTGAGAGACAAAATGATCAGATATTGGCCGAACCAAAGGCTTGAGAGGTGTGGGTAAGGTGGTAGAGTTGGGGGCCTTTTAAAAGAGGAGAGGAGGGGCACTCTTGGAAGGTAAGGAAATGTTACTTTATTTTCAAATGGTTTTCGGATTTTAATGGTCCCACATTGATGTGTTTCGAGTATAAGGTGATAAGGGTTCGAAATCCACCCATCCAATAGGTTTTGGACAAGTTTAGGTCTTATATTTTACATTATCATTCCAGTTTATTTAAATCATTACATAATGAGGTAATCGCTGCATCATCATGTTGTCATAAATAATTTAATTTATTTAATGTCTAAAAATTATAAAAAAAATACTATGATTTAGGAAATCTTTTTATATTTCAAATGCATATTTATAGTCAAAACGCTGACTTGTATAACCCCATTTAAAAATTGGTTTAGTAAAACATCTCATGTTTGTGTCATTTTTACTTTAACTTTAAATAAAAGGCATAAATGTCATTATCATACCCAAGTGGCTCCATGGGGTACCAAAAATCGACCCATGGGTTGTATTGGTCGACCATAACTCAACCAATAGGGTTAGGACAACTGTCAAGATATTTTCATTTTATTATAATATCATTTTTACCTTCAATTACACTAATTACCTTTAATCGCGATTAATAAAACATAAAAGTTACTATTCACCAAAATTTATTTTAATCCCATTGAACCACATTTTACTTAATAATGAAAATAATTTAAATTTGATTTTTGAGATTCAAAACACAGAAGTGGTAAAGTCCCATTTAAAAGAAAAATCAAATTTTGTAACCACCACTTTGCGGTTCCACTATTCATCAAAAATTGATGTTTTTCAGAAAAAAACCAAAACATCACACTAAGCTATATTTGATATTCCAAATTCAAAAATGAAGTACATTTTACAAAATTCAAAACATATAAGTTGCATTAATTAATTTAATAATTAATTCTCGTTGTCAAAACAAATAGCGTGTTTTTATGAAACAATAAGTATCAAAAGATTGACACCAGTTTAAGTCCAATTTCAAAATAAAATTAATTCCATTGACCACTATTGGATTAAATGGTAAAAATATATTCTAATTGCACTTAAAAACCAATTCAGATGATTATCTAATCATCTTAATAAATTATATTAAAAAGAGGTTTTGAATTATAATACATCATTTTACACTATTCATTAAAAAAATGAACTTTATCGGAAAAATACCAAAAAATTACACAAAGTAATATTTGATGTCCCAATTATAAATAAGAGTTTTATTTGGTATAATAGAATGTATAGGAGTGACCAAAACTATATTTAATGATGGTTCACCATCAAATGTTGATACGTGGATCTTTCGTGAAAATTAGAGTATATAAGCCGAAAATTGAATTCTTTTCGTATTTTAATCATTTATCCTTTATTAGATAAATGTAAAAACATTTAAGAAACATATACAATCATATTTTAGTTATTTATATCCATTCCCGCCAGTTCAATGGCTACGTGTTAACTAATATTTAAAATAATATTATTTTATTACTAGTGTGCAACGTACGCTTTCAATGAAACTCTTTGTTGCATATCAGGTACGATATTGAACATAGAAACCCCTTTAATATTAATAAATATGAAAATGTATTATTCTTTTTTTACCTGGGATGTTACATCCTTCCCCCCTTTTGGGAATTGCGTCCTTTCAATTTTATTGACTTATCAAAATAAGTGGCGGTATTTATCCCTCATAGCATTTTCAGATTCCCTTGTTGCCTCTTCAACCATATGGTTTTTCCACAAAACCTTTACCTGGTGAATTACCATATTTCTCAATACTTGCTCTCTTCGGTCAAGAATCTGGACCAGTTGTTCCTCATAAGATAGGTTCTCTTCCTGCTGAACTACCTCTGGACTCAAAACCTAAGATGGATCTGGCATATACTTCCTCAACATCGAAACATGAAAAACATTGTGTACCTGAGATAGACTCGGAGGTAAATCCACTCGGTAAGCTACTGATCTAACTCTCTCCAGAATTTCATATGGTACAATGAACCTTGGACTCAGCTTTCCTTTCTTACCAAATCTCATCACACTTTTCCATGGAGAAACCTTGAGAAAAACATGATCACCTACCTTGAAAGATAGATCCTTCCTCCTGTTATCCGCATAACTCTTCTGCCTGCTCTAAGCTGTTCTCATGTGTTTCTGAATCAACTAAATGTTATCTTCCATCTCTTCTACCAATTATGGTCCCATCAGCTTCCTTTCACCCACTTCATCCCAAAATGCTGGAGTTCGACACCACTTCCCATATAATGCTTCAAATGGTGCCATCTGTATACTGGAATGAAAACTGTTATTATAAGAAAACTCAACCAAAGAAAGATGTTGGTCCCAACATCCCTAATAATTCATCGAACAAGCTCGTAGCATATCCTCCATGGTCTGAATTTTTCGTTCTGACTGCCCATCAAATTACGGATGAAAAGCTGTACTAAAATTTAATTCAGTACCCAACAACTTCTGAAGGCCTTTCCAAAAGTTAGAAGTAAACCTGGGATCACGGTCAAATACAATGGAGAGAGGAAATCCATGTAACCTGACTATCTCTTTAAGATACAAACGAGAAAGTTGATCTAGGGAAAAATTATCTCGTATATCAAGGAAATGAGCAGATTTAGTCAAGTGATCAACAATAACCCATATTGCATTATTACCTTGAGATGTCTTCGGTAATCCCACAACAATGTCCATGGATATATTCTCCCATTTCCACTTTGGCACTGGTAAAGGCTGAAGCATCCCTTTCGGTAACTGTCGCTCTACTTTAAACTGTTGACAAGTTAAACACTTCACAGTAAAATCAACAATATCCCTTTTCATTCCATCCCACAAATAATACTCTCGCAGATCTCTGTACATCTTAGTACTTCCAGGATGAACCGAAAACGGGGAACTATGAGCCTCGCATAACAACTCTCTTTTCAACTGTGAATCACAAGGGACACACAATCTCTTCCCAAATCTCAAAACACAATGACTATCAATGTTGAATTCATGAAACTTACCTTTATGAACTAGCTCTACCATTTTCTGCAACTTACTGTCTTGCTTCTGTGCTTGCTTGATTTTGTCTGATAGGGAAGATGTCACTGATACCTGAAACAAAACAGAAGAGCTTCTTGCACCAACAACTTTTATGCCAAAGTTCATCAAATCAAAAACCAAAGGATCTCGTTCCAAACGTAGCATGGTTAATGAAGCATTACTTTTTCGACTCAAAGCATCAGCCACTTTATTTGCTTTTCCCGGATGGTAGTGAATTGTATAGTCATAATCCTTGATTAATTCCAGCCATCTCCTCTGTCTCATGTTCAATTCTTTCTGAGTGAATATATACTTTAAACTTTTGTGATCAGTATATATTTCACACTTTACTCCATAAAAATGATGTCTCCAAATTATTAAATAAAAAACAACAGCAGCTAATTCCAAATCATGTGTAGGGTCATTTACCTCATGAGTTTTCAACTGACGTGAAGAATAAGCAATTACTTGATCATTCTGCATAAGGACACAACCAAGTCCCTTCAATAAAGCATCACTGTATATAACAAACTCACCATTCCTGGAAGGAAGTGCCAAAACTGGTGCATTCATCAATCTTCTTTTCAACTCCTGAAAACAATCATCACATTCTTTTTTCCAGATGAACTTAACACCCTTACGATTTAGCTTAGTCATTGGACTAGATAACCGTGAAAAATTTTCAACAAACCTTCAGTAGTAACCTTCCAAACCAAGGAAACTTTGGATCTCGGTTACATTTGTGGGTCTTGGCCATTCTTCAACAACTTTTGTTTTAGTAGGATCAATATTTATGCCATCTTTTGAAACAATGTGACCTAGGAATGAAATTTTTTGTAACCAAAACTCACACTTGCTGAATTTTCCATATAGTTTCTTTTCATTTAAGGTTTTCAAGATAACCTTTAAATGACTTTCATGCTCCTCTATACTTTTAGAAAACACCAAAATATCATCGATGAAAACAACCACAATCTTATCCAAGAACTCATGGAAAATTCTATTCATAAGGTCCATGAATACAGCAGGTTCATTAGTTAACCCAAAAGGCATAACTACAAATTCATAATGGACATATCTAGTACTGAATGCAGTCTTCGGAACGTCTGCTTATTTTACTTTCAACTGATGGTACCCCGACCTCAAGTCAATCTTCGAAAAATACTGAGCTCCCTGGAGCTGATCAAACAAATCATCGATATGAGGCAAAGGATACTTGTTCTTAACAGTAATATTATTCAAGGCTCTATAATCAATGAAAAGTCTCATTGAGCCATCTTTATTTTTAACAAACAAGACAGGATCACCCATGGTGATGTGCTAGGTCGAATTAAACCTTTATCTAATAACTCATGCAATTGCTTCTTTAACGCTAAAAATTCAACTGGAGCCATTCGATAAGGGGGTTTTGAAATTGGCTTAGAATCAGGAACTAAGTCAACAGTAAATTCAACTTTCCAATCATGAATAATACTAGAAAACTCATCAGGAAAAACATCAAGATACTCATTTACCACTGGAACATCATTAATCTGAATAGTTCCTTTATTTTCAAAAATATGTGAAATGTAACATTAATTTCCTTCTTTTACTAGTTTCTCAACTTCCTGATATGTTATCAAAAGCAAAGGTTCATTCCAATACACAAATTGAAAATATTTCTGAAAAGAAACTATTTTAGATTTGCAGTCAATCTTAGAATGATAAACAGAAAGCCAATCCATGCACAAAATAACATCAAACTCTACTAGAGGCAAAACAATAAGGTGTACTGGTAGATTCTTTCCACACACAAGGATAGGAAGGTTCTTATAATTCCTTTTTGTCTCAACGTTCCCTCCATGTGTTTTTACCTTAAGTTCAGGATTCATATCTTTATATGGAATTTCAAATTGACTAGAAAACTTCTCAAGAATGAAAGAGTGTGTAGACCCTGAATCAAACAACACATTGGAATAATCAGAAAAAACAAACAGTGTACCTGATACCACTTCATTCGATGGCCCAACATCTGCTGAGGTTGTTGCAAAGTATTTCACCACCCCTTTCTTCTTGTAGTCTGGCTGCTTTCCCCCAGTTGAGTTCTTCGTTGGACACTCGTTTGCATAATGACCCATTTCATTACACTTAAAACATCTTACCGTTGGCTTTTCATTGCCTGTTTGGTCATCTTCCTTACAGTTATGAGCAATATGACAAAACTTACCACACCGAAAGCACTTACCAGACATGGATAAACATTCTCTAGGATGCATTTTACCACACTTCTCACAGGATGGATATTTGGTTTTCTTACCTCCTTGCTTCTTTGATGAATTCTTCCCCTTTGCCTGCCAACTAGACCTCTTATTCTACTGTTTGTCATAGAACACCTGATCATCGACAGACTCCATTTCCTCCTTCTCCGCACATCAAACAAGTTTTTCTTAACTTTTGAACTCACGAGAAGCTAAATCCCTTCGATACTTTGGCTTTAACCCTGCGTAAAAATGTTTTATTTTACTGTTAAGATCTCGTATGAAGTTTGGAGCATACCTTGCCAATCGAGTGATCTTTGCTTCATATGAAGCCACTGAGTCTTCCTCTTGCCTCAATTCCAAGAATTTCTTTTCCATCGTAAGTCGAACAGCCTTAGGAAAATACTTCTCAAGAAACATACCATTGAATTCATCTCAGTGAATATCCTCAATCTCATCAGTATCCCTGATATTTTTTATCATCGACCACCACTGACCAGCTTCACCTTAAAAACGGTAAACAGAAAGACTAACCTTTTTATGTTCTGAACACCCCATGACATCAAAAATATTCTCCAGTTCTTTAATCCACCCTTCAGCTTGCACAGGGTCAGATGATCCTCTGAATGATGGGGGATGTGGCCTCATGAAATGTTCCACCACTGACATGTTCCTCTGCAGTTGATCTGGCTGATCTCGTGTATGGATACCACCACCAATTATATCCTGAGTCAACTGTGCCATCACTGCAGCAAACTATTCAGTTCCGATTCCGACCATCTCAGGTTGCTGATTTGGATGTTTGTCTTCCTCCTGATGTCGTCCCAACATAGCTTCTTTGTTTCCTCTGCGGAAAACCATTCTGAACACAGAAATATCATAGGCGAAGCAACATGGTAATATTTAAATGCTATATCATTTCAATCATACCATAAATAACTTATAATTTTACACTTTTCTAATGCCTAAAGTTGTCTAAACCGACCATTGATACCAACTATATGGCCCCATCCTTAAAACTTACTTAATATTGAATTAAATGAATAATTCACATTTAGGATCTTTTCAGTTTTAGAGTTCTAGAGAATTAGAACATAACTATTACATCTCAAAAGATTACAAAGTAGACACTTCTACTAAGATTCCATAGAATATAAAACTCATAAAAAGAAACATGTCTTGTTCCATGTTTTAGAAAGCATGACTTTACCTTGATCCCATCCTTGACCCTATTACACATTAAGTCCTATGAAAAACATTTCTAAAAAACATGGGGTGAGCATAAAAAGCTCAGTAAGGGATATAAAAAGAATAAAAACTGTTAGTTTATCAAATCAAAAAGTAAACCATGTATACTTTATCAAAGTAATACTTTTCACCTTTATGAAGTAGTAAAAACTCTTCACTGAATAAAAGATCATTACATACCCTTTTGTAACCAAAAGATTAAAATAAAACCCATATAAAGAACACATAACATATAAAGGTAACTTGAGACATAAACATACTTAAATGGAATAACCATACGGTCGACTTCCACACATACTTAATGGAATAGCCATACGGCCGACTTCCATAACCAATGCATTGGATGTTATATCATAACCACCAGTCCTGGTATTCACGGCACCACCCGTCATATGGTTCATCACGTAACCACCAGTGAAATGTCCATGTACCATAATAAAATCATATGACATAAAACAAATATAATGGAAAGAAAACATTTCCACACTTTGATCACAATATATCACTTAAATATATTGACATAAAAAATCCATTATAAAAACCATTTGCAATAACAAAATTCATAAAAGAGTATATGGTATTTATTTCATTTTAAAAAAAGATTACGGCTTGTTCAAGAAGCCAAAGACCAAATAATACTCGCGGCGGCAGAAAAGGTCGTCGTCACCGCGTACGTTAAAAGAAACATTCCTTTTTGACTTTTAGTAAAACTCTTCGTAGAAAAAGATTCCTTTTGTATGAAAGTAAAAGTCAAAGGGTTTATACACCGTATAGAAGAAAGTTGTGTATAAAACGAAATATGCCTCAATGAAAGGAGATTGAGACGAAGTCCCTTACCTCGGGTCTGACTTGACTCGATCGTTCTTTAACGTCCTTAATAATAAACATGAGTTAATTTCTATTTTCTTAAGAACCTTTTTCATGTTCATTATTCCTTTTATATCACTTATTTCCATGTTATAAACATTATGTAATCATTTAAGTTAATAATGTTTGTTTTGTCGATATTTGGTTCTTTAGTCGAAAGTGGACTTCTTACAAATACATGTTGTTCGTGTGGTCAAAGGTTCTTTATATCCAGAATGAAATTCCTAATTTGGATATCGTATATATCATATATATACAGCATATACATGTATTTAAAATATTACATAATCATTTAGAGGTAAGAAATGAAATGCACCGTTCATGGAGACGGTAAGTCGTACGTACGCATGAACACTACTTTCATTTCTTTGTCATATTAATGGAATTAAAACTAAATGAGAGGTATGTATATTTTAATTCCAGAATTATATTAATCATTTAGATGTAACATTCATCATATATATCCATTATATATATGTACTTATAATAGTACATTACATTTGGGGATAAGAAATGAAATGCACCGTTCATGGAGACGGTAAGCCGTACGTACGCATGAACGCTACTTTCATTTCTATATCATACATTAATGGAAAGAAATAATAATGATATAGAGTTATATTATAATTCCATTACAAAATCATATATAATAACTTTAAATACATCCTTTATACATCCCACATATGGCATTAACGAATCAAATTACTTTGAGGGGGCGTTAGTCCGCACTTCCTTAAATGAGGATATCGCATTTACCCATAATGGAAACCATAAAGGTATGCCCAAAATGAAAAATTAAGAAGCTTAAGGAAAACATAAACATATTATATATCATATATAAATATAGTGACATCTTAATGCCCACCTTTGAAGGTGTTAGAAGAATATCGAACAATCATCGTTTCGTGAGGCAGAAATTCGCCATCCACGGAAACAATATGTTCTTTAACCTGTAGACGTAGGTGTGTGTATGTGTAGCTCGAATCCTTCTTATAAAAACATCCTAGTATATGGAAGATACTGGAGTTGTTACAAAAGAAATGAATAAAAAAGAGTTTAGGGGGTTGGAGAAGCAAAATAAAACAAAACGACTCAAGTGAAAAGATTACCTTAAAATCGAGTAACTCCCATTGGTTTGATCTCAAAGGTTTCCTTGGGAATACTTCTGCCCAAAGTGAGGGTTCAAGGAGTAAGAGAGGGATGTGGAGAGACAAAATTATCAGAGCTTGGCCAAAACAATGTCTTGAGATGTATGGGTAAGGTGGTAGAGGTGGGGGCCTTTTATAAGAGGAGAGGAGGGGAACTCTTGGAAGGTAAGGAAATGTTACTTTATTTTCAAATGGTATTCGGATTTTAATGGTCCCAAATTGATTTTTTTCGAGGATAAGGTGATAAGGGTTCTAAATCCACACATACAATAGGTTTCGGATAGTGTAGGTCTTATATTTTACATTATCTTTCCATTTTATTTAAATCTTTAAATAATGAGGTAATCATTGCATCATGATGGTGTCACAAATAATTTAATTTATATAATGTATAAAAATTATAAAAAAACAACTATGATGTAGGAAATATTTTTAGCTTTATAAATAATATTTATAGTCAAACATATGACTTGTATAACCCCATGTAAAAATTGGTTTAGTAAAACATCTCATGTTTGTGTGATTTTTACTTTAACTTTAAATAAAAGGCATAAATGTCATTATCATACCCAAGTGGCTCCATGGGGTACCAAAAATCAACCCATGGGTTGTATTGGTTGTCCATAACTCAAACAAGAGGGTTAGGACAATTGTGAAGATATTTTCATTTTATTATAATATCATTTTTACCTTAAATTACACTAATTACCTTTAATCGCGATTAATAAAACATAAAAGTTACTATTCACTAAAATTTATTTTAATCCCATTGACCCACATTTTACTTAATAATGAAAATAATTTAAATTGTATTTTTGAGATTCAAAACACAGAAGTGGTAAAGTCCCATTTAAACGAAAAATCAAATTTTGTAACCACCACTTTGCGGTTTCACTATTCATCAAAAATTGAAGTTTTTTAGAAAAAAACCAAAACATCATCCTAAGCTATATTTGATATTCCGAATTCAAAAATGAAGTCCATTTTACAAAATTCAAAACATATAAGTTTCATTAATTAATTTAATAATTAATTCCCTCTGTCAAAACAAATAGCGTGTTCTTATGAAACAATAAGTATCAAAAGATTGACACCAGTTTAAGTCTAATTTCAAAGTAAAATTAATAACAACGACCACTATTGGATTAAATGCTAAAAATATATTCTAATTTCTCTTAAAACCCATTTCAAATGATTATCTAATCATCTTAATAAATTAGATTAAAAAGAGGTTTTGAATTATAATACAACATTTTACATTATTCATTAAAAAAATGAACTTTATCGGAAAAATACCAAAAAATTACACAAAGTAATATTTGATGACCCTATTCTAAAGAAGAGTTTTATTTGGTCCAATAGAATGTATAAGAGTGACCAAAACTGTATTTAATGACGTTTTTCCATCAAATGTTGATAAGTGGATCTTTCGTGAAAATTATAGTATATAAGCCTAAAATTGAATTCTTTTCGTATTTTAAGCCTTTATCCTTTATTAGATAAATGTAAAAACATTTAACAAACATATATAATCATATTTTAGTTATTTCTATCCATTCCCGCCAGTACAACAGCTACGTGTTAACTAATATTTAAAATAATATTATTTTATTACTAGTGTGCAACGTACGATTTCAAAGAAACTCTTTGTTGCGTATCGGGTACGCTATCGAACATAGAAACCCCTTTAATATTAATAAATATGAAAATGTATTATTCTTTATTTACCTGGGATGTTACATCCTTCCACCCTTTTGGGAATTGCGTCATCACAATTTTATTCACTTATCAAAATAAGTGGGGGTATTTATCACTCATAGAATTTTCAGATTCCCACGTTGCCTCTTCAACCATATGGTTTTTCCACAAAACCTTTACCTGGTGAATTACCTTATTTCTCAATACCTGCTCTCTTTGGTCAAGAATCTGGACTGGTTGTTCCTCATAAGATAGGTTCTCTTCTAGCTGAACTACCTCTGGACTCAAAACATGAGATGGATATGGCATATACTTCCTCAACATAGAAAAATGAAAAACATTGTGTACCTAAGATAGACTCGAAGGTAAAGCCACTCAGTAAGATACTGATCCAACTCTCTCCAGAATTTCATATGGTCCAATGAACCTTGGACTCAGCTTTCCTTTCTTACAAAATATCATCACACTTTTCCATGGAGAAACCTTGAGAAAAACATGATCACCTACCTCGAAAGATAGATCCTTCCTCCAGTTATCCGCTTAACTCTTCTGCCTGCTCTGAGCTGTTCTCATGTGTTTCTGAATCAACTGAACTTTTTCTGCCATCTCTTCTACTAATTCTAGTCCCATCAGCATCCTTTCACCCACTTCATCCCAAAATGCTGGAGTTTGACACCGCTTCCCATATAATGCCTCAAATGGTGCCATCTGTATACTGGAATGAAAACTGTTATTATAAGAAAACTCAACCAAAGAAAGATGTTGGTCCCAACTTCCCTGATAGTCCATCGAACAAGCTCGTAGCATATCCTCCAAGGTCTGAATTTTTTGTTCTGACTGCCCATCTGATTGTGGGTGAAAAGCTGTACTAAAATTTAATTCAGTACCCAACGACTTCTGAAGGCCTTTCCAAAAGTTAGAAGTAAACCTGCGATCACGGTCAGATACAATGGAGAGAGGAAATCCATGTAACCTGACTATCTCTTTAAGATACAAACTGGAAATTTGATCTCGGGAAAAATTGTCTCGTATGGAATGGAAATGAGCAGAATTAGTCAAGTGATCAACAATAACCGAGATTGCATTATTACCTCGAGATGTCTTTGGTAATCCCACAACAAAGTCCATGGATATATTCTTCCATTTCCACTCTGGCACTGGTAAAGGATGAAACATCCCTTTCGGTAACTGCCGCTCTGCTTTAACCTGTTGACAAGTCAAACACTTCACAGTAAAATCAGCAATATCCCTTTTCATTCCATCCCACCAATAATACTCTCGCAGATCTCTGTGCATCTTAGTAATTCCAGGATGAACCAAAAATAGGGAACTATGAGCCTCACATAACAACTCTCTCTTGAACTGTGAATCACAAGGCACACACAATCTATTCCCAAATCTCAAAACACAATCACTATCAATGTTGAATTCATGCAACTTACCTTTCTGAACCAACTCTACCTTTTTCTGCAACTCACTGTCTTGCTTCTGTGCTTGCTTGATTCTGTCTGATAGGAAAGATGTCACTAATACCTGAAACAAAACAGAAGAACTTCCTGCACCAACAACTTCTCTTCCAAATTTCATCAAATCAAAAACCAAAGGATCTCGTTCCAAACATAGCATGGTTAATGAAGCATTACTTTTTCGACTCAAAGCATACGCCACATTATTTGATTTTCCCGGATGGTAGTGAATTGTACCGTCATAATCCATGATTAATTTCAGCTATCTCCTCTGTCTCATGATCAATTATTTCTGAGTGAATATATACTTTAAAATTTTCTGATCAGTATATATTTCACACATTACTCCATACAAATGATGCCTCCAAATTCTTAAAGAAAAAACAACAGTAGCTAATTAAAAATCATGTGTAAAGTAATTTACCTCATGAGTTTTCAACTGGCGTGAATCATAAGCAATTACCTGATCATTCTACATAAGGACACAACCAAGTCCCTTCAACGAAGCATCACTGTATATAACAAACTCACCATTCCTGGAAGGAAGTGCCAAAACTGGTGCATTCACCAATCTTCTTTTCAACTCCTGAAAACAATCATCACATTCTTTTGTCCATATGAACTTAACACCCATACGAGTTAGCTTAGTAATTGGACTAGATAACTGTGAAAATTTTTCAACAAACCTTTTGTAGTAACCTACCAAACCAAGGAAACTACGGATCTCGGTTACATTTGTGGGTCTCGGCTATTCTTCAACAACTTTTGTTTTTGCAGGATCAGCAGTTATGCCATCTTTTGAAACAATGTGACCCAGGAAAGAAATTTGTTGTAACCAAAGCTCGCACTTACTGAATTTTCCATATAGTTTATTTTCTTTTAAGGTTTGCAAGATAACCCTTAAATTACTTTCATGCTCCTCTTTACTTTTATAAAACACCAAAATATCATCGATGAAAACAACCACAAACTTATCCAAGAACTCATGTAAAATTCTATTCATAAGGTCTATGAATACAGCAGGTGCATTAGTTAACCCAAAAGGCATAACTACAAATTCATAATGGCCATATCTAGTATGGAATGCAGTCTTCGGAACGTCTGCTTCTTTTACTTTCAACTGATGGTACCCCGACCTCAAGTCAATCTTCGAAAAATTATGAGCTCCCTGGAGCTGATCAAACAAATCATCGATATGAGGAAAAGGATACTTGTTCTTAATAGTAATATTATTCAAGGCTCTATAATAAATGCAAAGTCTCATTGAGCCATCTCTCTTTTTAACAAACAAGACAGGAGCACCCCATGGTGATGTGCTAGGTCGAATGAAACCTTTATCTAATAACTCCTGCAATTGCTTCTTTAACTCTAAAAGTTCAACTTGAGCCATTCGATAAGGGGGTTTTGAAATTGGCTTAGAATTAGGAACTAAGTCAACAGTAAATTCAACTTCCCAGTCATGAATAATACCAGGCAACTCATCAGAAAAAACATTAAGATACTCATTTACCACTGGCACATCATTAATCCGAATAGTTACTTTTATTTCAACAATATGTGCAAGGTAACATTCATTTCCTTATTTTACTAGTTTCTCAACTTCCTAATATGTTATCAAAAGAAAGGGTTCATTCCTGTACACAAACTAAAAATATTTCTGAAAAGAAACCATTTTAGCTCTACAGTCAATCTTAGCATGATAAACAGAAAGCCAATCCATGCCCAAAATAACATCAAACTCTACTAGAGGAAAAACAATAAGGTTTTTTGGTAGATTCTTTCCACACAAAAGGATAGGAAGGTTCTTATAATTCCTTTTTGTCTCAACGTTCCCTTCGGGTGTTTTTACTATAAGTTCAGGATTCATATCATGATATGAAATTTCCAATTAACTAGAAAACTTCTCAGAAATGAAAGATTGTGTAGACCCTGAATCAAACAACACATTGGCGTAATCTGAACAAACAAATAGTGTACCTGATACCACTTCATTCGATGGCCCAACATATGTTGAGGTTGTTGCAAAGGATTTCACCACCCCTTTCTGCTTGTAGTCTCGCTGCTTTCCCCCAGTTGAGTTCTTCGTTGGACACTCGTTTTCATAATGATCCATTTCATTACACTTAAAACATCTTACTGTTGGCTTTTCATTGCCTACTTGGTCAGCTTCCTTACAGTTACGAGCAATATGACCTGACATACCACACCGAAAGTACTTACTAGACTTGGATAAATATTCTTCAGGATGAATTTTACCACACTTCTCACAGGAAGGATATTTGGTTTTCTTACCTCCTTGCTTCTTTGATGAATTCTTCCCCTTTTCCTGCCAACTAGACCTCTTATTCTGTTGTTTGTCATAGAACACCTGATCATCAGCAAACTCCATTTCCACCTTCCCCGCACATCGAACATGTTTTTCATAACTTTTGAACTCACGAGATGCTAAAACCCTTCGATACTTTGGCTTTAACCCTGAGTAAAAACGGTTTATTTTAATATCAAGATCTCCTATGAAGTTTGGATCATACCTTGACAATCGAGTGAACTTTGCTTCATAGGAAGCCACTGATCTTCCTCTTACCTCAATTCCAAGAATTTCTTTTCCATCCTAAGTCGAACAGCCGTAGGAAAATACTTCTCATAAAACATACCTTTGAATTCATCCCAGTGAAGATCCTCAATCTCATCACTATCCCTGATATTTTTTACCATCGACCACCACTGATCAGCTTCACCTTCAAAATGGTAAACAGCAGGACTAACCTTTTGATGTTATGAACACCCCATGACATCAAAAATCTTCTCCGGTGCATTAATCCACCCTTCAGCTTGCACGAGTTAAGATGATCCTCTGAATGATGGGGGATGTTGCCTCATGAAATGTTCCACCACTGACATGTTCCTCTGTGGTTGATCTGGCTGATCTCGTGCATGGATACCACCACCATTTATAGCCTGAGTCAACTGTGCCATCACTGCAGCAAACTGTTCAGTTCCGATTCCGACCATCTCAGGTTGCTGATTTGGAATGTTGTCTTCCTCCTGTTGTCGTCCCAACATATCTACTTTGTTTCCTCTGCGGAAAACCATTCTGAACACAGAAATATCTTAGGCGAAGCAACATGGTAATCTTTAAATGCTATATCATTTCAATCATACCATAAATTAACTTATAATTTTACACTTTTCTAACTCCTAAAGTTGTCTAAACCGACCATTGATACCAACTATAAGGCCTCGGCCTTAAACCTTACTTAATATTGAATTAAATGAATAATTCACCTTGAGGATCTTTTCAGGTTTAGTGTTTTATAGAATTATAACATAACTATTACATCTCAAAAGATTACAAAGTAGACACTTCTACTAAGTTTCCATAGAATAAAAAACTCTTAAAAATAAACATGTCTAGTTAGATGTTTTAGATAGAATGACTTTCCCTTCATCCCATCCATGACCCTATTCCACATTAAGTCCTATGAAAAACATTTCAAAAAAACTTGGGGTGAGCATAAAAATCTCAGTAAGGTATATACAAAGAATAAAAACTATTATTTTATAAAAACAAAAAGTAAACCATGTATACATTATCAAAGTAATACTTTTCACCTTTATGAAGTAGTAAAAACTCTTCACTGAATAAAAGATCATTACTTACCCTTTTGTAACCAAAAGCTTACCATAAAACCCATATAAAGAACACATAACATATAAAGGTAACTTGGGACATAAAAATACTTAAATGGAATAACCATACGGTCGACTTCCACACATACTTAATGGAATAGCCATACGGCCGACTTCCATACCCAATGCATTGGAGGTTATAACGTAACCACCAGTCCTGGTATTCACGGCACCACCCGTCATATGGTTCATCATGTAACCACCCGTCAAATGTCCAAGTAACATAATAAAATCATAATACATAAAACAAATATAATTGAAAGAAAACATTTCCACACTTTGATCACAATATATCACTTAAATATATTGACATAAAAAATCCATTATAAAAACCATTTTCAATACCAAAATACATAAAAGAGTATATGGTATTTATTTCATTTAAAAAAACATTACGGCTTGTTTAGGAAGCCAAAGACCAAATAATACTCGTGACGGCGGAAAAGGTCATTGTCACCGCATACGTTAAAAGAATCATTCCTTTTTGTCATTTAGTAAAACGCTTCGTAGAAAAAGATTCCTTTTGTATGAAAGTAAACGTCAAAGGGGTTTATACACCATATAAAAGAAAGTTGTGTATAAAATGAAATATTCCTCAATGAAAGGAGATTGAGATGAAGTCCCTTACCTCAAGTCCGACTTGACTTGATCATTCTTTAACGTCCTGAATAATAAACTTGAGTTAATTTCTATTTTCTTAATAACCTTTTTCAAGTTAATTATTCCTTTTATATCACTTATTTCCATGTTATAAACATTATGTAATCATTTAAGTTAATAATGTTTGTTTTGTCAATATTTGGTTCTTTAGTCGAAAGTGGACTTCTTACAAATATATGTTGTTCATGTGGTCAAAGGTTATTTCTATCCAGAATGACATTATTGATTTGGATATCATATATATCATATATATCTAGCATATACATGTATTTAAAATATTACATAATCATTTAGAGGTAAGAAATGAAATGCACCGTTCATGGAGACGGTAAGCCGTACATACGCATGAACGCTACTTTCATTTCTTTGTCATATTAATGGAATTAAAACTAAATGAGAGGTATGTATATTTTAATTCCAGAATTATATTAATCATTTATATGTAACATACATCCTATATATCCATTATATATATGTTCTTATAATAGTACATTACATTTGGGGATAAGAAATGAAATGCACCGTTCATGGAGACGGTAAGTCGTACCTTTGCATGAACGCTACTTTCATTTCTATCTCGTACATTAATGGAAAGAAATAATAATTATATAGAGGTATATTATAATTCCCGTATAACATAATATATATTAACTTTATATCCATCTTTTATATATCCCACATTTGGCATTAACGAATCAAATCACTTTGAGGGGGCGGTAGTCCGCACTTACTTAAATGAAGATATCGCATTTACCCAAAATGGAAACCATAAAGGTATGCCAAAAATGAAAAATTAAAAAGCTTAAGGAAAAAATAAACATATTATATATCATATATAAATATAGTGACATCTTGATGGCCACCTTTTATGGTGTTAGAAGAATATCGAACAATCATCCTTTCGTCAGGCAGAAATTCACCATCCACAGAAACAGTATGTTATTTAACCATTAGACATAGGTATGTGTAATTGTAGCTCGAATCCTTCTTATAAAGAAATCCTAGTATATGGAAGATACTGTATTTTTTACAAAATAAATGAATAAAAATATTTTAGGGGGTTGGAGAAGCAAAATAAAATAAAACGACTCAAGTGAAGACATGACCTTAAAATCAGGTAACTCCCTTTGGTTTGAGCTCAAAGGCTTCCCTGGGAAGACTAATGCCCAAAGTGAGGCTTCAATGAGTAATATAGGGATGTGGAGAGACAAAATGATCAGATCTTGGCCTAGCCATAGGCTTGAGAGGTGTGGGTAAGGTGGTAGAGGTGGGGGCCTTTTATAAGAGGAGAGGAGGGGCACTCTTGGAAGGTAAGGAAATGTTACTTCATTTTCAAATGGTTTTCAGATTTTAATGGTCCCAACATGATTTTTTTCGAGGATAAAGTGATAAGGGTTCGAAATCCACCCATACAATCGGTTTTGGACATGTTTAGGTCTTATATTCTACATTATCTTTCCATTTTATTCAAATCTTTAAATAATGAGGTAATCGATGCATCATCATGGTGTCATAAATAATTTAATTTATTTAATGTCTAAAAATTATAAAAAAATACTATGATGTAGAAAATTGTGTTAGCTTTACAATTAATATTTATAGTCAAAAATATTACTTGTATAACCCCATGTAAAAATTGGTTTAGTAAAACATCTCATGTTTGTGTCATTTTTACTTTAACTTTAAATAAAAGGCATAAATGTCATTATCATACCCAAGTGGTTACATGGGGTACCAAAAATCGACCCATGGGATGTATTGGTCGGACATAACTCAAACAATAGGGTTAGTACAAGTGTCAAGATATTTTCATTTTATTATAATATCATTTTTACCTTAAATTGCACTAATTACCTTTAATCGCGATTAATAAAACATAAAAGTTACTATTCACCAAAATTTATTTTAATCCCATTGAACCACATTTTACATTATAATGAAAATAATTTAATTTGGATTTTTGAGATTCAAAACACAGAAGTGGTAAAGTCCCATTTAAAGGAAAAATCAAATTTTGTAACCACCACTTTGCGGTTTCACTATTCATCAAAAATTGAAGTTTTTCAGAAAAAAACCGAAACATCACCCTAAGATATATTTGATATTCCGAATTAAAAAATGAAGTTCATTTTACAAAATTCAAAACATATAAGTTTCATTAATTAATTTAATAATTAATTCCCGCTGTCAAAACAAATAGCGTGTTTTTATGAAACAATAAGTATCAAAAGATTGACACCATTTTAAGTCCAATTTCAAAGTAAAATTAATTCCAATGACCACTATTGGATTAAATGGTAAAAATATATTCTAATTGAACTTAAAAACCAATTCAAAGGATTATCTAATCATCTTGATAAATTAGATTAAAAAGAGGTTTTGAATTATAGTACAACATTTTACACTATTCGTTAAAAAAATGAACTTTATCGAAAAAATACCACAAAATTACACAAAGTAATATTTCATGTCCCGATTCTAAAGAAGAGTTTTATTTCGTCCAATATAATGTATAGGAGTGACCAAAACTATATTTAATGATGGTTCGCCATCAAATGTTGATAGGTGGATCTTTCGTGAAAATTAGAGTATATAGGCCTAAAATTGAATTCTTTTCATATTTTAAGCATTTATCCTTTATTATATAAATGTAAAAACATTTGACAAACATATATAATCATATTTTAGTTATTTCTATCCATTCCCGCCAGTACAATGGCTACGTGTTAACTAATATTTAAAATAATATTATTTTATTACTAGTGTGCAACGTACGATTTCAAAGAAACTCTTTGTTGTGTATCGGGTACGCTATCGAACATAGAAACCCCTTTAATATTAACAAATATGAAAATGTCTTATTCTTTATTTACCAGTGATGTTACAATAGTAATGTATACAAATGTTGGGATGCTATAGTTGGTATTAGAGGAAAGGTTTAGCTAATTTGTAAATTAGGATTAGTAAACCCTAGAGAAAACCACTAGCATAAGAATAAGTACAAATATGTACACAAGAATATTAACCTAGGGATCCCATATGTTATGTTTTTGGTATATTTTTTAAAATGAATAAGTTATTCATGACTTGTTTACTTATGTTTTGTTCTAACCTTTTCTATTTTAGAAAATGGTGGGAACCCGGAGAAATCAGGCCAACAACTCTTGTGAGGGCCAATGCAATGATTGCCCGAACGACATCCCCAATGATTTTGGAGGTGGAGTTCAAAACTTCATGGTGAAGCTTACCCAAATATCCCAGGTTATGAATAATAACCATAATAATGGGAACTTCCTCCTTCACCAAAGAGTGAGGAACTAGCTATCAAATTTTTTATGTGGTAACGACCACTGACGTTTTGTGGATCTTCCGATACATTAGTTGCAGAACAGTGGGTCAACATCATGGAGAAGATCTTTTATGTTCTTCACTGTTCCGAGACAGAGAAGGTGATTCTAGCCATTTATCGTCTAGATGGAGAAGCTGATCAATGGTGGGATTTGATTAAGAACACCAAGCCACGGGAGGAAATTGAAGAGATGGAATGGGAAGACTTTAAGATAATGTTTCTTAATAAGTACTTCCCACAAACTCTTCAAACGAAGATGGAGAGAGAATTCATAGAGCTCAAGCAAAAAGAAGGAGAATCTGTCACAACCTATGAAGAAAATTTCACAAGGCTCGCAAGGTATTCTTCATGTTTTTTTATCAACAATGATAGCAAAATTGATAGATTCTTTAGTGGATTAAAACCATATCTTCGAAATGATCTTTCAATATGAGACTTTGGGAGTTATGAAGAAGTTGTTCTGTGTGCTCTCAAAGTGGAGATGGAGTTTGGAGAATGGTCCCATGGCTATGGTGATAAGAAATGAAAGATGGAGTTTCAAGATGGTGGATCTAGTGACAAAGGTGGGAAGAAAAATCAACGTCCCATATACCAAAAATGTGGGAAGTTGCACCATGGGAACTGCCTCAATGGTAAGGGGAAATGCATTAAGTATGGGAAGGAAGGACACCAAGCTCACGAGTATCGAAAACACAAGAAAAGGAAGGATAATGTAGCTGATGAAAGGAGAGAACCACTCGTGGTTCAATTCTAAAACTGTAGGGAGCTAGGGAACTATTCAAACCAGTTCACTAAACCTCGAGCTCTCGAGGGTTATCAGCGCCAACAACCACCAAATCCAAACGAACAAGGGAAGGCTTATTCCATCACTAATGTGGAGGTAGAACATGATAATGAAGTTGTACAAGGTACACTTCCTATTCACTCAATAATGGAAAAAGTTTTATTTGATTATGGTTCTACGCATTCCTTTATATCATGAAAGATTGCTAGAACTATAGAATCGAAGCCCCGAAACCTTGAAGTAGAGATATCTGTAAAAACACAAAGTGGTGAAATCATTGCAACCCAAGTGTTTGACTCTTCCCCTATTAACGTATGTGGGATGATTCTTCTGGAAAATCTCGTAATACTTTCCTTGGTGGAATTTGAAGCTATAGTGGGAATGTATTGGCTCTCATTATATAGAGCACATATCAACTGCCGGGAAAAGGAAATATATTTTCATATTCCGAACCATCCCATGATCCTTTACAAATGCAAGTAAGATCATGAATATCCTTTGAAAAATCCATCAATGGTGTGGGTGTTGATTCCCGATGAATAAGCATACCTCTCCCAAATGGTTGAGTTGAAGGAAAGTGCCAACCTTGAGGAAATGCCCATCGTGAGGGAATACAGTGATTTTTTTCCTGAAGAGTTACCTGGAATTCCCCCGGATCGTGAGGTAGAGTTCTCAACTGAACTCATGCCCGAAGCTACTCCTATCTCGAAGAGCCCCTATAGGATGGCTCCTATTGAACTGGAGGAGTTAAAGAAGCAGCTGTAAGAGCATCTAGACAAAGGGTTCATACGCCCTACTGCATCACCTTGGGGTGCGCCAGTTCTCTTTGTAAAGAAGAAATATGGAACCATGCGGTTGTGTATCGATTATCAGGAACTCAACAAGGTCACCATAAAGAACAAGTATCTTGTCCCATGGATTGATGACTTGTTCGACCAGTTAAGAGGAGCTCAATACTTCTCAAAGTTGGATCTTCATTATGGATATCATCAAGTAAAGGTGAAGAAGGAAGATATTAAGAAGACTGCCTTCCGTACAAGGTATGGGCACTATGAGTTTTTGGTGATGCCCTTCGGACTTACTAATTCCCCTGCAATCTTCATGGATTTGATGAATAGAGTCTTTAGAAATTACCTCGAAAAATTTTTGGTAGTTTTTATTGATGATATTCTCATCTACTCCAAGAGAAAGGAGGAACATGAAGAACATCTAAGCCTTGTGTTGGCGACATTCAGAAAGGAGAAGTTGTACGCCAAGTTCAGAATGTGTGACTTTTGGATGAATCAAGTCACGTTCTTTGGACATGTGATCACAAGCGGGGGAATTTCTGTGGACCCTTCAAAGACAAAGGTGATTGAGGAATGGCCCAGGCCCTCTAGTGTCACAGAAATCCGTAATTTTCTTGGATTAGCTGGGTATTATCGACGTTTTGTGAGAAACTTCTCACGATTTCCATGCCCGGTAACTAAGTTAACAATGAAAGGGGTAAAGTATGTATGGACAGATGAATGTGAGGGAATCTTCAAGGAGCTAAATAGAAGGTTGATCACTACACCTGTACTCACACTACCGAAAAGTGGAGAAAGTTTTGTGATATACAGTGATTCTTCAAAGAAAGGCTTGGGTTGTGTACTCATGAAAAATGATAATGTGATAGCCTACGCCTCACGACAGTTGAAGATCCATGAGAAGAACTACCCGACGCATGATCTAGAGCTGGCAGCTGTGATTTTTGTCTTGAAAATCTGGCGGCACTACCTTTATGGTGAAAAGTGTGACATATAAACCGACCACAAGATCCTAAAGTATATATTCACACAAAAGGATCTCAACATGCGTCAAATGAGATGGTTAGAGCTAATCAAGGATTACGATTTCTCTATTCACTATCATCCTGGGAAGGCGAACTAGGTAGCTGATGCTCTAAGTAGAAAATAACCTACTACTCTATCCATGTTTAGGATTGAGAAAGACCCTATCTTCTTGGATATGAAAAGGATGGATTTGGGAATCGTAAGGGTAGGGGATACATCCTACCATGCCCAAATGATTGCGCAACCATCCATCCAATAGAAGATTAAGGAAGCACTAAGGGATGATGTGGAGAAACAAAAGAGGGTGAATGCAGTAATGGAAGGGAAGCTGCAAGAGTTCCATATCGACGATGATGGTGTGATTCGGTTTGGAATGAGGCTTTGTGTGCCTTAATCACCCGGGATAAAGAAGGAGATATTGGATAATGCACATAGCTCAACCTTCTCTATCCATCCTGGAAGTACCAAGATGTATCGTGATCTCTGAGAGTACTTCTGGTGGGATAACATGAAGAAGGAGATTGCGGAATATTTATCAAGGTTCTTGGTATGTCAGCAAGTTAAAGCTGAGCAGAAAAAGACCAAAGGTATGATGCAGCCATCGCCTATATCCATGTGGAAATGGGAAAATGTTACTATGGACACTGTCACGGGTCTCCCGAAGACGTCAAAGGGAAATAATGTGATATGATCTTTGGTTGATCGACTCACCAAGACTGCCCATTTTATCTCTATTCGGGAGGACCTCTTACTTTAACAACATGCAAGGTTATATGTGAAAGAAGTAGTTAGATTTCACGGTGTTCCACTCTCGATTGTCTCTGACTGTGATCCAAGGTTCACATCTAAGTTCTGGAGGAGCCTTCAACATGATTTGAGTACTGAATTAAATTTCAGCATGGCCTATCACCCCCAAATGGATGGACAGTCTGAAAGGACTATTCATATGCTTGAAGATATGTTAAGATCCTGCTCTATTGAATACAAAGTTGGTTGGGATCATCATCTCCCATTGGTTGGGTTCTCATAAAACAATAGCTTCCACTCAATTATTCAAATGGCTCCGTATGAAGCTCTTTATCGGAAGCGATGTAGAACTCCAACCTGTTGGGATGAAGTTGGAGAATGAAAGCTACTTGGTCCCGATCTTGTTCAAGAGATGACAGAGAAGGTTCAAGTCATCCAGAAACACATCAAAGTTTCTCAAAGTCGGCAAAAGAGCTATGCTGACAACCGTCAAAGGGATTTTGAGTTCGACGTTGGAGATAAAGTCTTCCTTCGAATATCTTCCTGGAATTGATTCATGAGATTCGGGAAGAAAGGGAAGCTAAGCCCAAGGTACATTGGCCCCTTTGAGATCCTTGACCGTATAGGAGCCGTGGCCTATCATCTGGCACTTCCACCAAATATGGATCAAGTTCATGATGTGTTTCATGTATCACTACTAAGGAAGTACATACCAGACCCCTCACATGTCCTAAACTCAGAGGTGGTACAATTGGAATAAGATCTCTCCTATGAGCAGCCGGTAAAAATTTTGGACCAAAGTGATAAGGTTCTACGCAACAAAACAACCCACCTTGTCAAAGTACTGTGGAGGAACCATAAGTTTGAGGAAGAAACTTGGTAACCAGAAGAGGCAATGAAGGAGAAGTACCCTCACCTGTTTGTGTAAAGTTAAATTTCAGGGGTGAAATTTCATAAGGGGGGAAGAATGTAACAACCCAAAGTATTTCAATGGAAAATTCAATTCTTATATTTATTTCATAAAAACACTAAATAATGAACTACTAAGTGATAAGTGACCTTTAAACATAATTTTGTCACCCCTATGTTTGGAATTTTAAAAATCCAACATACACGGTTGTGTTCAAGATAGTTTTTGGAGTCTAATGAAACAAAAATAATTTTTGGTGAATAGTAACCTAACCTTATGAATAGTAACCTACCCTTATGAATAGTAATATGACCCTTATAGTAAATAAGAGTAACATTACCTATGAATAATAAAATAATATTTTTAGACGTCATAGAAAGTGATAATTTGACCTAAGTAAATGTTTTTTGTATTTTATAAAGTCAAAATAATTAATTATAATTAGTTAATTTAAAAGAATATTTATTTCCATGATATGTATTCATAAATTACTGAATCAATTTCTAATAGTTTTTAGATAATTTTATAAGACCCTACGTAATTTATGAAAGAACTACACAATCAGTTTTAATCTTAAAAACTGTTTTTTATGTAAATTATGATTTTATTTAAACATTAAATTAATAATATTTAGAAAATTATTTTTGAAAAATGGAAATAATTTTTGGATTCTACACATCGAAAAATTGTAGGGGTAATTTTTGGGTTTATTCTGAAATACATCAATTTTCGGGTGAATAGTAAAAAAATACAGTTTTCGCATAATCGGTGTTCACTAAATTGCATCATTAATGATGTAATGATGACATAAACATTCTAGAGCATTAGTTTCGGCAAAATTATTTTAAATTTCATAAATTTTTCCTTGAAATACAATAAATCCAATTCTCAAACCTAAAAAGAACTTTCCAAAGCCTAAAGTCAAAAGGTGATTTCTTAAAGTGTCTTTTTCTCTTCCTTTCACTTTCCTTTTAATAAATTAATGAATTAGAATTATAAATAAGATTTAAAGCATAAAAAGAATTATATTATATTGATATATGATTTATGATGTCAAAAAACTACTATTACAAGTCTAACTCTTGATATATTATTTTATTTAATATTTTATGCCAAAACACCACCCTCCTCATGTATAAATAAGCCCTCCCCCTTCTCTTGCCAAACCACACCTCTCAAACTTCACGAATTGTCTAATCCTTGCCCATTCATCTCCCCTAACACCTCCTCCACGTCTAAAAGCTGATGGTCTCATCAAAAGACCATGTTTAGGCCCATAAGGAGGTTCTCAAGTGAAGGATTCAAGAGGTGATTTTCCTCCCTCTTCTCCTTTAATTTCCTTTCAAGTTCAAGTTCCTTTCTTGATCTCTCCCTACCTATCTTCATCAAAATTGTTTTGTATATCTAGTATTATATATATACTGTAATATTATGATTCTAATGGTATATTATATCACCCCACACCCTTTCCCTCTTCCTTTTATTTTATTAAAGAGAATGTTGTTCATGAGGTGTTAAATTTATCACCTTCAAAAACGACATGTTCTCTTCTTCCATTTCTACCTTCAGATCTGGTCATGAAACCATTTTTATGGTTGAACCAGAATATTTTATATGTATTATGTTCTATTTTAAGTTTTGTAAATAACCTATGGCCATATTACTAAGTGAAAAGTTAAAACAAGTTTGTTGTGATCCAAAAACCGCCCAAATTTACCCAAATAACCATCATTAAAATCTTAACTAATGATTCGTACACATGGATATAATATAACTCATTATAAAATCATTAAATCTTCTGTTATAACATAAATAAAATGTAATATCAGTTCTTGATGTTTACCCATGATCTACCCAAACATCAATTTAAGAATACAAGTGGACCTCTCAAGAAAACCATAAAAACGAACATCCTCGAACAACGTTTTTTAAACTCTATAAGTCATCCAAAGGTACATAATATGACATAAGGAAACCAGAATTAACACTATTAATGTATAAATGGTTTTGGAATCTCTAATTAATGAATATAATGTCTTTATACATGATATTAATGAGAAGGAGGCATTCGAGTACAAGGTAAGGGGAAATCTCGAACCCAATTTTCTTCCTTCAGGTTCTCCCTCTACCACTCCATTTTTGATATGGTTACTCCTCAAAGATAATTTTTTCATCATTAAAATTAATTTTCTGGGATATAAATGTTTGTCACTGGTTTTTATGTCCATCAAAATATTTTCCAAAAGAACTCTTCTTTGAAGATCTCGCCTTTTACCTCTCATTCAAGGTTGATGGTTCTTGTATCAAGTATGTTGTTCCCTCTTTCTTTTGGGAACCCAATGCTTATGAATGTGATATTATGAGATGAAACCCATTACTTTCCATGGGTTATTTATTTACATGTTTGATATGTGTTCTATGTGGCAAGCATGATAATGATAATGTTATGATGTGACGGGTGCGCCCAGAATTATATAGCGCAATATGAATGTTTAAATGTGACCGGTGTTCCCGGAATTATATAGCACTCCAATGCATTGGTTAAAGTGATGAATATCATGATTAAATGTGAAATGATGTGTGAACATGATGCTAGATTTGTTCACTAGTATGTGTGGTAGTAAAACACTAAGACATGATGTTTCAATTTTTATGCATTTCCACATTTCAAGTCTATTTTTTTGCTCCTCTCGTGTTCATGATTCTTTGCCTATGTCATGATTATGATCACCCCATGATATATTTCCCTTATCTATCCTTTTACTGGGCTTCTATCTCACCCCTTTTGATTTATATCCAAAGGTGGCTACATGTACTAAGGAAAGGACAAGTGCCACTAAGAAGCTAGTGAAGTTGAAGTTAAATAAATGCTTATGGTTGATGTTGTATTTGTCATGCATGGTCCTAGTTTTCCCAAGACACTAAACCTATGGATCCTCCATGTGTAATACTATTATGTTGTTTATCTTTGAAATTATGTAATAGTAATGTAAGAAAAGACAGGGATGTTATATGGTAAGTGTCGAACTAATTAACTAAGAGTTAATACTTAAAGATAAGGTTAATAGAGTAACCCAAACCGGTCTAAATCATATTGGTTGAGTGGTTTTAGACCTATCCCCACATTAGCCTTTAAATAATCCAATTTGGAGCCCTTAGAAACATAATATCATTTTATTATAAAATAATAATTCTAGCTTTTTCAAAGGTGCCCCTCACCCCTCTAATAAAAGGGCACTCCACCTTCTCACTAATTAACACATTCAAAGCCTTCTGGTTTGGCCAAACCCTGCCCAAATACTCTCCCAACTTCCCTCACTACAACCTAGAGGAATTAGTTTGATCAGAAATCCAACCTAAGGAGATCATTTGATCAAATCAAAAGGAAGAACCCGAAGAAGAGGTAATAATTTCACCACCCTTTTTCATGTTCCTTTATTCTTCCACTTCTTCTTTATTTGTTATTACCATTATAAAATAATAACTCCAATATCTTATATATACTTTTATGTTATTATAAATATGTTACAACCATAGTCAGGATTCTATCCACCCTTTGAATAACATGTCACCATACGTGAGTATGTATGGCTTACCTTCTCCACGTCGGGGTGTAATTGTTATTCAATATATTATTATTTTCATGTGTATAATAATGCATTATAATTCATGTAAATAATAAATATAACATGATAATGATTCTGTATATATGATATACCATCTAATTATATATTATTTTAATATGAAAAGAATGATATTATCACTCGTGTGTACGTACGGACTACCATCTCCACGAACGTGATGAGATTCATTCTCCATCGTATCCATTCAAATATAATTATCATTTGATGATTTAAAAATAATGTTTAAGGACTTGATATCATTCTGGATATGAATAATATACAACCTATCCATGACAACCATATCTTACGTATCAAAATATATAAAAGAAAATGAGTAAGTTAACACCCGAAATGATGATAATACTAAGATATTATTATCAAAGAAATGATAAAAGATCATATATGATATCATATTAATGTATATGATTATTGTATAATTTAATAACAATTATATCACCATTATACCGGAGGATAACCTACCCCCATCCGAGGAAAAGTACAAGGTAAGGGTTTATTTCACATTCTCTTCATTATCTATACGTAATTATCTAGTAGGATCTCTTTATCATCTACATCCATGTGACATAGAAATGTATTTAAAATATTTTCTAGACAATGGGTTAAGTCATTTATACCCTTATGTGTTTTGAAAGGAATCTTTCCTTCGTTTTTCCAAACAAGGCACTTTTAACCTTTTCAACAAATTTAAGGTAAGAATGTCTTTTTTAACTTATATGGCGGGTGCAGATATTTACCGCCATTATAAAATCGTCAAATCTTCCCTTATAATCTTATAAGAATATATTCAAATTAAATGTTTTATTTTATAATTTTGTGACTTTTAAATGATTTCAAAATGAATAATTTAAGAATTTGTGAAAGGTACTCTTTATCAAGATCATAATTTTAAATGTTTTAAAGATTTATCTTTCTTAATATTTTTAATTAATGTCCATGTTTTCAAAATGATTTTAAGGATTTATTTATATGGAAATGAATTTTTTGAAATAATATTTCTCTTAAAAATATTCAATGTTTTATGGGACGATTTGATTCAAAAATCTCTTTTAAATTAATTCTTTTATAAATGTGTGACTTTTCAATGATTTCGAGAAAAGATATATTTCTCTAAAATTGTTTTGATCTCATCTATGTCAACATCCTTTGATGGATTTTAAGCTTATTTGAAGTTGATTTATTATGATACAGAACTTTTGTATTGTATTGACGGTTTTGTGATATGTTTTACTGTGGATGTGTTATTTTAATACCATTAATGGTTTATAGAGAAAGTATTGACATTGTGTATGCTAGTTTTAATACAAATGTTTATGTTATGTTTAAACCTTTTCATATGGGAATGCATTGGACTTAGTATGTGATGGGTGGAGCCCACTATAGCTCCTAGATGCATTGGTAGGTCTCATTAGACAAACTAGTGTCCTGGCACAAGGCCTTGGCAAAATCTTATTTGTAGTCTTGGCACAAGGCCTTGGCTATGTGGTTATGATAGTCTGGAATTATGCATTCCATCGTTATAAAAGTGGTTATTGATATTGCATGTGATTATTCGATTAGTAGAATATCCATGTGAATAAGTAAATGGAATTATTTCATTTTATTTTTGCCATAATATGTTGAAGTTCAAGTTTAAAAGGCTTTTATTTTAGTTATACATTTTCTTAATTCATTATTCTTATTTATGAAAGTTTCCGCTATATTGTTATCCTTATAGGGAATTTGAGCTCACCCCTTTTCTATGTTTTTTTCCTAGGATGTGAAGAAGTAATTTTTGAATGACATACAGGGATAGTATGAGGGGATAAGAGTGTGGAATATAGAGACTATATTTTCATGGTTTTAATTTTTTGTTGTAATGTAAACTTTATTAATGTATCTAGTTATTCCAAGGATACTAAACGAATCGGTCTATCGAGATTTTATCTTTCTTGTGATCATGCCAATGTTATGTAATAATTCGTCGACTCTGGGTAATTAGGGTCAGGGCGTTACATGAAATGTCCATACAGTACATTAGAAAATATGTTACCCTTCTTAAGGATATACATTAGGTCAAAGTAAAAGGACTATATCTACTCAAACCTTCTCCACAATCAATGGTTCATTTATCATTGTGATTAAATATATTTCAATCACTCTTTACTATATACCAAAAATATATCACCCTAAAGATAATACTAATAAAACCTCATGGAAATAACCAATATTTCAAAATATATTAACGGTTTTGGGAATTTTCACTTATTTTTCCTTAACTGCGTAGACCCATAAGCAACCACACTACCATCATAGACTGGAACTTTTCAAATCCTGACTCTTGATATATCACAATATAATCCATACTCATTACCCATTCCATTTACAGTTAAAATTGGTGTTTTCAGAAATCTACCATTAAGATCATAGAATTATATTTCATGAACATAAATGAAAATGAACCCTTCCACATTTTTGTTAAAGAATTATTAACTCATCCCATCTGGATGAATCCTAGTCGACCAGCTAGTAATAACTGGAAATTCCCATAAAATTACAGTGTAAGAATGAGTCATTTTCTACTCTAAAATATCATTAACGGGGGACTTCAATACTACCTTGTATCATATAGGCTTCCGATATATGGATTTGTGTTTTTGGGTGATGTGTTGATATCAAAACCATATCTAGGGTATTACTTGGTGAGCTACATTAATCATCACGGTGAACTAGATAAACCAAATATATTGGTTATAGGATGCATCATCCCAGTGGTGAAGCAAATATATTTTCATATACTCTATGATGACCTTATAAACGTAGAAGAAGGAAGACTTATTCCAAATATCATTTTTCATATTTATGACTCTCTACTAAAATTACATTGTTGACCAATGATTGGATTGGGCCTCGATATGGGATCTACACCCTGGAGGTGTTTCCGCCATGGACTATGGTTGTACATTCAAGGTTCACAAAAAACAAACATATTTTGATTGTATATCATGGTAGTTGAGTTATATGAATTATTCTAGTTACAATAGTATTTATTTATCTTCAATAATAAATTCATCTCAAAACCTAATCAGTTGTGGATCCACTACATGAACATGTTCCAAGTGGTGCATGAATTGGTTAAGATAACCTTCCAAAATTATTTCATCACCACATCCTTAATTTTACCTATGTTCTTCCTATATCCATTCCTACTCTCATTACTTAGTCTTTTTCTCCACATACCACCATTTCCATATTTTAGTAGTGTCTACTTTTTCATTATTCTACTACTGTAAATCATATAGAGAATATTTTTTCATGGGTTGTGGTTGGTGGAATGATGGATGAAATTATATTACTAGATGGGGTAATTATTTGGATGATAAATAATCTTGTTTTTTATCCATGGATATAATGATATTTGTTTTCAACTCCTCCAAAATGGACATGAAGGTTGATGATTATGTCTGACCATATGATGGGATGTTGGTGTAGGTATAATGACCAAATCTGAAAATACAAAAATTAGATCACGAAAACCCCAAGAGTTTACTTCGATTCAATAGTGCTAGTGCATATCTCATATTATATTGGTTTAATATGTTGGGCATATTGTTCCCACATTTAGTAAATTTATTATATATTATAAAAATATCCTATGAACTGACATGAAACATTCATAGGCCATAAATTTGCGAGAAAAATAAACAATAAATTCCTCTATAATTAAATATGAATAAAAAAGAAACACCAATGTAACTATATGAATGAATTCAGAAACAATTAACCATATCCATATGTTAAAAAACTATGAAAAACATGTGAAACTACACTAAAAATCCTACTAAAAAGGATGGGTTATATTATCTGAAATGATCTCTAGCTAAAGAAAGACTATATTCTCAAAATCAACTAATAAACAAACCAATTACAATGCCACTAAACATCAATAGGGCAACATGAATCCATTAACTAACCATATACTTATTGAACTAAAAATGTAAAAAGCGCAATACATGAATAGTCACAGTGGTAGAACTTGAGGAGCTAGGTTCGTGGAAGATGTTGGTTTGCAAAGGATGAGGAAATTACAACAGATATGTGGTTTGGCAGTAGAGGTGGGTATGCAGAGGAAAAATTTTATATGGTAGGATTCGGCGATAGAAGGGGATGAGGAATAAGGATTCACTCATGGTGGTGGAAGAGGGAATTAAGATAGATATGGAGGAGGTGGAGGAGGAAATAGGGTTTGGTTTCTATGGGATCTTGATTCATGCGATAGGAGGAGAAGACTCTTAGGGTTTATATATAAAAGAAGATAAACCTTTTATCAGCGCTAGATAAAAACCGCTACTAAAATTATGTTTTCTCTGCAAAAAAATAGAAACGTGGTAATATATAAATACTTTATTTGCACATTTTTAGCACTAATCAAGGTCAATCATTATCAGATTAAAAAAATCGATGATACAAATATAATGATAAACATATCATTACAATTGGTATTTCCTAGGAGCTCCATCATTGTTGAGAATATATGTATAAATAAAATGCTATCACTCATCCTCCAACTCATCGGTCGACATGTGCATGTCTTCAGATAGAATATGAACCCTCCAAAAATTTAATTTGTGATTAAAAGGATATTAAATCTTGGACCTGAAATCAGAAAATGTTAATTTGGAAGGCTAGATGGGTGAGGCAATGGGTTTTCTAATCCACAAATATATCTTTGGGGTTCCTCTAACCATGTTTTGTTATAACTTGATAGCATTCAACCCCATTTTCTTCTCCATCATCCCCATCAACCACAAACTTCCCAATATCCTCCACACCAAAAACATCAAGTTCTATTATGGCAATAAAGTCTTGGCCTGTAACCCATCACCAACTAAAGATGAATTGAACTGTGTTTCTGCAGAAATAGAATATGAGGAACGCTGGTGTTATGGTGTCTATCTCCGGAAATGGGAGAAGGAGTTGAAGAAGATTCTCATGGTAGAAAACCACTTCATAATCCAGCTGATGATGATAGGGTTTCAGCAAAGGAATGATGGGTGAGATACAATATTACTATGCTACGACAAGGTTAACCAGCTCAACAGAGACATGATGCGGATGGAGAACCAAATCATATGGTTCGTGCTTCAAAATTTATACACACTCATTAATATCTCCTCCCAACATAATTGTATCATATGTCCATGGTGTACATGCATATCATGATACCCATCATCCCAGAAGCTCCACTAGACATAACCCACAAAAGCATACATTTAATGGACTTTTGGAGGAGATGCCACAAAGGAATGGATACAACTAATTGGGTTTCCCGTATATCCAATGATAGACCTGTGACCCATCTAATAATTCCATATAGTACTTCTCTATTTTATTGTGGTGTTTGTTTATTAATGGTTGAGACATGTGATTGTGTGCTCGAATTGAAACTCAATTTTTCCAAGGGAAACCTCACCTAACCAGCCCTCCCAATGAATGCGTGGATAGACTCTTTGGTATAGAACATCATCATCTAGGAGTAGTGTTACCAGAGATTATAAAACACATATTTCATCTCTTATTAAACCATCATATCCATGCTCTTCATCCATCTTATAGACTCCCATCTACAATGAGAGTATGGAATCATCATCAACACATTTGGAGGGTCTAGAAGACGTTGATAGCCTCTTCAAAAATTCCAAACAATACATGATCTTGGGAGATTTCCCTTACATTTGTTTTTTTCAGAGACGTTAACAAATACTACAGTCGATGGTGGATTTGGTGGCGTTCTTTTTAAATTTTTATCTATTGGGAAACTACTAGGGGATGGGATTAATGTTAGTTATCTTGTTTATACTCTTCCACATATTTGGTGTCGTTGTTATGCTGCTGGTATATTTTAAATTTTTATTGGGTTCTATTATAAATTGACATTTATTATGTGAAGATCTCTTAAGTATACATTTATGATAGTGATTCATTTTCCAAACCCTTCAGAATGGCCAAACCCTTGGTTCGACCTGTGAAATTTGTTGTTGTCTACATATGGTTGTGATGTATCTCTATTTCCACCACTAAAAAATCTCAAAAATTCGACACTACATTTTATCAGTCCTAAAAAATTCTCAATGATAGTTTTTTAATCGGTCATTCTCCTTGTTACATTTGTCTATTATTTTAATATATAGTTAGAGGCTTCTTCTTCTAACAAAACGTTTTTTTTATATTTAAATAATTCCAAAATTATAATAAATAGGATTTATATTTACAATTAGAAAAATATATATGTGTAAATAATTATAATATTATAAAAATTATAAAAATTATATTTTTAATTATTTTTATAGATATATATATACATTTTTAAATACATATTAAATAATAAGAAAAATATATAAATAATAATTTAATTTTTATATTTATGAATATAAATAAATATATATATATATAATTATAGTTATAAATATATGTTTATTTTAAAATATAATTATAATTATAATAAATATTATTAATATAATTTTATAATTATAAATAATTTAATAATATTATGTCTTTATTTGCAATAAAACATCTCAAATAAAATCCTTTCATGGGATTATAAATGGAACCCTAACAGATCCACTTATCATTCGACCCCTAAGATTTTGTGGAAGTTGATAACTTACTCTACCACCTTCTCTTCCTTTTCCTACACCTATGTGGCCTCCACCTCTACCTCCTCCACCCCCTCCTCTGCCTCCACCTCTTTGTCTGTTTCACCCACATTCACCTATGCTTTTCCCTTCTCCGTTGGCCTCACTTCTGATGCCCCCACATCTTCTGTCCCCACCACCACCACCGCCTCTGCCTCTGCCACCTCTAAGTCTGCCTTCTCCTTCACCACCTCATCCTCCGCTGCCTCCGCCTCCACTGTCTCATTGTCCTCTGCCCCTTCTTCTTCTTCCCCCTTCATCCACATATAACTTTCCTACAGCCCCCAACCTCGTTGTTGCCACTATCTCAACCACTTCTACTGTTACTACTTCCCTAGTTGTTGCCTCTGCTTCCCCAATTGTACCTGTCACCATACTATATGTTCCAAATGATCTAAATTATTTGACCATTTAGAGATTATGTGTGAATATATATTTATTTTATTTCAGTTTTAGCATTTTTAGATTGACATTTAATTTCTCCTGGAAGTTTTTATTCATCCATGTTTTGCTCTGTTTGATTATAATGTGATGATGAGATATGTGGTTTGACATTATTCCAACATGATTTGTAGGACCATGTGAGAATTGGGGTTGGGGGGGTAATGACCCGAAAAACATTAGTAAGGAAGAAAATGGAGGTTATGATATTTGGCATTCATATTTGAGAGTAGAAAATCTAGGGGGAACTATTTGTGGGGGGGTGCATATAATTATTTTTATTCTCACATATTTTTACTATACATGGATGAAATTCATGGTGAGGGTGTGGTTGAGTATTTAACCTAATAGCCGTATATAGGTTCTAATTTTTATTCACTGGGGAATTGGTTTGCTTTTCTTACATTTACATGATGGAACCTATGTATGATCTTACAATGTATACATTTTATGATCACCAATATATATATATTACAGTTCCTAAGAAAGATTTTAGTGATTATTATGGACTATTTTAGTCTGGAGTTGGACTCCATGTTTGGGGCTACTGGTTAGAATTGGTATTTGATTTTTTATTTTATAGATTTTTTTTATAAAATGGCATGCATTGTGGCATTATAGTATTAATTTATATACATTCCATGAACATTTTACTTACTTCTAGTGACCTATACTATTAGAAGAACTGAAAAAATTGAAATAAGCATCATTTTGTAATAATATCACATTTTATGACTATTTGAATGAATTTAATGGAGACCTCATTAAAATTGGGAATTATAACCATAGTTCCCCAATTACATAATATATGTTGTTCTTTATTTGATGTCTTCCCAAATTTCACACAAAGGCACAATATTTACTTAGGTTTTAATAAATATAAAACAATATGAATATATCAGTTAGTTCCTATTTCTCATTTTTTTCACTACTATAATTATTTTTTCTTCTAATACATATTAGATGAAATTTAATATGTGGCTATTTTGTTTCATCCTTTAATGAAACGCCCAATATTTTTGGTGAATCACACTTTGAATATTATAACAGATTATCCCCTCCTTCTAGAGAATGTTAATATCCTTAAATAATCCCCTTAAAATAGCAAAAAATTTCCCACTTTAATTTATTCTACAAATTTAGTTTCTATATTCAAAAAATTAACTACCAGTTACATCTAATACAATAACTAACCATTTCCCTCCATAGGTTAACATATATATAATAGATCCCATCTAGTAATCTAAATAAATAATAATGTTTGTCTCTAGGAACCCATATATAAGATCTTCTTCCAGAAGAATCATTGATGTATCATTCAATACCATTACGTATTTTATGATTTTTCAAAGCCTCTTAGGGTTATCTTCCAAATATGACATGAAAGCCACAAAAATGACACTAAAAAGGTAGTATCTTACATTGTAATAATAATCATGTACATCAAAATTATAATTGTGATGATAATATAATATTTTCCTTCAAATGAATCTCACATTTCTTTGTCAATACCCATGCTTCATATAATATAACCATTTCCAACAAATGGAGTTCATATAGTATTACATCTAGTTATTCAAAATATGTTGATTATTTTTTGATGTATTCCTTATAAGATATATCCAGTGTTATAGACATAAAATCTCTCCCAATTCACATTCCCAAAATCATATTGGAAATTCCTATATCATTCATCTTTAACCATTTAGAAAAATATTTTTTTCAAATGATAATCCATATAAACACCAATAATGTAATTAACAGATTGTACACAAAGAAAAGAATCATGATGTATCTTTAATCAACCCATGCCTTATTTTAGAAATAGTGGTCTGCATTACTTTCAGGGAATCATTCTACAGCCATGAAACTTCATTCTTTGGGTTATATTATCCCGGAACCTAATTCAATCCATAATGGAATTACTTTAATATTCATATATCATCTGCATTCAAATATTCCTTATATCCTTTTGGTTTCATAATATATAAATCATTCCATTTATTTCATATCTTTGGCGGGGCCTTAAATTTCACTTTTATATTGTTTTCCCAAATAATTTAAACTTTCAATGTGAATTATATTCCAATTCATGTATATTATTCTATAATATCATATTTTAGTACATAAAATCTTATTTTGTGTTTGGAAAAGATTTTTTTTAAATGGAAAAAGATATTTTATTAAGTGAGTTGATATTAAAACCAAATTCCAATGAAAATTAAAAATACTTTAATGGTTGTGAAATGTTTTAAATATAGTTTCTATTATCTTTTCATTTTTTTCATAGAAAGTTTTCTATTGAAATTGAAATTTGATTTTGAGAAATGCATTAATTAATTAAATAGTGTCTGAATATCTTCTTATAAGAATGATTTTATTTGATTTTAAAAGGTTTATATGTGGTTGATTTAATTATGAAAAATTATAGAACATTTTTTTTGAATTTGGGGAAATGATTTTACATGAAAAATATGGATTACATGTTTAAAAATTTATATTTTTTCATTGTGTGCATGTATTTTTGAATGATTGTTTGGAACTGATTAGTTTATTTTAAAATTAGTGTATTATTTTAATGAGGAATTTGTGTAAATGTTTGGTTTTGTAATGATATTTCAACTATGATTCAATAAATAATTTTCAAAGGACATCTAAAATGTTTGGTTTCCCATAATCTTTTATGTTTATATTTTAATATTATTAGAATATCTATTAAAATATATAGAGAAGATAAGTAGATTGATAATAACAAAATGACTATGGTATGTCACTAACACTATCCATTCCATAGGATATCCATCATGAATTCACTCCTGCAAAAGGTGAATTGATGTTTAACCCTATTGTAACTCTTAAATCCACGTTGCTTCCTACATTACTCGGATGGTTTAAATTAGGGGAGTCCTATAAAATTACATCTTATTTATTGTTTTTTATTATCTTCTATGTGGATGAGTCTCAGAAAAAATACTAACTATCATTCAAATTTTGTGTTCCCCTTCATTTAAAGGACCTTTTTTGTATTTATTTTGTATGATATTAATAGTATCAAATCAAATAGGATGGATTTGAATAAAAATTAAGGAATTAGAATCATCTGACAAAATATTACGATGATGGAGTGAAAGTGTTCATCTTGTTATTTAATGATCATGCATATAACCCTTATGAACTCCTTTGCCTATGTTTACACTGTTGTTATTTAAAAAACATTACTACATAGCAGTTGGAAGAACACTTGATCAATCATGGAATTTATCAATGTTTTAAATGATATAATAAACTCGGGGAAAAGGATAATGTAACTAGTTGATGGGATAACACTGTGTTATATGGATCATCTAATAGGATTCAAATTGTGGAAAATTATGAATATTGTGTTGAGAATGATATTAAAGATGTGAATGATGATGAGGATCATATGGGTAAAATAACAAGATAGTTAAAGTTAAACGTTTTCATTACAAAAAATGGATTGAGAAGTTAATGAGTTGTACAAAGACGCCATTGTATGGTGGTTTAGCTTTATATATAGCATTGTGAGCCATAATGAAAATATTTAAATTGAAATAAGGCAATGGATGGATTGATTTCGGTTTTATTGAATTACTTACTATCATGAATGACATGATTCCAAAAGATAATGTGCTCTTGAGCCAAACATATGACACCAAAAATATGCTTTGCTCGATGGGTATTATATGTGAAATAATACATGCCTACCTGAATTACTGAATATAGTTTTTAAGGACTAAAAATAACATAGACAGTTACCAAAGTGTGTAACTACTTAATACAAGAAAGATGAATTTAGTCCTATGAAATTTGTATGGTACTTTTCAATCATTCAAAGATATAGTTTTCAATATGGAAATGAGAAGACTATAAGGAAATTAACATGGCACATAGATACACGATGTAAATATAGAAAACATCATCACCCAGATGAATCTTCTCTATGGAATAGAATTGGTAATGAGTATCCTGAATTTGGAAACAAGCCAAGAAACCTTCGTCTTACATTATCTAGAGATGCAATAAATCCTTTGGGATTTCAAAGTTTCAGTCATAGTACATGGCCAATTATGTTTGTAAATTATATCATTCCACCATGGTTTGGAATGTAATGAAAATATATCTTTTTATCCTTCCTTTTAAAATGACCAAAACAATTGGGTAAGGACATTAATGTTTATTCAGATCCATTGATCGAGGATTTAAAATTACTGTAGGATTCAGGTGTAAATATGTCTGATGCTTATAGAAAAGAATATTTCATGTTGAGATCCACATTGTATTGGATGATAAATTATTATTTTTTTATTAAAATTTGGTAGGATATATCATTAAAAGAACTCAAGGGTGTTCCATTTTAGAACAAGGTACAAGGTAAATCTTGTTGAAACATTCATTGAAAACCATGTTTCGACAACATTGAAGATTTCTACCCTAATGGAATAAATTACGATCGTGTACGACATCATTAGATGGAATTTCATTTGAACATACACCACCATATCCCCTAGAAGGTGATCAATAGTATGTGAATGTAAAATATGTAGACACTGCTTATATCAAACTATTTTCGAAAAACCTTATGAAAACATATTGAAGAAAGAGATTAGTTTTGTTTGATTTACCATACATGAATTTTTTGTACATCAGATATTTTCTAGATGTATTTCATTTCAAAAAAATGTATGTGATAGTGTTATTGGAGTCTTTCTAAATGAAATTGAAAAATCAAATCCTGGAATCAAGTATAGGTTAGAAATAGTTTACATGGGAATACCAGAATATTTAGAACAGGTGAAGGGTGAAAATTGAATTTCTCTTTCTCCTGCTGCATACACTCATTCTGAAAATTGAATTTTTATCTATTGTAATAATTTTATTATACATGTATCAAAACCATATTTATGTTCCTCTGTTGATATGAATATATATGACTCCAAATCCAAATCCACTTCCATCCCATGACATGTGCTATATAATGAGGCACGTGTAAATAAATACGGGATACTAGTAGATGATAACACACACAAAATGGGCGAAACATGTGTATGTATATCAGTTTTAAATTTTTTTTTATTAAAATCAACATTTTATAACAATTACCAATTTTTTTTCTATATTTTCTACCTAATATATCCACAAGAATCAACATCACTTTTACTGGATGAACATATGATATCGGTGGAATTGAAACTATATAAACATTATGGTTGCATCAGATGTGTGGGTTTTAGGGTAACACCTAGGACATATTTTGAGAAAAAATATATACAGGGGATAAAAGTGAATTAATAAAAAAGAATAGGGAAAAAATATCTACCATTGAATAATACTTCACATGGTAAAGATATATCATGTCCACTTTAATGCGGGAGGAAAGGAGAATAATCTACTCAAGAACAACCACCACGTGGAGATCCCACCCCACCCCCACAAATTATGAGACATGCCATTACCCTCAAAAATATTTCATAGATCAGGTATACAATGTTCTAATAATTGTTTATATGAAATTTAAATCTGAAAGACACTAATTAATTTCTTATACTAACATTCTAAATAGTTATAATGACTATGATTTATATCTATCATCACTCACCCATCACCTTGAAGAAAGGCATACATTGATAAATATCCAAATCGGCAAGCTACACAATAGAACACCTCCAATAGGTCATGTGAGAGTGTCGATTAGCATTTCCCATGAGCCGTTCACCAAGCTACCAATTCCAATTCATGAGGAAGATATTCATTGGGTTAAAAAAATTATTCGATATTTCTTCTCATGGCTATCACATATTCTAAAATACATGTCGAAAAGGGGTATTCATTTCCAATTTAAAATTTAGGAAAACCATTAACAATTTATGAAAATAGTTATGAACCAATGAATGATTTTATAAATGAAGAATTGGAAGTGGATGAAATGAAAAAACACCTCATAACGATGAACATGATCAACCAGTTGATCATAAATTCCTTCCTAAAGAACAATTAAATCATCCGTTTTATATTTTAATTTACTATCATTGTAGTTTCATGTTGATACAACATAAAAAAATGCCCATAATAAAAAAATTGATTTTGAAGAAAATATGTAGGAAGAGAATTATGAAGACTTCAATATTGTTGACTGTGTCTGTGAAATTCTCGACTATTATTGGCTAGGAATCTTAGTTATAAATGTATACATGAGGTCTGTTTTCATGATTTGAATTTCCAAAATATGATATACAATGTTAAATATTAAGAAATACAATTCCTATTATTGGTAGTCATATATTTGAAAAAAAATTGATAGGATTCTCCCATGAAATATATTTTGGACACATTAGTCCTCACATATCCTATACACAAAAAACGAAAATAGAACTGTAAAATATGATGAAATAATGGAAGGTATAATCAAATAATTTGAAAGAAAAATTTTGGTTGACAAACTCTATTTCGTACCAATGATGTGGGGGTAAAACCCTATAATTTTATAACATCAAATATACTTTCATTTTATTCATTACGTATATCTTTTAGTGTTTTTAGGTATCATTTGATGCTAATTGCTTTAAATTTGGATACTCCAAATATTTATTTCCTTGATTCAATGACTAGATATCCAAATAAGTGTCCACATATGATGGATTTTGTAATTCATTAATACAAAAAATTCAATGTTTTAGAACTAAAAATCATGTTATATAGTGAATATTATCTTTTAATGAGGATCCTGTTCAATTTGGGAAATCCATCAACTTCATGAAAAAAAGGATGAGGCCAGTGGCTAAGTACAAGGAAGAAGACATGTTCTATGACTAGTTAAGTATCATGGTATAAATAATTAAATTTCACTATACATATAGATATAAAAAAATTATTTATTCTACTCAATATTTCTATAGTGTTTGAAACAGAATAATGGAAAATATTAAGGTTATTATATTTGTAAATTTATGTGATAGATCATATTACATGAAAAAACTAGCATCCATGAATATATATTTTCAAAGATAATTGTTGTTTCATTTAAAATATTTATTAATCCTTTTTGTATTTATATTTTTCTAGTACTACTATGACTATCAGTAAGACTCATATTCATAAGTAGATATAAATGTGCTCAGAAACGAATGGGAAGCATACCGAATTGAACAATGAATACAAATGGCATAAATATGTTACTTCCATTGATATAGTGTATTGATTCATATTTATGATTAATTTAATTATTTTTAGTATTACTCATAAATGATTTTTTTTTCTTATATAGTTGGATTCCATTTTCGGGTTTGGATGGTTTTTTCAAATCTGGTTGTGCTTGTGAGAGACTAGATTTCGAGGCTGCAACTGTGATAATGAAAATAAGGAAATGTTCAAGAATATAAAAATTTTATTAAGAATACTTATGTAATAAATTAATTTTATCAAAATTTGACTACTTGAAATAGTGGTAAAATAATAGGTGACCAGTATCACTCAATGTGTCTATATTTAGTTAATAATGAAATTACATATTGTAAAAAGAAAAAGTGACATACTAAAAAATTAAAAAATAAATTCTGATTGTTTTCATATTTTACTAAAATGGTACGTGGGACTTTTTTATTTTTAAGAGTCATCATCACCACAACATGACAATGCATGTGAACTGTATTACTTTAAGTGTGTATTTTTTTATTAAATTGACATTAAATTCAGGAAATAAAACAAGTGACATACTAAAAACAAAGTAAAAAATTTTTAATTGTTTTGATACTTTAAGAACATTTTTAATGATTAATTTTGGATGTGTAGGAATCAACCACACCTCAATATGACATACATTGTGACTAATATTATTAAAATTGTCCATTATCTATTTAAAATGGACATCGTAGTTCAAAATTCCTTACTCAATAAAAACCAAGAAAGTATACTCTGATTGTATTAAAAATTTATTCTAGAAATTCATAAGAAATTTGTGAAATGTATGAATAATTCTCACAACAATAAGAAAAATTATGTGACCAGTATGACTCATAATGTTTGCTTCATGTTTGAAATGGCATTTTAGTATAAAAACAAAACTGGTATACTGAAAACTGAGAGAACATTTTCATATTATTTTAATAATATAGAACAATGATATTTAAGTCGTTTTGGATTTTTTGGAATTATTATCTCCTCATAATTATTAATGATGTTTCTGGTATAACTCAAAGTGTCTCTTTTTTTATTTAAAATTGGCATAAATTTAAGTAAAAACAAAATGTGACATACTGAGAACCATGAAAAAACATTCGGATTGTTTTGAAATTTTTTTAAAATGATCCATGATCAATTTTTTATGTGTATGAGTCAACCAAATCTTTATAAGACTCATGGTGTGACTTGTATGATTCTATATGTGTGACTTTTTATTAAAAATAGACATTAATTTTTGAAAAAAAAGTATCATGTGGCATATTGAAAACTGAGAAAATGCATTCTAAACATTTGATACATTAAGAATATGATCCAAGAATCATTTATGACATGTATGAATCAAATACCCCTCAATCTGATTCATGATGTGACAAGTATGAACAAAAGTGACTGTTATCAGTTTAAAATTGACATTTTAGTTCAAAATGTGATACTCACTAAAAACAAATGAAATTCACTCTGATTCATTGGATAATTTATAAAAGAGGTTAATGAATCATTGTTGATGTGTATGAATCAGTCTCAAATAAAAAAGATAGAAGATGTGTCTGGTATGAAAAATTATATGTGTTTCTAGTTTTAAATGACATTTTAGTAAAAATACACTTTTGGCATACTGAAAACTGAGAAAATGCATTGTTATTGTTTTGATATTTTTGAAAAAAAAAATTAGACATTTTTTACTTGTAAGAATTCTCTAAAACTATATATGATGTATGGTGTGATATATATAACTAAAACTGAAACTTTTTACTTAAAATTGACATTAATATAATTAAAACAACTAGTGACATTCTAAAAACTAATAAAACACATTAAATTGTTTTCATATTTCAGAAAAGGATATATTTTTTATTTGTGACATGTAGGAATTATCCTTACCTTATTACGACACATGCTATGGTTTTTCTAACTATAAGTGTCTTATTTAATTTAAAATTGACATTATTTTAAGTAAACACATCATGTGACATACTGTAAACTAAAAAATACATTAGAATTAATTTTATAATTTAGTAAAATGATACATGAGTAATTTTTGATATATATTATTTCAAATAACCTCAATCTGATGCATGGTGTGGGTGGTATAACTCAAAGTGTCTCTTTTTATTTAAAATTTTATTTAATCTAAAACAACAAGTGACATAATGAAAATAGAGCAAACACATGTGGATTATTTTGAAATTTTAGGAAAATTATATGTTATTCATTTATGATGTGTAGGAATCATATGAACCGTAATATGACACATAGTGTGGATACTATAAATCAATGTGTCTCTTTTTATTTTAAATGGATATTAATATGAGTAAAAACAAAATGTGAGATACTAAAAATTGAAAAAATGCATTCTAATTGTTTTGATACATTAGGAAAATGTTCGATGACTAATTTGTGACATTCATAAGTAAACCAAACACAAGTAAGATACATGGTGTGGCCCATAAAACTGAAATTATTATTTTTATTTAAAATTGATATTTATTTATGTAAAAACATCTTGTGACAAATTGAAAACTAAGAAAACACATTCAAATTGATATGATATTTTATAAAAATAATATATTAGTCATTTTTGACGTTTAGGATTCATCCAAACCATAATTAGACGCAATTTGTGGATTGTATAACTCAATGTTTCCCTTTTTATTTAATATTTACACTAATTTATGTAGAGAAAACAAGTGACATACTGAAAACTGAGTAAATGAATTTGGATTATTTTAATACCATAGGAAAACAATCAATGGTTCATTTTTTATGTGTGGGAGTAAACTTTGGATCAATCTGATGCATAATAAGACTAGTATGACTGAAATTGTTTTTTATCTATTTAAAATTGACATTTCAGTTGAAAAATTATATCCCATTAAAATCCATGAAAACATGCTCTGATTGACTTGATAATTTTGGAAAATGATTAAGTTGAAAAATTATCACACTTTGGATGACATTATTTTATATACTAATTCTTGTATCTACATCCATGTTAATTGTATCATGGTTTCCTGATATCTATAAATTTCTCTAAACCGTGGAATGATTGGAAAGTAAAATACTTATTTTGAAGGAAATGATTCATCTTTCGTGTATTGATTCGTGCCACACTTAAGGAATTTGATGATTGATTACTAATCCTTGAAAAACAATATGAAATATTTTGGATAAGCATGTATTTTTCATGAGATCATTACCGTTGAACATTGAATTCATTTAGCATAGTAATTTTTTTTCAAGGAAGTTCCTTTTCGTTTGGTATAATATCATTCAAAAGAATAAGTAGTTATGTAATGTCGGTGTCACTTCATCCACTACCAAAATTTTAATTATATAAACTCAATATAGTCAACAATGTTGTGTAATTAGTATAACCATTATACAATGGCCTCTTACAAAAAATATTTATCTACTTAATCATATTTGAAAAATCCCGAAGGACATATTCAATTTCCATTGTCATTTCTTCCACATGATCTAGATCATCATTTATACATGAATTCATATCAAATGAAACGTAAACTACAATATCATTAAAATTAGTGTGCAAATTTGGTTTTTTCCTATGATTAGTCAATGATTTATAGCTTTTATCTATTCTATGAAAACTCAAATTTTCGTACAACTCTTACACACTAATTTTTGTCAGGAATAGAAACATCATATACATAGAAAAGGATTTGAGAAGGTTTGTATACATGATATATTTCAAATTTGATGATATATTTAACTCCATATTCACACACTTGGATCATATGATTATCATGAATCCATATTTTATTCCTATCCATACTATTATGTTCATAAAATATTTATTCCTCTAAATAAATAAATAAATACACATCAGATATTTTTAATCTCAAGAGAAAGTCACAAATTAGTCTAATATTTTGTACCCAACTTTTGATTATTTCAAATAATATATATATTATTTAATATAAATGGGTAATTGAATTTAAGAAATTAATTACTCCACCAGTGGTAGGTTTTATGCTCTGAATTCATCCAAAATGGTCACCGGTACAAGATATAGGATTGGTACTACTCATCATAGTTCAAGAAACAATGGTTCATTTCCAAAATAGATGGGGGATGAGTCATAGGTTAAAAAATTAAATAACTAATATTTGCGGGATGATGCTAATTAAGAAGAATTTTATATATATATATATATATATGTCCCTGAGATAGGGAGTTAGTGAATCACTAAACAAAATTTATTAATTAGTTGTCTAAAGCTGAAAAAAAGTAGAAGCAGTTTAATGATCACTACAAAGGGCTCCTTGATTTTAATGACCTTGAGAAGGCTTGTAATGGACCAGACCTGTTCGATACATTACATTGTGAAAATTTGGAATTTGATGAGTTCTGGGTGGTCAAGGTGACATATCCCCAACACTTTTCCAAATATCCAATACTATGAATAGTTCCATCAGTGAATAGTTCTATCATTATCCTCTATCGGTAACCTATAACGGTAGGAGAATCGTGTTCTATCAGTGAGGTTAAGTGAATAGTGTTCTATCGGTGAGATTCAGTTAGCAGTGTTCTATCAGTAAGGTTCAGTGGATAATGTTATATCGGTGAGGTTTAGTGAATAGTGTTCTATCTGTGAAGTTTTGTGAACAGTGTTCTATCGATGAGATTTGGTGAATAGTTCTATCGGTGAGGTTTTATGAACAGTTCTATCGGTGAGGTTTGGTGAACAGTTCTATCGCTGAGGTTTTGTTCACAGTGTTCTATCAGTGTGGTTTTGTGAATAGTTTTCTATCTGTGAGGTTCTGTGAACAGTTTTATCAGTGAGGTTTTGTGAATAGTTCTATCGGTGAGGTTTTGTGAACAGTTCTATCGGTTAGGTTTTTTGAACAGTTCAATTAGTGAGGTTTTTTGAATAGTTCTATTGGTGAGGTTTTGTGAACAGTTCTATCGGTTGGTGTACATTAACGGTAGGTATACAGTGTCTCCAGAACGGTATGTGTACAATGTTTCCAGAAAGGTAGGTGTACAGTGTTTCCAGAATTGTGAGGTCTATCAGTAACCTCTATCGTTGATGTCTATTGGTAACCTCTAATGGAGAGGTTTTGGTATCCTCTATTGGTGTGGTCTATCAGTAACCTCTAACGGTTAGGTCTATCGGTAACCTCTAACGGTGAGGTCTAATGGTGACCTATTCTTTCAATTTCCAAATTTTGAGTATATGAACAGTGTTTCTTGCTTCCTACAGTTTTGCCCATTTGAAATTTTCGTTGACATAAAATACATTTATTTCCTTATTTTAAGGACTCCTAAGGCCGATTCAAAGTCCATAAATCTTATATTAATTATTCCTATGGCTCGGGATGTTTTTACTTGGTCAAACTACATGGGTTAATGCGATCCGCTTTTAATGGGGAATTAAGAATATCTTAAATTGTCGCCCCACTAAATATTCAAAAGGAACAACAAATTATCCTCCCTTGTTCTTCCTCTTTTTCTCGGTTATGAGATGATAGAACCTTTCAATCCTTCCAATAAGAGTTGCAAAATCAAACATTCATACTCGAATTAGTTCTGCTCTGTTTTTATGCAACCAAGTAGTATCGATCAATCATTGATATAAGGTATGTTTTACCGTCATTCCATTGGGGATCATCTTCTCCAGTTTCTCCTTTCCATATTACAGCATGTAATCTCCATGATTCTAATGGGGTTTTTTCTTTGGTTTTGGTTGGTGCAGTTGTACCGTGGCATCCTCAGGTGGATGAAGTTCTCGCGAGAGGAGGATCTTGACCCGTTGTTTGGATAAATAACGTGAGGAAATGTTTGTGGTAGGGTATTCATTACTTCTATTTTCTTTTATGTGCAACTGTACTATTACCCTGTTTAATCCCACTGGATGACAATGGAGTTAACATAATAAATATTTTAACCGGATAAATAAATTGATATCTATCGTATGTTGTTGCCTCATGTTTTGATAGATAGTGTGATATCTATGCTTGCTATGATAAATTGTTCGTTCTTGATGGAAATCATCAAAGAACGAAAATTGGGATTAATTTATAATTGTTTGGATAAAGATAAAGAGGCATGTAAACGAATCTAGTTCTATTTTTAATTTGATGTTAATAAAATTGGCACAGTAAGCATGTTTAATTATTTATTATAGCTTACTTATTAGGTTTCCTGAATTTTGAACCTACAAATAAAAAATCTGTTAATTCAATATGGATTAAAAAACTGATTGTTTGATAATTCCTTAAGGGGATCTGAGTTACTCTATTGTTAAAGATCCAAGATCCCAATTAATGTGATGATTGATTTCCTACTGCATGTGTTGTGATGTGATCCTGGATGGCTGTTGTGATATGTGGGGGTATGTAGGCTTTTGGTTGTGGTAGCAGATGATGCCTAGAGTGGAGAGATGAATCGGTTTATGCATATGGGTGTCAGGGGGGGATACTTGGGATGATGGAATGGGTGGATGTGATTGTTGGATGCTTGTTGTTTCTTTTGGTTGTTTATCTGCTTTACCATTCCCCCAAACTCAAGGCAGCAGGTCTTACTTACCCTTCTTCTGAAAGAGGCAAAGACATGAGGGGTATTCCACCTACTTTACATTTTTATCATCTCAAGGAAGTATGGGTTTATGCTCTTTCTATAAGAGGAAAAGACTCGACGGGTAGTACATCTACACACCGTGTTGATCCCCTTATGTTAGTAGCATATAATGTTTTTTTAGAATTCCTAGGAATGTCGGAAAGTGATTCTATAATGAATAATTGAATAAATGGTGTTAACCCATGGGGATGGTGTTGCTGGAACATAATGATGAGGTTGTTTTTTTACACTTGACTTTGGTTGTGAAGCTAATGAAATTTAATGTTGAACTGTTCATGGTTAATTAACGTTTAAATAATTAATTCACATAAAGTGGAACTGATAAATATGGAATGAAGTAATCAAATAAAGCTATTTAAATGGTTGTGTTATTATAGGATAACTATTCTTTGAAGCAGCAGCCTGGAGACTGAGAGACATTAGCTATAGTGTGTCTAAAACTAGGTAATTCTCATAGTGTGGTTTTGAGCTATAGTATATTCTGTACTTTTATTGTTTCTATATGCTACACCACCCTGTAAGTAAGGGAAACTGACGACTCGGGGATTTTGAGCCCTGGGGGTGTTTTTCCCAACATTCTGGAGGGAGGATGGATGGATGATTACCCCCTTTGGCCTCACTCTCTTCTCTGGGTAGTTACTTGTGCTAGTAGGCACATTGGTTATTTTTCCCCATATATGTGTTGTAGAGGGTTGTAATGGATTGTTGTTATTCACACACATATATTTTGGATATAGTTTTCTGTGGACTACTATAGGTGAACATGTATAGGTTGTGATGGCTTGAGGATCCTTACGTGGTGTATGGGATTTAATGGCTGTAGGTATAATACCCGACGTATGATACACGTTATGTGAGCTGTGGTGGCTCCCAGAAAATACCTGGTTACATTGGTGTGTAGACGTGGTGTTTTTTTTGCACGAGGTGCATATTGTGGTGCTTTGCCCAGGTGTCTATGGGCAAGCATTTTTGGAGAGAGATGCTCAGGACGTGCGACATTGGGGAAAAGTGGAAAACTAGTGGGAAAGTAGTAGTGGGGTAACATTTGTATTATTTATTATATGATAAATTCTTGTATGTGTTATATGGTGAGAGTAGCCATGGAGAGGTTGGGAACTTAGTATACCTATTAAGGTGATGAGTTGGTTTCATTTGTTATTCACTGTTCTTTATCATGCTTTCAATTATTTTGCATGAGAGGCTTCGGGGAGGATCCTACTGTGTATACTGTTATACTAAACCTATATATATACAGAATGTTTTTCAGGTCATTTGGAGCATGTTGGAGATCTAGATGGTTTTTACTAGCTTGGGGTTGCAGGAGCGGTTCGGTCTTCTGGTTGTTGCTGTATTACTTTCTTTTGGGTACTTGTAGCTTTTCCCTTTTCAGTTGTAGCACTTCTGCATGAAATTTCATATGTGTATTTGGGTTTTCATTTATATTTCATTATTATTTGGAGTTTATTGGTGTCTATCTTATCTCTCTCTTCTCCATGTGTTCTCTTAGAGGGAAATGCCTCCAATTTTTTTGTTACTATACCCTCGGTGCTAGTCCCCAACATAGGGACTACTGGAGGTGGGACTCGGGGGGTCATTATCTCCCTTCTCATATTGCTGACCCAGGATGGGTACACTTTGTGGGGACGGGGTGGTGACATAGTGGTATCAGAGGTCTGGTTGAGGGATAGGACAGAGTTTTGAGTTAGGCACAGGTGAGGTTTAATGGATTGGTAGGGCAACAGTGTCATTCAGGTTTAGAAAGTGAGGTAATCACTGGATACCATATGAGACATAGGCGTTTAGGGACCCTATGATCTGATGTATAGACCTTGAAGTTTATAATGGCTTCTAAACAAGGTGATACTAGTCTCCGGCTAGAGACCTAGGAAGGGAACATGCATCATTCTTCCTTGTGCATGTGTTTGAATGGGTAGACCTTAGGATATGTTAGCCTAAAATGAATAAAAGAAAAAAATTAATTAATTAATATGGAGTCATCCATATTCTAGGTTTTGGAGCTCTAACGGTTTGTTATTTTATAGGTATGGCTCCAGGTTGACGTCCTCATCAGGTTTGCACAGAAAATGTCCAGTAGCGAGTTCCAGTATATCACTGCACGGTAGAGGTTGACGAAGACAACACTTAGAGGAAGACACTCCACGAGTTTCAGCGTCAGAGTATGCAGAAGTATAAGGGCTCTATTTAAGATGTATTAATGGAAGACTTGTTAGAGGATGTCGATATTGGATTCAGTTTGATTCATTCTTGTAAGGTGCACTGGGTGTCCATGGTTGTTACGATGCTACGAGGAGCAGTGGGGAATTGGTGGTTCTTGTTCGTCGGGCATCCTGAGGAGTCAGCGATCTCATGGGAGGAGTTCCGAGACAGGTTTTGAGTCAAGTTTCTTTCTTGGATTGTGAAGGCGTCCTGTCACCATGATCTTCATACCCATTGACAGGGGACCTCCAGTGTTTGAGAGTTTGGAATCTGTTTCAGAAACCTATTACGATATGCTTCAGACCAGGTGCTAGATGAGGAGTCATGGGTGAGATATTTCGAGGAGGATTTGCGTCCAGAGATCTAGCACCAGGTCACCCCATTTATACTGAAAACATATCTTGAAGTGCTGGTGAGGGAAAAGTTTGTCGAGAGGACTTTCGCCAAGACCAGATCATCACGAGAGAGGAATCTACATGATTCCTCATGAAGCAGAGCTGTGGTCTCGGGTTCCCGATTTCCAGGGTAGAAGATTTTTCATTCAGCCGGGGGTAGGTCCCATCCCGTCACATCTCGTTTCTCTAGAGGCAGTAACTCTCTGCCATATGCCATGGGATCATGTGCTTGTTTTTATTATAGTGGACATTTCCATCACCAGCGGGAGTGCCCAAACATTAAGAGCGGTCAGCGTGCACCAGGAGCTATGCTCCAGGTTCCTCTATTGAGGCAGTTCCAGCCGAGGCAGCAGCAGCCAGTCGCACCAACTTTAGATCAGCACATGGTAGATGGGGCAGTCATAGGACAGTCCCATGACTCTCCCCATCCACAGAGAGTTGAGCGCGACCATGGTGTTGGTCGTCCTCAGGGTCAGAGAGGCCATGGAGGAGGTCGTGGTAAGCTTCTTTCTCTAGCGTTGCGAGCTCCAGGCGAGCAAGATGTCATTCGAGGAATCCTTTTATTTTTTTCTACATTGGTGTATGCCTTTTTTGATTCAGGAGTGACACACTCCCTCATGTCATCTACCCTTTTCAATGCTTTGGAGATGAGTTAGAGAGGCTTCCAGTGCCCTTGGAGTTATCTACGCTAGTTGGAGGTCGAGCTGTGTTGATTGAATTATGTAGAGACTATGAGCTAGTGTTGGGGAAACCCCGCTCTTGAAGAGATTTCCTATATTTACAAATACAACCATATAATGTCATCATTGGAATGTATTGGATGTATTCGGTGCAGGCTATTGTGGATTGTTTTAGGAAGAAGGTCATCTTCATTGGTGTGGATGGAGAGCCAGTGGTGTTTGTTGGTGAGAGAGATCCTCAGATGGGTCACAGGCGCGTTCCATCCTTATCATCCATGATGGATGATATGATGCTGAGTTCTTCAGAGGTTCATTAGTTGGCGTTTCCTAGGGTCATAGAAGAGTACCATGTTGTCTTTCCAGAGGAGGTTGTAGCATTAGCCCCTCGACGAGAGATCGAGTTTGGGATCGAGCTATAACTATGAGTGTATCTTATCTCTAGGTCTCCATATAGGATGTCCCCTTATGAGTTATGAGAGCTACGTATACATCTTGATGGTCTGTTACAGTGCGGTTTTGTTCAGCCAAGTGTGTCACTGTGGGGTGAACCCATTTTTTTCATGAAGAAGGCTGATGGTAGTTTGTAGTTGTGTGTCGATTATCATCTCTTAAACAATGTGAAAATAAATAATCACTATCCTCTTCTGCTGATTTATGACTTATTTTATCAACGAAAGGGTTAAATTTGGTTCTCAATGATCGACTAGCGGTGAGGATATCATCAGATGCGTGTGAAATATGAGGATATACCGAAGACTACATTCTGTTGTCGTCATGGGAATTATGAGTTCATTGAAAAGTTGTTTGGTGTGACGAATTATACAGATGTATTCATGGGATTGATGAATGTTGTGTTCCATGAGTTCCTGGACATGTGGTAGTTTTCATCGATGACATCCTTGTGTACTCCACATCTGAAGAGGAGCATGCAGAGAATCAACAAGCCATTTTGGGAGTTCTTCGTCGACACCCGCTATTTGGGAAGTTGTCGAAATGTGATTTTTGGTCTCAAGAAGTCCATTTATTACTGTATGTTGTGTCCCAATAGGGATTAGATGTAGACCCATCGATGATTGAAGTAGGTGTGTCTAGGGAAGCACCCAAGACAGTTTCAGAGGTGCGAAGTTTCCTTGGTCTTGAAGGCTACTACAGAAGGTTCATAGCCAATTTATCATGAGTTGCGAGACCTCTGACAGCTCTGACCAGGAAGGATCAGACATTTATATGTACTGATCAGTGTCAGGATGCTTTCAAGTATCTAAAGGGGAAGTTAGTAAGGGCTCCAATCCTTGGTCTTCCAGCTGAGAGAGTTCAGTTTGATGTTTTCTGTGTTGCATCACATCTGGGGTTATGCTGTGTTCTCATGTAGCAGAGGTACGTTATTTATTATGGGTCTCAGCTTTTACATCCCCATGAATGCAACTATGCCTCCCATTATCTTGAGTTTTCACCTGTGGTGTTTTCTCTGATGTTGTGGAGACATTACCTCATTGGTGAACGCTTTGTGGTTTTCACTGATCATAAGATTTTGTGGTATGTTTTCTCCCAACGTGACTTGAACTTACGACATCATAAGTGGTGGAGTTATTTCTAGAATACGAATTTGAAATATCATATACAACTGGACAGGTGAATATTGTAGCTGATGCGCTGAGTCCAAAGTCACGTAGTGATGCTGTGAGTGAATCCAGGGATTTTCGGAGAGTAATAGAAGAACTGTCAGCATTACATCTTGATATGGGAGAATTTGGGGGTATATGCTGTCTTTCTCAGATGAAAGTATAGTCATCCCTGATGTAAAAGGTGGAAGATTCCCAGTTGGGGTATCTTGAGGTGGAGGTTTGGAGAGACTGAGTTGTTAGTGGTGAGGCCCCAGATGGTTAGACTGTGGATTAACAACACCAAATGTTCTATCATAGAAGGATTTTTTTCCTTTAATGATGCAAAATATGTTTCTCAAAGAGTTTCAATGTTCTCCTTTAGCATTGCATACTAACATGACAAAGATGTTCCGAGCCTTGAGGATCCAGTATTGGTGTCCTTGGAAGAAGCGCGCGGTTGCATAGTTTGTGTCTCGATGTGTTTTCTTCCAAAAGGGGAAGGCTAAACACCGTGTTCCTGGTGGTCTCCTCCAGCCATTAGAGATTCCTCAGTGGAAGTGGGAGGACATATAAATGGACTTTGTTACTGGTTTACATTGAGATCTGGGAGGACATGATGGTATTTGGGTGGTAGTGGATTGTTTAACAAAATTGGCCCACTTTATAGCGATCAAGGAGTCGAGCTCAGTGGATGTTTTGTCGAGGAAATATCTACAGGTGGTGGTGAGACATCATGGTGTCCCTAGGATGATTATTTATAATCGAGATCCTAATTTTACCTCCAGGGTGTGGAGATGCCTCCAACATGCTTTTGGTTCTCAACTATGCCTTAACACTGCTTTTCAACGTCAAACAGATGGTCAGATAGTGAGAACCATCCAGAATCATGAAGAAAAGTTATGCTCTTGTGTTCTTGATTTTGGAGGCTCATGGATGAGGCAATTAACCTTGGTGGAGTTTTCTTACAATAATAGTTTTCACACCACCATTAGTATTGTGCCGTTTGAAGCAATGTATGGCCGGCCATTCCATTATTTATTGTGCTGGACTGGGGACAGAGAGTAACCAATTCTCGGACCGGAACTAGTGCAGAATACATCATAGATGGTCCATGTGATTCATGAGATGATGAAGATAGTTCAAGATCATTAGAAATCATATATTGATCAAAGTAGGAGACCCTTTGAGATTGATGTTGGGGATCATGTGTTTCTGATGGTGAAAACCTGTCATGGTCCACGAAGGATTGGTCGTTGAAGTAAGAATTCTTCACAGTTTTTTGGGCCTTTTGAGGTGTTAGTTCATGTTGGAGCTGTGGTGTATCAAGTAGCACTTCCCCCACAGATGAGTCAGATACATGATGTTTTCCTGGTATCCCATCTCTGATGTTATCTTCATGAAGACTCTCACAACATCGACTGGGGAGATATCGATTTTGATGATGATGGAACCTTCGAGGAGTGACCCGTGGATATCGAAGACTGTAAAGAGAAGGTGTTGTGCGAGTGTTATATAACCTTGGTTCATGTATTATGGAGACATGGTGGCTTGAAGGAGAGTACTTGGGAATTCGAGTCAAAGATACGTACTCAATACCTAGATTGATTTCATGTTTAACTCTTTTCATGTAACAATGTTCCCTTTGTGGATAGACATTTCTTGTTTTTTTTTTTGAATTTATTTTGTTGCTTTTGTGGATTTCTCTCTTTTGAGAAGTATCTTGATGGGTGGTTGTTTGGACCCCATTTCTTTTGGTGGGTTTTAGACTATCGAGGACGAGAATGATTTGAGAAGTATCTGATGTAATGGCCCAGACTTGTTTGGTCCATTACTTTGTGAAAATGTGGTGTTTGATGTATTTCAGGTGGCCAAGGTGACATATCCCCAACACTTTTCCAAATTTCCAATTCTGTGAATAGTTCCATCTGTGAATGGTTCTATCGGTAACCTCTATCGGTAACCTATAACGGTAGGTGAACATTGTTCTATCGGTGAGGATCAGTGAACAGGGTTCTATTGGTGAGGTTCAGTGAATAGTGTTCTATCAGAAAGGTTCAGTGAACAGTGTTCTAATGGTGAGGTTCAATGAACAGTGTTCTATCAGTGAGGTTTTGTGAACAGTGTTCTATCAGTGAGGTTTTGTAAACAGTTCTATCTGTGAGGTTTTGAGAATAGTTCTATCGGTGAGGTTTGTTGAGCAGTTCTATCGGTGGGGTTTTGTGAATAGTGTTCTATCAGTGAGGTTTTTTGAACAATGTTCTATTTGTGAGGTGTTGTGAACAGTTCTATTGGTGAGGTTTTGTAAACAGTTCTATCGGTTAGGTTTTGTGAACAGTTCTATCGGTGAGGTTTTGTGAACAGTTCTATCATTGTGGTTTTGTGAACAGTTCTATCGGTGAGGTTTTGTGAACAGTTCTATCATTAGGTGTATAGTAATGGTAGCTATATAGTGTTTCCAGAATGGTATGTGTACAGTGCTTCCAGAATGGTGACGTCTATCGGTAACCTCTAACGGTGAGGTCTATCGGTAACCTCTAACGATGAGGTCTATAGTAACCTCTAACGGTGATGTCTATCCAAAACCTCTAATGGTGAGGTCTATCGGTAACCTCTAATGGTGATGTATAATGGTGACCTTTTCTTTCCTTTTCCAAATTTTGAGTATGTGAATAGTGTTTCCATCTTCATACAGTTTTGTCCATTTGACGTTTCCTTTAACATAAAATATATTTAAAGCCTTATTTTAAGGACTATTATGTCCGATTCAAAGGCCATACATACTATATTAATTATTCCTATTAATCAGGATGTTTTTACTTGGTCAAACTGCTTGGGTTAATGCGATCCTCTTTTAATTGGGAATTAAGCGTATCTTAAACCGTCGCCCCATTAAATCTTCAAAAGCGACAAGATATCATCCTCCCTTTTTATTCCTCTTTGTTCTCAACTATGAGATGCTAGGACCACTCAATACTTCCCATAGAAGTTACACAATCAAACATTCCTCCTTGGATTGGTTCCACTCTGTTTTGATGCAACCAAGAGGTATCAATCAATATTTGATAAAAGGTATGTTTTATCGTCATTCCTTTGGGGATCATATTTTCATGTTTCTCCTTTCTATATTATAGAATGTAATATCCATACTTCTAATGGGGTTTTTTCTTGGGGTATGGTTGGTGCGGTCGTACAGAGGAATCCTCGGGTGTATACAGTTGTCACGAGTGGAGGATCATGACCCATTGTGTGGATAAAGAACATGAGGAACTGTTAGAAGAAGGGGATTTGGTTCTTCCCTTTTCTTTTATATGCCACTGTATTGTAAGGATGTTTAATCCCACTAGATGACAATGGAATGGACATAATAAATATTTTAACCAGAGAAATAAATTTATATCTATCGTATTTTATTGCCTCTTGTTTTTCTAGATAGTGTGATATCAATGCAAGATTTTATTAGTTATTTTTTATTGATTGAAATTGGCAAAGAACGTAAATTGGGATTAATTGATAATTTTTCGGCTAAAGATAAAGAGGCATGCAAAGGAATTTGGTTCTTGTTGTAATTTGATGTTAATGAAATTGGCACAGTAAGCATGATTAATTATTTGTCATAGCATCCTGATTAGGATTCCTGAATTTTGAACCTATGAATAAAAAATCTGTTAATTCAATATTAATTAAATAACTGATTGTTTGATAATTACATAAGTGGTTCTCAATTACCCTCTTGATTGTTAAAGGTCCAAGATCCCAATTAATGTGATTTTTGATTTCCAACTGCTTGTGCTGTGATGTGATCCTGGATGGCTGTTGTGATATGTGGAGGCATGGAGGCTCTTGGTTGTGGCAAAAGATGATTCCAAGAGTGGCGAGATGCATCGGTTTATGAATGTGGGTGTCAAGGAGTACACCAGGGATGATGGAATGATAGGAATGTGATTATTGGATGCTTATTGTTTCTATTGGTTGTTTATCTACTTTACTTTTCCCCACTGCTCAAGGCAGATGGTCTTACATAAACATTTTCCGAAAGAGGTGAAGACACGCAGGGTATGCCACCTGCTTTCCGTGTGTAGCTTCTCAAGGAAGGATGGGTTTAGGCTCTTGCTATAAGCGGTAAAGACTCGATGGGTAGTACACCTACTCACCATGTTGAGCCCCTAGTTTTAGTAGCATAGATTTTTTTTCAAGAATTCATGGGAATGTGTGATAGTAATTCTATAATGAATAATTGAATAAATGGTTTTAACCCATGGGGATGGAGTTTCTAGAACATAATGATGAGGTTGTAATTTTTACATTTGACTTTGGGTGTGATGCTAATGAAATTTAATATGGAACTGTTCATGGTTAATTAACGATTAACGAATTAATTAACATAAAATGGAACTGATAAAAATGGAATGAATTAATCTAATAAATCTCTTTAAATGGTTGTGTAATTATACGATATTGATTCATAGAAGTAGAATCTTGGATCAGAGAGACGTTAGCTGCAGTTTATTTAAGACTAGGTTATGCCCATATTTTGGTTGTGAGCTATAGTATATTATGTAATTTTTGTGTTTCTATATGCTACTCCACCCTATCAGTAAGGTCAACTGACACCCTTGGGATTCTGAGACCTGGGTGTGTTTTCCCGAACATTTCAGATGTAGGATGGATGGCTGACTATCCCCATTGGTCCCGCTCTCTTCTAATGGTAGTTACTTGTGCTGGTAGGCACAATTGTTAGTTTTCCCCATATATGTGTGTAGAGGGCTGTAATGGCTTGTGGTTATTCACACACATATATTCTGGATATAGTTTTCTATAGACTAATATATGTGTAACATGTATAGGCTGTGATGTCTTGAGGATCCTTACTTGGTGTATGGGCTGTAATGGCTTGAGGTATAATACCCGATGTATGATACACGTTATGCGAGATGTAGTGGATCTCGGAAACTACCTGGATAATTTGGTGTGTGGACATGGTGGTTTTGTTGCTCGAGGTGCAGATTGTGGTGCATTCCATAGGTGTCTGTAGGCAAGCCTTTTTGGAGAGAGATGTTGAGGACGTGCGACGTTGGGGAAAATCGGCAAACCGGTGGGGAAGTTGAAGCAGGGTACCCTTGATATTCATTATTATATGATATATTATTTTATGAGTTAGATGGTTAGAGTATCCATGGTGATGTTGTGAACTTAGTATACCTATTTATGTGGTGAGTTAGTTTGATTTGTTGTTCATTTTGCTTTAGCATGCTTTCTTTACTTTTTCATGAGAGGCTTCGGGGAGGATCCTATTGAGTATACAGTTATACTCTCCCTATATATATACAAACTATTTTCAGTTCATTTGGAGAATGTGGGAGACTAAGCTGGATTCTACTAGCTTGGGGTTGCAGGGGCTGTTTGGGCTTGTGGTTGTTGTTGTTTTACTTTATTTTGTGTACTTGCAGTTTTTCCCTTTTCAGTTGTATCACATCTGCATGACATTTAATATGTGTACTTGGGTTTTCATTTATATTGCAGTCTGAGTTGGAGTTAATTGATGTCTATCTTATCTATCATTTCTTCATGTGTTCTCTTATAGGGTAATGCCTCCCATTTTGTGTGTTACTATACCCTCAATGCTAGTCGCCAACCCGAGGCCTACTGGAGGCGGGACTCATGGGTCATTTTCTCCCTTCTCACATTGCCGACCCAGGAGGGGTACACATTGTAAGGAGAGGGTCGTGACAAGGATCACCTAAATGGTCATATATGCACTCATACAGAGACAATTGTTGGAGTTTCAACATTAAAATATATCTCGCAATTAGTCCATAAAAAAGAAAAGGACTTTTTTTAGGATGGAATATCATAAGGGCTTTGAATCCTCTGAGTCCAAGGATGTCAGACTGGGTTCATGATAAATATAATATGGGTTGGACATAGTTAGTGAAATCCCTTTCCATGGTGTTATTATATATCTATATTCCGTAAAAGGTGAAATTTTATGTATCTAAGAGGAATCAAAATGTTATTAAGATTATATAATTTAAATAGACGATGGTTTTGTATGAATGATTTTGATTGCAATAAAAATTTTATGATGGTGGAATTAATAAATTAATATAGATACTATTATAAGAACATATATTTCACTACCATTCCATGATAATATAATATTTTACTATAATTAAATAATTTTGGTACACATCGACATATATGATATTTTTCAACATATATCACCTTGATTTAATTCAGAAAAATTAATAAATAATATATTCATAGGATATGGAGTGTTTTTTTCTATTTGAGAGATAACCTTATTCAGAAAAAGTATTAAAAATTTTACTCTCTAGAATTCATTGTTTATTTATAACACCCATTAAAACATGTCACACTCACGTTTCTAGAGATTCATACATCTCACTCATTATTCATTGAAATATATTAATATTTTTATAAATTCATAAAAAATAAGATAAAATGAATATTAAAAAAATTTATTTTTTTCAAGTTTGATAAATTTTCTACTTTTATTAGGAATGTGGAAATTCTTTCCAAAAAAATAATGATTTTCTATTTATTTAATTGTGATGAACCAGTGTTGAGAGATTTCATTAAATATATTAAAAAATATATAAATTTTTTGTATCCTAGATCATTTGTGAAATGAAATAAAAGTTTTTCCCAAATTTCAGACCCTATAGATGGACGACTCTAAACTACCAAAATACGAACTAATAAAATTATCTGAAAATAAATATTTTTTTCTATATTCCACACCCATATGCAAACCTGAGATCATGTAATGACTTATGAATTTGAGTTTGTAAAGAAGTTGATAAATAAAGGATAAAAAAAGATGACAACTTACAAACAATGATGAACAACAGAAAATGGAAATAAGTAAAGGACACAAAAATATTAACGAGGGAACAACAAAATTTATTACATACCATATAATTTGAGTGGGTTGATTCACCAAAGAAAATGATGAGGAAGAGTAGTGGTACAGTTGAACATTTATCACAACTTGAACAGTGCAAGAGAAACTGATTTGGTTAGGGGTTTATTTAACAAATTGGGAAGATTTTTAACAGTGCTTCTAAAAAATAGTTGATATATAGGGGTTCTATAAGCACTAAAATAAAAACCATTGATAAAATATCTCTTTATCAGCATTTATATAAATTTTCTGATAAAGGGTGGGATTAATCAGGGCCTTCTTAATGTGGATAAATGGTTGACAACAAATTTTCATGTCCAAATTTATATTCTGAGATATGCTCCATGATTTTTTATATGTCAACCCTCGACACCATAATGTTAATGAAGTGATATTGGTGTCAGAGGATGTCTTCCACAGCCGGTGTCTCCATGTGCCAAGGAAGCCTACCACAGTTGGTGACACCGAGTGCTGATGATGCCTTCCACCAATTATCATGTGGGCCTGATTGCCACACACTAGTGTGAGGCCCCGGTTTTCCTTCGCATCCCTTCTTACCATGTGTGGGGAACTCCCTAATGGCTTTCCTGCTTGGAAGGCATAATTTGGGTTTACTATGTGGCGGTTTTCCCTAAGGGTTGAGGGCATTCCCACTAACATGAATTTCTTCCTAAAATAAAATTAATTCTTAAAAAATTATCATAATATGCATAATTTAATTTTTAATATATATAATGAAAACACAATTTATTAATATATATATATTTAATTTATTCAGTTTTATTAATAAATATTTAACTAATAATTTTTTAAAATATAAATGTATATAATTATAAATATATTTAATGAAAAGAAAATATGAATTTTAATATTTAATTATAAATAAATATAAATATACATAATTATAAAGAAAAATTAATTATATAATTATAAATATATTAAAATAGTGATGAATACGTGTTAATAAATATAATTACAGATGTATATTTTTATAATTGTAATTTTAAATAAATTTATAGTTAAATATATTTCTAAATATGTGTATATAATTATAAATATATTTATATAATTATATATACTTAAAGAAATATATATATATATATATATTTAATAAATAATTATAAAATTAGATATAAATATTGTAAATCTACTTAATATTTGAGTATATTTAATATAATTTCTTTAATTTCATAAATATATAAATATATATTTATAATTATTTAAATACCTTTATTAAAAAAATATATTTATTTATAATTTTAAATATATATTACTATAAATATAGTAAATATACATTTATAAATATATTCATTTATAAATATTTATTAACTAGTATATTTTGACCATTATTAGTAAATATTTAATCTTAAATGAATGAAGGTAAAAATGTTTGAAATTTAATAACGAAAAATGAGCAGATTTTGAAAATATAAAAAAATTTATAAGTTAATTTAATTAATAAAATTATTAAATTAATAAAATATGGGTATATATTTAAATGAAGACAAATAAATGTCGAAAATAATAAAACATGGTAAATTAATGTATATAAATAAATATCTATATATTTTAAAATGAAAATGAAAACATATTAATCATTAAAATTACAACCATATTAAAAAAATTATATTTTTAAGAATGAACATGCATAAATAAATATTATAAAATGGATAAAATGACAAAAATATAGAATCATATAAAATTTAAAATGAATAATTTAACAAAATATTATATATAATAATGACTAATTATGTATAAAAATTTTCAAAATGAATAAATTAGAATAATATTATTTGAATTAAAATTTAAAATGTATAAATTAAAAAAATTATGGGGCACTTTGGAGTGGATCCTACGAATCTAGAACTCATGATCAATGAATCACCACGACAAAACTGCTCTACATCAATGATCAAACAAGATCCAAGTAAAGTGGGGGTTTTAAATTCATTATTTTCCTTATTCAATAATTTGATATATAAATGAAAATCAACCCATGAATAGGTTGACCCGTAGACTGATCACGTATATAGGATGGTCATGATTGTTAGAATTTGGGGATGTCAAGGATCAGATTATTCTAGTTCAGTTATCTTGATCTCTCAAAAATAAAGGATCTAGGATGAAATGGACAATGGTCGAGGTTCGCTTCGTGGGTTGTTCAATGGTGATTTTCTACCCCACATTCTTCACATTCATTATGGGATGAAAAACGATCAATCGTTGCACAAATCCTTCTTGGCACAACAATCCAATAAAAAGGATCTTGAATGGAGGCGGTATGAGGGAAGGGATGTGACGACGTTGGGAGATGGATCGAAGTAGTGTGGGAAATATCATCGCACGAACAGATTTTTACCATGAAGGATTTTGGCATGGATTGAGGACCATGGTAGTGAAGATGGAAACCCGAGCATCATAGAAATTCTTCTAGATCATAAATCAAACAACTGTATCGAGTTTGGTGGCACGAAAAAGTGGTCACTAACGTGTTGGTGTGGTAGGGATCGACCACCCATGGCGAAAGTCATGCGAACCCTCAGAGGGTTCCATGGGTGGAGATATGTGGTAGCACGGTATGATCGAACGCACATGGATTGGACGCATGTTATATTTACGGTCTGTGTGGGCTGACCAGCTAGACAAGGGCAGCACACCCCCTTGTGTTGGGTGACATGGCACAATAACGGGACCCATGCTGGAGGAGGATTCCCCACAGGGCGGCCCACGGGGTGTCCTGGTAGGCAGAACCTCCCAACCTAGCCTAGGTTGGATGGGCCCATTGGACCGGGTCCCCGTGTGGTCAGGTTTGGCTGATTAGGTCGGACCAGGTCGGACCAAACCCGGACCCCACCAACCTCGTTTCACTAAATTCCAATTAACATTCAAATGGATCATCTATTTAATGAGACGTCTTTGGCATTGGGACCCCTGTGACAAGAAGGTCCTTTTTAGACACTCTATGTGACTTTTTATTGATTTTGTAGGGAGAGCTAATGGTTTGAGGAGTTTTTCCTCCCGGTACAAGTACACATGAGTGGGAATCGTCATATTTCATAAATATGAGACTGCCCACATCTAAGAAGTGGGTTCATTTCCTTTCGGTAGTTACCTTGTGGGTGCTACGCCCATGAATTACTAGTGTGTGGGTACTTGGGGGTGTTCATGATAGAAGTTTAGGTACTCACATATAAAACTTTTGCGTCGGTCCTCCAAATCTTGTGTACATATAATTGGTACTCCCCTACTCAGTGGGGTGCATTTCCACTATTATCGGAGTCATAACTCCCATGTTGGTCTAGAGTGTTGGTCCTCCACACATGAACTAACAGAGTCGTTACTCCCCAATAATTCTAGGGTGCTTTTCCTCTAGTCACTAAGTTGTACTGTCATGTGGGATCAGGGTACGGGTCCTTCGGAAGTCATACTCTTTTATATGATCAGGGTAAGGGTCCTCACTTGTGGATATTCCATCCCTCATCCCGAGTAGCGGTAAAGAGTGGTTCGTACCTTATGATTGGAGCTCCCTCATCTAATGAAATTTTTTTGAGAAGTTGAAGCGTCTAATTGATGAGAATGATACATAGATAAGAGCTAGTGCACCTATGATAGATAGAGGTGTGGGCGAGTCCACATAGGAGAGGAAGAGGTTTCATGATATTGTTAGGAGAACGACTCCATCATATGTGTATTGTGGTGAGGGTGGTTCCTCTCCACATGGGTTTTCATAGTCTTGCATATTGTGTAAGACAGTGATGACTTAACCTCTTGTGTTGAGTACACTAGGTAGACCTAGTTGGATTCCCTAGATGGAGTAGGTTTTCTCTGACATACCTTTATGAATGATAGAGTTGTTCTTCATGGAGTGTACCACTTGAATGGGTACCATATAATATTGTAATGCTTGTGGTGTGTGTTAAATTTGATTTATGTGTTACCTTTAGAACATACATTGATACTCCTGATATTTCATATATGGTTGGGGCCTTTTGTGTCTTAGTGTTTGAAATGAGTATATCTGGATGTTCTTGGTATATGTATGGGCATATACCAATGTAGAGTTGACTCTGTATTTAGTTATGAATTGTCCATTATTTTTTTCCTTTGTGTGTTTCAAGGTGTTTTACTATGTATTGTTTTTCTCACCATGCACATTAATTTCCCGCATGTATCACGTATTGTGGAGATGATCTACATTTTGATGGAGCCCTTAGTGGGACAGGACCAGGAGGTGCTTATCATGTTCCAGAGTTATTAAGGTGAATTCTAGTGGCTTTTCTGTTGGCAATCCCAATAACTCTTTTATTAACATGTTGGACTTGAACTATAGTTATTATATATTATTTGTTTGGTATTCTGGCCCAGTTCACTTTGTTTCGCTTTACTTACTTATTGTACTATGATTGGGATCTTATTGGTTTTCATGGATGGTTTACTTGGTGATTTACCTTTAAGATATCATGTGTGTGTGTCTGTATAGGTACATAGTCAATGCCTAACATGTTAGTGATACACCTACTTGTTGCTAGTCACCATCCCTTGACATATTGGAGGCGGGTATGAGGGAGTCATCGAAAATACCCCTCAAGGGAGGGAAGTAACAAATTTCCAAGACAATGAAGGGACCACATTAAAACCATTGCCTATGTGCGAAATAAGGTAAACCACCACCATCTATGGTAGTGATATGTGATGAGGATGGAAACCCAGAAGGCATGCATGTGGGTAGAATGAGAGCCAACATGTGTAGGAATGACATTTGATAATCATATGGTGTGCAATTGTAATGTGTGTGCAACACTATAGATGACACAAACGATTAGTATTCTTGAAACTGCTTATAATGTAGAGACCCAACCAGGTGGTATTTCTAATATGGGATAAACACCCTCTGATATAAACCTTTATCAGTGCTATTTTATCGCTAATAAATTGTAGGCTTTATGAGATGTTTTTAAAGTACTCATAAAGGTTACCTTTAATCATCACTTAAAAAAATTGCTGATAATGGTTTCTCTATATCAATGATTTTATTTATCCCTAATAATATCCACTATTTAGAAGCACTGAATAAAATAATTGATAATGATTAACCTTTATCAATGCTTTTTTTAATGCTGATAAATTATACTACTTATTATTATGCATTCTTCAGTACTGATTAGAAAAATGAACTTTATAGGATTCGAACATCCCACAATAGCCGAATAATGAGTGCCCAATGGATATAAATATTGTTCTATCTCTATTGAATATAGTGAAATCCATTTTAAAATTTCTATACCCCAAATGGTGGTGGTATATAGAAAACCCCTTTAGCAATTGCAATAGGGTTTTGAGGTTACGCCCTATAGGGATCGTTATTTTTTAGTTGTTTTAAGTTTTCAAGACAAGGGCTATCGTGACTACACTGTCTATACTCCCCATGACCTATTTTCTAGTCAGATGGAATACACTATAAGCATGTAATATTTTTAAAAGAAAATTACGACACTATAAAGCTAGTATTTTCAGTCAACAAAAAACAACCATAATTGATATATTTAGTATATGTATTCTTCAAATATAATTATAAAACATCACAACTAAACTCATCCATTTGTTTTCAATACTCTTCATCCATCATCAAAAATAATTCACTATCAGATAAATTAAAAATTAAATATAGTATAGAAAAAAATATCTATAAATAATAATTATAAAACACTTTTTCTTATATTTTTTGAAATTATAAGAAAAAAATTAAATTTCATGAAAATTGTTCATTATTAGAGATAAACTCCAACCAGGAATATCAAAAATTCAACACATGGAATCACAATATACACTTAATGATGGAAGATGATGACTAGCGTGATTTCACCTGTCTTAACAAATGAGAAATAACATGATGAAAATAGGGAAAAAAAGAGTGAATCTTCTTAGAAATCATAATAGATATGATGTACACCCTCATCATGGACCAAAATAGTGTTTGAAAAAAATATATTCAAATTCCATGATAAGCACAGTCAAACCTTGGTCAAGGGGAATCCAAAAACCATAATGAATAGATTGAACCTTGCCAATATAGGGGATATAAAAAACATATAAAGAATTATTAATTGATAAAACAACCATTCCATGATCATTCCATGAAATCAATCCAATGTCCATCCTATAATTTATGAAACTAAAGAAACCATTGTAATTGGTTTAATGTCTATTGGGGAGGTTTAATCTAAGTCTCATAATGTTCTTCATTCATCATGGACAAAAAATTAATTCTATAATTCCCAAAAGATGACAATTCCACTACATTAGACACACTAAAGTGGGTTAACCTCTACTTGTGATTAAAAAAAATTATTGCGGTTGAACCAAATTATCCATTCCACCACAAAAATATGTATTTTTTTTATAGGTGGATAGGAAAGAAAGTTGACCATATTCATTGGGAGATCACTAGAAATGTTAATTAAATATATGAAATTCTCATCCCAAGGAAACCAATACCCTGCACTCAAGGGAAACAAAAAATTTCATGACAAAAAGATTCCTCACTACAAATATAAAGAGGGAATAACATATGGAAAGTTGAATGATGACTTATGAGATAATAATTTATGTAGATAATTCAAGATTATAACATCCACTGTATGAATCTTACTTTGGTTGGGATAGGAAAATTCAAACAAAGATCCATGTATTGGGGTCTTGAGGATGGTAAGTGGCATGAGTGATTTGGTAACTAGATTAAACAGAATTGGCACCCGAGGATTCCCAAAAATAGTATAAATGATCTGCACCAACATTATAGATAATAGGTATTCTAGGAATAATATTTCTAACCCAATAGTTAAAAGAAGTCCATAACATATACAAACACCGACCATTTTGTCTATTATTAAATAATCCCCTATCTGTAGAATTTTCAAAACTAAGAACACTAGGAGAAGTCACACAGATACAATTATTATCAACAAACCACATATCATTTAAAATGATAACCCATGAACTATTTAAAAATGTAATAAAATTACTTTAATGAGAATTGGATGAACACCCAAAATAATAACCAAATAGTAATTTTTTATTTTTTCATCATATTACTTTTTTTCAATCATTTGGTTATTCTGAAAATTCATATTTGACTATTTGTAGAACACCACATGTCATATTGATGAATCGACAACTCATACACAAAAAAAATTCAAATAAACCTTTATATTGATTCCACATCAATATAAATTCTTTTTCTGTGATTTTGACCATCACACACACACTTAAGTGTTTTAGAACATTAAAAATTAGACTTTGGTCATCCATGAAAAATGAAAACTCTATTTTATGTACCATTTGTTAATATATTTCAAAAAATAATTATATATTTGGTTCCCAATGAATTCATAGCAATTTGAGGTTTCATTCCTAGTTTTGACCCTCCACACATTTTTAAACATTATAATATCTTTAAAAAATACTTATATGGTAAGTCTAAGAACAGAAAATGTTAGATTGATGTTCCTTCCACTTGTGGACATAGAAAAAATTCAATGTTTGATTTTTTGTTATTCACTTAAATAATAGGTCATTTTAAATTATTTTTAATTTTAAAAATACTTTTTAGTATTTTTAAAAAATAAAATGTGTGTTTAGCTGTCATAGGGAAACAAAAACTCTGATTGATGTGCAATGAGTTCCTATGTTTTACAAATAAGGATACATTTTTTTCATAGATTTCATGGAAATTAGTGATCAATTTTGTGTTTTTACCCCATAACGCATGTTGTTTATTACTATCGAATTCCATAAAAATGTGTGTTCAGTTTGTTTGGGCTCAACAAATGGAATATTGGCCTACCGTCTACTCATACATGTCATGAATAATTCATTCTATGTTCTCCAATGAATTCACATCAATACAAGGCCTATTTTTATGGGTTCTAATGTTACATGCACACTTTCTTGTTATAAAACTCTAAAATTGAGTTTTCAATCATCTTAAGAAAATGAAAACTTATCTTCACATCATTTATATAAGTAAATATAAGAAATCATGCTTTGAATTTATTGAATTCATTTCATTGAAACAGAGGTCCTTTTCCTCCTTTTGATCCCTTTCCCCATATTCTTAAAGATGTTCAAATCTTTAAAAACTAATTATTTTGTTGGTTATTGCACACCACATGTTATATTGAAACATCAACTATTCATAAAAATAAAAAATAATTCAAATACTAATATCCTTTTATTTCAAAATAATATGAGGGTTTATTCTATTTTTTACTGTTACATTCATGCTTTGGTGTTCTAAATCACTATAATAAATTTTAGGGAACTTTGGTAAAAAAAATAACTCTGAATGACATAAATTTGGATTCTAAATGTAAAAAATAATTCCATTGTTGTTTCTCTTTAATTTCACAGAAATTAGATGCCATTATCTTTTTTGGATCCCTTACAGCTTGTTTCTAAACACATTTTTTATCCCAACTAGGTTAAATACACTCTAAGCAGGGGGTGAATCATGTAATGAATGATTCAATAATATTTCACATTTGATCTTGTCTCATCCTAAAAAAACATTCTTCACTATCTCTACCGTGGAATAGAATTATACAACAATTAAAACATGCAGAAGACACAAAAATTTTACTAGGTTCAACCTCACTAGACTATGTACAAGGACCATTCAAAAGAAAATGCACCTATATGCCAAATTCACAAAAGTGAGTCACTATATAAATGTTCGGTGAAGACTCAATATCCCACCAGGTTCAATATAATTTAAAATATGAAAGATCACTACTCCCTCATATTATGTGTGTGCAATACTCCTTTATAATATTCCTTAGTTTTTCTAAATTTCTTCAGAATAATTTCACACCTGAATGTGTCACGATGATCCATTTTCACCTGATTGATGAACTACACATCAATACATGTTGAATACCTCATGGAGAAAACTTTTGTGAACTGTTATTGTTCCTCTATAAAATATTTCAAAAAATTCATGAACTAAATCTATCTTCATAGCACGAGTGCTTCATGATATCCTTCATAATCTAATTCATTCACAAAATTCTTCATTCACAAAAACCTTACCCCACATATTGATAATTTTTTTGCATCATCTTCATCTTTGTAGACTACAGAGCATGGAAATTACCTACCTTAATATAACCATTTTTTATTGACATCCTACATCATGAACAACCTTCTTTACAATATTTCTCTTTCATGAAATGGATAAAACCCCTCACATTCAAATTTCATATTTAACTAATTTTTTTCCTAGGAAAAGATTATCTAATGGAATTATCTCTCACAATTATGTGATTAGGGGTCCTTTATATAAGAAAATATATCTAAAATACCCCTTAATAATTATTAATAAATACTCCATTGAATATATGCTATATTTAAATACATTGGTAGATATGATTTTACCATATTGTCATTATCTTCAAACGAAAATTAAATTCCATTTGCAGCACCCATTTATTATTGTCATCTCCCACCAATGCAAACCCTCTTTTGGTTCGGATAGAACAAAACTCTACATGAAATTCATTATATGGGGGGCCCTTAAATCAACCTATTATACCATAAATGATTCACCTACTTTTCAATTTAGAAAACACCCTTTGTGGATCGTATACCACAACTACTATGTGGTCCACCCTTTTCTCTATGAGGGAATCATTTCATTACCATAATTGGAATCCAGATTTTGATTCCCAAAAATTTGGAAATCTTTGGGAAACTATTCCACCATCAAATTAGCTTACATCAACCATGGCCATGCTGTAATTTTTTAAACCGGATTTCATAACAATCATAAAAAACTCAAAAACATTAAAACAACACCATGAATGATTTTTTTCCCAATAATCTCCCCCTTTGGTTTTGTTGACCACTATATACGTTTTGATTCTACTGTAACGATTATATTTTGGAAGTGTTTAAAACTCCTTGTGCTATTTTATCATCAATCAAAACTCACATCCAATTATTCCATCTAGTGATAAATAACTTACTCAAAGAACACTCTAATCACAGATGAGATGTGATCAGCATGAGAAATAAAAGAAGCAAGTGAAGTTATTCAATGAATCACTTCGTTCCAAAAATAACCAATTGACATCATCACGAACCCTATATGTTGTGATATATAACCTTCGATTGATCATATTTACTTTCATCATATGTAAATCTACCCCTACATAGCTCCTCCACTATCAGCTTATCCCCTTGTATTAATGATGATATTTCTCCCCATTTATTAATGAACCCAAATATCACTGCATTGTGGATGAAACATTTTAAAGAATACATACGACCACATAAGAGAAAAAAACCTTACATCAAGGAGAGGAGGCCCACCTATAAAGGTTTTAATGTTTGGGGAGTCAATTGAACTCTAAGATAAAATAAATTCCACACAAATGCCTCTTTGGGTAAGGCCTTCATCCTAATGTCTTCAAATTTTAGTTTTAAAGGAACATACTCAATTTCAAAATGCCATGCCCCACATTCTCTATGATGAAATGATATATTATTTAAATTATATTTTTTTATGAGTGATGGGATTGATTTTTTCTATGATTTATAGAACATGAATTATCACAAAGAATTCTGACTAGGGATTTCACATAAAATTCAATATCATGAAGATATTGTTATATCCCAAAAAAAAAATTCAATCTTGAGTTGAAAAAATATATTTAGATTATGAAGTTCTCAATGAAATGCAATTTTCTTTTTATTTTTTTCAATAAATTAACAATCCACCAAGATATAATGCACCAACATTCATTTATTTTCTATTATATGTTGAACCATCTCAATATTTATATGAATAACCCAATAATAATTGATAAGATTTATCATTGTAATTCAATGTAAAATTCATTATAACATTGAGACAATGATAAAAAAATTCACTAAAATTATGTGGATTTCATTGGGGTTGCTCAGCAAGGCATGCGACCGAACAAATAACACATCATGAAATTGTTAATAGTAGTGGAATTGCAATTATCTTCCTGTATTCTATGACATAAACGACTTTTCATTTATCATATCATGATAGATTCGTCAATTTAGAAACCAAGGTCATCATCTCTATGAAATTATCCATTCCAAATATTCAGATAACATCCTAGGAATATTATAACTAATAAATAAATTTTAAATTCATTCCATCTGTCACATATAAATCATGGAAAATTTTAATTTCCCCATTCATTAACATATCAAACTCACATTTCCTGAATTCATAAAATTTTTCCCAATTAAATTAATATAATCCACAGAATATTATGTCATGGACCCACAAAAAAATATTATCATTTGATTACTATCATTTTTGACATATATATTGTAATAAAATTCACCACGTTGAAAATTGTGATTATTCAAAAGGTGATCAAGTACGAAATTCCACTCTCTTAGTGCTTGATTTTACCCATATAGTGACTTAATCAACCAAAAATGATTATTCTCATATTCATGTATCATAAAACCATCTGTCTACTCGAAATAAACATATTATTCTAGATCCCCATTGAAAAATGTTGTATTGACATTCAATTAATAAACATTTAATTTCATTTTAATTTTAACGGAATAGAATAATTTATTATTCTAGAACCCCATGACATGTTCAAATGTTTCATCAATGTTGATTCCATTGATCTAAGAGTATCCACTGCACATTAGTCATAATTTGTTTTGAATTACTAATCCACCATTATTCAGTCTATTCTGGAAGACCCATTTGTTCAAGATGAAATTTTTATCTTATAGTCTCAAAACAATATCTGATGTCTAATTATTCTCAATTTGGTCATGTTATATGTTCATAGCCTAAACCCAGGTCTCATATCTAGGTGCTACGTCAAAAAAAATACACTCTACCTAAGATAGGATGGATTAATTCTATAATGTATATCATGCCCTTGTTTTAATTGTTACTTCCTAATCATCAATAATGAGTTTTTTTTCATTTTCATATGGACTCTTAGACATTATTATTGATAAAGATTTGAAATCCTCATACTCAACATTAATATCACCTTCAGAATTAGAATGTTCACTTATACCCCTGATTTTATTTCCTCATCATCAATATTATCAGGGAACTGTTCACTGTGTTGTTGATGATTTTTTTCATTTTCTACTATAGTGACATCATTTATTTCAACAACTTTTTCCAACCACTTTTTGAATCATTTATATTCTTTTATTTTTCCTGAATATCAAATTAATGTCCCCTCATCCTATTAATCTTCAAATTTTTTATATTTCTTTTTATTGAGAATAAAACATTTATATAAAAAAATTCAAATATATTTCAATGTTGGCTTATTTCTGTAACACTACTTTTATGGAGTCTTTTTTATTTTAGACACAACAAATCCCTTTTGGATATGTAGACTGATGCCAAGAATAATTACTCTAAGAATTTATCTGATAGGTCCTTTTCAATAAAAATTATCCTTGCCATGTTTTTTATGATCCCATTTCATCTATCAATCACTCCATTCTGTTTGGGAGTTGTCACTACCGAAACATGATTACTTATTCCATTTTTCATGAGAAAATATTTCACATTAATATTTATGAATTTCAAAAAAAAATCTATATGAAACATCCGAATATTCTATGCATTCATTGATTAAGATTCCCTCAGTTATTGTTTTATGCAAATGAACACATCAGACATATGGTCAATGATAAATACCCCTTCCTTGATATTAATATCATTAATTAAAACAACATAATAAATATTTTCATTAATTTATATTTGTGATATAGGTCCATAGACATTTTCATTCACTAATTAAAGAACATTGGATGGCCTTTTTACTTTATCTTTGTGCATATTTATGATAATATTTCCTTGTTGAAAATCATCTCATGTCTGATTACGATCTCATATTAGATTTGATAGATAACAAGAACCATATTATTTTACCAATTGTTATATAGATTTTTCTGCATAGATAGACATGATATTTATGACACACCCTTTTATTTTCCTCTATTGATAGAATGAACATATCTTCTTCTCCACTTATAATATAAACATCCCCCCTACATAAAAATTCCCTGCAAAAATACTGTATATTATTTTCTGTTAATTATAAAAAAACCTTGTTAATCCTTATAGAATAACATGAGTTGAAAAATTTACTAACACATAATATGTTTTGATAGAGACCTTTGAAAACAAAGATATCAACATGTCTCATATCATTTAACACAAATTATTATTTTTTTATCCAATAATTACCATACCATCATCATTTAAAAATTTGAAAACACCTTCCTTTTCATATTTTATTCCTATAACATGATCCTTACTTTCCATCAGATAGGATGTTATTCCACTATAATGGATCCATACACCAGCATGATTGGATGCTTTAAGGGCAGTCTCTGCAACCACATCCTGGTCAACACTTTTACTTTGGACCACATCACTCACATAACACCTGTTGCAATCTTATATTCCTAATCTTCCTCATAGTATGATTGAAAAAATTCATCTTTCTAGGATAAAAATATATTTTTTGTTTTCATGTCTTTTGATGGTTTGTTGATCTATTTATTATTACCATTTTGGGTCTACTTCTCCACATTCTTCTATATTATTGATGAGTAATATCTAGATATTTGTCCAAATCCTCTACACCAGAAACAGTGCCCATAAAATTTATTAGCAGAAAACTGAGGTTTATATGGCCACCTTTTTTCTCCTATTCTTATCCATCCCTTTTATCTGTGGAACTCAAATTTTGACAATTTCCCATATTTCCACAGTAATAACATATGATACAGGGTTTATTCCTATACATTATTATACAACTGGTTCTCCCTTCGGTTCTATGAGTCTTATGATTCTGACTTGTAACCAAATCATTTTTCAACCTTTGATTGGGTGTTTGAGGTCAGACATCAATCACCACAACATTCCATTTTTGATCAATCCCCGTTCCAACCTTATCATTGGGATTTGAATATAGCTTCTATTTTTCTAGACCACTACGCGCCACTTCTATATTTTCCTTCTCCTTAGTAGACTGTTTTCCTATTGTCATATTGGGAATCAAGAGTCTCTAATGAACTTACAATTTTCTTTGTAGGTCAAAAAATTTTCTTTGTGTTCTCTGATACATTTGATTTGATATTTTTCTATAATACTCAATACATAGATCACTCTATTATGTTATTCCACATTGATCTAGTACTCAATAACATTTTCAAATGTTCTCTAGAAGTGAAGAATTAAGCTTTTCAATTTATTCCATCATATTAGACTTCTCTTCATACCTCTACTTCATTTAGATTTTGGAATCATGAACCACTATAATTCCTAGATCCCAGTTACACAGATTCAGTTCATATTTACATAAAATTTACCTGATACAAGGAAACATGTCCCAAAGGACTTATCGGTTTAGTAGCCTTTGATGTATTAGATACAAACATAAGATTTACATTACATCATGAAATAAAAAAAACAACACTTTTTCCACTTCGAACACACTTACATCCCTTAGACTATCCCTCTAGGTCAACCATAAAATAATTCTTCTCATCCTAGGAATGATAAATCATTGAAAGTGGTGATTTCAGATGATTAGTAAGGCTAAAAATATACAGGAAACCTTTCCTAAATAAGATTAAACATTTAATGCAATGTATAAGACTAAAACAAAATCCTTTTAAACGTAATATTCAGCAAAATCTGGAAAATATAAATAAAAATGATTCCATTTACTTATTCTCATTGATATTCTACTAGTCGAATAATCACATGAAATATCAATTTTTAATATCATAATGATGGAATGCATAATGCCGAGCATCATAACGACATAGTCAAGGTCCCGTGCCAAGACTGCAAATAATAATTTGTCAAGGCCTTATCCCAAGACACTAGTTAGTCTAATGAGACCTATCGATGCATCAAGGATCTATAGTAGGCTCCACCAATCCCTTACTAAGTCCACTACATATCTCATATGAAATGGTTGAAACATAACATAATCATTTATATTAAAACTAGCATTCTAAATGTTAATACTATTACCATAAACCATTAATGGTATAAAAATAACTCATCCAAAGTCAAATATGTCATAGAACCCTTCAATAAAATATAGAATATTGTATCTTAATAAATCAACCTCAAAAAAGTGTAAAATCCATCAATGGATGTTGACATAGATGAAATCAAAATTATTTGAGTAAAATATCTCTTTATTTTTTAAAATCATATAAAATTCACATTATTATGAAAGAAAACATTTATTTGGAAAATATTCTAATAAGATTGTATGGGATGCTTTGAAGGTTTTATAACAGCAGAAAATAGTTTCACCCACTGTATAAGTTAAAAATCATTATTACATTAATTTGTCAAAAGGCCCTGAAGTACGTTGTTTGGAAAACAACAGGACGATTCCTTTAATAAAATATTATAAAAAGTCAAAAGGTGTATAAATTAATTTAACCGATAGTTTAGGAAATATTAAAAAATGTTTTGAAATACATTTTTATGATACATAATTGTGGATGATAAAGGGGTCCCAATAGATACTCACTTATAAACAACCTCGAATAAATTTGAGATTGTAGAATTAACCCTTACTTTTTACTTTTACATGGTCAAGGGTATGTTAACCTCTTGTATAATAGTTAAATAATTTTTATTAAATTATACAATAAAACCATACATAAATATGAAATGATATATGATCTCTTAATATTTATTTGTTTCTAATATTTCAATAGTATCCTCGTTTTGGGTGTTTTCTGATTCGTTTTCCTTTATATATTTTGTTATGTATGTCATGTTTGTATTGGATTAGATGTATTTGATTCATGTCTAGAATGATATTATGTTCATAAAAATATGTTTTGTAATCCAAAAACGAAATTTATTATTGAATGTTTACACTGGAGAATGAATCTCATCGCCTTCGTGGAGATGGTAATTCGTATGTATGCACGAGCGACAATACCATTCTATTGATGGTAAAATCGTGTGTAATGGAATGGTATATCATATCTACCGAATAATTAACATGTTATATTTATTATTTACATAAATTATACTTATTTTTATACCCATCCAAAATAATTAAGTGTTGAATAAAAAACTACACAACGTCGTGGAGATGGTAAGTTGTACTTATGCAGGTATGGTGACATAGTCATTCATTGGGTGGATTGTATAATAAATAATGTTGAACCATATTTATAATAACATCACAATATGTATAAATCACTGGTTTAATTTTTTTATGGAAATAACAATGAAATAGGATGTGGAAGACAAAAATAACTTTGAAAGAGGTGATGAAATTATTACATCTTCATCAGGTGCTTTCGTTTGATTTGATCAAAAGGGCTCATTAGGGTGGATTTCTAATTAAAGAAAGACCTCTGGGTTCAAGTGAGGGTATTTGGGAGGATATTGGACCAGAGTATCGCCAATCCATGTGGCAATGGAGATGTTATTTGGAGATTAGGTTATGTAATTTTTTATAAGAGGGGTGAGAGCCACTTTAGGAAAACCATTAAATATTACTTTATTATACAATAATATTCGGTTTATAATTGCTCCAAAAATATTTATGCGTGGATAAGGTTGGGATGGCTCAAAAAACACTCAACAAATATGTTTTATAATGGTTTAGGTCACCATATTAACCGTATCATTTTTATTTAACTATTAGTTAAATAGTTTATCTTTGACCATGTATTCTTGTATTATTATAATAAATTATTAATAATCACACAATAAAAAATACAAGATAACCCCAAGTGGTTCATTAATGATATATAAAACCTTTTTTATGTTCTTTGGATGAACCTTATATTTTTATGAATAATATATCAATAAATAATAGAGTATTTTTGAAGAACTCATTTATATCAATTTTGACACTATTTTGTATTTGTTTTTTTAAGTCATAAAAGAATTATTATTTCGAACAATTATAATTAAATAAACCCTAAAATTTAATATTAATATCTAAAATTCATGGATGGAAACAAAAGTATCAATTTACATTTATTTTAATAATTATAATATCAATTATTTTAACCATTCATTAATATGGTAATTACTACATCATCATTGTGTCATAAATAAATTTAATTATTTAATGTCAAAAAATTATAAATAAAATAAAATTTTGTAGGAAATGTTATTATCTTTTGAATTAATATTTATAATCTAATTTATCTTTTGTATAACATGATATTAAAAGTGTTATAGTTATGACAATTTGAATTTATAACTTTTAACTCTTCTTAAAATTAAAAAATAATAAATGTCCTAATCTAATCCAAGTGGAACAAAAAGATAAAATCTAATTCCTAAGGATGAATTTGGTCGAAATAAACATATACAATTGAATTATGACATGTATTACGGTAATAATAATATCATTTTTACCTATAATTATCGTATTTACTTTTAACAGTGGGAAATAAAAGTAAATATTTACAATTCACCAAAAACATTATCTTATTGAACCACATATTACTTGCTGATATCATCTGTGTCTCCCATATTTTGTTTATTCAATTCATAGAAGTGGTAAAATTATATTTTATGAAAATTTTCAAATGTACCTAGCTGGTGCGTAAAAGAAGTTAAAGAGTTCATTAAAAAGTTTATACATCTAATCTAATTATAAAATGAATCCAATGAATTACATTGAACTAATATAGGTGTTATATATCTATTTTTACATGAAATAAATTTAAATTAAGTAATTAATTATTTAAATAATAAGTCAGTTTTAATCAATAATATAGTGTTTTTTAATATTCATCATTAATTGAATGTTTTCAGAAAATTACCAAAAATTCCCTCTATGTTAATTTTGATTTTTCAAATCCAAAATTGAAGTCCATTTTGAAAAATAAATTTTTTAAAATATCAAAATTTTGGTATTTCTATTCATAACGACTACTTTTATTAGTTTTGGTTTTTTAGAACTCATAGTTTCATACGTCACAAGCTATTGAATTATTCAATGGGAAACATACTGTGGATGTTTGGGGTGTTGCATTCATCTCCCCTTAAAATAATTTTATCCTCGGAATTTCTATAATACTACTACGTAAAAAGATTCGGGTGGTTCTTAATCACAATTTCATCAGGTTCCCATGTTGCCTCTCCCATCTTATGGTTTCTCCATAGAAATTTTACCAGAAGAATTGTCTAGTTTCTCAACACGTGTTCTATGGTATAAAGATTCCTAATATGCTCTTCACAATAAGACATATCGAGTTCCAGTTCTAATATTTTATTGGTGAGGTCATGTGTTGGGACAGGCATGTAATTTTTCAACAGTGATACATGGAACTCCTCATGAACTTTGGAGAGACTTAGAGGAATTTCCAAATGGTAATCCTCAACTGCAATTTGTTCTAGAATTTCAAAAAGTCTGATTACCTGGGACATAATTTACCCTTCTTACAAAAACATATAACACCCTTCCATGGTGATACCTAAATGAAAACATGATCACCGACATGAAATTCCAAATCATTCATTCAGTTATCAGCATAGAACTTTTTCCATCTATTATTTGCATTAATGTGGGATTGGATAATCATAATCATTACCACTGTTTCATCAACAATTTTTTGGCTTATGAGTTTTCTTTCACCAACATCATCCCAACAAGTTTGCGTGTGACATCTCTTTCCATATAACGCTTCATATGGTACCATATAAATACTTGAATGGAAGCTAATATTGTAGGAAAATTCTACCAGAGGTAAATATTTATCCCACTTACATTAAAAAACAATTTAGAAAGATCTAATCATATCTTCTATGGTTTTAATTATCTATTTCTGTTGTTCATCTATTTGAGGGAAGTAGGAAGTGCTGAAAAAATGGTCAGTATACCTGGAATTCCAAAGACTTTTCTAAAATCATGATGTTAAATAGAGATCAATATTAGAAACAATCGATAATCGAACTTCATGATGTCTTAAAACTTCATTAATATATATTTTTGAAAAACGTTCATATAGTAAATCTTCTCATATAGCATTAAAATAGGCTGACTTGATAAGACGATTAACATAGACCCATATTGCATCAATCCATCTATTAGTATTTAGTATCACCATGAAAACATCCATCGTAATATCATCTCTTTTCTACTCATGTATAAGACGAGGTTGCAAGACTCTTCTAGGATGTTGTCTTCCATCCTTCACCTATTTAAAAATCAAACATCCTGACACATAATCTGCACACTACCTATTCCTGTTTTCCCACTAAAAATTTTCCTTAATGTTTCTATATATATTAGTGCTACATTGATGTTTAGTGAAATTAGAGCTATGATTATCATCCAACAATTCCCTTTTTTGACCAGGTATGTTGGGAACACAAAGTCTCCTTCCAAATTTTAAAATTCCATTATCATATATAAAGGCGATCATTCTCCCATCATTCCCAGCATTAATTTTTTTTGAAAATCCTCATCATTAGTCTAAGAACTGTTTATCAATGTCAGTAAAGATGGATTGGAAACCATTTGAGAAATTATCAATTTTACAACTTCCATAAATATTCCCATATCAAATTTTACTACATCCATGTACACATCATCGCTTTCAACTCTCATCCAGTTCAGAACTCCATGATCCATTCTGCTCAAATAATATACCACCTTATGTTCCTTCCCCGGGAGGTAGTGTATAGGGAAATAATAATCCTTGAGTAGTGTAATCCATCACCTATGCCCTGTGTTGAGTTATTTTTTCTGAGAAAATATACATCAAACTCTTGAGATAAGTATACACCTCAAATTTTCACCATATAGATAGTGTATCCATATATTCAAATAAAATATTGTTGTTTCTAGCTCAATATCATGAGTGGGATTGTTTTGTTCATTAATTTTTAGCCACCGTGATGCATAGTCAAAAACTCTAACATTCTCCATAAGGACCCAAACAATTCCTCTCATTGAAGCATCACAATAAATATAAAACCCATCATTCCCCGAATGGTAGAGTTAATATATGATCATTGACTAACGTTTTCATAAATTCATCAAAAAAATCTTCACACCATATTGTCCAATGAAATCTAACCCCATTCTATGTGAGCTTTGTTAATGGGTTAGCCAATCTGGAAAAATTCTGGACGAAGCTCTGATAATAACCTACTACACTAATAAAACAGTGTACCTAGGTTATACTTTTCGGCACAAGAAATTTTTGGATTGCCATTTTCTTTGAAGAATCTATAGATATTTCATCCTTAGTGACAATATAGCCAAGGAAAGAAATATTTTGAAGCCAGAATTCACAGTTTCTAAAAATACCATATAATTCATTTCTTCTAATAGTCTTTCGAATAATGGGCATTTTATTTTTATGATCTTTGTAGTTTCCGGATTATACCAAGATATAATCAACAAATACCACTACAAAGTCATAACGATATTCCTTGAAAACTCTATTCAATATATCCAAGAAAATTTATGGTGAATTTTTCAGTCCAAAAGGCGTTACTTTAAACTTGTAATGCTCGTACATGGTTGGAAATGAATTAATTGGAATGTATTCCTTATTCTCTCACAACTGATGATATCCATATCAAAGATCAATCTCTGAAAAATATCAAACAACATGAAGTTGATCAAATAAATCATCAATGCGGGGTAGGGGATAATTGTATTTTATTGTTATAAAAATGATCTCCCTGTTGTCAAAGCACAACCTCTTAGATGAATCTTTTTTTCTTAATAAAAAGAATAGGGTCTCCCCATAGAGAATAACTAGGGTGAATAAATCCTTTATTACTCAACTACTCTGGTTTTTTCTTTAGTTACAATAATTCCATAGTGGTGATTCTATAAGATATCTTTGATGTGGGCCTTGAACCATGAATTAAATCAATGGAAAACTAAATTGATTGTTCTAGAAGATTTCTAGGTAAATCCTCTAGAAACACCACATCATATTCTTGTACAATAGGTGCATCCTCTATTTTAAAATTCATTTCCTCACCCATAGATGTTTCATTCAATTCCTCTCCAATAATTGTATTATTAGAGCTACTAGGGGAAGATATAGGAAACAATTATATCTTGATGTTTCTGCTCTAAATATAAGGTTCTCCTTATCATCATCGAAATTTTTAACCCCCTTCTTCTTACAATAAATTTCCACATCATGGTCCGAAAGCCAGTCCATAATGAGGATTATATAAAATTCAATCATGGTTGTGATGATTTGATCAGTAGATATATAACATTTATATGACCTAATGGTAACTAGTTGACCAAAAAATGTTGTAATGATACTTTCTTTAAGGGTTATGATTGAAAACTACCTTGTAAAATAAAATTAAAAATATCTATTTTTCTTATCAAACTGAGAATATATGAAACAATAAAATGATACAAAATCAAATAAGGCATTGACTAAATTTAATGAAAACATTAAATTACCAGCCACCATGTCATTCAAGGCTTCAACCTCAGCAGTAGTGATCCCATAAGCTTAGCCTTTATCCCTTGTCCTTTCCATAGGTATGTTTCCTTGGAACATAGAATATTAAATTGCATAATTCCCCATTTCTCTTCAATTGTATCATTCAAAATTGACAGCTTCTTTCATTCCATTTCAATCACGTGCTTGGTGGCCTTTTCCACCACACTTGTAATAAACTCTCATTCCCTTCACGAAAGTACCAGGATATTACTTCCAAAATTTACTGCAGGATGAAAATTCATCTTCTCTCCCTTTCCCCTTATTTCCATTTCCTGAGTGTTTAATAGATCTTTTCTTCTCTTTATTTTCATTAAAGTCCAAAGACATAGATTATTCCTTTTCAGTATTAATAGCACATGAGACAATATCACCGTATGTTGAGAAGGATTTTGAGACAAATTCTCGATAGAGAAATGGTTTTAACCCATCAAAGAATATATCAATCATACACTGTGTTTTAATTATATAATCTTCAGAATTCCATTCTAACCTTGTGAAGATAGACTCATACATTGTGATATTCTCATCCACATTTGGCCTCAGACTCATAAATTCTCTTTCCATATCTGTGTGATGGTCATGAGGAAATTATTTTTCTAGGAAATGTTCATTAAACTCTAACCATTCCATATTTGATACATATTCATCCTATTTTTTGTTTTTATTTTATGACCACCATTGATCTGCATCTCATGTGAGGTGATAAACCACCATGAAATCTTTTTCCCTTTTGCTACTCCCCAATGCATGAAATTTTTTCTCAAAGGAACTTATCCATTTCTCAGCTACAAATGGATCTTTAGTCTCATTTAATGTTGATGGTTTTTTCCTCAGGATGCTGTCTAACATTGATCATCAACAATGTGGATCTGGGTGCTCTATATGGGTAATGTTACTATTCATAACCTAAGTGAGTTGTCCAAGTAAGTTGATAAGATGATCAGCACCGGTTGCATCACCAGCTCAACTATAATTATCTCGAGTAGGAGGGAAGTCACTACATTGATTACGTGCATTGATACAGTCTCCATTCCTTCCCCCATGCACCATTTCTAAATAATGGAAAACACTAGATTAGTTTTTGAATCTCAATACATAATTAAAAACATCTAAAACACTTAACAACAATTAAACAGTTTATGGATATAATTCATAATCATAAAAATGATTTCTTTGAGAAAGTATATACTCATAAATCCTTCCTAAGGGTTTGTAAATAAAATGTATTATTCTAAGAAAATCCCCCAGGAGTATCGTAACCAAGAGTGCAACAAGGATCGTTGTTGTGTACCAGGATACTCTGGGTAAAACCCAAAACACAATTTCATTGTTTTAACTCCTAGCTATATCTATGAAAGAGACGGCTCTACCTCCTCATATCCAGATAGGGATGTATTTCTTGAAAAATTCACAAAATCTATAAATTTCCAATATTCTAAGAAGTTCTTATATACTAATCCTCAAAGTCTATATTCGGTTAATTTTCATTAATTAGAGTTTTTCAAAATCAAGTTTCCAAGGTTTGTAGTAAACATCCTCTGATATAAACTATAATTCCCTGATATTAGTTACCCAATGTAGGTGCATTATTACATAACATTGTCTTCATATAAGGAATCATGTCCCGAAAGGTTGATTCTTTTAGTAGACTTGGAAGTACTAGATACATACATATGTTTTATATTACATCATGAAATAGAAACAAAAACAACAATTTGTTCCCTTTGATAATACTTATATCCATTAGCCTATCTCTATAGGTCAACCATAAAATACATCTTCACATCCAGGGAAAAATAAAATTTAGAAAGGGGTCATCTTAGATTCTCAATATGGATAACAATATAGCATAAACTTTCATAAGTAAGCATAAAAATTTAAGGCAATTTATAATACTAAAACAAAATCATTTTAAACATAAATCATAAAATAATATGGAAAATATAAATCAAAATAATTCCATTTAATTATTCACATCAAAATTATACTAGTAGAATAATCACATGTAATATCACTAGATAATTTCTTAATGATGGAATGATTAATGCTAAATATCATAACTACATAGTCACTAGTGCAGAAAACGTTTTTTACGTCACAATTTTTTACGTCGGTTATATAAAACCGACGTCATAATATGTAAAACGAGGTTTTTTACGTCAGTTATTAAATAACCGACGTAAAAACCTGTGTTTAGTACACCTTTAACGTTGGTTATTTTTATAACCGACGTTATTAATCGCGCGGCTTCGTTTGTTACGTCGGTTATTCAATAACCGACGTAACAAATCGACATATGTATGAGTTATTACGTCGGTTATTCAATAACCGACGTAAAAAACGCGGTTTTTGAAGGCCTTTTTACGTCGGTTATAAAATAACCAACGTAAAAAAAGAATCCACAGATGTTTTTGACGTCGGTTATGGAATAACCGACGTAAAAAACGCAGATTTTGAGCCCTTTATAACATCGGTTATAAAATAACCGACGTAAAAAAAGAATCGGAGGAAGGTTTTTACGTCGGTTATTGAATAACCGACGTTATAAATGTTTTTAAAAAAATTATAACGTCGGTTATTGAATAACCGACGTGATAACTCATTTAAAAATTTACCCAGACCCGTGGATTGTCATTCGCGAGTTTACCTTCGACCGTCGCGACTCGTCTCTCTCGCGCGTAAACCCGAATCGGCTCGTCCATTTCGTTGGTTTAGATTCGTTTTGCGATCATCGTTTCTCATATTTAATCTCCTCGGATCAATCATCTAAACTCGCAGCACTCAGGTAATCCTCCAACTCGATCGTTTTTTTTCGCGGATAGTATATATATATGTGTTGTGATTTTTTTGTTGAAACTAGCTAAGATTCTTCGATTGCGAACCCTTTTAACTCGTTCTGGCACCATAATCTTATTTATCATCCCTAGATCTATTAGTTCGACTTGCAATATTGACTAATTTTATGATTTCACTAATTTTTCATCGTTTTCTATAAATCCCCGGGAGGGTTGGGGCGTGTCCATTTGGATGGGTTGCCCTTTTACAGTTGTTACTACTTTATTCACACACAACCATGGAATAGGTGCATGGATTTGGGATCACATCACCATTTTCACCCCCTGCAAACAAAGTTTCACGAGGAGGACTCGCCAGATTTCCCCTCGGCATGTTAAAAATTTTAGATACCCTCTTTTCAGCAAGTAAAAAATTAACTAGTTTTTTCTTCACTACTTATCCTAAACAAATAAAACCACCATTCTTTCTAGAACCTCTACTAGATCCATTGCATCCATCAACAAACATATTTGGATCTGAAAGCATCCCTTAAGCCTTATGTTCGATGCTAACATCCTTTACTGATCTATAGAAAATATGATGGTCTGCTAAGCTCTCCATTTAAAAGTCAAACCCCACCAATTATTCATCCTCATCATGAGAAAATGGCACAACATCTGAATTTCTGATTCAATCTCTTGGGTCACTGAACAAAAATTAACTCCTTCAAATCCACACCTGGAATAGACAACCTAATGTCGAGTTCCTTCTCTATCTATTGAAACTCAGTTCTTCCTCCACACCTAAAAACATTCTTTTAATGGCCCAACTTCTTGTTATGGTAAATTTTCAGTGATTCCAGGGGGGTGGGAGGGCTATCAAGAGGGTAGGGGGGTGTCCAGGGGGGTGTCCAAGGGGGTAGGGTGTGGGGGGTGGTGTCCAGAAGGGGTGGGGGCTGTCCAGAGGGGTCGGGGGGTGTCCAGGGGGGTTTACAAGGGGGTGGGTGGGTGTGGGGGGCTGTCCAAGGGTGTGGGAGGGTGTTGGGGGGTGTCCAGGGGGGTGTCCAAGGGGGTAGGGGGTGGGGGTGGTGTTTAGGAGGGGGGGGCTGTCCAGAGGGTTGGGGGGTGTCCAGGGGGTGTCCAAGCAGGTCGGGGGTGGGGGGTTGTGTCCAGGAGGGGTGGGGGTGCTTTCTAGAGGGGTCGGGGGCTGTCCAGAGGGGTCGGGGGGTGTCCAGGGTGGTGTCCAAGGGGATGGGTGGGTGTGGGGGGTTGTCCAAGGGGGTGGCGGCCTGTCCAGAGGGGTCGGTGGGGTGTCCAGGGGGGTGTCCAAGGGGTTGGATGGGTGTGGGGGGCTGTCCAAGTGGGTGGAGGCCTCTCCAGAGGGTATTTGGGGTTGTCCGGGTGGGTGGGGGGGCTGTCCAGAGGGTTGGGGGGTGTCCAGGGGGTGTCCAAGGGGGTAGGGGGTGGGGGGTGGTGTCCAGGAGGGGCGGGGGGCTGTCCAGAGGGGTCGGGGGTGTCCAGGGGGGTTTACAAGGGGGGTGGGTGGGTGTGGGGGGTTGTCCAAGGGTGTGGGTGGGTGTTGGGGGTGTCCAGGGGGGTGTCCAAGGGGGTAGGGGGTGGGGTGGTGTTTAGGAGGGGTGGGGGGGTTGTCCAGAGGGTTGGGGGGGTGTCCAGGGGGTGTCCAAGCAGGTCGGGGGTGGGGGGTTGTGTCCAGGAGGGGTGGGGGTGCTTGATAGAGGGCTCGGGGGCTATCCAGAGGGGTCGGGGGGTGTCCAGGGTGGTGTCCAAGGGGATGGGTGGGTGTGGGGGGTTGTCCAAGGGGGTGGCGGCCTGTCCAAAGGGGTCGGTGGGGTGTCCAGGGGGGTGTCCAAGGGGGTGGATGGGTGTGGGGGGCTGTCCAAGTGGGTGGCAGCCTCTCCAGAGGGTATTTGGGGTTGTCCGGGTTGGTGGGAGGGCTGTCCAGAGGGTTGGGGGATGTCCAGGGGGGTGTCCAAGGGGGTAGGGGGTGGGGGTGGTGTCCAGGAGGGGTGGGGGGCTGTCTAGAGGGGTCGGGGGGTGTCCAGGGGGGTTTACAAGGGGGTGGGTGGGTGTGGGGGCTGTCCAAGGGTGTGGGTGGGTGTTGGGGGTGTCCAGGGGGGTGTCCAAGGGGGTAGGGGGTGGGGGTGGTGTTTAGGAGGGGTGGGGGGCTGTCCAGAGGGTTGGGTGGTGTCCAGGGGGTGTCCAAGCAGGTCGGGGGTGGGGGGTTGTGTCCAGGAGGGGTGGGGGTGCTTTCTAGAGGGGTCGGGGGCTGTCCAGAGGGGTCGGGGGGTGTCCAGGGTGGTGTCCAATGGGATGGGTGGGTGTGGGGGGCTGTCCAAGGGGGTGGTGGCCTGTCCAGAGGGGTCGGTGGGGTGTCCAAGGGGGTGGATGGGTGTGGGGGGCTGTCCAAGTGGGTGGCGGCCTCTCCAGAGGGTATTTGGGGTTGTCCGGGTGGGTGGGGGGGCTGTCCAGAGGGTTGGGGGATGTCCAGGGGGGTGTCCAAGGGGGTAGGGGTGGGGGGTGGTGTCCAGGAGGGGCGGGGGGCTGTCCAGAGGGGTCGGGGGGTGTCTAGGGGGGGTGTTATATCTTACTATATTTTGTTTAAAAAATAATATTCAAGCATATTTTTTTAAATACACATCGATTTGTTTTATATTTCAAAAAATTTTACATTCAAATTATGATTTTTTTCATATAAACATATATTTGTCTTATCTAAAAAATATATATATTTTTGCTATTTGTTATAGGTAATAATGAGTCGAAGTTGGATTACGGCACATCGAATGAGCAATGAATATGAGGAAGGTGTTGATGCCTTTTTGGAATTTGATAAACGAAATGTTCCAAGTAGTGACATTTTTCTCTGTCCATGCCTGAAATGTCTGAATATGAAGAAGTTGAAAAGTAGAGAGATAAAAGATCATCTGATTTTTCATGGTTTCAATCCGAGTTACAACCCTTGGATTTGGCATGGCGAAACTGGACAGAATGTCACTGATGATAATGAATCACAAGATGGTAACTCCGATGGAATTGGAGAAATGATTCGCGATATTGTAGCAGAACAAATTGAGATAGAACCGACAGTTGCACGTCTATATGGTGATGCCGAAAAACCATTATATCCTGGTTGTACAGATTTTACGGTTTTGTCGGCGGTGTTAAGATTGATTAACATGAAGGCGAAACATGGATGGAGTGACAGAAGTTTTACAGAGCTATTACAATTGATGAAAGACATTCTTCCAAAAGATAACGATCTTACAGATTCACATTACAAAGCCAATAAAATATTATGCCCGATGGGATTGGGATACAAGAAAATACATGCCTGTCTGAATGACTGCATTATATATAGGAAGGAATATGAATTTCTGAAAGAGTGTCCTAAATGTGGGACATCACGGTATAAGGTGAAAGAAAAATCACAAGCTGATGTAGAGATTACAAAACTCCCTTCAAAGGTATTTTGGTATCTTTCTATAATTCCTCGTTTCATTCGTTTATTTGCTAATTCACATGATGAAAAAAGGTTAAGATGGCATGCTGATGAGCGGGTATGTGATGGAAAAATACGTCATCCAGCTGATTGTCCACAATTGAAGAAAATTGATGCCCAGTACCCTACATTTGGAAATGAAATTAGAAATCTGAGACTAGGCTTGTGCACATATGGAATGAATCCATACCGAACCCTCAGTAGCACACATAGTTCATGGCCTGTTTTATTGGTAATTTACAACCTCTCTCCTGAAGTTTGTATGAAGCGAAAATATGTCATGTTGAGTATCATGATCTCTGGTCCAAAGCAACCCGGCAATGATATTGATGTATACTTTTCACCGCTGATTGATGATTTGAAACTGTTATGGGCTGATGGTATTAGGGTGTATGATTCTTATAAAATGAAATATTTTCAACTGCATGCAGTGCTTCTATTCACTATAAATGACTTCCCAGCATATGGAAATTTTTCTGGATACAGTGTTAAAGGGCATAAAGCATGTCCAATTTGCGAACAACAGACGTCATATTGTCAATTGCATCATGGGAGGAAAACAGTGTACATGGGTCATCGAAAGTTTTTGCCTATGGATCACCCTTATAGAAGACTAAAAAAGGCATTCAATGGCTCACAAGAATTTGATACTGCTCCAAAACCTTTATCCCCAGATTTGTATTTTGAGAGGGTGAAAAACCTTAATGTGACATTGGGAAAGACACAGAAATATGGTAATGATAGACATATATGGAAAAAAGGTCAATATTTTTTGAGCTACCATATTGGAGGTATCATGAAGTCAAACATAATATTGATGTCATGCACGTGGAGAAGAATATCTGTGATTCTTTGATCGGAACATTGCTAGATATTAAAGGAAAGACAAAAGATGGGTTGAATGCAAGGTTAGACCTACTATCAATGGGAATACGTTTGGAGTTAGCTCCCACTCCTAAAGGAAGACGAACATTTCTTCCCCCGGCTTGTCATACATTATCGAAGAGGGAGAAAAGTAGCTTCTGTCAGTGTCTTCATGATATCAAAGTGCTTCAAGGTTATTCTTCAAATGTAAAAAATTTTGTCTCATTGAAAGACTTGAAGTTGATAGGTATGAAATCACATGATTGTCACGTCATGATGCAACAAATTCTACCACTTGAACTACGTGGAATATTTCCCATCCGTGTCAGAAAGACTATAATGAGGTTGTGTTATTTTTTCAATTCAATTTGTAACAAGGCGATTGATGTGAATGCTTTGAACTTTTTGGAAAAGGATGCAATTTTTATACTTTGTCATTTGGAAATGTATTTTCCTCCAACTTTTTTTATATGATGGTGCATTTAATGATTCATCTGGTTCGAGAAATAAAGCTTTGTGGACCTATATGTCTTCGTTGGATGTATCCTTTTGAAAGGTATATGAAAATATTAAAGGGATATGTTAAAAATCCATATCGACCTGAAGCCTCCATTATTGAAAAGTATATTTCTGAGGAGGTAGCAGAGTTTTGTACGAGCTACTTGGCTACGGCGCAACACATAGGTTTGCCTCCATCTCGCCATGAACGGGTTAATAATGAGGGAAAGGGGATTCGTGGCTTGAAAGTCAAATCACTGTCAGCTAAACAGATGAAGAAGTTAGAATCATACATCTTGAATAACATAGCTGATGTTCAACCGTATATCACATTGCATATTAATGAGTTGAAACAATGTCATCCAAAGAAGAAAGAAATGTGGATTTTGAATGAGCACAACAAAACTTTTTTTCCATGGTTTAAAAAGACCTTGCTTGGTAGATCAGATGTATCAGAGACATTAAAATGGATAGTGGGTGGTCCATCTTTAAATGTGATAACATGGTCCGCTTATGACATTAATGGAAATACATTTCATACGAAAGATCAGGAAAACAGAAGTGCAGTTCAGAATAGTGGTGTATTGGTGTTTGCAGAAGCAATGCATTTTTCGAGTGCTAAGGGCAGAAACCCAATTTCGGCATCAAGTGCATATTATGGAGTGATTGAAGACATATGGGAGGCTGATTACTTTAAAATTAAAGTTCATGTTTTTAACTGTAAATGGTTTATTGGTAACAACAGTGTCATACACGATGAATTTGGAATGACACTTGTTAATCTGAATAGATTGGAAGACACAGCAGATTCTTTTATAATGGCAACACATGCCAAACAAATTTTCTATGTAGTAGATCAATCAGATATGCAGTGGGATATTGTTTTACAAGGGAAAAAACAATATGTTGGTGAGGATGAATTTGATGAAGATGCTGATTTATGTGAGATCCCTACTTCCATGGAAAGATTAACAGAACATAATGATGAGTATGTTGATGACATGGTTTGTGCCATAAGGAACGATCACGACGAAGGAATTTGGGAAAACAATCCAACTGTACATTCCTAAAATTACAGGTAACACATGTTTATTTCTTGTTTACATTTAGTTTTTTCATATAATGTTAGATATTGTAAATTTTTTACTTATTAAAACATGTATCAAACCAAAATGATAAAACAATAAAAACCGTAAAGAGGAGAAGTCCTGGGCGCACCGGCCGGCTGGTGGTGGATCACCGGGAGGCCGGTGGTCCAGACAGAGCAAGGCTGTCTGGTCCACCGGCCGGCCGTTGGTGATCCAGCGGCCGGCCGGTGGTCCAGACAGCAAGGCTGTCTCGTCCACCGTCCGGCCGGTGGTGATCCAGTGGCCGGCCGATGGTGAGCCAGCGGCCGGCCGATGGTGAGCCACCTGCCGGCCGGTGACACCAGGCAGTGGGCAAGTCCACTGGCTGGGTCCTCCGGCCGGCCGGTGAGCTCACACCGGCTGACCGGTGGACTCAGTGAGTCCACTTTTCAGCTTTCTTGGGCCAACTCCTTGGCAACCTTTTTCCTATCAACAGAAACACTTGAAAACAAGTTAGAACATAATAAGAGTGATTGTGATCATTAAAATCCAAGAGAGAGGGGTACAACAGACTGTGTTTACCATGTTTATCATTGTTTAACATGCTTACCATATTACCAATGTTTACTATTATGTAATTTAGTACACTTTTCTATTTTCTGATTAAGTAGTATTACAATATTTGAATTTGTATATTTGTGAACTAATGTTTGTTTTTTTGATTTGAAGGAAAATGACAGATCAATCAGTTGATCAGCCACATGATTCTGGAGATGAGCATATTGGTCATACATCTGGGGAGGAACATTCACATGCTCCTATTACGAAAAAGAGTTCAAAGGTTGGTAAGCGTGGGTGCACACGTTTACCAAAATTATCACTTGCCCGTACGAAGGAGGAGAGGATAGTCATGGAGTTTGATGATGATGATCTTCCTAGAGGTCCAAATGCTAAAGATTTTAAGGGTTTTGTAGCAACTCAGGCTAAGAGCAAAGTAAGAATTCTCTATGACGATTGGAGAAGTGTGGATAAGGCGATAATTTCTCAGCTGTGGGAGACCATTTTGGTAAGATCTTTTGCTATTTTTTGACTATTCTTTAAATGTTTCTAGTATATATAATATTTTTAAACTCTTTTTTATCAGATGACATTTGATATTCCTGACACTGGAGGAGTCAGGAAGAAATGCTTATCGTTGGATGCTAGGAGATGGAGGGATTTCAAATCAACCCTCTCATCTGATTTCATTTCTGGTCATAGGAGTCGTGAGAATCCATGTCGTATATATCCTTTTATAGATGAAGACACATGGAGACAATTTTTTGAAAGTAGAAGAAAAGAATCATTTTTGGTAAGGGCAATGTAAACTTTTATAAGCTTTCTTATATAAATGATCTTATTATTGTTTTGTTAATGATTACTTATTCTTAATTTACAGCAAACAAGGAAAGCTCATCAAGAGATCCAATCTAAAAATTTATACCCTCATAGTTTATCTCGGGGAGGGTATGCATTATTGGAAGAGCAAATGATGGCAGAAAAATTTCAACAACTAAGAGCTGAGTCTTCAAGCTCTGGAGAGGTGGCCCCTCCATCCCCTACATCTAGACATGAGAAATGGAAAAGAGCTCGGAAGGGCAAAAAAGGACAATATCTTTCGGAAGAATCGAGACTCGTAGTTGAGAGGATTGTAAGATATCTATTTTATTTATTTAACTTTACTATTTTCGTCATATATTTCCAATCATTATAGAAATGTTCAATTAATTATTACAGGACTCTCTTGAGGAGCAGAGTTCACAGGGGACATTTACACCATCTGGGAGGGAAGATATTTTATCTGTGGCATTGGGAAAGCCCGAACATCCTGGCCGTGTAAGAGGATATCTGGCAGGTGTATCGGTAAGAAAAGTGTTGCCACGTTCCTCAACTTCTAACGTTGAGGGAGTTTATAAAAAAAATAGAATCCTTGGAGGCTGAAGTCCATAATATTAATGCGACAATGGAGGACAAGATGAGAGCATCGGTGCGGTTTATGTTTGCAGACTTGCAAAGACAATTTCAGGGTGCATCTCCCACTCCACCTCTCCCAGTAGCTCCCACTCCCCCACCTCAGCCTGCGGACCCCATTTTTGATCCTCCTCCTCCGCCGCAACTACCTACTTATTGTGAGTTGTATGTTGATGATCCTCAACATCATATAGTTGCATATGGGATGGTATATTGTATAGGAGATACAGTTCATCATCAACAGTTAGAGGTAGAGAATCAGAGGGTCACTGTACATGATATTATAGATAGATCAGCTCGGATACCATTACCTACAGATGAGGTGACGACAGTTGGACATAGTATCAGCCATTTTTTACTTTGGCCATCCAGACTTCTTCGACTCATTACCATAGAGGTATGGATGTTATATCTTTTATTTTATATTTTTATTAATGTTTTATTATTTGAAAACTAATATATTTTTCAATTTATTTTTACAGGAATACTTCAAAGGTAAAGAAATACTGTATAGACAACAACAAAGAAAGATAGCTATGACATCAGATGCAGATACTAGTAGTCTTGACAAATTGTCAAGATATTCAAATTTGTTGGCGGATCATTATGACTTTACAATGGAAGCTCATGTCTGTGGACGTGAACTATGTGTGGGGATTATGAAAACTGATATCATGGAGTTTGTCACTAGAGATAAGTTGGGCATCAACGTGGTGCAAATTTTTATCATGTAAGTCTTAACACCTTTTCCTTGCGTTATATTTATTAAAAATGTATACTTATGTCTGCTTTGTATTAGGTATTTGTATAAAATTTGTGAGAGAAATGAGCTGACAGATGTATATGGATTCGTGGACCCACAATTGATTTCCCCTGAAGCATGTGCATTGGATGAGGAACAAAGAATGATTTATATTGCTGATAGATTTGAAAAAAATGTAATCACACAGTGTTGGATGATGCCTTTTTGTGAGAGGTATGAAACACATCCCTCTCAAAGAGTTAATTATCTTTTAACATAAAAAACCACTAACGTTAAATTTCCTTTTATCAGGGATCATTGGATATTAGGGGTTTTTTTGCCCTAGGGAGAAAGCACTTTATTGGATATGCTCTCTCCACGATGATGTGTGAGAAAGTTTTAAGAATATATTGGAAACGTAATTTTCAATTTCACAATAGTTTTATATATTATAATGAATTTTAAATTTACCCCATTCGTATTATTTTCTAACAGGGCATGGGTCCACTTTCGAAAAAGTGCAAAGAAAAGGAATTTCAAGATCAAATATGTACATGTGAAGGTAAATATCCATTTATAATTTGTACATTTTGATTTATTACATAAAAATAATATATTGAATTTACACTCATTCAAACAGAAATGTCATGAGCAACAAGGCATCATCGAATGCGTATATTACATGTTAAGATTTATGTATGAAATAATAACAACTGGGACAGTTCTGAGTTGTGACCTGGTAATATTTCCTCTTTCTCATAATATTTCAATTTGATTTATTCATTATACACGTTGACTACTATCTGTTTCCTTTGTAGCTTTTTGATGACCCTCAACCCTTTACTGCTGAAGATATCAAACACTTACAAGTGGAGTGGTCAAATTATTTTACAGGTTTGATTGACTTTTAGTTGTTTGTAATGTAAAATGTAATTTTGAATATTTTCAATGTAATTGTGTATTTCGTAGTCGTTTAGGTTGGATTTAGTTTTTTTTGAAGTTGACAGTGTAAGTTTTGAATGTTATATAACTGAATGTTTAATTTTTCTCTACTTCTTGTTTTTGTCTACTGTTGATGGTTTTTCTGGTCTGGATTTTGGTATGGGGGGAGAGGTTCCAAGGGGGTGGGTGGGTGTTTGGGGGGTGTCCAAGGGATATGGGAGGGGTGTCCAAGGTGTGTTTGGGGCTGTCCTAGGGGTCGGGGGGTGTAAATGAGGGTGGGGTGTCCAAGGGGTGGGGGGTGTCCAAGGGATATGGGAGGGGTGTCCAAGGTGTGTTTGGGGCTGTCCAAGGGTGGGTTGGGTGTAAATGAGGGTGGGTGGGGGGGCTGTCCAAGGGGTGGGGGGTGTCCAAGTGGTGGGGGGGTGTCCAAGGGATATGGGAGGGGTGTCCAAGGGGTGTTTGGGGCTGTCCTAGTGTTCGGGGGGTGTAAATGAGGGTGGGGGGTTGTCGAAGGGGTGGGGGTGTCCAAGGGGTGGGGGGTGTCCAAGGGATATGGGAGTGGTGTCCAAGGTGTCTGGGAGTTCTGTCCAAGGGTCCGGTTGGGTGTAAATGAGGGTGGGGGCTGTCCAAGGGGTGGGGTGTCCAAGGGGTGGGGGGGTGTCCAAGGGATATGGGAGGGGTGTCCAAGGTGTGTTTGGGGCTGTCCAAGGGCTCGGGGGGGTGTCCAGGGGTCGGGGGGGTGTCCAAGGGGTCTGGGAGGGCTGTCAAGGTGTGGGGGGTGTCCAATGGGTGTTTGAGGCTGTACTAGGGGTCTTGGGGGTGTAAATGAGGGTGGGGGGCTGTCCAAGGGGTGGGGGTGTCCCAGTGATATGGGAGGGGTGTCCAATGGGTGTTTGAGGGTGTACTAGGGGTCGTGGGGGTGTAAATGAGGGTGGGGGTTGTCCAAGGGGTGGGGGGTGTCCAAGGGTTGTGGTGGGGCTCCAATGTGGTGGGGGAGGAGTGTCCAAGGGATATGGGAGGGGTGTCTAAGGGGTGTTTGGGGCTGTCCAAGGGCTCGGGGGGGGTGTCCAGGGGTCGTGGGGGTGTCCAAGGGGTCTGGGAGGGCTGTCAAGGTGTGGGGGGTGTCCAATGGGTGTTTGAGGCTGTACTAGGGGTCTTGGGGGTGTAAATGAGGGTGGGGGGGACTGTCCAAGGGGTGGTGGGTGTCCAAGGGATATGGGAGGGGTGTCCAATGGGTGTTTGAGGCTGTACTAGGGGTCGTGGGGGTGTAAATGAGGGTGGGGGGCTGTCAAAGGGGTGGGGGTGTCCAAGGGTTGTGGTGGGGCTCCAATGTGGTGGGGGAGGGCTGGCCAGGTTGTTAGGTGGGTATAGATGAGGGTGGGGTTCAGTTGGGGCTTGGGGGTGGGCTGGCATGGTTATTTTTGTTGTTTGATTTCTGGTTGCTTTTTGGTGAGAGCAGTGCAATTATTTTTAAAAAAAATTTATCGCTTTCACGTCGGTTATTTTATAACCGACGTGGTAAATAAATCGGTAGGGGTTTATCACGTCGGTTTTTTCAAGAACCGACGTGCTCAACCGTTCCAGGGCCTTTTATCACGTCGGTTCTTAATAGAACTGACGTGCTAAAAGGCCTGGGAATCGATTTACCATGTCGGTTATTGGATAACCGACGTGCTAAAACGTTTCCCAGGCCTTTTTATCACGTCGGTTATTTAAGAAACTGACGTGATAATAGGCCCGGGGAAGGGTTAATTACGTCGGTTATGTCATAACCGACGTGATAAACGATATCCCAGGCGTTTTATCACGTCGGTTTAAAAATAACCGACGTGATAAACCCCCCCCCCCCCCCCCCCCGCGCATATGTAGCACGTCGGTTATTATATAACCGACGTGCTAACCCCCCCCCCCCCCCCACCCGTGGTTTATCACGGCGGTTATATAATAACAGCCGTTATAAACCCCCATCCCCAATCATTTTTCACGTTGGTTCATTAATAACCGACATGATAAACACCGTGATGTTAGGGATGTTACGTCGGGTTTTAAATAACCGACGTAAAAAACGTTATTTATAACGTTGTCTGTATTAACGTCGCCTAAAAACCGACGTAAATAATGAAAAATAACCGACGTAAAAAATGTTTTCTGCACTAGTGAGTCAAGGCCGTGTACCAAGACTGCAAATAATATTATGTCAAGGCCTGGTTCTAAGACCCTAGTTTGTCTCATGACACCTACTGATTCATCGAGAAGCTATAGTGGGTTCCACCATTTACTTACTAAGACCAATTAATTTCTCGTATGAAATGGTTGAAACATAACATAAAAAATTGTATTAAAAATAGCATATGAAATGTTAATACATTAAGAATAATCCATGAATGGTATAAAAATAACACATCCATAGTAAAATTAATCATAAAATATTCAACAAAATTTGAGAGATAGTATGATAATAAATCAACTTCAAACAACTGTAAAATCCATCAAAGGGTGTTGACATAGATGAAATCAAAGCTATTTGAGAGAAACATCTCTTTATATTTTGAAATAATTTAAAAGTAAAATAATTATGAATGAAACAATTTATTTTGAAAATATTATTATAATATTGCAAGGGATGATTTTATGGTTTTATAATGGTGGAAATTTGTTTCACCCAACATTTATGTTAAAAAACATTCTAACCTTAATTTGTTAAAAAGGTCATAAATTAACTTCTTTGGAAAACAACAGAAGGATTCCTTTATAAAATTTCTATAAAAGTCAAACAAGGTTATAAATGAATTTAACCCATAGTGTAGTAATATTAAAAACTATTTTGAGATACATTTTTAAGAAAAAAATATTTGGATGATAAAGATGTCCTAGTAGATACAGGCGTTAAAACAACATCAAATAATGAAGATATTGTATAATTAACCCTTACTTTGTAATTTTACTTAGTCGTGGGTATTTTAAATTCATGTAAAATAGTTAAATAATTGTTATTAACGTATACAAGAACCACATACATAAATATGATATCATATATGATCTCATAATAATTATTTGTTAACAATATTTTTAGTAGTTTCATCATTTCGGGTGCTAACTGATTTGTTTTCTTTTATATGTTTTGTTATTTAAGACAAGTTTTTTATTTATATTTTGTATTTGATTCATATCCATAATTATATTATGTTCTTAAACATTATTTTTTACTCATAAAATGAAATTTATTCTTGAATGGTTACGATGGGGAACAAATCTAATTGTGTTCTTGGAGACGGTAATATGTATGTACGCATGAGAAACAATACCATTCTATTAATGGTGAAATAATATTTAATTGTATGTTATATCATATATAAAGAATCATTATCATGTTAAATTTATAATTTACATCAATTATACTTATTAATATACCCCTCCAAAATAATTAAGTGTTTAATAACCAACTACACGATGACGTGGAGACGGTATACCATACGTATGCATGTATGGTTAATTTCACATTAATATGCTGTATAGAATAATGAATATGGTCGTAAAATATTTTCAATAACATTATAGTATGTATAAGATACTGGAGTTATTATTTTGGTATTGAAAAAACAATGATAGAGGATGTGGATGAAGAAAAGAACCTTGAAAGAGGTGATGAAATTATTACCTCTTCTTTGGGTGCTTCTTTTTTATCAGATAAAAATGGCTCATTATGTGGGATTTATGATCAAAGTGAGGCCACTAGGATGAATTTAGGGTAGTTGAGAGGATATTTGAGTCGGGTTTGGTAGATCCAAATGGCTTTTGAGGTGTGATTTGGAGATAAGTTGAAGGAACTTTTTATAAGAGATGTGAGTGTCACTTTAGAAAAATCCTAAAATATTATTTTATTATACAATCATATTTAGTTTATAATGGCTTCAAAAATATTTATTTCATTGATAAGGTGTGGATGGTTCGAAAAACCCTCTACCAATAGGTTTTAGACATGTTTATGTTATAATATTAAACTTATCATTTATATTTAACTCTTAGTTATATAGTTAAACTTTTACCATTTATTCTTGTATTATTAAAATAAATTGTTTATAAACATACTATATAAATCCAGGAGAACCCCAAGTGGTTCATTATTGACATATATAACATTATCTATTTCCTTTGGATGATGCTTAGTATTTAGGAATATTATATCAATTAATAATATAGTATTTTTTTTAAAAACTCACTTATGTCAATTTTTAAAATATTTAGTATTTGTTTTATTTAAATTCATAACAACATGATTACATATAAAACTATTCATTTAATAAACCCTAAAATGTCACATTAAACATTAAAATACATGTATGGCCTAAAAATTATCAATTTACATTTATTTTTGTAATTATAATTTCAATTATTTTAACCATTCATTAATAATGTAATTACTACATCATCATTGTGTCATAAATAAATTTAATTATTTAATTTATAAAACTTATAAATAAAATAATATTATGTAAGAAATATTTTCTAATTTCTAAAAATATTTATAGACTAATTTATTTTATGTATAACCTTATATTAAAAATGTATTAGTTATGAAAATTTGAATTTAACACTTTCAACTCTTCTTTAAATTTAATAATAATAAATGTCCTAATATAATTCAAGTGAACCAAAAGGTTTATATTTTATTCCTGAGGTTGATTTTTGTCAAAATACATTTATCCAATAGAATTAGGACATGTGTTAAGGTAATAATAATATCATTTTTACAATTAATTACCCTGTTTACTTTTAACTATTGTAAATAAAAGTCAAAAGATACAATTTAGCAAAAAATATTTTCATCTTATTGAGCCATATTTTACTTACTGATATCAACGATTTCTCTCATATTTTTTATCTTCAATTAATAGAAATAGTTAAATTATGTTTTATGCAAATTTGCAAATGTGCCTTGTAGGTGGGTAAAAGACGTTAAAAAGTTCAATAAAAAATTATTAATCTAATCATATTATAAAATGACTCCAATAAATTTCATTGACCTAATATAAGTATTATATATCATATTTTATTTAAAATAAATTTATTTAAAATTAATAATTATTTAAATAAAAATTTGGTTTAAAACAATAACATAGTGGTTTTCACTATTCATAAAAAATTGAATGTTTTCTGAAAAATACCAAAAATTCCCCTAAGATAATTTTTATATTCAAAATCCAAAAATAAAGTAAATTTTGGAAAATAAAGTATATAAAATTTCAAAAAGTGGGTAATAATATTAATAACAGCTAGTTTTATTGGTCATGGTGTGTCGGATCTCGTAGTTCCATACAACGCAAGTTATTGCATTATTCACAGAGAAAAGTACCATGGAATCTTGGTGTGTTATTGCCACATTGTTGATTTTAATTTTTTTGGCTCTTGAAATATCTGTCTCCTTAGGATTTTATTATAAGTCATCTTGAATATCAATTCGTACTTTTAATTTTTCATCATTATTGTCACTAACTAACTTTTTCCATGAGATATCTACAACACCCACCATATAATTTTCTATATGATCCTCTCAACAATTACATCTCTTCTACCACATATTCTTCACAACTATCATTTTCATTTCAAATAATATTCTTATTTTTGAAGAAATTTCACTTCAATTATCTATATCCATTCACATAGTTTGTAGATATATTCATGGGAATTTTGACTTCATAATAATCATTGACTTGGATCATTTTTCGGCATTATACTACAATAATTAAAATCATTCCACATTGAAAACATGTGAGTGTTAGTTTTATTTTAAACATTATTTTTCCTCTTTATAGGTTTTAGGAAAGGAATGGCATGAACTCATCTATATCTTCTACTTTCTAGCTATATTCAATAGTGATATTCTTCGTGTTTTTGAAATCCACCTATGTGGACTTCCTTTTATATAGGCTCAATATATTCATTTCTCATATTGTAAGTGACAATATTACTATGAAATATATCCAATGTTAAATCAATTAAGTATTTATTTCTAGTATAGACACATTTATATTGAACTGCTGTGGAATTCTTCAGAAAACACACATAACTATATTTAAATCTTCAATAATTTCTATGAGATCACATCTGTATTCCACAAAAACATTAACCTGATTAATAAAAGCATCAAAAACCTCATTGGAGTTTATTATCAGGTTCTCATAACTTTTTGAAGATACTTATAATTTTTCTTCTTAGACTTTTGAATCGCCTTAAAAGAGATATAATAGCTATTCCCATATGGAATGCATGGGATTACAAGACATAGCATTTGTGTATATTCCCTTGGAACATTATCCTCACAATGAACTGATTCCTCTAGAATTAAAATTCAATTTTCATGGCCTTGCTTATGATAAAGCACCACTATCCAAACTGGCTAAAATTCCATGAATTGCTGCTATGAAGACATCCATTCCTACTGATTGGAAGTAGGGATACAAATGATTATTCCATAATTTAAAAATGATTCCATTGAATATCAGAATCAATTATATATTAAAACCTCCATTGAAACCTTTTAAATAGAAACATTGAAATTAAAATTTTCCTATAATAAAAAATTGTTATACCAACTCTATTAAATACCTTTATAGGTGGGGGTATAATCGGTGAATATAATATAAAAACAACTTTAACTTTGTACCATGTTTTATCATTAAAAATACACTCTTATTTCTCATTTTAGTATGAGATAATAATATGATAATTAAAATATACATACGACACAAAATAATTACTTGGTATACCCTCATAGGGATAAATCCAAGGAACATACAAAAGAAATGTTCCTATGTACCAAATTCCTCAAAGCACACTATAGTTAAAATGTTTGGGGTGGACTCACTATCCCACCTAGTTCCAACCCTTTTATGATTTGAAGTCTCACTACTATCTCAATATAATTGTGACCACTACTCTTTTAGAATATTCTTTTAATATTTTAAAACACCTCAATATAGTTTTTTACTTGAGTTTTCATGATGCACTGCTTTCACATGATAGATGAACTACACTTCCCTGTGTGGAGAATACCATCTAAAGACTCATTACATGAATGATTCTTATTCCTCCCCAAATTTCATCAAATCATTCAGAAAATATCTTTCAATACATATAATAACATATTTTGATATCCTTTGTGAACCAATGCAATCATTAAATTCCTCCGTCGTAAAAATCATGCACCGCATAGTGCGAGTAATTTGCGAGTCACTACACCTTATTGTACTATAGATTCCTTGAAATTACTTCTTTGAACTAGGTGTTATTTTCGAATGTCCTCATCCACAAACCACCTCCACTATGGAATTTCCCCCTCACATAATCCTAAAATTACTTTGTGAACAACTTTCATACCAAGATGAATTCCTCTAGTGAAAATATTGGGTAACTAAATTCACCCTCCCAATGAAGTGATTAGGGGTCCTTTATATAAAAAAATATATCCACAAAACCAAATAATCATAATTACTAAATACTCTTTTGCATATCAGCCATCATGACATACTACATTTGCTATGTGGTTACAATGGAGCGACCACCATAGTCCTAAAATTAAATTCCCTATAGGACAAACCTGAAATAAACACCTTATACTAAAAATGTAAACACATTGTAGTTTTTGTAGAGAAAAATGATATGTTTAAAGAATTGTATGCAGTTCCCTTAAGTCAATTAATTTTTCCATAAACAATGATCCTCTTTGGTGAATCCATAAATTCCATTTTCGGTCATCGTAAAACAAATTCTATGTGGTCCACCCATTTTTCTATTTAAGAAGCCTTTTTTCTCCATAAAAACCAGTTTTTATTGCCCAAGTTTTTTAAAAAAAACATCGAAATTGTTGCACAATCAAAATAAATTTTTTCGACAACAACTATGATGGAATGTAATCAATTGGATTTTTCAAAAAACACAAACAACAAAAAAACATTAAAATAGCCCCTTGATGGATATTTTTCAAAAACATTCACATCATTAAAGACATATTTATCGATCACTCAAAGAACATCACATAATATATTCATATGATTCCTGCACATACACATCTCAAATAATTCATATGTAGTTTTCCTATGATTTCACATTATTCCATTTTCAGAATATATGGTTTTGATAGTTACCCACTATTTTTAGTTTTTCAAATGACTAAAAATTTATTTTCAATTCACCTAGTAAAATGGTAACTATGATAGACCATCATCATATTACTATATTTCTCAAATCATGCTAATGTTGTTTCCTAATGATTTGATAGGAATTAAAAGTAGTTTTATTAGTACTGATCTCCTACCACATGTTTTTAAACACAACCAATTATATAATAAATATTATTGATATGGTTAAACAACAACGCATGTTTGATTTATTGGGGTGAATAATGATCGTAGGATAGAATGTTATTTTGAAAATATTATGAGAAACATTAATTAATATAAAAAGGATAAATCAAATAATAATGATTAAATTCTATACACAAGTTTTCTTTAATAAGAAAAATATCATCGATGACTATGATTAAAAAATCATGGGGTTAATTTGAAAATACAACTATAAAAATATAGACTACAAAATCGATGTAAATTCCCATACATGAGTAATAATGATAGTGTTGAAAAAGACTATGTAAACAAAATATCCTCATTACGCCACCATCTTCTCGTTAAAAAATTTCCCTAGTGAAAAATGCCACCATTCTATGAAAAAATGTCTTTATGGAAGATATATAAATGAAAAACACCCCCTTAGGTAGAAAAACCACACCAAAATAGAGATTTGGATCTAAACATGTTTCATTACCAACATTCTATAATACTGAATTGATGATTTATCCTTTTTCTATCAATAAATTAACATAAGACTCACATGGATAACCTACCAGATCCTTGACGTATATTTCAAAACGTTTCTCACCACGAGATGAAATTTCAGGATCCCTATAATGTTGCTATTACATCATAGAATTTCCATGTTTACACACTATATTTTCTATCACAAAAACTATATCACATTACATCATTTGTACTCCATCACAATTTTGATCATCATCGCTAATGTTTCTCACATGCTATGACAAATGATAAAACACCCTTCCACATCTTGGGGGAAATCCTCTTGATGAATTCCCTACTTAGTTTTTCATGATCCTAAACATGAGAAGATTTTGATGTCATAATACCAATCATATTCTAATGTAACCTATTATATAGACACCACGTCTATGTCCCAAATTAATTAAGTAAATGTCCCCTTTTCCATTTATTGTTAATAAAATATCTTCATTAATGTTTAGATAACGTCCTCTATTAATATTGACTGAATTTATCAATTAAATAATTTATCTCTCTAATAAATGGTATGAATCTCAATGATCCTCCCCTTCATCCCATCAATGATGAGACAAAATCTAAAAATTTCAGTTGGAAAGAAAAATTGTTTCTATCACACCAACAATCATCCTCTATATAAAATATTATGACACCCTTTTGCAAAATTTAAAGAAGACTTAGAGATCTCATAAAAACGAATTCTAAATGACCAAGTATTGATTATATCTATATTTGCATCATCCTGCTAAAGAACACATGAACTAGAAACATCTTTCTCCCAATGATATTTATCACAACATTATCTTGATCACCTCTAGAAATTAACTATGCCTTACATGATGTGGGTGATTTAAGAGCACAATTTCATGGATAAAGAGTGAATGTTTCATTTTTTATAGTATATTATAATGTCAATAATGTCAATATAAAATATATGTGAGGATTTAATGGTGATTAGGAAATAGGATTTGTGCCTAATAAAGTATCCATGTCTGTCCAACGGTTGATATAATTACATACATGTGTATAGAAAAGAAATTGGAGGCTTCTAGATTGAATTATTTAGGTGAAGATGTTCAAGACATATTGGCATATTCAAATATAATGGTTTTTAAACTACTATTATTGTCTAATGACATGTTGAAATTTATCTTACAGATTGAAAATTTTATAAAAAATCTATGAAAGTGAATACCACACGAATATTTATTTCCATTTGTAATTTTGATGAATTAACTTATAGTTTTCCAATAACCTCTTCAATAGTATAATTTAATGCAGTCATATCCAGAATAATCTACCACATCCATTTATAATGATTCCATTTCCATGTCATCAATTAATTTGTCCAATATCCCCCATTTCCATTTATTACAAATAATATCTCTCTATTAATGTTGAGAGAAACCCACTATTAATGTTGAGGATATATATCTATTAATTAATATCTCTCTCCATTAAATGGTTTGAATAACAATAATCTCCCCCTTCATCCCCTTATAGAAGCGAAAAAATCTTTCAATGTTAGTTGGAAATAAAACATCTTGTTATCACACAAACAATAATCCTCTAAAAAAATATGAAGACACCTTTTTGAAACTATGACAGAAAAAAAATATCTCCCCCACCAAAAGAAATTCGATCACTGATGCCTTCATCATATATGTATCTCATTGTCCTACAAAAAAATTCAACCAAAAAACATATATATCCCCCATATTAGTGATCACCCGTTATCTATATCACCTATAGAAATTATATGCCCCATCTTGATGGGGGATATTGAAGAGCAAAAGTTCTTGGTTGAATAAATAATTTTTCATTTATTTCAATTATATTATATGATAAAAATAAAAGGAACGTGAGGAGTAAATAATGATAAGGTAATATTTGTTTGAGGAATATTTCTTATTTTATGTTGTTATGATTTATGGTATGGCATTTATGTTCATATTTTTAACAAATTCGTTGATACTAGGTGTTTTAAATTTAGAATATGCCTACTCTTTAATCTACCATTTATTTATTGTATTATACTTGAATAAAAAAATGACTAGATTTATATTTGTTATTATTTTTCTCAATCTTATTTTACAGGATTGTTTCTACTGTTTTTTAACCTACCCTATTACCATGTCATCCTCCATTATATAATGGTATGTTTGGTCTTCCTTGGTCTCCATTAGACATTCCATGCTGAAAATCCTTACCAAACGTCTCATGGAAAATGATCTATTTTTCTAAATAATGATCTTATCCATTCACATTATTCGACGGTTTATAATTTATTTCAGTTGTGGGTTTTGTATCCATGTGTGGGTAGGATACCAGTTTGTTTTTTTTGTTTGCAGGAGCATCACAGTGTCAGGGGAATAATGACACCTCCACACTAGGTATTCTCTTTATTCGACTCATTCTATTCTCCTAGTTCATCTATCATTTACAACTGTGAAAATCCTATATTTCCTTACCATTCCTTAGATTCATTAAATACATACACCTGTAATTTATTCCACCTCATCTTCTCGTCATAGCCTATTTATGGTGGATTCTTGGTGGTATCCCTTACCTGTGAAGATGTGAAGACCATCAAAGAGATCCAAATAATTTGTATGAGTTGAAATCATCAGATCCAAGTGTTGCACATGAGGTTATTCCAAAAACATCCTAAGAATATGAATATTGGAAGACATCCCTTTCCAGCATATATGTATTTTAGTTTCTTTAGCATTTAGTTTTGAAGATATAATTTTAATATTTATTAACATTAATTTATCATATATTGTTAGATTGTATCTTGTACTGTTTTTCTTTTGATATTAATAAAGGTGTGTTTGTCACGACCCGACCCTACTCGGGCTCGAGCCGCAACTACCTCGAGCTCACCTCCAAAGGCCAGGGGCTGGCGACCAGCACCGAAGGCACAATAAATCGGGGAGGCCTTGGCCTAAGTACCTTTACACCCACACACATAGCACACTCAATGAAAAAGTACCGAGTAAAAGAGAAAAGACAAGTAAAGTAAAGGGCAACTGCTATAAATAAACCACAGATGTGCAACGAACTCTAAACAGTAAAAAGTAATGGTTGAAAAGAAAAGGGAAAAAACACACGCCCAAATCAGAAAAGTTCCACATCCCGCCAATAGGTAAACAAATTAAAAAAGCTGGTAGGGTCCCCCACCTGGATCCCGACTCCGACCACCACACGCGGTCCAAGCTCCCAGGCTCCTAAGATCCTCGGACGTCATGACCAACTTGTCCTTCATCTTCAGGGGCACACCAAGTGCGGGAAAAACCCAAGAAGGGGTGAGTATAAAAATACTCAGTAGGATACCCCGATGTCTTGAGGGAGAAACAAAGGAGGTACCGAAGGGTGAGCAGTAGAGCGAACTGGGAAAGGTAATAGAGTACAACCGAAAGTGCAGTAAAGAGTACAGTAGAGAGTCCAGCTCAACCCACCAAGAGAAAGGAGGTAGACTTGTCCAGACACAAGGAGCTGGAAACGGTGAGAAGATGAACTTCTCGTCGAGTCTTCACTACCTATAGCAGGAGAGTAGAATCGTCCAACCACAAGAAGCTAGACATGGAAAGCACATGGCATTCCTCGTGCATCTTCTCCTCACCTGGAATGAGAGTAACCAAACCCTAGAAGTGGGTACCAGAACAAGGTATATACATATTCATATGCTCACTAAGAAGCCCGAAAAAGTTCATAAAGGGATCTCCATCCTGTACCTCAGTCCAAGAAAAGATTAGCCAACAGTCCCAGAAGAAACACCATTGATGCCCAGCATCCCACATGTCTTCCCCGAACAACAATTCAAGGGGCTCAAACCACCACACCTCAACACTATCCGTTTTGGGCGGCACTTACTCGCCCGCACGGTTTTAGGTCGTGTCATAAGGACGCATCTCGGTGGGGGAAAACACTCCTCGTACATGAGAGTTCTGGGGGAATGTCAAACCACACCATGTCACTGCCTCGTAGTCAAGAGGTCTGCTCAAAGTCGACAGGCGACCCCCTGCCCAGCCCCGCTGGAGGGTCCCTGGATGTTGACGGGTTCCCACTATAGGGAGACCCGGAAAGAGTCGACAGGTGCCACACTGCCTAGTCCCATAACAGGGTAATCCACTGGAGGGCGACCCGGCTAAATTCCGCAATGGGACCACTGCCCAGCCCAGCTGGAGGTAACCCGGCATCGAGGACCACTGCCCTGCCCAGCTGGAGGTAAGCCCAGCATCAGGGACCACTTCCCCACCCAGCTGGAGGTAAGCCTGGAATCAAGGACCACAACCCAGCCCCGTTGAAGGTAATCCCGGCATCGGGGACCACTGACCAACCCCCACTGGAGGTAAGCCCAGATCTGCTCTGGTCATCCCTGCTGAATGGTAAAACTAGAGATCCCTGCTCGAAACAACCTCAGCCCTACTAGAAACAACCTCAGCCCTGCTAGAAACAACCTCAGCCCTGCTGGTAACAACCTCCTGGGTAGAGGTTCGGTGCCCGTGTAAAGTGTTGGTCACACCGAATCAACATGATCTCTACCAGGTAACAAAAAGCAATGGGAGAAACTCCCCAGGCCTCACAATGCGATCCCGCTCTAATCTGCTGAGTCACTGTTGAAGCGGACCAAGACAACTCATCCCAGAAAGTGGGAAAACACTCACGCTGTATGAGCACACATAGTCGCAAACGGTGTCGCAGTCTGATGGAAGTGCATGATACTGAAATCCATCACAACTAAAGAAAAAGAGGAACAAACCATCTCTGCTGGCGAAACCATCAAGAATGAAACCAGGGGGAGACCACTCAACCCTGCTGGTCAAACATACGATCACAGAGGGACCCTCTACGTTGCGAGAGGTCAATGTACATAAAGCAGAACATGACACACATATGGGTCCCACAAAACATGTGGCCCCATCTCAACCCCATCCAAGCGCACAGACACTTTCAGGTACAAACCACACGTACCTCCAAGAGCTCTCGTACACTCCTAGAGCATACCACGTCTCCAGCCCTAAGGCTATTGTGCACATGGCACCCAACGTCAACACGAAGGTGTAACGTAAAAAAATCCAACCTGACACCTCAACTTCTGAAGCACAGCCAACCACATCTCGTTAAGCACAAACCTCACTCTCCCAAGAGTGAACGCAATCACACACCAAGGGTCCGCTATAAACACAGTAGAAGAACTGCCTCAGGGCACCTTCACATTTCCCCATTTAATAAGATCACGTATGAGGCTCCGCTAGCCTGAACAGATTACACCGTTGTAATCCTCGTGGATAAACACGTGAGATAGACTACTTACTCACCTCAAATGGATATCTGACGGAAAAGCCACCAACCCCACCTCACGCTCGATCGGCGTCCCGTGATCCCAAGCCTCAGCCCAGAAAACAGTCGGGCACATCGCACCATTGCGATCCCCTCAGGAAAACACGTCAAAAGGACTGCTCACACGAGTGGAACGGATATCCGGATAAAAAGATGCATTCTGGCGCACCGCACACAAGGGGTGCTACATAGTACCTACACCCCGGTCCCGAAACACAACGAACGGATCGTACCGTTGCGATCCTCTCGAAAAATCACACAAGATGGACTATTCACTTGTCCAAAACGGTCGCTCGGTGATAAAGATAGAAAATCACCGTCGACGCCCAAATGGCCCTCGTGGGCCCCACACCATCATGCCAAATTAGAGATGGTGGATTGCACCATTGAAATCCCCTCAGAAAAACATACAGAATCGACTGATCGCAAGCCTCAAATGGATGTTCGATGAAAAAGTTGGGCAACGCAGCACGCAGCTCGAAAGACGGGTTGTGGGGCCCATGCCTCAACTCCGTTTTCGGCTCCCGAACCCATACTGGAAAACTCCGTCTTGACACCAAGGCTGCAACGCCACTGAGGGCGCTCAATTCGGATATCGGACTTGTCTGCGCCGTACAAAACAAGAATCCTCGGAAAAACATCAACCCACATTACGGGCGTATCATGCCACCGGGGCCTCCGTCCCGGGATTCAAAAATCCTCGAGACCATATAAAAAGGATTGCCTTGACATGAGGTCTGCGCTTCCGTAGACGGAACGCGAAACGGATGTCTGTATCAAAAGATACGGGCGCCCAAAACTTTCTTTTTTTTCATTAATTTTTTTAAAGGGGAAACACCCTTTGGGACGGACCGGTCCGACCCGGCCCTCCGTGGCCCGTGGCTCCCGCGGATGTCCGCCGCCCACGTCACCGCCTCCCCAACCGGCCCTCGTGGCCTGTATCATTCCTCGCAGGGACCCACATTATGTGGGTCGCGGTCGTGCCACACGGGGCCGCGCGCCTCATGGCCCCCTCCCCCTTGTGCCCTACGATGGAGGCCACTGCTAGGACACCGTCTGCGCCGCCGCCTATCGTCGCCCTGAACCAGCTGCGCCAACTCCCTAGCATGCCCGGCCGCCACAGCTGGCCGCTCACCCGACCGAGCTGCCTCACCCAGCCGCGAACCACCGTCGCCGCCCGGGTAACCCCTCCGGACCGCCGTCCCAGCTCGTCAGATCACCCAAAAACCGCTGGATGAACACCAAAATCCGTTGATCTTCGGCGGTGCAGTGCGGTCTCCTCAGAGCTCGGATATTCGATCCGAAACCAGATACAGGAAGCTTAGAAAAACTACTACGCAACTACGGGAAAGTTCGAAGATTAAACATCAATTTGAAGCTGTAAATTGAGCTCGAAATGCGGGAAATCAAAAAAGGAAACCAGATCCTACCTGTTGGGGTGTATCCCGGAGCTTTGCTACACGTCCACCCTTTCCATTGCCACTTCCACCATGATTGGGAGGTAGAAGGAGGAGTAAGAAGATGAGAGAATGGGGTTTCTCCAGGGGAAGAGGGGAGGAAGGGGAAGGGGTGTTTAAATAATGAAAATTATTTACAATTTAATTAATTTAAAACACCCGAATTAACCCGCATCTGAATCACCCGATGGGGGCGAGGTTAAGCCTCCCCTATGGTAAACACCACCTCCTGAGCACAACGGGGGTTTCAGAATTTGAATCTGAGACCCCGTTAAAATGTTATTGAACTCATCTCCTTAGGCCGCTAAATTATGAAAAGGCCCCTGGGACCATTTTTCACAGACGGCCCTTGCCAGCGAAACTTACACCACTCATAGGGTAAAAGGCATGTTTCAAACTCAACGGCGCCCTCAGTTCTCCAATCCGAGCCACCTATTAAGATATACTTGAGTTAACTGGCTAAATGAATAAGTTAATTATTTAATTTATCTGTTCCACGCTCCGAAAGCAGGCGGGGGGTCCAAACGTCCAGTGCCGACATAATTTATGTCGTTCCAAGGGTAAACACCGCATTCTAGACCCATTTGTTCCCTCAGATATCTGATTTGGATCACCATTTAGGAGATATCCTATTCATTTGGAATTTCCAATGCGAACGCACTAAAAATTTAATTTCGGCCACTTCGGGGCTCGGAATCGCACGTCGTCTGAAGGCGCTGCTCTAGAATAGTATCAAGAATATTCCAATGTCTTTTGCAACAAAAACTGGGTTCTTATCGTGTTTTTGAGGTGTACTTTCAATTCACATATGTCCAAAATGGACTGAATCATGTTAAATTTCTTGTCCAACTTTACTTATTTCATACACTTATTTTTGAATATGTCTCTTGATCAGAATCTTGTTTATATTTAATTTTACCGGTCTAATATTATATTCATTCTCCTCTATATATTTTATATTTTTAATTTAAATCATTATAACCAAAAATGTCTTTTGGATTTGAATAAAAAATAGAATGGTTTTAAATATCTATACATCTTAGATATTTCTTTGTGATGTACCCGTAATGTATTCGCCAAAAAATTGTTATTAGAGCCTTAAGATATTAATAGAATCAACTAGGATTAAAATCAAAAACAATATTATTGGTGAAAATAATATCAATTTATGGAATATTAATATGTGATCTTTTTTTGTTCAGTAGGGGCCTATTGATTCAATGTATGGACCTAAGAAATCCATTTTACCCATTCTACTGATGGGGAGTCCATTATTTTTTACCTCGATTTCTCTTATGATATTTTTGTTAAAGCACGTTGTTCTTTTACCCATTCATTAGGTGAAAAGGTTTATAGAGAAGTTTTTAATTAATGAACTAATACTAGTTTATGGATTACGTTTGAGAAATTATACATGATCGCTTCACTTGGTAGTAGAATCTATAATAAACATCACATGTTTTGATTCAAAATTAAACCAAACCTTTCATAAAATTACACCATTTATTGAATTCACCAAAAAAATGCTTCATTTTCCCAATATTAAATATGTAAATTGATGATGGGGATCAATATATGAATATTTTATTCTCATTATATAATTCAAAACTAATTCTATTAGATACTATGATGTATACTTGTGACTCTCTAATATTAGATTTTATAAAATAATGTTACCCATTATAATACATTCATTCTTATTTATAGGGACTATCTAGGAATACATCCCATGTAGAGGCTCCAATTTTGATTCCATTATTGAATAATTCATTTTAAAGGGTTGAATTTACATGATCAAAAAAATTATGATGTTTTTGAAACAACCAAAACATAGAAAAACATGGTTGAACATCTAGTAAGAAATAAAATTAAGACCATGGGAAATGATAATTGTTTATAATACCTCTCTATTTATTTCATTCATTTCATCCAATCCATGTGTATATTCATACACTAGACTATTAGGGAGACCCAAAATACAATTGTTTTGTATATCATATGAATAAAACTATCCTTGATTGAGATCATTGTCATTTTGAATCCTCAGACACGGATAAATCTTTCTGGCCTTAGGCTGCCACTATGGCAGTATTCTGTATAAATAGGTTTCTAACCAAATATAATAATTTTAATTACCTGTAATTTTTTTGGAATAATATGAAACCTAAATATAATAACCTAATAGTTTTTGAGTGTACAGTATATGCCCATGCCAATGATAATAAACATAAACATTGATATATTATATGTTTTTTTTATTGGGTTCCCTAAAGGTGTTATGAGATATATTTTTTTGACCCATGAATACAAAAATGGATAATAATTAGTGATGTAGTGTTTCACAAATCTTTTTCTCCCAATTCTAAAACTTTCATAAAATATAGCGATGAATCAAGAATTTATGGGGCTGCTGATGATCATCCATCGACCCCATTTTTGACTTTTGTAAAACCTCCTCCACTTCATCCTATGTCTATGAAATGAGATGAATATAGCTCATGTTTTGATTCAGATTCTGATAATTATCCTCTAGATTAAAATTATGAGGACTAGTTAACCCATGATTGAGTAATAAGGTTCTCTAGACATCGTCATTTAAATTAATATGATGTAGATTTTTTTACTTTAATGTTTCCTTAGATATTATAGACGATGACCCTCAATTTAGAAAGAGTGGTATAAATGATAGAAATTCCAATAATTTTATCTCTATAATTGATAATGAAGTGAACTCATTAATGAAAACAATATTTCACTAAAATAGATTTGGGAAAGGGATCAACCAGCTTTAATCATCACTAAGAAAAAAAGCACATATAAAAGGGGTGATTTTATCAGTGCTATCTAAAAGCACTGATAAATTGACCCTTTATTAGTGTTATAAAATGCACAAATAAAGGATCAATTTAGTAGTGCTATTTTTAGCACTAATAAATGTTTTTTTATAAAAAATGTTATTAATTTATATAATTTTTTTAATTAATATTAAAAAATTATATTTATTTTTATACAATGAATAAAAAACTCATGTTTATAATTAATATATATTTTCCAATAATTCTAATATATATATATTTATAATTTATAAATTACATTATATAATTAATAAATTTATTATATTGATATATTTATAATTATATATAAATACTTATATATATATATTCACTTTAAATATGTATATATAAAATTATAATCATATATTACTATAAAACTATATATATATATATATATATAATAAAATTTATGCTTCAAAAGAATTTGGTCAGTTTATGCATCAATATAAATGATGTTCTAAGTTATATATTAATCATAAATGTTCATTTATACATTACACCCTCATTACTATTCATTTTATTTGTATATATGATTCATTTTTTATGATATCTATACATTACTTGGTGTATATGATTCATTCATGTCCCCATGAAGTTAATATGTTCTAAAAAATTCTTAAAATCAAGATAAATATATTTAAATAATAAATAGTTTTATTTATAATTATAAATATTTTTTTAAATAACATGAAAATAATATTAAATATATTTATTATAATTATAATTAAACAAATATATATATATATATTTATAAATATATGAAAAAATATATATATATATATTTATATTTATAATTATAAATATATGTTTAAATAATTATAAAATTTTAATAAATATATTTATTATATTTATAATTATATTTATAAATAAATATATATTATTTCCAGGGATAAATATAAATATATTTATTGATGGTTGGACATAGTGGGGATGGGTGCGGGGTGCATGCTGTTGTGAGGTCGACTCAGTGGGCTCTGAAGGACGGCCCAGTGGAAGTGGATGTGTTTTCCAAATCTGGAGTTTCAGCTGGGTAGGGGGATTGACTAGACTCTATGTGTTTTGAAGGGCAGCGATGTGAAGGGAAATCTGATGGACTTAGAGTGAAGGGGTTGATGCAAGCTCAGTTTGATGATGTGTCGGGCACTGCAAGTGGCCTGAAGACAGTGAAGGCATCTTTGAACCAATCGGTTATGCAAGTGTTTGAAAGAATGAAATGAGATCTTGTACTTGAGTCAAGGTCTTTGGTTGAGACTAGTGCTGGTCATCCGGTTAATTTTGAGGATAATGTGGCCTCTCTAGAGGGTTCTAGGGAGAGTATGTGCAGGGGTACTGATAATGATGGACGAACATTGAAGGGTGATTCCTTGATGGATGCTGTCACCATTAGCGCATGTGCTGTGGAGGAGGCGATAAAGAAGGAGTCACCTGATGATCTTAGGTTTTCCCAACAGGTTGAAGTTTGGAGTGGTGTGCAGATGGAGCTTACAACTGTACTGTAGCCCCGGTCTTGGAAGGAGGGGGCTGATTTGGATCTCAACAACCACTTTGTTGGTTTGTTGATGGATGGCATAGTGCTGGACTATGATGGACCTGTGTCTGTGGGTGAAAATACCTTGAAGGAGCAAGGTGTTGTGGGTCCTGATGACTTTCTTGGACCAATACAAGGGTAAGAGGATGGTGTTACTGCTCCTGTTCTTGGTTCTACTAGAATTTGTCTGAAGGTGTTGGAGAATGGGAAGGCCTCTATCACTGAGGATAATGTTTTAGTCAATGCTAATGGAATCATTTCACATGAGGCTGTTGTGGATGATTCTCTTGTGGAACAAGGGACAATTGTTGGCTGTGAGATTATGGGTAATTCACACTGTCTTGACATACTTGACACTAACATTCAATCTCAGTATGAACGGGGTGTGGAGGAGGGTTATCGTGTAGTGCACAATTCTGGATATTGGGGGGATTGTCTTGAGAGTGATAAGGAAAATGAAGGTGGAATGGTCCGAGCTTCCTACAGCGATGTTGTCCGGGGTGAGAAAAGTAAGAAGCCTGGGAATGAGGAAGTGATGACTGCCCCACCACGAAGAAGGCTGAGGGGGGACTATTCATATCTGCCAAAACCAATGGCTACCAGGTCTGCCATTGGTGGGGATGGCTGGGCTACACGGTCTTCTAAGGAATTTCTCTCATTGGAGAAGTTAAACCATAGAAGGAAGTACACCAAGATTCTGCGAAATTATGACAGCTCGGAATGGGAATCGGCTACTACAGAGGATGAAATATATCATGGGGGTGGTGTTGGGTCGGACTGATATGATCTGTAATTGTTACTTCACCCTGGTGTACTGGCTTGCTGGTTTTCATTTATTTAATAAATAGTCAGAGTCTTGCCTCTGATTGAATTTCCTTGTATAAATATATTTATAAATATGTTTAAATACATATGAAATTAAAATAAATATATTAATTAAATATGGTCATATATATATAATTTAGTACTTATGAAATTATAATAAACATATTAATGATATATAATTTTTATAATTTCATAATTATTTAAATAAACATTTCTTTATATTGAAATAATTATTAAATTATAGTAAATATATTCATAATGTATATATTTATTATTTTTATAATTATAATTATAAATAAATATATTTATATTTATAGTCATAAATAGAAATATGTATATATTTAATTTAAATAATTATGATAATGAAATATAGATATTATATATATATGTATTTGAAATTTCAAATATTTTTATTTAAATAATTATGAAATTATTAAAAAATATATAATTAATATATTTATTTGAGTTTCCTAAGTATTTATGTATATATATATATTTATTACAATATATATATATAAATATGATTAATATATTTATTATAAATATATTTATTTTAATATCATAATTATTATAATATAATCATATATTTCTTATAATTTAATATGTATTTATATATATATATATATTTATTTATGACTATATATAGTTAATATATTTATTTTAATTTGCTATTTATTTAAATATATATACCATGTTATTTATATTTTTGACTAAAATTAAAATATATATGTAATAAATGTATAATTATAATAAAAATATATATAAATTTATAGGTATTAAATAATTATAAAATTATAATAGACATATAAAAAAATAATTCTAAATAAATATAATAAAAATTTAAATAATTATAAAACCATAATAAGGATAATAGTGATATATAATTACTAATATAAAAAATATATTTATTCTAAATATGTAACTATAAATAAATATAATTTTTTAAATATGTCAATATAAATTAAGATATAATAATAGTCTTGTCAGGGATTTTTTTAGCACTGATAAATGTGTGAGTTATGAGCACTTTATATGTTAGATCTGATAAAACTATATTTATTAGAGAATTTTCTCAAGCGTTGTTAAAGGGTTTAGCCTATTTTATAAATTATCCCTAATAGTAGCCTCCTCCTTTCACACAAATCAAGCTCTTGCTGAAGACGAATCCTTCTGATACCTTCTCCTCCTCCTCTTTGTCTGTTGACCCCTCATCCTCCTCCACTGTACAACAGCGAAGCCCTTCCTCATCCTCCTCCCCCTCCTTTTCTTCATTTTTCAACTCGTCCTCTTCTGCTCCACCACTGCGAAGCCCTTATCCTCCTCCTCTACCAACTCTTCCACCACCTCAGCCGCCAACCCCTCATCATTCCCCTCCAATGCTACCCTCCCACCTCCTCCTCTACAACAAAATCTTTCCATTGTGAATCCCTATTCTATACTCCCCACTTCTACCATCCAACACCACCTTCTTACTAATCTCTCCTCCTCTATGAATGCACCTTCAACGTAAACCCATCTCCTCAAGTTCTACCATAATGAATTTTCATGTAATTATCTAATTACATTATTGTTTCAACAAGTCTGTGGTTATCTATTAGATTTATATGGCCTAATTAATGTTTAGTGTCATAAGAATTGGTTTTTTGTTAGGTGGTTTTGAGAATGAAGCCCATGTTTGGCTGAAAATCTTGACATAGAATATAACCCATCCTTTTTTAGTTATATTTTTTCAGTGTAGTTTGACATGTTTTTCATTGTCTATTTACAAATGAATTTGTTTTAATGTTTCTGACCGGACTCTTATAGTGATGTTGGTATTTATTTTAAATGAAACACAACTTGATATAAAATATTTAATCATGCCTTAAATTCAATCATATATAAATAAATATTTTAGGGAGACCCATATAGATGTTTTAAAACATATCAACATACCAAATTATAATAAATAAATAAAATTTTACCTATGTTGTTTATGACTCTAAAAACTATCAAGCTACCCATTCCAGATCCCCAGTAGAACCTATGCATAGTAATATAAAAAAATACGGACAAAGACACTTTGTACTTCAAGGGATGGGTGTGAAAAGAAAAATCTAGATCCCAAAACCATGGATCTCCTTTTATTTTACACTATATATATTGATTATACATGTATGAGTGAATAAACAAAATATTAATAGCTGGAATGAAAAACATTTTATTGGTATTTTGTGTGTTGATAGTTGTGATATAACTCTCAACCAAAAATAATTTGTCCATGGAGTGAAATCAAACCTATGATACCCACATTAGATATAAGTTCCATGTTTTTTATAGTCATAATCACACAGAGAAACACATATGAGAAAAGAAAAACAATTCTGGTAACACATTTTTTGGAAAAATCAATAATATTTATAACATGGAAATTTATATGTGTACATGTATGGAATCTAGAAAAAGGAATAACATAGTTACACAAAATGTATACAGGAAATATAAATATCCAACAGTAGATGAACTAGAATAATATCATAAAAAATGGAAAAAATTTGCTCTATTATGTGCATACAAAATATATTTTACAAATATAATATTATTTTCCATTCCAATAGTGTATGGAACATAGCAAGGAAATCCATTATATAGTGTTTCCCTTGTATATCATCACCCCTACTATATTCTTAAAACCCAAGATATTTAAACCATTATTGAAGAGAAACAATTAATATGAATCCTATAATAGTTCATATAACTCACGTATCCTGAGATCCTATCAAAATATGTATATTTCTGGTGCAACATAAAGGGATACCTCTAGTCCATGCCAGAAATATATACATGGCATAGATCCCAACTATAAGAGTAACACAATCATTGTCCAATAATATAAATATTAGTATTTCTCCATAACTATGGGCACATATATTTGGAATAGGTCTTCATTATTCTAGGTTTATAAGGTCATAACTGAGGATATGACAATATATGTGGTTCACCTCTCTAATGAAGCATCCTATAATAAAGATCATTTCTTATTCCAGTTCAGTGGGATGATTATTCGATCTCACAATATGATTCCCTAGTTGTGATGTTTCTATCATCACATCACCCAATGTACTATATTGGAAGGATCGTGATTAGGTAGTACATGATTCAAGAATCTAGTTGAAGATGGATTCCAACATTGATGAGGTGTGAAATTATGTTCAATGACACATATGACTTTTTCTATAACCTTATCAATCCATAGTAATATTATAGGAGTAAACTATTTGGTTTATACTATTTATTCCTGAGAGATATGATAAATATTTTATAGCATTAAGTTTTAAAAAATGTATATTGTTTTTTATTCAATTATCCTTTATAAAGTGCCTCTCTTGGGATTTATATCTTTGTGAAAATTCATAAGTGGTTCTTTTTAAATTATTAAAGTGTTTTAAAATGTTTCATTAATAATTATATGTGATCAACATACCATTTTTGGGTTTTTAATATCTTTTAAATGGTTTTAAAAAAGTAATTTGGTTTTTTGTAAGAGAATTGATAATGAGTATCCTGACTTTGGTAACAATCCATGAAACCATTTTCTTGCATTATTAATAGATATAGTGGATAATTTTGGTTTTAAAAGTAGCACTCATAATACATGGTCAGTTATGATGGTATATTATAAATATCCATCATGGTTATGCATGAAATGAAAACACACCATTTTATCACTTCATATATTATGATAATAAAATAGGGTAATGATATTGATGTATTTTGGCATCATTGATTGAGTATTTGAAAATATTTTGGGATTTACGTGGTACATTGTATGAGGATTAAAAAAATAAATATTTCATGTTGGGATCCATGTTTTACGGGATGATAAATGACATTTATGCTTGTGGAAAATGTTCAACATATAGGATTAAAATAACTCAAGGGTTTTCCATCTATGAATAACCTACATAGTCAATTAGGTTGAATCATTCATCAAAAACCAGGTGTCTAGGACATCACAAAGTTCTACAACAATGACATATGTATCGATATTTGAAGACATCAGTTGATAAGAGTTCAGAATAATTTATAAAACCATCTCCACTAACAGGTGATCAACTATTTGAGAAAGTAAAATATGGGAGAACTACTTTTGATAAACCAGTTTCAAAAAACCTTACGAAAGCCAGTTGGAAAAAGAGATCAGTTTTTTTGAATCACTATACAAGAGTTTTTAATAAATCATACACATTATAGATGTTATTAATGATAAAAAAATATGTGTGATAGTGTCATAAAAACATTACTAAATTAATATATAAAAACAAAGAATGGGTTTAAGGATAGGTTGGAAATGGCTGACTTGGGAATACAAGAATATTTGGTTCTAGTGAAAGGGTAATGTGATCTTTTCTTCCTCCAGCTGCTTAAAATCTTTCCAGACAAGATAGATATCAGTTTTTGAACTTCATGAATGATGTAAATGTTTAATACTGGTATTTATATGATATCAAGAACATCATTTCAATGACCATCTACACATACTGATTCAACCACTCTATAAGAACGTACTGACAATGTTTATTCTAGGGAAATGGTAGGCAACGAATGATCAATGTTGTATAAAAAACACGAGCATCATAGTTTGATGGGGATAGAAAAAATCATTAAGGAGAAAGTGCAAGGCACAAAATTCAATGGGGGATGGAATGCACGAGGTTAACATTTTAACCCCAATAAGTCCATGTTCAATAGTAATATTGGAATTAAAACTCGGAAATGCATTCCAATTGACGTATATTCAGGGCACCATGATGTGCTCGGGGTGAAGACACTAATTTTGGAAGAGTTTGGGTTGCATTATTATATCATTTATTTACTTTACTAAAATTTAAAATAATGAATCATTGACTTAATATACATCATGAATTGTAGAGTGAATTCAGAGTAGATAAATCCCATAAGAAATATGTATTAATGCTTTTTGGAAGGATTCATGGTGGACTTCACAAAATTCTAACGTCATTATCCTAAAGATAAAGAATTGAAAATAAATGTGCTCCCACCTATTATCTATAATCACATGATAACCTAAGAAGCTTGAGATGCATTTATTGGATGTCATGTGAATGTGTCTTTTCAGGTACATTGTTTCCAGAAATACATTGTTTGGTGATATGTGTGTTTTTCACTTTGATTTAAAATCTTTTATTTATAAAATAGCAACTTAGTGTTGGAAATATGGAATTATTAGCCAAACCTGCATACCCCTACCATATGGAGAGGATGGGGAATGCTTCACATGAAAATAAATTGGTACGTATTTTAAATTGACCGTAATATTTTTATTTTAAATGAAACAACACCATATTTATGTTACTCTATTTATATGTTGGTTGATGAATAAAAATAAAAATCTACTTTAATCCCACACCATGTGATATGGAAGGAGGAACATGTAAATACTAATGGGATACTAACTGATGAAAACTCGCAAAATATTTGTGAAACACTTGTAAGTATTATAGAATAATGTTTTTTATCTTTATATCACTATTATATAACAATGATCATTAATTTCCCAATATTTTCTATCATACATATTCATAAGAATGAACAATAGTTATACCAAATTAATACAAACTATTAGTGGCCTTGAAGTTTCCAGAATAGTATGTCCACGTCAAAGATGTTGGTTTTGAGGTGACAACCTGAACATATTTTGAGAAAAAAAAGAGGCAATAAATTTGAATTAATAAAACAAATGAGAGAATAAATATCTACCCTTGATGGAAAATTAAAATGGTAGATAGATAATATGGATACATTTATTATCGAGTGAAAAAGAGAAGGAGAATCTCAAGAACAACCACCATGTGATGGTCCCCCCCACCCACCATTTATATGGATAGCCATTCCCCTATAATTGATGTCTTAGAAGATGTAATCAATGTTATAATAAATGTTTTTGTGAAATTTTCTTCATATATAAACTGATACCTTCCCTATATTGATATTCTATAGGGTTATAATGACTGTGATTTATATATAGAAACACCCACCCATCACCTTCTAGTGAGGGATAAAGTGTATAATTTTTAAAACAACTTGCAACACATCAAACCACTTCCAATAGGTAATGAGAATGTGTCGACCGTTGTATCCAATGTGTTGAGCTTCAATCTACCTATTTTAATTTATGAGGATGATATTAATACGATTGAAGAAGTTTTTGGAACATTCTTCACATTATTGTTAAATCTTGTAAAAAATTATGTTGACAATGTGGTAATCATTTCCAATTTAACATTCAATGTAATCCTCTAAAAATCATTTCAAAAAGGTCTTAATTGATGAATGTTAGTATATAAGGACAATGATAATGGGATGAAACAAAATACCATCTCAAAACCATATAAAGGATCGACCAAATGATCAAAAAGAACTACTAACATCACCATTACCCCCAACCATTCTATATCCACATTTAGTATCATTGAAGGATCATGGGGATACAGTGATAAAATATTGTCACAACCACAAAGTTGAATTTGAAGAAAATATGTATTGAGAGAATGATCTAGACTACATTGGTATTGAGACTGAAATTGAATACATGACTATGAATTGCAAGATTCCTCAGTTGTAAATGTATACATGAGTTATCATTTCATGATTTTATTTGCCAAAATATAAAATATTGTGTTTATTATGAATAAATAAATTTCATATTTTTGGTAGGCGTATATAAGAAAAAAAATTAAACTTATTTGTGAATGAAAAAAATTGGACTCTTTTTTTCTAACATCTTTTCTAAAGAACAAATGAAAAAAAATTCCAAAAAGATGGATGAAATATTTGATAGTCTAGTCAAATTATTTTGAAGAAAAGATAATACGATATACTCTACTTAATATCAACTATATGGGTTTTAAAGTATAAAATTTAATAATATAAATTATATTTTAATTTCCTTCATCACATATTTTTTTATGAAATGTTGGATAGTCATTGTAGAAAATTTGGTACTCCTGTGATTTACTTCTTTGATTAAATGCACGGATATCAAACAAATTGTACACACGTGATAGTGTTTGTAAATTTGTAATAAACTCTATACAAAGTTTTTGAACTAAACATATAGTTATATAATTGATATTATCTTTTAATGTGTATTTTTTTATGATAGGATGGCGTATCGATGTAGTGAAAATCCAGGAATGAGGCTAGGGGATAAAAACAGGTACGAAGGCAAGTAATATAACTAAATAAGTATCTATGTATATTAAATACAATTTCACTAGAAAAAGACATATCAAATCAAATTAATTATTCTCCTCAATGTTTTTTCAATGTCTGAAACAAAAAAATAAAAAAGATTCTGGTTATTATTTTTGTAAATTTACAAGACAGATCATATTCCATGAACAAACCATCATCTATAAAGATGTATTTTCAAGGATAATTTCTATTTCATTTAAAATATTTATTAATCATTTTCGTATTTATATTTTTCCATTACTTTCATGGCTTTCCAAAAGACTCATATTCATTATAATGATATAGATGTGTTTAGAAAATAATGGGAACCACGCCTGTTGATATTGTGTACACAAATAGAATGAATATGTGACATCTATAGAAGTAGTAAATTGTTTCTTATTTATGTTTAATTTGCCTTTTTATAATATTACTGAACTAAGTATTTTCTTTCTTATATAATTGGATTACATTTTTTGATTTAGAGTGTCTTGTTCAATGATTTTCATGCTCGTGAGAGATTGGACATCGATGCAGCAACAGAGGTAATGAAAACAAGGAAATTGGTCATGAATGTATTTAGGTGAATTCCTACTACTTATAGAATTAATTATTTTTTCCTCATTTTATCTACTATTATTATGTTTATTTCCTTATATAATACTTATTTTTTGATAGATCATTTGGGAAGTCATATTTTTCAATCAACTATTTGAAATAAGAAAGTAAAGAGATATCATGTTGATTAAAAATTATAAATTCTCCACAGTTGAATTCAATTTATGACTTCCCAAATTACCTTTCATGAATATTTTCCTAACTATTGTAAAAATTAGTCCCATATGAATCAGTCGCACCTCAATCTGATACAGAGTGTGCTTGGTATGACTTAAAGTTTATGTTTTTAATTTATTGTATTCTATGATCCTTTAAGAATAATGTCTTCTAAAATACCATGATTTGATCCATGGATCATAATTATGATATATGATACACAACGTATGATTTTATAATGTTAATATCACTTTCTTCCATCTTTATGCTCATGTTATCCTTATATGATCATTGATATCTCTCTTGTTTACCCTTATTAAGCATCTATGATCCACACTTTACTATGTATCATATCATTAAGTTATTAAAAATGGTTTTTGTAATGCTATGTATTATAAGTTTTCTAGTAAATAATTAATTAATCCGAGAATCTTATGAACTAGTTCTTTAATTTTTCATGTTTCCAAAAGCACTCAACCTAACCTATTCTTGGATGTATCATAATGTTATGTAAGGAATATTAATATACTATGATGATATATATATTTTTGAAATTTATGGGTCAATATATTTGGTATCATAGCAACTGACCTACTCAAAATTTAGCAAAAATAAAAAGTTATCGGTATCACTCAATGTGTGTCTTTTTATTTTAAATTTACATTTCTTTTAGTAAAATTAACATGTTGCATACAAAAAATTGAGAAAATGTAGTCAGACTGTTTTTATAATTTAGGAAAATGATATATGAGTCATTTTTTATTTGAATGAATCATTCTCACCCATATCTGATGCATAGTTTGTCTTGTATGACATTAAGTGTGTATTTTTCTATTAAATTGTCATTAAATTGATAAAAATGAACATGTTACTTACTAGAAACCCAAAAAACCCATTCAAGTTGTTTTCATATTTTTTTAAAAATCATCAATGAGTAATTTTTTATGTGTAGGAATCAACCAATCCAAAATTCAACACACAAAGTGACCAGTGTGACTATAAGTGCATGTTATCTATTTAAAATTAACATTTATTTCAAAAAGTGCCACACACTAAAAACCCGTAAAACATGCTATCATTTTATTGATAATTTATTACAATTATTCACAATTCATTTGTGATGTGTATAAAGTATTCTGAAGTCAAACTGACGCATAATGAGACCTGTAAGACTCATAATTCATGTTTCCAGTTTGAAAATTCATTTTAGTAAAAAATTGACATATTAAAATATGAGAAAACATATTTGTATTCTGTTGATACTATAGGAAAATACTTTATAATACATTTTTGACATTTAAGAATCATCCACAATATAATATGATTTGTATTGTGGCCGGTATAACTCAAAGTGAATCTTTGTCGTTAAATTTAACATCAATTTAAGTAAAAACAACATGTGACATACTGAGAACTGTGAAAAAGCATGTGGATTGTTTTTATATTTTAGGAAAATGATCCATGAGTCATTTTTGACATTTAAGAGTCATAAATCATCAATATGATATATGGTTTGACTAGTATGACTCCAAGTGTCTCTTTTAATTTAAAATAGACATTAATTTATTCGAATCCAAAAAGTGACATACTGAAAACAGATAAAAAGAATTCTTATTGTTTTGATACATTATTAAAATGATCCATGATAGACTTGTGACATGTTGGACTCAACTTAATCTCAATACGGTGCACGTTGTGTATGGTATAGCTCAAGGAGTCACATTTTATTTAAAATTTAAATGAATTTATGTGAAAATAACAGGTGGCATAGTGAAAACATAGAAAACACTTTTATATTGTTTTGATTCATTAGGAAAATGATCCATGAGTAATTTATGATGTGTAATAGACAACTGCATTGAAATATGACACATGGTTTCTCCGATATTACTAAAAGCGTTACATTTTATTTAAAATGTACATTAATTTTAGTAAAAATTACACGTGACATACTCAAAACCAAGAATAACATTCTGATTGTTTTGATATTTTAGAAAAACAATTTATTAGTGATTTTGGACACGTAGGGATCATATTCACCTCATTACGATGAACGTTGTGGATGATGTAACTCCATGTGTCTCTATTTATTTAAAACTAACATTAACTTATGTAAAAACAAGTGACATACTAAAATTGATAAAACACATTGAGATTGTTTTGATACTTCATTATAATGATCCAAGAGTCATTTTTGGCATGTATTAGTAAACCTCACTTCAATCCAACACATGGTGTGACCAGTATGACAAAAAGTGTCTTTTATCAGTTTAAAATTGTCATTTTAGTTCCAAATTTGTCACTCACTGAAAGCCCAGAAAACATGCTATGACTATCATGATAATTTAGTAAAGTTATTCACATGAAATTTTTGAGGTGTATAAAGCATCCTCACATCAAAATGAAAAATGATGCGACCGTTTTGACTCATAATATGTGTTTCCAGTTTGAAGTTATATTTTTCTAAAAAACACAACTGAAATATTGAATACCAAACAAACATATTTGTATTGTTTTTATAATATAGTAAAATGATCTATAATTCATTTTCGACATTTAGGAATCATCCACACCTCAATATGACACACGATGTGGCTGGTATAACTCCAATTGTGTCATTATTTATAATTTACATTAATTTTAGTAAAAGAAGAAGTGGAATAATCAAAAATGAGGAAACACATTTTGATAGTTTTGATATTTTAGGAAAACGATCCATTCCTTATTTGTAATGTGTGGGAATCATCCCCACCCCAATATGATGTAGGTGTGACCAATGCTAAAGTGATTGATTATAAAAGAATTTATAGATTAATGGAGGATAATGCGACTGAAATTATATTCATGTTTAAAGCTAGATTTTTTCTATAGGTATTCCTCCAAGTATTGAGAATAAACTATTCTAAAATATTTTCACTAGATGTAAAACATTCTTCTATATAAGTGTTTCATGGATTTTCCACCTATTATGACATTCACATTGAGAAATTAGATGTGAAAAAAACATTCATTCATAATGAGCATAATGAGAAATTGTATATGAAACCTCATGATAGTTATTCAGAATATTTTATATATAAGAAAATTTTTCATAATGAAATCCATGTATGGTTTTAATCAAGACTCCAGTAATTTTTTGGAAATTTGAATCAATCATGATTATTAACCAATTTACTTGGAGTCAATATGATTATTTTTAATAATTCAAGACTATCAACAATAACATGCATTACCTTCCCTTATATGTATATGAAATTTTGGTTTTATGTTATAACACGAAACTCATTATTGTTATTAATACTCAATTGAAGGGAATTTTTGAAATAAAATATTTAGGGGCCTCAAAAAAAATCCTTGGTATAGAAACTGTTAATGATAGACACGATAAAATTATGTACCTTTTCTAATATGATTATGTTTTGATTTTTTTAAAATATACATGTTTGAATCTCTAAAACCTCTAAATGTTCAATTTTGACCCCATTTCCAATATGATATAAGAAAGTCATTAAAATGGTATGTTTTCAGTTCTTGTATAGGCCCTATATCCTAAAAATATAATATAAAATCCATGGTTACTCTTTTAACTACATAATCTGGATACATTCAATCGTTTGTGGCTGTCATGGAAGATGTATGGATCACAAGTTTGTATTTTGAACATAACCTTTATAATAAACTTATTACAGTTTATAATGATAGACTGTTGGCTGTATATTTATCCAAACATATGGTATTCAAGGGTAAATATAAAAAATTGTTATTACATTAAATTTTATTAGGTATGACATTAAATATGGAACCATATGTGTCAACGGCATACATACTGATAATAAAATGGACGATAGTTTCATTAATGATATGGTATTTTAAAAATTCCAATTTTTTTAGATATGATACATTTGGTTCCCACTGAATGATTATAGGTGAAAAAACATCACTAATTTCAAATGAAAATAGTTGATTTTTGTTACATTAGGTGTTTTCAATTTAAAATACAACTATTCATTATTTTTTTCATTAATTATTGTTAATATACATGTATAAAATATGATTATCTTGGATTTATTATTATTATTCTCATAATTAGTTTACTAGACATCAATCCACATCACTCCCCTTTGATCCATTCCATACACATGCTTTGGGGTTTCAATATTTCTTTCACTTAGCTGTTTTGGTTCTGTGTGTGTGGATGTTTTGGAATGTTGGTTATGATTAAGGAGCATTGCTGTTTTAGGGAAACGATGACCACTGAATGCTCAGTCTTCTCACTATATGACTCATTTAGATCTTTTGTTTTGTCTCACGTTTATTGTGGAAAAAATACATTCTATCATTAATGGTCCTTTTCATCATGAGAGATCATGGTATGTCATCCTCAGATTCATATCGTACCGTATTTTAGAAGAGTCTCGATGAAATCCCTTACCTACCAAAGTGTGTTCCCTTTTCAGTGTTAAATAAAATAAAATGGAGAATGAATCATCTAATCTAGGCATTAAACTTGGGTTACATTCAGAAGAATTATGATAATAGGACTACCGGAGTGCCACCCTCTCCATCCTGTAATTATTTCACTTACTTCACTTGTTAATTCTGAAGATATCATTTTTGAATTTTTTAGTATCATTGTTTACTATAATATTGGATTGTATATTGTACTATTTTGGATTTTGAGATTAATTAATGTGTCTTTGGGTAGAGTCCTTGTAGATCCATAATAGACCTAATCATATTAAATATCTTTTCTATATTTTCGGGTTTATTTTACTTGATTTTGAATCTATTTAATGATTTGAATACGGTTTCTGTTTAGTTTTTGTATTCCGATATCATCTTGAATAACCTATGACTATTTTATACTTGTATTTAAAATCATCATAAAAATAAATATCTTTCAAATTCAATTAAAAAATTTAATAACCATTCATTTATATTTGTAGTTTATTTATGTTGTACATATAATGTTCTTCCTAGAAACTCATTTATGGGATTTACATGAAATTGGTTTCCAACCATAGGCCAGACAGGGGACCTATGATCTATTGGTGAGGTGGAGAAATTGGTCAACCCCACCTAGTAATTGGTGGTATGAGATACAAGCTTCCACATAGAGTTCAAGGTGCGTGGGAAGAGGAGAATGGGGCCACACTACAGTAGTTGTAACATGATTAGGAAATGTGGCATGACGCAGACCCCATACTCACATATAACTTTGAGAGGGAAGTGAATTGTTTTTATGGAATAAGAGAACCATTGAGATAATAAATGTTGGAGTCGATCCTTTTTGGAATTGTAGATCCACATTAAATGATACATAATGAACAAGGGTCATTTGATCATGTGATTCCTAGCCATATTATCGATGCGGCGAGCATCTCATTTTACCTCAATTAGATATTAGTAATGATTTTAAAATTTTAACTATTTTTGGTGAACATAATGAGAATTACATAAAATAATCCTATATGGAGTATTCAATATATTATGTGATGTCCATTAAATTTTTGGATAGATAAAATGAATTTTTCAGTGTCACATAAATTTTAAAGGCATATCATATTTTGAACATTTATAATTTGTTTAATGTGATCCGATTTTAATGGAAAATCAGCATATCATAAATCACTTATATGTTAAATATTCTAAAGGTGTGAGATATATTCCTCCATTATTATGCCTTATTGTTCCAAGGTGTGAGATGCTAGAACCTTTCCTTGTTCCCGTAGGGGTGGTGTGGTCGAACAATAATCCCTGTATCATTTCCCCCAAAAATTGTATCCCAGTACATGTGAAACCCATGTTTTGGTTCACGAAGAAGGTGTTGATTAACCATAAATAGACGGTTTGATCTACCTCTATTTATCTATTTTATTCAATATTTATTCTCCTGTTTATTCTTTCCATGTTATGGAATGTGATCTCAATGCTTCTAATGGAGTTTTCTTGGGTGTCAGTTAGTGAGGTCATGTCGATGCATCCTTGGGTTGATGTATTTGTCACTGGGGGAGGGGGATCGTAAAAAGTTATGTGAATCGTTATCATATACAGAACATCAAGAACCTTTTGAGTCATGGATTCATGGATTCTCTATTCTTTTACATGAAAATGTAGTGTTAACAAGTTGTATCCCACTAGATCACAATGGAATTAATTAAATAAAAATTTAAACTATACAAATAAATTGGAATCAATCATATGTTATTTCCTCTTTTTTTAGATAGTTTTATATCTATGATTTATTTTTTTAGAATGTCATTATGGATATTAATTGGTAAAGAAAATAAACTGATATTAAATTTAATTATTTTTCAAATATAACAAGTCTTGTAAATGAATCTGGGTTTTTATTATAATTTGATGCTAATCAAAGTAATATAGTAAGAATGTTTAATTATTTTTTATATAATACTATTTTGGTTGACCGTAGGTGGAACTTATAAATAATAAATCATTAAATTCCATATAATAAATTAAGTAGATGTTTTTTAAAAAATAATGTCACGTAGGGTTCTGAGTTAACCTTTTTCTTCTAAGGCAATGTGCTTTGTGCATTGGATCCATGTGTTCTAATTATGTATGAAGGAGGGATGCCTAGTTTTAGGGCTAGGAGACTAGTTGATATGATGCATATTTTATTTTCCTTGTGTTGTGATGTGAGCTTGGGTGAATGTTGTGATATGTAGGGGTAGGGAGGCCCATTGGTTGTGGTGGAAGTTGATGCCTAGGGCGGTGAGATGCACTGGTTTATGCATGTGGGTGTTGGGGAGGACAGTAGAGATGATGAAACATGTTCGATGTGAATGATTGTATATTTACTAAATCTTGTCGGTTGTTTATCTGATTTACATTCCCCACTACTCATGACATCATGTCTTTATTACCGTCTTTAAAAAAGGGGTGAAGATTCATGTGTTATGCCATGGGCTTTCTGTTTTTAGCTTTGCAATTTGGATGGTTCTACGCTTCTACTATAGGTGTAAAAGACATTAAAAATAGTTCATCTACTCAATGGGTTAATCCCACTTCTGTTTAGTATCTTATAATGTTTTTCTACAATTTCAATGAATATGAGAAATTAATAAATCTATTAATAAATTATTGAATAAATGATGTTAACCCATGTGGTTGGAGCTTGCTGGGATACAATGTTGAGGTAATATTTAAGTGATGGTGTGGACCTGGTTTGGTAACGCTTGTAAGGTATTAAACTTTGGTTTGATGAAAATGAAAAAATTTGTCAAATTTTTAATGGTTAATAAATTCTTAAATAAATAATTAACGTAAAGTGAAACCGATAAAAAGGGAATGAAGTAATTTAATAAAACTATTTAAATGGCTGTGTGCTTATAGGATACTCAGTCTTAGCAGCGGGAGTCAGATGTTTGATAGACGTTAGCTTCGGGTGACCCTAAATATAGGTTATTCCCATAGCGTGGTTGTGGCCTACAGTATATTCTATACATTTTGTGTTTCTATATGTTATATCACCCTGTCAGTTAAGGAAACTTACACCCTAAGGATTCTGAGCTGTGGGCGATGTTTTTACCAACATTTCAGTGATAGGATGGATGGATGACTACCCCCTTTGGTCCCACTCTCCTCTATTGGTAGTTACTATTTCTGGAAGACACAATGGTTAGTTTTCCCCATATATATTTGCAGAGACCTGTAATGTCTTGTGGATATTGACACACACATATTCTGGATATAGTTTCTTATAATCTATTATAGTTGTAACTTGTATCGGCTATGACAGCTTGAGGATCCTTACTCAGAGTATGGGCCATAATGTCTTATGGTTTAATAACTGATGTATGATAAACATTATTAAAACTGTGGTGGATCCCAAAAACTACCTAGATACATTGATTATGTAGACATGGTGGTTGTGTTTCATGAGGTTTTTTTTGTAGTTCTTCTCTCAAGTGTCAGTGGGCATGCATTTTTGCAGGGAGATACTTAGGACGCGTGATGTTTGGGAATAGCTCCAAACATATAGGGAAGTAGTAGCAGGGTAAAGATGATATTATTAATTATATTATATACACTATTATGCGATACTTGGTGAGAGTATTAACGATGAGGTTGGGAAAATAGTATACCTATTTAGGTGAAGTTTTAGTTTCACTTGTTTTTTACTATGATTTTAATTGATTTTGTTACTTTTTTTATGAGAGGCTCTTGGGAGGATCCAACTAATTATACTATTTTAATCCCCCTACGTATATATAAACTAATTTTAGGGAACCTGGTGGAGGTTGGAGATTAGGATGGTTTCTAATTCCTTGGGGTTGTAGGATCTGTTCAGGGTTTGTGGTCACTGGTGTTTTTTTACATTCTGTTGGTACTTTCAGTTATCCCTTTCAGATTTAGTAGTTATTGCATGAAATTAAATATTTGTACTTGGGATTTCTATTATATATTTTGTATTTGTTGGAGTTCGTTTTTGTCAATATTATCTCTATATTTTTCATGTGTTCTCTTACAGTGTAATTCATCCCATTTGTGTGTTAACTATACCCTCAGTGCTAGTCTCCAACTCGGGGCCTACTGGGGGAGGGTCTACGGGGTTCACTATCTCACTTAGCACATTAACGACCAAGGAGGAGTACATCTTGTGGGGTGGGGGTCACGAAAATGTGGTATCATAGGTCTAGTTGCAGTATTGGATGGACTTTGGTGTTAGACACACGTGAGGTTGCATGGGTTGGTAGGGAAACTGTTTCAATCATTTTTTGAGACTAATGTAAACACTAGATACCGGATGTGACATAGGAGTTTAGGGCCTCATGTTATCAGATGCAGAAATCATTATGTTTATAGTGGATACTAAAAGGGGGGACACTAGATACATGGTAGATACCTAGGGAAGGATCATTCAACATTATTCTTTGTGATTTTGTATGAATGGGTAGACCTTGTGATATGTTGACTTAAAATGAACAAAAGAAAAATATTAATTAATTAATTTACAGCCTTCTAGATTCCAAGTTTAGGAGAAGAAACTGTTTTTTATTTTGGAGGTATGTCTCCAGGTCGAGCAGTTTCCCATAAAATACGTCCAGTAGGTTGTGCCAGTATATTTCTATAGGGTTGTGGATAATGACGAAGATATATGGAGGAGGACACATTGTTATATTCATCTTCGGATTATAAATTTTTACAAGGGATCCAGTTTAGATGAATCCACGGAAAATTGGTTGGAGGTGTTGGAGATCTACCTATTTAAACAATGTCACAAGAATTTGGTGATCTAGTGGGAGGAGTTCTAAGAAAAGTTCTGATACAAGTATTGAGTTGATTTTCATTCTTCAATAATGAAGGATTCTAGTTCCCAAGAGCTACATACCCTTCAATAGGGTATCTACAATGTGTTAGTGTTTATAATCCATTTCCATAGCATTTTACGACATGATTCAGACCTATTTCGTGATGATGTTGAAAGTGAGATCCATTTCGAGGAGGCTTTGTGTCCTGAGATCTAGTGATAGGCCACCCAATTTATGCTAAAGACATATCTTGAGGTGCTGGAGAGAGAAGAGGATATCAAGAGCACATTATAAAGAACCATATCATCATGAGATGGGATTCTTCATGATTCCAAATAAAACAGATATATGGTCAAGGGTTCCTATTATTAAGGAAGAAGAGTTCTTGTTTGACATGTGGTAGTTATGAGTCCTCAACATCTCATTTCTCTTAGGGATATGGATCTTAGTCATATTCCAAGGTATGGTGTTTTTTTCATGGGGAGGCCGATGTCATCAGCATTAAGAGTTCCCATCCTTTCAGAGTGGTCATTGTACACCATGTGTTTTGCGCTAGGTTCCTCCGTTTAGGCAGTTCCATCCATAGAGGAAGAAGATGGATACACCATCATTGAATCAATAGAGACTAGGTGGGGAGATAAAATGAAATCCACATGATGCTCCCCATCATAAGAAATAAGAGCGCATCCTGGTTGGTGGTCTTCATCATGGTCAGAGAGGCCATGGAGTAGGTCGTGGTCAGCTTCATGGTTCTTTGCAACCAGCACAAGGCCATCCAGATATCATTCGAGAAACCCTTTTCTGGTTTTTTGCATGGGTTTATCCCTTGTTTGACTTATGAGAAACATAATACTTAAGGTGAAAGTCCATTTTCCATTCGTTTGGACTTGTGGTAGAGAGGATTTTAGTTCCCTTGGGGTTTACTACACCTTTTATAGGTAAAGATTTCTTTTTATGAAGTATGTAGAGACTCTGAGGTAGTGTTGGGGCATAACACCTCTTGGGGAGATTTCATATTTATAAGGATACAACCATATGATGTAATACTTTTAATGGATTTGTTGTATTCATTGCAGGTTATCAAGGATTTCTTCATGAATTCAAAGGTGTTCTTCGATGTTGATAGACATGCACCAATGTTTGTTGGTTGGTGGGACCCTTAGATGAGTCAGAGGCATGTTTTGTCCTTATCATCCTTAATAGCTTAGATGATGTTGAGTTCTTTGGAGGATTAGTAGATTGAATTTCACAGTGTCATAGAAGACTACCCTGATGTCTTTCCAAAAGAGGTTGTAGCATTTCCCCCTCAACTAGATATCATTTTTGGGATCGAGCTATAACCAGGAGAATCTCTTACCTCTATGTCACCATATAGGATGGCCTCTTCAGAGTTATTGGAGCTGAATATACATCCCAATTGTCTATTAAAGTGAAGTTTTGTTCGGCTGAGTTTGTCATTGTGGCCCACAACAGATTTGTTCATGAAGAATATTTTTGTTAGTTTGCAGTTGTGTATCTATTGTTTTCTTTTATCCAAAGTGAAATTGAATAATCTCTATCCTCATCCATAGATTTATGATTTATTTGATCAATTGGTGAGTGAATGATGGTTGTTAAAGAATGATTTGTGGTTATGGTTTCATCAGATGTGTGTGATGGAAGATGATATCCTGAAGACTGCTTTCCATTCTTGTCATTGGAATTATGAGTTCATGTAATGTCGTTTGGTGTGAGGAATTCTCCTGCTATCTTCATATGGTCGATGAAGTATATGTTCTGTGAGTTCCAGGATATGTTCTTTGTGGTTTTCATTGACAAAATCCTTGTGTACTCTGCATCTGGGGAGGACCATGCAAAGAATCTACCCACCATTTTGGGAGATCTTCGTTAACAGTACTTATTTGGGAAGTTATCTATGTTTGAGTTATGGGATCGAGAAGTTATTCTTATGGGGAATGTTGTATCCCACTAGAGATTTTCTATGGTTCCATATAAGATATAAGTAGTTTTTTATTGTGTATACCCTAATATAGTGGAAGATTTGAAAAGATTCTATAGGATCACAGGCAATTACAAGATGTTTAAAAATTATTTCTCTCGATTTGTGACTCCTCTGACGGCACTTACCTAGAAGGATTAACTATTATTATTTACTGAACAGTGTTGAAAATCTTTTGAGTATTCGATCGAGATGTTGGTATGTTCTCCGATTATATTATTAAGAATAGAGGGAGTTTAGTTTTAGGTTTTCTACAATTATTTGAATCTTGGGTTAAGTTGTCTTTTGATAGAGTTTTTTCATCTCTTATGGGTCTTGGAAGTGGTGTCCCCTTGAACATATCTATGAAACCTGTTATATTTATTTGACGGTTGTGGTTATTGGTCTTAATTTGTGGATAAATTGCCTAGTTGGAATGTTCATTATGGTGTCCCCCAATCATAAGAGCCTAGGGTATGTTTTCTCCCAATGAGACTTGAACTTCTTGCAACATCAGTGGATGGAGTTCATACAGAAATAAAACATTGAAATCTCATATACACCTAGAAAGGGAAATTTTGTAGCTGATACGCTGAGCAAGAAGTCACATACTATTGTAGTGTGTGAATATGGTGATTCCTGGAGAGTAATTGAAGAACATTCATCATTGGACCTATAAATGGGAGAATTTGAGGGAATATGTCATGTTTTTCATATGACAGTGCAACCATCTCTGGTGCAGTAGCTGGAAGGGTCCCAGTAGGGGGATCAACAGGTGGAGGCCTGGAGAGACCGAGTTATGGGAAGCGGGGCCCATGATGGATGTATTTAAGATAAAAAAACACCATGTTTTGTATTTGGGATGGATTTTCATTACTTTGGGAATACCAGAGACGATTCTCAGTTAATTCCATAGCTCACATTTAGAGGTACATATTGGAATTTCAAAGATATAAAGAGCCTTGAGGAGTCTATTTTGGTGGCCTAGGATAAAGAATGTAGTTATAGAGTTTGTGTCTCGATGTTTGGTCTTCCATAAGGTTAAGGATGAGAACCGTATCCCTTGTGGTTTTCTGCAAGAATTAAATGTTCCTCAATGGAAGTGGGAGGACATCTTAATGGAATTTTTTACTAGTTTACCTCATGATTTGGGAGTACATTACTCTATTGGGGTGGTAGTGGATCATTTGACAAAATCATCGCACTTCATATCAATCAATAGGTCGAGCATAGTGGAGTGTTTGTCAAGGAAGTATCTGGAGGAGGATTTGAGACTCCATAGAATCTCGGAGAAGAAAATTTCTAATCGAGATCCTCGTTTTACACTCAGGGTTTGGATAGGTCTCTAGTAAGATTTTGTTTCTCAGCTATGCCTTAACAGATATTTTTATCCACAAAGAGACAGTCAGACAGAGTGGACCATCCAAACTCTTTAAGACATGTTATTCTCTTGTGTCATAGATTTTTGAGGTTCATGGATGAGGAACATACCCTTGATAATGTTCACTTAAAAAATATGTTTCACTCCACCATTGGTATGGTTCCATTTTAGGCCTTGTATGTCCAACTATTCCATTATCTTTTGTGCTGGACTGGGGTCAGAGAGTCAAAAATTCTCATACAAGAACTAGTGTAGAATACGATAGTGGTGGTTCAAGTGATTAGTGAGAGGATGAATTATAACATCCCGCCTTTTTATAACATAACTTTTCATTACATTTACAAAACTGAGGATCTTTAAGGTTTAGTGTCTTAAAAACCAAGAACATAAAACATGAAAACATAAAAAATTATTCTTAAACACCTGAAAGGCATCTTTATTTGTTCACCCTAAGTTAATTATGACATTTCATAACCTGGTATCATACATAAAAGGAAAGGGTGAGCATATGGCCTAGTAAGGGAATCAAGGGAAACATTTTACATGAGAACTTGAGATACATCAAAAGTCATGAAAAATAACTTTTAGGCATGAGAAAGAGATCATGAGGCATAACATAATAAAAATAATGTGTTTCATAACATTAAGATGTGGCTACAACATTTAACTTATACAATAATGAACATATCACCAAGGTCCATCCCCAAGGTGTCATTTGAAAATTACAAAGGTTATTCACCAAGATATCGTTAAAATTGTAATCTCTAGTGGTTACATCATTACCCATTGCACTAGAGTGCTATCAGGGCGCACAATTAAATCTGAATTTATTATCATGTAATCCACATATATCATAACAAAACATTTCATAAATAACCCATATATCATAAAAGAAATGAGTTTCATTTCTTAATCATAAAGTTTTAAAAACTGCTTTAAAGACATGATCTTTATGTCACTTTAAACCCACAGAAAAAGGAAAGCAGGATTCATGTATATAAATCCCATAATTAAAAATAGAACATTTTGATATATGTGAATACCCTTTTATAAGAAATATATTTGAGTATTCAATTAATAAAATAAAATAATTTGAGAAAAAGATAGAGACATTTTGAGACGAACATTCTGCAGCATAACGACTATGTTATAGGGTTTTAGAAAACATTGACAAGAGAGGGGACATGGGTCACCCACTAATAAATGATCCATAAAACAGGAGAGGGACAGAACATAAAGAATATAAGAACATGGTGATGAAATTTTCACGACATTCCATATGAAATGTAAACATGGAAGGAAGAGAAAAATAAGATTTCTCTTATGAAAATTTAGCAGCCTAATGGCGTCACTTAAAACATTGAAAAAAAAGAATTTACGAGATGAAATAGGGTATCTCATAATATGAACATAAAAGATCAGTATGATAGATATAGAGATAACACCCCAACATAATAAAATAAACTTTAACTACTTGACATAAAAGTAGAACTTGAAAATGAGAAGGGTGAAAGAATCCCTTAAAAATTCCAAAGCCTAACAGCGCCACTTAAACATTCTTAAAATGAATTTAAGAGAGAAAGAGGGGGTATCTCATCAAATGAAAATGAAAAGGAAAGTAGGATTAATATAAAAGAACATCCCCAACATAATGACTAGGGGATTATAAACAATGACATAAAAGAGCGTACATGGAAAGAAAGAGAGAGGTGGGATCCCTTACCTTGAAGAATAACTTCAAAATCATGAAGTTTGGGACCTTGGGAGGCTTGGGGTAACCTTTGGAGGACTCCTTATGATTTAAGGAGAGCATAAATTCGTTTAGGAGGATTTTTTAATGGAAAATATGACATAATGTCTTGGTATTTATAGGGAAAGTGAAGGGACAAGTCATTAATGGCCAAGGGACACCTCATTGGTGGTATAGGAAAAACCATGGGCTTGCCCATGGTATTTGACCATGGTATTGGCCAATTAGGACACCTCATACCATATCTTACTATTAATAAGTCAACTATATTGATTACATACTTAATACATAATTTAATGATTTCATTAATCACCTGTAACTTAAAAATAGTATTTTCACTATTCATTGAAAATTCAACTTTCTCAGAAAAATCCCAAAATTTCACCTTAACAAAATATCAACACTAGGTTTTAAAAAATGAACTCTATTTTATAAAAACAAATTTCTAAATATTTTCAATTTAATTTTTAAATAAATACACTATTCACCGAAAATTCTTTTTTTTCCGAAAAATCCCCAAAAATTACCTTAATATAACATTGATGCTCGGAGTTCAAAAATGAAATCCATTTTATATAAATAATTTTCTAAATATTTTTAATTTAATTTTTAATTAAAAAATACTAATCACCCAAAAAAAACTAATACTTGACTAATAATTTATGAAACCATTATTTAACCATTTTATTGAATCTCATTACTTAATCAAGGTGCCTAAATTATATTAATACTTTATTTAACTGAGATTACTAATCCATTTGGTCATATTACTAATCCTAAGGGTAAAATCAATATTCAGAATTTAATATTTATAAAAAAATCATGTTTATCTTATTAGACTCTAAATTTTGTACTGAACATAATTGTAGAAGACCATTTTTTGAAAATCATTACACATAATTAATTATCTAAGGATTACATAAATATTTTATAATAAAATTTTTCAATTATTCATCAAAAATATGAATACTATATTTATCCGGACATTTGAAAAATTCACTAAATTCATCATAAGAAGAAATCATAATTTTTATTTAAAAAAAGGATTACAAAATGTAGTTTTGGTCTAGTTACAAAGCCCCTTATAACACTATTGTAGGACCTAAGAGTAAGGTGTTCTAGGGTGATAGAATCTGAGGGCAGCTCGGCCAACATCACATGATTAGTTATTTCTATTATCTTGAACTTCTCGGGAAGGTGATTTCATTCCATCTTCACACAATGAAGTTCGGCTTGGGTTTGTTCCAGAGCAATGCCCAATGGTGCTACCTTCTTCCCAAGTTCTGTTAGATGAGCTTTGATTGTCCCAAGACTACTAGATAATGCCATCGAATCTTCATACTATATTAATTAACCAATATCACTTGTATTTAGAGACAAAAATCGCAATATTTTGTTTCAAATGGTTATATTGACCAATGGTCATATAACGGTCAAAAGCCAACAGTCACATTTTAATTATTCTCATGTTATCAAATGAAATTGTTTTTTTTTTGAGTATGAAATTAAATAACACACAAGATTAGGAGACAATATTTATTCAAAATTTCTTGTCATTACAATAATCCCCCCTTAAGAAATGTGTTTCTCGCAATTTTTAAAATTGGGCTTGGAAATTTCATTGAAGGTCCCACATCAAAAAAATAGGCAGTAACACTATTACTTTAAAAGAAAGAAAAAGGAGTACAAAGGTCACCCAAGTTAATCTATACTAGGATTCCATGTAGGAAAAAATTGATATAGAGGAGAAAAAAAGGGTTATGTTATGAGGGATAGTGATAGAAAACATGTCTAAGAAGAAGTTAACCACCAGAAAATCACACAATTGAGATGGGTCCAACAGTATTTGATTACCCAGTAGGAAACATAAACCAGAAACATTTTTGTTTTACGTTGCTTTTAATAATTTTGAGGAATTCATTTACTACATAGAATAAAAACAGATGGAAATATATTTACATTCAAGTATAGTTTCATCCATTAATAAGTTTCACCAAGACTAATATTTTCTCCAAACAATGAGCATTAAAAACTACTTGGTGTCATTAAAGCACAAGAATCATCTTCTAGAGAATCATATAATCCACAAAAGAATAACTATCTATCTTTAAACATTTATCCCAAAAACAGAAAGTGTAAGATAAAAGAACTCTTTATAAAGGAAGAACCCCATAGGAAGGGAAAGTACATTAAATCTTTAAAGTTCCACGGTACTACCCGAATTTCATCATAGACCATTCCATAAATAAATATCCATAAAATTCCTCAAAATAAACCAAACTAAGATTTGAAACCAAATATAATAAGGATTTGATAACATGGTCTTCCAAGATAAACTTTATCATTCATCTCTAGACCACATTAATCACTCCTAACATCTTATAACAAAAGTAACTAACCTAAACAAATTTTCCCTATGATAGGTTAATCATTTCCATAAGTAACCAAAATTACTATAAGTTCACCTTAAATTCATCCATTCTTCAAAATATAATTCAACCATTACTCCTCAACGAAAATACTACAGTATTCTATTTACCACGATTATATAGGGTTCCCAAAATAGTGAACATCTTCCAAAATAATAATAATCTTTTAATCCCCTAATCATATTTTTTAAAAGAATAACAAATTCACAACAAAAACATGTTGTACATAACAATAGATGTTTTCTTTAATGATATAATACCATCTTAGGTACTGACTCGATGTTATTAGAAAACATTAAAGATATGATCATAGAGCGTGAACTAAAATACAACATGACATAGACAACTATTGCAAAGAAGTTTCATGTACTTTAGTCATCATGATCCATCTCAGCATAGGACTTGTATTGTTCCCTTGTCCTTGAATATTATTGATTCTCATCATGCTTCTCATCCCTTCCAAGAGAGCATTGCATTGGATAATGTCCAACTTCTCCACATTTATGACCATGAAAATAATAAGGTACATTAGATCGAACCTTATCTTTATTCATCACATTATCCATTTTTCTAGAGCAATTGGGTACTTTATGCCATATCACCCCAAACATAAAACATCTCCTGGTTCCATTGTGACATTCTCCTTGATGTCATTTTCCACACTTTTTGCACAAAGGAAATTGGGTATTCTTTCCCTTATCAAATTTATCAGATGAACTTCCTTGAGAATTCATCTTCTTCTTCCTTGATGAATTTAGGAATTCAACTAGGTACCGATTATTAATTATTATTTTTGGTAGCTGGTTTGGAATAATCATAATATGTTCAACTTGGTATCTCATCATCTCTATCATATTAATAGGGCAATCGTCACATTTCCTATCACATTGGTTGTTGGGACATGTTCTTCCACTTCCCACCATTAACTAAGAAAAGAAAGTATAATTAGGGGCTTAAAAACTTAACAAATAATCATGAAAAGGAAACTTTAAGCATAGAAGGATAAACATGCAGAAGAAAATTATATCCTAACTTGTGATCCCCTGGGTCCCAATCTAGGTTATCCAAGATCATATATTCTTATGTGAATCCTTATTTTATTTTATCTTTGTTCCTTTAATAATGGTTCATACTAAGCTTATGAATTTAATAAAGCATATCCCCTAGGAGTTTCGTAGCCAATAGTGTAGCAAGGCCCGTTTTTGTGTACCAGTTCCCATTTGAGTCTAGCTCAAAGTGGTGTTTTTGGGTTTTACCCCTCTGTACATTTGTGCCAGATCCACCTCTACCTTCTCATCTCCAGACAGGGATGTATTTTCTTGGCAGCCCCTTACTCAATACTCACCAAAATACCAGGAATATTTCCTATATTTAAAATTTTTTATAGGGTTATTCCTAGAGTTTTCATATCCTAATTTCCACAAATAACTAAACCATCCTGTGATACCAACTATAACATCTGGCATTTTTATAACATAACTTTTCATTACCTTTTACAAAACCGAGGATCATTAAGGTTTAGTGTCTTGGAAACCAAAAACTTAATACATGAAAACATAAAACATTCTTCTTAAACACTTTAAGCTCTTCATAATTTTTCCTTCCTATGATAATTGCAGCATCTCATAACCTGGGAGCATACATCAAAGGAATGGGTGAGCAAAAGGCCCAGTAAGGGAAACAAGGGAAACATTTTACATGAGAACTTGAGATTCATCAAAATTCATGAAAAATAACTTTAAGGAATGAGAAAGAGACCATGAGGCATAACATAATAAAAATAACGTGTTTCATAACATGAATATGTTGCTACAACATATAACTTAGACAATCATGAACGTATCACCAAGGTCCATCACCAAGGTGCCATTTGAAAATTACCAAGTTTATTCACCAAGGTATCATTAAAATTGTAATATCTAGTGCTTACATCATTACAAAATGCATTGGAGTGCTATCAGGGAGAAACCTTAAATTTTTCTTTATTATAATTTGAGCCATATATATCATCATCAAAAATTTCATAAATAACTCATATAGCATAAAATAAATGGGTTTCATTTCATAATCATAATGATTTAAAAACTGCTTTAAAGGCATGATCTTTATGTCACTTTAAACCCATGAAAAAATGAAATCAGATTTCATGTATATAAATCCCAGAATTTAAAATATAAAATTTTGATATATATGTGAATACCCCTATAGAAGAATGATATTTGGGTATTAAATTAATAAAATAAAATAATATTAGAAAAATAGAGAGACATTTTGAGATGAAAATTCTGCAGCATAACGACTATGTTACAGGGTTTTAGAAAAAAATTACAAGAGATGGGACATGAGTCACCCACTCATAAATGATCCATAAAACAGTATAGGGACAGAAAATAAATGATATAATAACATGGTAATTAAATTTTAAATAAATACCATATGAAATGAAAACATGGAAGGAAGACAAAAATAAGATTTCTCTTATCAAAATTCTGCAGCCTAACGTCATCTCTTAAAACATCAAAAAAATTGATGATATCAAATAGGGACTCTAATAATATGAAAATTAAATATCAGTATGATATATATAGAGATCATACCCAAAAATAATAAAAGGAACATTAAATACATGACATGAAAATAGAACATGAAAATGAGATGGGTGAAAGAATCCCTTAAAAATTCAGCAGCCTAACGGTGCCACTTAAACATTATTAAAATGAATTGATGAGAGAAATAGGGGGTATCTGATCATATTAAAATTGAAAGGATTGTAGGATGAATATAAAATAACATCCCCAACATAAGAACTAATGGCTTAAAAGAAATTACATAAAAGAGAGTACTCGGAAAGAAAGAGAGAGGTGGCATCCCTAACCTTGAAGAGTACCTTGGAAATCATGATGTTTGGGACCTTGGGAGGCTTTAGGGCACCTTGGGAGGACTCCATAGGAAGTAAGGAGACAATAACTTCGTTGAGGAGGATTTAGGAATGGAAAGGATTAGATAATGGATTGGTCTTTATAGGGAAAGTGAGGGGACAAGTCATTAATGGCCAAGAGACACCTCATTGGTGGTATTGGAAAAACCATGGGCTTTCCCATGATATTTTCCCATGGTATTGGCTACATGGGACACCTCATACATTATCTTACTATTCATAAGTCGACCATATTTATTTCATACTTAATACATCATTTAATGATTTTATTAAACACTCGTAACATAAAAACTGTATTTTCACTATTCATCGAAAATTCAACTTTCTCAGAGAAATCCCCAAATATAATCTTAACCAAATATCGATGCTTTGATTTAAAAAATGAACTCCATTTTATAAAAAAAAATTAACACATTTTAATTTATATTTTAAATAAATACATTATTCACCAAAAAATCATTTTTTCAGAAAAATCGTCAAAAAATACATTAACATAACATCGATGCTCTGAGTTCAAAAATAAAATACATTTTATAAAAATAATTTTATATTTATTTTTAATTCAATTTTTAATTAAAAAACAGTATTCAGCTGAAAAAACTAATACTTGAATAATAATTAATGAAACAGTTATTTAACCATTTTATTTAATCACATTAATTAATCAAGGTGCCTAAATTATATTAATACTTTCTTTATGTGAGATTACTAATCCATTTGGTCATATTACTAATCCTAAGCATAAAATAACTATTCATAATTTACTATTCATTAAAAATTATGTTGATCTTATTAGACACTAAATTTCATACTGAACATAATTATAGAATAACATTTTTTGAAAGTCATTACACATAATTAATTATCTAAGGTTTACATAAATATTTTCAAACATCATTTTTCTAGAATTCATCAAAAATATGCATACTATATTTATCTAAAAATTTGGAAAATTTACAAACTTCACCATAAGAAGAAGTCACAATTTTTATTTAAAAAAAAGGATTACACAAGGCAGTTACGGTCTAGTTACATAGCCCCTTATAACACCAGCATAGGACCAAAGAGTAATGTGTGCTAGGGTGATATAATCTGAGTGTGGCTCGGCCAACATCACACGAGTAGTTATTTCTATTATCTTGATCTTATCACGAAGACGATTCTGTTCCAGCTTCACACAATGAAGTTCAGCTTGGGTTTGGTCCAGAGCAAAGCCCAATGGTGTTACCTCCTTCCCAAGTTCTGTTAGATAGGCATCGATTGGCCCGAGACTACTAGATGAGGCCATCAAATCTTCTTTCTATATTATTTAACCAAGATCACATGTATTTAGAGACAATAATGGCAATATTTAGTTTCCATTGGTTATATTGACCAATGGTCATATAACGGTCAAAACCCAATGGTCGCATTTTAATTATACTCATGTTATCAAATGAAACAGTTTTGTTGAGTATGAAATAAAATAACACGCAAAATTAGGAAACAAGATTTATTCAAAATTTCGGGTCGTTACATGAATGGAGATCAGGATCTTTAAAAATAACATGTTGATCAAAAATGGATACCTTTAGAGTGTGATGTTGGGGATCACATGTTTCTAAAGGGGACTCCCTGTCGTGCATAGGAAAGGTTTGGTAATTGGAGTAACCCTTCTCCCTGATTTTTGGGCCTTTTGAGGTGTTAGATTGTGTCAGAGCAGTGGTGTATTGGGTTACAATTACCACACGAATGGGATTGATTCATGATGTTTATTCATGTATCCTATCACCATAATTATATTAATGATGACTCTCACATCAACAATTTGGGTGAGATCAATTTTGAAAATGATCCAAACTTCACGGAGTGTCCTGTAGAGATCCTGGACCATAAGGTGAAGATGTTTTTCATTCATTTTATCACATTGTTTCAATTATTTTGGCTACATGGTTGTGTGTAGGAGAGTACATGTGAATGTGAGTCATAGATACTTGTTCAGTACCTCACGTTGTTTTATTTTTAACTCTTTTCATGTATCGATGTTCGTTTGTGGTTGTAATCCATTCTTGTTTAAGAGATGGCTTTCTATGATTTCTTTTCAAGAATTATCTATTTGAGAGGTATGTCGCCTAGAAGAGTGTTTAATAGTATGTTGTGGTTTTTATGTAGTATCTCATTTCCCATTTTTATTCATTTGAAATCCTTTAGTTGTAACAGACGTGGTAGGTATATTAAAGGTGGTTGTTCAGACACCTTTTTTGGTTTCCTATTTTGGTTGGTTTTGAATTCTCAAGGATCAGAATGATTTAAGAGGTATCTAAAGTAATGGAACAATCCTCACAGGTCTATCCTTTTGTTAAAATCCGGTGTTTGGGGTGTTCTGGGAGGCCAAGGCGACTTATTCCAAACACATTTTCCAATTTCCAACGTAGTGAATAGTTTTTTCAGTTATTTTAACATTGTTTCCACCTTCTTATAGTTTTCCCATTTGACTCATTCAGGGATGTTAAATGAATTCAAAGACGTATATTAGAGTATTTAAGGCTAATTCAATGACCATATTTCCTATATTAATTATCCAAAGTCTCGGTATGCCTTTGGATGGTCAAAATACATGGTATTATTTGATCCACTTTTAATGGGAAATCCTGTATATCTTACACCACTACTCTGTTAAATCATCTAAAGGGATGAGATAAATTCCTCCCTTGTTATACTTTATTGTTCTTTGTTGAAATACTTTGTATCCTTTCATTATTCACATAGGATTGGTGTGATCAAACATTAATACTTTGATCATTTCCCCATGATGTTCCTTATTGTTGCATGTGCACCCATGTTTTGCTGCATGCAACAAGTATCAATCTGTCATCAATAAATGGTATGATCTTATTATATTCTTGTGTTTTATTCATTCCATATTCTCCCATTTTTACATTCCATTTTATGACATGTGATCTCCATTTTTTCATGACGTTTTCATGGGTTTTGGTTCATTCGGGCATGCCACAACGTCCTCTGGTGGATGCAGTTGTCGCTGGGGAGTTATCATAATCTGTTGTGTGGGTCGTTCTATTATAAATAACATCAAGAACCTTTTGAGAAATGTGATTCATGGATTCTATATACTTTTAAGTGCAACTGTTGAGTTAGCATGTTTTATCCCACTGGATCACAATGGAATTAACATTATAAATATTTAAACAGAAAAAAATAATTTTTATCAATCATATTTTATTTCCTCTTGTTTTTCTAGATAGTGTGATATCTGTTATTTCATTGTTTAGCATATAGTTCTTGATTTAAATCGGTAAATAACATAAGTTAGGATTAATTGTAGTTATTTTTCAAAGATAAAGGGACATGTAAATGAATATGGTTTTCATTGTTGTAATTTTATGTTAATCAACGGATGTGGTAATATTGTTTAATTATTTTTTAGCTTACTGTTTAGGTTTCCCGTAGTTGGAAATTACAACTAATAAATAAATTATTTCTAGAAGGATTAATGAACCAGCTATTTGATAAAGAGATAATTCCCAGTATGGTTCTTAGTTACCCTTTTTCTTGTATGGCAGAGCGCCTTGTGCATTGTAGTTATGAGTGCTCATTATCACTGAAGGCAGGATTATTTATTTATGTTCCAGGACACCAATTGATATGATGTTTATTTCATGTTGCTTCTGCTGTGATGTGATCCTAGTTGGATATTTTGATATGTAGTGTCAGGGAGGCTCATTGGTTGTTGGGGTAGATTACGCCTATGGTGGAGAGATGCATCGGTTTATGCATGTGGGTGCCAGGGATGACACCGGAGATACTAAAACTCATTGGATGTGATTTGATTGGATGTTTGATTAATCTTGTTGGTTTTTTATCTTATTTACTTTCCCCACTACTCACAAAATTTAATCCTCCATACCCTCCTTCCAAAAGGGTCTATGAAACATGAGTTATGTCACATTATTTATGTGTATATATTCTCAAGGGGGGATTGGCCTACACTCCTAAAATAGGTGGAAAAGACTTGACAAGTACTTCATCATCTCACTGGGTTGAACCCCTTGAGTTTAGTATCTTTGAATGTTTTTTGAGAATGACTGGGGATATAGGAATGTAATACAGTTGTTAATAAACAATTGAATAGATGATGATATCTATGTGGTAGGAGCTTGTTGGGATGCAATTTTGAGGAAATATTTTTTAGAAGCTGTGGAATTGGTTTGGTTATGCATAGAAGACATGAAACATTAGTGTGATGGAAAATATATTTATATACGTTATATATGATATTTATTGTTTATTTATTCTTATATAAGCCTTTTATTAGACCTAAATTTAATCCTTTTCATTTTATTTTAATGCATTAACATAGTTTGAGGAACTTTTGACGATCACCCCCTCAAACTGATGTGATTCGCTCACACGATACATGTAATGTATATATAAAATGTTATAATTAAACATAAGTGACATAAAAACTCAAAAGGATATTCATTACATAATTATCTTTCATTAAATATAACATATATATATCAAATATTTTATTACCCTTCTCACACATTAAAATTGATAATGTTGGTTATGGACGTGTGTACTACTGCCTCCCCAACATGATGTGATTCCATTTACACAAAAAAATTATATATATAAGTATATATGATTAAATAATATGGTATTTATTATCTAATGATAATTCTGGAAAATTTTAGTTACTTTCCTTCTTTCCACAATGATCATTTAAAAATGTGAATTTTACTGATTTGTACATACACCCTAACGTCTCTATGATTATAATATTGATTCATTTTTCATAACCATTTTCAATGATTTATTTTAAAAAAATAATTGATGTATAAAAATATTAGTTATTCCATGAATATTTTTCTATAAATTATTATGTAATGACTCATTAGACAATAGTTGACCAATAATAGATATTTTTAAACATAAACTGAATTTGGTCCAAACATCCAATGTATAAATAATGGTATGAGTTGTTTTACATAACACTGTAATAAGTGAAATAGAATAATTATAAACAATAAAAAAGTTTTTAATAATTTTGAAACTTGAATTAAGATTATTATACAAAATGTTATGGACTTTCACCCAAAAAGAAAATGTAATGTTCTGATTCTCATCTCACTTTTTACATTTATGAGATAAATGTCATGTTCATCACTTACATATTTTGTTTGGAGTATATATTTCTCTTTTTTTATATTTTAAAATTAATACACTTATCTTTATGATATCTTAAAAATATATTTAATATTAATACATTTTGTCATTATGGTTTAAAATGTTTCAATGTTTTGTGGGACACTCTATAATGTTTAAATATTATTTTCCTCAATAATAATAGAAATGATCATTCAGTGGTATTTCCATTCTGGGAAATTATATAACCATTATTCAATAAACCATTTTATAATTACCTGGTTATTCATTACCATTCCCAACTACTAGTTCAATTTTCAAATTCATTGGTAGTCAAGATGTTTATGAAAAAGTTTTTAAGTAAACACGACTCAATTTCTATATTTAGTTAGAGAATTGGATTCTTATAAAAACCATGTTTTAGAAAAATGTTTTCAATTTTTTTTAATGATTTGGTAATGAAATATATAGTATTTTTATTTTTTACTAATTATTTCTATGGAATGTTTTTATCACATTCTAAATGAGGCATTTTCTACCCTTTTACTGAACAAAAGGAATATTCTTTTAACCTCATACGACATGTATGCATTTATTAACAATCACTTATTTGAAGAATCCTTCTCAATTTTTAATGGATTATTTTTAAAAAAACATTTTAATGTGTTTTCGATAATAAATATTTTTTAAAGGATATTTAAAATCAAATGATATTTTACTAAAGAATATTTTTTAAATTTTTTCTCATATTTCATCAACGACAACAAAAATGTGATTTTCAACAATTTGAATTTATTATATTGATATAATAATTATTCTTAATCTATATAGTTTATGATTGATTTAGCCAAGGATAGTATTCACATTTACTTATCTGATTCATTCTAGAAGCCCCCTGTGAAATGTTCAACATTATATAATCATTAAGCATTGAATTTCTTTTAATTATCAGTTTCATTTATCATGGATATTTTTATTTCCTAAACTTTATACCATTTTACATATAGAGACTACTTTGATAGTTAGTTTATTAATTAATGAATAATTTCTATGTCAATATCTTTTATTCAATATGGATGCATTTTTTGAAGACACATTGTTCTTGAATATGAAATATTATTTGGAGTGGTACGACATGGTTTGGGCTGGATTATAGATAGCCCCTCGATGAATCCGTAATCTCATTGGAAGAATAATTTGTTAGCAAAACCTTTTAATTTTTTTATGATCAGAATAGACTGGTGAGATATTGTTTACAGACTAGTTAATGAAACCCTCTTGATGCATTAGTAGTCAGATGAGATGAAATAGTTGGTTATCCACCTTAAATGGGTTTGTAATCGATATTTAACTCGCATTTTGAAAGGCCTTGATGGTACTAATTCCTTGTACCTAGGAAATAAGGCATCCAATAATTAGTCATTTCATTCATATTATTTGTAATTATTATTCATCCGTGAGATTTTTCATCAATATATTTATTGGTACATTGCATTTTTAGTTTATTGATTAAGTGGTTTGTGATTTACTTTTTTACCATGCAATATTTATTCTTCGATATTTAGTTATTTGAAAGGAATGTTTTTCAAATTATTACGTTTACATATTGTTTAAGAACATCCTTATCAGTTTGTTGATTGTATGGGATGTGTGTTCATTTATTAATAATTAGATAATTATTACAATCATTGATTCATTATTTCCTCTACTATATCATTCCCTTTACTGATCATTTAATCTTACACTTATTTTTCTTTTCCCCAAGGATTCCATGAATCCTAAAATAAAATATATGCATGGAGTTTATAGATTTATTATAGTTATTATCAATTTTTATTATATGTTTTGACGGAAAAATTAGGTTTTTATTAGTTAATTAATTTGTAATACAAGTCACAAGTTTGTATATGTTTTACCAGACAACTAAACTGATTGGTTTTTTGTGGTTTGATTACTTGTAATCATGACAATGAAATTCATAGCAGACACCATCTCTGATCCTTTTGGGGTTGGGTCACAATAGTTGGTATAAAATGAATTTTAGTAGCAACCGTAGGAAGTAGAATTAGGAAAATGTATATAATATAACATAACCCTAAGGTATAATTTGATGATAAGTATATATGAACAATCAATAATTCAGGTATAGTATTTATTATGTGGGTATTCCTAGTAATACATCCTAGATAGGATAATTCAAGTGGATGTGATTTTGGACCATATATACCATTGAGTAACAACTGCGACAATGTGTTTCGTTCCTGACTCGGGGTAACTTGGTACATGATAAAAAGACTTACTTTTCACCTAGTTTTGTCAAACCCATGGGATTTTTTTAGGATAGTCCACAATTTTTATACAATCCATTATAAATAATTTGAAGGTATTTTTACAATTAATAATCAGGTTTAAACATAACTTGTTTTATATTGAAGAAAAGGTGTCATGATTTAGGTATCCCAATAATGATATTTTAGATAAAACCAAGATCAAGGAAGAAACTATGTGGAAATAAATTGGTTAAATTATTAGTACATTAATGTTATTGTGAAAACCATAGTTAAAATTATATTTTGTTTTTAACCTAATTTCAAGGATGTCCATATTTTTCATTTTGGGATGTATATTAATTTTTTTTAGAATACGAAAACTAGAAAGATGGGTGGAGAATAATCAATTTTGGTAGGACCACACGTCTTGAACCCATGACAAAAGTCATATAAGGGTTTCACACCAACCACTGACCAATGCAATGTCCTGGTGAATTTTTCATTGTTTTAAGTTAAATAAATTTAAAAATAAATGTTAATGATGAACTAGTAATACGACTTTTGAAGAGGAAACATTAATAAATTACCCATATTGGATTGGAGGATAGTTAAAAACAAATAGTTTGACTTGTCACTCTTTTATAAACCTTACAATCCTATAAATGTTTCTACTAGTTCTTTAGGAATAAAAAAACAAAAACAAAAACAAAATTAATTATTGGTAATGAATTTATTTTGTTAATGGAATGAATTTTAATTTGATCAAAGAACAACAAAAAGATAGGATTTTTCATATGAAATTGAATCGTATGAAGGAATAAAGTATCCTCAAAATCTTTTTCATAATTATGAAACATTTGGAAAATTACTTTTAAATAAAATATTGTTCTAATACCTCAATTTCGGTTGAACTAATTTTCATCCAAATCATCACATATTTAAGGATTTAAGTCCCTCAAATTTCAATTGATCTTTCACTAGATTTATATTGATTACCTCAATAAATCATTCTAAATATTTATGCATTTCGTCCAAGTACATATATCTACTTCCAAATAATGTTCTCCTACATAGAGACCCAGTTAAATGGTAGTCCTTATGACCTTTATACCATCCATTATCTCTTATTAATCCTTCTCAAGATGTGAGATTTTAAATATTTTGGTTATAAAACAATATATAACCACGATAAATTTTAAATTGAAAGGATTAAATTTTAAAAAGGGGGAGAATGTGATTCTATGAAATACTAAAGTAAGAACCTTGTATTTTATATTGTTTATGACATGCAAAACCTTGTGTGTAAGGTAATATAATATCTAAATAATTTATAATATATTTTTAATTTTAAATAAATTCAATATATTTCAATGTAATAGAAAAATGAGTTATCTTGTGTTACATGAAAGACCAAAATTCCTGGATACCTTGTGTTACACACAAGATTGACCTTCCTTGATAGTGTGCTTTATACGCAAGACAATGTTTTACTAAACAATAATATGTTAAGAAAACAATATTATTTAATACAATATGATGTATCCTGTCCATTATGATAAAAGTTATTAATAGTATAAAATAACTTATTAAATTTTAATATTATATAAATAAAAAATGAATTCATGGTTTACCAATTAATGAGGAACAAAAATAAGAACCAATTGGATATAGAAATATATTTTATTATTTTTATGTTTCCAATGGTGTTATGTCTTAGAAATAATAAGTTGTTGCAACTAGTTACTAATTTTAGTGAAAAATATATTTAATATATTCAATAAAATGTTTCTGAGATTAATCCCTTAGGTTTTATATGATTAATATAATAACAAACTCTATTTTACACATAAAAACCAATGTTTTTACAAATGAAAATTTTATAGCCTTTTATTGGAGAACCCAATTTAAATTTTAATTTAAAAATGTTAATTGAAATATTAATTAAAAATAAACTTTATATTATAAATATAAATATAAAAATTATGTTATGGTATATTCTTGATATTTTTTGGAAACATTTCATTTCTCTAATGAATAGTAAAAAATACAGAGTTTTAGTTCAATAATAACTATTCATCTAATTTATATTTATGGATAATGATAATTTTATTTTGTTTTAAATTTATTTATATTTTTTTCCAATAATTGAATTTATTTCATTGGAATCAATTTCAATTTGAAATTTATTATAAAAACATAGCAATATTTTTGATATTTTTACTCAAAAACCCATCATTTCATCCCATCCATGAGATTAATTTTAATTTAATTTCTTCATATTATCTCATTTTAATTTGTAAAATTGGTTTACATATTTTTAATTATAATAATTTCTAATTTATAATAAGAATAACATTTTCTTAACTAAAATATTACAGAAAATGAATAAAACATTTACATTTATTATGGTTCAATCATGTTTAATAATGGACTAAACAATTAACTAAAGAGACCAATTGACATAGAAAGTTGTCCAAAATTGATTTTTTTCCCATATATATGAAATTAGACTTCCATTAATGAGATTAGTTGTTTTGGTATCACTTGTTTTAGGAACATGTGCACACATAACTTGTTTCCAAAAATTCCAAGTGAGTCCTTTTCCTTCACTATAAAAGATCACCACCTCTCCCACTTCATCACACAGAACAAAACACTTAGGTTAGGACAAAGTCGTCCCATATAGATTCAAAAATATCATTATCTCAACCTTGTAGATTCCCTTTGGTCAAAAATCATCTCAAATAAGCCTTTTGGTACAAACCAAAAGTTGTTACCTGATTAGGAGGTAGCAACTCCACAAAATATTTTTGGTTTCATTTTCTATCTCCACTAACTACACACTTCCTATTATAAAATTACATAAAAATTAGTATCCTAAATATAATATTATGTTCTTGTGTAAATATTTATACACACAATTACACAAACCACCTTATAATGGGTAACGAACAGACTATCTATATGGACAAAAAAATAATGTCTTACAAAACAATTAGTATTCAACTATCTTTACCGACTCTTATGGTGGACATTGTGATTTATACTCTATTTATATATTTTGATATGATATTTTTTGTGTATTTATATTTCTATAATTGTTTTATTACACGTAACTTTAATAAACACCATTTTATGTTAATTTGATAACATAATTTGAGGATGTATGGACTATTGCCCCTCAAAAATACTACGATTCGCTCACATGATACATGGAATGTATAAGTTAATTGTTAAAATTAAACATAAAGAACATAGAAACATAAATGATATATTTATGGACTAATTATCTTTCTATAAATATAATATATATAAATTTAAATATATATATCGTTCCATATATTATCCTTCAAATACTTTAATAAAGATGACGTCATTCTTGGACATTTGGAATATCACCTTCTCAACATGATGTGGTTCCTTTTACATAAATGAATTATATATATAAGTATATATGAATAATTTATATGGTATATATTATATAATTATAAATAATTAAGGATTTTAGTTACTAACCTTCTATCCATAATGATCATTTAATAATTGGAATGTCACCCATGTGTATCTGTGACCTACTGTCTCAATGATTGTAACATTTATTAATTTTTCAAAAAAATATTTAATTATTAATTTTAAAAGAATAATTTATTTATAAAATATTAATTATTCAATGATTATTATTTTTTATATGTTTATGTAATGACCAATTTGACCATAGTTAACCAGCCATAGTTGTTTTGATATGTAAATCGAATTTGGTCAAAACAGTCAATGTAAACATAATTGTATGATTAGTTTTACATAACATTGATATAATTGAAATAAAAGTAATTATATACATGAAAAATGTTATTAATAAAGAATTAAATTAACAAAATTTTATTATATAAGAAGTTAATGGATTTTCACTCGAAAGGAAATTCAAGATATGGTTTCTCGTCCATCTTTTTTAATCTGTGAGGTAAATATCATGTTCACCACCTACATCTTCTGTGTGGTATATCTAATGCACCTTTTATTATATTATACCATAAACAATTTTATATTTATTTTATCTTAGACTTCAATTTATTAATATAACTTTATGAGGTTATGATTTAAAGTGATTCAAAGTGGTTTGGGACATTGTGGAATGTTTAATGGTTATTTCCCTAAACAAAAACTCTAATGATCTTTCAATGGTATTTCAATTTGAGTAAATTATATATCCATTTTTGAATTAACCATATTATTCATCTAGGTTTTTCATGAAAAATATCCGGTATTTTTACGATTTTTCCACTCCTTGGTACACAAAATGTTTTACAAAACAGTTTTATAAAAACAAGACTCAATTTATCTATTTAGTCGAAGAACCTATTTCCTTCAAAAAATAATGTTTTATTAAAATGTTTTAAGAAATTATTTTTATTGATTTGGTAATGAAAATGTTACCCATTCTTATTTTTCTAATTTTTCCAAAATAATATTCTTATATATTTCCAAACAAGGAATTTTATAGCCTTTTACCTTACTAAAGGAATGTTGTTTTTACCTCGTACAACATGTGCATATTTATCCTCTACCACTTTATCGAATCCTCCTTCCCAATTTTAAAAGGTTTTTTTTTAAAATCATTGGTATTCATAATGAAACATATTCCTATCTTAATTTTCAAAACAAAATGATATTATTCTCAAGAATATTTTTACAATTTATTCATTTATTTTATAAAGGAAAATAACTCTCTATTTTACTCCATCTGGGATTTATTGTATTGATATAATCTGTATTCTACCTCTAGATAGTTTATGACTGATTTGGCCAAATAAATTATTCAAACTAACTTCTGGGATTCATCCTTGAAGTCCGCTTCAAATGTTCATCTTGAAATCATTAATTACCATTGAATTTCTTTTAATTTTATCTATGGCATATCATGGATATTATTGTTTCCAAAACCATAACACCATTTTACATATGGTGGCTATATTGATATTTATTTAATCAATTAATGAATTATTAATAAATTAGTATCTTCCATTCAATATGGATACATTTTGTTAAGACACAATGTTCTTGGATATGATATATGCTTTGGACTGGTATGACCATGGTGGTGCCCGATAAAAGATATCCCCTCGATGCATCAGTAGTCTCATGGGATGAATCAGTTGGATAGAAACCAATTATGATTTCTTCCAATTAGAATAGAGTGGTTTGAAATGGGTTGGGGACTCTTTAATTAAGTCCCCTCGATTCATAGGTAGTCTCTTGCAACAAAATTGTTGGCTAGCTACCATAGATGGGTTTTTACCTGATAGCTAATCAATCTTTTGAATGGTCTTGACATTACTGCTATGAAACAAGGAATCAAATGATTAATAATTTCTATCATACTAGTTCAAATTATTATTCATCCATGATTTTTTTTAACATATCCATGGATACATTTCATTTTTTATTTTTTGATTAAATGGAATGTCTTTTAGTTTCTTATATTATGTTATTTATTTTTCCTTATCTACTTAATTAAATAGAATGTGTTTCAAATAATAATGTTTCTATATTGTTTATGTACCCCCTTCTCGGTTTTTTTATTATATGGGATGTTTGTTCAGTTATTTACCTTACCATATTGATTACTCTCATTGATTCATTATTTCTTCTACTATATTTTTCCCTTACTAAGAATTTGATCTTACATGTATTTTGTTTTTTTTTCTCCAAGAATCCATGAAGTGTAAAATAAATGGTATGCATTGATTTACTAGATCAATTATAGTTATTCTTGAATTTTTCTTAGTAGAAAAAAATTATTTATTATTAGTTTATTAATTTGTAATACTATGTGTCAGTTACGTATCTAGTTTACCAAGAATACTAAATGTATTTCTCCTTTAAGGATTAATTTCTTTTAATCATGAAAATATAATTAATAGAAGACACCGGATCTTGGCCACCTAGGGTTGGGTCTTTATAGTTAATAGTATATCTATCATGAAATCTGTAGTCTCATAATTTTATTCATAAAAATAAAATCTCCATCATTTTCTTGATGATTCACCACCTTCTTGGATAATGAGTCTTCATTTCCATTTACTGTATTTTGAAAAATATTAAATTCACTTGTAATTTTTTAAATTGTCCTAAATATATATATCATATATGGTCTGGAATTTTGGAATTAATATATGTCCATAATATTAAAAAAATGAAACTAGATCATGAAGGTTCGAAAACCCACCAAAATAAACTAAACGTTTATCATTAATGTTTTATCATTTTAATCAAACTCATGTTGGAATGAAAAATGATATTGGTGACCACTTAAAAATATATAAATGTATTATTACCTTTTATTTTAACGCCTACAGTATTATTTCCTTTTGGAATGAATATCAATAATGAATAGACCATGAAACTTTGAAACAAACACACCCGAAACAATTAAAATAACAAAATATTATTAATAAATGGATGGAATGTTGTTATAAAAAGATCATATAAGGTATTATTAATTTAATATATTTCTGTAAAATAATAATAATATTCTTTAAACAATTATGCAGTAATTTTGAACATGTTTCAAGGAATTCTAACCCAATGTATTATATCTTCTTTTAATTCCCCGTTAATGATTCTTTTTACAAAATTTGAAGAGAATTTTTTTTAGATATACGAAACATGCATTTTTTTACATTTTCATGATTCCATAATTTTTTATAACCTCTTTTAAAATATTACAAGTATATTTTCAGAGAAAATGTTTTTAAATTTATGTGCGCAATATTATTTTAAAATATTTTATATTTATAAAGGAATGTTCTTATGATATAGGAATACGTGTTTTTTTATTTTATAGTTCATTATAATTGTTATGATGAAGGATTCTCCAATTATCAAAAAAATAATTTTGGGGTTTTGATATCCATCCAATTAATTGGGTATGTCGGAATTGGGTTGTAATGGTTATTCCATGGGTAACTACAATAGTTACATCATAAGGTTTCCATGAGGGTTACTTTGTAATGTATACGTGATGATTAAAAATCATATGGTGGCCATTATAGTAAAAATCATAAGTAAACATGGTATGAAAATGATACCTCATGTTACCTAAAAGTTTTTTTATTCTTTCTATGTTTCATGTAAACCTCATTTTTTCATAAATTAATTATATATTACTTTAATGGGAGATAATTATATATTTATGAATGAAAAATTATATGTTTATATATATTCATGAACTAATATTTCATTCCTTATATTTATGTACCATTCTATAATTTTTTGTGATCATCCAAATTGTTAATTTTATTCATAGGTTATAATGATGGGTAAGAGAAGGTGAAATCCAAGATGAATTTTGTAATGATTTTTTATGAAAAGAAAGAAAATTTAATTTTAATGTATTTTTTTTTGGAAAAATCGACACTGGGTATAAGTTTCAATATATAATGTATGATTTCACTATTTATGAGTTTAAACTAATTTTCAAAAACACAAAACCAAAATATCTCCAAATTCAATAGAATCATTTAATTACATAGAAACTAAATATTATGTAATGTTTTAGGCCGGGCCCTAATGGTGGGAACTTGAACTGATGAATTTTGGAAAGTAATGGATTAATTGATGAAATATATAAATGGAGGTTCCATCCACGAAATAGAAAATCCATATCTATCATAAAGGAACATAACATTAGTGGATCATTTTATGTGGAAGCACTCTCCTACATTTAGTGGATCTTTTTAACCTTTGGTATTTGACGGTTGGATTAAATCACTTGAGAATATATTTTATGTCATGTGGTGTTCATATAATCAAAAGGATAGTCTCTCCATTTATGATTTTAGAGATGATGTCTACCAGTGGTGGTTAACGATCAAGAATATCTGAGAAGGATTAGAGATTGATATTTCAAATATGTTGACATTAACAATAATTTCTTTCAGAAATATTTACATATGATCATTCTAATTATTATTGAAAAGAAATTACATTAATTAAAACAAAATGAGGATGATTTAGAATCTTTTTGTGAAGAAAAATTACTTTATTAGAAGCGTATGATCTAAATCTAATTTATGATATCTATATAAAAATCAGTCATTTTTACTTAGGATTGAAGCCATGATATTGAAAGGAATCAGATTCCTGTGAATTCAAGAGTTTTGAGAAACTTGTTTGATGTTCAAAGAGGGTATAAATGGGATCATCTTACCATAATGTGTAATTTGAAAACAAAAAGATAAAAAAGATCATACGAAAAGAAATGGGTATGAATAAAGAAAAGAAATGTGATGGTATGAAAATCTAATTTCTAGTTTTTATAAATTATGGTAAAATGCTCCCCATGAATAATTTAAAAAATCATACATGTCCTTATGACGTGGTAAGATTAAAAATATGTCTAGATATAGTATTGAAAAATATATTAGTGTTATTTTGATTAATTATGAATGTAAAACTATAAAGTGTTTCAAATGTGGTGAGATGAACCATTATGGACATACCTTCCCAAAGAAGGATCTGAATGATGCGATTCATCCTATTTATAATTAGAAAGGTGTAGTGAAATTCTTTGAAACTACTTCAGTAGATATTGGTCAATCCAAGGAAGTGGTATCATGTAAATTTTTTATTTCTCAAATTTTTCTAATTTCTTTTTTGATATGGGGACTACACATTCGATTTTTTGAGAAATGTTTTAGTAAATTGTAAATATCACTTCATGAAATGAAACTAGAAATTATTGTAAAAAAAATAGGTAAATATTATGGAAAAAAATTATCGGAATTTTCTTATTGTTTTATTTTGGATGAATTACCCTACAAAACCTTTTGTTTCTCCCTAGTAGTGTTTAAAATTATAAAGGGTTTGGATTGTGTTTCTGTTTACCATGATATCATTGATTGTAGAGATAATGAATTTTTTTAAAAGATAATTTTTGTTTGTATTCAAGAATGAACCCAAACCATTGATGACATATCAAGAATCTATGAAACTATTTAATTATGGAAATAAAATTTATCTTGAAAATATTGTTGAAATTGAGGCAACTATTTACATTATTGATTTACATATGGTAAATGAATAACTCGATGTTTTTCTTGATGAGTTTCCCAGTGTTATTCTTGACTAGGATTTTGAATGTACTATTGACTTAATTTCCGATGCTAAGAAAATTTCATGAACCCCCTTATTCAAATGATCATATTGAATTTACTATGAAATTAGTGAAATATTTATCATTAAACTCATTAAATAATTAACATTAATCCCCAAAAATCACCATTGGGGATCTTATTTGGTTGTTAAAAAGAAATATGGTTCCCTGAGGATTTATATGGAGTATAGAGCTTTGAATAACATTACTGTTAAGAATAATTATTCAATTCCTTTTATCAATGACTTGTTTGATCTACTCTAGGTTTACATGAGATCTGATTACCATCAATTAAAGTTGAATGGATGAAATTTGTAAAAAATAATTCTATAATAGATAAGTGCAATAAGTGATAGTTTTTATGACCTTTGGTTTGAAAAATTCCCTTGATGAATTTATGGATCTTATGATTATAATATTCATTGAATAATTGGATATGTTATTGGTCATTTTTGTTGATGATATTTCCATTTTTTCAAAATTTTATTAGGATCATGAAAACCATTTATGTATATGAATTAAAACTCTCAAAGAAAAGAAGATATAAATTTTTTTTGGTAATTTTGATATTTGGATACAAACAATTTATTTCAATGGGAAAATTATAAAAAAATTATTACAAAGTAGTTCATCCTAAAAAAATTGGATAATGAATAAAAAATAACTAAATATGTATGTTAGATTCTATGTTTTCTTAGATTATCAGGATTTTATCAGCGGTCTATTGAAAGCATTGCGTGGGTATCTAGAACACTAACTAAGTTAACTCAATCAAGAGTTAAATTTATCGAGGAAAAATATTGTGATGATTTTTTTTTCTGGAATTAAAAAGATGACTGTTCAATGCTCTCATTTTGGCCATGCCCTAAAGAAATGGTGATTTATTCATCTACAATGATGTATCATTGAAGGGACTTGGTTTATTTTTAGTGAAGAATTATTAGGTAAATACTTATGCATAAATAAAACCAAAACTCCATGAGTTATGTTATCCTACATATGATTTGAAATTAGTGTATATTTTTTATGCTTTAAAAATTTAGAGAAATCATTTATATGGAGGAACATGGGACATATATTCTCATCACAGAAGTTTAAAGGATATATATATATACTTATAATAAATTTATCATGAGGCATATAAGATGTATAGAACATATAAAATAATAAGATTTTATAATCAATTACCATTTAGGAAAAGAGAACAAAGTGGAATATGCCTTGAGTCAATAACATCATGCATCATTGACAATGTTATGTATTGAACATAACCATTTGATTAATGATTTAATGAATTTTGGAAAGGTTTCTTTCTGTGCAGTAAATTTCTCTATTTTTTTAAGGTGTTTATTTAATTAGATCTATTAGACTAAATTAGGCATGCTTAAAGATAATGTAGTGAGTTATTGAAAAATATAAAATTGGCTATGAAGTGATAGTTTCCTAAATTTAATGGTGATAAATATTTCATCATGAGATTTAAAAAATGATTATCGGTGCCTTCTGATTCCTATCTGATAAAATAATTATTCAGTTATGCCCATTGGTTTTCAATTTCAGTTTATCCAGGTAACACTAAAACGTAAAGAGACCTTCGGGAGTATTACAGGTGGAATGGAATGAAAATATATATTTATAATTTTACCATGAAATATTTGACTTCTCATAAGACTAAATAAGAGTTAAAACTACCAAAGTGGATGCTTCAAACATTTACACCGCCATAGTGTAAATGGAAAAATATATCCTTGGATGTTTTTATAGGACTAACAAATAATTCCCTAAAAAACAATGTGATTAGGGTTATTATTGACATAATGACTAAATATACACAATTCCTTCCTATTATAGATACTCTCTCTTTAGGTCAATTTTCTCTATAGCTCCTCAATGAGGTTTCCAGTTTACATATTTTTCCAATCTCCATTGTATCTGACCATGATTCCAAGATTAATTATAACTTTAGGAAAGGCATTCAGAATTCATTGGGAACCATAATTGTTAGAGAAAGTGGATGAAAAGGTAAATATGATCCAGAAACTTATGAGGACTACTCAGAGTAGGAAGAAAAGCTATATAGATAAACGGAGTAAATACATTTTCTTCAAGGTAAATGATCATGTATTTCCTAATATACCACCAACAAAATGTTATTTACATTTTTCTAAGAATGAAAATATAGTTCTATTTTCTATTAGACCTTATAAAAACCGAGATATTGTTATTCATGTTTCATATTGAGTAGCTTTGCCTCCGATATTATCCCATATATTCAATATTTTTTGTGTTTTAATTTTAAGAAAGTATTATCAAGAATAATCACATGTTTTGATCAGTAAGGATGTTTTGTTAGATGATACAAATTAATATATGTAAAATCATTTACGAATTATTGATCATAGATATTATGTATTTTAGAAAAATGCAATTCATCAGGTTAAGGTTTTGTGGAGAAACCACATTGATGAATAAACAACATGGAAATCTAAAAATGATATGAGGGAAAGGAATCCCCATTTGTTTATTAAGTGTAGAAATTCTGATTAAACAATTTATAATTGGGGGAGAATGTAAAAAACCTTGTACTAAGTAATTTATTTGTATGATATTAATTTACTTTTTATTTTTATATATGAAATAATAAACATTAATGAATAACCAAAGATGTTATAGTTCTTATGCAAGAAGATGAAAAAATATTTTAATTAAAAATAAATTAAACCTTAAATGACACAAAAATTTGAGAAAATCATTTTGGGTGAGTAATTTTGGTTCATAATCTTATTTGGTTGGAATTTTTGACCTTTCGATCCACTTGAATCACATTAATCCCCTTATAATATTTTATTTAAATTAAAGGCAAATCATTCAAAAATTTATTTTTAATTATTAGAATATTTTTCTATACGTTATTCTAGAAGTGGTTTTCAAAAATAAATATTATTTGAAAATATATAATATAACTTAATCATTCTAATTTTCTAAAAAAAATTAGGAAAAAAATTATAACTTAATGGTTTTCACAATAATAATAAAATAATTATTAATTTAATGGAAAATTAAAATAAATAATTTTTAAAATATTAAAATGAATATAATCTGAGATAATGTATCTAATCCATGATTTGTCTATATATATATGATTTGTCTACAACATAATAATTTTTTTTTCAAATTTTTATCTTTTTTTATATTTTTAAAGTCATATTAATGAATCGTGTTAATTTTGAAAACAAATATATTTCATGAATATAATATTTTATTAAATTATCTAGTAAATAATAAAAATATTAAATAATGCGAAATGGGATAATAATTGATTGAAAATGTAGTCCCAAAATCATTTTAGGCCTTCAAAAATATTTAATGCTATAATAACTTTTTTATGAATTAATATTTTATGTAATTTTTAACATTCCCCTCAGTACAATTATAATAGGGGAGACCTTACATTAGTTAATTTAATCATCTTGAACCTTATTACATGAATATATTCTTCCAAATAATCTTCTAATCTTCCTTATCCGCATTCTAGTATTTTTTCACACTAAAGACCAATTCCTAGTTCCATTAAGAAGTTCTAAAGAAGAATATATTCAAGTTGTAAATTCCACATTCTATTTTAACGTATTTCATAATTATACCTTATACTAACCCCTATAAATATTTTATGATAACTCCAATATCACATATATATATATAATATAATTTTATTGTGTTATGGGTATATCGATCATAAAATCTCATATATTCTCATTTTATTCGTCAAAATGAAATCATCATCCATGGTTTTTTGATTCACAGCTTTCATGGAAAATTAGTTTTTTCTTCCCTTTAACACATTCAGGGAAATATTAAAATCACTTATAATTTTTTGAAATGTCATATATATATATATATATATATATATATATATATATTATGTGATTCCCTAAAAAATAATGTAATAATCTTATATTTGATATTTTGTAAGACAGTAAACACCTAACATGTATGGTAATATAATATATTGATAATATATAATATATTTACTATTTAAAATATTATATATATATTTTAATGCATGAAACACTATGTGAGAAAAAATTTCAAGTGATATATTACATCTTATATATCTTGAGTAACACGTAAGAGCAACCTTCCTCGCCACCTTGCATTATACACAAGACATGGTTTCACTAAATAACAATGTATTATTAAAATATTTTTTAATAAAAAATTATATAACATAGCTGTTTTGTTACTGATTATGAATTTTATTAACTAAATTTTAAAAATTTATGGTTTATATAAGAATAAAATGAATTCTTGGGTTACCAATTAATGAAAAATGAAAATAAGAACCAATAGAATATAAATTTAAATATTCTTAATTTTATGATGCCAAAAGAGTTTTTTAATAATCAAATAATTTAATTAAAAATAGATAATTATATTAATTTAATATATATGTTATATATTCTATCTAATATTTTTGATATTCATTCATTAGGTTTGGTATGCATAAGATAACAACAACCCATATTTTACATATAAAAAACATATATTTTTATAAAGTAAATTTTACCACCTTTTATGTAATTTAATATGTCTATAGAGATGATTCAAATGGGTAAATAATATTTAAGGAATTATTCACTATGAAGGGTGCTAGGTTAACTAAAACATTTTTAATGTAAGTTGTAAAATGAGAATAGTCTGAAATGATATATATTGTAAGGCTCGTAATGGCGTGAGTTAGTTTCATGTGTTAACCATAGTATGTGGTGGAAATGGTAGAGGGTACTGTTTCTTGTATGATATGGCTAGTTTGGGTTTTTTAGTTGAAATTTTTTTTATAGATATTTATTGGAATTCACATATATTTTCTAAAAGTTCTGTGGTATGTGCTCTAAATTACTTTCCTGGAATTATAGTGAAATTCCACCATGAGGATGTGTGATGGCTGGGTGACAGGAAGACATTGTTGAGAATTCTCCCCTTGCAGTGGAGCAAGTGGATCCTATGATTCAAGATAATTGGGAAGAGTAGTTCCCCGATAACATCAATCCTTTTATATAGATGATGGTATGGGACTTACGGCGGGATACACCGATTATGTTCGAGTTGACCAGACCCTCCAACCATTACCAGAGTGGGTGGTCCTGAAGTAGTAGAGTTTTCAATATAGTTTATCAAGATAATTAATTATAATCTAGAGACTCCTTCCAGTAAGCATGTTATGTTAGAGGTGTAAATTCTGATGGTTCAAGAAAAGCGTTGGTGGGATATTCTAGTTCAAGCTGCAAAGGTAGAGGGAATGTTGGGGAAATGTTTTCAGGAAAAGTATTTAGAACATTACTATCTGGAAACCTTGAGATAGGATAAAGATGTGGATTTCATGAGGATAACTTAGAGGGAGATGTTAGTGTTCGAGTATGCAGTCTGGTTCATGGACTTGTAATGTTATGTTCCAAACATAGTGGGAGATGAGGTAGCAATGGAATGATGCATTCCGGATGGACATTGTCTTGAGATTATGTCCTTGGTAAATATCTTTTGGTTGAAGAGGATCATAGAGGTGATGGATCAGGCCCCTTTATCAATTGAAAACCTCTATGAGGTATCTGAAAGTGTAAATTTGGTTCCAGTGGGGTGAACTAGGGGAACAACTTCTAATAGTAGGAAGAATCGTTTTGAGAATTTTTACTCGGGTAGCAACAGGAAGTATATCCAGAAAAATGAATTATAACCCCAGGATTGTGATATTGATTGATGTTATCAGTGTGGTAGGCTGATACATGTGTGATGTTAGTGTTCCCATCCACTAGTTGAGTATAAATCTTGCAGCATATTAGGCCTTATATTGAGGTTTGGTAGCAACAAGTTATATGTTGAAAATTATAGAGGATAGAGACATTGTAATATTATAGGAAGTGGGTCAGTTACCCCATATTAGGCATGAAGTTAGAGCTCCCTAGGCCACACTGAAAGGGGTGGTTGATGTGGTACCCCAAGGAGAGATCATCCACCCATCATGGTAGTGCATGGATGGGTTCTCAGGCTGAAATCTAGGGAAAAGTGACAGGAAAACATCATGGAATTCAGTCTACACCTAGAGGTGTCAAGGCTGGGCCATATACTATTCGATGTACGATTCTTATAGCTTCCGCACTTTCTAATGCTATATTTGATACAGGTTCCACACAGTATTTTATATCAACACATTTCATCATTGTTTTGGGCCTAGCAGTGGAGCTACAATGTGGGGTTATGTCTCTTAACACTCTATTGGGGGTGAGGGATGAGAATATTAGGTAGTCTAATGCTTTTTCTTTAGAGGTTGGGGGATATCAATTCCTTTAGAATCTATTGGTCCTTGAGATGTCCAGTTTTTACTTGATTCTAGGCATGGACTTGTTGGTACTTTATCAAGCCTATAATTATTATTACCAATTTTGGGTAATGTTCTCATCTCTCGATGGATATAATTATGTCTTTCTTAGTGAGTGGGATGTTTAGGAGAATTCTACATGTCCAATTTCTCTATAATTGGGAGAATGCGTAGGCCATGTGGCAAGCCTTATTCATGATGATGGGAGGGTAGAATGACATGTCTATCATTCCATGGGGGATCTGTTTCAGGATGTGTTTCCTAAGGATTTACTGGGACTTCTACCTAAGAGGGTTGTTGATTTTATGATTGAGTTACTTCTAGAAGATTAACCAGTTTCCATTCCAACATATTTAATGGAACCATCATAACATTAAAATCTAAAGACTAATCTGAAGAGTTTGATAAAAAGGGATTCATCCATCATAGTAAATCACCATTGGAATCACTAGTGCTCTTTTATAAGAAGACTAATAGGTCATTTAGGTCATGTGTTGATTATAGGAAGATAAATCAGATGACAATTAAGAAATTATACCAACATCCAAGATTTTATTACCTATTTTACCAACAGAGGGGTGCCTTAGTGTTCTTCAATAAAGATTTGAGATTGGGAGACCACTAGTTGAGGGTGAGACTTTATAATTTTCCACAAATAGATTTTTGGATCATGTATGTGTATATATTAGTTTTTGTTTAGGATTTTCAGGTTAACAAATGCACTAGATGTGTTTATGGCATTAATGAATACGATATTTCACCCATATCTGGATCTGTTTTTAGTTTCCTTTTTTATGAAATCTTTTTCTATTCAATTACTCATGGGGATCATTCCAAACATCATGAAATCATCCTGAGTACATAAAGAGAGCAACAGATTTATTCCAAGCTATCAAAATGTTAGTTCTATATTGATAGAGTGAATTTATTAGGAATAATCATTTCTATGTCTAGTGTGTTGGTGGATCTGGAGGAAGTGCAGGTTGTTGTTTGTTGGGAGGGACCCAAGAATGTTTTTGATGTTTAGAGTTTCATCAAACTAACTAGTCACCATTAATGGTTTGTTAGGTATTTCTATCATTTGGATGTGCCTCTCCTTGGGATAACTTAGATTGGTGGCACGTTTGAGTTCATACATCCATGAGAGACTTCTTTTCAAGTGTTTACGAAGTAGTTGACTACCACACCAATTTTGATTTTTATCGAACATATTAATAGGTATACATTGTTCTATGATATGCCTGATGTCAGACATAGAGAAATTGTGATGTAAGATGATCAGGTTGAAGCTTATTGTTCAAAGTAGTTGAGTCCCCATGAATGAAATTTCCCTACCCATGATCATGAGATAGGTTTTGTGGATTAATTCGAAAAGAGTTGGAGGAATTACATGTTGGGAGAATATCTCACGGGGTTTATCGATCATAAAACACTTAAGTATATATTTTATAAGAGGTATTTGAATCCTCAATAGTGAATGTGGGTCATTCTTCTAAAATCCGTTGATTTTTAGATGGTTTACATATTAGGGAAAGTGAATAGTGTTGTAGATGATTTGAGCTGGAAGACTCAAAACCAGGTGGTTCAGGAATCCAACTAGGAGTTGAAAATGATGACCTAGTTTACATATTTTCACCAAGAGGTACAAGATGAATATGGGAAAATGACCCTTATGCTGATAGCAGTTGAATCCATTCTTTTGAGTTGGGCCAAAGAGAGTCAGTAGGTGGATCTGGAGTGTTTTTCTTTGAAGGAAATTCTTAAAGGCGGTGAGTCACATTCTAGTTGTATTTTTGGTAGTAATGGAATTATTTATCTTCATGTTCATGTTGTGGTACTGACCGGTATGAGAGAATTTTTGGTATATGTGTTCCATTCCTTGAATTTGGAAGTACATCCTGGTTTGACTGAGATTTATTGTGATCTTCATCGGCATTATTGGTGAATTTGAATGAATAAAGAAGATAGTGGTTTTTACCATTATTCCTTACCTTTCAAGAGGTGAAGTCTGAGCATCATCACCTAGCATGTAATTTAAAACAATTGTCTATTATATAGTGGATGTTGAATGATTTAACGATGGAGTGGGTTATCTATTAATACCTCATATGAATGAGGCAATCTGGGTGGTTGTGTATAATCTGACTAATGTGTCTCATTTCTTGCTAATATAGGAAACATAAATTGTTGATCATTTGGGAGTGTTATATGTTTGAGTGATAGTGAAGTAGAATGTTTTTTCTACAACAATAGTTTTTAACCAAGATCCACAATTCTCATCTCAATTCTGGAAGGGGTTACATAAGGTAATTGGTTGTCATCTCATTTTGAGTCAGGATTATCACCCATAGTTTGATGGGTAGTCTGAGCATAAAATCCAGGTATCAAAGGACATATTGAGAGAATGTTTTCTAGATTTTAGTGGTTCATGCGAAATAAAATTTCACTTTTTTATTATTCTTATAAAAACAGATTTTTGGATTTGATTGGAATGGAGTCTTTTGATGAACTCTATGGGAGACTATTTAGATCTACTCTGTGTCGGTTAGAAGATGGGGTGTTTGAGTTGTGGGGACTAAATCTCATGTAGGATGATTTAGAGATGGTTTGATTGATTCAAAATAATATTTAAACATATTAGTGTATGAATAATTGATATTCGGATCAACATCATAGACCACATGAGTTTATGGTGTGAGATAATGTGTTTATTTGGGTTTTTCCATGGTTGGGTTACCATCAAATTCGGAAGAAGTGAATGATGACACTCATGTATGTGAGGCCAATTTCAGATTGTGGAGAGGATCAGACCTGTTTCTTTTTTATTGGATCATATTCAAAGGTATAGTGGTATTCAATATATTTTTAATGATTCAAAACTTTGAAAATATTACACTGATCCATCCCATGTGATCGATGTTGAAAATTTTGATCCTGAGGATAATGCGTCCTTTGTGTAGCATCCAGATTGTATTGTGAACCGTGGAGAAAATGTTTTGCATGTAAACACTATTCCCTCAGTTCAAATTTTATGGAAGCATGGGAAGTTACATGAAAAAGATTAGGGAGAGAATCAAATATTCAGGCCCAGTGTCCCAATCTCTTTTCATCAAAATCTTGATGATGCTCAAGAAGATCTTCTCAATGATGATCCATTATAAAGAGTAGATGTTGTTAAATCTATGACTTCTTGGAGGTATTACCATGTTTATATTTGTTTTCAATACCTTTTTTGGGTCAATGAATATATTTATGGGGGTTTGAGGGACCTCAGGGGTGTCTTGGGGGTTCGGAATATGGAAGAAAGGAAAATCAGGCCAGTCTATGTAAGGGATATGATTGTCGCACAGTTAAGAAAACTTTGTGAAATTCCCAGGAAACTATGTATCCATGGACATTGGCAATGTGTGTGGTCAGTAAAACTTTTTGGAGATTCCTAAGACTCCATGGAACCCAACGTACTTCGATAGTGTCTTGTGAAAGAGTTTTCAATCTATGTGGTTAAACTCTGTGACCCAGTAAAGTTGGAAAAATTTACAAACAATCCATTATTGGATTTTATACCCTCACTAGATTTTCACCCCAATATTACTCCTTTGATTCCTAGTGAGGAAAATAATCTCCAAAAAGTACTACAGGGTGATTATCCTTCATGAATTGGTTATCTGGAGTGACTTCAATTACGGATGAAGCTCTAGGTAAACCTAATCCCACCTCTTGCTTATATTTTTGGTTTCAAGGTAGTATCTCTCCTTTCTCTCCTCATAAGCTCAAAAATATTTCTTTTCTGGTGAGATCTATGTTGAGGCTTCATAGGGTAGTTTAATTGGGACCTATTTCCATGATCAATATAGCATCAACCAATGGATTTTATGTAGGGGCACACAAGTTTCTCCCATAGTTTCATTGTATATTTTCGAATGTCCAGCCTTGTTCTTTGTCAATAGTTTTTTTCTCTTGATCCCTTTGAATCATTTTAGAATAAGGGTTTCTAAATGATGAATGGAAACCCTCATGGTACCCATGGGATTCATGATGTATGATTTGACACAATTAGGTCCACCCATGGGGTGTGCTGATATTTTATAGGGAAAAAAATTTAGCATTGTTAGTACTTGGTCATTATGTGATGATGTAGATCCCTTGTTGAGTATGTGGATCTGTTTAATGGTTGTGAAAATGGAATCATGGTTACCCTTATATGTTTTTAATTTGTTAAGAGGATTGATTAATATGTGAAATTGGATGATATTAGAGAATTACTAAATATTCATAGAGATCTAGGCCTGAGAATAAGAATCACGATAAATGGGCTAGGTAATGTAAATGAAAACGTGTTAATGAGATATGACAAATTATTAATTCCCATGTTGAATATTATGTATTATGACAGTAATATGTATTTATTGTGATTGGTTGTCTATGGTTAATGGATTAATAATAATGTGAACAAGGCTTGTTGGTAGGATAATTAACTAAGTATCCTCCCATGGGTTGTTTTGGAATGATCCTCTAACCCAACTAAGAATGCACATGTTCGGGAGTCTGAATGATGCTCTATTCCTCCAATGGTTTCATTAAATGGAATAAAATGGACTAGTTAACCTAGGAATGTTTGGTTAATACCTTATTAATCTTATCACTAGTGTGATATGGACTCGACTCATTACATTATGTGGCCTGATAAATTGCATGAACTCTGCGTGAATGATTTAAATACCTAAACTATGGATTATATGTTGATTATGAACTATTAATGAATAAGAAACACATAATTAATTTATATCCTAGGTTAATAATAGATAATTAATGATCGTTAAATAGTGGTCCCCCGAATTTCCTTATTCACTAGTCATTAATTTATGCATGCATTCACTATCTCATGGACTATATATTTTGTAGACACCATTAATGGTGGCCTACTGAGTTTTACTCACTCTATACTTGGGCAGCTGTCAGGTACGCAAGTATTTTTCATGTTTGTAGGTCAGGAAAAGTAAAGTAACTAATATTTGGTGGATATACATGTTGGAGGTTACATAATTGGTGTAAGAACCATTTTGGGGATTCAGTTGTTTTCTATTATTTCAGGTTTTGTTTACTTGTAACTATATAGTGGCATGTAATTTTTTCTATTAGTTGTGGGTTTTTCCATATATAAAAGATTCTTTGATGAATGTTCATTGATTGGATTACTCAGAATTCACTATTTTATATATTTCCTACCGTATATTACTCTGAAAAAGTGGTTATAGTATCCCCATGTGACTTTTAGACCCTTTTTACTAGTTGACAATCTACGACATATGAGGTGTAATGCAAGAGGTAATGTGATGACATAACTCAGAGCACTGGCTAATGGAACTCTAGTAGGGGATGTTATAGATTCATAAATATTCACTATATCTGGTACAATTTCTAAGACATTGTTCTATATAATTATCCTTATCCACTGAAGGTAGTTTGACATACTTCATAGTTATTCATCTGGTGATCTTTACAGATTTCTTATGTCCATTACAACAACATATTTTTCTCTTTCATTATACAACATCATATAGTTGAAACTGCCAGACATCATAAAATAAAACTTATACAATATTTCTCTACATTTTAACATCTATCTAGATAAGTCAATTTGGGTAAAATTTATCCTTTGAGCATACATAATAATAATGATGAATATATACAAAATATTTGGTTCTTTTATTATTAATTAAAAATCATCTAACTCAAAATTATTATCTTAACTAACTAATATATATTCTTTAAAATTTCTATAATATAATTCTACTACAAAAACCTATCGAATTGTTAATGAATAATGAAACCAACACACTTTGGAAGAATAATACCCCCATTGTGTTTGTTAGCAATATCCCCACACTTCTTTGAATAGATTATGTGTTCTTAATTTTTTCTCCCCCATATATGTTTGAATCATCATTATCCAACATAATTAGAAATTAAATGAAAAAGGGAAACATATGGGTTATCTCAAATTGTCTTCTTTTATCTCAATAACATGAGAAGTTTCCTTCAGATATGAATAAATTCACATGGGTTTATTAAAAAGAACTGTTAATTAGGAAAATATTTTTCTACTTTGGTGAACCCAATGTTGAAATAAGTTTGGTTTGTCAAGGTGAAAATTTTTTTGAAGGAAATTAATATTATGAAATAATTTCCAATATTTTTTTTCCATCAACTTTTTTAAGTGAAAATTTGAATAAGTTTATTATATAAATCATACAATATTATTAATAATAAAATAAAAACATTTGAATTATATAACTCATAGCTTCCTATATATATCAGGTGTCTAAACAATAACCACTCCTCTCTGTTGATAACATTAGATACAAAAGTGGAATTTGTTATGGATATACCATAGCATTATATTTTATCCAACTAAATTGTAGAAAACATTATTCTTCATGGTGATCGAAATATTTCATGATGGATATTTGTTCAATATAAAATACCACTAAAAGAATTTGATGTATCCTTTTTTTCACATTTGATTCCCTATATGTTAGTTCAAATATACAGGAATATTCGGAATATGGTTGTATTTCAATATTTATTAAATGTAACATTCTGAATGATATAATTCTCTTAGTGCCAACTTCTTTTTATTATTCATTGATTTATAAATATAATTGGTTTCTCCCATGTGATTTTCCACAATATATTTTTTAATGTATATATTATTATTAGTTGATTATTCAAATGAATCTATCATTTTATACATTATTTTAAAAATAAGTTCATTATATTAAGTTTTTAATATCCTTTTCATGGTTTCCTATTAAGAAGGTAAGAAATTAATATAGTCTTTAGTTCCATTACCAGCTTTGTTTACATCTACATTTCTTATTAATCATTGGTAATCCATCTATAAAATAAATATCATCAAATTTATTCTCAATTTAGAAGAATTTAACTTATCTTTTTATTCCGAAGCCTTTTTTCCTCTATCATTCTATATATTTTTAATTGATCTCAAAAAATAACTATTTATTATATCATTCATTACTCAAAATTATTTTGGTTGTCAAATTCCTCACTTAAAAAATAATATTTTTTTCATCATATGAGCTTCACTCTCTCTCTTTTTCTCTCACTCCCTTTTTATTCGTGAAATGTTTGTTCTTATCTGCATATCATTGCACCACCTAGATTCATAACTCCTTCCAAGTAGAGAATTATTTTACCAAAAAGAATAGTATTTTTTCACAAATATTCCATAACACTAAATGTGACCTTTGAATATTGATCTTTTAGAAAAATAATTTTTTATATCTAATGTTATTTTGTAGTTGTCTCTTTAAAAATAATGGGAGTATTTTGTATAATGAAATCTTCATGAAGTATTCCAATATTTATTTATAGAAGGCGATTCATCACCGATATTCGTAGTCTTAACAAATACAATCTTAATTTTTTATATTATATTATTGTTAATGGGAAATGTATATTGTGATTTATTTTGAATAGAATTAACCTGCCTCTCTGGCCAATACTTTTCACTAAATTTAGAAGGTTAACATTTACCCTAAAATTATTCAGTGAATTCATCTCTACTATTTTGTAAATATATTTTTATTATATGAAAATTTGATTTTGTCTCAAATAACTCTCTTTTAATCTCATTTAATCTTCAACAATTCCATTTAACATATTATAAAATTTAACCTACTTAAATATGTTCTTCTTACTTTCAAAAAATATTATTTCTTAAATATTAAGATTCCCCTTTCCATATAGGCCATTTATATGATATTTAAACTTCTTTTCATGATCTTCCAGTTTTACAGAATATACTCTAATATCATTAGATTGTTTCATTTACATTTTCATACACTCGTTATTTTGACAAGTTATCTCCATACATTCATTATTCAAATTTTAATTCTCCTTCATTGATTATTAATTTTTTTCCAAAGCTATATAAAAAAATTATTTTAAAATCTATTCCAGTTAATTTATTTCATTTTATAATAATCATAAATTCTTTATGAACCACATAATATTTTAACATGTTATATGTTATATTTTTAATCTTCATGTTAATTACATGATAATAAATCATACTTCACTCTTCTGCTCAAAAAAGTATTAATATTACTAGAAAATATTTTCCCATTTTTTCTTCAAATTCTATTTCTAAGAAAAATTTTCTTTTTTACTAACATAGAATATTAATTAATCATTTTTGTTTAGTTACCTGAATAATGGAGATTTTTATTATAATTAAATAACATAAGATATTTTTTACATCTTCCATTCCAAAATCCCTTGATGTATCTCTTAGAGTGATGTGATATATATATTTTTTGAAATACTCTTCATCCTACTCAATGTCTAAATAAATTAGATATTTATTCTAATTATTAGTATTTAATATTAATTTTTAACAAAGTTTTAAATGATATTTTTTCTTAATAATTATTTTTAATGACTATTTATTATCTCATTTAAAATGCAATAAGAATATTACGAATTTCATCTAATGAGAGATCCTCTCAAACCTATAGATATTAAACCATATGATGTAACGTTTCTAGAATTATTATCATTTGTTTATTAGAAATAGTAGAATAGTCCATATTCTCACTAAAACATATGATATTCTAGAAAATGTCTTTTAACACTGTAACTTAATCATCAATGTTTTCGTTATCAATTATCTTGATATCTTCAAATATTCCCCTCCAAACATTCAACATAGACTCCTTGAAATTAAAATTTCATTCATAACTACATATTAACTTTTCCAAAAAAATTATTAGGAGTCAGAAAAACAATAATATTTATATAAACCTTATCAAATAGAGAATTCAAAAATTAATTTTGAATTAATCCAGCAGCATCCAAATTTCTCTCATTGAGATTTATCCTACCAAACTCATTAATAAAAAGTAATACCATTTTAGTAGAATCTTTAAAATCCAATAAAAAATATAGAAGGTAGAGTTACCACATATTTATCCAACTATTGTTGTTCCTTTATAAAAAATTGGAACATCCCTATTTTTTACTGAATATATATTTTCCATCCTCAATAGATCATTGGATCATTAAAGGGAATCCATAACTTTCATAATAATTATATTTCCTATATTAGTGTAAGATAATTGGAAATGGGAGGGGTGAGTGAATGATCACTATATTTATGAATTATTATCATTACTCAAAAAATTAACATGGTAGAGTTCTCAACCCAATGAATTATAACTCATTACCTCAACTTGTATGTAGTAATTATAAAGAGAGACTGATCAGAACATGAAATTTACATAGTTTATCCAATGTGACCTACTCCTTTCCATGCAACTTATACCACCCAACATGGATTATACACATAAAACTTATTCATTATTACAAAGATATATGAAGTAACTAGTACTACACCCTAGTAATCATTTCTCTTATTGAACCATATTCTATTCCCAACATCCAAATCCTTTTAAATTATAGGTTATACCCCCAACTGTCCTTTTTTTCACCACTTCCTTCTAGAATATTAATACACTCCATCCATGGGTCTCTTCAATAACTGGTTCTACCCACCAAAAATAAACTCTTTATTCTTAATTGTTGCTCTAGTGTAGAAATATCTTATGCTTTATATGATCTTCCTCCATAAAAAATATGGATCACCTTTTCCTATGTATAAATGATTCAAGATTTTCAAACGGTCTATAAAAATATGATATTCTTGAAACTAACTCTATATATTGATGGTCTTTGATATACCCAAATATAAACCTTTTAAAAAAATTTCTGGTATTCTTCTTCAGAAAAAGACCACCAAGTAATATTCCATTTGGTATGTATTGTATGGTATCATAAGTTCATTTCACCTCTGTTTGAAACCCCTTATATTTAATAAACCACTATCGTTTTCAACTCAGTCCAATGATCCTTTATCCAATTCACCTACTTATTATGCACCTTTGCATAATTATCATTCATCTTCTGTCACTCCATATATCTAGAAATAAATTTTTTTATGGTGGATCAGTTCTAGACCACTTATGTCTAATTCTCCTCTTCTTTAACAAAGTATGATCTTGGTTGGTTACTCACCTTAAACACTCAAAAACATTGAAATTTCACACTATTGCATTACTACTAGTAAAAAATATAATTAGATATATTTCCCATTATACATTCATAATTTTTCTAAAAAACTAAGAAGATGTGTGTGATATAATTTTTCTTTTCTGATAAAATAACATTTCATTTGACCACCTTAAAATCCCATGAAGAAGTGCAAGAAAACACACCTCTTAAAAAAAACATAAATATCAGAATTAATGTTCTCTAAAATCATCCTAAAATATTTACTATGTTTATGTGTTTTGAAATTATAACTCATCATATTCACAATGGGTGATCGTACAATGTTATAGTAAATATCCTCAATCATTTATATGGTATAAAAAATTCTCCTTATAATCATTTCTATCCAATTTGTCCATATTTCAATGTCTTTTACATATAACCAATCCTTTTATAATGAACTAAAACATCTTTGTATTGTTCATAATCCAATAATATTTTTAAGAATTCCAAATTGCAGTAACTCTCCATCAGATGATAATTTTTCTAGATCCCCTCAATCTGGAATCATATATCCACTTATCTCATATATAGCAATTAAAAATATGAGGGATGTCCCATATAATGAAATCACATTTCAATTTCTAGTTCCCTACACAAGATTCCTCCATCTAATAAACTTAAAAGTTTTCATCTACTGGATTCAACAATCATTAATTTATTTTATACATATCCTCTAACTTTTTTTCATCTAATAATTTCTATCAGCTAAACTCAGTCCCGGGTGCTTCACAATTGTCTATCTTGTGTTATTTAGATATATTCTCAATCAGGTACCACTTTATATGTTTCTATTTTTGGTAAAACATCATATGATCATAACTCTATGACTTCATATCTTGATGTTTTTAATAACATTATACATCTTTTAATATCATTAAGGATAACACATGTTTGTAATAAATCAACTTTTGAAAAAGTTCAACTAAAATCATCAATACTTTTATGATGTATAGTAATTTAATAATAGAAAAATAATATTATAACTCATTAATGTTTCTCAAAACTAAGAATCCAATGGTCCTTATATAGTTTCCCAGATAATTCTCTTACAAATTCATAAAAAAATATTCAAAACAAATACAACCAACCCACATTTGAGAAAATAATTTACATCCCTATGTTATTGGGAATAATATTTTTTTGTATCATAATTAGAATTAGGATTCATATTTTCTTATCGAATTATCTATTTCAAAATATAGAGAAAATTAGTGGAAATTTTATAAATCTACCCTTTTCTTGTTTTCAAGTTAACTATTCTCATAACTACTTATAAAACTAAAAATATACTACAACCAAAGAATAGTGGTTTCTAAATATCCATTTCAATTATTCTGTAATTATTATGTTTAATTTTTTCAACACCTACAACATAAATTAATTATTTTTGATGATCCAATATCTTATGATGAATATCTTAACTAAAATTAGATCCCAAACAATCTATTTTTTCACTGTGAAATATCCTATATGTATAATTATGATTAAAACCATAGATAGTCAATTGTTACTTTCTTTGTCAAGTCCTTCACTTTATCATATTCAAATGTTTCAAGCATTGATATAAAATCATATGTGATTTCAATATTTTATTTATCAAACCTCAATAAATGGTCTTCTACATTCCCACATTCATTACTGGTTCTCCATAAATTTTACTCTTTACAATTTATAAATTATATATAACAGTAATAAAATTTATAAATATATTAAAACATAAAAACATAAAAACATATATTTAAATATATAAATATAAAAAATATAATGAAATATATATATAAACATTGATAAATATAAATTAAACAATTTACAACTTCAATAAGTTTAAAAAAAATAATTTAAATAAAACCATTACAATTAAAAAAACTACTTATAAAAAACAATTTATTTTCCCATTTTTCAAGATATTCCATATATCAAATATTCCATTATCTTGTACAAATTTTATTTATAACCCCATATTATTATTATTCCAATTATTTTTATTTAGAAAAAATTCTTAACTATCCCCCTTATTTATTCATACATCACCTGTTGTGAAATTTAGTAAGGTGGTTTTGGTCTCAATATCACTCATTTTATTTATATTTCATGATCTTGATATTTATTCATCCCAATATTATATGGACTCTCCCATGAGATTATATTATTCACTTTTACCTAGAATATTATTTATTTGCCTTTCCTCAATATTTTCATTAATACATTACAAATTATGATGTTTGTAGGGCCATAATCCTAACAACCCTCTTTTATCATATTCTCTATATTTAATCCTCCTTTTGGGAAATATTATATACTTTTAATATGAATAAAAAATATATCAATTATATAAATTTTGTAAATTTAAATGTAATTTTGTTATTGTCCATTATTTAATTCATACAACACCCATATATTGATTATGAAATAATACACCATATCTATAAATATTATTTTCAATTCATTCATATGACATTATAGTATTATTTTATATTTTTCATTGATTTTAATAGATTTATATTCTCATTTCTTTACATACGTTTACTTTTATTCCATAAATATTTCATATACTAGTGAAATAAAAAATGTGTTTCTTATATAAATTCTTATAAATTCTTATCTTTCATATCCTTATTAATTTAATGTTAATTAGTTATTATTTTATGATATAATCATTTTTCATAGGTAAAATATCATTTTCTCGGTAAAATATTTTTATTTAATCACCCTTTCCTAAAAATGATGCTTTCATTGTGACTATTTCAATACTTTGTATTCACTATGGAATCATATTAAAAAAACATTTACAATTACATCACTATCGATGAAGTATTTTCTACAGCTTCTAATAGTCATTTATATTTCATTCTTTTAATATTATTTATGTTTCTTTTCCTCTTATTAATTAAATTTCCCAAAAAACAATACATGGATTCAATTTTTATATTCCTATTAATCAATTGTATTATATGAATGAAATATCTCTATTTTTATTAAAATATCACTACCAATATCAATTTTTCTAATAAATTCCTAAAATAGCCTTTCGATATATACCTTTACACTAACTCTATATAATGAATATCATATTAATTATTATTAATATTGAAAGCTTTTTCTTATATAATTTCTTAAATTTCCACGTTTTTTTCTCATAATAAAACATGTATGTATATAAGTATATATAAACGTGCATTATTTTTAAATAGACAATTGAAAAAGGAAAAAAATAAAAATACACAACATTTTACAACTAAAAAACCTATAAGTCAAAAAAATTATTAAAAAATTTATAAATGGAAAAAAACTAAAAATGATTTTTAACAATAAAAAACTATAGTACATATTAATTTATAAATAAATAATTATAATTAAGAACAATTATAGCAACAATAAATTGAAAAACATAATTTATAACACCAAAAAATTTATTAATGAATTTAAAAACATTTAAAAATTAAAAAAAACTATTTCCAAACTATAGATATTCATATAGATGATCCACAACCAAGAGAGCCAAATCATCGATATACTAAATGTATATTGTAATGATTGAAAGATAATAATTACTAAAAATAGGTAAAAAATAATGTAAATGATATAACATGAATAATTCAATTGAAATGTAAATTTGGTGTTTAGAAATAGAATAAGGGGAATTATACCCCCAACAATGAAAAAATAAAAAAACCAATCTAATGAAGGAAATATGAAGATAAATTTAGGGTAAAAATCTAGATATTTCAACATGAATGATAATGATAACGGTTTTGTAAATAATAAAACATGGGGTCGGGAGTCATTGTGTAAGGGATTCTAAAATTTTTTAGAAAATGAATGGTGTGTGGTGAAAAAATTCCTTGTTTTTAAAAATATTTAACATTATTTATCAAATAACCCATATAAAAAAATGAGGTTTTGATGTATTCCATGGTATAACCGACCACAAAATTTTATTTCTCACATTATCTATGTGAAAACCAACATTAAAACAATATAATTAATGTAAGATATCATATAAAAATGTAAAAGTGAAATAGATAGGATTTGAATACTAGTTATTAAAAAATAAACATTAAAAGCCATTGGTGTTGATTTTTACCTCGGTCATGAGATAAGCAGCATCAAAACCCTAATAGAAAATATACTTTTACTATTAGTGGTTGATAAAAAGGTTCACACACATAGTTATCTCTCATGTAATTCTTATTCACATGAAAAATTAATTATAAGTCCATTACCACTGAAAATCAATACTTAATTTACTATGATTTTCAAAAGGATTCATGGTGACATATTTGGTACAATTCATCCACCATTTATTCCATATATGAATATATATCATGATAATTATTGTTGCATCAATGGTTATATTTGAGCTTATTAATCAACTCAAAATGTAACGTACCAAAGTTTTATAAATGGAATTACGATCTATAAATATTACTCATATTATTAGGAAGCACAATGACATATCATGATACTAAATAATATGTGACCATCAAACATAATTATTCAACTTCTACATATTGAATTTTAAAAATCTGAAATACACGGTTGCAATCAGATTGTTATTCGGAATCTAATAGGAAAAACATAATCATTAGTGACTAGTATCATACAATTATAAATAGTAACCTACCCTTATGAATAGTAAATCATCAAAAATAATAATAAACTTACCCATTAATGATTAAATAAAATTTAGGATTCTTATATGTTGTAATTTGACTGTAGTAAAAATATTGGTATTTTTGTATGTCATAAATAATTAATTATATTTAGTTATTTTATAAGAAAATGTATTTTTATAAAAAAAAATCATAAATTAACAATTATATGTCTTCAGGTTTGAAGATAATTTTATAAAACCATTTTTAATTTTTGAAAGCATTATGAAGTATGTTTTAATTTTAAAAAATTGCATTTTTTATGTAAATTGTGATTTTAATAAAAAATTAAATTAATAATATTTATAAAACAATTTTTAAAAAATGGAATTAATTTTTTGATTCTACGCATCGAAATATGGTTAGGGTGATTTTTTTGGATATTTATGAAATACATTTATTTTTGGGTGAATAGTAAAAAATACATTTTTTCACATCAGAGATATATCGTAAATTGCATCATTAATGATGTAATTATGACATAAAAATTCAAAAACATTATATTTGGATATTTTATTTTGAATTTAATATATGGTTCTATAAAATAAAATAATCTCAATTTTCAAATCGAAAAAAACATTCCAAAACCCAACTCTAAAAGTAATTCACTGAAATCATTTTTATTTTTTTTCACCTTACTTTTAATAAATTAATAAATTAGAATTAGAAAGAAAATTTGAATTAAAAAACGATTTATATTATATTAATATAGGAATTATGTTGTCAAAAAAACTACTATTACAAGTCTAACATTTGATATATTATTTAATTGAATATTTTATTCAAAAAATACCAACCAAAGTATAAATAATCCATCTCCCTCCCCTTTGGAAACAACTTCTCTAATCCTTTAATAAGCCTAGTCTCTAACCTCATTATCCCTCACAAGTATCTTATAATACATAGGGACTTTTTGGAGCCCTCCAACTCCAATCACCTTGGGAGTTATAGTTTTGTGCAAGAGGAACTACACTGAGGAGAGAGTAAGACTCTATTAAATCTTCTCTCTTTTATTCCTTTTTTTATTTTACCCTATACCATTCAAAATATTATGCTAAAAAAATTATAATGCGGTATTTTAATAATATATTGATGATTTTATACTACTTTAGTTATAATATTAATGAAAACTATAAATGTCATACTTCCCTCTCCCACACTATCGACAATGTCCAATTAAAGGCTGATTAACCGTCTACGATGACGTTTCCAAGATTATTATTAAAAAAAAAATACATATTTGGAAAATATAAATTATATTCAATATATTATTATCAAATTAAACATATTCTATTTTTCCTGAACTAATTATACTAATTTAAAATTTACATTCAATAAAAAGTGAAATAATCGCAAGACAAGAAGTTTTTAGTAAAATATTATATCAAAATACTCCGTTTTCATCAAAAAAAATTATGAAATAAAATATAATGAATATAATTGATAAATATTTTTATAAAATTACTATAATTAACTTTTAGATCACTATTTTAATAAACATAAATTTACTATTCCAGAGGTGCAGAAGAGATAAAATTAAGCGGAAAATAAGATAAGAGATCATCATTATTTCACTCTTAATCATGATTTTTCTATATGATATTCCTTTCCATATGTAATCCCAAATTATGGGGTATAATTTAGCACCAACTCCATACTTCCCACTTGATTTATAATTGGTTACAAAACCTTATTATATTTCATAAATCCCTTTTATGTACACCCAATACCATGGCGACAATCTGTAAGGAATTCTACCAAAACCTCTATTATTCCATCTGGTTGCTCTATATTCATTTTAAACAAAATGCACTTGTATATTTTTTTTAAACTTATATATTCTATTTATATAATCTAAAATCATGTTCCAATATACATATATCATTCTATTTTGGGGATATACATGCTTTTAAGTGAATCCCTCTTCGATACTTCCCAATATGAAAGCTCGTTTTAAGGGAACTTCTCAAATTTTTACCCAAATTCAAGTGCACTATATACTCTGTTTTATGACAACATTGTCATTATAATATCAGTATTTTCATATTTAAAAATCTCTTTTTTCACATCCAGTTTTATATAAAATATTCTTTCATGGTTTATTTTAAATTCTCTATAGTATTTTCGTTAAAACTGCACAAAATTATATTAATGATAAAATGTCTCAAATAAATTTCCTAAATTTTTTCATTTCTATTCAACATCACATACAATTATATAAGCATATTTTAACTTATGAACTTCCATGTATTTTCTTTTTTCTTTCTATCATAGACACTTTCATGATATTCCCATTAGTTATGCTTCATGTCATGATTGTGGTACCCAATTCTTTCCATGGGTAACCCTTATGTTTATGTATGATTGATTATGTATGATTCATTATGTTGAAAACATTTTCATGAAATGTATGAAGGGTGTGTTCTGATAGCACTCTATTCCCTTGGGTAATGATAAGTCTCGTGAGTTGCTATGTGCAACGGTCATAGCGGTTAGCCTTGTCTTGTGATGGTCTGGGAAATGGGATTGGCGGTTAGACTTGACCTGTACTACTCTAGGAAATGAGATTGAAGGTTATCCTTGACTCATACTAAAGAAATGTTATACACTTCTTAAACAATTATATGATTCCATGATTATATGATCCCATATTTATATGTTATAATTTTATTTTTTTCATGCTTTTGATATCATTATGTCATGACTCCAAACTCATGTGCTTAATATTCTCTACTATGTTCATTCTATTACTATGATTTTTCACACATCACTTTCTTCATGTTATCCCCATTTATCCTATGCAGATGTATGAGCTCAAAGGAAGTTAGGAGCCCTTTATAAATATTATATAAAGAAGTTTTCATATCCCATTTTATTTATTATGTACCTAGTTTTCCAGGAATCTAGACATAATGATCCATGGCTTGTACATTGATGTATAATTATGCTTAAAATAATATAATGTTATTTGTAGTAGGCTAGGGTCACTATAGTTGGTATAAGAGGATGGTCTAGATATTTTTGGAGTTTTGGAATAGAGAACCGTAGTGAGAACCTTAAGGATGAGACTATGTATAAGAAATCATCCATAATATTTTTTGAATATTGAGTAAGTGGTTTATCAAGAAAATATATCCATGTCTGGATATGGGTAGGTAGAGGCGGATCTAGCATAAATGTATCGAGGGTTAAAACTTAAAAACTCCGCTTTGAGCTAGACTCTGAACGAGAACTTGTGAACAACAATGGGCCTTGTTGCACTCTTGGTAGTGACACTTTCAAGAGATATGATTTGGTGAATTCATGATCTTAATACAAACAATTACTTTGAAAAAATATCCCATAAGAATATATTTTAACAAATAGATCAAGCATAAGGTAGATTCAATCATATGGAATCCCAAATTTTGATATACTTCTCCTTTACAAGATTATCCTCTTACGTTCAAATTTTTATTTTTTATACTCAAGATATAAGTTTTTCAAGCCCTCTAATTTTATGTTATTTTTATTAGTTAATGGAGGGAAATAGTAGAACACATTCTAACTGCCCATGTGATAGGAAATGTAATGATTTTCCTAATTATATGCTTGATATGATGGGAATGGTAGCTCAAAACATCATGAAAACACTTTCTTATCTGGATTATGTTGTGAATAATAACTTGAATAATGTTGAAATCCCTCCTCCTCCATGGAAATAAGAGGTTTCTATAGAATCTATCATGTGGAAAATGCCTCCCATGTTTAGAGGATCTTCTAATTTCTTCCTCACGGAACAGTTGATTAACTCCTTGAAAATATATTCTCCACCCACCAATTATCAGATGAAGATAATGTTTTAGTGGGGCTCTACATTTATGGTGAGAAGTGTAAAAAATACAACAACCATAAGATTATAAAGTATATATTCAGATAAAAAATATCAACATGCTTCAAATGGGATGGTTAGAGATAATCATGGATTATGATTGCTCATTTCAAAATCATCATGGAAAGGCTAATAAGGTAGTTTATGCTCTAATAATAAATGCACCTTCAACTCTATCCATGTTACATATTGAGAAAGATCATATATTATAGTATATGCATAGGATGGATTTGGAAATCATATGGGTATATGATACATCCTACCTTTCCCAAATCATCTATCTAGGAGAATATTTAAGAAGCACAATGGGAGGATCTAGAGTTACACAATAATGTGAATGTAGTAAAGGGAAGATGTATGAGTTACATATCGATGATCATGGTGTGATTCAGTTTGGAATATGACATTTTTTGCCTTTATCACCAGGGATAAAGAATTATCCATTTAATAATTCTCATAGCTCAATATTCTCTATCCATCCTTGTAGTACCACTATGTACCAGGATCTCTAGGAACACTTCTGGAAGGATAACATGATGTTGGTGATTGTAGAATATATATCATGGTGGTTTATATGTTATCAAGTAAAATAAGTGTGACAAAAGACCAAAGGGATGATACATACATTGCCTATACCCACGTGGAAATGGAGAATGTCACTATGGACATTGTCATGGGTCTTCTAAATACATACATGGAAAATAATGTGATATGGTTTGTGGGTGAACAAATCACTAATAATTCCCATTTTATTGATAATCGAGAAGATATCACACTGGAACAACTTGAAAGGATATATGTGAAAGAAGTGGAGAGACTGACTGACTGAAAATTAATATTTTTATTTTCTAAACACTTTTGAGGAAAAAGTGAGAAACCAACAAACCCATTGAGGAAAAGTGGTGAACCAAACATGAATACATGACTTACAACATTCAACCACCATGGATCAAAATAAAACGGTCAACCAAACAACTCATTCAACATAAAAAATCGACCACTCCATAATTCAATTTGAGAACCATCACAACAGGAGCTAGAATCACCCCAGATAAGACCATGGAATCTCAAACCAGAAAGCAGAAAGAGAAATCCTCAGAAAATCATGAACAAACCTCATAATTGGTCTCCTTGAATGCCACTGATGCGACCATCGACACCAGCCCAAATCCAGGAACACCATAAAACTCCAATATGAGGTCACCCAAACCCTCCAGTGATGTGAGATGGACTTCTGAAAATCCTCTGGAAAGGGGACATCCATAGAAGGCCAACGAATAATACAAAATGAGGAAGACCATGATGTCCCGATGCCACATCCTACTCCGTCGAGAAACATATCCCAACATAGAATGTCAAAGACTCCACAAAATCAATCCAACTGATTCACTAACACAAGATTAACATCATCAACAGAATGAATTCCTCCTATCCAGATTAGATATGAACATAAACGAAGAATAACATATACTTCCAATACTGAAATGATGATGAGCATGAGGAAATTGAAGAAAAATTCACGGAAGCTGAAATCTAGAAGAACGCCACAAATAACAAATGAAGAAGGAAACTATCGCATAGGCTCCAAGAGGATTCCCACTGCATGGTGTTCGACTCTCGATTGTCTCTGATTGTGATCTAAGGTTCAAAGCTAAATTTTGTAGGAGTCTTCAACATTCTTTGAGTACTAAATTATATTTTTGCACGACCTATCTCCCCCAAATTGATGGCCAATATGAAAGGATAATTTAGACTCTTGAAGACATGATGTGAGCTTGATCCTTAGAAATCAAAGGTGGATGGGATAAAAATCTCCCATTGGTTGAGTTCTCCTTCGAAAAATATCTTCCTCTTTAGTTTTTCGATGGCTCCATATGAAGCATTGTATAGAAAACGATGTAGAACTCTAGTCGATTGGGATTATGTTTGAAAACGAAAGCTGCTTGGACATGATATTGTGAAAGAGATGATAGAGAAGGATCACATAATCTAGAAACATATCAAAGCTTCTCATAGTCAAAAAAATATCTTTGATGACAACCATCGAAGGGATTTGGAGTTCGATGCCAGTGATAAAGCCTTCCTTTAAATTTCACCACGGAAGAGAGTAATGTGGTTTGGAATGACAGGGAAAAAAATCCCAAGATACATTGGCCCTTTTGATATCCTTGATGGCATAGTATCCATGGATTATTGGCATGAAATCCCATGAAATATTTCTCAATTTCATGATTTGTTTCATGTATCACTCATGAGGAAATACATACCAGATCCCTCACAAGTACTAAACTCAATGGCGGTACAGTTAGAAGATTATCCCTCCTATTAGGAGAACCAAGAAGAGATTATGGATAGGAGGGATAATGTTCTACGCAAAAAGACAGGCCACCATGTTAATGTGAAGTGGAGTAACCATAGGATTGAAGAAGAAACATGGGAATCAGAGGAGGTAATGAAGGATAAGTACCGTTAACCGTTTTAGTAAAACAAAATTTCAAGGGGGAAAATTCATAAGGAGGGAAGAATATAATGATCCACTGTTTTATCAATGGAATCACCTTATTATAATTATGCATTATATTTTTAGGAAGATAAATATAATATCATGATATTAAATACTATTTTACAATTAGACATAATTTTTCCACTTCTATGTTTTGAATTTTTAATATCTAACATACACCGTAGCGATCAGTAAGTTATTTGGAGTCTGATAGGAAAAATGTAATTTTTGGTTAATAGTAATATTCCATTATGAACAGTAACATACCCTTATGAATAGTAATATGCCCCTTATGAATATTAAATCATCCAAAATAATTTTAACCTTACCCATCAAGGATTAAATAAAATTTAGGAATCTTATAAGTGGTAATTTGACTGTAGTAAAAGTATTAGAATTTTTTTAAATCATAAATAATTAATTTATAAGAAAATGTATTTTCCTAAAATGGGTTCATAAATTAATAATTATATGCCTTATGGATGGGATATAATTTTATAATACCTTATGTAATTTTTCAATGCATCATATAGTCAGTTTTAATTTTAAAATCTATATTTTTCATGTAAAATAATATTTTAATTAAAAATATAATAAATAATGTTTAGAAAATTATTTTTGATAACTGGAATTAATTTTGGGATTCTTCAGATTGAAAAATATTGAGGGTGATTTATTTGTATTTTTCTGAAATACTTTAATTTTCTGGTGAAGAGTAAAAATAAAAATTTTCACATAACCGGTTTGTCCTAAATTGTCTCATTCAGGATGTAATGATGGAATAAAAATTATAGAACAATAGATTAGGCCATGTTATATTTAATTTTATAAATGGTTCCTTATTATACAATAAACTAAATTTACAAACTTAAAAAAGATCATTCCAAAACCTAAAGTCAAGAAGTGATTCCTTAAAAATCATTTTCCCTTTATTTTCACTTTCCTTTTAATAAATTAATAAATAAGAATTATAAAGTTGATTTAATGTTAATATGAATTTTATTATATTAATATATGATTTATTTTTTCCAATAATATATTATTACTAGTCTATCATTTGATATATTATTTTATTTAATATTTCTTTTCTAAAAATAGCCCTCCTCAAGAATAAATAACCTCTCACTCTCCACTTTGGAAACCACTCCATGAATCCGTTAAAAAGCCTAATATCTACCCAATTTCTACCTATATAGCCTCTTAGAATACTTATGGACATTCTGGAGCCCTCCATCACTAATCACTAAGAGATTTATTGTTTCCTACAAGAGGAGCTACACCAAGGAGAGAGTAAGAATCTATTAAATCTTATCTCTTTTATTTCTTTTTTTCTTTTTCCATGTACCATTCATAACCTTGTTCTAAAAAATTGAATAAATAGTATTTTAAAATTATATTAATGATGGTAACCTACTTTAATTATCATATTAAATATAAATAAAAATTTCATACTTCCCATTCCTGCACTATCGACAATGTCTTGTTAATGGTCAATTAACCATCTACAAGGATGTTTCCAATATAATTATTTTAAAAACCTTCATGTATGGAAAATATAAATTATATAGAATATATTAATATCGAATTACATATATTCTATGCTTATGGAAATAATTTTATTAATTTATAAATTACTTTTAATAAAAATTTAAATCATCACAAGATGATAATTTTGTAAGTAAAATATGATATCAAAACACATCATTTTACTCAATGAAAATAATGAAATAAAATATAATGAATATAATTGAAAAATAATTTCATAAAATGAAAATAAATAAATTTTATATCATTGTTTTAATAAACATAAATTTTTTATTCATGATGAGCATATGATATGAAATTAAGAATAAATTAAGGTAAGGGATCCTCCCTATTTTACTCTTAATCAAGATTTTCCTCTATGGTATGACTTTTTATGTGTAATCCAAAATTATGGGGTATAATTTAGAACATACACCAAACATCCCTCATGATGTGAAATTTATTAAAAAACTCTTTTCCCACTAATAAATCCTTTTTATGTACACCTAATATCGGGCCGACAATCCATAATGAATTTTACCAAAACCTCCCTTATTCTATTGGGTTACTCTATCGTTCATTTTACCAAAATTAATTTGTCTTATATTTTTATGTAAAATTTCTAAATTATGTTTATTTGATCCAAAATATGTTTCCAGGATCCATCCCTCATTCTCTTTCGGGGATATTTAGGCTTTTTAGTGAATCCCTCCTTGATAATTCCCAATAAAAAAACTCGTTTTAAGGGAACATCCCAAATTTTTACCTTGCATCAGGTAAACCCTATAATATATTTTACACCACAATTTTCTTTATAAAATCAACCTCTTCATCATGGAAAAAATTCTTCTTTCAGTTACGGTTTTATCTAAAATAAAGTTTCCTAGTCAATTTTAAAATCTCTCTGTTATTTTCCTCAAAACTGAAAAATAATGATTTAATGATAAAATTTATCGAATAAAATTTATTATATGTGGTCACTTATATTTGACATGACTTACCATGATATATTCCAATTTTTTTATATGAACTTCCATGTACTTTCTAATTCCTTTCTTACATGGACACTTTCCTGATATCCCCATTAGTTATGCTTTATGTCATTATTGTGGTACCAAATTATTTCCATGGGTAACCATTATGTCTGTGTAAGATATATCATATATGATACTTTATTTGGAAAACAATTTTCATGAAAATTAATATGGGTGCACCTAGATTTTGAAACAATGCATTGGGTAAAGTTAAGTCTCTTGAGATTCTATGTGCAAAGGTCTTGGAGGTTAGCCTTGGCATGTATTGCTATAGAAAACGGGATTGGCAGTTAGCCATAACCTGTACTACTATGGGAAATGAGATTGGTTGTTAGCCTTAAATAGTACTAAAGACATGTTTTTTGTTTCATACACATTTATATGATTCCACGTTTATATGGTCCCATGTTTATATATTATGATTTCATATGTTACACGCTTTGAAATATTTATGTCATTCCTCCTAACCCATGTTCTTATGATTTTTTATTATATTCATTCCCATACTAGGCTATTTAGCTCATCCCTTTTTTCATGTTATCCTCAGTTTATCTTATGTAGATGTAAGGGCTCAAAGTATGTTAAGATATTTTTATGAAGATTAAATAAATATGTTTTTATCTCATGATTATATGTTATGTACCTAGTCTTCTATGACACTAGAATTAATGATCTTTGGCTTCTACTATAATGTATAATTATGCTTAAAATCATGTAATGTTATAAATAGAATATTATGTACACTATACAGAGCATATCATCTTCGTGATTACACGCCCAAAAAATAAGCATAAGCCTACAATTCCATGATTATTCAACAAATATGATTCAGATTGAAAATGATTTTTAATATTCATAAGAAGCATTTGATAATTATCTCCTTTTGATTGGAATAAATATGGAAAATCATATATCTCAAGTTCACACATAAAATGGTATGCCTATTTTTTTATAATGATGTTACAAATTATTACTAGAACAATTATCAAGAAGAATAAATTACTTATTTTGACATGGAGACATGTGATTTTTTAGGTTGAAACATCCATTCTATTTAGGGCTTCAAGAAATCATGAATATTCCATTATAAAATTATATTATTTCAATGAATCAAATATTTCACATTTAATAATATATATTTTTTTGTTCTACCTGTCTCTATAGAACATCTCCAATGAAAAAAGACATAACCCCATTGAATATTGAAGATTTAAATTGGATTTGAATCACCCTTAATCAATATGTATCATGATAAAATGATATAATTTATATTTAAAAATAGATTTTATAAATTTTATTTTAATAAAAGAATGATTCCAACACTATAACTAGAGAATCATTCAGCATCAAAATAAATATCATGGAAAAAAATTCACTATAAATTCTTGGTCGTCATATAAATATTAGTGATCATGATGTTCAGAATATTTGTAATTTTAATTTTTTTTATTTTATATTAAAAATGAATTAAATGATTTAAAATGAGTTACCGAATCATATGTAACCATTGAGAACATATGAGTAAGAATACATGTCCCTAATTTACAATATGATGGTGTTACCAACAGAGATTCCAATCCATACTTGAAACCCGAGAAACTATTTGGTTCTAATGATAAAAAATCATCATTATATAAAATTGAAAAAACAAATATTTTTTAGTGAAATAAATAAAAATGAGGATAATAAAAATTATCTTGATCATGAAATTCCCCTTGAAATAAAAATTCTATAAGAACATGATTTTTATCATGAGGAAATTTCTATAAATTTAACAAACATTAGAATATGTTATAAAAATGTAAAGATAATTTTTTAAAAAAAATCATTAAATATATTGAATGAAATTATTTATGGCGATCAATAACATAAAATGGTTAATGAATAAAAAATAGACCATATTGTGATTTGTGGAAAGTTTTGATCTAATTTGAATTAGGATCACTTACAAAAAATGAGGGTTTTTGTCCATTTGTGAAAAACCATAAAAGAATTAAAATTATTGGCTATAAATGGATATTTATTATAATGATAAATGAAAATAAGGATGTCATGAGATATAAAGTATAAATTATTTATCAAGAATTCTCACATAGACCAAATATTGATTAATGTGAAATGTACACTCTTGTAATGGATTTTATAACCATTTAATATCATGGAATGTTTGTATACATGAGTATAATAAATTATTCATATTAGATGTTTTGAATACATATCATTATGTTAATATTGATAATTATGTTTTAATGAAAATCCTAAAATATTTGAAATATCATAAAATTATTATCGATCTCGAGATAATTATCTATTCATGTTGAATTAATCATTATATGGATTGAATAAATAAGGGAATTTGTGGTATGAACATTTTAGTGTATATTTAATGAAAAAATATTACAAAAAAGTTCCAATTTTCCCATGTGTCACCATTAATAGCATTGAGACTGAATCTTTAATCCCTATTGAAAACATTACTGATTTAATAATTATTGAAACTGTTTACTAACTTTCCATGGTAGTATAATATTTTTTAATGGAATTTTAAATGAAATAGTTTGTTAACATAATGTTTTTCCTTGGATTGCAAATTGAATATCATAAATTTGGATTTTTTAATATTCATGATATACAAATAAAGTCCAATAATGGTTCAACATGGAAAATTAACATCATTGACATACTCCAATGGTTTTACATTCTCTTTATTAAGCTACAGATCCTATTAAAGAATGTGGGGATAATGAAGTTCTTAATGATCCTAAAGTTCCATATATGAGTAATATTATAGAAATAATAAACCATCAATATTATATAAGGTTATATATATATTTATTTATATATATCATTTTTTTTATTCTTTTGTATGGTATAGTTTATCTCAAAAATTTCATCATTCTAATAATACTAAATAAATATTAATATACCTTCAAGGATCCATAGATTGGGAGCATTTTATTCAAAAAGATTTAAAATATTAGCTGGTTATACTAAAGTAGGATACATGCCTAATATATATAAATAAAGATATTAGTCATTATATTTATTTATGTATAACCGAACATCAATTTCTTAGTTCTCTTAAAAAACACCATTTCTATGAGTTCATTTAATTGTGATTAACTGATTACAACTACAGAATAACGTCAAGAGGTTATTTTTCTATGATTGGATATTTATCAAAATTGAGGTAATTCTGGGTTGGATGTAAATAATAATATTAGAAGGGTGTTGTATAAATATTATGATGGTTCCATAACATAATTTAAGGTATGGTGATAGAATAAAACATATCATACCAAAATTATTTTTTACTCATAATTAAAGGAAGGGTGAGTTTGATATATTGTAAATAAGGTATAATGAAAACCTTATAGAATTATTCTCATAGTCATTTCTGACTACAAAATTTGAAAATTTGATTAATAAATTTTTTATGAGAAGGCTAAAAATTCAATCATGATGCTTTGATAGAGAATTGGGAACACTATAAACATTATCCGTTCACCATGATTTTCCCATTAGGTTATCTAGATAAGTTTTTTTATGAGGTATTAGAATAAAGATGTAAATTATTTTGTATTTTCATGTTTTTACAATAGGTTTTATGAAGTTATTATTATATGAGATTCCATAAAATTATGAGATCTGTTAGGGAGTATTTTAGATTTGCATTTATTATGTGTGTATTTAGTAAGTATAAATTTATGAATAAACCACCTTTCCTGAACCCTTCATAATGGCCAAAAATTTGGTTTCTATGTCATTTTTAATTCCAACTATTGTATAAGATTTTGATGTTAGTAACATAAATTGTTTGATTAAATCATATATACTATATATACTAAAACATATACCTTTAGCATTCCATAATTATACACTACTGGAATTCTACCCATTACCAATGGTTCAAAACTATTGGTATGGCCCTGGAAACTGTTGGTATATTATATACCAACGGTTTCCCAAAACATGGCCATGTAAGCCGTAGGTAAAGGCTTATACCAACGGTTCTGTGTAAACTATTGGTATAGGTGTTAGTTTAAGAGATATACCAATAGTTCTGGGTAAACCGGTGCTATAGGTGTTAGTGTAAGAGATATACCAATAGTTTTACGAACCATTGGTATATGTTATATTCAGACAAATCATACAGTTATTAAAACTACCGGTACATGTTTATACCAACAGGTTATAACAAAACCGTTGGTATAATATACCTCAGAATTCTATACTGGCGTTTTAAAAACTATTGGTATACATCTGATCAGCTCCACAACAGCCAGCCGCCCTCCACCTCCATAACAGCCAGCAGCCCCCTCCAACCTACAACTCTCCATGACCTGCAAAAACACTTATAGACCTTGAATCAAAAAGCCTACATTAGATGTTTAAAATTCATCCAGAATTCAGAAATTTATAAATTTAAAATTCATTCCTCACTCAAAAAACAAGACAAGATAAAAATCTAGAATCCAATACATCCACAATCTAATACATCTAGAATTGAAAAGCAATAACACCCATAACACCAATACAAAATTCAAATCAAATACATCCAGTATCCAATACACACAATATTATTCAAAATTTAGAATTCATTAATAATACATCCAAAATCCAATAAATCAATAAATCAAAAAATTATAATTGAAAAACAATAACACCAATAACAGTATTCAAAATTTAGAATTCAGTCCTCACTCAAACCGAAAGACCAATACACACAAGGGAAAAATCCTACATGTTATAGGAAGCACATGGAATGTTTACTCATGGTCTTGGGTTGATTATCTTAAATCCAAATGAAGAAAGTCGGTAGAGTGAATTGGGTAGAGTGGTCAAGGATCATGATACCCATAAGATAGACAATTTTATTGGTCATGTTCATAGAACTAGGAGGAGTTATAGGAAGAACATGGGATTTTTAAATTCCTCTAATGACTATGTATCCTTGTATAAATGGTTCCTGAAGTGTTAGTGGGAAACATTGTCCAATCTCAACATATGAGATGAGTTACCAGAATAACCTACATGTTTATCATATAATTTTCAATTGGAAAAGGGGGTATGTGGGTAATTGTAATTTGGTCTCCTAGGTGTGATGTGAGATGAATCCCCATTTTGGGTAGTGGGTATGAATATTCAATTATGTATTTGGTATTGGGTTCCCAAAGGGACTTTGGTTTGGTCCTAGAACACATTGATTGGGGATAAAGTTTCATGTGTCTTATAAAATGGGTAGGAGTTCCTCGCATGAGATGTGGATTGTGTGAGGCTAGACCATGGATCTTTGTGTTAAAGTATCAACAAAATCCGAATATATTTGGTTGGTTTTCTGTATGCCAATTTTTTCCACATAAAATGTTGTCCATTTTAAACAAAAGACAGACACTTCAAGTGATACCAGACACACCATGCCTCAGATTGACATGGGGTTGACTCATGCACATCACATATGACCCATGGATCATTTTCCTAAATTATCAAGACAATATGAATGTGTTTGGTCAGTTTTCTTTATGCCAGTTGTTGTTTTCACCTAAAATGTTGTCCATTTCAAATAAAAGTGAGGCACTCTGAGGGGTACCTGCCACATAGTTCCTCAGATTGAGGCGAGGTTGACTCGTACATGTCACAAATAACCCATGGATAGTTGTTCTAATGTATCAACACAATATTAATACTTTTTTTTGTTCTCTGTTTGACAGTTTTTTTAACTTCCAAGAGTATCCATTTTAAACAAAAGAAAGACACTTTGAGTGTCACCCGCCACACCGTGTTGTAAATTGAGGCGTGGTTGAATCATACATGTCACAAATGACCCATGGATCATTTTCTTAATGTATCCACAGAATACGAATGTTTTTGGTTGGTTTTCCATATGTAAGTTTGTTGTTTTAACTTAAAATGTTTTCCATTTCATATAAAAGTGAGACACTGTGAGGGGTGCCATTCACACTGTTATTCGGAATGAGGAGGGGTAGACTCGAGTACGTCACAAATGACCCATGGATCGTTTTTCTAAAGTATCAACTCAATACGAATCTATTCGGTCGGTTTTCCATATGTTAATTGTTGTTTTCACTTAAAATGTTGTCCATTTCGAATAAAAGTGATACACATTGAGTGGTACCGGCCACACTGTGCCTCGGTTTGAGGCGGGGTTGGATCTTACACATTACAAATGACCAATGGATCCATTTTCTAATGTGTCAACATAATCTGAATGTGTTTGGTTGGTTTTTAATATGCATGTTGTTGTTTTCACGTAAAATTTTCTCCGTTTAAAATAAAATTGTGACACTTTGAGTTTTATTGGCCACACCATGACTTGGATTGAGGTGGGGTGGACTCGTACACGTCACAAATGACTCATGGATAGTTTTTCTGAAGTATCAACACAATCTGATTGTGTTTGGTCATTTTTCCGTATGATAGTTGTTTTTTTCACTTAAAATGATTCCCATTTCAAATAAATGTGTGACACTTTGAGTAATACCGGCCACATCGCACCTCATATTGAGGCGTGGTTGACTCGTAAATGTCAAAAATGACCCATGGATATTTTTTCTAATGTATCAACACAATTTGAATATGTTTGGTTGGTTTTCTATATGCCAATTGTTTTTACTTAAAAGGGTATCCATTTCAAATAAATGTGATACACTTTGAGTGGTACAAGACACACCATGCCTCAGATTGAGGCGGGTTTTACTCTAAAACATCAAAAATGTCCAATATATACTTTTCGTAAATTATAAACATAATATGAATTCTTTTGGTGGGTTTTCTATATGCACTTTTTTTGTTTTCACTTAAAATTTTTTCTATTTCAAATAAAAGTGAGACACATTGAGTGGTACTGACTACAACGTGCCTCGGATTAAGGCAGGGTTGACTCGTACACATCCAAAATGACCCATGGATCATTGTTATAATGTATTAACACAATCCGAATGTGTTTCGTCAGTTTTCCATATACCAGTTATTGTTTTCACTTAAAATGTTGTCCATTTCAAATAAAAATGAGACACTTTGACTGTTACCGGCCACATCGTACCTCGGATTTTGGCGGGGTTGACTCGTACATGTCAAAAATGACCCATGGATCATTGTGAAAAATTATCAACCCAATCTGAATAAATTTGGTCAATTTTCTATATGCCAGTTGTTTTTACATAAAAGAGTTTCCATTTCAAATAAAAGTGATACACTTTGAGTAGTACCGGCCACACTGTGGCTCTAATTGAGGTGGGGTCAACTCGTACACATCAAAAATGACCCATGGATCCTTTTACTAATGTATCAGAAGAATGAGAATGAATTTGGTTGGTTTTACTTATGCTAGTTGTTGTTTTCACTTAAAATTTAATCCATTTCAAATAAAAGTGACACTTTGAGTGGTACCGGCCACACCGTGCCTCAGATTGGGATGGGGATGACTCGTACATGTAACTTGGGAATTTTGAGTGTTTTCAAGTGAGGATTGAATATATAGGTGAGTCTAATCATATCCTTGCTTCCTCTTTTCGATTAGGGTTTATACACTTCTCTCATCTTCTTCTGATGCTCTAAAACCCTCTTTTCCGTTGGGATTTAGGGTGAATCTTGAAGATATCTTAGATTGGGATCCGAGATGCCAAATTAAAACTGTGATTGTCCCCAGAATCAACGTTTATGGTTGGTGCATGGAATTTAACTAATAGTAATGTAATGTTAATTAGATTGTGATTTAGGATGAATCTTAAAGAGAGCTTATATTGGGCTCAGTGACCTTATGATGTAGTGATTGGTGTGATGATATCGGTGATACACAATTGTGTGAGTTACCCAGTGGAGGATGAGGATATATGTAGAGAGGGTTATTCCTGGTCGGAGGCGGGTGGGGGTTGTATAGGGTCCAGGGAGGAGGGGGGCTGTCCATGGTCTAGGGAGGAGGGTGGGGAGCTGTCTGAGGGGCCTTCCTGGGGGGCTGTCTGGGGGGATGTCTGGGGGCTATCCTAGGGGCTGTCCCGGGGGATGATCGGGGTCTAGGGAGGAGAGTGGGGGGGCTATCCGGGGGGTGTCTGGGGACTGTCTGCGTGGTTTTCTGGGGTCTAGGGAGTTGGGTGGGGGGCTCTCTGGTGGTTGTCCAATGACCTATCTAAGGAGCATTCCGGGGGCTATCTGGGGTCCAAAGAGGAGGGGGGATGTCCGAGGGGCTGTACAAGGGGCTGTCTAGGGTGGTTTCAGGGGGATCTGTCCATGGTCTAGGGAAGAGGGTGGGAAGGCTGTCTGGGGGGTGTCGGGGGGGTGTCCGGGGGGCTATCTGGGGTCCAGGGAGGAGGGTGGGTGGGGGGCTTCCTAGGGGGCCTTCCCGGGGCTGTCTGGGGGTTGTCCAAGGACCTTTCTGAAGTTCATTCTAGGGTCTATGAAGGAGGGTGGGAGGGCTGTCTATGGGGATATCCAGGGGGCTGTCTCGGGTTCATGAGATGGTATTTACATATTTTCTACGCAAATACTTTCAAGGTTAAAAAATAATTTCATTATATCAACATCTAATCAAACCACCAATTTTCTAAATTCCACTAAAAAAATACAATTTCATTAAAATTGGGGGATATCACGGAAAATCACAAAATAAGGTTTTATTATTTATATATATAAAAATATAGATAATTTGACTTACCTAATCACACAAATATTGAGGCACATAAAATCAAAAAAACATCAGAGGTTAGTAGTGTCCTTCGAAAATGTAACGGATAATTTCGTCCCTCATCACTATCAATATCATCACCATCAACTTCACCCTCACCCTCATCCTCATTATCATACCCATCATCTTCCCTACCCCACCCCCCCCCCCCCTCATACTCTTCCTCAGCCTCCTCATCGCCCTCCTCCTCTGCCTCAGCCTCCTCCTTTCCCTCCTCCCCCGCCTCGGCCTCCTCCTCACCCTTCTCCTCCTACACCTCGGCCTCCTCCTATCAATCGTCTCGTACACCACTCGAACTCTCACTTGGTTCACCATATATAGAACTCATCTATGACATATATTCCTCACAAGAAGTGATGGATTCTGGTGGATGTTTTGGACGTGAAGCTTCCATCAGTTTCATAAATGCAGTGTTTTCCAAATCAGACTATGATGTAGTCTATGTGGCCCTTTTTTCAGCCTGTTCTGCATGTACCTTAACATTCTGCAACTCGATGTTACTACAAATCATGCCTGAGGATGGCCAATGCCTCATCGGAGCTATACTCTTCCCAGGCTGACAAAGTACCCTACCAAGGTGCTCATCTCCCAACACATGATGTAAGTGATAGTTTGTCCCAAAATTTTCAGGCTCATGGCCATCAAGGGCCTCTAATGTAGCCTATCACAAATATAAATAGATTATTAAGTTACAAAATAATATTAATGTTTTTAAATCTACAATGTAAATAATTACAATATGCTTCTGAGTCGGTTCATTAACCGCACTTCCATATTTCTTCTTTCTACTCGAGCAAAAATGTTTTTCTCAAGAAACACATCCTTCTATTTTAAATTTATGCCTCTACAATTACATTGAATATAGGAAACCATAATTAAAAATAGGATACAAAAAAACAGAAATTGTAGAACTAAAATTATATAAGAACTTTAGCAATCAAATACATTACAAATGAAGAAATAGAAAGTGAAATTTGTAATGAAAGATTATAAACTAACATACCAGCTATCTCTCATGATTTGGCATTGTAGTACATCCCAATGAGTGGACGTATTTCTTAGCATCAATGTTTTTCATTTCTTCTAGATGAATCCTAAATAAAATTCAATAATTAGTATTAACAAAAAACATGAATATTTTCATTTAAATGCTTCTAATTTGATCAATACTATAAATTGGCTAGTTACCCAATGAGTAATAATCAATTGGTACTATTATAATGGAAAATAATCCATGGTCGGGATGGCCTCCAACTCTATGCGCACTCTATCATTCCGACCAATGTACATCTCATGCTTATAAGCTCTTCAATGTTCTCCTAAATCCTTTAAACGTGCTAGCCTACACCCTCGCCATCAGGGAAATTAAACCGTAGTTGAAACCAAAATATTAAATCATATAAATACAAAAATTAATATATTACATTAAATACAACTGATTTTATTAATCATATCTCTACCTAGAAAATATCTTTCACTTCATTTGGCAGTTGTCTCCATGAGATCGGGCCTGTAGGAATGATGTCGGAGTATATGGAAAGCGTCGCCAAAAAACTCCAACCTTGCTCCCGTAATTTTTCAATCATCTGACTATCATCATTGTATTCCACCATCAACTGTGTTTGGTGGTTCCATGCAGAACGCATGCGTGTACGCCCCCACCCCAGCCTCCTTTTAGTATATGTATATGTTATAAAAGAAAAACAAATATTTTATTAGTACATGTTATAGTGAAAATAAATAATGGTGTAACAATTTTTTATGGTTTTATAAGTATATCAGTGGTAGTCTGATCAATGGGTGCTTCTAGATCTGCAGAAATAGAAGGACACCCTGAGCAGATGGATTGGGTCCCAATGTATGCTCCGCATGGATAGACTCTAGTGGAGCAGTAGTCGAAAAATATGGAATATAAAATCCCAGAGAGATCGCAGAATTATTAAAAGAAGATGATAGGGATCGCTGGCTAAATTATGGATGGGGAGAGGGAATCATCATCGGATATGATACAGACGGGTCAAGAGGGTCAGATGTAAATGGTGGTGAAAAAATGGGAGGCCTATATATCCTTTGTGTCCCTAATGGCACCGTGATTAGAATGTGGGATAGATGGTATGTAAGTCAGAGGGGTAGGGACTAATCAGGTATGCGGACCAAATCATCTAGCTCACATACCCCCCCCCCTCATACGAACACCCCCGGTACTGGGACCACTACTCGGTTGCTCCTCATATAACTATCGCCTTATAAGTGGATCCTAAAAAAATGTTTAAAAATATTAATCACACTACATTATATATAATTTAAATAAATATATTTTATATACAACACTAACTACAGGAACTAGTGGTTGAATTCTCAGCTCGGTCAAGAAACGATTCTTGTCCATAATTAGTTTTCGTCGCCTATCTTCAATTGGTTTCATTTCCTTCATTTGAAAACAAATATGGAATTAAATAGAAAATGATAAATAATGTGTAACACCATAAAAAAAATAAATTAGAGGGAATATGGGGATTCATGGATAATTTAACTAACCATTGTTTTATGTGAGCTTGATCAAATATATAATGAACTCATTAAATCATACAATATGTAATAATGAAATTTAATTTTTAGTCAGATGATTATTTACTAAGTGTCACTAGACTATTAAAATCAGGGAGCATTGATTCTACCAAATTCATAAGTGGAAAAGTAATTGTCAAAATTAAGGAAAATTTTAATTTCTTTAGCTTAGGTAGATGATGCAGGTTTCGATATTAAATAAATTTGAATATAACCAAACATAACAATGCGACTCGAGGTAGACCAAAAGAATTGATAACATGAATGGATGATTTTATATATCTCCCACCACAACTTCAGGTTCATACTCAACTCGGAAAATTGAGATATTGTCATCATCAATAGAAATAAACAGATTGGTTCTACTGGCAGTAAGAATTGTGTCAATTCCATCATCACCATCATCAAAAATATGTCTTGGAATTACTTCAACTATGACACCAAATTGAGGGGGGTGGGTAGGCTATCCAAGGGAGTGGGAAGGCTGTCCACGGAGGGTGGGCAGGCTTTCCATGGGGTGGAGGGGTTTTCCAGTGGGTTTGAGGTGTCATGGGGGTGGGGAGGGAATTTTTAGGGGATGGGGGCGTCCAGGAGGATGGGGGTGTTTGGGGGTGGTGGGAGGGTGTCCGGGGGGTGGTGGGCGAGCTTTCCATGAGGGTGGGTGGGGCTGTCCAGGGGGTACGGGCTGTCCATGGGGGTGGGAGGGCTGTCCACGGTGGTGGTGGGGATGTCCAGGGGGTCGGGGCTGTCCAAGGGGTGGGGGATTTCTATGGGGTTGTCCAGGGGGTACAAGGTGTCCAAGGGGTTGGGCGGGCTGTCAAGGGGGGTGGCGGGGGTGGTGGCCTGTCCAGGGGGTACGAGGTGTCCAGTTGGGTGGGCGAGCTGTCCGCAGGTGTGGCAGCATAGTCTAGGGGGTCTAGGGTGTTCAGGGGGGTGGGGGACTTCCAGTGGGTGTGGGGGGGGGGGGGGGTTCCAGGGTTATGAGCTGTCCAGGGGGGTGGTCGGGCTGTCCAGTTGGTGGCAGGTTGTCCACGGGGGTGGGGGGTATCCACGGGGGGGAGGGAGGAGGTAGGGTTTGTCCAGGGGGTGTGAGGGCTATCCAGGGGGTATAGGGTGGGTGGGCGGGCTGTCCACGGGGTGGCGGGGTTGTCTAGGGGGGTACAATGTGTCTGGGGGTGGGCGGGCTGTCCAAGAGGGTGGCAGGGCTATCCAGGGGGGTCCAGGGGGTGGGGGCCTTCTAGGGGTGGCGGTTTCCAGGGGGTACGACGTTCCTAGGACAGCCCACACCCCCCACACTCCCCACTGGACACCCCACCTCCTAGGACAACCCATACCCCCCTCCCCCACCTAGATAGCCCCCCCCCCCCCCGGAAAACCCACCCCCTCCTTGTACACCCCACACCTCCCTCCCATGCTGCCCCCCACTGAGACATCCCCCCACCTAGACATCCCCCTACCTGGACAGCCCCCCCCCCCACCTAGACATCCCACCCACCTGGACAGCCACCACCACCCACCCACACTTGGACAGCCCACCCCCTCCCCCACCTGGACAGCCCACCCTGACCCCCTGGAATTCCCAATCCCATCCTTGGGGTAGCCCATACCCCCTCCCTCACACCCCTATAGCACCCCCCTAGAGACCCCCTATCCCCTGGACAATCCACCCCCACCTAGACATCCCCCCACAGCTGGACATCACCCCACACTTGTACATCCCCCTTCCCCTCCTACACCCCCCCTTAGGGTATTTTTATTTTATATAATTTTCTTCATTAAGAAATACAAACTATCATGCATTTGACATTTCACTATACAAAAAACAAGAAACCCCACCAAACATAATATATAAAAACCCACTTAAAAAATACAAAATCAAACATAAATCAAACATCAAACATATATAAAACATACCCTTTACCCCACTAAACAAAAACCTAAAACAAACCCTTTACCCCTGCACTAAACAAACCCCACTAAACACACCATTTAAGATGTATATAGTATAGACCCATAAAACATAAAACAACTTACTAATTCTAATAGCACTAATTTTATTTACCTGAACAGTACTAATTCTAATTTACCCGAAATCAAAACAAAACATCAAACATAAAATACCAACAGGATGAATAGTAAAACTAACTTACTAATTTGAAGTGTAGAAATTAAAATTTGTTTTATTAAAGATGGATCTTCAGTTGGAATGTGTTTTGAGGCCGAGAAGACATCATGAGGATGTCTGGATTAGGTCTTTAATTGGGCATACTGAGAGTTGGGTAACTGGGTATTTGGGGGAAAACATTCCCAATGGTTTTTAAAAATCGTTGTGAAATCCTCTCTTTACTAACAGTTTATTAAAACTGTTGGTATATGTTATAGGAAGTGAAGCTTTTTCAATGGGTCTATCAAACTGTTGATAAATATTATCTATTTTAACAAATTTTCCAATGGTTTGAGTAAACTGTTGGAAAAGGTGGTTTTTTACAGTATTCCAACAGTTTCTTCAAACTGTTGGTATATATCGATTAGGGAAAACCACTATTTCCATTATTGACAAGATACATAAAAAGGGATTAATAAATGTTGAGGATATGTTTTGTTTATATTTTAGGATAATTAGAGAAAAAAATCTTTTATATCAATCCATTATAATAAAAGGTCCTAAATTCAAATTTTTCCCAAAATATGGATTCTTAAATTTAAACTCGGTTTTTATTTTGAACACATTCTCTTCTTTTAAGAGAAATACCCATAAAATTTATTATTTCGTTTAATAGTTATTAATCATCCAAAACTTTATGAAAATACATTTAAAATTTTCAACAGATAAAAACTATTTTCTTTATGAAATATAAAAATAAAGGAAATTTAATTTTCTTGTAAAAATATAAAACCGATGAAAATGATTATCTTTTTCACATCATAAATATTTAGTAAAAAATAAACACTAACTATTGAAATAATATTTTCACCAAAAAGTTTTATAAAAAATATCATAAGAAATCATAATGGATAAATAATAATTCATGATGGATTTAATGAAATGTTTTAGAACATTTATTTAAAATATACATTTCACACACATAATTTTAGTAACTTTCATTTATATGATAATCTAGTTATCTTAGGATATGAAATCCTAGAAAATTACTTAAAAATCATCAATAACATAAACAAAAAATATTTCCATCAAAAATTTAAAAAACATGTTGGATAATAATAAATTATCATAATGATCAATTAGATAACGTCAGACATCATAGTCTTACAATCAAAGCCTACATCTGATAAATCATATATAAATAAAGGGGAATATGAAAAATACCCAGGATTGTTTATCTCATTAGACCTATTAATGCATCAAGGGGATATAACAAGCCCCCCTTCACATAATAAATCCAATTCATTAATCAAATGAAATTAATGAATAACATGATAGAAAATATACTACATAATCATTCATTTTGAAAAACTAGCATGCAGAATGTCAAATTTTTTATAGTCAATAGATTGAACAACATGATCATAAGACATCAAAGGGAATAAGGTGAATAATATTATTTGAGTATATACCTAATGAATTATAAAATTACTTAAATTATGTTGATACAGATGAAAAATCTCATTTACAAAGACATTATAATGTCACATTGAAAATAAGAAGAAAGTAACTTTTATTTTAAATAATATGTTTATACAAAAAATTCCTAAAATAATGGGAATATTATTTTCATTGAAAATATGGAAAAATTAAGATCAATATGAAAAATGAATGACATATACTATATAGGGATAAGTTTTTCATGTAGTTAATGTAAAAAACATTATTTTTTTAAAAAAATAAAAAGCTCAAGTAACACATATGGTAAATGTTTAAAAAAATATTTTTTTAAACCATTATATTTAAATTCAAAAGTAATTGATAATGAAAATTTGTATAATTATATGTATAACTTTGATATTTTTTTAAAAATTCAAAAATAACATTTTCATAGAGGTAAAATATAGTAAATCCTTTGAAAAATTATTTTCAAAAAACCCAATTACCACTTTGGTGACTTTTTATTGATAATATCATTGATGGAGGGAAAATGAAAATTATTTTAATCCAATTTAATTTCATTAAATGAGTCTTAATAGATATCCATATGTCATTTTATACACCACATAATGAAAACATGTGATGAAAATGGAATAAGTCTCGAGGAAAAGAAATTGAGATGGAAATTCCCTAATCTTGAGTCCCAACATGTTTCATACGATCTCTATCTTCAATGTAATAAAATTACATAACTTTTAGACATTATTAATATTTTATATTTTAACAAAAATATAACTATTAATTTTCTTTCACGTATTACCATTACATATTTAGGTTCTAAATTAGTGATGTTTACATTGTATGTTTTGAGGATGTTTAGTTCATATTCCCAAAACAACTTCGGTAGGCTAAACATGGTCAAATGTTCATAGTTCCATTATATAAAAATACTAATGATGAAATATTTAAAAATTTTAAACACTAAATAATATTTTTCCACTATCAATTAATGGATGACATGAAAAATGAATCTGATCGCATTGTGGAAGTTGTTGTCTATTTGTTTTAGTGAACGATGTAATCCTTTTCCAATAGATGAAAGGTTAAGATGGTAAGTAATGTATTATAATTATAGAATCGTAATTCTGTATTTAATACAATATATACTCTATAAATTTATAATAAAAATCATCCATTTTTGTGGTAATTAAAAATTAGACACATATCTTCATGGTTGTTATATCCAATATGTACACATGAGCGCAATTTTCATTTCTCATTAGATGGAAATAGAGATAAAAAATGATGTAGCATAAAAACAATAAAATTTTACTATATAAATGATATTTATGTTATCATATCCCCATGTTTGTATAATATTTTATGGATTTAGGAGAATAAATAAACATGAAAACATGTGGCTATGAGTTGTTACTCTTATTTTGAAAACCAACATTGCATTAAACATTAACCCTTATAGATTGGTTTTTTGGGGGAACTAAAACATACTGTAAATCGCAAGGAATTATTTTAATGGATTTTGGAATATATATTATAATCTACTTATATATCAATATATTTTCATTATAATGGATAGGAGTATCCCATTTATAATCGAGGTTGGTGGGAATCACGTGAACACATGAAATATTAATATATAACATGTTTCTAACTCATAAAAGGAATTAAATGTTCTATTGAATAAAATATATGAAGTAAAAATTTAAAAAAATATTTAAATAAAATTTAGACATGTTTATTTGGTATTTTGAACCATATCTCTTAGTTTAACACCCTTATTTACCCTTTTAACATTAACTATGGAAACTTTTTTTCAATCTTTATGGGGAAAAAAAGTAATTTTAAAATATTAATATATAAAATAAATGGAAAATTAATAAAATATAGGATTATTTAAAATATAGTGTAGTTATGGTATTATTTTTTATGATTTAATAATGATTTAAAAATAATTTCTAAACATTTAATATTATTTAAATTCATTTTAAAGTCTATTCATATACCATGACGTTAAAGATACAAATCTAATAATTTAATTTGAATATAATCACTTTCAATATCACTAATAATTTTTTATTATCCATGAAATATATGTAAGACAATATTTCACCCAAAACAAATCACTTTTAATGCTTTTAAAATAATTTAATGGATTTTCCTATTACTCTCTCAAGTGTTTCATCAACATTACGTAAGTGTTGAATGTAATTATAACATATCTAAATCTAAGAAATAAATTATTATAAAAAATATATATTCTTACTCATCAATTTTATTATATATTTCGTTCAATATATGTATATATATTTTTTCAATATTGATATTATGATTACATACTATGTGAGAGACATTGGCACTTTGTAATTATTATTTACTTAAAATAACATAAAAGCTATAATAAAAGGAATGTGGCACATATATTCCATAGTATTTTAATTTATAATTATTTAGTATAAATAAACTACTAATATAAAATACAGTAATAATTTTTATGGATTTTTAGACCTTAACCCCTAGTTTATACCTTGTTTTCCTAGTTATAGCATTTACCATGGTGATAAAATTTTATCACGGTTACTAATAATTATAAGAAAAAAATTAAATGGAACTTATAAAATAATTTAAATATGAAAAAATCAAATATGAAATCCAATTTATATGATTGAACTCATATATGTGGGAAAAATTAATTTTAATATGAATGCATGAAATGCAACAAAAAAATATTTTAGAAAAATACTCATTTTATGCATTAAACTGATTTATTGTAAAATAATTTATATTGTTGATTCTAATAGAGATAAATTTTTTAGTTTTATTAATATTAATATCCTATTACTTTAAAATAAATCTAATGAAAAATTTATAATATTAATTAATTTTATTATTAATAATGAAATTATAGTTTTTGAAAAATCCCAATTTTTCACTATTCGTAAAAAATTCTTTTCAAAATAAACCTAAAAATTTATATTAAGATTAGTTTTACAATATAATTTCAAAAATTATTTTTATTTTATAAAATATTATTTCTAAAACATGAAGAAACTAATCATAATATTTTCATATAAATAATAATAAAAATTATTTTTAATCAATAATAATTATTGTCAAAATAATTCAATTTTCAGTAATTAATTATAAAGATAATGTCATTATATAAATGTTAATTTATTTAATTATCTTTAATATATGTAAATTTGATTAAAATAATTAGTCTATAGTTATTAAATTAATTTAATTTAAAATATATATTCCATAGGAAAATGAACCTTTTGAAAATATCTTGATTAATATTATATGATTTTGTTTAATTGAGTTCTTATTTTCAATGAATTAATATGTCAATTTTTAAAAAGTAAAAAAAATTCAAAACATATTTTACAATGAATTTACTCTTTTTGAAATCCTCCAATCGCTATCTATGTTAAAATTATCATATTTTAATAATATTATTATAATATTATGTTATTGTTCCATTTAAGCTTGGTATTGCGTGTAGTACACACAATCAAACATTGTATTTTATTAAACTAAAATCCGATGTTGTTACATTCTCCCCCCAAAAATATTATATCCCTATAATTATAATTTTATTCTATCAAAATAAAATTTACAATAACATTGTAATAAAATCAAATATATATATATATATTATTGTGAAAATTAATTTCTAAGTCAAGACTACGAAACTATAAATGAATCTAACTCTATAAGGATAATACTTTATAATGAGTTTCTAAATTAAACACCTTATATTTGAATGTTACATTTCAGATTTAGACCAATTATATTTGAGAAAATATTTTACCATCCATATATTTTTTTTATCTTAATAAAAATACATGATCTATTTCATGTTTAGATGTTCAGACTTATCCTTAATTTTTGCATTCGGTCATTTTCCACTCTTATCTCATCTCTTACTCCAATCTGTGAATTTTATATATTAATTTTTCATTCAAAGAGTATTAAAATCAAATTCTAATGGATGATAAGATCCATTAAAATATAAAATTTTATTTATCCTATTTTTATTTATTAATAAAATAAAAAAATTGCAGTTCAAGCTAAGATAATATCCAATATGATAAAATACTATATTAATATCCAATGTCACAAAAATAACACCCAAATTGAAAATTAAATAATTCTATTGTAAAACATTACAACTATTTAAAATATGATAGGAAAATATTGGAAACCAAAGATTAGAAGGATTTGATTTCATATTCTTCTAATATCAAATTAAATTTTCTATCTAATTTACATCATTCCCTCAAAAGGTAAAATTGGAATATTGTATATTCCCTCATCATATATTCTGCAGATTACTATAATATTTTACACAAATAAAATTAATCATCATAAATCTAAACTAGAATCATAGATGATTGCAAGCTTCATCTTAATATTTATTCATCAAAAAAATCCCATCGTGTATATTAGTATTATGTTCACCTAAATCATATAATGTTACATTTATAAATAAATTTGATTAAAACACCATTATTCACATAGTCAAAAAATTGATTTTCAATCCCATAGATACTTATATGATATAAGATATATTCCCAAAATTCAATATCAATTTTATCCCGATTATTCATAATTAAATTAACATCAATGATCATATTTAGATTTAAGGTTTTCAATAAATTTAACATATTTCAAAAAAATATATAAAATTGTTATTCCTGAATTAAACTTTTCACTAAATAACATGTTAAGACTAAAATATACATATACCTCAAACTTTTATTAAACACCAACAAAATTCATCCAAAATACTCCCATCATAAAAAGCAGAAGAGCGTATTGATTCCACTGAACTAATGATAATATTTAAATTAACTAACCTTAAAATAAAATAACACTAGATAATAAATTATGAAATTATCTATATAGACAATTCAATATTTCAAACTTATTTATGAGCCATTAACTAAGATTTTCTATCTTATTACTTAATACATAATGAATATAATAAAAACGGTCATGTCCTATGATTCATATAAAAAAATCTATACATATTTATTACATTAAACATATGAAAAAATTAATATAATTAAAACATTATATTTTTTTGTTAAGTTCCTATTTGTTATCTTTAAAAAATTCTTTATAAAACACTATTTCTTATGATATTTCCAATTCCATTCTTGATCTTTCCTCATATTTCATTTGTAGATTATCTTCCAATGTACTATATTTCCATATTGAAAACATCATTAAATTCATTAAAAACATTTACATAGGTGATTCTTAGAATATTATTATCACATATGAATTTGAATATTTTTATCTTCATTATATTTATCACCAAAAATACCATAATACACCATTTTTATTTTATTTGGATAATTAGGAAACACACCTAGGTTTTGGGTAATAATCACAACTCATGATATATGGTTAGGAAAAACAATTTTATTTTTCATTGTATATCCCATCTCCTTGGGTCTCTCATTTAGAAAACCACTACATTTTACATCACATCCATTGTTAGCATTCTTCATTTTGGTTTTTTCCATTTACTGAAAAAAATATATTTAGTGTCTATATAACAAATAAAATCACAATAAATCACTTCATAAGAGGGATAAATACTAAAATATCCTCAACCATTCCATCTTATAATCAATTACCCTAATTCTCCATAACATATTAACCATTATATTTATAGAATAATTCTACATTATTCTCAATTAATATCAGAACATATAATTTTATATAAACATTTAATTGGAAACCAAATATACTAAATTTTACCATTAAAGACCCTTAATTAAATTACTCATAATGAGGGGTACATATTGAGGATCATTTTTGTTTAGTGTATTATAAAATTATTAAAAAAGTCTAACATATCAAATCCATTCAATATAAATTGGAATCTTGCACTCAATATTCATTTTTCCCAAAAAAATATGATTCTTAAATTTAATATCATGTTTCATTAAAAACACATCTAATTGTTTTATGTTGAATCCTTAAAATGAAACGATAATCTATTCTATATTTTTTAATAATTCATAATACCTTTGAAAAATAATTGAAAATGTTGGATTAGAAAAAAAAAACACAGTATGTGATATAAAAATAAAGGAAATATGATATTCTAGTCCAATGAAATTGTTTACTATTTTCATATTATAAAATTTTAGTTAAAAATAATAACATACGTACTACTGAAATCAAAATTTTCCAATTTTTTTTATAAAAATCAAATGAAAATTAATAAATGAAAATCATAATTCTTAAGGGTTTCTTTTAACATAATGATTACATTTCCTTGAAAATTAAATTTAAATAAATAAAAGATCATGATCTTTAAATTAAATTGTTATCTTTTTTCTAAATTTGTTATATTAAAATGTTAACATTATAAATAATCATTAACATAAACATTAAATATATACATGGAAAATATAAAAAATTACATGGTTAATAATAATTGATTTTTTTATGATTGATTTCGTAATTCTAGAAATCACAACAATACCATTAATGGTTCAGTCCATGAAATCATACATAAATAGTTTTTTTATATGAAACATAACAAATAGATTTTGTATTATGACACTAATAATTCATCAATGGTCTATAATATTCCATTACCCTCACTTTCTATGTCCAATTAATTCATCAAACACAATAAATTAATAAAAATACAATACATAATTAATATAAACATTTATACTAAGAAACTAGCATGTTAAATGTGAATACATTCCCAACTCAATGAATAAAAGAATATAATAATATGAAATTTATAGAAATAATGTGTATAGTATAATTATATTATATTCATATTGAACTATTAAATAACTTAACATATGAAAAATAGATAAAAAATAACTTTATAATGAAATTATAATATCACATTGATATAAATAAGGAATATCTTTTATTTAAACTAAAAACCCCAAGAATGACTATAATTATATTTTCTTTAGAAGTAAATGTGAACATGATAATAATTAGTGACTATGATTGAGTGAATATTTTGTCATGGGGTAAATATTAAAAATAAATTCTTTTCATATATTTTGTATATATTAAAAACAACCCTTATAAAAATCATTGAAAAGAATTATTTTTACAAATTTCAATGAAATTAGAATATTACATTATATTAACATATATAATATTTTCTTTATAAGTAGTCACATTATAGAAACCTTAAAAATAATATTTATATGGATGAAAAATAGTTTAAAACTTTTAAAAAACATTTTAATTAAAAAAATTTACAACATTGGAAGCTTTTCTTTCAAAAGATAATTGAAGGGTAGACTATGAAAAGGTTTTGTATAAAACATGAATATTCTTAAATTATATTTAATATAAATTTTAATGGTTTTATATTCACATAAATATTAATATATGTGGTTAAAATGGAATACGTATTAATGAAAGGAAAAAGATATGAAAAATCCCATTCCATGATCCCCGACTCAACTCATACATTCTCTAAATCATGAATAAAAATATTATATTGTTTTTTTAATTGTTTAATAATATATTTTATGTTAATTTATTTAATTTTATTCCTTTTATTTCATTTATTACAATGAATTTTATAGTCACTAAATTTGTTAAGTTTACATCTTGTATTTTCAGGATGTTCAGTTCATATTCCAAAAACAACTTCGATAGAATGACCAAGGTAAAATAGTTCATGGTTATATCATCACAATAATATTAATAATTACATATTTACCATATTTTTACATTAAATAAAATTTTAAACCATCCATAAAATTACAACATGTATAATTATTCACATTGTTTCGTGTATGTGATAGTCCATATGTATGCACAATCTACATTATCGTTTTCCATTTGATGGAATGAAAAGATGATTATAAATATATTTTCATTCCATAATAATAATAATTTCCTTAAAATAATATATATTCCTTAAATAAATCATGATAAAAATCCTTTTGATTTGGTGATAAAAATAAAACACATGACTTCATGGAGATGGTATTCCACATGTACGCATAAGCGATGCTTTCATTTCACATAGGTTGGAAACGGAGATGAAGAAGTATTATGATATAAAGATACTAAAATTTTGTTATATATAAGATACTAATTTTATTATGTATTAATGGTAATATTATATTTTAATGATTTTGAATAACAAATAAACATAAAAACTCTCAGTTGAGATTTATATCTTGTCTTTGGAAAACCACAGTTGGATTACACCTTATTCCCTCTAGGGTGGTAATTTAGTAAGAAAATAACCACTATGAAATATGATGGAAGTTTTTCAAGTGACTTAGGAATATCATGGTTAATATAAATGGCTTGAGAGGTGTGTTAAATAGAGGGTAATGTGTTCCCTTTTATAATTGAGGTGGGCTCCAATCCTGAAAATACATAAAATATTAATATATAATATATCTCTAACTCATGTAAAATGTCCCAAAAGTTCCATATATTAGTAGATAATTTCAATAAGGTGTAATTATATTAAAATAAAATATTTATATATGTTCATGTTTCATTTTCAACCCTGCCTCTTAGATTAACTTCTTTTTTATCCTTTAACCATAATTATGGTAAAACATTTCAATATCTAATTGTCATGAAAGTAATTTTCAAATTGAAATGGAAGATACATAGATAATTAATTATATAACAAATAATTTAAAATGAAATATAGTTATTATAATTTTTTTGATTTTATAATTTTTTAAAAAATTAAACATTAAATATCATTTAAAGTCATTTTCATGAGTATTCACATATCTTAAAATTAATGGAATCAGGATAATAATGGAATTAGAATTTATAAACATTAAATATCAATTATAATATTCAAATATCCATAAAATTTATGGAATAAAATCGTTCAATGAAAAAATATTACTTTTATTATTTTCCAAATAAGTTACATTATTTATCTATTTTTTGGCACAATCATTATTTCAGCATTATGTAAGAATTCAAGGTAATTGTTATATTTTAAAAACGTTAATATAATTTAATATAATAAATATTATTAACTATTAAAAATTTATATCATCTATATTTATTTATATAGTATTTATATATATATCCATATTATCAAAACATAATAAGTGAGATAGAGTGAGATTTTGTAATTACCCTTTATTATAAATTATATAACATTTGTAATCATAGGAAAGTGGAAGAAATATTTTATTTTAAAAAAAGAAATGAAGACGGAAAAAAAATTATCATAAAATTAAATAATGTAGTTTTTTGAATAATTTTTAGACTATACTCAATATTTTTACCCCCATTTAAACCATCATACCATTTGTAGTTCTGAAAAACTTATACCATAGTTACTATTCATTATGAATAAAAATGAAGTAGAAATTATTACATAATTTTAATATGATGATTAAAAATTTAGAATCCATTTTCCATGATATACTTTCCATAATTGGTGAAAATAAATTTAATCTTAAATTTGTGAAATCTAACAAATAAGGTTATAGAAAAATGCATATTTCATGCTAAAAAACTATTTTATACTAAAATCACAGAAACTGTTAATTCAAAATGAATTAATAAGATTATTATTAATAATATAAATAAATTAAACATAAAAAAACTCCAATACTAAATAGAACATAAAAATTACATTGGTTAAAATTAAATAGAATACAATTTTTTACAAATTCTGTATTTTTCACTACACATCCAAAAAACAATATTTTTAGAAAATTATTAAAAATTTATTTTATGATTATTTTGAAATTATGAAATCTAAAATTATTTCCATTTTATAAATTTAAATTTCTAATGTGTTTGATGTTAATTTTAGTATACACAAAAAAAAATTCAATAAAACCCATTTGTGAAGAAACAGTAATTTTGAAATAAAATAGGATTGTATAGTCATTCCTTAATATTAACAAAAATAGAATTATATTAAATTATTTTTAAAAAAATATAAATCTATAAATATCATTATAATCATTAATTTATAGTGACTAATTTCATTTTTGTTTATAAAAATATATTTCAAAAATAAATCATTTTTTTGATATATGTCTCATTTAATATTAAATAATTTTGATTATAATTGATTTCTTATTTCCTTGAAATTAATCAATAAAATATTATTATGAAAAATTTAAAACATATATTTCATAATGTAGATACAGTTTTTCATATGCTTAAATTCAATTGATAGGTTATATCTATTATTTTTTATTAATTATTTTAATAGTAGGTCGTAGTTTTTTTATGTGTTGGTATTGTTTACGGTACATGAAATCAAATATAGTATTAATTTTAACAATAAATAGTATGTACTTATGCTACATATATGGGGATATGTTAATGAAATTATTGAATTTTGGACCTTTATACAGTGTTATGTCTACATCATGTCTATCTCTTATATTAGAATTTCATATCATAATTTCCGAAATAGACTTTTATACCACATTACATCAATGGTATAGTTCACCAGTGATCGATCATATCCTTCCAATTTGGAATTATTCTCAGTTTGAATTGACATTTGTCCCATTTTACAATATATTGTTATGTTTTAGATTTCTACATCATCATTAAGTAAAATCATTATTTATGATATAAAAAATATATTCCTTACAACACATTTCTAAAAATATTATATGTAATATACATTATTTGACTTTGGTTAATTTGAATTAAGTACCCCAAAAGAGTTCTTTTGCAAACTAAATATGATATTTTACTGTAATTTAATTTAATAGTGAACATAAAAGTGTATTTTTTATTAATTTTATATATATATAAAAGAACAACTTTAGAATAATTTCAGAAAATACAAAACTAGATAGATTATCTTCTAATCCAAAATCACATCATTTTTCATTGAGCAATTTATAAAAATTGATGTAAGAATTATAAACATGAATTATAATGTATGTGAAATTTTTGAAATTTTACTTATATAATATATTCAATAGAAAAAATTTAAAATGAATTAATCAATATAGAAATATTCAATATATGTCTGCATAATAAATAATTTCATTCATTATCCAAAAATTAAGCTCATCAATTAATTTATCAAGACCTACAATCACCGTCTCATAAAAAACATAAATAAATTAAACAATTATTATATTAAACAATATCAATAAAACATTAAATACAACCCATTATATAATTTAAATTTAAATTATATTAATAAATATATAGTATTTGGTAAAAAAATTAAACATATTTTTTCCCATAATTGTTTCTATATAATACTACTTATTTAGTCATTATGAGTACACCATACATCATATTAACCAATAGTTTAATAAAAATTTCCACACATAATTCAATGATAATTTTCATTTGATTTCGTATAAATTCATGGTTATTTTCTATTTTTTCACCATTTTACAAGTGTTTTAATGTCTTAAAACCCTAAAAGTTTTTTTGGTTATATTAAGTAAAAAAACTTATATTTATGTATATTTGGATCCTATATTTCATAAATCAGTCTACTTTCATTAACCATACTCCCCACGAAAATCGAGTGTTTTCTATGCTAGAATTGGGTGATTTCGATTGGGTGATCTCTATTTCTAGTAATAAAAATATTCAAATGGTGGTCCCTATGATATTTTTCAAAATATTTAAAATTCTCCACCATTCCATTTTTTATCCCATATACCCTTGTTACATTTTTGTTCCCCTTCTAATCCTTCCCCACCAGTATCTCCCCTCCCCATGTGATCTGCCTTATGTTATCACACGTCGACATCCAACCACTAACATCCCACCCTGTCAAGATCAATACGCTACCTATGCCTACCTCTGCCTGGTTCATCCACCATTATTATTCAGATTTAATATACCTAGACTCGGCTCTATTATACCCTCCCATACTTGGATTACCTCCCTACCGCATCTCACCTCCCTAACGCACATCACTCCTAGCTAGTCATGTGACCCCACATATAAGGAATAGTTCATCAAAAAAACAATAATGACATGTTTTATAATAATGGTATCAATTTAATATATTTCAACGATATATAATATTTAAAGTTTTATAGAACTAATAAATGTGTTATATAACAGACTATAAATTACCATATAGAGTACCTTTTTCTATTTAACTATGTTTCTATATTTGCACTCTTATTTCATTCATGACACTTTGTATTATATCAATAAATTTCACCAATGACTTTTCTATTAACATCAAACCTCCTCAAGATGTATTCAAAAAAATTTAAAATGTTGGAATAACAAAATAATGGGCACTATGGGATATAAAAATAATTCAATCAAGTTAGTATTTTTAAAAATTCATTAGGACAATACGAAAATCTACCTTTTACATGATAAACATTGAGCATAAATTAATAATTAATTACCCATGAAGTCATCTACAATTCCCAAAATTTTTATAATCATTTTATGTAAATTGTAATATGTGAGGTAATTTATTCAAACAAAATTCTTGATAATTATTTTTTCAAATAGATAGTGAATCATAGTTTTAAAAAGTGGGGTATTTTCTTCAAACTACCTTATTTGAAGGAAAATGTTTTATGGATCAACATGAGGCACATTGAGAAAATATTTAATGATAGTAAAATAAACACGATTTTTTAATAAAGCGATGTAGAAGGATTGTTCTAACACTCATCATGATTGATATGAAATGATATTGAGAAAAGCATTACATTTATATTTGGATGATGGTAAGAGGGCATACATGTCTGTTACACTATACACGATGAGGAAGAAAGATAAATATATATTTCTACAAATTAATAAAACAATCAAGGTTCCTAATCATTTTTATTTAAAATTTATAAATATTCCCATATATAGAGAAAAAAATTTCCAGGATAGAAACAATGTGATAATCATATTATGCTTCTTTAGTAAATTCAAATTTCTATTTTTGATTGCTTTCCGGCACAAACAGTTGAGCTATAGATTAATGTATCTCATTTTTTGATATATATTATCGAGAAATAATCAAATGAGTTATAGGAAAAAAATTAAATTTAAGATTCTTCCTACACTATGTCACCTAGAAAAAAATAATTTTGCTTTTTTATTTTCATTTCATTGTCCACATGGTCACACATTCAACTGGGGAAGTCATTTCTAGTGGTCGCATTCAATTAAGGTTGATGTATTCAAAATAAAGATACATAAATACACTTAAAAACTATGTTCATGTTAATTATTTTTTGGAAGATTCAATTTCCAAGGGATATTTAATGGATACAAGTACCAATTTATGAGAAATGTGAATTGGGGAGGTGGAAAATTAAAGATTTAGAGGGTTTTCTGATGATCCTAAGAAGTAAAGAAAACCCAATCAGAATACAATTTTAACATGATAGAATCAATATTCATGTAATATGAAAAAAAGAATATGTGTATCACATATGAAACAGATCCATATTCTTCATTAATGGATTAAGGATTGAATGTATTCATAGTAGAAACAAACATAGTTTCCCTTCCTCTATATTTTATCTATAAGTCGAAGGATCCATGATCATATCACATGGATTCACATATGAATGAAATGGTATTAGAACCCCTACATTGTGAAAAATGGTTTTTTGGGATAACGTAGACATATAAATATTTTTTAAAATGTAATAATCATATTCCTTATCAAATGAACACCCACTAATAAGGAATCTAATTACCATTAAATAGGTTGTTCTTTATTTTAATCATTGAAGGATAATATAAAACTTTAGTTATGAAATTATATGTTACTACATATTGGTGTTTTCTCTTCATTAAACACATTAATTGAGATTTTCAAGTATTTAATAATCCATCTCAAGGGTTTTTAATCAATTGAAACAATGTGGGAGTGATGTGGAAATTCTATCCGTAATAACAAGCACTACATTGGGTAAAAAATTAGCCTCATGTTGTATCCCATGAAAAAATAGGTTTCATAGGTGTCCAATGTATTATTAGGCTTCACCTTTGGAATATGCTAAGTGAAACATAGTATATACCTCTTACATTATGATACTTTTGTTTATAATATATCCTTCATTCACATTCGTAATATTCATATTATATTAGTGAACATCTAATAATCACTATCTTGCACTAAATTTCATACGGAATTTATTCTTATATCCCAAAATATATATGTATCGATCAAACTATTTTGGATATATTTTTATCGATATATCATTAATTTATAACATAATATTTTTTAAACATAATCCTTATAAAAATTCCTAACTGTGTGACCCTGTAGGACATATTTGCATTGTAAAAAAATCCATATTTCATATATGTAATAAAAGATAATCCTATATAATAGAATTAGTGTGACTCAAGTTATAAAGGGTTCTGGTGTGATCTTCATCAAATAAACTCGTATATATATATATATGAATATTTATTCCACAATATGTATCATATATATCATATAAACACCTATATATTCCCATTTTCAATGAGACATAGTTATAAAAAAACATGGATCATGCTAATATGTTATATTCCAATCAAATTTTCTCAATTGTATGAAAACAGTTGAACACATAACTGAATAAATCACACGGAATTATTATTATTAATGAATACATAACATAACCAATATTTCAATATCTGAACACATCATATGTGATTGAATTAACATTTTCTATGAATTTACTTAATATTATTATGTTAATGGATAGTTTTTATACTTGTAATGAATGTGTATGGATTCCATCATGGTGTTGTTCCTGTGAGATACATGATCAAAAACATACCATGTAATGACCTGGCCTCTAAAATTTAGGAACCTAGTCATCTAACCCCATGGATCGCCTATAATACCTTGGCTTCCATACCATCACAACATATTCTATTACACACTGAGGTCACATTTTAGGCAAATCAAACTCCCTATAGGCTACTATAAGTTATTTAAATGTACTTTTTCCTCACTACCACACAAATCATGAAAATGACCATGAGTTCAACAATCCAAAAAAATCATTCTTAATTATGGAGTTTTAATTAGGAAGATTCCCAAAAATAAATGTACACATTGTTTAAATGGATTGTCAGATTTATTCTATTACACCTCACATTCCTAGGGGTGTTACACCATCTTCCCCTTTAAAGGACAAAATCCCAATTTTTCACCCAATAACTCAAACCAGTGAAGTTCATTTAAACTTGTGGCATGGTATTAGATATTATTCCATTTGTAATGACCTAACATCCTCAATCCAAGAAATTGGTCATCTGAACTAATTGGACAATTATAATACCTTGGTATCATTACTATCACACCATAGGCTATTTCTCATCAATGTAATGTCATGAAACCCTATCTCTAGTGGTACCCTCCTTGGGATGTAAATGAATGAAGATACATAATGACTCACCAAGTCCACCTCAAATTCGTCCTGGGTCAGAATCGAACAACAAATGTATAAAAATGACACATATAAAAAGAATTTCCATAAATAATATAATTATCATCCAATGATAAGATATGAGAGATCAATAAATTATAGAAATAAGATAAAAGTAATCCAAAAACAATTCCATAATTCATATATATAAATAAATAGATACAATTGTCTCCAAATAGATAACCCAAAAACAAAATCTAAGCTAATGACACATCAAAATTCCAATGGTCTGAGTTAATAATATCTATCATGGTCTATGAATTCCTCATGGAAAAAAGAAAAATAATTTTTATTAACATTGTATGACCATACATGTATACTCAATAGGATACAAAAATTCACCCATGTACTTGTGAAAGAATTCTTTTAATGAACCAGTTAGAAAACTGTAGAACCAGCAACACCAAAATTAGGTAAACTAACAAATCCCAACCTCACCAAGGAACTCTAACATGATAATGAATCCATGTATAATAATATAATTAGAGACATATTGATAAATGGAATGTCTTACAAATTTCCCACTAATTTTATACTCTCACACATAGGGAACATATGTCTTTACACTTCCATATCATATGTTTAACATACATCACATCCCGAACAATGACACCTAGGCATCACATCATAGAATAGTTAGAAGTAGATTAGTATGGTATTATGAAAATAATAGAATACAATCTCATTCATTATTCCTATGATAAATGACCCCCACCACCATCCATCACATTAAACATCACCACATTGAACATTTTTACTTTTAACCATAAAAAACCATGCAATTAAATGTCATCTATAAGAGAGAGTAGTGAATAGTATGTGTCCATCCATCCATCCTCAACACCATAAAGATTGGAAAACAATCCCAAAATATATGGTTGAAAGATCATGGATATCAAAAAAATTTAGGTGCATATATAAATTAAATAGAAAATATAATTTATATAAACCCATATATAATACCGAAAAATGGGGTAAAACCTTAATCTTTATCCTTATTCACAACATCACCACCATACCTCACACATCTAACCATTTTGATGCCACATCTAAATGATTAGCACCACACAAATATCCATATGATAAAATCCAATTGTTATCTTTCATTTTTCGTTAATAAATTTTATAGATTTAGGATATAACAAATAATTCATTAAACAAACCCATTAATTTCATATTTTAATATCATCAATTTTAGCCACTGTATCTGATTTTTAATTCAAAAAATCACTACCCATTAACACCCATTAAAAAACATCCCATTAATCATAAATTCATAACATTCAAATTAATTCCATTACTAGCAGAGAATATAGAACAAATTAATACATCACAATAGAAACAAATCTCTTTTATCCCAACCAACCCCACACAAACACTACATTGAAAAACCACTACTTTCCGTATCAAAACCATTTTTTATATCCACTTATCATCACATAAACCCAAAAAAAACATAACCACACATAACCCCCAAATACTAAAATACATTTAACATTATTTCCCATATCATTTCAAATATTTATAAATGATATTTTCATCACTTTCACTTACTTATTTAAGGGTATTTTAATAAAAAAAATTCCAGTGGAAGAAATTTCATTAACAGGATAATAGTGTCTACCCAATCCCAATTCAGGTGATAAAAACAACCCCACAACATGGATTCCATATTAATGATAATAAAAATTGAAAAAAACCAGAACAAACATATCTTTTATAAATACATCAATCTCAAATAATCATAATATCAATAAATATCAAAATATAAAAAACATGAAATTGCATTCCCCTTCCCCTTCAATTTGAATTAAAAAATTTCATTAAAATTATTATGCTGGTTAATAATATTTTCTCGAAACATAAATATAGTATAAACACACCCATATGATACTACTAAAATAGAAAGTGAGGATTCTTTACCTCAAATGACTCTTTTGAATTTGTTGTGCACGATTGGATCAAGAAAAAGGCCACCACACATATCCACAATGAATGATAACACCCTCACAAGACTAAACTACTAAAACCATATAATTCCCTTACTAGTATATAAAATAACCTTTACTACAATAATAGAATAAATTACTAATTAAGAAACCAAAAAAATACAAGGGAAAAAGAAGGAAACCCACCTTAAACCACCATATATATTTATTGCATGGATTGGCTAGAAATCTAATAAAAAGGGGATAAAATACCTCCTTTGGATGCACTTGGGTCACCCATGAAATGATATAAAAGTTGAATAAATTATATGTTTCTAGGGGATTTCATAATTTATACATAGACATAAAAATAAAATCCAATGACATCACCTATACAATGACACCATTGAATTTCTAAAAAGAGGAATTACATGGTAAAAATAGATGTACAATGAAAAAAATTGGATGTTAAATGATGTTTTTAATCATTTCAGCTACCTCCATGCCACATATTTAATAATTTAAGAACAATACTATGATGCAGCTCAGACCACTAAGCTAATAAGAAGGGTCAATACCACAATTTATACGATATGAAAAAGCTACCTTCAAGATCATAGAACCTCTAAAATATCTCCGCAGAACCATTATGCTATAGATGGAATATGTATGCTTTAGAATTAAGGGAGATTACCTGCATTACCTCTCCATGAAATAACTACCACTCAAAGGTCAAAACTGAAAAAACACACCCCTGATCCCCTCTACTTTACAACCTACCTTTCCAATCCATAACAACCCTCCTCCATGGAGCAACTCATATCACTATGATGTAGAACTCTCTTTACTGGTATTCTCACATCGACTCCTAATTCCACTATCTAAACTCCATGTAACTCCTTTATGATACCTTTACCAATAGAATTCCCACAAAGTATTAGGTTATAAGGTCCAGGACAATACATACAACCTATCATATTAATAATTATATACAAGTGAAAAAAAAAGTTATTTTAAATTGTTTTGTTCTCATGTAAAATAAAATTACAAGTAATTATAAAATCCATACCCCAACCCATTGCCTTGGGTCAAATCAGATAATCACAAACCATAGTTTCATCCCCTTGAAACAAAAGGATTTAAATAAATACAAGGTGAATAAAATATCATCGGGGGATTAAATTTCCTTATATTCCACACAATTTTTATAAAAAACACTAAAGAAATATATATAAAATGATCGTTGAATAAAAAATAATATAATAAAATACATAAAAAGATTAATACAAACTCAGATTAACAGTGTAAAATTACATATTGAAAAATACTACAAGTTTAATGACCCAAAATGAAGAAAAAGTTCCAACATTGAAAACTCCAATTCAACTCAAGATTGCAACATCCAGGATCCCAACTACACCACACAAGGCTACTAAATCAATACACTCATCAAAATGGTAATAGGTATTTCCTTTCCTATATAATATTTAACAAAATCTCTATATTCTCTAATGTTCATATGCAGAGGATGGGTATAGAATCCTAAAATGTAATCCCTAAAATACGTCCCACACACTTCACATAATCAAGAACATGTAATTTATAATTTTATAAATTAATACAAAGAGAAGTATAACAAAAATAAATAATGGAAATTCAATCCATGTAATTCACTAATTCAGAAAAATAATCAAAATTAAAAAAATTCAAAATAACTGATGCCAAAATCAGCTCACCGATACCATTTATACACACTAATAAATTATAGTAACCCATTGTATATCCTTTCAATGTAAGCCTAAAATAAATGAGAAAATAATGAGATGAAACATCTTTTTATACCCAAGATCTCGCTTTTCTTGAAAAATTAGTATTCCTATAATTAATCCATACATGAATTTCATAAATAATAAGGCCCCATTTTGTGAATCATGAACTAAAAATGATGAAAAAACTATGACACTACCATAATTTAGAATTATGACCATGTAAGAAACAATATGGCCCCATCATGTGAATCATGAACAAAAAATAAAATCCATTTTCCCATAATACATCCCAAATAGGAATCGAATCAATATATTGAGTGTAAAAACACACCCACAAAAACCAAAACCATGTTTATTTCAGAAAAAAATCATTATTTTTAGACTAAATAACCAATAAATATTTTAATTATCAATGTTTATATGATAAATTTAATATAAATAAAATGATGAATTAAAAATGAAAATAAAATTTTCATATTCATTGGGAAAGTAGGGTGACAAAAAAGAACCCACCTACACCATGCTCATAACATTATTCCTAAGAATAATATATTTGGTAGAAAAGAATTTTCTAAAATCACCTTTGGGAATCTCATGTTAAGGATCCCTAAAAATGAGAGGATGACTAGAAATATTTTGGGTGATAATGTAACATCCCAGGTAAATAAAGAATAAATCATTTTAATATTTTTTAATATTTTTTAATGAAATATAAATTTTACTTCAAAAGGGTTTCTAGGTTCGATAGCGTACCCGATACGCAACAAAGAGTTTCTTTGAAATCGTACGTTGCACACTAGTAATATAATAATATTATTTTAAATGCTAGTTATCACATAGCCGTTGTATTGGCGGGAATGAATAGAAAAAACTAATATATGAATATATATGTTTGTTAAATGGTTTTACATTTGTCCAATAAAAGATAAAGTCTTAAAATAAGAAAAGAATTCAATTTTAGGCATAGATACTCTAATATTCACTAAAGGTCGACTTATCGTCTTTTCATGGAGAACCTTCTTTAAATATAGTTTTGGTCACTCTTATACATTAAATTGGACCAAATAAAACTCTTATTTAGAATCGGGACATCAAAATTTACTTTGTGTAAATTTTTGGAATTTTTCCGATAAAATTCATTTTTAAATGAATAGTGATAAATGATGTATTTTAATTCAAAACCAATTTTTAATCTGATTTATTTATATGATTAGATTATCTTTTGAATTGGTTTTAGATTTAAATTAGAATATATTTTTACCATTTAATCCAATAGTGGTTTTTGGAATTAATTCCACTTTGAAATTGGACTTAAACTAGTGTCAATCTTTTGATATATATTGTTTCATAAAAACACGCTATTTGTCCTGACAGAGGGAATTAATTATTAAATTATTTAATGTAACTTATATGTTTTGAATTTTCTAAAATAGACATCACTTTTGAATTCAAAATATCAAATATAGCTTTGGGTGATGTTTTGGTATTTTTCTAAAAAACTTCAATTTTGATGAATAGTGAAACCACTAAGTGGTACTTAAAAAACTGATTTTTCATTTAAATGAAATTTTACCACCTTTGTGTTTTTAATTTCAAAAGTTCGACATACATGGTTGTCATTAGGAAGTAAAATGTGGTTCAATGGGATTAAAATAATTTTTTGGTGAATAGTAACGTTTAAGTATATTAATCGCGATTAGAGGTAATTAGTGTAGTTTAAGGTAAAAATAATGTTTTAATAATATGAAATGACATAGACACTGTAACGACCCAAAATTTTGAATAAATCTTGTTTCTTAATTTTATTTGTTATTTTATTTTATTTTTATACTCAACAAAAATGTTTAATTTGATAACATGATTATAATTAAAATGAGACCGTTCGGTTTAGACGGTTATATGACCACTGGTCAATATGACCGCTGGAAACTAAACATTTTTATTATTGTCTCTAAATACAAGTAATCTTGGTTAATTATTATAGATAGAAGATTAGATGGCCTCACCCAGTAGTCTTGGACCGATCGAATCCCATCTAACAGAACTTGAAAAGGAGGTAGCACCACTGGGCTTTGCTCTAGACCAAACCCAAGCCGAACTTCATCGTGTGAAGCTAGAACAGAATCGCCTTTGTGAGAGTTTAAAACTAATAGAAATTATTACTTATGCGATGTTAGCCGAGCCTCCCTCAGATTCTCTCACCTTAGCACACCTTACACTTAGGTCCTATGCTAGTGTGATAAGGGGCTACGTAAGGAGACCGTAACTGCCTTGTGTAATCCTTTGTTTTAAATAAAAATTGGGATTTCTTCTTATGATGAAGTTTATGAATTTTCAAATGACCGAATAAATATAGTATGCATATTTTTAATGAATTTAAGAAAAAGGATATTTTAAAAACGGCTATTTAAACCTTAAATAATTAAAAATTTGTAATGATTTTTGAAGAATAGTCTTCTACAATTATGTTCAGTACAAAATTTAGAGTCTAATAAGATCAACTTAATTTTTGATGAATAGTAAATTATGAATAGTGATTTTATGATTAGTATTAGTAATGTGTCCAAATGTATTAGTAATCTCACTTAAAGAAAGTATTAATATAATCTAGGCACCTTGATTAAGTAATGTGATTCAATAAATTGGTTAAATAACGGTTTCATAAATTATTATTCAAGTATTAGTTTTTTCGGGTGAATAGTTTTTTTTAATTAAAAATTTAATTAAAAATATTTAGAAAATTATTTTTATAAAAAGTATTTCATTTTTGAACTCAGTCCACCGATATTATGTTATGGTAATTTTTGGGGGTTTTTCTGAAAAAATGAATTTTCTGTGAATAGTGTATTTATTTAGAAAATAAATTAAAAATATTTAGAAAATTATTTTTATAAAATGGAGTTGATTTTTGAAATCAGAAAATTTATATTTTGGTTAAGGTGAAATTTTGGGATTATTCTAAGAAAGTTGAATTTTCGATGAATAGTAAAAGTACAGTTTTTAAGTTACGGGTGTTTAATGACATCATTAAATGATGTATTAAGTTTGTAATCAATATGTTCGACTTATGAATAGTAAGATAAGGTATGAGGTGTCCCAAGTGGCCAATACCATGGGCAAATACCATGGGCAAGCCCATGGTTTTTTCAAAACCACTAATGAGGTGTCCCTTGGCCATTAATGCCTTGTCCCCTCACTTTCCCTAAAAATACCAAGCCATCCTCTCATCCATTCGACTCCCCACTCTCCCCCAACGAATTTTTGGTCTCATTACCTCCGAAGGAGTCCTCACATGGTGCCCACAATACTTCAAGGTCCCAACCTTTGAGTTTTAAGAGTTATGTTTTAAGGTAAGGGATCTGACCTCTCTCTTTTTTTCAAGAAATCTCTTTTATGTAATTTCTTTTATGCTCCATGTTCTTATGTTAAAGGATGTTATTTTATACTACTATTACTGCCATTTTCACGTTCACATAATGACATATCCCCTCTTACTCTCATTATTTCGTTTTATGAAGTTTTAAGTGGCGCCGTTAGGCTGCCGAAATATTTGGAACAGATTCTTTCTCCCTTCTCATTTTTCAAGATCTATTTTCGTGTAAAGTATTTCAAGTTCCTTTTTATTATGTTGGGGTATGATCTCTAAATTTATCATACTGATCTTTTTTGATCATATGATGAGATACCCCATTTGATCTCTTTAATTCAGTATTTTGAAGTTTTAAGTGGCGTCGTTAGGCTGCCGAATTTTTAAGTGGTTTTTCACCCTTCTCATTTTGAAGTTCTACTTTCAAGTCAATTATTTCAAGTTCCTTTTTGTTATGTAGGGGTATGATCTCTATATCTATCATACTGATCTTTTATGATCATATTATGAGAGACCCCATTTGATCTCTTCAATTCAGTATTTTGAAGTTTTAAGTGGCGTCGTTAGGCTGCCGAATTTTTTAAGTGGTTCTTCACCCTTCTCGTTTTGAAGTTCTACATTCATGTCAATTATTTCAAGTTCCTTTTTTGTTATGTTGGGGTTTGATATCTATATCTATCATACTTATCATTTATGTTCATATGATGAGAGACTGTATTTGATCTCGTCAATCCATTTTTGGAAGTTTTAAGTGACGCTGTTAGGCTGCCAAATTCTCATAAGAGAAATCTTATTTTTGTCTTCCTTTCATGTTCTTCATTTCATATGGTATATCTTTCAAATTTAATTACCATGTTCATAAATCCCATATATTATGTTCCCCTACTTTTTTATGGATCATTTATGAGTGGGTGACCATGTCCCCTCTCTTTTAAATGTTTTCTAAAACCTTGTAACATAGCCGTTATGCTGCAGAATTTTCATCTCAAAATGCCCCTCTCTTTTCTCAAAATTATTTTATGTTATAAAGTGAATACTCAAAGATCTTATTTCTACAAGGTTATTCACTTATATATCAAAATGTTCTATTTTAAATTCTGGGATTTACATACATGAGACCCGCTTTCCCTTTCTGTGGGTTTAAAGTGACATTAAGATCATGTCTTTAAAGCAGTTTTTAAACCATTATGATTATGAAATGAAACCCATTTATTTTATGCTATATGGGTTATTTATGAAATTTTTGATTGTGATATATGTGGATCACATGAAAATAAATTCAAATTTAAGGGTGTGCCCTGATAGCACTCCAATGCATTGGGTAATGATGTAACCACTAGAGATTACAATTTTCACGATACCTTGGTGAATAACCTTGGTAATTTTCAAATGACACCTTGGGGATGGACCTTGGTGATATGTTCATGATTGTCTATGTTAAATCATGAAGCCACATCTTCAAGTTATGAAAAATTTTATTTTTATTTTGATATGCCTCATGATTTCTTTCTCATGCCTTAATGTTCTTTTCATGACATTATTGAAGTATCTCAAGTTCACATGTAAAATGTTTCTATTGTTTCCCTTACTGGGCCTTCTGCTCACCCTTTCTTTTGATGTATGTCCCCAGTTTATGAGATGTAGTAATGAACCTAGGATGAACATGAGGATAATACTTTCAAGTGTTTAAGAAGAATCTTTTCTGTTTTCATGTTTAAAGTTCCTAGTTTCCAAGACACTAAACCTTAAAGATCCTCGGTTTTGTAAAATGTAATGAAAGATTATGTGATAAAAAGGCGGGATGCTATAGTTGGTATCAAAGGATGGTTTAGTTATTTGTGGTAATTAGGATATGAAAACTTTAAGAAGAAGACTATAGAAAATTTAAAAAAAATAGGAAATCTTCCTGGTATTTTGGTGAGTATTGAGTAAGGAGTTTCCAAGAAAATACATCCCTGTCTGGATACGAGCAGGTAGAGGTGGCTCTGGCACAGATATACATAGGGGTAAAACCCGAAAACACCGCTTTGAGCTAGACTCGAACGGGAACTAGTACACAACAACAGGCCTTGCTGCACTCTTGGTTACGACACTCCCGGGGGATATGCTTTGGTAAATTCATAAGCTTAGAATGAACCATTGTTAAAGGAACAAAGATAAAATAAAATAAAGATTCACTATATAATATATGATCATGGATAACCTAGATGGGAACCTAGGGGATCACAAGTTAGGGTATACTTTTCTTCTACAAGTTATTCTTATATGCTTTCAGTTCCTTTTCATGATTATTGGCTAAGTAATTAAGCCCCTAATTATTCTTTCTCTTCTTAGTTAATTGCGAGAAATAGAAGAACATGTCCCAACAACCAATGTGATAGGAAATGAGATGACTGTCGTATTAATATGATAGGGATGATTAGGGGATTAAAATATGATTATTATTTTGGAAGACGTTCACTATTTTGGGGACCCTATATGATCGAGGTAAATAGATTACTACTGTGTTTTAATTGAGGGGTAAGGTTGACTTATATTTTGAAGAATCGATGAATTTAAGGTGGAATTATAGTAATTTAGGTTACTTATGGAAATGATTAACCTATCTTGGATAAAATATGTTTAGGTTAGCTACTTTTTTTATAAGATGTTAGGAGTGGTTGATGTTGTTTGGAGATGAATAGTGAAGTTTATTTTGGAAGACTATGTTATCAAATCCTTCTTGTACTTTGGTTTCAATATTATCTTGGTTTATTTTGAGGAATCTTAATGACCGTTATTTATGGAATGGTCAATGATGAACAATGGGTAGTACCATGGAACTTTGAAGATTTAAAAGTAGTTTCCATTCCTATGGGATTCTTTCTTTTTGAAGAGGTGTTTTACCTTACCCTTTCTGTTTTTGGGATAATGATTAAAGGTAGAAGAAATAGATTGTTAATCTTTTGTGGATTATGAAGATGATTCTTGTGTTTTGATGAGACCAAGTAGTTTTGAATGCTCATTTTTTGGAGAAAAGATTAGTTTTGGGTAGAAACCTATTAAAGGATGAAACTCTACATGAAGATTGGTATATTTTCTTATGTTTTTGTTTTATGTTGTAAATGAATTTCTCAAAATTATTAAAAGGAAAGTAAAACAAAAATTCTGTTGGTTTACGTTTCCTGCTAGGTAATCAAAGACCATTTACACAAATCGTATGTTTGGGATTTTCTTATGGTTAACTTTCTCCTAATCATGTTCTCTATCACTCTCCCCCAGAACTTGACCCTTTGTTTTTCTTCCATGTCCATGTTTTCCTACATGGAATCCTAGTGTGGGTTAACTCGGCTGACCTTTGTACTTTCCTTTCTTTCTTTTAAAGTAATAATTTTACTGACTCATTTTCCGATGTGGGACTTTCAATGAAATTTCAAAACCCAATTTTAAAAACTTCGAGGACGCAATTTCTTAAGGGGGGAAGAATGTAACGACCCTAAATTTTGAATAAATCTTGTTTCCTAATTTTATGTGTTATTTTATTTTATTTTTATACTCAACAAAAATGTTTCATTTGATAACATGATTATAATTAAAATGAGACTGTTCGGTTTAGACGGTCATATGACCATTGGTTAATATGACCGCTGGAAACTAAAAATTTTGATTATTGTCTCTAAATACAAGTAATCATGGTTAATTATTATAGAAATAAGATTTGATGGCCTCACCTAGTAGTCTTGGACTGATTGAATCCCATCTAATAGAACTTGGGAAGGAAGTACCACCACTGGGCTTTTCTCTGGACCAAACCCAAGACAAACTTCATCGTGTGAAGCTAGAATAGAATCTCCTTTGCGAGAAGTTCAAACTAATAGAAATTATTACTCATGCAATGTTAGTCGAGCCTCCCTCATATTATCTCACCTTAGCACACCTTACACTTAGTTCCTATGCTGGTGTGATAAGGGTCTATGTAAGGAGACCGTAAATGCCTTGTGTAATCCTCTGTTTTAAATAAAAATTGGGATTTCTTCTTATGATGAAGTTTATGAATTTTCAAATGACCAGATAAATATAGTATGCATATTTTTGATGAATTTTAGAAAAAGGATATTTTAAAAATGGTTATGTAAACCTTAAATAATTAAAAATGTGTAATGATTTTCGAAAAATGGTCTTCTACAATTATGTTCAGTATGAAATTTTGAGTCTAATATCAACTTAATTTTTGATGAATAGTAAATTATGAATAGTGATTTTATTATTAGGATTAGTAATGTGTCCAAATGGATTAATAATCTCACTTAAAGAATGTATTAATATAATCTAGGCACCTTGATTAAGTAATGTGATTCAATAAAATGGTTAAATAACGGTTTCATAAATTATTATTCATGTATTAGTTTTTTTGGGTGAATAGTGTTTTTTAATTAAAAATTTAATTAAAAATATTTAGAAAATTATTTTTATAAAACAGATTTCATTTTTGAACTCAGAGCACCGATATTATGTTATGGTAATTTTTAGTGTTTTTTCCGAAAAAATGAATTTTCTGTGAATAGTGTATTTATTTAGAAAATAAATTAAAAATATTTAGAAAATTATTTTTATAAAATGGAGTTCATTTTTGAAATCAGAGCATTGATATTTGGTTAAGGTGAAATTTTGGGATTATTCTAAGAAAGTTGAATTTTCGATGAATAGTGAAAATACAGTTTTTAAGTTACGGGTGTTTAATGACATCATTAAATGATGTATAAAGTTTGTAATAAAATGGTCGACTTATGAATAGTAAGATAAGGTATGAGGTGTCCCAAGTGGCCAATACCATGGGAAAATACCATGGGCAAGCCCATGGTTTTTCCAAAACCAATAATGAGGTGTCTCTTGGCCATTAATGCCTTGTCCCCTCACTTTCCCTATAAATACCAAGCCATCCTATCATACATTCGACTCACCACTCTCCCCCAACGAAGTTGTGGTCTCATTACGTCCCAAGGAGTCCTCCCATGGTGCCCAAAATCCCTCAAGGTCCAAACCTTTGATTTTTAAGAGTTATGTTTTAAGGTAAGGGATTCGACCTCTCTCTTGTTTTCATGAAATCTCTTTTATGTAATTTCTTTTATGATCCATGTTCTTATGTTAAAGGATGTTATTTTATACTCCTATAACTGACATTTTTATGTTCACATAATGGGAGATCCCCTATTACTCTCATTATTTAGTTTTATGATGTTTTAAGTGGCATCCTTAGGCTGCCGAAATTTTTGTAACGGATTCTTTCTCCCATCTCATTTTTCAAAATCTATTTTCATGTAAACTATTTCAAGTTCCTTTTTATTATGTTGGGGTATGATCTCTAAATATATCATACTGATATTTTATGATCATATGATGAGAGACCCCATTTTATCTCTTCAATTCAGTATTTTGATGTTTTAAGTGGCGCTGTTAGGCTGCCGAATTTTTAAGTGGTTCTTCACCCTTCTCGTTTTGAAGTTCTACTTTCATGTCAATTCTTTCAAGTTCCTTTTTTTATGTTGGGGTATGATCTCTATATCTATCATACTGATCTTTTATGACCATATTATGAGAGACCCCATTTGATCTCTTCAATTCAGTATTTTGATGTTTTAAGTGGTGTCGTTAGGCTGCCGAATTTTTTAAGTGGTTCTTCCCCCTTCTCGTTTTGAAGTTCTAGATTCATATCAATTATTTCAAGTTCCTTTTTTGTTATGTTGGGGTATGATCTATATATATATATATCATACTTATCATTTATGTTCATATTATTAGAGACCCTATTTGATCTCGTCAATCCATTTTTGGAAGTTTTAAGTGACGCCGTTAGGCTGCCAAATTCTCATAAGAGAAATCTTATTTTTGTCTTCCTTTCATGTTCTTCATTTCATATGGTATATCTTTAAAATTTCATTAAAATTTTCTTAAATCCCATATATTCTGTTCCCCTACTGTTTTATGGATCATTTATGAGTGTGTGACCAATGTCCCCTCTCTTTTAAATGTTTTCTAAAACCCTGTAACATAGCCGTTATGCTGCAGAATTTTCATCTCAAAATGCCTCTCTCTTTTCTCAAAATTATTTTATGTTATAAAGTGAATACTCAAAGATCATATTTCTACAAGGGCATTCACATATATATAAAAATGTTCTATTTTAAATTCTGGGATTTACATACATGAGACCCTCTTTCCCTTTCTATGGGTTTAAAGTGACATTAAGATCATGTCTTTAAAGTAGTTTTTAAAACATTATGATTATGAAATGAAACCCATTTATTTTATGCTATATGGGTTAATTATGAAATGTTTGATGATGATATATGTGTCTCACATGAAAATAAAGGCAAATTTAAGGGTGCTCCCTGATAGCGCTCCAATGCATTGGGTAATGATGTAACCACTAGAGATTACAATTTTCACGATACCTTGGTGAATAACCTTGATAATTTTCAAATGACACCTTGGGGATGGAACTTGGTGATATGTTCATGATTTTCTATGTTAAATCATACAGCCACATCTTCAAGTTATGAAAACTGTTATTTTTATTTTGATATGCCTCATGATTTCTTTATCATGCATTAATGTTCTTTTCATGACCATATTGAAGTATCTCAAGTTCACATGTAAAATGTTTCTCTTATTTCCCTTACTGGGCCTTCTGCTCACCCTTTCTTTTGATGTATGTCCCCAGGTTATGAGATGCAGTAATGAACCTAGGATGAACAAGAGAATAAGCCTTTCAAGTGTTTAAGAAGAATCTTTTATGTTTTCATGTTTAAAGTTCCTGGTTTCCAAGACACTAAACCATAAAAATCCTCGGTTTTGTAAAATGTAATGAAAGATTATGTGATAAAAAGCAGGGATACTATAGTTGGTATCAAAGGATGGTTTAGTTATTTGTGGAAATTAGGATATGAAAACTTTAGGAAGAATCCTATAGAAATGTTAAAAAATAAGGAAATCTTCCTGGTATTTTGGTGAGTATTGAGTAAGGGGTTGCCAAGAAAATACATCCCTTTCTGGATACGAGCAGGTAGAGGTGGCTCTGGCATAGATGTATATAGGGGTAAAACCCGAAAACACCGCTTTGAGCTAGACTCGAATGGGAACTGGTACACGACCACGGGCCTTGCTTCACTCTTGGTTACGACACTCCCGGGGGATATGCTTTGGTAAATTCATAAGCTTAGTATGAACCATTGTTAAAGGAACAAAGATAAAATAAAATAAAGATTCACATAAGAATATATGATCATTGATAACCTATATGGGAACCTAGGGGATCACAAGTTAGGGTATGCGTTTCTTCTATAAGTTATCCTTATATGCTTTCAGTTCCTTTTCATGATTATTGGCTAAGTACTTAAGCCCCTAATTATGCTTTCTCTTCTTAGTTAATGGCGGGAAATGGAATAACATGTCCCAACAACCAATGTGATAGGAAATGAGATGATTGCCGTATTAATATAATATGGATGATTAGGGGATTAAAATATGATTATTATTTTGGTAGACGTTCACTATTTTGGGGACCCTATATGATCGTGGTAAATAGATTACTACGGTATTATCATTGAGGGTTAAGGTTGACTTATATTTTGAAGAATCGATGAATTTAAGGTGGACTTATAGTAATTTAGGTTACTTATGGAAATGATTCACCTATCTTGGGTAAAATATGTTTAGGTTAGCTACTTTTGTTATAAGATGTTAGGAGTGGTTGATGTTGTTTGGAGATGAACAATTAAGTTTATTTTGGAAGACTATGTTATCAAATACTTCTTGTATTTGGGTTTCAATATTAGCTTGGTTTATTTTGAGGAATCTTAATGACCGTTATTTATGGAATGGTCAATGATGAACTATGGGTAGTACCATGGAACTTTGAAGATTTAAAAGTAGTTTCCATTCCTATGGGATTCTTTCTTTTTGACGAGGTGTTTTACCTTACCCTTTCTGTTTTTGGGATAATGTTTAAAGATAGAAGAAATAGATGGTTAATCTTTTGTGTATTATGAATATGATTCTTGTGTTTTGATGAGACCAAGTAGTTTTGAATGCTCATAGTTTGGAGAAAAGATTAGTTTTGGGTAGAAACTTATTAAAGGATGAAACTCTACATGAAGATAGGTATATTTTCTTATGTTTTTGTTTTATGTTGTAAATGAATTGCTCAAAATTATTAAAAGGAACATAAAACAAAAATGTTGTTGGTTTACGTTTCTTACTAGGTAATCAAAAACCGTTTACACACATCGTAGGTTAGGGATTCTATTATGGTTAACTTTCTCCTAATCATGATCTCTATCACTCTCCCCCAGAACTTGACCCATTGTTTTTCTTCCATGTCCATGTTTTCCTACATGTAATCCTAGTGTGGGTTAACTTGGGTGGCCTTTTTACTTCCCTTTCTTTCTTTTAAAGTAATAATTTCACTAACTCCTTTTCTGATGTGGGACTTTCAATGAAATTTAAAAACCCAATTTTAAAAATTGTGAGGACGCAATTTCTTAAGGGGGGAAGAATGTAACGACCTGAAATTTTGAATAAATCTTTTTTCCTAATTTTATGTGTTATTTTATTTTATTTTTATACTCAACAAAAATGTTTCATTTGATTACATGATTATAATTAAAATGAGACCGTTCGGTTTAGACGGTTATATGACCATTGGTCAATATGACTGCTGGAAACTAAACATTTTGATTATTGTCTCTAAATACAAGTAATCTTGGTTAATTATTATAGAAAGAAGATTTGATGGCCTCACCCAGTAGTCTTGGACAGATCGAAGCCCATTTAACAGAACTTGGGAAGGAGGTAGCACCACTGGGCTTTGCTCTGGACCAAACCCAAGCAGAACATCATTGTGTGAAGCTATAACGGAATCTCCTTTGGGAGAAGTTCAAACTAATAGAAATTATTACTCGTGCAATGTTAGTCGAGCCTCCCTCAGATTCTCTCACCTTAGCACACCTTACACTTAGTTCCTATGCTGGTGTGATAAGGGGCTATGTAAGGAGACCATAACTGCCTTGTGTAATCCTTTGTTTTAAAAAAAAATTGGGATTTCTTCTTATGATGAAGTTTATGAATTTTCAAAAGACTGGATAATTATAGTATGCATATTTTTGATGAATTTTAGAAAAATGATATTTTAAAAATGGTCATGTAGACCTTAAATAATTAAAAATGTGTAATGATTTTTGAAAAATGGTCTTCTACAATTATGTTCAGTACGAAATTTAGAGTCTAATAAAATCAAATTAGTTTTTGATGATTAGTAAATTATGAATAGTGATTTTATGATTAGGATTTGTAATATGTCCAAATGGATTAGTAATCTCACTTAAAGAAAGTATTAATATAATCTAGGCACCTTGATTAAGTAATGTGATTCAATAAAATTGTTAAATAACGGTTTCATAAATTATTATTCAAGTATTAGTTTTTTCGGGTGAATAGTGTTTTTTAATTATAAATTTAATTACAAATATTTAGAAAATTATTTTTATAAAACGGATTTCATTTTTGAACTCAGAGCACCGATATTATGTAATGGTAATTTTTGGGGTTTTTTCTGAAAAAATAAATTTTCGGTGAATAGTTTAATTATTTAAAAAATAAATTAAAAATATTTAGAAAATTATTTTTATAAAATAGAGTTCATTTTTGAAATCAGAGCATTGATATTTGGTTAAGGTGAAATTTTGGGATTATTCTGAGAAAGTTGAATTTTCGATTAATAGTGAAAATACAGTTTTTAAGTTATGGGTGTTTAATGACATCATTAAATGATGTATTAAGTTTGTAATCAATATGTTCGACTTATGAATATTAAGATAAGGTATGAGGTGTCCCGAGTGGCCAATACCATGGGCGAATATCATGGGTAAGCCCATGGTTTTTCCAAAACTACTAATGAGGTGTCCCTTGGCCATTAATGCCTTGTCCCCTCACTTTCACTATAAATATCAAGCCATCCTCTCATCCTTTTGACTCCCCACTCTCCCCCAACGATGTTTTGGTCTCATTATTTCCCAAGGAGTCCTCTCATGGTGCCCAAAATCCCTCAAGGTCCCAACCTTTGAGTTTTAAGAGTTATGTTTTAAGGTAAGGGATCCGACCTCTCTATTTTTTTCAAGAAATCTCTTTTATGTAATTTCTTTTATGCTCCATGTTATTATGTTAAAGGATGTTATTTTATACTCATATTACTTCCATTTTTATGTTCACATAAGTATAGATCCCATCTTTCTATCATTATTTCGTTTTATGATGTTTTAAGTGGCGTCGTTAGGCTGCCGAAATTTTTGTAACGGATTCTTTCTCCCTTCTCATTTTTCAAGATCTATTTTCATGTAAAGTATTTCAAGTTCTTTTTCATTATGTTGGGGTATGATCTATAAATTTATCATACTGATCTTTTATGATCATATTATGAGAGACCCCATTTGATCTCTTCAATTCAGTATTTTGATGTTTTAAGTGGCGCCGTTAGGCTGCCGAATTTTTAAGTAGTTCTTCACCCTTCTCGTTCTGAAGTTCTACTTTCATGTAAATTATTTCAAGTTCCTTTTTTTTATTTTGGGGTATGACCTCTATATCTATCATAATGATCTTTTATGGCCATATTATGAGAGACCCCATTTGATCTCTTCAATTCAGTATTTTGAAGTTTTAAGTGGCGTCGTTAGGCTGCCGAATTTTTTAAGTGGTTCTTCACCCTTCTCATTTTGAAGTTCTACATTCATGTCAATTATTTCAAGTTACTTTTTTGTTATGTTGGGGTATATCTCTATATCTATCATACTTATCATTTATGTTAATATGATGAGAGACCCTATTTGATCTCGTCAATCCATTTTTGGAAGTTTTATGTGACGTCGTTAGGCTGCCAAATTCTCATAAGAGAAATCTTATTTTTGTCTTCCTTTTATGTTCTTCATTTCATATGGTATATCTTTAAAATTTCATTTTAATGTTCTTAAATCCCATATATTATGTTTCCCTACTGTTTTATGGATCATTTATGAGTTGGTGACCCATGTCCCCTCTCTTTTTAATGTTTTCTAAAACCTTGTAACATAGCCGTTATGGTGCAGAATTTTCATCTCAAAATGCCTCTCTCTTTTCTCAAAATTATATTATGTTATAAAGTGAATACTCAAAGATCTTATTTCTACAAGGTTATTCACATATATATCCAAATTTTCTATTTTAAATTCTTGGATTTACATACATGAGACCCGCTTTCCCTTTCTGTGGGTTTAATGTGACATTAAGATCATGTCTTTAAAGCAGTTTTTAAAACATTATGATTATGAAATGAAACCCATATATTTTATACTATATGGGTTATTTATGAAATTTTTGATGACGATATATGTGTATCACATTAAAATAAAGGAAAATTTAAGGGTGCTCCCTGATAGCGCTCCAATGCATTGGGTAATGATGTAACCACTAGAGATTACAATTTTCACGATACCTTGGTGAATAACCTTGGTAATTTTCAAATGACACCTTGGAGATGGACCTTGGTGATATGTTCATGATTGTCTATGTTAAATTATGCAGCCACATCTTCATGTTATGAAAAATTTTATTTATATTTTGATATGCCTCATGATTTCTTTCTCATGCCTTAATGTTCTTTTCATGACCTTATTGAAGTATCTCAAGTTCACATGTAAACTGTTTTTCTTGTTTCCCTTACTTGGCCTTCTGCTCACCCTTTCTTTTGATGTATGTCCCCAGGTTATGAGATGAAGTAATGAACCTAGGATGAACATGAGTAGAAGCCTTTCAAGTGTTTAAGAAGAATCTTTTATGTTTTCATGTTTAAAGTTCCTGGTTTCCAAGACACTAAACCTTAACGATCCTCGGTTTTGTAAAATGTAATGAAAGATTATGTGATAAAAAGGTGGGATGCCATAGACACATTTCCTACCCTTATTGGATGTTTCATGTCCAACCAAAAAAAATCCATGGGTCAACTTGAAGACCCCATGGAGACACTTTGGTAGGAAAATGTCATTAATAAATTGTTATTTAATGTTAAAATTAAAATGTCACAAACATGAGTTGTTTTACTAAAACAATTTTTAAATGGGGTTTTACAAGTCATATTTTTTACTATAAATATTCATTAGAAATATAAAAAGATTTCCTACATAATTATATTTTTTATATAATTTTTATACATTAAATAAATTAAATTATTTATGACACCATGATGATGCAGCGATTACATCATTATTTAACGTTTTAAATAAAATGAAAAGATAATGTAAAATCTAAGACCTAAACTTGTAAAAAACTTATTGTATGGGTGTATTTAAAACTATTATCACCTTATCCTTGAAATATAGAATTTTGGGACCCTTTTTATCCGAAAATCATTTTATAATAATGTATCTTTTCTTAGCTTTCTAGGAGTGCCCCTCCTCTCCTCTTGTAAAAGTCCCCCACCTCTACCTCCTTACCCACACCTCTCAAGCCTTTGGCTCGGCCAAACCCTGCCCACATTTTCTCTCCACATCCCTCTCTTACTCCTAGAAGCCTCACTTTGGGCATAAGTCTTCCCAAGTAATCCTTTGATCTCAAATCAAAAAGAGTTACCTGTTTTAAAGGTAGTGTCTTCTCTTGTGTTCTTATGTTTTATTTTGCTTCTCCAACCCCCTAAAATCTTTTTATTAATTTCTTTTGTAACAACACCAGTATCCTCAATATACTAGTATGTTTTTATAAGAAGTATTAGAGCTACACTTACACACACCTTCATCTAATGGTTAAATAACATACTGTTTTTGTGGATGGAGAATTTCTGCCTCACGAAACGATGATTGTTCAAAACTCATATAACACCTTCAAAGGTGTCCATTAAGATGACACTATATTTATATATCATATATAATATGATTATGTTTTATGTAATCTTCTTTATTTTTCATTTGTGTAATACCTTTATGGTTTCCATTGTGGGTAAACACGATAATTTCATTTTAGGAAGTGCCGACTACCGCCCCCTCAAAGTGATTTGATTAGTTAATGCAAAATGTGGGATGTATAAGGGATGTATTTAATGATATTATATATGATATTATACTGGAATTATAATATACCTTTATATCATTATGATTTCACTCCATTAAATTATGAGATAGAAATGAAAGTAGCGTTCATGCGTACGTACGGCTTACAGTCTCCATGAACGGTGCATTTCATTTCTTATCCCCAAATGTAATGTACTATTATAAGTACATATATATAATGAATATATATGATGTATGTTACATAAAAATGGTGAATATAATTCTGTAATTAAAATATACATAAATCTCATTTTGTTTTAATTCAATTAATATGACATAGAAATGAATGTAGCGTTCATGTGTACGTACGGCTTACCGTCTCCATGAACGGTGGATTTCATTTCTTACCTCTAAATGATTATATAATATTATAAATGCATATATATAATGGATATATATGATATATATTATATCTACATCATGAATATAATTCTTGATATAATGGGTATTTTACCACATGAACAATTTGTAATTATAAAGAGTTTATTTTTGACTCAAGTACCAAGGATCGACAAAATGACCATTATTAACTTAAATAATTACATAGTGTTCATAACATGGTAATAAGTGATATAAAAGGAATAGCGATCTTCAAAAATGTTCTTAAGCAAGTAGAAATTAACTCAAGTTTATTATTCAGGACGTTAAAGAACGACCAAGTCATGTCGGACACGAGGTAAGGGACTTCATCTCAATATCCTTTCATTGAGGCATATTTCGTTTTATACACATCTTTCTTTTATATGGTGTATAAACCCCTTTGACTTTTAATTTTATACAAAAGGAATATTTTTCTACAAAGCATTTTTCTAAACAACAAAACGGAATGTTTTTTAACATACGTGGGGACAACGACCTTTTCAGCTGCCGTGAGTATTATTTCGTCTTTGGCTTCCTCAATAAGCCGTAATGTTTTTAAAATGAAATAAATACCATATACTCTTTTATGTATTTTGGTATTCAAAATGGTTTTTATATTGGATTTGTTATGTCAATATATTTAAGTGATATATTGTGATCAAAGTGTGTAAATGTTTTCTTTCCATTATATTTGTTTTATGTCTTATGATTTTATAATGGTACTTGGACATTTGACGGGTGGTTACGTGATAAACCATATGAAGGGTGGTGGTGTGAATACCAGGATGGGTGGTTAAGTTATAACCTCCAATGCATTGGGTATGGAAGTCAGTCGTATGGCTATTCCATTAAGTGATATGTGTGGAAGTCGACCGGATGGTTATTCCACTTAAGTTTTTTTATGTCCCAAGTTACCTTTATATGTTATGTGTTCTTTATATGGGTTTTATGGTAATATTTTGGTTACAAAAATGGTAAGTAATGATATTTTATTCAGTGAAGAGTTTTTACTACTTCATAATGGTGAAAAGTATTACTTTGACAAAGTATACATGGTTTACTTGTTGTTTGGAAAAACTAACAGTTTTCATTCTTTGTGTATCCCTTACTGAGCTATTTATGCTCACCCCATGTTTTTTTGAAAGGTTTTTCATAGGACTTAATGTGGAATAGGGTCAAGGATGAGATCAAGGGAAAGTCATGCTATATAAAACATGGAACTAGACATGTTTTGTTATGAGTTTTTATCTTATGGAAACTTAGTAGAAGTGTCTACCTTTTAATCTTTTGAGATGTAATAGTTATGTCCTAATTCTCTAAAACACTAATCCTGAAAATATCCTCAATGTGAATTATTCATTTAATTCAATATTAAGTAAGGTTTAAGGCGAGGGCCATGTATTTGGTATCAAAGGTCGGTTTAGACAACTTTAGGAGATAAAAAAATGATAAATTATAAATTAATTTATTGTATGATTGAAATGATATGGAATTTAAAGATTACCATGTTGCTTCGCCTATGATATTTCTGTGTTCAGAATGTTTTTCCGTAGAGGAAAAAAAGCAGCTATGTTGGGACGACATTAGGAGGAAGAAAACCTTCCAAATCAGCAACCTGAGATGGTCGGAATCGGAACTGAATAGTTTGTTGCAGTGATGGCATAGTTGAATCAGGCTATAAATGCTGGTGGTATCCATGCACGAGATCATCCAGATCAACCGTAGAGGAACATGTTAGTGGTGGAACATTTCATGAGGCAACATCCCCCATCATTCAGAGGGTCATCTGACCCCGTGCTTGCTGAAGGGTGGATTAAAGCACTGGAGAAGATTTTTGATGTCATGGGGTGTTCAGAACATCAAAAGGTTAGTCTTTATGTTTACCGTTTTGAAGGAGAAGCTGATCAGTGGTGGTCGATGGTGAAAAATATCAGGGATAGTGATGATATTGATGATCTTCACTGAGACGAATTCAAATGTATGTTTCTTGAGAAATATTTTCCTTAGGTGGTTCATCTTATGATGGAAAAACAATTCCTAGAATTGAGGTAGGAGGATGACTCATTGGCTGCTTATGAAGAAAAGTTCACTCGACTGGCAAAGTATGCTCCAAAATTCATATGAGATCTTGATAGTAAAATCAACTATTTTTACTCAGGGTTAAAGACAATGTATCGAAGGGCTTTAGCTTCACATGAGTTCAAAATTTATGAAAAACTTGTTCGATGTTCGAAGAAGGTTGAAATGGAGTTTTTCGATGATCAGGTGTTCTTTGACAAACAATAGAATAAGAGGTCCAGTTGGCTGGCAAAGGGGAAGAATTAATCAAAGAAACAAGGAGATCCGAAAACCAAATATCCATCCTGTGAGAAGTGTGGTAAAATGCATCATGGAGAATGTTTATCCATGTCTGGAAAGTGCTTTCGGTGTGGTAAGTCAGGTCATATTGCTCGTAGATGTATGAAATCTGATCATGCAGGCAATGAAAATCTAGTAGTAAGATGTTTTAAGTGTAATGAAATGGGTCATTATGCAAATGAGTATCTAACGAAGAACTCGACTAGAGGGAAGTAGACAAACTACAAGCAGAAAGGGGTGGTGAAATCCTTTGCAACTACTTCAGTAGATGTTGGGTCATCGAATGAAGAAGTATCAGGTACACTGTTTGTTTGTTCAGATTATGCCAATGTGTTGTTTGATTCAGGGTCTACACATTCTTTCATTTCTGATAATTTTTCTAGTAAATTGGGATTTCCATCTCAAGATATGAATCTTGAACTTATGGTAAAAACACCCTGAGGGAACATTGAGACAAAAAGAAATTATAAGAACCTTCATATCCTTGTGTGCGGAAATAATCTACCAGAAAACCTTATTGTTTTTCCTCTGGTAGAGTTTGATGTTATTTTGGGCATGGAATGGATTTATGTTTATCATGCTAATATTGACTGAAGAGCTAAAATAGTTTCTTTTTAGAAAGATTTTCAGTTTGTGTACAAGAATGAACCCTTTCTTTTGATAACATATCAGGAAGTTGAGAAACTAGTAAAAGATGGAAATGAATGTTATCTTGCACATATTTTTGAAAATAAAGGAACTGTTCAGATTAATGATGTTCTAGTGGTAAATGATTATCTTGATGTTTTTCCTGATGAGTTTCCTGGTATTATTCATGATTGGTAAGTTGAATTTACTGTTGACTTAGTTCCTCATTCTACGCCAACTTCAAAACCCCCTTATCGAATGGCTCAAGTTGAACTTTTAGAGTTAAAGAAGCAATTGCATGAGTTATTAGATAAATGTCTCATTCGACCTAGCACATCACCATGGGGTTCTCTTGTCTTGTTTGTTAAAAATAAAGATGGTTCAATGAGACTTTGCATTGATTATATATCCTTGAATAATATCACTGTTAAGAACAAGTATCCTTTGCTTCATATCGATGATTTGTTTGATCAGCTCCAGGGAGCTCTATATTTTTCAAAGATTGACTTCATGTCAGGGTACCATCAGTTGAAAGTAAAAGAAGCAGATGTTCTGAAGACTGCGTTCCGTACTAGATATGGCCATTATGAATTTTTAGTTATGCTTTTTGGGTTATCAAATTCACCTACTATATTCATGGACCTTATGAATGGAATTTTCCATGATATCTTGGATAAGTTTGTGGTTGTTTTCATTAATGATATTTTGGTGTTTTTTAAAAGTAAAGAGGAGCATGAAAGTCATTTAAGGGTTATCTTGCAAACCTTAAAAGAAAATAAACTGTATGGAAAATTCAGAAAGTGTGAGTTTTGGTTACAAAAAATTTCTTTCCTTGGTCACATTGTTTAAAAAAATGGCATAATTGTTGATCCTGCTAAAACAAAAGTTGTTGAAGAATGTCCAAGACCCACAAATTTAACTGATATCTGTAGTTTCCTTGGTTAGGAAGGTTACTACTGAAGGTTTGTTGAATGTTTTTCATGGTTTTCTAGTCCAATGACTAAGCTAACTCGGAAGGGTGTTAAGTTTATCTGGACAATAGAATGAGATGACTGTTTTCAGGAGTTGAAAAGAAGATTGGTGAATGCTCCAGTTTTGGAACTTACATCCAGGAATGGTGATTTTTTTATATATAGTGATTCTTTGTTGAAGGGACTTGGTTGTGTCCTTATTCATAATGATCAGGTAATTGCATATGCTTCATGTCAGTTGAAAACTCATGAGGGAAATTACCCTACATATGATTTTGAATTAGCTGTTGTTGTTTTTTCTCTTAAATTTTGGAGGCATCATTTGTATAGAGTAAAGTGTGAAATATATATTGATCACAAAAGTTTAAATTATATATTCACTCAGAATGAATTGAACATGAGACAGATGAGATGGCTGGAATTAATCAAGGATTATGATTGTACAATTCATTACCATCCAGGAAAATAAAATAAAGTGGCTGATGCTTTGAGTCGAAAAAGTATTGCTTCATTAACCATGCTACATTTGGAACGTGATCCATTGGTTTTTGATTTGATGAACTATGGCATAGAAGTTGTTGGTGCAGGAAGTTCTTCTATTTTGTTTCAGGTATCCGTGAAATCTTTTCTATCAGACAGAATTAAGAAAGCGCAGAAGCAAGACAGCGAGTTGCAGAAAAAGGTAGATCTGGTTCAGAAGTGTAAGTTTCCTGAATTTAACATTGATAATGATTGTGTTTTGATATTTTGGAAGAGATTATGTGTGTCTAGTAATTCACAGTTGAAGAATGAGTTGTTATGTGAGGTTTATAGTTCCCCGTTTTCAATTCATCCTGGCAGTATAAAGATGTATAGAGATCTGCGGGAGTATTACTGGTGGGATGGAATGAAAAGAGATATTGTTGATTTTACTGTAAAGTGTTTTACTTGTCAGCAGGTTAAAGTAGAGCAGCTATTACCGAAAGGGATGCTTCAGCCTTTACCGGTGCCAGAGTGGAAATGGGAAAATGTATCCATGGACTTTGTTGTGGGATTACCGAGGACATCTCGAGGTAATAATGAAATCTAGGTTATTGTTGATCGATTGAATAAATATGCTCATTTCCTTCCTATTTGAGATACTTTCTCTCTAGATCAACTTTCTCAATTGTATCTTAAAGAGATTGTCAGGTTGCATGGAGTTCCCCTATCTATTGGATCTGATCACGATCCCAGGTTTACATCTAACTTTTGGAAAGGCCTTCAGAAGTCGATGGGTACTGAATTAAATTTTAGTACAGCTTTTCATTCGCAATTAGATAGGTAGTCAGAACGAACAATTCAGACCTTGGAGGATATGCTATGTGCTTGCTCGATGGATTATCAGGGATGTTGGGACCAACATCTTTCATTGGTTTAATTTTCATATAATAACAGTTTTCATTCCAGTATACAGATGGTTCCATTTGAGGCATTATATTGGAAGCGGTGTCGAACTCCAGCTTTTTGGGATGAAGTGGGTGAAAGGATGTTGATGGGACCATAATTGGTAGAAGAGATGGCAGAAAAAGTTCAGTTGATTTACAAACACATGAGAACAACTCAGAGAAGACAGAAACGTTATGCGGATAACCTAAGGAATGATCTATCTTTCAAGGTAGGTGATCATGTTTTTCTCAAAGTTTCACCGTGGAAAAGTGTGATGTGATTTGGTAAGAAAGGAAAGCTAAGTCAAAGTTTCATTGGACCATATGAAATACAGGAGAAAGTTGGATTGGTTGCTTACCGAGTGGCATTACTTCTGATTTTATCTTAGGAACACAATGTTTTTCATGTTTCGATGTTGAGAAAGTTTATGCCAGATCCATCTCATGTTTTGAGCCCAGAGGTAGTTCAGTTGGAAGATAATCTCTCTTAGGAAGAACAACGATTTCATATTCTTGACCGAAGAGAGAAAGTGTTGCGAAATAAGGTAATTCACCAGGTAATTGTTTTGAGGAAAAATCATATGGTTCAAGAGGCAACATGGGAATCTGAAAATATAATGAAGGATAAATACCCCCACATATTTTGATAAGTGAATAAAATTGCGAGGATGAAATTCCCAAAAGGTAGGAAGGATGTAACATCCAAGGTAAATAAAGAATAAACCATTTTAATATTTATTAATATTTGTGAATTAAATATTAATTTTACTTCAAAGGGGTTTCTATGTTCGATAGTGTACCTGATACACAATAAAGAGTTTCTTTGAAATCTTACGTTGCACACTAGTAATATAATAATATTATTTTAAATGGTAGTTAATAGGTAGTCGTTGTATTGGAGGGAATGAATAGTAACAACTGAAATATGATTATATATGTTTGTTAAATGGTTTTATATTTGTCCAATAAAAGATAAAGGCTTAAAATAAGAAACGAATTCAATTTTAGGCATAGATACTCTAATATTCACTAATGGTTGAATTATCACCTTTTCATGGAGAACCTTCTGTAAATATAGTTTTGGTCACTCTTATACATTATATTGGGCCAAATAAAACTCTTCTTTAGAATTGGGATATCAAAATTTACATTGTGTAAATTTTTGGTATTTTTCCGATAATGTTCATTTTTTAATGAATAGTGAAAAATGTTGTATTTTAATTCAAAACCGCTTTTTAATCTGATTTATTTATATGAATAGATTATCTTTTGAATTTATTTTAGAGTGAAATTAGAATATATTTTTACCATTTAATCAAATAGTGGTCGTTGAAATTAATTCCACTTCGAAATTGGACTTAAACTTGTGTCAATCTTTTGATATATATTGTTTCATAAAAACACGATATTTGTCATGACAGCGGAAATTAATTATTAAATTTATTAATTTAACTTATATGTTTTGAATATTGTAAAATAGACATAATTTTTGAATTCAGAATATCAAATATAGCTTAGGGTGATGTTTTGGTATTTTTCTAAAAAACTTCAATTTTTGATGAATAGTGAAACCACTAAGTGGTACTTAAAAAACTGATTTTTCATTTAAATGAAATTTTACCACCTTTGTGTTTTTAATTTCAAAAATCCAACATACATGGTTGTCATTAGGAAGTAAAATCTGGTTCAATGGGATTAAAATAATTTTTTGGTAAATAGTAACTTTTAAGTTTATTAATCGCGGTTAGAGGTAATTAGTGTTGTTTAAGGTAAAAATAATGTTTTAATAATATGAAATGACCAAGAAACATGTCCTACCCTTATTTTATGTGTCATGTCCGAACAAGAAAATCCATGGGTCAACATGGGGACCCATGGAGCCACTTTGGTAGGAAAATGACATTAATAACTTTTTATTTAATGTTAAAATTAAAATGTCACAAACATGAGTTGTTTTATTAAAACAATTCTTAAATGGGGTTATACAAGTCATATTTTGACTATAAATATTCATTTGAAATCTAAAATAATTTCCTACATCTTTATATTTTTTTATAATTTTTAGACATTAAATAAATTAAATTATTTATGACACCATGATGATGCAGTGATTACCTCATTATTTAACGATTTAAATAAAAAGAAAAGATAATGTAAAATCTAAGACCTACACTTTTAAAAAATCTATTGGATGGGTTTATTTCTAATTATTATCACCTTATCCCCGAAATATGTATTTTCGGAACCCTTTTTATCTGAAAATCATTTTATAATAAAGTATCTTTTCTTAACTTTCCAAGAGTGCCCCTCCTCTCCTCTTATAAAAGGCCCCCACCTCTACCTCCTTAACAACACCTCTCAAGCCTTTGGCTCAGCCAACCCCTGCCCAATTTTTCCATCCACATCCCTGTCTTACTTCTAAAATCCTCACTTTGGGCAGAAGTCTTCCCAAGGGAGCCTTTGAGCTCAAATCAAAATGAGTTACCCGTTTTAAAGGTAGTGTCTTCTATTGTGTTCTTATGTTTTATTTTCCCTCTCCAGCCCCTAAACTCTTTTTATTCATTTCTTTTGTAACAAAACCATTATCCTCAATATACTAGGATGTTTTTATAACAATTATTCGAGCTACAATTACACAAACCGTCAAATAATGGTTAAAGAACATATTATTTCTATGGATGGAGAATTTCTGCCTCACGAACTGATGATTTTTCAACTCTCATATAACACCTTCAAAGGTGGCCATTAAGATGACACTATATTTATATATGATATATAGTATGTTTATTTTTTACTTAAGCTTCTGTATTTTTCATTTGTTTCATACCTTTACGGTTTCCATTTTGGGTAAACACGATAATTTCATTTTAGGAAGTGCGGACTACCGCCCCCTCAAAGTGATTTGATTCGTTAATTCCATACGTGGGATGTATAAGGGATGGATTTAATGATATTATATATGATATTATACTGGAATTATAATATACCTTTATATAATTATGATTTAACTCCATTAAAGTATGAGATAGAAATGAATGTAGCGTTCATGCGTATGTACGGCTTACCGTCTCCATGAACGGTGCATTTCATTTCTTATCCCCAAATGTAATGTACTGTTATAAGTACATATATATAATGGATATATATGATGTATGTTACATCTAAATGATGAATATAATTCTGGAATTAAAATATACACACCTCTCATTTAGATTTAATTCCCTTAATATGACATAGAAATGAAAGTAGTGTTCATGCGTACGTATGGCTTACCGTCACCATGAACAGTGCATTTCATTTCTTACCTTTAAATGATTATATACTATTATAAATGCATGTATATACTGGATATATATGATATATATGATATCTACATCATGAATATAATTCTTGATATAATGGATATATTACCACATGAACAACTTCTAATTATAAAGTGTTTATTTTTTACTCAAGTACCAAGGATCGACAAAACGACCATTATTAACTTAAATAATTACATAGCGTTCATAACATGGTAATAAGTGATATAAAAGAAATAATGAATTTGAAAAATGTTTTTAAGAAAGTAGAAATTAACTCAAGTATATTATTCAGGACTTTAAATAAAGATCGAGTCAAGTCAGACCCGAGGTAAGGGACTTCGTCTCAATCTCCTTTCATTGAGGCATATTTCATTTTATAGACAAATTTATTTTATATGGTGTATAAACCCCCTTTGACTTTTACTTTTATACAAGAGGAATCTTTTTCTACAAATCATTTTACTAAACAACAAAAATGAATGTTTCTTTTAATGTACACGGTGACAACGACATTTTCCTCCGTTGTGAGTATTATTTGGTCTTTGGATTCCTCAATAAGCCGTAATGTTTTTAAAATGAAATAAATACCCTATACTCTTTTATGTATTTTGGTATTGAAAATTGTTTTTATAATGGATATGTTATGTCAATATATTTAAATGATATATTGTGATCAAAGTGTGGAAATGTTTTCATTCCATTATATTTGTTTTATGTCTTATGATTTTATAATGGTACTTGGACATTTGACGGGTGGTTACGTGATAAACCATATGATAGGTGGTTCGATGAATACTAGGACGGGTGGTTACGTTATTACCTCCAATGCATTGGGTATTGAAGTCGGTTGTATGGCTATTCCATTAAGTGATATGTGTGGAAGTCGGCCGGTTGGTTATTCCACTTAATTATTTTTATGTCCCAAATTACCTTTATATGTTATGTGTTCTTTATATGGGTTTTATGGTAATATTTTGGTTAGAAAAATGGTAAGTAATGATATTTTATTCATTGAATAGTTTTTACTACTTCATAAAGGTGAAAATTTTTAATTTGATAAAGTATACATGGTTTTCTTGTTGTTTTGAAAAACTAACAGTTTTCATTATTTGTGTATCCCTTACTGAGATTTTTATACTAACCCCATGTTTTTTTTTGAAATGTTTTCACACGAAAGAATGTGGAATAGGGTCAAGGATGGGATCAACGGAAAGTCATGATATATAAAACATGGAAGTAGACATGTTTTTTATGAGTTTTTATTTTGTGGAAACTTAGTAGAAGTGTTTACTTTGTAATCTTTTGAGATGTAATAGTTATGTACTAATTCTCTAAAACTCTAAACCTGAAAAGATCCTCAATGTGAATTATTCATTTAATTCAATATTATGTAAGGTTTAAGGTCGAGGCTTTATAGATAATCAGGTCAAAATAATGTTCATTAACCCCTAAAATATTTCATGTGAAATCCTAATATGGTTACAAAACTATCCACAAAACCCATATAGGTATTTTAGTTATTTTTGAATCAAGATGACCAACACCACAACATGGTTGTACTCAATATATCAATGGAACTCTTTACCAAACCCATCCTAAATAGACCCACCATGGTATGGAGTAAAACAAGGTGTATTCTCCCACATTTATTTAACCACATCATGGATTCAACCATTGTTGGGAGATGGAATGATCCCTATTTTGACCTCATATTATTATTTCAACTTAACCACACCCAATCTTCACAATGACCACCGTCAAGACCATGGAGTAGTCCTTAATATCCCTAAGTTCACCTTCACAGCTCCATGCCTATAAAATAGGATTCCCCAAAGTAGGTTTAAATCATTTTTTCATATATATCTCACTATTCTAAGAACACAACATATCTTGATCCACATCGAGGACTATAACATTGAACACATAGACCACCATGATGTATTGATGCCCAAATTACCCCAACATTGATTGCACAGATTCCCACCAATAGTAATATTATTTAGCCTAATATAAAAAAACAAATACATAAAAATATGTAATAAAAAATGAAAATAACATAATCAAAGGATGTTACGTTCATGCCACCATTATTCTTTCCATCCATGTAATGATAGTGATTGGTGATGTCAAAAAAAAGGCTCTGCTACTAGTATTGAATATTGGTATCCCACTCTCAGGAATCCTTATAAACCCATTATTAAACTAAAATACATGAACCTATTGTTTTCATTTATGTCACAATATCTTTTCTTTCCCATTTAATGATATAACATAAATCATCCTACTAATGGATCATTTATCTCAATAACAACATGATCCCAACTACATTCATAAACATAGTCTTACCCCGACATCTACCAATAAGATATGAGGAAAACATAATTAATTATGCATAATCATGGGGATAATGTAATCTAATATACAATGACACTAACAGACATCACAACCTTGAGGGTTTAGTACACCAAGGAGCTAAATACCCTCACATTCCCAAGACATTATTATTCAATCTGAGAAATAGCCACATAAATTTGAAAATCATCATATTTAATGATGATGGATGAGATAGATAATCTAAACAAAAATTTCAATTCCTGAAACTTATTAATATATTTAATAATAATAATTTTATTTATTGTCGTCATTATTCTTTCACTAATGTGTATTGGCATGTTTTATTTAAATATACCCTAAATAGAAAGGTAAACATTTTATTCAAATAGTGTAATATTACATTAATGAAAGGGATTAAATGTTCTCAAGGAAAAACATCACATGTACTAATAGAACAAATTGAAGACCACCCAACATCACAATGAGACTGATTTTGTAGACCTAGTACCTTGAGTCCCCCAAAACAGAAAAAGAAATAGTGAGAAGAATTGTTATCATACAGAGTGTAAAAGGAGTATAGAAAACCACCCTCTTAAAAAAATATGATCATGATCCTTGGAATCCCATGAATGGGTATTTATATAGTTCAATATTACTGTTATAAGTATCCATTTGGTTTTAAAATTACTATTGGGTTTAATTCCATTGGGTGTGTTTAAATGATTCAATATTTTTTGATAAATGAAATTATGGTTGTGAATTATTAATATAGGTATTAAACATTATTATATATCTAATTATGTTTAATCATTAAATTTTTCAAAAAAAATTATTTTGAAGTGAAATTAAGGGTTTTAATAATGGGTTAATGTTAAATTTCTGGATTTTAAAATATAAAACAATGGTATTAAACCTTATTAATTTATGTGTTTCAAATTAAATTGAATTGGTTGTTAATATATATTTATTTTAAAAGATAAAAATATGTTTTAGTTTCTCTGCCTATATGTTTTAGTTATTTAGTTTTACTTTTTTTAAGGGTTGCAACCTTGGATAAGGGGACACCTTAACTATCCTGGTGGATCCAATCAACCCCAACAAGGAAGAATATACTGGCACCCAAGGAGGCTCGAGAAGGATAGAGTAGACCCTATAAAGCTAAGTGGAGGCAATCCACATGAAAAAGCCTATGTATAAGGCCTAATAAGGAACAAACAGAGTGTGAGCTAGGTCTCACACTAGTATAGGAGGGTGTGGGTTGAGCACCCGTGACTAGAGTCCCATATGTAAGAACATGGGTGTGTCTTCTTGTATCATCGAGATATGGCACCACACACTGAGTCTTATATGGTGGTCTCAACAATGTTTGGGTTTTTATGTGGGACTTGTAATTTCCCACGGAACGTGATTCAGGATATAGGATCTTGTTATGAGAGATCTCATCCGTCTATAATAGTTCATCCTTCAAACCCCCATAGTCATAGTTTCATCACCTTGTTTTTTATGAGTTGTTCAATCTAGATGCACTTGATCATGACCGCCTAATCTAATTTAAACTCATGGATCCACATAGGTCATCTGATCAAAGCTGTGATCAAATCTATAATGTTCATCTCTTTTCAAACATGTTGATCCACCGTAGCTGTCTGATCGGATCATTGGATGAATCACAACCATCTTTTTCCAAAAGCATGTCTACCTTATAATAAAACATTAAGGGTTATCCATATCGCTTATATTATATCAGATTTAATTTAGACCACCCAATAATTTCTCCCACCTTCTTCCTAATAGAGTGACACCATTCCCCATCCGAGCATATAGTCGCAAGACCCACTCCTTCACCTCATTCATGCAATATAATATTTCTTTCCTCTCCATGAACCATTTAGTCTCTCCCATTTTATTAATTTCAAAAATTGGTGTTATATTAAAAACAAACATCATGATCTATTACTCAGATCCTCCTCCAATCTTTTTATAAATTTTGGATTTTAATTAACCCTTTTGTAAGTTTGTTTTTTCTAATTAACACCTTTTTTTTATATTTAGATTATTTAGATAATTAATTTTAATCTTTGGTTTGTTTTAAAAATTGCACTTTACACACACTAAGACCCCTCAAAAAAATCCTCTGCAAAGCTCTCTCTTCCACTCTCAGTTCCAGAAACACTTATCATCATCTGATCTAAAACTGGTAATGGAAATTGTTTTTATGAGTTTTAATATATTTATTTTTTATCAAGACATTTAAATATTTCATTTTCAAAATTTTGTAAGGGATTATTTTTTATTTTGGAATTTTATGTTCTTCATAATCTACTTAATTTTATGTAATGGTGTATTAAAATTACTTATAGTCCTAGATTTAAATTATTTAAATGACAAAATTATCATCATTATTATATATATATATAATGGTGTATAATTATGTATTTATAAATATTCATTTTATTTATTATTCGAAGATTTCAGAACTATGATTTTTAAGCGGAATTATTTGGTTCTTTTCTCTATTTCCATCAAAAAAAATATTTTTCTTGGAATATAGTTTGTTCTATTCTGATAATGATTTGCCAAATTTTTTTAAGGGATTTTTTAATTTTTCAATATAAATTTCCCAAATTTATAAATTTGTAACGGATTGTTATCCCTTTTATTCATGTATATATTTTTTTATAAAATTGTGTCCCATTCTCTATCACGGAATGCACAAATGCAATGCAGTCTCTTTTTTAGGAATTTATTTGAAAAGAATTAATGCATTTATATTACTAATATACTATGAAATTTACCAAAAATTGTATATATATATGTATATACATGCATATATAAACATATACTACTTAATATTTTCAGAATATATATATATACATATATACATATATGTAATGGGTTTCCTTTCTATGTAACTTATATCAAGAATATTTATAATAAATAATTTATCAATATTTATTTTTTAAAAGTGATACGTATATATATATTATATATTAGTATATTCTAAATCCTACAAGTAAGACACATTTATCTTAATTTCTCAACTTCATCATGGTGTGTGTTCATAGGGGAGGGTTCTTTCCTTTAAAATTCAATGGGGTTTTGTGCATACAATCAACACATAGATACATACATGATTAAACGGTTTTATATATAGGTATATATATATACCCATGAATATATATTTGAGTGTAAAAAACATAAGAATATTTGTTCTCCCTCTTTTATTAGAATATTATAAATGGTTTTTTTATATCTCAAAACCTATAGTTTTAGATTCATATAAACACTTTGTTTGCTCAACATCATGAGATAAACCATATCATTTTATGTTAAATTATGATACAAGTTATCATTTCAAGTGAAAACCATTTCTATCCATTATATAATTTGTTTACTCTGCTACATAAGACAAAACTTATCATTTCATGATAAAAACATATTTATCCAATATATAATTTGTTTACTCAATTTCCTGAGACAAACCATATCATTTCATGTGTGAATCCTATTTATCGAAGACAAAACAAAATGTTCATTCTATTTATTAAATGGTAACTTATTTCATCGTTCAATTTATTGAAGACATGAAAATTATGTCAATTAATTTATGTATGAGGTGAATCTTTTTTTGATAACCAATAGATTAAGAACTAAACTCTTCATGGTGGTATGAGATAGTTTTGATTGTTTAATGAATTTATTTCACCTGTGACTAAAATTCAAAAAAATAAAATTAGTATGGTACACTTCGACATAAATTTATAAATTTATATGACATATTAGGAATTCATAAGACATATTTTGTGATGGGTGGGGCCTACTATAGCCTATTGATGCATCGTTAGGTCTCATGCGACAAACAAGGTCTTAGAATGTGGCCTTGAAAGATTGGTTGTATATGATCTTGGAAAAAGACCTGAATAAAATTTTTATGATTTTCCTTCTTTATAGATTACATTAAAATGATTCTAGTATGTTAAATTACAAGTGATTATTCATCTAGTAAACTAGATATGGATAATGATCATACTATTATAAACCAATATTAATCATCTTTATAATTCCATTTGAACATGTTTTAACGTTTAATATAAAAAATATATATACATGTATAGATATTAATTATAAAGTGGGATTAGTAATAAGTTTCCAAACAAAAAATAATAAATGACATAATTTTTAAGTGAAATTAGGAATAATTTTTTTTTCATGTGTGAATTTTTATCCTAAACTCTCGCATGTCATAGAATGATTGAGTTTGGTTATCATCCGACTTATTGGTGGAAGTACATGAAATTGTTTTAGTGCGTCCCTATTTTATAATGCATTCTATTTATAAATCCAAAAAAAATTAGAAATTTTAAGCATGATTTATCCAAAATGCAGTTTCAGAATCTCTTAAAAAATTGGTGGTGACATGTTATATGAAATATTATTTTCATGATTTTAATGCATGTGTTTTAAAAAAATTATAGAAAAATTATTTCTAAATGGTTTTGTTTTAAAACCCCATACTGGGCATTTTTTTCACAACCAACATATTTGAACTTATTCGTACTGGTTTATTAGAAGTGATAAGATGAATTCCTAATGTGGTAGAATTTCTCTGATTGTTCTTTAATGAAATTGGTACTTTTATATTTAAATTTAATATTGTATTCTAATTCTATAGAACCTAGGGTGGTAAAATATTCACTATTTTTTTGTTTTATTTTCTGTGAATATTCGGATACATTTTCCAAAACAATTACAAAACATAATTTTAGAACATTATTCAGGAAATTGGGTCTGGGTCCATACATTTGGTATCAAAGGAACATCCTAGTGACCACTGGAAAATTAGAATAAAACAAAAATATTTAGTCTGTATTCCTAAGTGAAACCACATTATTAAAATTTCATATGGAAGGTGAGGGTTCACTAACTCACCTCTTGTAACTTTCTACTAAGCTTCATGGGACTATAATTATCAAAACATGTTCAGAAGAATACCTTCCTTATAAAAACCGATGTCTAACATGTGTCAATCATATGAAATGTCCTTCGATTATTCCCAGGAGATACTTATGTCTATCAATGTATAGAAAATTCACAATTTTTAGAATCTAGGCATATGGGAATGTATCCAGAATGTCACTTCTTATGTTTCAATCTGTTTGATAATTACCACGACTTAGTAAAATTCTAGGAAGCTACAATAGAGGGTCACCTTCATGTGGATTATCTGTTCTAGGTTCTCAGTTTTCATAAGTATGGGAGACTCTATGACATTATAACTCTCAGGAAGGTGATAGTTTGATAGATCAATAAGCAATGAGTCCATTCTGAAATCTCTGTTCTCTAGAACATCCATGCCTCCCTCTTGAAACTTGAGTGTTTTTTATGTAGGTTTGACAGAAACTGCTTGAGGTATATTTGGGCTAAAGAAATTAAGGAACTGAAAACAATCATGGGTGTCTTTTTGAGGTCATTAGGGGATTATCCATGGTGGTAGACCTTGTAAAGTTATAAGTTAAATATTTTTCATTCAAATTTTTTTAAGTTGTTAATAATAAATAATAACTATTTTTTAGGGACATCGAGTGTGATTTCATAAGTGTGGTGATGTGGAAGTGTATGGGTACAATAGAATAGTGTGGGAACAATTCTATTATGGGGGGGATATTCTAATGCACCGAACATAATTATAAATGTAATAATATTATATTTAGTTATTATCATCATTATTCTTTTGTTAATGTGTATTGGTATGTTTTATTTCAAAATAAACTAATGATTAATGGAAAAAATTTATTCAAAAATTGTAATATTAAACTGATCCAAGGGATTATAACAAGTCTAGAAAACTTATCACGATACCTAATAAATCAAACAGAAGAACACCCAACATCACAATGAGACTCATTATGTATCCATCATTCCTTTACTCCCACAAAAGAAAAAATTTGTGAGAAGAATAACAATAATACAGAGTTCAATGGAATATGGAGCACTATATTTTAAAAACAAGTGATTATCTTGATCTATGGAATACCTTGAATGAGTGTTTATATGTTTCAATGTGGATTTTATAATTAGTTATTATGGTTTTAAATGAGTATTTAATTTTAAGCCGTTGTGGTTTTTTAAATGTTTTAATATTTTTAAATAAATGAAATTATGTTTTTGAATTAAAAATATTGGTATTAATCATCATTGTGTCCCTATTTATGTTAATTCATTAAATGTTTTTAAATACCAATTTTGATTATGTGAAATTAATGGTTTAAATTTTTTGTTAATTTCTAATTATTGGAGTTTCAAATATAAATCATGGGTACTAAACATTATCAATTTATGTGATTCAAATTAATATGACATGGTTCAGTGCATATAGCTCGACCTGGTTCATGCTACAAGGGAAACCAGATGTGGAGAGGTGATGAAAAATAAAACCTAGAGAAGTGGGTTCATGGAGAAGGGGAAACTAGATGTGATTATGATAGAAGCACCTAGTTCGAAACTCTACCACTAAGTATGAAACACACACAAAAAAGGGTGATTGTTCACAAAAGAAGATATTAGATTATTTGTTGGGACAAATCCATATATATACACTAGATGACCTTAGAAATATCAGACAATAGTAGATGAAGGTTTCTGGTAAATGGATTTGATGAGAGTGTGATTAATTTTATGTAATTGAACAATGCTCTGATTCCAATTTATTATGTTGAAGACGCACCCTCTCAAGAATCACATAGTTAAACAGGAGAAACAGAGCACAAATAGTAACATATAAATTTTACATGGATTGTTAGGATGACCTATGTCTACGGGTTAGGGAGCATATTTTCAAATTCAGAGAGGAATATAGATAAATTAAGAATTCCCTTTATTTTTAATTTCCCACAATGGGAAACAAAAATTTAGATATATAGTGGATGATAAATATCAAATGGCCTCTTCCAAATTTCTCTAGGCAGTCACCAACTCATACTATGATTTTTCTTCCACAAAACCAAACATCTTTTGTAGTCAAAAGGCAATTCCAACACAATTTTCAATTCATCTTCAGGAAACTGGAAATCTAAGGTCGTCAACCACCATCCTCTAGAATCTAGTTTATGGTGATATTTTTCACCAATATTCAATAACATGTTATTGAAAAGAAATTATATTCTTATAAGGGAACCCTGAAGATACCATGCCAAATATAGAATGTGTCTATAATGTTTTTTCATTGGATCTTTACTGGATTCAATAAGTGTTACCCAATAATCTACAACATTTAAATAACCTCATACTTTTCCATCATGGAAATGATCATAAATTATATAATGGATTCCCATCATATATTCACGGATGGAATAATCAAGAACTGTCTTGGCATCCATACGACATGATATTCCTCTTCAAAAATACCAACCAATACATAATCAGGTGGATTTACTTTATAATGGTTTGTTTTAAGATGTAATCCAAATACTACCACTGGATTTGTCCATGGTGGTGTGTTGTATACATTCACACCAATTTGGAAACTTGACGGGAAATTTTCATTCAATTAATTCTCATTTCTATGCACCTTATAACATTCCTCGTAAGATACATTTATAAGGAATCCCCATTTTACATACCCTTTAAAATGGTCAATGTGTTGGTTTCTCCAACCATTGGAATTATGGATTTAGATGAAAAATAGTAGGGATCAATCACAATGATCAGTAATTTAGAATTTAGATTATTCATCACTATATTTTTTCAATGCTAAAAAAGAACAAATAATGGGGTGAGTTTATCAGTTCTATCAAAAGGGGTTGATAAAAGGAAATTTTATCTTCACAAATAAAAGTCCCCCTTTATTAGTGATTTCGTAACTCTGATAAATGGGATTATATTTTCATTTCCACCTAAAATCACAGATAAATTATACTTTCATCTACACTAATAAAAGTCCCCCTTTATTAGGGTTTCTTTTGTGCTGATGAAGACCAAACATTATCCGTGTAGTTTCTAACTGACATTGTTAGTTCTTTTTTAGTGTTGATTGATGGGGCTATATCTAAAAATGATATATATTATATAGATCGTATTTTAATATCTAAATATAGCTATATTGATACAGATATAATATATTTTCTTAAATATTATTTTGATAATACTAAATGTGTATTTACACATAATATGTAATACATTTAGTGAAATATGATTTAGAAAATAATATAAAATAAATATTAACTAATAATTTACTAATTTTCATTGAGTAAAAAATATTCAATATAAATTTTGTGATATAAAATATTAAAATTTTAATTAATCGCTCAACAAAAATTGAAAACCATGCTTTAACTTCAAATAACCATTTCTTTTCATCTATATGTCTTCTTAGTTTATGTGAAATGTAAACTTGAAACCTATGAAGATATCTATGCATTGAGAATTGAAGAAACCCCGGCCTGAATTTTTTTATTATCCAGAAAAGGATCATGAGGCCTAGAAAAAATAGTTTTTAGTTGGGATATTCTAATGTCTAAACATTCGATGAAATTTTAGCATCCTTTAAGAGGTTTTTTTTACTTTTTACGATAAGGACTAAATTTTTTCCCTGATGATACATTAATATGGTTGTTATGTTGTTGAAATTTCAATATTTTTTATATATTAGTGTTTTTTAATAAAATATATATTTATATGCATATATATATTTTCCCCAGGTGTCATTGTGAACTTGGGGTATTAGTTCTTATTTTTTCTTTTGTTTAAATTATTTTTAACAAGTAATTTTTTATAAAATGAGATCTTATATATTCACTTTATTTATCTAACTGAACTTATTTTGGGAAAATGTTTGTCATGGACTATATTATTTTACTCACAGCTAGCTTCGTAAACCATGGAACATTGTCTACAGAGCAGAAAATACCTGTTTGATGGCTTGGGTATTGTCATGTTGAACGGAGCATGGGATTCTACGATCGGGCCCAGAACCCTATCCATTTTAAGAGTTTTTACTAGAAAAATGTTTTCATATTTTGGGTCATGATTTATGATTTCATAACATGTATAGTATAGACTTCATTTATTATGGAATGGCAGTTTTTGATTACTTTTCATAACATTCTACGATTTCATTTCATTCTCAAATAATTCTAGATTTTTATGATTGAATTTATTTAAAATATTGATTTACACTAATATGATGGAATTGGAACCCCAATATACCACCTTAGTCACACACAACTGTTCAGCTACCTCTAGCATATAGGGGGCATACCTATGCTATATCAGTGCTCTCAAGGTCAGGGAATTGACTACTAGATTAGGGTGTTGGGGAATTATTTGTTCCCTAGTACCACAAGACCTCATTGTAAAATCATATATAACATATGTGAGGATATAATCAATTGGTAATAATTTATCCCATTTTTTAACAAAATTTTATTAAATTTAATTAACAATATAATTTATTTCTATATGATGATCGTATCGAACACCTGACTCAGATTTCTAATATAACTGTTGGAGGTGCGTTTGAAAAGACATATTTTCACCATGTAATGGCGGAATTACTTTTTCCCATGGATGAGACTTATCATGGGATTTTATTCTATGTGCAAGATGATTGTTTTTGAGATAAACTTTGTATGGATGTGTTATATGGTCATAATCCTATTATGGATGTCCCATATGATTATGTGGAACATGGGGTGGATTTCCAACCTGGTTCACTAGATGATCCTCACCTTCCTTTCATAGATGAGCCAGATCCATGTGTTATCCCTATAAAGGTATATGAATCATCTGTTAGTGATTTTATTGTATAATAACTTACTTATTCAGATTAAGATACATTGATAGAGGGAGATAGGAAGTTGTTCAAGTCTAAATTTTTTCATGGGTAGTAGATACCTAATAGAAAAATGACCATCTTCTCCACATGTGGGAGAGAGTTCTATCAAACAAACATCATCCATCCAGCCATGATTGATAGAGGATAAGAGGAATTAGATTCCACAACCATGGTGTCATTACCTATTTATTATTGTCTAATTTTGATCATTATTTTAATATATATTTTTTATTTTCATTTTCTATTAAAAATTGACGTTTTTGGTGTGATATAGGTTAGTGCATAGTTGGCATAAGGATTGTGGAAACAGTGCACAAACCTCAAAAAATGGTGTCTGATGAGACAATACCACTAGAGCACCCACACTATTAGGCACACAATTTCAAAAATCATTACACCTATACTAATGGATACTAAGGTAGCCTAATGGTTGGTATAGGTTTTGGAAAACTGTGTCCCCAAACTATGAGGTTTTTCTGGTTTTTTTAATATTTTTAATTATTTAGCTACCCCTCCTTGATTTAACCTCTAACACACCTCATTTTCTACAATTCCTGACCCCTCCAATCGTGGAATCACCACCCCCTTCTCATGTCCCCTCATGGCCTCAATTTTATATGTATTTTGTCCATGGTTCTTTAAGGAAACACTATGTAAGTGTATCATATCCCTACATCATGGTCTATCCAACCTTATTTCTTAATTTTCATACAACCTAGTGGTTGTGATGACCATGGAGTTTCCTAAACCAAACTGTATGGAAGTGGGTTTGATGATTATGATTTAGTACTGCATCCATATAGCCTAACTATATTCATGTATTTCTCTTCTCAACGTGTTTTTGGTTGTTTCAGGGAACGTGGTAGGTGGTTTCAGGTTGAACCATTTTATGATAGCTTAAATGTTCTTTTTTTAAAATTAAATTATTATTGGAATTTGGTTATGTGTTTAATAGGGTGATTTCAAAGGTGATGTCGTGTGTGCGTATGGTCAATAAAATGGATTTACCCTATGGAAATGCTTGGAAAGGATATGCTTTGACATGTTGTGCTTTGGAATATGAGTATATTGATTTTTAAAACAAGATAAAAATGATGTTTCTAGGTGCAGAAGAATGACATGGTGGGAGATAAATCAAGGATGTTTTTTTTCAATACGATGGAACACTGACAATACAGTACATGATGTGAATTCCATGTCCATTGAATTCTTTCAATAATATATTTATGCAGAGAATCCTAAATCCTGAAGGGGATCGTTTAATGTTAAACTTATAATTGATTTATTTATATCTAAATAAATAAATATGCAGTCTTGGGATATTTCATTGATGAGGATGTTGTTAATCATCCGAAAGGGATATTTTGGATTATCATTATTGCACTTTTAGTATCCATGTGTAAAATCACTCTAGTAGTGATCCATATTTTCTCCCCTGATCTCCAAATGATATAAATTGATTTTCATGTGCCATCATGGTTAATCAATCTACTTTCATTGTTTTTCTGGATCACCCATCCTTTGGAATTGAATAATTCTCTCATGAATTTCTTGTACATGAGATGTATAGAGAAAGTGGAGTTCGGGGAGGGATCTATTGACACATTGATTCTCAATTCTCGATTGACCCCACAAAATATACATAATATTCTATTTGTAGAGTAATTATTTTGTTTAAAATATTATTTAGTGCATACCACTCATTAAATAATATTATAATTTTTATCAAACCCCATTATATATAATAATACTTATATTATTAATTTTTTGGAGTGTGCTGTCTTCTACAATTAAAAAAATTATTTTACCAGATTTTCAATTAAATTTCATATTCGGGTGGGATCTTGGTTCAATAGAAATCATTAATATTTATTAAATACCGGAATAAATAATTTATTCACATTAAAGTAAATAAAAATGCAATAAAATATTCAATAAATTATAAAAATATTTTATTGAAATTCCAATGAATAAATATTTATTATATATTCAAATTATCAAATTAATTATTTATTAATAAAAATAATTATTTATTAGCTTGTGAATATTAGAGATCAATAAAACACGAATAAAATTAATTCTTAGTATTGAATATACTATTTATTTTAATAATAAAATTCAAGTAAAATTTAATCAAGATTAATGGAAACACATTATGTGTGAGCCCCTTGGATTATTTCTCATTACCATTAGGCGGGATTGCCTAGATTCTATGAATATTTTCTATCAATATGTTAAGGAACCAAAATGAAATAACATAATATCACAACATCCAAAACCCTATACCATCAACCATTGAATATTATAACCTTTTTTCATAATATATCATTATGTAGGTTTCACATCCATGTCATCAACCAAGGTTCTTGATAAGTCATTCATTGACTATATGAAATAAACACATCATTACACCATATCCATGGAATTTAATTTGACAGTTATATTTTAGTCAAAGGGTAGATATAAAAACATCTATAAATATGAAATGGAAAAACCCTTCCATGAATTATTAATATTAAAACATCACTCGTGATGCACCCAATGTATCCACCATCGTTATAAACTGTTATCATCATGGATTATGAAAGACATAAATGTGAATGTGTCAAAACATATGTTAATAATAAACATAATGTATATGTACCATTATAAAAATTTATAGATAGGAATATTCAATGACACCTAAATACAAAAGTCTTACAGGGGGTCTATTCTCGTAATCTACCATCATAGATATTATTACGTGTGAACTTCATGAGAAGAATCCACATGTGATTATGAGTACTAAAACATAATAGTCTATATTCTATGTTCCCTATAATAGTACGTTATAAAAAAATAGAAATACATTTAATAATATCATCATATAACTTCATGGTTATCATTATACAGGGTAACTACTATGACCTTATCAATGTGACAGATACTCTATGACGTTATGACATTAATGTAATGCAGAAGAAAAATAAATATATAATAAGTTAATAAAATTAACATTAACTTATTTGATTATATATGTAATCTAAATTACAATGTAGTTGTTTCTAGGGCACCCACCCACCAAAAAAGGGGTAAAACACTCTGCAATCTTGGGTATATAGGTGCAATGACTTGTAACAGTGAATTTGATGATGTAGTAGGGATTCAATATTTCCTCTATTGCAAGGTTATGTTACAACTCTAAATAAATTAATTGTGATGTGATATGATTTGATGTTAATGGATTGAGAATGGGAAAGAATATTGGAATCATTATTTTTATCACTGAGAGTACGAGTATCCTAGGTCCCCACATACCCTATCAATATAGGGATTTCCCATGGTTATTATGTTTTGGTTTTATCTTTTTACCAATTATTCCTATTTCATTAACTATTTTTAAATTGTTGAAATAATTTTTTAGCAAGAACTATTTCTATTATTCTGTAAATGGCATAGTTATTTGTCTTATAATGGCTAGCATCGAAATCCGGGTGGGTTTCTAGCACCAGAAGATTTTTATAAATAGAATTTTCTTAAAAAAACTGATACTTTGTGAAGAATTCTAAAGAACGATAATCTTACCAAATAGGAAACACAAGAATGTCATTTAGTATATGCAGCACTATACTTGGCTTTTGTTATACAAAATTTCATGTTCTTTTGATAGAATTAATTTCATGAAAGACTATGTGTTAGCAATATTATAAAATAATAATTTCACTTTTGATGAATTTTAGTAATGATATATATATATATATATATAATATCCAATATAATGTTTAAAATTTATAGTATCTATTTTCAAGACATGATATAAAACTAAATTCAATTTTTCAGATAAAAGGATTGTTCTTTTCATAAAATGATTCTTTGTTTCCAGTTGATGGACCAACCATTTTAAATATAGTTTATATTGTAAAAAATAAACATCTTATTTTTAATCTGGATATTGAAATTTTAATTGGATTAATTTTTGATATTCTTCTGATATCTTTCATGTATTGATGAATAGTGAAAATATTCTAAATTTAAATTGAAAAAAACTTTTTTCATCAAAATATTTATATGGTTAATTTATATTACTCAATGGTTTTAAATTATAAAGATAATATATTGTTATCATTTAACATAATTTATGTCATTTTAATTAATTTTACATTAAATTTAGAGGAAAAAACAATTCAATATTTTCCATTTTTTTAACAATTAAAACCCATTTTCTCATTTTGACAATGGGAATTAATTTTAAATTAATTACTAAAAATTTTGTGTTTTGAATTTGGAATAATTTATTCAATATTCGAAATAATAATGTCAAAATTATGTAAATAGTCCTCTTTTTTTATTATACATTATGAATAGTAAATGTGGTGATTATTTTTATTTACCCCTGTTAAAGTGTAAATAAAGATAAATAAGGCTAAAAATAATATTATAATAATATAAAAATACCATAAAAAGTGTCTGAATTTTTTTTGAGTCATGGATTACCAAAAAAATAAATAGGCCAAAATTTTGTTGTTTTGTAGCCTCTTGGGTGTGATAATGACATTTTATAACAATTAATTTAATGTATCATCAAAAATGACATAATCATGAGTCTTCATACAAAAAATAATAATTTTTGGTTATACAAGTTATCATCTAGAATATAAAAAGTCCTTATAAATCAAATAATTTTTCCTAAATCAGGTATGTTTATTTATTATTTTTAGACATTAAATAATTAAATTTATTTATGACACAATGATGATAAAATAATAAATTTTGTGATGAAGGAATCAAATAAATGATATCATAAATGCTAAAATAAAAATTATTTAAATATTTTATGAAATCTAAAAATTTTATGGATGACAGTGACATGTTTGGATTGATTTGATGTATATTTTTTGAAGGAATCATGTTTTTATGTGTTTTTGAATAATTCATGTTTGAATAATTTTGAAATTGAAATATTTTGTATCTTAAAATATAAAATAGTTTATTAAATGTTACAAAATTTATCAAAATATATGATTTGAACAAATGGTTAGTATATGTCCTAATATATTATAAATTCTTATTTTATTTTCTCATTTTACATGTTATGGAAAATAAATTAACACACAAAATTTAAATAACACGATATCATGGTTTGGTTAAAATGGTTAAAAAGGGGTTAATCCAAAAAGATATGGATTACAAATATTAAAAACATATATTATTTTAATTTTATTATTGGGATACTACCAAAAATCATCTTATATTTTTAATAAATGAGTTTTGGACCATATACATTGAATATAAATTTATAATAAATTATTATTTCAAGACTTTCCAAAAGTGACCCTTACCTCAATTATAATAGGGAACCGCCTCCCTCACCACTTCACCTCACATTTAGACATCAAGCTCAGACATCCCCAACCCATTTACCTTTTTATCTTCTCTAGTAATAATAGAGAGCATTTTGTATTTTTTCAATGACTAAATCTATTGATCTAAGAGGAGATTTAGAAGAATCACATCATAGAAGAGGTAATCTCCTCTACCAATTCATTCAGACTTGTTTCATCTAGTACATACACTTCATGTGTTTTTTCATTAAAAAGTAATAAATACAGTCGAAATTGTATATTGATATATTATTATAATTTTGAAAAAACCATATTCTACATTCTATCGATCCTATGAAAAATTAAATCACATTGTGTGCATACATACAACTAACCATCCCCACGTCGTGGTGTAAAATGTTTTTCTCCCCCACCAAAGATGGATGGGTATAATGATGGAAGTAATAATATTATATTGTTATTATAAAATTATATGGATTATAAAATATAGTACACTAAGCACATCAATACCATTCAACAATTATGGGGACAATATCATATCTCATAAGTATGTATGGCTTACCATCTCCACAATTTGATGTGATTCGTTATACATGATCCTCATTAAAGAATGATTATATAAAAAAATTTAATGAATAAAAATGATATATATTATAATCATATAATTGTATAAATGATATAACTATAACCTAATAAGGATAATTTGATCTTATTCGACAAAACATGCATAAGAACATAAATTAGTTAATACATGTATTACTAGTAACAATGAAATGTTACTAACCAAATTGTGACAATATTACCATATATGATATCATAAAAATGACCATGATTCATTAGTAAGTCATTAATAATATTTAAATCATTATACAAGAGTTTTGAATACATACAAATCATATCATACGTAAGATAAGGTATTATTTTGTCTTACTTTTATTTATGTAGGACTTATACAACAACTATTACTTTTGTGTGGTGTTCATGCTTCACTTGAATATTTTTATTATTATTATGATGAAGTTAATTATATTTAAATATAAATATATGTTTAATTATTTTATGAGGAAGAAAATTAAAATAATTATAAATTGGTAAGGGATAATTCTGTAATCTCTTTTTTTATTAGAGATTGCTTATTCTAAAGTATTTACTTGGGTATATTTATCATGAACATACATGGTTCCTAAATGTGTATTTCAAAATATTTTTTATTTAATTATAAATGTTTTTGAATTTTTTTTATCTATTGGTGAATTTATAATAAATTGTATGGAAGGAATATTTTTTTTAATAACTAGGTAAATTTTTGGCATTTCTAGAAAAATTATGAGGAGAATGATTATTTTTATATTATTAGACATGGACGAATTTTTACATTATCATAATTCCTTATTTACATAAAGATTAGACAACAATATTTCATGTTTATTTTCAACTATATTCTTTTCTTTTAAAATTGCAAGTCATTTTGAAGAAATTAACATTTTTTAAGAAGAAATTATATTTTCCTCATGAATTAATTTCCAGTGTTTCTTCAAAATTATTTCCCATCAATGAGGAAATTATTTAACTAGGATTATGTTTCTATCCCTATTATCATTGTGATTTTATTGTGTTTCTAATCAATTTTTTTGATGAAATACATTTTTTTATATAGAGTATGATAGAATGATGTTTAAAACCCCATTTTATTTCATTATTTATGCTATGGTAAATATTTTTATGTTTTTTTGGAACAAATAAAAATGTTTTAATTATGATATGGGTGGGACAAATATCAAACACCAATGAATTGGGTATATATTTATATCTCATGACATATGAATGAAGGGAATGGAATGTAAATCTGGTGTAGTAATACATGGTTGGAAAGGTAAGTACATCTGGTTTCGTAATGGCCTTTGTCCGTAACAAATGTATTTAAAATGAGCATTGGATAACATGGAAATAATATTCTATGATTATGTGTTTTCCAGAATTAAATTTATTATTCCAATTATATTTTATCATGGATAAAATTCCATTATGATATATAGCTTATAAATTTCAGGATTTATTTTATGACTCACAATTTTTAAATAATAACTTTTTGTTCATGATTTAAGATTCATATGATTTTGTTTTGTTTGAAGTTATCCATGTTTACCCTTACTGATCATTTGAGATAAAAATTATTATGTTTTTCCTTCCCTCGAATATAAATAAAGGTTTTAGGTAAGAGAAATAAAGGGGGTAATCTTTATGGGAGATGTTAAATATCTTTCACTATTTTAGAAGTATGTGCTACATGTTTCCAAAGACACTAAACTAATATGGTCTTTGGGAATCTAAGTGTGAATTTTATTATGTATTCTTGAATATATATTTAATGTACATGTGTGTCTATCTTGGGTCATTAGAGGGATCCTACTCCTAAAGTGATCTCACATTCTATGTAAATAAAATTGGTGAATTTTGACCATGTTTTTCTTGATTCATGTAAAAGAAAATCAATATATGTTGGTGGAATGTACTCATATTAGTGTCCCTTTTGAAAAAATGTCTTTTGTGACATTCCACGTGATTATACCTTGTGTTATGAGGAGGATTTGGGAACATGTATTGGTATATTTTACCTTTTTTGGTACATAGCTATGGATGTATGCTTTAAAAATGTGTATGGTTCCTTTATTTAGCCTTTTCTATGGATGTTTATTAAATTGCATTATGATGATGTTTAATATTGTGAACGGAAAATCATTCCTAAAGAATTTCCTTGATACCTAATATAGATAATTTTTTGATCCTTTTTATATGTTTTCCAATGATTTAATAATTAAAGATTTATCAATTATCTCTTATTTCAAAAAAAATTGGATTTATGGTTTTTGTTTTGTGATAAAATGAGAAATTTTCTTAATTCTATATTTTAGAAAGATGTTCATCACATTGGTATTTTTAACATAACTTTTAAAGTATTTATCCAATTTTACAGATAATCATTTTAAATATTATTCCATGATTTGTGGTCTTCAACATGTTTGTATGGACCTAGATCTGATTTTAACATCCAGACCCCTAAAATGATTGATAAATTTGAAAAGGTGTTCTGAAAGATTAAGTGTACCCCACCTCATTATATATGGAATAACTCAGTCTAAAGACTTCAAAGTTAAGTGATTATAACTATAATTTAAATATAATTCAAATTGTAGTATTACCATTGACTATTGTGGTTTTATTCCTTCATTAATGTGACCATTAGATTCTAAAAATTAGAAGAAGATTTAGAAATAATTCGGCCATAATAAATTTTCAGAATTAATCGGACATATAATTTTATAATAATAGGGTATGAATTAAATATTTTTGGTTGAAATGAGAATGTTATTTCGGATAAACTTTATATAATACCATAATTTCATATTAGACCATTAAAGGGGTATACAATGAACAATATATTTGATAGAAGATTATGGATCCCAAATTTAAATCCATATGAAAAAAATGAATCACCTCTCATTCTCAAAATGTTTGAAACTATTTATGGCGATTTTATATTTTATTTTAGTTTCTCTTAAAAGTAATAGTATTTTGAAATATTAATATATTTTATTCTTCTTATTCATCTCATTTACTTATTTTCATCATTTTTGTGTCCTCCATATTCTTCTCCACTACGATCTATTATACTCATGATAATAAGTAACTAACTCGAGGAAGTTCCTAAGGGACAAATTCAATTTTTAACCCAATTAATTTAAAATTCATGTTTATTTTTTCTTTTTTTCATAGAGTTATGTTGAGGGGAATCTTAGTGGGTAAGGTGCCTTTTTGTCTCCACTTTGCAATTGAGGATTTACTTTCTCTTCTGCAATATTTTCCATCGATCGAGGATCTGGATGTGTCATCTCTTGAAAAAAAATTAGCGCACTATATATTCACAATAATAAGTAGAATATTATATTCATGAATTTTATAGAGTGTTTTCATTATGTAAATTTGAAATGAATTTCGAGACGATGATGGTTCACAATGGGTGTTCTCCTTAGAGGATATCCTTTTTTATTAGCAATAATTTTTCTACATCTATTCTATTTTATATATATATATATGTTAATATTTATTTCATAATTCAAAAACAATTAATTATTTTATTTAGTTTTATATTATTTAAAATATAAATAGTTTCAAAAGAAATTTTATGTCATGTGATCTACCTCTTTAAGACCGACCATCGGTGTGCACTATATTTCGTTCTTTGATAAATAAAATATTGACTGGGGATTAATGAAAAAATATTTCAAGACAACTTATAGATGTTTACATGTAGGCACAACACTTTTACACTTTGTTTTTTCAAAAAAATAACAAATAACTAATCAGAAAATTCATAAAAATTAAAAAAAATATTTTCTTATTATTATTTTAAATGATTGTATCATTAATTCATGCATTTATTAACCAAAGTTGAAAGAGACGATTAATAACTCACAATTTTCCATTGATTATGGTGTTTCTATTAATATTGTATAGGTGATCTTAATTTGGAAGTCAAATAATGGGGAGGAGGTTTTAAAAGATTTCATAGTTGGCCTGAAAGAGGACATGAACAAATTTTTTTTGTAAGTGATGGCTAGAGAGATGATTGAGTTCTCCCTTTAAATTCTAAAATTTTATCACATTTCCAAGTTCCAAGGAGAATAACCCTTAGTAATCCATGATTTTTTGAATGAAATACATTAAATTGAAGCCCAAATGGAGGACCCTCAACAAACCAACCATCTCAAAGATGAAATCAATGAGTACCACACTGAGAAAGAGTGGGTCAAAGATGTGGAATAATTTCCTACTGAGGTACGTGTGGGGGATCAACAAGATTTATATGTATTATAGAATGATTATGGTGTATAATATAATCCTTCATGACCTTAAAATGTAGAATAACTAGTACCATTGAACACCACTTTATCCATGTGAGATGAAAATTTTATGAAAGGATGGAAGAGCTTGACTACCTAATTCCATCCACCGAGACTCAATTTTAATAATGACTTATCACTGAAGAAGTGATTCAACCAGAACCAACATAAGTCGATGTAACTTTCTTAAACTCTATATTTTCTAATTTCATATAATCTGATTTTAGTATAACTCCTTATGATTTTGAATTTCAAGATTTGGTAAATTATTGTGTTTCTGAAGAATAATATGACGAAACTAGACTATTACCAATTGATGAACACATGATGCCCCCTAATATTGATGAAAATATATTTGAGGAATCCCATGAAGAAATAAAATCAGTTTATTCTATAGAAATCATGTCATTTTAAAAGGGAGAGATTTTTTTTAATTTAAAATTTTTTCTTGTAAAAAACACCTTCTTACATTACCTTTGATTATTCATGTCCTAAGGCCCATATAAATATAAAACTATACAAGGAAGAGTATTTTTAACAATTACGAACCAAGAAGGAGGATTATTCATACTTCATATAACCCCCTCCATGTATGTAATTCCTATTTATAAAGGTAAATGATTTGGTGTACTCTATCCATGGATCATTCCTCACTATGAAGGAAGAGTTGGAATATGGGAAAGGCATAGGTAGTGGTTCTATTATAAGAAACATAATCCACCAACTGACTATCATGACCCGCCTATTCAAAGATGATATAAGGGACATCAGATTGCCCAACCCTTCCTTCTTCAAGTTGAAGGAGATATAATGACCCTCGGGACCCACCTTCAATAGGTCTCGGAGTGGTGACTAGCACCAAGGGTATATAATACTAAACAAAATGGAAAGAATTACCCTTTATTTAATAGGATCGAGAGATAAGTGTGTAAATACCAACAACCCCAAAGCTGGAAGTACAGGTAAAGCCAAAAAAAATCATGGCCATATGCATATTCCAAAAGTAAATGCTACAAAAGTAAAAGGAAACCCCAAAAGAAAGTACCAACGAAAAGAAAGAAAACCACAGCAACTGCCTAACATCGGAGTTAGTACAGTCCCGCACGATCCTTGATGTCCTTTTGAAAACCTAAAAGTAGTTTTATATACTTAGGGTGAGCATACAAGTATACTCAGTAGGGAAAACCAAATCCTTTCGTGTACAAGTGGGGAGGAATTCTATTTCCCTGAGAGAAAATAAATAACCAAAACACCCAGTGGGGAAAACTATCAACCCAAGCCTCACCAAGGGACACTTCCCAAATACGCAAGTCATCAAATGAAATAGTAATAACACATCGATGTTTGGGTACCCCTTGCCATATTCCCACTAGTTATTTAAGACATCTTAAGCTTCGTACCTCTACCATTATTCTCACCACAGTCCCACTGCTATTTCCCCGCCCACACACACATGGGATACCACAACTACAAATCCCGCCTGAAAACACCTGGGCCATCACTACCACACATATCACCCGAAAAAACCTGGACCACAACAACCACATGTAACTACACCCTCAAACACCTGGGCTCGAACAACTACTTCTATGCCTGAAAACACCTAGGCCTCATCCCGAAGACACCTGGGAAAAAACTTGCCCACACACACCTGGGCCAACCACCACAACTACCCTGCCCAAAAAATCATAGGTTATAATAGAACTCAGTCCATCACAGGCTGCCCGAAGAATCTTAGGCTACTCGGGAAAGGGAGAAGAAAATGAGCTAACAACCATCCACTTGTAGTAGTATTGGGAAAAAAACACCCTCCCCAATGAAATGGGGGTGTTCGGCACAAAGTTCTCATCTTGGGTGGGGTGTGAATAAGAAACATAAGAACTACAAGTACTTATAGAGGTAATAAGCACTCATCCCAGCCTAGGGTTCCCAAGATGATCCCAACACAAACACCTCGTTACTATTCATTCATATGAAGCATAATAGCCACAACACTATCACAAATTATTCCTAGAAAACAATTCCCCATTGAACTCATTCATGTTTTCGTATACATGTAATTCCATTTAAATAAATTCTGTACTAATGGGAAACTAACAGGCATAACCAAAATCCAAGGAAAAGAAAAATATCCAAACAACACTTTGAGAATTCACACCCGATTCTCTTGTAAAGTCACCACATCAAAGGGATCTGTGAGATCCCTCAAAGTACTAGAACCAAAGCAAGCCTCAAGGTGAAACCCACATGGCCTCAAGTCTTCCAACCAACATCTTCACAACAAAAGTGGATCCCATCCCCATCCATATCACCACATGTGCATCCAGCAGAACAACCGTACATACTACCAAGACAGAGCAAAGGATTTTGCAGATTTAACCACGTCATTTATGAAGTATCGTATTTCTGTTTGGTTAACCGAGGTGATCACACAATGATTCTTATTCACTATTCATCCAGTTAATCAACTGAGTTTACATGATTAACCAGTTTCTATGTTACACCCATTCAATCATATAAATATCTAGAAAAATAGAGGTTCATTCGTGTACAAGAAAATAACACCAACAACCATGATTTTTAGTGGGCATAAGCCCATAAAATTCACAACACAAAATCAAGGATAAGGAGTATAACAGAAACATTGATCACACCCCCTTCATTATTTAGAATTTCATTTATTATCTTCATTAAGGTTTAGTTTCATTCATCCCCACAGAAACAAAATCATACCCACCCCACATGATACACAGTAAAGAGGGACGAAGGAAAAAACCCTATATGGATTATAAAATATCAACGTTTATCTCTGCGCTCTAAGAACTGGGGATGCACGAATTTCAGGGGAGGAGCGTCGGGGACTCCAGGAAGAACGAACATAGCCAAGAAGATGAAAATAAAGAAAAGTGAGTGTAATATAAAGGTGATGTCGGATGTCACGGGATAACAAGATCATTCATGACATTAAAGGAACATGATGGTTTCACCACGAGGTTGGGTGGTTACACATGATGGGATTAATTTTTATTTAATAACTATCATCGGGACATTGTAGTAAGAATTGTAACTTTAATTTTATTTAAACAGAGGAAAACATTATACGGACACACAGCTTGGGTCCGTTGTGGGTCTACCCACTCTTAAGAATTTAAAACATTGATTATGAGGCAAAAAATAGCCTTTCACCACTTCTAAAAGGGTAAAAAGGCTAAAATGTGTCATTACGGGAAAAAATATGGAAGAAAAACCCGAAAACACTCTGTGACACCGATTGGTGACAAACCTATTGTGTGACACCGATCGTGTCACCCAGATCATTGACACACCAATTATGACGCACCAATCGTTGGCACATCGATCGTGATGCATCGATCGTGTCACACTGATCGCTGACTCACCGATCTGTGACACACGAATCGTGTCACACCGATTGGTGACACACTGATCAGTGACACATCGATCATGTCAAAATGATCGGTGACACACCGATTAGTGACACCCCAATCGGGAACACACCGATTAGTGACACACCGATCGGTGACACACCAATCGCTGACACACTGATCATCGACACACCGACTGTGTCACACCGATCGGTGATACACCGATCGGTGTCACGCCGATTGTGTCACACCGATTAGGGTCACCGTGATGACGTCCTACCACCAAGAAGCCACCCTTAGGATGCAAACAAGATGGGTCAAGGGCGCACCAAACACCATAAATTTGGAAAAGTGATGGACCAGGAGGGTCTGGGCCATCATATTAGATACCTCTCAAACTATTCTCACCCTCGAAAATCAAATCTAGACTAGAAGAACAGAGAGGGGTATGAACAACCCCCTCGAAAGATACCTCTCGGACATAAACCACCCCAAACAGCCACACCAAACCCAAGGATCACAATGTCCTGACACATAGATCTGAGAGTTATTTCTTCCATGTCAAGGTACTATCCACTTTGGGTGGAACTTACTCACCTGCATGAGTTTAATCGCATACACTTTAATGAATATTGATTAGGGATCAAGTCTTCCCTTCCACACATATCAGGAATTTTCATAACATTCATGTGGGTAGGAAACAAAACATCTCATAAACCAACAAGGTCAGTATTACATCACAAAAAAGTACAAAATCAAATAGAACAAAACTCAAAACAACTCTGGGTGTTGGGCGCGCATCTGTGCCTCTCATTCCCTGGTACTCTCTTTGTGCCCACCATGCCTCTATAATGCACGAACAATGGAATGGTTCATCCCTGGAGAACCTTATCCTCATGATCCTCGATCCTCATAGGCCTTTGTAAAAACATCACGTCTTCCTTTATATCCTTATTTCCCCAGTAGATGATGTGGGAGTTTTCATGTAGATGTCGATGGAGATGAGAGACATGGATGAAGTTGTGAATTCTCAGTAGGGGCGATGGTAGCACTAGCTGATAAGCTAGTTAGTCGACCCGCCACAAAACTCTGAAGGGTCCAATGAACCTGAGATAAATCTTACATCCCCTACTGAACCATCTTTTTCCATGCCGAGGAGAGACCATCAAGAACATGTGGTCCTCGACCCCGAATTCCAAGGGTCTCCTACTATTTGCAGCATATGACTTCAGTTGGTCCTAAGCCACCTTCATCCTCTCCCGTATAAGCTGAGTGTTCTCCATCGTGCTCTATACCACTTCTGGGCCAAGAAAACCTACTTCCGCAATCTCGGTCCAGCACACGAGTGAGCAACTCATCCTCCCATACAATGCTTCGAATGGATCCATGCTGATGGTAGAGTGATAGATATTATTGTAGGAAAACTCTACCAAAGTAAAGTGTCGCACCCATGATCCCCCAGAGTCCAAAACACATTACCATAGCATATCCTCCATTGTCTGGAAGGTGCACTCAGTGTGACCATCTGTCTGAGGGTGGAAAGAAGTGTTGAGATGTAGTTGGGTGCCCAAAGCCAGCTGTAATCCCCTCTAGACTCATGAGGTAAACCTGGTATCCTAATCTGAGACTATGGACATCAGAACCCCATGAAACCGCACCACCTCATCCATTTACCCATGTTCTAAGGCATCCACCATACCTAACTCCTTAATCGCCATGAAGTGAGCTGATTTCTTCAGTCGTTCCACTACAACCCAGATAGCATCGCATCCCCCTTGAACTCTGGGTAGTCCCATGATGAAATCCATTGATATGTCATCCCACTTCCACTTGGGGAAATCTAAAGGGTGCAACAAACCTCCTGGGACACGGTGTTCAGCCTTCACCTGCTGACACACCAGACACCTTTCCAGGAACTCCGCCACTGCCCCTTTCACTCTAGGCTACCAAAACTGACTCTGTAAACCCTGGTACATCTTGGAAACTCCTAGGTGCACCTCCTGGGGTGATTTATGAAACTCACTAAGAAATATATTGTGCATCGTCTCTGGGACAACCATCTTCTCTCAGAAATGAATCTGATTCTGACCATCCTCTGACCATCCTTCTGGAGCATTGCTCTAGCTAATGCGATCGCGCATTACATCAGTATCTGATTTTCTCCATAGAGACTCTTTTACCTTCCGTAACAAAAATTAATACACTATCATCTAAAACAAGAAATATTTACCACCATCAATCCTCGCATCCAGGTGTAGGACATCCAACTCTTCAATCACCCTCCAAGCATCCACGGATTCTTGAACAGCTTCCCTTCGTGACTTCCTGCTCAAGGTATCAAGCACAACATTCCCATTTCATAATGTGTAGGAGATTTAGAAATCATAGTCCTAAAGGAACTCTATCAACCTTTATTGCGGAAAGTTGAGGTCCCATTGGGAGAATATGTACTTAAAGCTATTGTGATCCATGAAGACCACGAAGCGCTCCCCGACGAGGTAATGTCGCCACAACTTTAGTGAGAACACGACTGCCGCAAGCTCTAGGTCCTCGGTGGAATAGTTACGCTCATGGGAACATAATTGTCTAGATCTATAAGAGATCACCCCTTGAAGTTGCATCAACACAAACCCTAGGCCTTTTCTTGAAGAATCAGATAACACCTCATACGCCGCCCCTTCTTCAAGAAATCTCAACACTGGGGCACTAACCAACATCCCCTTTAGATCACTGAAGGCTCCCTAACACTGCGCACTCCACACGAAAGCCTGATCCTTCTTGGTAAAGGCTTTCAAAGGTGTTGAAACTCAGGAGAAGTCGGGCATGAACCTCCGATAGTAACCTTATAGACCCAGGAAACTACAAACCTCTACCACATTCCTGGGTGTTTCCCAAGAAACAACCGCTTCCAAGATTGGAGGATCAACTGCTATCCCTCATTGACACACCACATGTCCAAGGAAATTCACTTCTCGTGTCCAGAACATTCACTTGGAAAATTTACCATAGATTTGGTGTTGTCGAAGGACCTCTAAAACCATTCCCTGATGCTCAACATGATCCTCCTCTGATCTCTAGTAGACCAGGATGTCGTCTATAAACACGACTACGAACCGGTCCAGATATTCCCGGAAGACGGAGCTTATGATCCCCATGAACACGACTGGTTCTTTTTTAATGATGAATGGCATGAATACAAACTCAATGTTCCCATAACTTCACCTGAAAGCAGTCTTCGGGATATCACTATCCTTCACACATAGCTAGTGGTACCCAGACCATAGATCGTTCTTAGAGAAACAACATGCTCCCCTCATCTAGTCGAAGTGATCATCTATCCTTGGGAGAGGGTAACAGTTCTTTATTTTCTCCCGATTCAGTCTCTGGTAGTCTATTCACAACTTGAGGCCACAATATTCCTTCTTTACGAACAAGATTGGAGCACTCCGTGGTGACACACATGGTCGATCATAACCCGTCGTCAATCTAAATCTGCAACTCCCACAACACAGAAGGCTCCATCCGGTAGGGAGCCATCGAAATCGGACGGGGCACCATGTTGCAACTCTATCCTGAACTCAGCATCACGTCACAGGGGTAATTCCAATACTTCTTCGGGGAAGACGTCTATAAACTCACTGAAGACCCCCAAGACTTCCACCATTTCTTCATCAACCGAATCCAATGACAGTTCAACTTACATGGAAAGGAGGGGCTCCACTTGATGGTTGCCTTCTTGAAAACCCCACTCGCTGATGAAAGTTACATGTCGGCTGCCCAAATCCGAAAACACGGTTCTTATTTGGAATCAGTCAATAATAGAATATATAGAGAACAATCAGTCAATTCCCTATATGAAATCGTATGGATGTATCTTCAATAGTAGAAGATCCATGATGGACTGTTGTGTCCCTATCGTCAGTCTACACTCTTGAAAAACATAAGACAAGTCGGTCTGACCTCCGAATGGTGTACTCAACTCAAGGGGAACTAGAAATCTCTTAGCGTCTAAACCTAGAGCACGGGCCAGACTGGGTGTAACAAAGGAGTGCGAAGATCCCATATCGAACAAGGCGTAGACAAGAGTACTAAACAAACTGATCGTAACTCAAATGAATTTTAGCCCTGCTGAAACTAATACATGTACGGTGTGTTACTACCCATGACCAGCTCCTCTACCCATCAGCTGTCGGCCGCCTCCACAACTGCACCATGGTCGATGTCCCTGAGGAGTGCCCATAGGTCGTCCTCCTCCTAAAACGTCTGCCCTTGGAGGAGCTGGGGCTCACTGTCCCTATTACTGCTGCGGAAAGGGCCTATCTAGAAACTGCTGCTGAGGTGGGTGCTACACCGGCCCATGCCCACTGTACTGAATTCAGTCCGAGCACTGATTCCAAAGGTGCCCACGACTTCCACAGATGAAGAATCTCGGTCCTCATCCCAAAAGAAAAGGGTGAGGACTGAGAGGTCAGAACTGGAACTTCTAGGGTCGGTTCCCTACTAGTCAAAACCTAGAGGGCCATGATGTGGGAGGCCTACTACTGATGACCTTCCCCTTTGACATGCCCAACTGTATTCCCTCATGAGGCACACCTCCATGCGTGTGCATCCTTTCTACCACTTCACCCTTCTTCTGGACCTCCAAGTACATCGGTAGGGTGAAGGGGGTAACTGAATACTGAAGAGAAGGTCAGAGCGCCTTTTCTAAACATCTCACCCAAGACTCCTAATATGAATATAGGTCTGAAGCAAAGAAAATTTGATCCTTGAACATGGTCCCAAACTCTCTCACTGGAATATCCCCCTTTTAGAGGGATAGTAGTTATTTTCTCTTCTCATCCTTAATTGTGGAGGAGAGAAATTATGCCCAGAACAGCCTCTCAAAGTCAGCCCATGTCACCTCAACCTCCCTCCTCTCCCAAAGATAATGTGTCCACCACTGACATGCTACTCCCCTAATCTGGCTTATAGACAAAGGAACCCAGTACTTTATCTGATCCCGAATCAAGCTTAACGTTATCACCAGCTCCTCGAGCCAGCTTTCCGTCTTGATGTCTGAGGTGCTTCCCTCATACTTTCCAAGGGTATGACGCTGAAAGGCACAAAGCGTCCTCTACCACTGATCGTCCTCCTCCTCTCGGTTAGCCCTATACCCTGCAATCATTTTAGTCTCACTTGGTTGTTCGGTAGGTCCAGATTCCTTGTATCGGATCATGAGGGGCCCTAAATTCTCGTGTCCTAGCCGGTATTCCTTGTCATATTTCGCGCTCTATGATCTCCGAACACTGTTTCTATACCATCCCATAAAATCCCCACTATCCCTATCCCCATGCTCCATCTTATCTCTCAAACTCCTCCAATACCATTATATCATGACCTGCCTTCACCATGATGTGTGAAGGGATATCAGATTGCCAGACCCCTCCTTATTCAAGTTGATGGAGAGATAATGACCCACAAGACCCGTCATCAATAGGTCCTGGAGTGGCGACTAGCAAAAAGTGTATAGAATACTAAACAAAATGAAAGGCATTACCCATGTTTTTAATAGGATCGAGAGATATGATAGTAAATCACAATGACACCAAAACTGTAAGTACATGTAAAGCCAAAAAACAACCATTCCCAGATGCATGTTCCAAAAGTAAGTTCTAAAAAAGTACAAGGAAACCCTAAAGGAATGTACCAAAAAAAGAAAAACAACAACAACAACTTCCCAACGTCAGAGAAAGTATGTTCCTGCATGATCCTTGAAGTCTTACCATGAATTTGAAATAAGTTTTATATATGTAGGGTGAGCATACAAGTATAATTAATAGGGAAAACCAAAATCTCTCATGCACAAGTGGGGAGGCATTCTAATTCCCCATGAAAAAAGAAATAACCAAAACACCCAGTAAGGAAAACTATCCACCCAAGCCTCACCAGGCAGACTCCCAAAATACAAAAGTCAAGTAATGTAATAGTGATAACACATCAATGTTTGGGTACCTCGCTCCACTTTCCCACTGGTTATTGAAGTCATCCTATGTATCAGACCTCTCCCGCCATTCTCGCCGTAGTCCCACTACAGTATCCTCGCCCGCACACACCTGGGCTACCACAACCACACATCCCGCCCACAAACACCTAGGCCATCACTACCAAACATCCCTCCCACAAACTCCTAGGCCACAAAAAGCACATGTAACCATACTCGCTAACACTTGGGCCAGAACAACTACTACCACGCCCGAAAACACCTAACCCTTATCTTGAAGACACTTAGGAAACAACCTGCCCGCACACACCTGGGACAACCACCACAACTACCATGCTCAAAGAACATGGGTTATAATGGACCTCATGTAGAGACTCGTAGCATAACGTAAATGGACATTACATTACTTTTGCATAATACTTAGTACATAACAAAAACACACACACAAGGATCGTAATAGTTTAGTGTCTTTGGAAACTCGGAATATAATCTTCTAATCGTGGTGAAAGATCTTCAACATCTCCCATAAAGATCTTCCTTTTTTACCTAAAACCATTCTTTATATCCTGGGGAAAAGAAAACATAAAAGGGTGAGCTCAAATGCTCAGTAATGGTAAACAAAAGAAATATCAATCACATCATATTCATAAGAACATAACATTTTGGAAATCATAACCTGCAAAAGAGAGCATAATTTCATAACATGTGATAAATCATAGTAGTGAAATGAAATCCCAATAATCATAACATAAAACATGAAACTTTGTGGCATACACACATAATCATAGAGAATCATATCTTATTAGTCAAGACTCATTGTCAAGACTATCTTAGTGGACAAAGTCCATTTCTGAACCGAGTCACCCTCGTTTCAGTCTTGTTTCACTGAACCGGTATAACCTACCATTCCATCCATGTCTATCTCATGAGATGTAAAATCTTTACCCAATTAATTGGAGGGAGATATAGGTCCCACCCATATAATAATGATACCATTCTTATGTGTGCCACAAAATCATAAATCATACATCATTTCATAACCCAAGTAATAAAAATGGGAATCTTAAACATCGTGACATCATAAAACAATTCATATAAGATAAAGGAATTCATAAAAATATAATTCCATCACAACATAATCAAATCAATGTAATAATAGGGATAAAAAAATAACCCTTTATTATCTTAGATGGAAATTTTTTTTGATAAAACACTTGAACTCCATTCTTGAGGAAAATATCCTTCTGCTTCAAAAACACTTTTCCTTTCATAACATGTCGTACAATTATAAACTAAAAGAAGTTGATTAAAAATAAACTTGAAAACTTGTAAAGGAAGATTCTTGGAAATAAAGTTTTAAAAATCCATTCATGTCGTATAAGATAAAAAAACATTCTTCTCATACTTTTGTCGGAAAAGTCACGAAAGTACCTCGTACAAAAAACGACAAAAGATTCCTTTCATATCTTTTACTAAAAACTCACCGAAGGGTAAAATTGAATATAAACTATTGTATAAGGATATAAATATTAAATATTGAGGAAAAATTTATGTGGATGATAAAATACACCCCATTAAATTCCAAAGTATAAACAATCTCGGATAAAAATGAGATTGTGATATTTCCCTTACCTTATGTCTGATATGCTTTGTACGTATCCGAACCTCCTGTATAATGATTTAAATAATGTCATTAACTTATTACAGAATCATATTCATTTTTATGATATCATATATGGTTCACTTATGACTTTATATTACCCGTTCTTTTGTAAATTCCATGTTAAAGAAGCGTTTTGGGTAAAATCGTTTCATTTATCGTAGGTGTTTGAACTTGTTGTTATTGAAATTATTATTACTTATATCATTATTTACTTACTTCCAGAATATAAAAAATGATTTATATATCATATATATTCAGTATATATATATATATAATAGATAGATAAATGAAATGAAAGACACCGTTCATGGAGACGGTAGTCCGTACGTATGCATGAACGCTGTTTTCCTTTCCTTATTATCTTGAATGGAAGTAAGTAGATGACATAAATATATATATACATAAATACATTAGATTTAACATGTCATATATTTCATTATTATTCATTATATATACTTTATAATCATTCTGGAATGGTTAACATGGATAATGAATCTCATCGCATTGTGGAGACGGTAGTCCGTACGTACGCACGAGCGATGATATCGTTCCCATGGTCGTGGAATTGTGTTGAAGTGTATGTACACTATTTCAGAATCAATATAACTTTATAATAATCATATATATTTACTCATTAAACCATTATACCCATCCAATTAAGGTGGTGGCGGAAAATAGATTACACCACGGCGTGGAGACGGTATTCCGTACGTACGCACGCGCGGTGATTTCCTTTTTCCGTGGGATGGATAGAAGGTTAATTAGAGTTGTTTCATATTTATAATAACATATCAGTATATAAGAAATACTTATGTTATTAATTTATCATGAAACAACTAAAGAATAAGAAGTTGAAGAAGAAATAAATTGAAAACGATCGGTAATGGATATTACCTCTTTTGGACGCGTCTTTACTTAACCTCCACTTAAAGAACTAAGGATGGTCTTTGAAGAAGACCAGGACCTATAGGATGATACTAGGGAAGTGGAGAGGAGATTTTGGCAGGGGTTTGCCGAGCTTGAATGCTCAAATTGGTGTGAGGATGAGAGGGAGGAGGTGCCCTTTTATAAGGGAGGAGAGGGGCACCTTAGGAAAATCTCAAAATATTATTTTATATTAAGGTCAAATTCGGTTAATAATGGTTAAAAAGGGTCTTATTTCGAATATAAAGTGTGAATGGTTCGAAATCATCTCATACAATAGGATTTAGACAAGTTTAGGTTATTATTTTAACCTTATCAATTAGATTTAACTCTAAGTTAAATAATTTAACTTTTACCGTGTCTTTTTGTTTTCTTACACTATATGGTTAATAAACTTACCATAAAAAGCCAAAAGAACCCCAAGTTGTTTATTATTAATATATCTATCCTTATATAAGTCATTTGGACGAACCTTAGATTTTTAGGAATTAAATAACAATTAATAATATAATATTTTTTTTAAAAACTAATTTATGTCAATTTGGACACTATTTGGTACATGATTTTTATGAAATTTATAATAGAATGCTAAGTTCGAACCAAGTTACTTTATCAACAATAACATGTCATATTAACCTATAAAATTCATTTAAGTCATAAAAAGTCTCAAATTACATTTATTTGGGCATTTATAACATCAATTATGTCAATATTTCATTAATAATACAATTACTGCATCATCTTTGTGTCATAATAAATGATAATTATTTAATCCCTAAAAATTATAAATAAATTCCTATGAGGTAGATAATTTTATTATATTTCTGGATACTATTCATGTTCGATGTTTCATGAATTTTATCACTAGATTAAATTTATTATACTTATAAGATGTTGTCACATTCTTTGGTTTTAATAATAATTAAATTATTTTCATAGACAAAAGTCCATAAAATGAATCTAATACGACCCTTAGGTTATATGGATCTACTTTTAGCCATCCAATAGAATTTTTACAAGTGTTAGGGTAATTTTATAATCTTATATTTACCCTTAATTACCCGATTTACCTTTAACTATAGTAAATAAAATTTATCGTAGTTACTATTCACAATGCCCAAAAATAAAAAGTAGCTTATTAACATAATTTGGACCCACTGATTCCAAATATGGAATCCATTTTTCCAAATTCAATACAAAAAAGATTCAGAAATTAAATTAAAATTAATCCTGTTGTCGAAAGAAAAAGGGTTTTTTTAAAAACATTGCAAAAGATTGAATTGATTTAACCTACGAATTCAAGATAAAATCAATGCTAATGACATACATTATATTAAATGGTAAAAATATATTCTATTTATACTTTAAAACCATTCAATATTATAATTTAACCACATAATATATTATGATGAAAAAAGTTGTTTTTAATTAAAATATAGCGTGTTTTTACTATTCATTAAAATATGAAAGTTGTCGGAAAAATATCAAAACTTTATCTAATGTAAATTTTTATATCCTGATTCAAAAGAAGAATTTTATTTTGTCAAATTTAACATATAAACATGTCAAAAACTAGATTTAAAGTGGTTGCGCCATCAAACGGCGGCAAAACTGCTTTTTTTTGAAAAAATAGTTATTTTACCTGAAAATTTTATTTTGTTCGTATACCATGTTCTATAAATGTGTAAGATGAATAATAATGTTATAAAATTCAAAATTTATTTAACACTATTCATAACGGCTAGTTCATAACAATATTATAATAATATATCGTTGTTTAGTAAAACCCGGTATTGCGTACTACACACGCTATCAAGGAAGGTCGTGATTGCGTGTAATGCAAGTCAAGTCAAGGATGCATGTTGTGCAATATCCTTTTGGTGTAGCGTACAACACAAGACATTAATGAGATTAAAAAGAATATTTTTCATAAAATCTCGGGGTGCTACATTCTACCCCCCTTAAAATGAATTTCGCCCTCGAAATTCGTCGGGGTTATAAATCGTTTACTATTCATAAAAACCCACATCGTAAAAAGAAATACCAAAACATAACTTTAAAAACTAAAGTATGAAATATAACGGTTACCCAAATGAACTCATCAGTGGGTTTCCATATAGGAGAAAATATGGACATGGAAGAGAAATCTAACCGTCATGTTCTGATGGAGAGTGGTAGAGAATATGGCTATGAAAAAGCCAACAATCACAAATCTATTGATTTGTGGTGATCTAAGGTACCATCTGATTCATCGGATATAAGGGCAGTAGGACAACATTTTTGGTTTTTCAAGATCATTTCCCTAAAGTTGATGAAATTGTAATTAGAAGAAATACATTTGTGATTTTGGTATAGTCTCACTGTTTTTCATTCTTTGGACAATTTCCACTTCATCTCTTAAAGAAATGAAGTTGAATTTTTCATTCATGATGTGTTAGCAGATCATGTGATAGAATGATGGGTCATTCCATCTATCTCAAACAAAATGTTATAAAAGTTATCAAAAAAAATACATAAGTCCATCTATAGTGAGATTAATCTTATATAATTCCTAAAATGGACTTATACTACTTAATATAATAAAACTAGTTTCTACTAAACAGGGACTTCTTGTAGGCCAGTGGTAGGCGAAAAAGGCCAGTCGCACTTCGGTTGTGGGTTCGATTCCCACAGCCTTGTCTAACGCGATGGGATGTCGCCCATCCTGAAGGTTGTCCTTTTTCTAAAACTACATTACTATAAAATCCCATCAGAAATATCGAAAAAAGTTATATCCTTAAACAATACTTAGCATATGTCCAACATAATCCATTCCAATATTTAGGCTTATCTAAAATACTTCGGTCCAAGCCCACAGTATAAAGAAAATTATTACTTGAAATGTCATCAACCAAGCATGTGAATACCATCATTTATCCCCCATATATCTTGTTGGTCACATTCCAATCATGTGAATACCTTAATCATGTATTCTCTTGAAAAATGAATACCCTTTAAACCTTAGTGAAAACATGAATGTTGTGAAAAGTTAACTCCTTCCACATACCAAAATCCAAAAATTCTATATACTCAATCCATTACATAACCTTCTCCTTATATCAGTCATGAGCTCATGAATACTATCAAACATTTAATTTTCTCCTTATCCCTTCATTATGCGTATATCATCTATATTCCAAAAATATCTGAATATCCTTTAATGAATACTGGTACCATTAATCATACACTTTCAAAACTCAAGGAAAGACAATAGTGTAACAATCCTTAGATGTCTCTTTATTCCATAGTACCATGAGATTACTTATACAACATTACACTTGATAAACATGTAATCATTCCACTACCTTCTTAAACCATAGACAGAGCTTCAACAATTCTTTCAACTCAAATATCATTTGTCGTCTCTTCATCGTCATCAATATAAATACTACTCATACGGCTGTACTGATTCTCTTCATGAGACTTTATCTTAGGGCATTGGTTTGCATAATTCCCGTACATTCCACATTTAAAACATTAAACCATTGTTGATGTCGTAGCAATACCATTATCCACATCCATGGTGTTAACTGAACCTTTTCCTTTGCACTTACTGGATTTGTGTCCTTCTTTTCCACACCCAAAGCATCTTCTAGTTCCCTTGAAACATTCTCCTCGATGCCTCTTCCCACATGATTTACATAGGGGAAATTGAACCTTCTTTCCTCTATGACCATCATGAAACTCCATATTTCTCTTATTAGCCGAGTCAGGAAACTTACCAAATTTTACTTTATTGATCATATTATGAGATTGCTGATTCGGCATAATAATGATGTTTGGACTTCCAAATCCCATTTCATTTGGTTTCTCATGAAGAATATCATTCCATTTTCCATAATATCCTCCATTATCGTGAATCATCTTGTTTCCAGCCATTTTCTAAAACCCAAAAAGAATAGTGTGAGAGGAAAAAATCATAATAAAGGGGGAGTAACTTCAATATCTAAAATCTTTGGTTTAATCTAATATCTTTACCATAGTTCTAGGACTATATACTATACGTATACTTACCCTTAGGGACATCCCTAGACATACCATAGAAATATATCTAAGGATCTCACTAACATTTTCGCATCCTAGTTTCCAAAGGTTGACTAAACCATTCCTCTGATACCAACTGTAGAGACCCGTAGCTTAATGTACATGGAAATTACATTACTTTTGCGGAATACTTAGTACATAACAAAAACACACACACAAGGATCGCAATAGTTTAGTGTCTTTGGAAACTCGGAATATAATCTTCTAATCGTGGTGAAGGATCTTCAACATCTCCCATAAAGATCTTACTTTTTTTTACATAAAATCTTTGTTTATATCCTGGGGAAAATAAAACATAAAAGGGTGAGATCAAATGCTCAGTAAGGGTAAACAAAAGAAATATCAATCAAATCATATTCATAAGAACATAACATTTTGGAAATCTTAACCTGCAAAAGAGAGCATAATTTCATAACATAGGATAAATCATAGTAGTGAAATGAAATCCCAATAATAATAACTTAAAACATGAAACTTTGTGTCATACACACATAATCATAGAGAATCATATCTTATTAGTCAAGACTCATTGCCAAGACTATCTTAGTGGAAAAAGTTCATTTCTGAACCGAGTCACCCTCGTTTCAGTCCTGTTTCACTGAACTGGTATAACCTACCATTCCAGCCATGTCTATCTCATGAGATATAAAATCTTTACCCAATTCATTGGAGGTAGATATAGGTTCCACCCATCTCATAATGATACCATTCTTATGTGTGCCACAAAATCATAAAACATACATCATTTCATAACCCATGTAATAAAAATGGGAATCTTAAACATCGTGACATCATAAAACAATTCAAATAAGATAAAGGAATTCATAAAAATATAATTCCATCACAACATAATCAAATCAATGTAATAATAGGGATAAAAACAGAACCCTTTATTATCTTAGATGGAAAATAATTTTGATAAAACACTTGAACTCCATTCTTGAGGAAAATATCCTTTCTGCTTCAAAAACACTTTTCCTTTCTTAACATGTCATACAATTATAAACTAAAAGAAGTTGATTAAAAATAAACTTGAAAACTTGTAAATTAAGCTTCTTGGAAATAATGTTTTAAAAATCCATTCATGCCGTATAAGTTAAAAAAACATTCTTCTCGTACTTTTGTCGGAAAAGTCAAGAAAGTACCTTATACGAAAAACCACAAAAGATTCCTTTCATATCTTTTACTAAAAACTCACTGAGGGGTAGAATTGAATATAAACTATTGTATAAGGATATAAATATTACATATTTAGGAAACATTTATGTGGATGATAAAATACACACTAGTAAATTCCAAAGTATAAACAATCTCGGATAAAAATGAGATTGTGATATTTCACTTACCTTATGTATGATATGCTTTGTATGTATCTGAACCTCCTGTATAATGATTTAAATAATTTCATTAACTTATTATAGAATCATATTCATTGTTATCATATCATATATGGTTCACTTATGACTTTATATTACCCATTCTTTTGTAAATTCCATGTTAAAGAAGCGTTTTGGGTAAAATCGTTTCATTTATCGTAGGTGTTTAGACTTGTTGTTCTTGACATTATTATTACTTATATCATGATTTAATTACTTCCAGAATATAAAAAATGATTTATATATCATATATATTCAGTATATATATATATAATAGATAGATTAATGAAATGAAACACACCGTTCATGGAGACGGTAGTCCGTACGTACGCATGAACGTTGTTTTCCTTTCCTTACTATCTTGAATGGAAGTAAGTAGATGACATACATATATATATACATAAATCCAGTAGATTTATCATGTCATATATTTCATTATTATTCATTATATATACTTCATAATCATTCTGGAATGGTTAACATGGATAATTAATCTCATCGCGTCGTGGAGACGGTAGTCCGTACGTACGCACGAGCGATGATATCGTTCCCATGGTCGTGGAATTGTGTTGAAGTGTATGTATACTATTTCAGTATCAATATAACTTTATAATAATCATATATAGTTACTCATTAAACCATTATACCCATCCAATTAATGTGGTGGCGGAAAATAGATTACACCACGGCGTGGAGACGGTATTCCGTACGTACGCACGCGCGGTGATTTCCTTTTTCCGTAGGATGGATAGAAGGTTAATTAGAGTTGTTTCATATTTATAATAACATATCAGTATATAAGAAATACTTATTTTATTACTTTATCATGAAACAACTAAAGAAGAAGAAGTTGAAGAAGAAAGAAATTGAAAAAGATCGGTAATGGATATTACCTCTTTTTGACGCGCCTTCACTTAACCTCCACTTAAAGAACTAAGGATGGTCTTTGAAGAAGACTAGGACCTCTAGGATGAAACTAGGAAAGTTTAGAAGATATTTTGGCAGTTTTTGGACCAGATTGAATGCTAAAATTGGTGTGAGGAGGAGAGGGAGGAGGTTCCCTTTTATAAGGGAGCAGAGGGGCACCTTAGGAAAATCTCAAAATATTATTTTATATTAATGTCAAATTCGGTTCATAATGGTTCCAAAGGGTCTTATTTCGAAGATAAAGTGGGTATGGTTCTAAATCCTCTCATAAAATAGTATTTAGACAAGTTTAGGTTATTATGTTAACCTTATCAATTAGATTTAACTCTAAGTTAAATAATTTAACTTTTACCATGTCTTTTTGTTTTCTTACACTATATGGTTAATAAACTTATCATAACAAGCCAAAAAAAACCCAAGTTGTTTATTATTAATATATCTATCCTTATCTAAGTCATTTTTCCGAACCTTAGATTTTTAGGAATTAAATAACAATTAATAATATAATATTTATTTTCAAAACTAATTAATGTCAATTTTGACACTACTTGGTACATGATTTTTATGAAATTCATAACAGAATGATACGTTCGAACCAAGTTACTTATATCAACAATAACATGTAATATTAACCTAGAAAATTAATTTAAGTCATAAAAAGTCTCAAATTACATTTATTTGGTCATTTATAACATCAATTATGTCAATATTTCATTAATAAGACAATTACTGCATCATCTTTGTGTCATAATAAATGATAATTATTTAATCCCTAAAAATTCTAAATAAATTCCTATGATGTAGATAATTGTATTATATTTTTGGAGACTATTCATGTTCGAAGTTTCATGAATTTTATCACTAAATTAAAATTATTATACTTATAAGATGTTGTCACATTCTTTGGTTTTAATAATAATTAAATTATATTCATGGACAAAAGTCCATAAAATGAATCTAATCCGACCCTTAGGTTATATGGGTCTACTTTTATCCATACAATAGGATTTTTCCAAGTGTTAGGGTAATTTTATAATCTTATATTTACCCTTAATTACCCGATTTACCTTTAACTATAGTAAATAAAATTTACCGTAGTTACTATTCACAATGCCCAAAAATAAAAAGTAGCTTATTAACATAATTTGGACCCACTGATTCCAAATAGGGAATCCATTTTTCCAAATTCAATACACAAAATATGCAGAAATTAAATTAAAATGAATCCCGTTGTTGAAAGAAAACGGGTTTTTTTTTAAAACATTGCTTAAGATTGAATTGATTTAACCTACGAATTCAAGGTAAAATAAATGATAATGACATACATTATATTAAATGGTAAAAATATATTCTATTTATACTTTAAAACCATTCAATATTATAATTTAACCACATAAGATATTACGATGGAAAAAAGTTGTTTTTAATTAAAATATAGCATGTTTTTACTATTCATTAAAATATGAAAGTTATCGGAAAAATATCAAAACATTATCTAATGTAATTTTTTATATCCTGATTCAAAACAAGAATTTTTTTTCAAATTGAACTTATAAACATGTCAAAAACTATATTTAAAGTCGTTGCGCCATCAAAAGGCGGCAAAACTGCATTTTTTGAAAAAATACTTATTTTACCCGAAAAATTTATTTTGTTCTTATACCATGTTCTAGAAATGTGTAAGATGAATAATAATGTTATAAAATTCAAATTTTAGTTAACACTATAAATAACGGCTAGTTCATAACAATATTATAATAATATATAGTTTTTTAGTAAAACCCGGTATTGCGTACTGCACACGCTATCAAGGAAGGTCACGATTGCGTGTAATGCAAGTCAAGTCATGGATGCATGTTGTGCAATCTCCATTTGGTGTAGCGTACAACACAAGACATTAATGAAATTAAAAAGAATATTTTTCATAAAATCTCGGGGTGCTACACCTCAGGTGGTCACAGCATGCCCAAAGAATCGTGGGATACTTGGGAAAAGGAGTATAAATTAAGCTAATAACCAGCCACTCGTAGGAGTGTTGGAAAAAAACACCCTCCCCCACGAAATGGGGGTGTTTGGCACAAAGTGCCCAACTTGGGTGGGGCGCGAATAAGAAACATAATAAATAAAATTACATATATAGGTAACAAGCTCTCATCCCAACCTAGGCTCCCCAAGACAGGACCAACACAAACACCTCATTACTATTCATTCATAGGAAGCATAACAGCCATAACCATATCACAAATTATTCCAAAAAATAATTCCCCATTGAACCCATTCATGTTTTTATATTCATGTAATTCAATTTCTGTAAATTCTAAACTACTGGTCCACTAACAGGAATAACCACAAGCCAAGGAAAGGAAAAACAGCCAAACATCTCTTTGAGAATTCACACCCGGTTCTCTTATAAAGTCACAACAACAAAGGGATCTATGAGATCCCTCAAGGTACTGGAACCAAACCAAGCCTTATGGTACAGCCCACACGGCCTCAGTTCTACCAACCAACATCTTCATAATACCAGAGGATCCCATCCCCATACATATCACCCCATGTGTGTTCAGCAAAACATCCATACATACTACCATGATAGAGAAAAGGAGTTTCTAGGTTTTAGCACGCCATTTATTAAGTTCCGTATTTCCATTTGGTTAACCGGGGTGATCACACAAGGATTCTTATTCACTAGTCATCCATTTAATCAACTGAGTTTATGTGATTAACCAGTTTACATGTTACACCCATTCAATCATATAAATATCCAGAAAAATAGTGGTTCATTAGTGCACAAGAAAATACCACCAACGACAAAGATTTTTAGTGGGCATAAGCCCGTAAAATTCACAAGACTTAATCAAGGACAATGAGCATAACAAAAACATCAATCACACCCCCTTTATTCTTTAAAATTCGGTTTATTATCTTCTTTAAGGTTTGGTTTCATCCATCCCCACAGAAACAAAAGCATACCAATCCCGTTTGATACACAATAAATAGGGACGAAGGAAAAAACCCTACCTGGATGATCAAAGATCGACATTTATCTTCGTGTTCCATGAACTGGGGATGCATGACTTGTAGGGGAAGAGCTTCCGGTAATTTAGGAAGAACAAACCCATCCAATAAGAAGAAATGAAGGAAATAGAGTGTGATATAAAGGTGAGGACGGGCTTTAAGAGATAACAATATCTTCAGTGTCTTTAAAGGCGGATCATGGTTTCACCACACGGTTGGGTGGTTACACACGATGGGATTAATTTTTATTTAATAATTCTCATCGGGACGTGGTAGTAACAATTATGTCTTTATTTTTATTTAAACATAGGAAAATGTTACACGGACACACATCCTGGGTCCGTTGAGGTTCGCCCCACTCTAAGGAATTTAAAAAATTGATTATGGGTAAAAAATGGCCTTGGACCACTTCCAAAATTATAAAAAGGCTAAAAAGTGGCATTTCGGAAAAAACTATGGAAGAAAAACCCGACAAGACTCTATGGCAGTGATTGGTGACACACTGATCATGTCACACCGATCGGTGAAACACCGATCGTGTCACACCGATCGGTGACACACCGATCATGTCACACCGATCGTGACACACTGATCGTGTCACAGCGATCGGTGACAAACCTATCGGTGACACACAGATCGTGTCACACTGATCGGGGACACAGTGATCAGAGACACACTGATCGACGACACAGCGATCGGGGACACACCGATTGGCAACACACCGATCGGAGACACCCCGATCGGCGACACACTGATCGACAACACATCGATCAGAGACACACTGATAGAGTCACATCGATCGGTGACACACCGATCTGTGACACACCGATTGTGTCACAACGATCGTTGTCACGCTGATTGTGTCACACCGATCGGTGTCACTTCGATGACGTCATGCCACCGAGACGCCACCCTTAGGATCCAGACCTGATGGGTCCATGGCGCACCAAACACCATAAATTTCGCAAAGGGATGAACCAGGATGGTATGGGCCATTACACTGACTAAGAATAGTAGCTAGTATTTGCTAATTGAGGTAGTAAAAATTCATTTCCCACTTGGGGGATTATACCAATAATTTTCCCTTTTACATTCTCTCTTGGAATTGAGATTTTAGTTTGATTATTACGATTATTCTAGCATGTAGCCCGCTCCTCTTATCTTTTTAATATTAAATTACACAATCCGGGTGGTTAATTAAGTAATGTTATTTTATAGTTTCATGATGGAATGTGGAATGCCCAAACCAACTAAAGGAAAAGGAATAATATTAAAGGGAAATGGATTTCACTTTTATTGTTTATCTTATAAACTCCTTTCATTTTATCATCTAAAACATGTTTTGAATTTTAAATTGGAATTACATTCCCACACTGGAATTATTCTTTTCAATACATATCTTAGAGACAATATTATATTTAAAAATCCATTTATTCCATGTTTTAGATTTTAATGATAAAGAGAGTGAATGTGTAAAAAAGAGAATTGGATGATTAAAATAAAAATGGATAAAAAAACAAGGACTCGTGATTTGGGGAAATTAAAAAAATATTTCAAATGTTGTTTTTGAAATATTATTCATCCATTTAATTTTTAAATTTAATTGGATTTATCGGTTATTAGCAATCATTACTTGTTTGATTACCCCAAAACATATGTCTCTGTAACGACCCGAAATTTGGAATAAATATTGTTTCCTATTTTTGTGTGTTATTTTATTTTACACTCAACAAAACTATTTAATTTGATAACATGAGTATAATTAAAATGATACTATTGGGTTTTGACTATTATATGACCGTTTGTCAGTATGACCGTTGGAAACTGAATGTTGTGACTATAGTCTCTAAATTCAAGTGATCTCAGTTAATTGATATAGAAAGAATATTTGATGGCCTCATCCAGTAGTCTCGGTTCGATCAAATCCCACCTAATATAACATAGGAAGAAGGTAGAACCACTAGGATTTGCTCTGAACCAAACCCAATCCGAACTCCATCGTGTGAAACTAGAACGGAATCACCTTCGCAAGAAGTTCAAACATATAGAAATTACTACTCGTGCGATGTCGACCGATCCACCCTCGGATTCTCTCACCTTATCACACCTTACACTTAGGCCATATGCTGGTGTTATAAGGGGATATGTTAGGAGACCATAATCCTTTGTTATAAATAAAATTGGGTTTTCTTCTAATGATGATGTTTGTGAATTTTCAAATGTCCGGATAAATATAGTATATATATTATCAATGAATTTTAGAGAAATGATATTTTAGAAATGGTTATGTAAACCTTAAATAATTAAAAATGTGTAATGATTTTCAAAAAATGGTCTTCTATAATTATGTTTAGTACGAAATTTAGAGTCTAATAAGATCAACTTATTTTTTTGATGAATAGTGAATTATGAAGAGTGGTTTTATGCTTAGAAATATTAATGTGACCAAATGGATTAGTAATCTAACTTAAAGAAAGCATTAATATAATATAGTCAACTTGATTAAGTAATGTGATTAAATAAAATGGTTAAATAATAGTTTCATAAATTGTTAGTCAAGTATTAGTTTTTTCAGGTGAATAGAGTTTTTTAATTAAAAATTAAATTAAAAATATTTTGAAAATTATTTTTATAAAAGGGACTTTATTTTTGAACTCAGAGAATCAATATTATGTTAAGGTGATTTTGGGGGAATTTTCAGAAATAAATTAATTTTCAGTGAATAGTCTTTTTATTTAAAAATTAAATTAAAAATATTTAGAAAAATATTTTTATAAAATGGATTTCGTTTTTGTAATAAGAGCATCTATATTTTGTTAAGGTGAATTTTTGGGATTTTTCTGAGTAAGTTGAATTTTCAGTGAATAGTAAAAATATAGTTTTAGGGTTTTGGTATGTTTAATGACACCATAACTGTGTCATGATGATGTCATGAGATATTTTATGGGCATTCCATCCAAAGGTGATGAATTTAATGTATGGTGGGATCCGTGTGGCCTAACTCCTTGGGAAATACCATGGAAGACCCCATGGTTTTGAGAAAACCACTTGCGAGGTGTCCCTTGAAATTATTAAAGTATCACCTCCCCTTCCCTATAAATACCAACCCTTTCCTCCTCTATTTTTCACTCCAAAATCTCCCAAAACGAAACTCTTGTCTCATTACCTCCCAAAGATTCCTCCCAATGAGCCTCGAAGACCTCAAGGCCCCATCCTTTGAGTTTTAAGAGTTACGTTTTAAGGTAAGGGATCATGCCATTGTATTTCATTCCAAGTACTCTCTTTTATGTCATTTATCTTATTCTCGATGTTCTTATGTTGGAAAATGTTATTTTATATTAATCCTACATCCCTTTTCATGTTAATATGATGATATACCCCCTCTTTCCCTCATCAATTCATTTTAATAAAGTTTAAGTGGCGCCGTTAGGCTGCTGAATTTTTGAGGGATTCTTTCACTTTTCTCATTTTTCAAAGTTCTACATTCATGTCTATTCTTTCAAGTTCCTTTTTATTATGTTGGGGTATGATCTATATATCTATCATAATGATATTTTATTTTAATATGATTAGAGACCCTATTTTTTCTCTTCAATTCAGTATTTTGAAGTTTTAAGTGGCGCTGTTAGGCTGCCCAATTTTTAAGGGATCTTTCACCCTTCTCATTTTCAAGATCGATTTTCAAGTCAAGTATTTCAAGTTCCTTTTTATTATGTTGGGGTATTATCTTTATATCCATAATAATGATATTTTATGTTCATATTATGAGAGACTCTATTTTATCTCTTCAATTCAGTATATTGATGTTTTAAGTGGCACCGTTAGGCTGTTGAATTTTTAAGGGATCTTTCACCCTTCTTGATTTCAAGATCGATTTTCATGTCAAGTCTTTCAAGTTCCTTTTTATTATGTTGGGTTATTATATCTATATCTATCATACTGATATTTTATGTTCATATTATGAGACACCCTATTTGATCTATTCAATTCAGTATTTTGAAGTTTTAAGTGGCGCTGTTAGGCTGCCAAATTTTTAAGGGATCTTTCACCCTTCTCGTTTTCAAGATCAATTTTCATGTCAAGTCATTAATGGTCATTTTCTTATGTTTGGGTATGATATATATATATATATCTATCATAATTATATTTTATGTTCATATTATGAGAGACCCTTTTTTATCTCTTCAATTCAGTATTTTGAAGTTTTAAGTGGCGTCTTTAGGCTGCCGAATTTTTAAGGGATCTTTCACCCTTCTGGTTTTCAAGATTGATTTTCATGTCAAGTCTTTAAAGTTCCTTTTCTTAATTTAGGGTGTGATCTATATATCTATCATACTGATATTTTATTTTCATATGAATAGAGACCCTATTTGATCTCGTCAATTCATTTTTTGAAGTTTTAAGTGACGCCGATAGGCTGCTGAAATTTCATAAGAGAAATCTTATTTTTGTCTTCCTTCCATGTTTTTCATTTCATATGGTATGTCTTTAAAATTTCTTTAACATGTTATTATATACTTTATATTATGTAACTCTACTGTTTTATGGATCATTTATGAGTGTTTGTCCCATGTCCCCTCTCTTTTCAATGTTTTCTAAAACCCAGTAACATAGCCATTATACTGCAGAATTTTAGTCACAAAATGTCTCTCTCTTTTTCTCAAATTCTTTTATTTTATTAAGTGAATAATCAAATATATTTCTTCTATAGGTTTATTCACATATATAACAAGATGTTATATTTTAAATTCATGGATTTTCATACATGATACCCTCTTTCCTTTTTCCGTGGTTTTAAAGTGACATAAAGATCATGTCTTAAAAGCAGTTTTTAAAATGTTATGATTATGAAATGAAACCGATTTCATTTACACTATGTGGGTTTTTTATGAAATTATTGATGATGATATTTTTGGATCACATGATAATAAATTAAAATTTAAGGGTGCTCCCAGATAGCACTCCAATGCATTGGGTAAAGACTTAATCTCTAAAGATGACCATTTTTAACACCGCCTTTTTGAATAACCATGGTAATTTTTAATGTCGCCTTGGGGATAGACCTTGGTGAAACGAAAATGATTGTCTATGTTAAATGTTGTAGCCACATATTAAAGTTATGAAATATGTTATTTTTTTATGATATGCCTCATGATTTCTTTCTCATGCCTCAATGTTCTTTTTCATGACATTATTGATGTATCTCAAGTTCACATGTTAAATGTTTCCCCTTGTTTCCCTTACTGGGCCTTCTACGCACCCTTTCTTTTGATGTATGTCTCCAGGTTATGAGATGCAGTAATGAATCTAGGATGAACATAAGGAAAAGCATTTCAAGTGTTTATTAAGAATGTTTTATGTTTTCATGTTTTATGTTCCTGGTTTCCAAGACACAAAACCTTAAAGATCCTCAGTTTTGTAAAATGTAATGAAAAGTTATGTTATAAAAAGGTGGGATGATATAGTTGGTATCAAAAGATGTTTTAGTTATTTGTGGAAATTAGGATATGAAATATCTTGGAATAACCCTATAGAAAAATTTAATTATATGAAATCTTCCTGGTATTTTGGTGAGTATAAAGGAAGGGGTTGCCAAGAAAATACATCACTGTCTAGATACGAGCCGGTAGAGGTGGCTCTGGCACAGATGTACATAGGGGTAAAACCAAAAAACACCACTTTGAGTGAGACTCGAATGGGAACTGGTACAAGACAATGGGAATTACTGCACTCTTGGTTATGACACTTCCAGGGGATATGCTTTGGTAAATTAATAAGCTTAGTATGAACCATTATTAAAGGAACAAAGATAAAATAAAATAAGGATTCACATAAGAATATATGATCATGGATAACATCGATTGGAACCTAGGGGATAACAAGTTAGGGTATACTTTACTTCTACAAATTTATCCTTCTATGCTTAAAGTTTCTGTTTAATGATTATTGGCTAAGTATTTAAGCCCCCTAATTATACTTTCTTTTCTTAGTTAATGGTGGGAAATAGAAAAACATGAACCAACAACCAAGGTGAGAGGAAATGTGACGATTTCCATATTAATATGATAGAGATGACGAGAGATCAATTTAAACATATTGTGATTATGCTAAACCATCTATCAAAAATCACAATTAATAATTTGTACCTAGTTGAATGACCAAATTCATCAAGGAAGAAGAAGACTAAGTCTCATGGATATTCATCTGATAATGTTGATTAGGGGATTTAAAGATGAGTATTATTTTGGAAGACGTTCACTATTTTGGGAACCCTATATGATTGAGGTAAATAGATTATTACTGTGTTTTCTTTGAGGAATAAAGGTTGACTTATAGTTTGAAGAATAGATGAATTTAATGTGAACTTATAGTAATTTAGGTTACTTATGGAAATGATTAACCTCTCCTGAGGAAAATATCTTTAGGTTAGTTGATTTTGTTATAAGATGTTAGGAGTGGTTTATGTTCATTGGAGATGAACAATGAAGTTTATTTTGGAAGACTATGTTATCAAATCTTTCATGTATTTGAGTTTCAATATTAGTTTGGTTTATTTTGAATAATTTTAAGGATAGTTATTTATGGAATGGTCTATGATGAACATTGGGTAGTATCGTGGAATTTTGAAGATTTAAAGAAGTTTCCCTTCCTATGGGATTCTTTCTTTTTGAAGGGTTGTTTTATCTTACCCATTCTGTTTTTAGGATAATTTTTAAAGATAGAAGAAATAGATAGTTAATCTTTTTTGAATTATGTGATTTATAGAAGATGAATCTTGTTCTTTTGATGAGACCAAGGGTTTTTGAATGATCATCGTTTGGAGAGAAGATTAGATTTGGTAGAAATTTATTGAAGTATGATACTATACTTGAAGGTAAATATACTTCCTTATGTTTTTATTCTATGTAGTAAATTAATTCCTCAAAATTATGAAAAGGAACATAAAAGAAAAACGTTGTTGGTTTACATTTCCTACTGGGTAATCGAATAATGTTTACACAAATAATAAGTTTGTGATTTTCTTATGGTTAACTTTCTCCTAATCATATTTTCTATCACTCTCCCTCAGAACATGACCCTTTGTTTTTTCTTCCATATCAATGGTTTCTTACATGTAATCCTAGTATGGGATAACTCGGGTGACCTTTGAACTTCCCTTTCATTCTTTTAAAGTAATAGTTTTACTAACTCCTTTTCCGATGTGGGACTTTAAATGAAATTTTCAAAACCAATTTTAAAAATTTCAAGGATGTAATTTCTTAAGGGGGGAAGATTGTAACGACCTGAAATTTTTAATAAATCTTGTTTCCAAATTTTGTGTGTTATTTTATTTTACACTCATCAAAATTGTTTCATTTGATAACATGAGTATGATTAAAATGAGGATGTTGGGTTTCGACTATTATATGATTGTTACTCAATATGACCGTTGGAAACTAAATGTTGTGACTATTGTCTCTAAATATAATTGATCTTTGTTAATTAAAATAGAAAGAAGATTTGATGGGCTCATATAGTAGTCTCGGACCGATTGAAGACCATCAAAAAGAACTTGGGAAGGAGGTACCACCATTGGGCTCTACTCTGGACTAAACCCAAGCCGAACTCCATCGTGTGAAGCTAGAACGGAATCTCCTTCGCGAGAAGTTCAAACTGATAGAAATTACTACTCATGCGATGTTGGTCGAGCCGCCCTCAATTTATCTCACCTTAGCACACCTTACACTTTGGTCCTATGTTAGGGTTATAAGGGGCTTTTTAAGGATACCATAATCCTTTTTTATAAATAAAATTTTGTTTTCTTCTTATGATGATGTTTGTGAATTTTCAAATATCCGAATAAATATATTATTCATATTATTGATGAATTTTAGAGAAAGAATATTTTAAAAATGTTCATGTAAACCTTAAATAATTAAAAATGTGTAATGATTTTCAAAAAATGGTCTTCTACAATTAAATTCAGTAAAAAATTTAAAGTCTAATAAGATCAAATTATTTTTTTGATGAATAGTGAATTATGAATAGTGATTTTACGATTAGGATTAGTAATGTGACCAAATGGATTAGTAATCTCACTTAAAGAAAGCATTAATATAATATAGGCACCATGATTAAGTAATTTGATTCAATAAAATGGTTAAATAGTGGTTTCATAAATTATTAGTCAAGTATTAGTTTTTCCAGGTGAATAGTGTTTTTTAATTAAAAATTTAATTAAAATTATTTAAAATTTTTTTTTCATAAAATGGACTTTATTTTTGAACTCGGAGTATCGATATTATTTAAAGGTTATTTTTGGGGATTTTTCTGGAAAAAAATGATTTTTTTAGTCAATAGTGTTTTTATTTAAAAATTAAATTAAAAATATTTAGAAAATTATTTTTATAAAATGGATTTCATTTTTGTAATCAGAGCATCGATATTTGGTTAAGGTGAAATTTTGGGATTTTTCTGAGAAAGTTGAATTTTTAGTGAATAGTAAAAATACAGTTTTAGGGTTTCAGTATGTTTAATGACATCATAATTATGTCATAATGAATGCATGAGATATTTTATGGGTTGGCCGACCAAAGTTGATCAATTATTGTAGGGTGGTCCCCATGTGGCCTAACTCAATGGGAAATACCATGGGAGAGCCCATGGTTTTCAGAAAACCACTTGTGAGGTGTCCCTTGAAATTATTAATGTATCATCTCCCCTTCCCTATAAATATCCACCCTTTCCTCCTCTAGTTTTCACTCCCAAATCTACCCCAACTAAGCTTTGGTATCATTACCTCCCTAAGAGTCCTCCCAATGTGCCCCCTAGCCCTCAAGGTCCCAACCTTTGAGTTTTAAGAGTTACGTTTTAAGGTAAGGGATCCTGCCACTCTCTTTCTTTCCAAGTACTCTCTTTTATGTCATTTATTTTATGCTCCATGTCTGTATGTTGGAGGATGTTCTTTTATATTAATCATACTTCCATTTTCATGTTCATATGATGATATACCCCCTATTTCTCTCATCAATTCGTTTTATGAATGTTTAAGTGGAAATGTTAGGCTCCCGAATTTTTAAGGGATTCTTTCACCTTTCTCATTTTTCAAAGTTCTACTTTCATGTCAAGTCTTTAAAGTTACTTTTTATTATGTTTGGGTACGATATATATATATCATACTGATATTTTATGTTCATATAATTATAGACCCTATTTTATCTCTTCAATTCATTATTTTGATGTTTTAAGTTGCGCCGTTAGGCTGCCAAATTTTAAAGGGATCTTTCACCCTTCTCATTTTCAAGATCAATTTTCTTGTCAAGTCTTTCAATATCCTTTTTATTATGTTGGGTTATGATCTCTATATCTATCATACTGATATTTTATGTCCATATGATGATAGACCCTATTTTATATCTTCAATTCAGTATTTTGATGTTTTAAGTGGCACTGTTAGGCTGTCGATTTTTTAAGGGATCTTCCACCCTTCTCATTTTCAAGATCAATTTTCATGTCATGTCTTTAAAGTTACTTTTTATTATGTTTGGTTATGATATCTATATCTATAATACTGATATTTTATGTTCATATGATGATAGACTCTATTTTATCTTTTCAATTCAGTATTTAGAAGTGTTAAGTGGCGCCGTTAGGCTGCCGAATTTTTAAGGGATCTTTCACCCTTCTGGTTTTCAAGATTTATTTTCATGTCATGTATTTCAAGTTACTATTTTTAATATGGGGTATGATCTCTATATCTATAATACTGATATTTTATTTTCATATGATTAGATCCCCTATTTTATCTATTCAATTCAGTATTTTGATGTTTTAAGTGGCGTCGTTAGGCTGCCGAATTTTTAAGTGATGTTTCACCCTTCTCGTTTTCAAGATCGATTTTCATGTCATGTCGTTAAAGTTCCTTTTCTTATGTTGTGGTATGATATCAATATCTATCATAATTATATTATAAGTTCATATTATGAGAGACCCTATTTTATCTCTTTAATTCAGTGTTTTGATGTTTTAAGTGGCATCATTAGGCTGCCAAATTTTTAAGGGATCTTTCACCCTTTTCGTTTTCAGGATCGATTTTCATGTCAAGTCTTTAACGTTTTTTTTCTTATTTTGGGGTATGATATCTATATCTATCATACTGATATTTTATTTTCATATGATGAGAGACCCTATTTCGTCAATTCATTTTTTAAGTTTTAAGTGACGCCGATACGCTGCCGAATTTTCATAATTGAAATCTTATTTTTGTCTTCCTTCCATGTTTTTCTTTTCATATGGTATGTCTTTTAAATTTCATTACCATGTTCTTATATCCTTTATATTTTGTCCCTATACTGTTTTATGGATCATTTATCAGTGGTTGACCCATCTCCCCTCTCTTTTCAATGTTTTCTAAAACACTGTAACATAGCCGTTATGCTGCAGAATTTTCGTCTCAAAATATCTCTCTCTTTTTCTCAAATTCTTTTATTTCATTAAGTGAATACTCAAAGATATTTCATCTACAAGGGTATTCACATGTATATCAAGATTTTATATTTTAAATTCTTGGATTTACATACATGAGACCCTCTTTCCATTTTCTGTGGGTTTAAAGTGACATAAAGATCATGTCTTAAAAGCAGTTTTTAAAATGTTATGATTAGGATATGAAACCCATTTATTTAAGATATATGTGTTGTTTATGAAATGATTAATGATGATATATGTGGCTCACATGAAAATAAATGAAAATTTAATGGTTTTCCCTGATAGAACTCTAAATCATTGGGTAAAGACATAATCTCTAGAGATGACCATTTTTAACGACGCCTTGGTGAATAACCTCGGTAATTTTTAATGACACCTTGGGGATAGACCTTGGTGAAACAGAAATGATTGTCTATGTTAAATATTGTATCCACATATTAATATTATGAAATACCTTATTTTTATTATGATATTCATCATGATTTCTTTCTCATGCCTTAATGTTCTTTTTCATGACTTTATTGATGTATCTCAAGTTCCCATGTTAAATGTTTCCCCTTGTTTCCCTTACATGGCCTTCTGCTCACCCTTTCATTTGATGTATTTCCTCAGGTTATGATATGCAGTAATGAACCTAGGATTAACATAAAGAGAAGAATTTAAAGTTTTTATGAAGAATGTTTTATGTTTTCATGTTTTAAGTTCCTGGTTTCCAAGACACTAAACCTTAAAGATCCTCAGTTTTGTAAAATGTAATGAAAAGTTATTTTATAAAAAGGCGTGATTCTATAGTCTAATTCTTGTGAATATTTCTTGTCCAGTGACTCCCTATTTCATATTTAAAATATTTCCTAATTAGTCCTTGGAAATCTCAGCTATAATTACTTGGATTTGAAAATTTCAAATCTATGAATATTAAGAAAAACATTTAAAATTATAGAGTAACTTTTAATAAACCAATTATACATAATATACCACATTTACATCAATCCTTATTTATCCCATAGAGACCATGATTTACCATTATATGAATGATACATGTTTCAATCGATTTTTATCCCTTTATAATCTCATCTGAGTATTTTTAGGATATTTTAAAATTGAATTGTGGGGGTGAAGGAAGTTATGGTGGAAGGGATGAAATGAATTCTAAAGAAAAAGTGTGGGTCTTATTATTGTTGGAATAAAATAAGGTTGTTAATTCATTCATTTTAACTCCCCAAACACTGAAGCTCAAAGTTAGTGCATTATTTTATTACATTGGAATTATTATAATAAATCAAATACTAAAGTACTGATCGGTTGAGCAGTCATGGAAAATAAATTACATACATGAACCATACATTACAATTCTAACCATAAAATAAAACATAGATAACCAATTGATAATTCCATTTTTCTCATAGGTTAAACCTTTATATCTTTCATAATAAACATCATAGCATAATATGAAAAATAAATATAAGAAAGTGGGGAGTTTAGATGATCAGTTAGGGTAAATAATAAAATGAAAGCAATCAAAAATAAGAATAAACATTTAAGGAAAGGTATATAATTGATACACAAGACTTTTAAACATAATATTGATAATAATATCAGAATAATAAATCAAATACGTCCATATTAACATTCACATGGATATTATACTAGATTTATAGTCACATTTAATTCCAATAATTAATCTCATAATGAGGAAATTCATAATATCATTCATCATAAACATATCATCAAGGATTCTCCCAAGGCACCTTACATAAACAAGTAAAAACCCAATCAAGTTTGTCTCACGAGACTTACCAAAGAAACAATGGGATATAGTAGGCACTGCCCATCACATACTATTTTAAATTAAATCCACATATTCAAAGGGAGAAACAATAACAATAAAACCATTCATATTGAAACTATCATATGAAATTTTATTACATTAACCATAAACCATAGATGGTGTCAAAATTAATCATCGACCATGAAACATATCATAAACCCTTCAATATAATATGATATATTGTATCATATTAAATTAAATTAAATTAATAAAAAAATCCAAAAATGATGTTGACATAGAAGAAAATAATATAATAAAATAACTAAAAAATTATTGGGAGAAATAATCCTTTATAATGAAATTATTTTAAAAGGGGCGTGAAATTTTAATTGAAAACATTTTCATTGAACATAATCTTTTATTCTTATAACAGAATATTTGTTCATGATGTATAATTTAAAAAAAACATTCCATTCATATTTTCTCTAAAAGGAAATAATGTAACTTATTTTGAAAATGAAAAAAATATTCCATTCAAAAAAATTTATAAAAAGTCAAACTTTTGAAAAAATGAATTAAAAGAATTGTAGATGAATCATAAGGATATTTTTACATACATTTTTAATAAAAATGGAAATGTATGGAAAATATGATTCTGTAAATACTTACATATTAGTAGTCCCAAATAATAATTGGATTGGGAAATTAACCATTACAATAGGTCAACTTCCCTCTGTATGTGTCCATAACTCATGTATATTGGTTTAAAAAAATTATTAAAAAGTAATACAATCATTATAATATTTATGATATCATATATGATTAATTTATCGATTTAAATTACTCATTTATTAAGAATTCCATGTTAATGAAATGATTCAGTCAATAACCACTTTGCTTATCATACGTATTTTGACATTTTATTCTTCATCCTATTACATAGATCATGATTTACTTACATTACGAATGAAAAACATGATTTATATATCATATATATTCAGTATATATATATATATATATATAAGAAATTCAATTGAAGACAACATTAATAGAGATGGTGGGTCGTATGTAGACATTAACATTGTTTCTATTTTCTTATCATATTTAATGGAAAAATGTAAATGACATATATGATTGTGTTTATATTATTACAGTAGAAATATTATGTGATGTATTTATATTTATTCATTATATAAATTTTTATATTCATTATTTAATGTTTAATGTGTGGAATGAATCTCATCGCATCATTAAGATAGTAGGTTATATGTACGCATGAGTGACAATATCATTCCCTTACTGGTAAAGTGTTAAGGAATTGGATGGAATATTAATTATAAAGTGTCAATGCCATTTAATATTTATTATTTATATATATTTCATTCATAATTATACCCATCCAAATATAGTGGTGATGAAAAACAATTACACCTTAACGTGGGGACGAGAAGCATCACATACACGCGCATGGTGATATTTTTTGTAGGATGGACAACTGGTGGAATTTGGATGTCCCATAATAGTAATAAAATATCAAGATATAGATTATGGTAGAGTAATTTTTTTATTATGTAAACAACATATGAATAATAAGTATAATAATAAATTACCTTAAATGAATTGGTAAAACAATTAATACTTATTCGGTGGTCTTCATTTTGTTCCCCTATTATGGACACTAGGGTTGGTATGTTTAGAATACCAAGACCTCCAAAACATATCTATGAATATCGATATGAAAAATTGTTCAGGGTTGGTAAAACTAGAAGGCTCAATGTGTTTTGATTAAGTGAGGGAGGAGTTACCCTTTTATAATTGAGGTAAGGGGCACTTTAGGAATCTCTCAAAATATTAAATTATTTTAAATTTAATATTGTTTTGAAATAGATTTGAAGGGATTTATTTTGAATATAACATGATTATGGATTTAGAACCTCCAAAAAAATATTTCAATATATTTTTTTGTCACAATATTAACCTTATTTTTTTCTTTAACCCTTAGTTAAACCCTTTACCATGAAAAAATAGATTATTACTCTTTAGGGTTAATGTAGTTTGTATAAAATGCCAAATGAACCCCAAATGAATCATTGATTAAATAGTTAACCTTTTTTTATTTAATTGGACACATTTATATTTTAATGTATTTTATATCATTTAATTAAATATTATTTAGCATAAAGTATTAATTATGTGAATTTTGATACTATTCATTATTTTTTTATATCCCAACTACTTGATTAAACCAAACAAAAACATTTAATAAATACCTATGTTTCCTATAAAATTATTTTATGAAATTAACTCTCTCAAATTGTATTTATTTTAATATTTTTAATATTGTTCATTTTATTCTTGCATTATTTAAATAATTACTACATCATTATTGTATCACCATTTAAGATAATTATTTTATAATTAAAAATTAAAAATTAAATATCACAAAGTATATATAAATTTTATATTCCAAATGTATATTTATATTCTTATTTACCTGTTTTTATAACCATATATTAAAAATGGTATAGTTATTGAAATTTTGAGTATAACATTTTAAACGTATCATTAAATAAAATTTAATAAATGTTATACTCTCAACCAAGTGGATTAAAAAGGTTATAATTTCAGAATAAGGTTTATTATTTATGAAACACACTTATCAAATGAAAATAGGATTAATATAAGGGTAATTTTATAGTATTATAATATTATTTTTACTTTTAATTACCTGATTTTCCCTTAAACGATGTCAATAGAAAACTAAAAAATTTATTATTCATAATATTATAAAATTAATATGATATTATTTGAATCCAAAAATAATTCTGGTTAAAACCATGTATATCCATGTTTCTAAATTCAATTCACATAACTGGATAAATTAAATTTAATGAAAATTCCATAGACGTGGTGAGAAAGTGTGTTTTTTGGGAAATGTTTTAAAGTTCAATATGTTTTGTATCTAATTTAAATGTGGAATTAATATCGATGACATTAATTGGATTAAAGAATAAAAACATTTTTAAATTATATTTTAAAACTAGTCAAAAATATAATTTATCACTATAAATTATTTTACTGAAAAAAATTGTTTTCAATTAAAATTTATTAATTTTCACTATACATCAAAACATTAACTTATAAAAAAATACAATATATTCAACCAAAATAAATTTTTGTTTCCTACATTAAAATTAAAATTATATTAATTCATATTAAATCTATAGATGTGTCAAAAATTGGATTTATAATTGGTTCTACATTAAGAATAGATAAAACGGAATTTAAAAAAATATTGTATTTTATTGCATAAAATTGAATTAATTATTATCTTAGTCCTGTAAAATAATTTGAATAAATGTCAAAAAAATAATTATAAATATAATATATATATATATATATTTCCCAATTTGGTTAATAGTATTCATTCCCTCTGGTGTAATAGCTAGGTTGTAACAGTTGTGCTAAAAGTATGATATTTAACTATATATCATTGTTCATTTAAACATGGTGTTGTGTGAAACATAATTTATCAAATAGATTAAATTTAAAAACAATAAATCCATAAAATATTGGTGTGATGCATTCTACCATCCAATAAATTTCTTCCTCATAATTTATACACATGATTAAAATTTATTTGTTTGACTTTTGAATATATCATTGATGAAATCCCACATCAGAAAAAGGAATAATGAGACCTCCAATTTAAAATAATGACAGGGATGTATGAAGGTCACTGGAAATAAAACATATTGGGTTTCCATGTAGTAAAACATCGAAAAGGAAGATAAATCTGAACCTCATATTCTGATGGAGAGTGATAGAGAAAATGGTCAACAGAAAGTTTACAATCAAAAAACTATAAATCTATGATGATCTATGTAACCATTTGATTCATTGGAAAATAAGATAAATGAATAAATTTTTTTTCAAGATATTTCCCCTATATTTCATGAATTCGTTTACTTCATAGACTAAGAACATAAGGAAATATCTTTACTTTGAAAGTAGAGTTTCATAGTTTAATCAATTTCAATAAAAAATTTATTTTTTCACCAAAACGATGAGTATTTAAGATGTATTGTTCATTACTATAGAACTTTTATACATAATACAATCCCCAAGTCATTTTATTAATCCATTAAATGTTATCCAAACTGAAATGGTTTTCCCAAGTTATCCAATTTGATAAATCAAAATTTTACCCCAAGCAATAATATCATATGTTTTTCATAGTACATTCTAATATTAAGACTCATCCAAAATACATTAGTTCAAATTCCCAATACAAAAAATTTATATTGATGGTCAATAAATTTTCAAAATCAACATAACATTATATTTTCCCTACAAAACATAATGCAAGTATTTTTCTCACATAAAAAATATATGAATCCCTTTATCACCTTAAAACATTAATGAAAACATTCATTCTTCCAAATCCATTATGAAGATGTATTATAGTATAATCATTATATATCACATGTTTCTTATAGAACTAAAATAATTAAATTATTCTTGAATCCAAAATACATATATATTAATTATTCCACTTTGACTATAGTATTATCATATGATTTACCACTATTCCTTTTCTTTTTTTGGGTAATATTTCTTTGATTTTTGGGACAGTCATTTTCATAGTTACCCAAGTCATTATAGTTGAAACATAACACATTGAAATATTCTTTCCTTCCCTTACAATCATGATCCTAGTTATTTTTCTCTCCATAGTTGTAACAAACTCACATTCCCTTCATGAAAGTGTCTGGTTGTTTCTTCCCAAAATTATCACATGTAGGAAAATCCTTCATTCCCCATTTCCCTTTATCTGCTTCTTGCTCCATGATTATGTTCTTATATTTCTTTCCCATAAATTAATAAGACATTGATAATTATTTCTCTTTCTTGGTAGCACATAAGACCATATCTTCACATGACAAGAAAGTTTGGGATATCAATGCCTTTAGAAAGAATAGCATTAACCCATAAATGAAATGATCAATATTACTTCATGGTGTACGTATGTAGTCCATATAATTCCTTGATATCCCAGTAAATTTGGTTTCATATTTGGAACATTATCATCATCATTTCACCTTAGACTCAGAAATTTCCTCCCTATATTCGCCTGTTGTTCGTGAGGGGGATATTTTTTCTTAAAATTTCCTTAAAATCCTTCCATTCGATTCATGATATTTATTCCTCTCCATTAGTGTTTTGAGCCAATGAGCACCATTGATACACATCTCTAGAAATATTATAAACTACAAGGAAACTTTATCTCTTTTTATACTTCCCAAAGAGAGAAATATATTTTCTAAGGAATTTATCCATTTCTCATCCTCAAATGGATTTTTAGTCACATTAAATGTTGGAAGTTGATTTATAATGATGTTGTCAAACTTTTTTCCTCCATGTTCTGGATCATGTTTCTCCATATTGGTATGTTTATTGTACTTGTGTCTCGGTATAGTAATAATTTTTTCAATACCTGTTGCAGTTCTAGCTCCAATGTCTTTATATTTCCGTGGAGGGAAATCCCTATATTGATTACATGCGTTGATCAGATTTCCATTCCATCCACTATGTGCGATTTGTTAATAATTCAATACACTATATTCGATCATATCAACTAGAAACATAATCTATTATCACAAAATTAGAGAATCACAAAACCTAAATATATAATATAGGTAAAACTAAACTCTAAATCATAAAATTATTCTCATTAGAGACAAATATATTTTTAAATCATTCATAATAGTTTGTAAAGAAAATGTGATCTATCCTAAGCCTATCCCTTGGGAGTGTTCAACCAGGTGCACAATAAATCCATTTTTCATGTACTAGGTTATACAAAGTCAGGACCAACTCACCTTTTCATATTTGATACACCTAGGTACATCTCTTCCAGAACCATGTTCACTTGTAGTTTTCAGACAGTGATTTATTGATAGGAATAACTATATAATCTCTATCTTCCCAAAATTCTGGGTTGTTATTCCACGACTATTACCATGTTCAATTGTAGTTTCTAGACAATGATGTATTGATAGAAAGAACCACAAAATCTCTATCATCCAAAAATTCTAGGATGTTATTCTATGATTATCCCAAAATTCTATCTAATGGATATGTTCCCAAATATATTATTTATAAATATTTTTTCCAAGGTTTCTATTAAATTTACCTTGACACTAACTATAATTCCATGAACCTAGAAGCCAAGAGAAAGTGCATTAATTGTTTCCATTCGCATGATTACTAGAAATCAAATCCCAAAATACTGATCACTTTAGATCTCTTGGAAAATTTATTAGATACATGAAACTTATATTACATTTCAAAACATAATATAAAACATAGATAGTCCTTTGAGAATTACATTATTATCAAAGAATAACCCTTCATATAGGTCATAATACACATATTGGCATACTTGAAAAATAAAACATTTGAAATGGGTGAGATCATATGCTCAGTAATGGTAAATAGTATAGCAGAATCTATCACAAATAAGTGGAAACATTCTAGGCAAGGTATATAACTAAAACCAAAGTCTTATAATCAAAATTTTGAGCACAATATGGCATAAATAAATCAAATAATTCCATATAAATATTCACGTGGATATTATATTAAACGAATATTCATATGTAATATCAATAATTGATATTATAATGAGGGAACACATCAAGCCAAACATCATTAGGATACCTTCAAGGATTCTTCAATGACACCGTACATAAACGGATAAAAATTCAAACTATTTTATCTTTTGAGACCCATCAGTACATTCAGTGTCTATAGCAGTCCCTGCCAATCCGTTACTATTTCTAATGAATTCCACATTAGAAAATGGTGAAAAATAACCAACATAATCATTCATACTAAAACTAGAATATAAATTGTTTATAAATTAACCATAACCCATGAATAGTAAAAAAAATTGCACATCCACAGTACCACATATCATTAAACCTTCAATAAAATATGATATATTGTTTCATAAGAAATCTAATTTAATTATGAATTAAATCTAACAATGAATGTTGATATAGTTGAAAATAATCTAATAAAATCATTAAAAACTCCATGAATGGAAAACCCATTTAACATTGAAATTATTTTAAAAGGGGTGCACAATTAAAAATGAAAAACAAATTAGTGAAAAAAATCTTGTAACCTTGTAATGGATGTTTCTATCCTATTTTATAAGTTAAAAAATTAAAATTTCTAATGTATTTGCGTGAGAATGTCATAATGATCATCATTTTTAAAATGACAAAATCATTTCATTAAAAACATTTTATAAAAATAAAAAATTAGGTAAAATGGAATTTAAATATTATTGAAGAATAATAATAATATTTAAAAATACATTTTTAAGAAACATGGACATGGATGATAAATATAACCTAGTAAATACAACTATTTAAACAATCTTGTATAAAAATGAGATTTGGAAATTAACCCTTACCGATGTAGTAATTCCCAATGTACGTGTCTAAAACTTATATATAGTGGTTTTAAAAATATTATTAACATTTAAAAGATTCATAATAATATTTATGATATCATATATTATTCATTTATGACTTTATATTACCTTTTTATTAACAATTCCCCGTTAAAGAAACATTTCGGGTAATAACTGCTTTTTTTATCATAAGTGTTTTGACTTGTTATTCTTGACCCTATAACATAGATAATGATTTACAAACTTACTGAATGTAAAAAATAAATTTATATATCATATATATTTAGTCTATATATATATATATGTATATAAGATATGAAAGGAAATACATCATTTATGGAGAAAGTAGGTCATGTGTACCCATGAATGTTGTTTTTGTTATCTTGTCTTACTTAATTGATGGAGGTAAATAACACGTAAATATATATATATTATTCTAGTAGAGTTATTATATATTATATTTATATTTATATATTATATAAATTTTTATAATATTTCTGAATGGTTAAAGTGTAGAATGAATTGCATTGCGTTGTGGAGACAACTATTCAAATGTATGAATGAGTAATAATATCATTCCCTTAATGGAATAGTGGAAAGGAATTTAATGGTATATTATTTATAAAAATTAATTTTCATTTAATATTTATTATTTATTTCCTTATATTCATCATTATACCAATGAAAATAAAGCAGTGATGAAAAATAAATTGCACCACAGTGTAGAGACGGTATGTCTTACAGATGCACACAGGGTGATATATTGATTCATAGGATGAATAAAAGGAAGACTGTTCTCCCTAATCATAAAAACGTCGCTGAATATATATTATAATAAATTTAGTATTTTATTATTTAAACAAAATATGAAGAGAATGTAGGAAAAAAAATGAACATTAATGAATTGGTAAAACAATTTCCACTTGTTCAGTTGTCTTCTTTTGGATATCCTCTTAGGGACACTGGGGTTGGTATTTTTAGAATACCAGGACCACAAGTAATTGACTATTAATACTGTTAGGGAAAATATGATGGGTCTTTTCAAGATTTAACTCTCAATTTGGTGTGGCAATGTGAAGGAGTATATACCCTTTTATAATTCAGATGGGGGACACATTAGTGAACTCTCAAATTATTAAATTAATATCAATTTATTATTGATTTAAAATAGATCCAAAAGTGATTTATTTAGAATATAAGAAGATTGTGGGTTTCAAACCTCTCAAAAAATTATTTTTAGACATATTTATGTCACAATATTAATCTTCTTTTTGGACTTAACCCTTAGTTAAACACTTTGACTCTTAGCATGACAAGTTGGGTTTTTACACTTTAGGGTTAATATATTAACTATAAAATGCCAAAAGAACCCCAAATGGATCATTTATTACACATCTAACCTTATTATAGTTATTTGGACTAATTTTAGTCTTTATGTATTTTATAACATTTACTAAAATATTATTTATTATAAAGAATCTTTTATGTTAATTTTGATACTATTCATTATTTGTTTTTTTAAATATCCTAAAAACATAATAACATTTAACCAAAATCTTTGATTAATAACTAAAATATATAATTTTTCTGGATAATTAGTGTATGAAATTAAATATCTAAAATATTATTTATTATATTATTTTTATATCATTTATTTGTTTCCTCCATTGTTTATATAATTACTGCATAATAATTATGTAACAATTAATGTTAATTATTTTTAATTTGAAATTTTTAGATAAATTATCATGATATAGATATAATTTTTATAATTTATATGAAAATTATAGTCTAATTTAACTTTTTTATCACCATATATTAAAAATGATATATTTATTATAAATATGAGAATGAAAATATTAACTTCTCTTAAAATAAAATAAAATAAATGGTATAATCTCAGAAATGTTACTTAAAGATGTTATAATATCATCCTAAAGTAGATTTTGGCCGAACCCACTTACAAAATTAAATTAGGACAAGTTTTAAGGTAATTTTATAGTATGATATTATTATTTTTTTCCTTCAATTACATGATTTAACCATAATCATGATAAATAAAATGGTTCTGAAGTTACTATTCATAATAAAAAAATTAAGACGATCCTTTTAGACTCTAAATATCATATATATTAAAACCATGTATATCTATGTTTCTAAATTCAATTCATTGAAGTGTCTAAATTAAATTTAAAGTAAATTTCACAGACATGGTGAGAAAGCGGGTTTTTTAAGAAACGTTCAATTATTCAATATTTTTTATATATAATTTGAATGTTAAATGTATTTCAGTGACCTAAAATTTATTAAATTATTAAATCATGGTCTAGTTATATTTTAAAACCAATCAAAAATATTATTTTACACAATAAATTATTTTGACGAAAAAAGATGTTTTCGATTTAAATTTAGAATTTTCACTATTCATCAAAACATGATACATATCATAAAAATACTAAATATTCATCCAATGTAATTTTTATATCCGAAATTATAATTAAAAATTTATTCTGTAAAATAAAATTTATAAATTTTTCCAAAATTTTATTTTATATAGGTTCTCTATTAAAAGTCAATAAAACCTCGTTTGGAATTATATTATCTTGTAATGCGAAAAATTGGATTCATTTTAATCTTATTTATATAAAATAATTTTCCTGAATGACAAAATATGTGATTAAATATATAATTTAAAAAACTATAATTTGATTAATACTATTCATTCTTTCTGATGTAACATATTTGTTATAACAAACGTGTTAAAATAATGATATTTAATTTTATATCATTGTTCATATATACATGGAGTTGTTTGTAACATAAGATATTAAAGAGACTAAATTTAAAAAGATACATAACATAAAATATTAGGGTGTTACATTCATTATACGTCATTTTTTTCCCATATTTACTAAAATAATGAAAAAAAGAACCAAAAATGAGAAAAACGGGTTGGGATTTCGGAAAACAAAAAATCACCATTACTAGCCCTAGGATTTTTATCATATGTGGTAAAGTGGTGGATGTGATTTTTATTCTAATAAAAACTATAGAAATAGAATTGATGAAAATTTTATTTGGAAAGTAAAAAAATGAATTAAAGTAGAAAAAAATTACTAATGGGTGCACAAATCATTCATTATTCATTAGTTGATCATAACCATTAGTTTGAGTTCTGGGGAAATGGAATGGACACTTTTAATGAAAGAATTTCCATGCACTTATACTTTTTATATAATGCACATTAATTTGTAGATTAACCTCCAACTTGAGAATTAATTATTTATTCCTAACAACCTTATGTCTTAGAGTCATTAGAACCATTAATGAATGTCCTCGGGATTTCATGTGTTTTTTATCTTTACAAAGGGGAAAACTAGTTACTTTTAAATATTATAGATAAGGGTCATGTATTCATGATATTATCATAACTATAATTGAATAAATATCATATAGTGATGAGTGAAATGTTTCAAAATATAGGTAGGTCATGATTTGGCTTGTTTAAAAATAATGAATTAAGGAGTTTGAATTAATGAGGGAATATATTACACCATACTCAAAAGGGGAATAATTAAAATAAATAGATAGGTTGTTTTATTGAAAATTGTAAAATTAAATTGATATTATATGTATAAATTGAAATTTTATTTTTACATTCATACAAATTTAATTTAATTACATTGAAATTTTAATATTGGTAACACTGGTTCCCTTTGATATTTAATGTGGAGATTTTATGCCAGAAGAAAAGCCATTTCTAACTATAGTGGAATTGATATATCTAATATTTTCATAAATTTTATATGTTTTTAAAACATTTAAACACTAAAAAGTTATAAATTTTATATTATATAAAATAATTTTTTATTTATGGTGTGTTTTGGGTTAATTGTGAAAATTACTTAATTCTAGATTTTAGACAAATTATAATCATGTTTTAATTTTGAGCATAACATTTAAAATGTTGATCAAAATTAATTGATTTTTTCCATATGATTTAATTATTTATGGGATAATAGTTATCTGTATGGAACCAGGAATTATTTTAACTTCCAAATTTCTGAATGAATCAGTCAATTTGTAAAAAAAATTGGATGACTAAGTGGACCCCACCTCCATAAATGTAGAATAACATAGTAAAAAACCTCCATGTTCGATGATTCCTTCTAGAATTGAAATATAATTCAAATTCAAATCTAAAAATTGAATATCATGGATATATTTCTTCTTCAATTATTCTATTAGATGCTCAAAATTGGATAAATATTTAAGAAACATTATTCTACAATAAATTTTCTGATATAATGGGCCATGTATTTTTCTACATAATGAGGATGAAGTTGAAATTTTTTGGTGACATGATAAAGACATTTTGGAACAAATTTTCAGAATATCACTCTTATGAATTCATAGATTATTAGTGTCTACCCTGCATAGTCTTTTTGATAAAAAAATTTAGAGAACAAATTTCACTCATTTTCTTATAAAAATGCATCGATTCTACTTCTGAAAATGTTTTCAACAATGTGTTTCCATTTTATATAGATTTTTTTTCTATTCAATGTAATAGTATTATGCATATTTAAAATATATTTTCTTCTTCCTCATATAATTCACTTATTTTCATCTTTTGAGTTTTGACCTTATTATTATCCATAGTGATCTATTATACTCATGATCACTAGTAAATAACTCAAGGATGTTATGAGGGTTCATTACAGCATTGACCCAAATTCAATGGAATATAATGTTTATTGGTTTTTGTTTTTTTAGAGTTATGTAATGGGGTTTTTTGTTGGGTAAGTCACCTTTGTGTCTCCACATTCCACCTGTGCATTAACCTTCTCTTCTGTAATATTTTCCCTCGACCTAGGAGGTGGATGTGGGGTCTCTTAGAAATCATTGAGTGAACTACATTTTCACCAAAATATGTAGAAATGTATATTCATGCTTACAATGGAAGATGGTCATTTATTAAATTTGAAACTAATTAAGAGATGATGAAGATGCACTCTCTATGTTCTCCTTGGAGGATCTCATTTCTACTTAACATCATTTTGACTACATCCATTCTTTTTTCATTACACACACACACATATATATTACATGATTTTTATTGTATAAAACAAGACAACTCTATTATATTGTTTAGTATTATAAAAGATAAATTATAAATAGTGACAATATAAATTTAGTGTCGTAAGAGATTACTTCTTGAGACTGTCCCTAGGTGTGCACTATATTGCACGATTTGGTAAATAAAATATTGATGAGGGATTTAAAAAAATTCCTCCTGAATAAATACCCATTCACTAAATTTTAACCCATGAATATTGGGAACTCCCTTCTAGCCATTTCTCTGGCTAGGTTGGGCATCTGTTATAATGGATGCTTGGGACTATTCATAAATAAATATTTGATAAGGTTTTCTATATCATCTGGTGTTCTAATTTAGTTAATGTATGGATATTTAGGAGTTATAATTATCAAGGCTTGAGTTTTTAGATGTGAGTGGGGTGTCTAGACATCAAAACCCATAATGGACCCTGAGTCAACATAGGATATTTGGGATTTTTTTGACACCTCAAATGTGATTCAATTAGTAGAAAATGATCTAACAAAAATTATGTAGAAAATATATTTTGATGCTTCATGATCAAATTTTACAAATATATATTTAAAAAATAACTTTGTAACTTACTTTCCAAGAAGCAATCAATAAATTCCTTGATCTTTTTAATGAGACTCATTCTGATTCCCCATTCTGATTATTTAGTCTGATTACTCAATACAAAAATTATACTCAGTCAGAATACTACTAAAAAAATCCTAAACTACTTGTTGTTCAGTCCATAAATCCCAGTCTAGTTACATGATTCAATTATGGAAACTCTTAATAAGATCATTTCTTATCTCCATTTCTTCTTATGTAGGGAATTCTTCCTTAGGTAGTTATGATTTCAAAACATCTACACTATACAAAATTTCAGTGCTTCACCTTCTCTCTAAAATAGTATATCTTTATCAGAATTTAAAACATACCAACACTATTTATATACAACCCAAACGTCGTTTATTCAATATTTTAAAAATCATTCCCACTCAACCAAATTTCCCAAAATATAAACTTTACATGAATTTCTTATTAATATTTTATTTTTTCCTTACATCTCATATATTCTTGAATCTTCTTGAATATTATCACTATATCATATTGCTTCATAAATATTTAAAAATACTCATGTACAATTTTGATTTTCATTATGATCTACCTTATTAAGATGAACAGAAATGTTAAATAATTGATTCTTCAATATGTTACTCTACAAAAATTTAAAAAAGTGGAAAAAAATTATTCAAACTTCTTATTCCCCATGGAATAACTTATTTTTATCCTTCAAGCTCATCAAGAAAGATTCCAGACCACCATTGACAATAACTCAAAAACTCTCCAAAAAAGATTCTTCTTCTACTTTTTTATAGATCGATAATCATGCATCAGATAATTTAAATTGGTGTTGTCCTACTCCAGGTGAATCGGTTTCTAATTCACTATAAAAAATGGTTTTATCTTATGTCTGATAGTCTTGATTTCATAAGGAAATAAATGTGTTATTCTCTCTCTTAATATAATGGAAAAATAACCAATAAATAATTTATATTGATGAAAATGGTACACTACATTGTTGAACGCTCATTGAATTTCATTCATTTATTTTCCATTTAATTGGTCCCAAAAACACTAAATGATAATCATTCATCCCCAGATTTCCTTTTTCAACAATCAATGAATATAATAATTGGTGTTAGGATTACTCTGATGATCAGTGGAACACAATGTCTGATGGACTATTGTTAGAAGCAACATTAGTCCACATCCGATTATGATACCAATAGACTATAAACAACCACTTACTTATTTCATTGAAAATTTAAATCTATAGGATTATTGTTCTAACTGAAAACCAGAATCTTCATATTTTCATGTTTCTAACTGTCCTTCCAAGACATCAAAATGTTTTGAGTTTTGCGTTCTCACACTGATGATCTAAGACTAAAAATATTTGACTATAGTAACTTACATCATTTACAAACATCACCTTTTAATCATGGATTCCATGATGAATATTATTTCATTGAATATTGTTATAGTATCATCTCTATTATAATAGAATTAAATATAACTTCCCATTCTTTTAGAAACATCATAATTTCTTACTATCCCCAAATATGATTTAAAACACGTAAATTTCAATATTCCTTCATAAAAAATTTAACATATGTCTCATAGATTAGTTACAATTTTTGATAACTCTAAATTTTTCAAAGCATCATCATATTAACATTTCATCCATACAAACTCAGGTCCTTGTTATGATCAAATCATTCGATCTCAGGCCCAAGGTGGATATGATGATCCTTTTCTACTAGAAACCTTATTCTCAATACACTGTACATTCTTACAAATTTTTAGTTTGATATGATAAATATGATGGTGAGTCTGATTGTCACAAAATACAATGTGAATTGATTTATTTTCTTCTTTGAAAATTCCTTGGTGAATCTATTCATCATTGACATCAAAAGATAAAACATTTAATAGGAACATCTTTTATCTTCTAAAAACAACTTCCAGCCAACTTGGTCCCAATAATCTCCCACTTTATATTTGTTTTTCACCCATGATTAATAATTCACAAAACCCTGTAACCCCACGAAATGGATTACATGTCCACAATTTTAATCCCATATGAGTAAACTAATTATAAGAAATATTACATATTGACAGAAAACCCATGTTTTATAAAAGAATTGACCCATGAAACACCCTCATCATTCCTTCAAAATATGTTTCACTTCATAAAATTTTCATAAAAACAAAATTCCATCTACAACAACACCATCAAATAATTTTAAAAGTTCACACCCTTATAGTACGGATTGAAATCTTTCCCACAACTCCCCCTTTATACATAATTTCTGGATGATGGATTTCTGAAACAATTATCTCTATGGAAAACACTATCTATATAAAATATGTGAGAGGGGACAGAAAGACGTACCTCAACCTTGATGAAAAAGAGTTTTGACTCCCTTGTTCAAGCTCTGTTTGTGAAAAGGATCCTTTAGTAAAGGTTTTATGAAAACTAAATAAACTTGATTCAATGTTGGAATATACTCCAGCTTCACTTCATTCTTGTACACATGATCTTTGATGAAGTGGAAATTGATATCAATATGATTTGAAAAGTAATATTAAATTGGGTTTCATGTATGGTCTATTTTAATTTAGTGATCACAACCCAATAGAAATGATAAATTTACTTTAACAAGTAATTCTTCTAATAGAGTGTTCATCTCTATTAGTTGAGTAGTAGTTTGAGTGGTATAAACATACTATGATTTATTTATAATAAGAGTTACTAGAGTTTTTTCATTGTATTCCAAATAACACATCTTTTTCACAAAACAAAAACTCTCGCATATGTGGATCCTCTATCATCAATAGTTTCTACCCAATCAGCATCTGATCACCAAAACAAGTCAATAATTTATGAACATTCATACTTTATTATTAAATTTTTGTGTGTATGATGTATTTGTCTATTCTTTTTTCAATCAATAAATTCAATTCTCTTGTATCACTCTGAAATATTTCACATAAGGTAACAACATAAACAATGTTAGGTCTTGAGGAATTCAAATACAATAATCATCCAATTAGATTTTGAAACTATTTATAGTCTAATTCCTTACCTTATACATCATTAGTGAAAATGGTTCCCCTATAAATAAGTGTTAAAATTGATTTCTAATTTTCCATGCTAAACATATAAAGTCTTTTCTTAGTATAAATTTCTTTAGAATGAAAATTTTATTTCTTGTTTTGTGAGATTTTTATCCTAAGATACTATTTAATTTAACCTTGAATTGAAATCTCAAATAAAATCTTCATTTCATTAGAAAATATATCAAAATTTATTTAAACATTTCAAAAAAAGATAATTTCATCAACATAGATAATTAAAATGATGGAAAATCATAACTTTATTTGTTGTAAATAATTATATCACCTCTTCCTTTCTTAAAACTCATCTTTCTCATGTATGTTTCCAATTTGGAAAACCATTCCTTAGGAGCTTGTTGTAGCCCATAAAAGGATTTTTTTTCATCTTATACAAATATCCTTTATCCTTCCTACCAATAAATCTGCATGGTTTCACAAAATAAAATACCTCATACGGATCCCCATTTAGAAAAATATACTTTACATTTATATAAATAATTTTTTAACTTCATTGTGAAGTGATATAATGAAATTTTTTTATTGTTTATAACCATAAAACTGGATAAATTTCACCATCAAATTCAATTCATTTAATCTATGTGTAACCTTTGCACACTAATATTTATTGGTTTCATAACAAATCACCATATTCATTATTTTGTTTTAAAAACCCCACTTTATAGTAATAAAATTATTCTTATCTATTTTGGGTATGAGTTCCCAAGTATCATTCTTCTCTATCTGATCCTACTCTTCATTCATGGCATGAACTCATTCCATATTCTCAAAATATTTAGCAACAATTTTTTGCTCTACTTTTAATAAAAGAATGTGAAATAGTTTTTAACGTTCTTCTTTTTTTAACCATTCGATGTTGTTATCCAATATTGATTTTATATTTTACTTTCTTCCTCAAACTACTATGTGATATTCTAGTTCTTTCCTCAACACTAGAATCAATTTATTCTAATTCTTCTTCTTGAGTAGGATTACAATTTTTTGTATCCTTATCAATTTTTTTTAATCAAATACCATATCATTCTCAACTTTCTTATCATCATGCATATTTTTAGCATCTTACCCAGCATTTTCAATAACATTCACATCAAAAAATAAACAATTTTTCTGGTTTCCTGGTTACAAAATATATATATTATTTTTTCTAGAGATTACCTGAGAAAAATTCCATCATCACCATATTACTCAAACCTTCTTATGTTATCACTTTTCTTATTTATGATGCATGGACTCCCAAAAAAACTTAACAATTATAATATTAGAGTTTTTTCATAAATCATTTCATATGAAATCATATAAGAACATTTCTTGTAGAAATATAATTTATGTATATAAACAATTGTTTTCATGGATTGCCTCCAAAACTAATGAGAGAGACCATGTTCAAGTAACATAGTTCTCCCCATTTCCACCATGATTCAAATTTTTCTTTTAAAAACACTATTTTTTTAGGAGTGTATGGTGTACTAAATTCATGTATAATTACATAAATTTCAATATTATTTTCAAATTATTAATATTTGTATTACCTGCCATTATATGCTCTCAACTTCTTCACTGAATACACACATTCTATTTCAACTTTCCTCTTGAAACTTTTAAACATTTTCATAGTATCTTACTTATGATTGATATACATAACACATGTAATGAGAGTAAATTCATAAATTAATGTAATTATTTACCTATCTCTATTGGTTTATTCTTTTCTCATTGGAACCCATATATTGGAATGTATAAGTTAGAGGGGTATTTTTGAACAAATGTAACCATTATTATGAAAAATATTTTTATCCTTCATTTATAAAAAATAGTGAAACACCAATATATTCTTCATTAAATATAAGTAATATATTTGACACTCTATCAAATTAATAATTTTCTCATGTTTCATTGAAACATATGTCCCAACCATTTATGCCAAAAATAATTCTCTTCCCCATTCTTATGTAACAATAGTTTTGAACCTGACCAACATGAAATATGTATCCTTTTTCTTTTTATAATGTTGCAACTATCTTTCAAACTTCCTCACATTAAAAAACCCATATTTTCTGAAGATAAATGTTTTTCCTTCATCACAATGTTGTCAAACACATAGTTGTTTGTGTTTTATACCATTAGCCAACATAGAAATAATGGATTTAAAATTATCTTTTGCAATGATGGATGATCCAAAAACCTTAATTATGAGAGATTAATAATTTATAAAGGTCACAATTTCATTTTAAATGTATTTCAAAATCAACGAAATAGTTATGTCTCCTTTCATATGAGAAGAGCACCCACAATCAAGTATCCAGAGTCGTTCTCCATTAGTTTCTTTTAGGGTGGTTTCAAAAAAAATGATATTTAATTTCCTTTATCTATCATAACATATGGATTCCTAGAATTTTTATCAAAATTTTGTTGTGTTGGTAATAAAATAAGACATCCTTTTGCATGGTGTATAGGTTTTTCAAACCTTACCTAGATAGTTTCCATGAGTTCAAATCAATTTTAAACATTTACCCTAACCTTCTCAAGCGTCATCCAAACAAATTTTTTAGACTTCTATTTAACATCCTTCTAATACTTCTTCCTTTTATGGGATTTACTCCACCACAAAACGTTCCACCTAAATCTTCTGGAATAATAGTAATTCAATTGATTAAACCAAAACTCTTGTTTGTGTCTGAATCCATCATAATACCTTTAGTATCCATAGAAAGAATATTTTCCTCTGTTGTTTCTGTACTTACTAGAGTTATGAGTAGGATTATTGGAATACTTTTTATCTTTATTATAAGAACATTTTTGATCGAAAACCCTTTGGATATCTCCCAAAACCTTTTTCTTATACTCAATTTTCTTTTTATCCTTTTCAAAACCAGATGTAATCAAAAATTTATCGGACTCAAAATTTTTAGAAAATTCTAACATCTCAACTTTGTTACTTTTGGCCACATACATAATTTTCCCATATTTCTTCTTCTCAAGAACAATTTAAACTTTTTTTCATCCTTTGATATTCATTTTTGATCCTTATCATATTTATCCTTTCTAGATCATTCACTAACTTTAGAGATAGAATTATTGAAACTAGTAACCCTCTGTGCAGATTTAGAATGTATTTTTTTTGGGAAAATTACCAACTCATCATCTTTTTCCTTTAATTTCACATCCATATGATAATTAAGATTATTTTAGTTCTCAATATATTTCTTCAAATAATAAATATCTATCAGCAGCTGAAAATTTAAATGAGGAACTCTATTTTGATTGTATGTGGAAGAGTCTTCACTTTTCAATTTCTGGACATCTTTATGAGGACTCATAATATTTATCATACATGGATTTAGTTCTTCTTTAAGATGAAATTATAGATTAGTTTCTTCTACTTTATAACTATTGATTCTGAATTCATCATTACTACCCATTGCAATAAATGTATTCTCATCAATTTTCTAAATAGTCATTTCAGATTCAGCTTTAATATCTTCTTCATTATGATCTTTCAAAAAAATGGATATGCCGAACTTTTTGTCTTTCCCATTGAAATATGATTTAGCCTTATCAAATTGTTTCTTCCATGACCATTGTGGCCTTATTTCTTCACCATCCCAAACATCTCTTTTTTTCATCAATGAAAACTAACTATAATGTTCTGAATGGTTCAATATTCAAAGCATTTAAAATGAATATTTCACTTATACTATCATGCACCTATTATAAAATTTTTTTGAAAATAAGGATATAATTTCACTATGTTTTTTACATAAATAATTTTTATAGTCATACTCAGCAACCTCATCTTTCTCAAGATTCTTTGAAATTAATTTCCTAATTTTTGTGTGTTTTCCCTTTCATATATTTCTCTCTTATCATTTCATAAGTGATGAGGGTATGATAAAAAAAATCACAATATAATGTTTTAGGATATTTATATTTCAATGATGAAACTATTTCATCAAACATGTCATGAATAATTCTTAAACTCTTATTAATAATGTTTGTTTTTTAGAGCTTCTCACCAAGACATGTAATAGTACAAAAAATTTCATTTACCCTGGTAAATAAGTAACCAACTAATTTGTATTCACACATATTGAGGTCTTCATACTTGAATATCCAAATTTGATAATTTTCCTTTTTCACTGTTTTATTTCCTTCATAAATATCATTCAGCTTATACTAGAATCAATTTATAGTTGAAACGCCCTTCACTCTTAAGAATTTATTTTCAAAATGTAATGATAGTAAAATTTCTTAAACCTTTCCTAATTCAAAATATTAAACTTTTCAATAGATTTCAGAGAAAAAATTATCATTAGTAGGAGGATATATATCTATTGTAGCATTAAGAACACTATATACATGATATATAAGATAAGGAAACATTCTATCTTCCCAGATATCATATATGATAATTCTTACCATTGCATAATTGAATCCCTTTATTGTTCATGAAATTCAAGTTCTCTATTAATTCTTCTCTTCAAAACATTATCAAAGAATAATTAAAGGGAACCTTGGATTTGATTTAAGTTGATATTTCTCAACCTAGATAAGAGTGTACCTAAGAGGGGTAGGGGTGAATAGGTGATGTATTTTTCTTTTATTTATCCTTAATTTTGAAACATTCATTTCCTCATGTTAAAGATTAATTTCCCTTCTAAAAAAAATAAATACACTTCCATAAGAACACAGTAATTTTCATGGTTCACTAATGAAAATAGTAGCTATATAATTGGTATGGCAGGGAAATAAAAAAACACAACAAATAAACTATGAAATAATTTTTTGTGGATTAAAATAAGTTATATATGACCTTACACTATTATAGAACTAGGTTCAAAATAATAATGAATGTGATTCAAGTAGAATTAAATGATGTAATAAAAATTGTGTAAAAAAATTGTTATAGTGATTTATTATCACCTTTCACTAATATAAATATCAAAAACCATTCTTCAATTCCTTACCCAGCTGTTGGAAATAAATTTCATTACCATCCTAATGATTCTTATTCTGATTCCCTAGTTAGATTATTCAATCTGATTTCACAATAAAAAAAATATTACTCTACCATAATACCACTAAAAAAATCCTGAACTACTTCTTCTTCAGTCAGAAAATCAAAGTCTGATTACTAGATCTGATTGTAGAAACTATGATTACAATATAGTCTCTTCTCCATTCTTTCTTTTATTCAAGAACCTTCCTAAGTAATGAATAGTATGGAAAGTTATTATCTCAATAAAATTTTAGTGCTCTGTCTTATCTCATAAACAATACATCTATGTCAGAAATTAAAAAGTACCTCCACTATTTATTGGCAACCCAAAATTGGTTTAGGTGGAATTCAAAAAATATTTCTCGCTCAAAAAAAATTCCAGAAACATAGATTTTCAATGATATTTGGATGACTCTTTGACTTATACAGTGCTTCTCAATGATTCCCAAATCTTTTCTAATCTTATCATGATTATAGATTTCTCCAAACATCTTCAACAAAACACTAGTAAAATTCATATTTTCTTTTTAATGAGCCTTATTATGATGAATAAAAATGTAAAATAATATATTATTTATTATTTTTTTCCTTACCAATTGAAAAAATGGAAATCATAATCTTAATTATTCATGTTCTTCTTGACAACACTTTTTTATCTTCTTCTAACACTACAAGGAAGCTTCCAGAAACCCATAAATAACACTAACAAAAAAATAAAAATAAGTTTACTCATATTATTTTCTCCAAATAAATAATCAGATATTTGATAATGTTAATAAGTGTTAGTATTCTCTTAATGAATCAGTCTCTTCTTCACTCCTACAATCAGCATCAACTATGCTTTGATATTAGTGATTTCAGAAAGACATACTAGAGTAATAATTTCTCTTTAACTAATTGAAAAATTAGCTTAAAATATATTATCTTTGTTAAAATGGTTTACAACATTTTTGACCAGTATATGTATTTATTTCACTTATTTTACTTTTCATTGGTTGTAAAAATTCACAACAAAAAAATCATCTTTTTATTTTCTCTGGCATTCAACAATTCATTTGATGATCAGTGTTAGGATTACTCAGATGATCAATGTAAAACTACGGCTGATGGATAGGTGTTAGTAGAAAATTATTTCCACCTCTAATTATGATACCAATAAAATATATGATACCACCTAATTCTTTCTCCAAAGATTTAAATCATTCGGATTATTGGTCTTACTGAAAACTAGAATCTTCATATAGCCACTTTTCCAACAAACCATTCCATCATTCAAAAAAATTACATGTCTAGTGTTCTCAAAAAAATGACCTAAGACCCAAAATAATTGGCTTAATATGATTCCTTATTTCAGAAACATCATATTTTAATCATGATTTCCTTCATGACATTTATTACATAAAATATTGGAATATCATAGCTTGACTTATAATGGAATTTATTGTAACTTCCCCACCTACATCATCTTTATTCATTCCTTCCAACCCAAAATATGATTGGAAGCACATTTTATCACATTATCCTTTATATGTATTACATCACAAGTTTTATATATTATTTATGATTTTTTAAAACACCTTGATCTGAAAAAAAAAGTGTCATATTTTCATCAGATCCATTCAGACTTTGATCCTCATTATGATCTGATATTCTTTTATCGGACACAAGGTGGATCAGATGACACTTTTCTCCAAGGAACCTTCTTCTCAATCCATAGTAAATTCTAAATCATTTTTATTCCTAATTCATGAATATTAGTGTGAGTGTAATTGTAACAACTTAAAAATTGAATTTATTTCTTTTCTTTTTTGAAACTTATGTGATAAAAATATTCTTCTTTGGTAAAAAATATAAATAAATTTATTAAACACTTCATTAAGCTTCCAAAAACAACATCAAATCAATAGGATCCCAATATTAATGCCATATTCATTAATAAATTTTATCCTAAGACATTGAGTTTCACTAAGACTAAATAGATTCTTACCTTTTAGTAGGGGAATCATTAAGAGATGGAATATGCAAACTACTTTATTAATATAGATTAATTTTCTACTATGTTAATAACTAATTATAGTTTTACATCCTCATTATTTGAAATGTGGATGTGGATAGATAAATTATCTCATGTTTTCAAAATTAAATTGATGACCTATATTGAGGTGTTTGATCAGGCCTTAATGGGTGAAATCAACTAGGTAGGTATATTGGGTCTAACTGGGATTATTCCAGTGCCTAGACAATGTGTGTTTAGCTCATAGAAAATTAATAGTATGTAGTAGAAGTAATTAGAAAGGGTTGTAGTGGCTCTAGATACCCACCTACAACAACATCATTAGTATATTTATGTGTCGGAACTATTTTGAACCATCATTATGGAAGGATTGAGCACATATAATCCACATGATTTATCCCTCTATGGGAATTCCAAAATTTTGTATTCATGGGCCATCTATAAAGGTTTGGTAAAAAATTCCCACTATATCAGAATAGTGCATGGACTGCCTCTCCTAGAGGCACTGAAAGTCAATATTATTCTTAATGAAAAATTATGTCCGACGTCGATATAATTGGTGTAATGGATATATATTCTTATTGGAAGAGTCATCTTAAATCAAGGCCATGTTTTAGAAGTAATCCTTCTGATCCGGTATATATAATTAAGTTTCATTATTTGGATAAGGTATCACTATAATCTAATATAGGCCCTGTGATATTATGAGGTATTATTCATTGCCATTAATCTATAGTAATTTCATTGTTTTATATAGGTGATTCACAATCTTTCTTATACGTTCTCCTTATAAATTTACTCAAAATATAGACTAAGATTAGGGAATATGGAAATGATTTTTTATACAACCTATAAATAGGATACATTATGGTTTTCAATGCCCGTCATGTATTGTCTCATTGTCAAAAGTTGTGATAAAATGGGATTTTCATGTCCGGGAGATGAAACTTTTGGACATGATCCTAGGGTTGGTTTGGATGGAATTATTTGAGGCCCTTATTGACTGATACTATCAATAGGTGTTTATTATAGCCCTATATGGGAGCATTTGGGTTTTCCAGGGAGAATGGCATTAATGGTTTTTATGAACATGTCATCCAATTCTAGTGATAGGTATAGTTTATTTTCAGGTAACCACATCTAGCTAGATGTTGATGGGTTATATAGATATATAATGGGTTTCCCCCCAGGGTTAATGAGGTTCGTGATGTTTTTTAGATTATTTCATGGGATTACCACCAAAACAAGAAGTGGATTCCACCATTTCCTTTTTGTCAAGGACACAACTAATACCCATCTATTCATATCATATATCCCTAGATGAGTTGAGTGATTTAAATAATCAACTAGATTATTTGGTGTCCATAGGATTCACTCATTGGAGTGTATCTTGATGAGAAAATCTATTATTTTTCCCAAGAATGATGATAGATCCCTTTGTATATGTATTTACTCTTAGAAGTTTAATCAATTTAGGGTTAGGAATAAATTCCCATTTCAATGTATTGATGATATATTTGACCAGATCACTATGAAAATATGATTTTCATAGATTGACCACCATATAGTGTATCACCATGTTAGGGTGAGGGAATATGATGTTCTAAAGACCACTTATTGAAGAATGTATGGCCATTTTGAATAACTGGTTATTCTGTTTCGATTAACTAAATGATATCATGGTTTTCATGGATCTTATGAACTTTTTGTTTCGTAGATACCTCAACTCCTTCTTCATATTTTTTATGGATGACATTATTGTTTACTCTAAATTGGAAGTGTAACAAGGATAAAATTTGAGGATCATTATGGTAATATTTAGTGACAATTATTTATTTACTAAATTTTTGGAATGAAATTTTTGTATTCATGATGTCATGTTTCTAGTTTATGTGATATTGAAACATGGGGTTTCTCTGGATCCAAATTGAAGTGATTCAATGGGAATACTTGAAGAATATTTTTGAAATCGAAATATTTTTGGGCATAGAATGGAACTACATGCAGTTCACCAACGAATTCTCAGGAATTTCCTCACATATGATGGATCTTACCCAAAGCGTGGTAAGGATTTCTTGGGACTTGGAATGTTAGTCATCTTTTTAAGATCTCAAGAAGTGGTTGACATATATATTTGTCTTGATCTTATATAAGGTATGTGATGGTCACATTGTCTATTGTAGTGTATCTGGTATGGGTTTTTCTTTTCTGCTTATTAAAGGTGACCATGTGGTGGCTTATGGATCTCGCCAACACTAGCCACCTAAGAAAAAATTCCGAACCCATGACCTCAATCTCGTGGTGTGATGAAATCCCTAAATTGTTTACACCAATATATTTTTGTGGAAAGGTTTTTATTCTACTCAGATTATAATATCCAATGATATAGAGTTACTGAAAAAAATTGAACCTATACAAATGATGGTGGATAATTCATCTTCAAGGGTTCAAATTCAAAACCATATACACTCCATGTAAAGAAAATTTAGTTGTTTAGTCCCTAGGATAGATTTCATTGCATCCAGCTCTGAAGTAGTTTAGCATTGAGTGGAACGGTATCAGTCCTTTTTCTTGGATGAACATAGAATCCAAAGAAGATAAAGGGGTATTTTTTGGCTAACATAATGTTGATTGCTTCTCTTATAGATATATTCTTTGAAGATCATCCAAATAATTAGTTCTTAAATTATTCCATCCATTGTATATATTGTTGGGATGTACCAACTGAATGGTCAGTGTCACACAAAGGAGTTTTTTCTTCAATGCATATTTTGTGGTATCGTTTTCTCTAAGGATGGTGAAAATTCATGATTGTAACTATTTATAGTAGCCTCTCCATCCTATTTTCATCAATATGTATTATGATGATCAACATTGATTTAGTGGTCTGGCATGACACATGACATCACTAACTTTTTTTCTTGATGTTATACCTATCATCAATTAAAAATGGTCATCAGAGGCCCTCAAGCCCCACTTCAGCCTCTCCCCATTCATACCATGAAGTGGGATGAGGTACCCATATATTTTATCTTTAGGTTACACCATACACCAGGGTGAAGTAATTATATTTTTTTTATTGATCATTTTACCAAATACAGTCACTTTATTCAAATATAGGGCACCATAAAATTGGACAAGCTTAAAATGTTGTATGTTCATGATATTGTGAGGTTTCATTGTGTGTCATCTTGTTTTACATCTCATAGGAAACCCTAATTCACCTCTTCTTCTTGGTATGGGAACCAAATGTAAATGGGGTCATAGATTAATATTAGTATGACATATCACTCTTAGACATATGGCTAGATGGAGCAGACCACTCATATTTTGGAATACATGCTTCTTGCCATCGAGTTAGATTTGAATGATTCATGGGATAACAATCTGGGGTCAGTGGAATTTTCCTATAATAGCAGTTAATATTAATTTATTAGGATGGATATATTTGAAGCTCTATATGTTTGGCCATTCCAGTCCCCTCATTTATGGATAGAAGTTGGTGAGACATTATTAGTGGAACCAAGCATCATATTAGAAATGACCATCATGATTTGGATGATCAAGCAGTGTTCAATGATGTATGTGATCTAGTACACATCATATGTGAATAATTGATGATGGAACATGTAATTCTAATTGGAATAATAGGTGTTTCTACAAGTGACACCTTTTGGGGCCATCATATTTTTTGGGAAGAAATGGAATCATACTTGTCTATTGTTCTTTTGGTTTTATCTTTTGTTATGGATGGTTGTTTTAATATTTTTTGATGATGTTGAATAATATGATGAGAAATTCATCCACAAATTAGTTCATTGATGCCTACAATGTAGTTGATATCCCATGGGGATCGAGAACACCCTTCGGGACAAGCCATGAGTCGCATCCAGTTTTGGGTTGATTGGTAGCATGTGTCGGTTTGTGACATTGGATCCACCGCCTGTAACACAAGATGATGTGGTGAAAAATAAAATAGATTCTACAAAATATGTGTGCATGCCATCAGGTAAATATTAATAGAAACTACATTGACATAGTGAATATACATCCGGTCATGGCATGGAGGAGCATCCAAGACAACAATCCAAACCAGAATGATATATTTAACATTCATAAATTCTTAATATTGATTGATGTTATATGTTTTTATAAATATTAGTTTCACTTTATTTAATACTACATTTTATAATTAGTTAACATTATTAATATTTAGTATTATAATTATTATTAAAAATCAATTAATTTTTACTTCAATGTCATCTAAAAAACTATTAATTAAAATTTATATTAATTGAATTATTAATCACTAAAAATATATAATATATTAATTATTTACTCATATATTAGTTGTTATATTATTAAATAAAAAATAAATATTTATATTAATGACATAATTAATTAATATTAATTTGATATTATATTTTATTAATTATTTTAGTAATAATTCAATTAAAAATTAAAAAAATTTAGATTATATTATATGTTAACTGGACCCCCAGTCGAACACAACCCAATATAAGGAATCTGTATGGGAGATCAACCATTCGACCATTACTCTGAAACCCTTCAACCCTATGCATCCAGCCACTTGGGAGGGCCGTTTTTCTAATTATATTATTAATATAATTATTAAATATTAATGTAATAGTATATATTATTAATCATTTTTCTAATCATATAAATAATAATTAATAGTATAGTTAATAATTATTATTTACATTAGTTTTTTAATATATTATTATTAATTATATTAATATTTACTAATGCATACCTTAAAAATAATTAATAGTAATTAATTATATGTTATTAATTAATAATAAATAATATAATTTATAATTAATAATTATATATATTAATATATTAAAATTAATTATATATACAATTATTATTAAAATATTTTTTAATATTTTTTAATATATTCTAAAATATATTAATTATTAGTATATTAATATATTAAAAATTAAAAAACTATTAACTAATATCTTTAATTAATACAATTAATAATCAATATTTTATGATATAATTAATAAGTATTATATATTATATTATTAAATTCATTATTAATTACTACTTATAGTTATTATACTACTAATGAATAATTATCATATATGTATTAATTAATTATGTATTATTTATTATAAAATTAATGAATTAATTAGTTTTTAATTACTATATTTTTAATTAATTATATATATATAACAATTGAGAAGAAAAAATAGCACTAAAGGACATGTAAAAATAAATCATGTGCAACCGAGAATGTTGAAGCACGAATTAGGTTTACCGTTCACAAGGCCCATGTTTTTAAATAATAAAAAATCAATCCCAATAATGAGTGCGAACCTTCATTGATCATGTTATTTAAAAATAAAATGACCATATCCTATGGGTGTAAATACATCCTAAAAAAATTGTGACTCGGGTAAAGCTACCCCGAAAGCTGCGGCCGGTAGCCCACCCTAAAGGACCAAAAGAACACATAAAGTTATTGGAAAACATGTGGTATGAGTGATTCAAATCCCCTAATGGTTCCTTCTACAATATCAACAGGACCAACTAGTTGAGTAGTTGCATCTAATATATTTATATGATGTCAATAATTATATATCTATTTTATAAAAAATATTATAATGGTAATTTAAGAAATCTATTATTATTAATATTTACCATGATATTAAAGGACCGATCACCAAGGCCCATGGGTCAGACTAGCAATCTTGGACCTTTCCGATTAATTGGGTCAGCCCGATGTCGTGCTCAGGTTGAGCTATGTTACAATTCAGGTTTTCCCTAATAAAGTCTTCCAACCCTAATATTAAAGGGTCAACCCCATCCCAGTTAGTTTTTACACCCCATCCAAAAGTTATATAGGGGAATATGGATTCATTTCAGCTACAATATATTATTCACATGATTTTAAATTATTTTTATTGTTATTATTATTATTATTATTGATATTATTATTATTTTACAAAATGCAATCAATATTGACTATCCAAATTTTCATTTTTACTCATGAATTATCTCTAAATTGAATTTCCCATTTAATTTGTAATAATAGATATGAATTCGCAAGATTTATTTTCATTTAAAAATTAATGTACCATAATATATTCATTTCATGGTTTACATGTGCGCCACCTCTTGTGTTCTCTTACCGGTAAAAGTGGGATTTTAATCCTCTCAAATACCCACATGATGTGGTGGACGGAGTTGGACCATCATATGGTGATGTCTGGGATAAGAATAGGTGGCATAATGTCGTTTATCCCACATTTTTTTATTTAATTAATAGTAAATTTATTGAAACAAATACCATTATACAAACATCATCATACACCACCTTTATATATATATATACATATAGAAATATATTAAAGAGATAGTATGTTAAAATGTATTTAAAAAATTACTACATTGTTTATATATCAACATTTATTAATTAATTGTTATATATTTTTATTTTGTACATATTAATGATGATTAGTATAATAAATTGAGTTGAAAAACCCAGTATAGTAATATATTTATTACTTTATATATTTTCATTCACAAATTATTAAAATAATTTTAGAAATTATATTAATGATTATGTATTAATATTTATACTTTAAAATTTTTAAATATATATTCAATGCTTTTAATACGATGATATGAAGATATAATTAAGGTCGTTATTTACAAATATTAGAAAAGGTATGCCTAAATGCAGACATATATATAGGAATATATGACATTAAATATTTATAGTTATATTTTACTATATGTATACACATAAATATAAATATTATTATATGTAAAAATATACAAATACCCACAATCATCGATACATTACAGTTATATCTATATAAAAACATACCCAAGACATTAGCAATATAAATATCCCCTTATAGATTTTTCCTGTGAACCTCCGATTGGAGATTATCCCCACGAATCACCCATTGGATCTTTTCAACAAATAGCTCCCATATTTTTTTAGAGGAAGTAAATAGTCATATAGGTTAAGAATATCACACAACTTGGGAAACAAGTCAATCATGAATGACTGGCCACCAAATTTTCCCACCCACAAACATAACCCGTGATTTTAAATAGTGGGCCACTCAATTTTCATCCAGCACTATGAAAGAAAATGATTTGGATGAGAAATGAATGATAAGGTATTTATTTATTTTGACCAGTGGTCAGGAATGCTAAAGCCATGATCAATGAAGTATAATGAATTTATCATCATATGATTGTATGATTCCAAAATAATGGAACTCTATCCTATCTTCATAGAAAATTATTGCCCAAAAATAGTCTATTTGGATTCAGTTACTGGAAGAATCCATTTAGAAATAAAAATACATTGGAAAAAATAAAAAATAGAACGAAAATAATCCTAGATGACCAACCCACACCAGAAAATCCTAGAATCATTAATGGGGGAATCAGCATTGATATTTAGTACAACAAGTGAGTGGGGGGTCCAAATGAAATCATACCAAGAAGATCTTGTGTAAATCATACAATATTCAATATGATTACAACTATCCATATATAATTTATGAGATTTGACCCATGAGTTGTTGGGTTTTTTGCACTCTTGAATAAGAGTTCATTTCTAGATATCTAGATTTTCCATGTCAAGACAAAAAGATTTATAACCATATTAAAAGAAACTGATGTAATTCAGTTATCAAGATATGATGGTATCTAGAGTAAAGGATGTAGATAAGCTACAAAACATATATTCTAAGCTTTCCAAACATTAATGGAAGCAAAAAATGAATGCTTTTATTAAGTGGAGAACTCCAAATCCTTATGGAAATACATATATAGAGGTTCAACAATTGAGTGATGAAAAAATAGGAATTCATTAATAGGAAGAATGAATTTTCACACCTTCCACACACAAAAAGCGGCCTTTAGAAGGAATAGAGAGCTTCCATAGACATTTCAGTATTGAGAGGTCCCATGCTGAGAGATATCGCACGCTAGTTTAAAACATGTCTTACCATAGTAAACCCAGAATGGCACTTTAATTCATTAAAGATAACCTATAAGATGAGCGTCTACACATAAGATACTTATAATAATGGTAGTATCCCACTCATTGTACATGGAATTCAACTTCTCTATGCAACATCCACTCCCATACTACTAAAATAATGCTTGAACCTTCTCATTCTCCATCCCCACAACAACAGGATTGGTCACCAAAGACCCACTTAAGACCGGAAGCCAGGTATCCTTCCAAATATTAACTCTAACACCATTTCCAATTCTCCAATATAGGCCCCTATTCAAAGGATCCCAAGAATCCCATATGAATCTCCCATATTGATATATATAATTATATGAATATAAAAATATAAATTGGAAATTGATAATATAAATATCTCAGTGGACATTTAACCAATGAATCTCTCATTGGAAATTGAACCTATGAATAATGATAATGTGAATCGATTATTTTATATTTTCGCTATGAATATCCCATATAAGTTCATATAATTATATGTATTTACTAACATACATAGATAATTGGAAATAAAAATATAATAGTGGATATTTTTCTTATGAATCTCCCATTAGAGACTATCTATATTCATCTCTTATCGATTATAGGCCCTATCAATCTCCCATTAGAGATTTTCCCTACAAATATCCCTAATGAAATTAATATATATAAATTTATTCATGCATCAATATAATAAAATAACATATTCAAATATATATATAATGACATACTATATATCTTTAATTAAAATCAGTAGTTCTAATATATATAAATTTTTTATGATATTAATTTATTGTATGAAAAAATGTTTTTACCAAAAAAATATATCTATTAATGATAGTTGTTCAATATCCACAATTATTTTACTAGTAGTTAAATCTATTATTTTATTATGTCAATATGAACAATTTTTTACCTATACAATAATCTATTATTACGAAATGTCATTACTAATAAATCTTTTAACATTAGAAAAATATATTCCAATAAACTATTAAATTTTTTCATCATTATCAAATTTTTAAAATTATTTTTTTTTTTCAAGAAAAATATAAAATTAAAAATGAAATCCCTAAATGTGTTGAGAACATTATCCTAGGGTTTCATATGGTTTTGGGATTCCTAGTGTTTTCCTAGACACATTGGTAATTCACCAATGTCCCTACATCCATTGGATAAAGTTCCCAAACCTTCTTCTATGATCCCATCCATGTATATTTTCTTGATATGTGTCTTACTGGAGTCAGATATGATAAAACATTGTAAAAACATATCCCTGATGGAAAATGAGTTGGTGAAGCTCGTGGATAAGAATGACGAGGATTTCTTTCTTATTCATCAAATTTCACTCATGATCGTCGAAATATTTGGTTTCAATAGGCCCATTAATATGGGTACCCTAAATAACATTCTAAAAAAAATTTGGAATCTAGAAGAGGGTGTATCCATAAGATAATTTGGAGCAGGCTATATGATCATTGAATTATTTCACCACAATTAAAATAGAAGTTTCTCAAGGGAAGCCTATGCTCCTTTGACCACAAACTCATTCTAATGAAGGATTTAGGAAATTGATTAGATGTCCATAATAAAAATCTATCCCAAACACATTTTTATATAAGACATAAATTAATTCCATTTTCCAGTAGAACATAGTCGTTTATTCAAGATAACAATGGTCAGATAAGATAATTTATGGAATTGGACTGATCAAATCCTATTCATTGGGGACTTGTATTATAGATTATAGTATTGGTTGATGTTGAGAATCCACTTATGAGGGGATTATTTTTTACGATAGAGAAAATAAACATGTGTATATCATACAAAATTCTAAGGATACTAACCTATTGATTTTATTTGGGTGTCTTGGACACACGTTTAATTATTTAGTTTCAATGGTGGATGAATATTGAATCATAATTATGTATTATGGTACCTGGCTACATGAATTTTTTTTAAATTCATCCTTCCTATCTAAACCATAAAAATAATGGGATCGAGATAGAATTACAAATGAATTTTGTAATAAATATTTCCATATTCAAAATAATATCATTATGCTCGGGACTTTGGAATTTTAATCAAATCAACGCACGATCCTATGAGTATATAAATTGACATACCAAACATGGAGAGCGGGTTTTGTAATCCTCAGTATTTCATGTGATTACAAGGGAATATCCTATGGAGAGAGTCACTCCCCACGGCTTCTTCATGTATCCATGGAGGACATGAAGAAACCATTATCCAATCTAATGAAAATCTAATCAGATCCACTAGAACTGAATTCTCCCTTGATACATGAAGGACCCTTTATCCAAACATATTGGGGGTTGGTCCTATAGATTTCTTTATAGATGTTAATAAAAATAGTGGTTTTGGAAGAGGAATGTGAGATAGGATAATGGTAATTGAATGAATGTGGGAGAACACAGTTGAGTTAAAAGTAGTGTAGAGGGACCACTAGTTATTGAGAGATTATTAAATTGTGGTTTGTGGATGGTGATGGAACTTACCTTGAATTCTCAATGGTGGAGTATGTATTGATAAATACCCTCATAGCCCAAAAAAATTACAATGTTAGAGCTATAGTGGCCTTGGAAACCAAGGAATAGTTAAAATTCTCTAGCCATATTGAACCAAAAGTATACATGATACAGTTTTTTTCAAAACCGTATTATATGGAAAGGATGAGGATGGAGACCCAAAAAATGGTCCACTGTATTTTTCCCAGTTTCATGGAAAGAACATTCAAGTGGTCGTGGCCTCCATTAGTGGGAGGAAGTGGATGCTAGGGTTAAATAATTATTTTTGAATCACATTGGTGCATTTATCCATCAAACATATGCAATGGAATGAAATTTTGTTGTATTTTCTGGATGTCCCACATAGGGGGATAAATGGAAGCCCTAGAATTTACTAAATCCCCTAAGGGGAACCAATAAAAATGACTACTTATTGTGGGTGTTTCAATGAATTTTTATTCCATAATGATAAAAAGGGGGAAAGTATGTATCATGAATCTATGTTGGAATTTCAATAAGAAACATTGTTGGTAGTACTTCCCAATTTTGGATATTCTGGAACCCCTTTTACACGGTTTTAGTGGAATTCTAAAAAAAATCTCATTGTAGAGTGGTAGAAAATATTCTTAGGGTTGGATTATTTGAATATTATTTTCTATTATTTCGATTTTTATCACCTTTCTCCTGCCACATCAGACCTTTCATGACTCGACCGAAGCTGAGGCTCAGGCCGCAACTACCCAATGACCTCATCCTTAGGGCATGGGGTGGAAAATGTGCTTAAATAAATATCCTAAGTGGGATGGATTTTACAATGTACCTATAAATACACCAAAATACATCTCATTGAAAAATTGTAGTGGATGAAAATTAAAAGTTAAAGAAAAAATAGGGAATCAACCATGCTTATAAAACCTCTAGATAGTACAAGAGTATAGTAGTGTAAACTAAAAAGTAATGAAGAAACATAGACCCCCAACTAAAAAAGAAATAAAATTAAAACACTAATATTAAATTGGTAAATTAAAACACTAAGATTGCCCAGCTATTGATCACCAGGTTCCAGCCACCATATGCGGTCAAATGTACCAGGTATCTCTATGGTCCTCTCAAGTCCTTTCTGACCTTTTTGTTGTCTGTATAACATGAAACACAAGTGAGAAACCCCCATTTAATGGGGATAATATACCAACCTAGTACGACGCCCTAGATGATGACTGGGGTAGTAAGTTTTAAAATAGGAATATAAAGATTGTATTTTGTACAAAAGATTTACGATATAGTGGAATATAAATAATCAACACAAACCAAGAGAGATGTAACATCATCAAAACACAAGGGGATAAACAAAATGTTTAGATGAACCACGTGTTGAGTCTTCTATACCTATAGTATGAGAGTAGTCACATCCACCCATGAGAATCTAAACCTGGAAAGAACCAGCATACCATGCACATCGTTGCAGCCCATGGAAGGAGAGTTACCATATCCAATGGGTTGGATAAATATGTATGTATATATATATATTCTCAATAAAAATAAAAATAAATTAGATAGAAAGGAGATATCCATATCATAGATCATTCTATAAAAATATGTCTCCAATGGTTCCAAAATTACATCAATTATTCCCAACATCTCATGTGTCTATTAAAAAGTTATCATCCATGCCATGCAACACCTTGTTATTGTGTCGAACAATCGATCATCCATAATCACTAGATATTAGACCCACTCCCTTGTACAAAAGGACGGTTCCACTCAATGGTAGGGGACCAATGCCCAGACCAATTAGAGGGTTCAACTCTAGAAGTCGGTAGATAAACCATGACAACATCATATAGAGGATTATACACTAGAAGTTGTTGAGGACCCATGCCCAGCCACGTTGTAGGGTTCCACGTAGGAGATCAGTAGAGGAACCATACCTTTTGGAAATATGAGGGACCCACTCTGGTAGTCTATGGATGAACAATTCCACACCCAATTTTAGGGTTCCACATTTTAGGTAGATGTCCCATTCCCAACCTAGTTAGAGGGTACCACACTATTCGATGTGTACCCATTCCCATCCTAGTTGGAGGGTTCTACTCCGAAGTTGGTAGAGGACGTATGCCCCATTCTAATAGGATGGTTCGACAATACGAGTATGTAGAGGACCAATTCTTACTATATCTAGAGGGTTCAACTCAAGAATTCATCGAGAACCCATTCCCATCCAACCAGGAGGGTTCAACTTGTGATGCCTTTGGTGATCTTGTGGGATCACTTCCATCATCGAGCATCACCTAACAAATCATCATGCCCATAAAATTCTACATCATATCTCAAAATCCACAAATTAGGTCACTATAATATTCAATGTGAAAAAACACTTAGGATAGAGTACATATGAGCGAAAATCAATGTTCAAATGTAGGAGATATAAAAGTGTGATGTTTCATCAAAAATAGCCATGGGGTATACAACATGTGAGGGGACCCACATGGCATGTGGTCCCACTCCTTCACCTGGTATTGTCCATAGAGGTACATGGATATCCAATTGTGTAGAACTATATGATGTGTGGGGGATATACATGGTGTACCAATTAAAAACGAGGTCTTGCCCATGTTCTCAGACCATGTATGTGTATCCAAGTTCTGTCTATGTACAATAAAAAATGTTCATGTATGTTAGTACATGAAATTCCACTTCACATGGTGCATCGACCGTGTGTTATGTTCATGCCTCTATACTCAAGCACATTTCATATACATGTGTGTGTGCTCTACCACATGGTTCATCCACACATGGAAGGTGGTGCATGGCATCTAGGAGGACTACAGTTCATTCTGTCACAATGAAATCTCAAATTCCTAGCCTCCACAGCCAAAGAGCCACATGTTATGTGTTCATAATCGTATATGGAGTGTATTCTGTTTTTTCAATGATTTTTTTAACTATTTCCCCCACACTAAATCGATCCATTCCCCTTCGATTCGAGGTTCTATTCTTTAGGAAAATATAGGATTTGGATGTGGATTATAGTTTCTCATCTTCAATCATTGGGAATTGGATTCTATCAATCCTCAGATATATGTAGCATGTTTTATGCACCCCAACACCTTTCTCAATTGATGATCCAATCTTAGACCGTTGAAATGGGAATCCAAAGAAAATAGGCATCCCTAATCTGAACATTTTCTATTGATTTTTTCCTCATTTTTGAATCCATCATGATTAAGGGGTTATGATCAGTCTCAGTACATCGGACAATGCTAAATCGTGATTGTGGTGTCCTACCAGTGATGAGTGGAATGAAAAGTGAAAGAATTGCACAATTTTTTTTAAGTGATCCTATCCAAGTTTGAATTCCAAAAAATCTAAAATGGGAATATCTAGGGATAGAAAAAAAATATTAATCAATTTATTTGTAAATAGGGAACATCCTCAAGACATAATTGGAACTGATCGACACAGAGGATTGATTTTCACAATCAAATTAATCCTAAAGGGAATAATACAAAAATTAAAGAATCCCACATGGATAATGGTTTCTTCTTTTTTGAATAATTAACTCGAAAATTCTGTATGGTGTTGCATTTGTAGTTCCCCAATCTACTCTGATAAAGTGTTTCGTCATTGTCCCATATTATTCTACAATAGAAGGAGGGGACAAATCAATGGAATGATACTAGGGACTATTCATCAAACCCTAGAGTATTCACTATGTAATTTTTAATATATAATTTCATTTAGGTTAAAAAAAATTAATTTATTTGTTTAATTTATTTATTTATTCACTGAATGTACCACCAATGGGATAGATATCAAAATTCCTCATGTATCCCTATTTTATGACTATCATATGGTAAACAATGGCTTCCATACTCTACCATGGTATAATATTTTTTTATCTAATATTCCATTTAAGAATGATCCCATTTTCCTTAATAATGTACATGCATGAAATAAAAAATAAATTTAATATTTTAATAAAATTATTTCTAGGAGCACCGACCATGGAATTTTAGTCCATCTCAGCATCAATCTTTGGAAGTATATGATGATATATTTCAAAGTATTATAATGAAAAAATGGGTCTCTACATCATCCATCTTCAAACTTTTCATCTGTAAAAATAAAAAACTAAACAAAAAAATAGGATATAGAGCTTGTACTAAGATCCCTCACTTATAGGATCTCTCCTTCACGTTCTTATGCTGCAGAAATATATGAACCAAGGGGATGGTCTATCCAGACAGGTTATTTTATTGTCCATCATTTATCACCATCGAGTTCTCCAATAATGTGGCTCTATCATCAATTTCCAACTCACCTAGGTCGATTACGTGCATGCGGTCATGAATGTATCTCCTTAGTAGTAACATGTGGAAGATGTTTTCCACTCTCTCCAGCTATGGTGGTAGGGTGAGGTGGTTAGTATCCATTCTAACACTCTACAGGATCTCCAATAGTATGATTAACCTCAAGGATAACATGCCTTCCCATCCAAATCTTCGTAATCCTTATCATGGGGAGAATATAATGAAAATATGGTCTCCATGCTAAACTCCAACTACATATAACTGTGATATGAATAATATTTCTTCTTGCTATGGGCAATCCTCATCTAGTAACAGATGACTTGTACCTTCTTTGTGATCACCTGCACCATCTATGGGCCCATAATATATGTCTCACCAATATTTATCCAGAATATTGGTGAATTGTAGGGTCTCCCATATAGAACCTCAATATGTGCCATGCCAATTGTGGATTGTTAGCTGTTTTTGAATAAAACCCATAAAAGGAGAATGTGATCCTGCTATCTATGGCCAAAGATTTACATTCAAACCATCAACATGATCTCCAACACCTGGATAGTGTGCTTGGTTTTCCAATCGTTCTGGGGATGAAAGGTTATACTAATCCTTATTTGGGTCTTAAATTTCATCTGACAGGCCACATCATAATCGTTATGTACGTTTTACATCATGAATAGATACAATCATTGAGGGAAACCCATTAAGGAAAAAAGATCCCCCGTATGTACAACAGTCCCAAACTCACTATAAAACAATTCTCCTTGATAGTATGGAAGTCTAAAGTCTCCATGAGATGGTACAATATAACCCATATGGTGTTATGTATCATTAATTTTCATGGAATTCATATAAAAAATTACAGGGATATGTCATCCCACATCCACTCTAAGATTTGAAGGGGCTTCAACAATCATTCTAGAACTCAGTAATCAGCATTCACCGACTTACAGGTAATGTATCAAGAGAGAAACATAGCTATTATCCATATCCTACCAGACCACCAAATTTTTCACAAATTTTTTCTATACATATTCCCCACAACAGGATGTATATATAGGGTGGAAAGTATGGAACTCCCATATCATGACCAGAACCACTGTATGTCCCTAAAAATGATGGTGTGATTCTATCCTTCATAATATCTATCTGTTGAAACCCCCATTGAAATCTTCTTACCTAGGTCTTCATAGTTGATGTCTCTCAGCTACGACTCTCCCACGTGATTAATAAGCAAGTGAGTCAACAAAATCGGCTAAAAAACATTATACCATCCTTCTCCACCAGGGTCAACTACAAGGAATCTTATAACTATGAAGCCTCATGAACCATTCAATATCAAGACATCTTATTAAAGTATTATTCTACTATGTTTTTCTTCCATATTGTATATGATATATAAAATTCATAGTCCCATAGGAACTCCAACCTATGTTGATACCTCGAGTTCAAGTCTCTATGAGTGAAGACGTACCTGAGATTCTGATGGTCTGAGTAAACCCCACAATATTCGCCAAAGAGGTAGTGCCTCTGCATCCTCAGGGTGAAGACTAACACTGCCAGTGCTAAGTCACTAGTCACATAGATTTTCTCATGTACTCTCAACTAAATTAACCTATATGTAATAACTAACCATCGCTGCATCAACACGTAGATGAGACCAACTACTAAGGAATATTAATACACTACATACTCTAGGACCTCCCCTGGTAGTCTTAGTATAGGATAAATTTTTGAAATCATCCTCAAACACTTTTATTCCCTCTATAAATAATCAAACTAATAAAATGATCACCCTTTCCCCATCAGGTCGGTAAAAGGCACTGCAATTTTGGATAATTCTCCCACAAACCTCTGGTTGTAACGTACCAAGATAAAAAATCCATGCACCTCTAATATTCTCTTAGGTGTCTCTCAAAAAATAACTAAATCAATATTCTCTAGGACTATGGATAAACCATTATAAAAAATTTAATGTCATATAAAGTGAACCTCATTAATCCAGATATGCCACTTTGAGAGTTTCCTATGAAGTAGGTGCTCTCGAAGTAAATCTAGAACCACCATCAAGTTATCTGCATCCTCATATGATTCAATGTGGATGAGTATGTAGTATATTAATAGAACCAAAAATGGTCCAAGTTTGGCTGAAATATATGGTTCATCAATGGAATAAACACGAATGGGTAAATCAACTCAACAAAGGGAATCACTATGAACTTATAGTATCCGTAGTGACATCGGAATGCCAGATTTGGAATATCATCATCACGAACCCTCAACATGTGTTATACAAACCATAGATCAATCTTTAAGAACAATATTACACCATTAAGCTAGTCAAATAGTATATCAGTACATGGAAATGGGTATGTGTTCTTTATCAGGGATTGGTTCAGGTAAACATAAACCCTGAAAATTCTTAAGATATTATCTACCATTTTTCAAAAACAACACTAGAGATGCCCATGGGGAACATTGGTCTTGATGAAACCCTTATATTTTAGTTCTTATAAATGAAAATAAATATACCATAGCTTAGTAGGTCCTATATGATATGCCTCTAAAGATATCTGATTAGTCTTAGGATGAAATTCAATGAAAAAATCTATCTCCTACCTCAGAGGTATTCCCCAAAAATATTTGAGGAAGACAACCATATAATCCTCCACAAATAATGTAATCCATATTTCAAAACCTAGTTTTCCTACATTATATCAATCTCATTAGAAATTTCTATTATCATCCCATCTGTGAGAAGTAATCTGGATTATCGATGGTGATATAAAATCCAGGCTCATACCATGGAAACCCAATACATTCCATAATATACACCATAGGGTTACATCATAAGGAACAAAATATACCACATGGTCTTATTTCCACCAAGTGATATCTCAAACTTTTGGAAGATAAAAGAAACATAATAAGATTTCCCTATAGGAAGATCAAGATGAATTTGTTGGGATATCACTTTAACTGGGAGATCCTTCTCTTAGAGATTGTTTTTAGATATGAATAAATGAATGTGACCAGTTTTTAAAAATATAAAATTATGATTATGATAAACACATGTTGTACCTTTAATCATCTAATATGTTGTGGGGTCATAAGCCTCCATGGATTGTAGATAATCGTGACCCTAACTGATAGCTTCCTAATACTAAAATTAGTTTCTTAGGGGTGGTGGTGTAATGGTATCATAGATTAATCAACCTCCCACTACTCTTACTCCACTTCCAACTCTACCTCTCTGGGTTCTGCCCTGAACTTTCATGGGAGGTTCCTCATCATGATATTGCATCTACCATGGTGTTCCATCAGATATCTAGATAAACTCTACAAAAATATTTTATGGGGAAATCACGTGCAATGTGACCAGTCCCATCACAATAATTTCAGTGATCATCTTCAGGTCTCCTTGGTAATCTTCATTATCATTATACCTCATGACCATGCACCTAATTCTGATCACAAAAAAAATATCCAGCATCAAGATCTCACTGATTGAAAACTACTAGCTTCGGAAAATGTCTCTCCTCCATGATGCCCATTTCCAGTTCTAGAAATCTATAATCCCTCAGATACAAATCTCTTTATCACTAGTTCCCACTCCAGCACCCTAGCATAGGTGGGTGTGCACAAGAGAACCACGCTAGCATAAATATCTCTATGGAGTCCCTTATCAAACATATTTTGTCATATGTTACCATCATGGATCATTTCAAGGGAGTATGATGTATGGTATATGAACCACATTGTGTATGTGGTCAATATTATCCATCATTTTTTTAGACCCATAAGCACTTGAATCCTTAACCAGCACACAAATGAGGGGAAGTACTTGTCACAAACCTGCTACTGGAAGTCAGTCCATGAGATTGTTGAATTATTATTCATCGGTGTAACAAGGCTCTACCATCTCATAAATGATCAAGAAAAAAATATAACTATTAGTGAAACAACCAGACTCTCCAGTGTTCAGATGAGCCTGGAGACTTGATCCAATGACTCTAGTAATTCATCTAATTCAATAGAATCTTGCTCACCATGGAACCTCATTGGTATCTAGGGCATGAACTCACATAGGATTCTAATCCTATTCCTATACTCAACCTACTATAATTGGAAAATCCACTTCATGATTGGTGGAGGTTCTTCTACCATCCCACCTAGTGGAAGAAACTCGTGGGATGGACCCAAAGCTCACCAATCATCACACATCAGGTCATCATATTGATTCGGATCTCGTATCATGGATATCTATCATCATGGAGGCACCCTGACATTTATCAAGATGTTCCATGGTAATATGAGCATAAAATATATAAAAAATGGGGATCTAACTCATAATTTTAATTCAAACACTAAATTATATATGATGCATGTACCATTGATCCATGCAAACAATGTATCAATATTACAAGTCGAAAAGTTGGTATGCATGGTCGTGGGGAATAGATATGTCAGTTGGCCATATCATCACTATATTCCCAAGACAAATATCCACACTCAATACACATTGAAACTATTACCCTTAATACCATTCAAATTCTCATAAGGGGACTACTATAAATAAGGTTACAAGGAAGGAACCTCTCTGAAACCAATCATTCACAACCTGGCCCAAGACGGGGCCTATGCCACAACTACTCCAACCTCACCTATCTAGGCCAGGGTGTGGAAATATGTATTGACATTAATATACCTAATTGGAGTTCATTTCCAATGTAACTGTAAAAACACACACACAACCATTTCGATGAAAAATTAAAATAGGAAGAAAAGGTATAGATTCAAAACACTAGAGAATTAACCATTCATGTAAAACCTTTATACATTATAAGATTATGGTTGTGTAGACATAAATATATAGAGCAAAAATATATACCCAACAAGAAATATTTCCTAACCTAAAAACACTTGAAAATTAAATCACTAATAGATCCTAGATCTTCATCTCCAAGATGTGACCACCGTGCGAGGTCTAAAGTACCATGTATACCTAAGATCATCTGAAGTCACTTCCGACCAGACCATATTCTTCCTAAGACATGACACATGCCGAAAAATCAAATTTAGGGGGTGATTATCTACATATATGATAAGATTTATAAAATGCATGAGGGGTACTAGTAAGAGATATTATAGGAATATAATGGTGGTTGATTGTACACAGGATGCATGATATAGTGAAATATAATAGTTCAACCAAAATCAATAGATAAGTAACCTCATCCAAAATCAAGGGTATTAAAATTCCGTGTATATGAACTAAAAGTCAATTACTTTACACATATAGAAGGAGAGTAGACTCAGCCGACCCAAATAAAATAAACACAGAAAGCATATGCCATACCCCTTACATCTTTACAGCCCATGGAATAAGAGTAACCAAATCCGAAGATATGGATATAGATATCTGTATATATATATATGCCTAGTCAAAAGAAACCCTAAAAAATGGAATCTCCATCACACAGATCATCCCCGGATTAAGATTCAAAAACAACTCAAAAATCCCATCAACAAGGGCCATCATCTCTGACGTCTACTCTGATGTGACCATCCATGTTCTTCAACGCCAAATCATAGTGTCCAATAATCAAGTGGCTACAATCTATATGTATAGAACCAATTCCTGATTACAATAGGAAGGTTCCACTTAGTTGAAGATGACCCATGATTGGACGAGCTAGTGGTTTCCACTCTAGAAGTCAATAGAGGACCCATGCCTAGCCCATCTGGAGGCTTCAACTCTAGAAGTCACCAAGGTCTCATGCCTATCCCACCTGGAAGAATCCGCTCAAGAGGTCTTAAGAGGACCCATTTAAAAGTCCGATCTGAGGGTTCCACTATAATATTCAATAAAGGGACCATGAAATGACTAGTATTAGGGTTACACTCTCATGGTAGAGCACCAATGTCGAGCCCATCTTGAGGGTTTAACTCTAGTCATCGATGACCCATGCCAAGCCTAGCTGGAGAGTTCCACTCATAAGTTAATAGATGACCCAGGCCCTATTATAATAGGTGGGTTCTTCTTTATGTTTATGTATAGGTCGCATTCCTAGCCCAACTGGAGGGTTTCACTCTATATGATGTCAAGGAACCACGCCATCCCCGGCTAGTGGGTTCCACTCTAGATGTCTTTAGTGATCCTGTGTGATCACGACCATCATTAAGTGTCACCTAACAAATATTCATGCCCAAAAAATTCCACATCGTGTCTCTAAATCCACAAATGGGGGATGTATCACATTATTCATGGAAAAATAATCAGTGTAGGGTACCCATGGGCCAATATATGATTCAAACTAAATGAGATACAAAATTTTAATATTACGTCAAAAGGATCCAAGGGGTACACCGCATGTGAGGGGACCCACATGATGTGTGGTACCACTCCTTCACCTATTTGTTTCCATAGAGGAGCAAGTATCTCGAACCATATATTATTACATGGAAATTGGAGGATATACATTTCATTCCCATGAAACTCATGGTCCTGTCAATGTACTTTATCCATGTTCATGTATCCATGCTATGTATGTGTACTTTACCCCGTGTTAGTGTACATAACTACAAACAAAAAGACTTCACATGAGGTGACCCCCATGTGTTTTGGTCATGCTCGTGCACTCGGTCACATGGTGTGTACCTTACTGTGTGCTCCCCCACATTCCCTATCCATATGGGGAAGGTGGTTCCAAGTGTGTATGGGGGATACACACCATTCCATCCTTATAAAATCTTAATCCCTTAACTGCCACATCTAAGGGTCTACACATCCTAAGTTCATCATGGTGTGTTAAGGGAAGTCAGGTTTTTCACATTTTTATATATATTCTCTGATGATTTGAACCTTTCCACACCCCTTCAATTCTAACTTCTATTGAACCCAAAAAATAGTGGATCTAGTTGTGGATCAATGTTATCGTCTATTATTTACTAGATATCAGATTCCATCAATCCTTGGATATATATTGAAAGATCCGCACACCTGTGAACCGTACTATTTGGATGTTTCAGCCTCTGATTGTTGAAACAATCATTAAGAACCTTTAAAAATACTCAAACTAAGATTTTTCCATCAATCCATTATAAAGTCATTAATATTCCATGATTTTAGGTATCTAATCGGGCTCAATATTGCCCGACAATATCGAATGGGGACCACAGGGTACTACTATTGATGAACGCGAAGAAAAGGGGAAGAAAATGATTTTTTCTTAAACATTCACTACCAATAATTCTTGTCCACCTATATAGAATGGGGACATCTAGTTATAGGATTCAATGGTTGATTAATTTAATCACTGCTTGGGAAGACTCTTATGCAACCGTTTGAACTTATCAATGGAAGATATTGATCTAATCAATGAATTTAATAAAAATGGGAATAAAATTTTGATGATTCATACCTATATATCAGATCATTCATCATATAATAATTCAATAAAAAATGGTTGAAGGATTTCATTGAGTTTTTTCACCCTAATCTACTCTGATCCAGTGTTTTGTCATCATCCAAGGTGATTTCACAATGGAATGAGGGGAACAAAAACTATAATCCTCCCTAGGTGTGTACAAATAACCTTACAGTAATATCCATGGTATTATTCCTATATAATTTCTTCAAGGATTAAAAAATTATTTTAATTATTTATCCACTGAATGTATTGACAATGGGTGAGATATTTTAACATCACGTACTGATCAATTTTAGGTCATAGTAAATTTATACAAGGAAATATTCACTAAATTGTGGTCTCTAACTTCTGATTAGAAATTATTTTAAGGAGTTATAACATTTTATTTAACAAAAATATGATTTCTCAATATAAAATATATTTAATATTTTTATAAAATTAATTTCGGACACACCGGGCCTAAAAATCTCACACTATCTAAACTCCTAGATCAAGAAATATGTATCAAAATACTTAAAAGACTAAAAATAAAAAATTTGGTTGTCTATAAGACCATTTTACAATAATAATTGAAACCTATCTTTATTCCGGCAAACCATGGCCTGAAATAATCTTCAGATTTGAGAGCTTCTGGGTAAAGGATAAGGGGTGAAAAGATGTGATATTCTATTATTGGTAGGTGAGGGATACCAACAACAAATGAAATATTCATCTTGTATTATCCAAGTTGAAATGGAGTGATCTCAAATTTCTACATGAAAATATTAGAATTTATTCTCTTGAATGAAATCTAAATGAGTTATTTTATATCCACATTTATGATTATTTTCACTCCACTATCTCATGACTCGAAGCAAACCTCGATGTGGCACTCAAAATTTAATATTGTTTTGGTCCATACATACCAAATAATTCCACATCAAAGTGGGAAACTCCAATACCTTATATTTCAATCAGAATGACTTCAAAAAATTTCACATGAATTATATCTCTTTTCTCAGGGATTTTTATGGTAGACCTGTAATGGATTAGATAGGAATCAAAGATATAATCAAGTGTTTTTATCTTATTATTTTTACAATTAGGGGTGGAGTTACTTCATTTCTCTTGATATTGAAACTTTTATTGAACCAATGGGTTTGGAAATGATGAATCACCAGCTCACATGTGATTTTACTAATGGTGAGATTTTTGTGGCACTAAAACAAATACAGTAAACCAAAGTTCATAGAAAAAATGGTTTTGGGGATTTTTTAAAAAAAAAATTATTCGCATGTTATTAGTCCATAAATTTTAATTCTCATGAATATCATTTGGATGAGAAAATCCAATAATTGTGATCTTAATGAGACTATTATAACACTCATTTTGAAGATTAAAAAACCCTCTTTGGTATCATACATTAGGCCTATAATTTTATGCAATTTTACCTATAAAATATTTTTAAAAAGTTTGGTTCACAATCTATGGCCTTGCCTATCATCCACTATTTATGAAAACAAACGTGATTTCATCCCTAGGTGACTCATATCAGATAATTTCATTGTTTCCCATAATGTTTTTCATTCCATGAATGGTAGATATTTTTCAAAAATAGGTATCATGGATTTGAAGAGGGATATGAATAGGGTTAATGATATATTTGATGGGACTTTTCTCAAGTTTTTTATGAGTAAAATAGATTTTTGTAATAAATTTATTGAATCAATCATGAAATGCATCTCCACTAACTCTTTCAGTATTAGAATTAATGGTGGTATCTCTTAAACTTGTTCCCCTACTAGGTTTCTTCAGTGGGGTGACCCTATCTTCCCTTTCCATTTTTTTATGGCTTATGTATTTTCCAAGTTAATTTCTATGGAATCATTGGTCAATATATTGTATGGGGTGATGGTTTGTGGGTAGAGCCCACCTATTTCCCACCTATTATTTGATGATGATAGTTTTATTTTTTTGATATATACTTTAGTGTAATTCATTACTATATGAAAAATTATCCATAGTTGTGAGATGAAATCTAGGTTGGTTGTTAACATTTCAATGTATGAGGTATCCTTTAGATATGGTGTTCCTATTGGCAGGATGGATAATCTCTGCATTGTATCTATAATTTTTGTGCTTGAAAAGCACAAAAAATATATTATGTTTCCCACAATTTATGGATGGTGAAAAAAATAATTGTTTTTAGCATCATTTATAGGGTTGAAAAAAAATCAACTGTTGTCTGGTAAACAGTTTTCTAAAGAGGGAAAGGAAAACCCCATCAAGGGCAGGGCCCAGCCTATCCCAACCTATGATATTTCCCTTTTCAAATTACCTGGTTTTTTTGTCAACCAATTAAAATCTAGAATGGAACATTTCTATTGGGGAAGTAATAATGGAAATAAGATAACCCTATGGATGGTGTGATCCATTAATTTGTCTTATAAGTCTATTATGACTATGGTATTTAAATATTTATAAATTTTTAATGATTCTCTTCTTTCTATGATAGGATAGAATCTTTTGGATCACCATAATTCTCTTTTTTTTGTGACATTTATGAAAAATATGATCTCAATTCAAACTAATGTGGGTTGAATCTTGGTACATGACCTATCAACATTTAGATAAGTTTGTGGAGTTCTTGTTATCTTCTTAATAAAGACCTATATTGGCTTATAGTTGATGTATCTAGTTTAAATACATGTAAATACCCTTTTTTGATGTATAATAGTGTCTCCTTGGTATCTTCACTAATTATTCAGGGTATGGAAAATGAGACCGTGGAATCATTGTGTAATGTGAATGGTAGTGTATAGTGTACTAAAAAATTTAATTAATGATTTAATGAAATATATTGAAATACTATTTTTAGTATTCATGGTATAGAAGATTTGGGAGATGACCATTCACAAACCTACCATGATACCCTGCTACCCTGATTCCAAAGCTGGTACTGACATAGCCGGAAGGGAATTCTTGATCCCCAGAGGTTAGATACTAGCACCTGAAATCTTACATGATACAAGAGGGAAAAAATTCTCCAAAAAATAGAAGAAGATAAAAGTTAACAGTCAGTATACTCAACACTCTAAAATGAGGATGTACTATAGACCACATTACTATAAAAAACCAAAGTAGTACATCATCAAAGTGGTCAACATATATCAATATAAAACTCAAAAATACCAAAAAATAGCTGGATAACATATCCACCAGTCATCTCCATTATTCCGAGCCATATAATCTTGGACATCCACCTCCACGAAGAGGCACTTTCCATTTTTCAGGACCTTTCATAATAAAATCTACATTCCCCCAAATGAATATATATGGTGTGAGCTAAAAATACTAGTAGGGTCTCACCATGTGTTCTATAATCAATACAATAAAAATTTACCATTAAATATATCAATTTAAATAAAATAGGTCCTGACATTTCATTTTATTATTTTCAAAAAAACATTCTTTTATTTCAAAATGATGGAAGATATTTCAAGACAACTATCAAACATGATAAAATGAAACTTTTATACAAAAAAATGTATATAAATTAATTACAATGAATAAAATAGTTTAAAAAGTCATGGAAATGTATAATCAATTCAAAAAATTCATAGGAAAGAATGAATAATGTACATATGGCCTATGGTAAGTCAGTTTATCATGTAACTATATCCTCAAAAATATTATAGTGATAAAAGATCTTGTTATGTGTGAACACAAAAATAAAAATCAAATAGGGGAACCCTTCAGGAGAAGTCTACATGAATGTAGGGAATCCCATTTTTAGAAATCAACCCAAATATTATTTAGAAATAGATATCATTATCAATCATTTTCATGGGGGAAATATCCTATCGTTATTTTCATTTTTTACAAAACCTACCCGTGCTTATAAGTGCTTCATCCATCAAACAATCATTCAAATTGGAAGTTAATCATTTCAAATCAATTAAAATATAATTGAACAATTTCAATTTCGAACAAACCTTTCCATTTTATAAATAAATTCATATATTTGAATAATATAATTCCATTTAAAATAGACATTCTATTTAAATCTTTTTCACACAAAAAACAACATCAAATAATTTCTATTGAAATTATTTTCAAAATGAAGATTTCATTTTCCATTAATCTAACATTAAATTTCAATTCCATTAAAATTGGGATTTTATTAATTTCAATATCCCTTTAAAATAAATAATTATGTCATCAAAATCCCTTTTTTCAAATTTATTAAAAACAAAATTCAATTTAATCTATAAAATCAATTTTTCAATTATAGGGAAATAGACTATTGAACCACAATCCATTAATAAAAATATCAATAATTGACACTCATTATGTGATGAAAAATGAATAAATAAGGCTTTTGATATCTAGAAATCAAATATAGAATCAATATCCCACCAAAGAGAGTTCAAATAAATCAAAAACATCATGATATAGTACTCTATAAGGATGAGAGAAAGAGGTATTAGGAAGGATTAAACAAGCGGATATCCACTTAACATAGAGAGATAAGATCTTCCTCAAGCATATTGATTCATCAAAGGAAGGGGTTATGGGAGACAAAATCACTTATAGGTATCCTTATCACACCTATAATTGGTGTTAGGCCCGATTAGGGGTGATAGGAAACATAAATGGGTGTTCTGGAATTAAAAAAAATTAATTTTTGGATTAAATAAAACCCCTGCACACGATTTATTAAAGAGCTCCAAATGTTTAGAAAAATGGTGTTCCCTAATCGTGTACACTATATTTGAGTGAATATTTACTCCTAGATGGTGTTATGGTATTCAAAATCATGAAACAGCAGTGAAAACCCTCGTTCTCTAGGGTTGCATTGTTTGAACTGGTGGGGTGTATGTTTTTGGAAAACTATTCTCCAACCTTGCACATCCCAAAAATATTTCTCCAAAATTTTTCCAACATTCACTTAAAAAAACCAAACATGAACCCCGATAAAATAATGAGGAAAAGAATGGTTGAGGATTACCTGAAAATAATGTAATCCGAAGTTACAACCTTCCCTCTATTAATACATTATGTCCCTATAAATCCAATCAAGAAATTTTCATTTGAAAAAAGATAGGGAAACTCCTCTCTAATTAGTACCTCTCTCTCCCAAGACTCATGAGAATCAGAACCATATATCCATAGAACTCATACCAATGTTATCATCCTCCTAATAAGAACATTCTTATCAAAAACAACTATCCTTATTGGATGATTAGACATGTATAAATCCGTATCAACATCAAAATCCTCCCATATCAAGACATGAGATGGGTCAAAAAGATATGCATGAAGGTGTGATACATGAAACACACTATGTATCAACATCAAATAAGGTAAAGCTTATAAAAGGTAATCCCATTTTCCCACCTTCTAAACGACCTTTGAAGCTCCCAAGAAATAAGGATCATGATTTCCTTTCCTCCAAATTCATCGATGACCTAAATGTGGTGAAACTCTAAAAAGAACCAGGTCACCAACAGAAATATCCAATTGTTTGTGTTGATTATTAGTATAATATTTATACCATATTTTTACTTTAAACATTCTATGACTAATCAATGGAAACATTTTTAACATATATTGGTAAAATATTGGTCCAACCATGGATCTATCACCCATCTCAAACCAACACTGCAAGGATTTACAATGCCTTGCATACAAGGAATCAAACAATCCATTATTATCATGGACTGACAACTTTTATTATAAGAAAACTAAACTACTCTCAAATTATCATCCCAATATCTACCAAAATCGATAAAGAACAAAGAATATCCTTAGTTATCTGTATTTCCCTCTCTACCTGGCCATCTTCTTATGGATGGTATTCCATAGTTAAATGAATTTCAGATTGCATCACCTCCTGAAGTGCATACTAAAAATGAGCATTAAAATGAGGATCTCTATGAGTGACTAAAGTAGATGGAACTCCATGAAAATGAGAAGCCACATTCAAATAGATATTTCCTAATTCCTCAGCATTGTTTGTATCACTAATGTGTATAAAGTGGCCTTATTTTTTCATCCTATCAATAAAACCCAAACTAAACTTTTCATTCTAGGGGTACGCAAGGACCCCACAACAAATTCAATAGAAATATATTGTCACGTACAAGTCAGCAATAGAAGGGGTTCTAGAAGAATTGAAGGCCTTAGGTGCCCATCCATAACCTATGAAAAAAGTATAACACTGTGAAAAAAAATAAAAAATTTCTCATATCATACCTAGCCACCATAATAATCACTGTATGTTATAAAAAATATTTTTGGATCCTGCGGTCATATCCCATTTGGGATTACGGAAATTACCCATCATAACTTTTCTCATTGTAAAAGGTACTATGTGCAGGTCCTGAAAATATATGATACCCACAAAAGATTCCATATGTCCTGAGAAATTCACTTCTTATTTCAATGAATTAAACATGAATATTTTTAAATGATTAATTTATCTATTGAGATTTATAGAATAGATCTTAGTTGACACTCATTATCCTCCTCAGACATAGAGTAAACCATGATGTTATCATAAAAGACCACCATGATCATATCAAGATATACATGGAATAAATTATTCATAAAATTAGAGATGACTATAGGATCATAGGTTATACTAAATATAAATACAAGATACTCAAGATGTTCATAACTACTCCGAATGGTTGTTTTTTGAATTTCAAATTCTTGTATTATCAACTAGTGATAAATGGATTGAAGATCATTCATTGAGAACCTCATAGCTATTTTTAACTGGTCAAATAGATAATCAAACCATGGAAAAAGAAAATTTTTCTATACCATAACATGGTTCAGTTTTTGGTAGTAAACACATAGATGAATTGTAAAATCATCTTTCTTAGCAAAGAGAATATGTTCCTACCAAGGAAACACACTCCGGTGTATAACGCCTTCCTCTAATAAATCATCCATATGAGTCTTAAACTATTTTATTTTATTAGGTTACATATGATATAAAGAAATTGAAATTGTTTTATTACCAAGAAAAAAATAAAAATAAAACTTTACTTCTCTTTCTAGTGGAAAACTAGAGAAATCATAAGGAAACACATTAAAAAATTGACAAAAACATGGGGAATATCATTTAAGAAATAATAAAACTCCAGATAAAAATAAAAAAATAAAATTAATTTCCAAAACTCTAGATTATAAGTTCTTTCCATACTTGAACTCAGGTCCCATTCTCCCTGAATGATATTGCACACCTCATCAGGTGCAACAAAGGAGACCTATCAAAGATAGTCATCATGTTAGGCCTTATTATCAATGAATCAATCCATGTTAAAAATGGTATTATGATTTTCCATGTAGAGAACCATAAATCCATGGAAAATATAAATAGTTGATAATGAGAAGATACAAGATAGAAAATATTGACCATTCCCCCTCTTTGTAATGCAAGGAATAGTAATATACATCACATAAGATAAAAGATCCATAGGATGATTTATCATGTTTACAATATGAGTCATTATAAATGAATAAGTTGCACCAGTATCAAATTATGTAGTTACTAAATATGATGCTATAGTGATGGAACCACTTACTGTCCCAGGACAAGTATCTTCTTCCATTAGAGAATCCTCCACTATGTTAAGAAGCTTTGTTCTGGATTCATGTGGACAGAACCCCTGTGTTTGTGAATCATTTCATTCCAACGCATTAATTTTGGGTGTTGATGTACACATTCCACTGTGTAAATAATAAAATAAATTTAATAATTTAAGAAGGTTTATTGACTGACCACATGAACTGTAGATCATTGGTGCCTCATTAAAACCACTTCTCAAATACCCAACATTTCCACAGTGAAATTAAGTAAAAGGACCTCTATCAGGAACTTGAGGAGGTCTAGAATAAACCTACTATAATGAATCACTATAAGGCTCATCATGCTTCTATATTCCTTTAATGGAACTTGTAGACCCACCACTCTGCGAAAAATGACCTCTCAAAAACACTAATTAAACTGTCTGTTCATGTTCAACTATCAAAGCCCAATCCATCACATCAACATAAGAAGTAATAATCTTTAGGAGAACCTTTGAATGAAAATTAGGTTGAAGACCCATATAGATTTTTAAATTATTCAACTTCTCATTTGATACAATCTCATGTGAAAACTACATAATATCCAAAAAGTAATTCATGTACTCCATTATGGTCAAGTCAGTTTTTTCAGGTTTGAAAAACACCATGGAATTATCTAGCACCATAGGCTCTTTATAGTACTGATCTGGGAAAAGAACCCTGATTTCCTACCATAATAAACCCTAAAAATTAGTTTTTATTATCATGAAATCCCTAAACTTCTTTCTAGGTCCCCCATCTAGAACGTGGCACATTTTACCTTAATCTAAATATGAATTTCAAAGTAATCAAATATATGATATGTCTTTATTAACCAATAATCAATATCTTCCTGATCATTTGACCCTTGGAATTCTAGTGGATTATAGTGAAGTTACTATTGTGAATGATTTTGATATTCATCCCTTGGATGTTACATAGTTGAATATTTAAGGGGAATGGGTGTAGGTTCTTTTCCAAGAGCATCGACAAAACACACAATAATCAAAACAAGATTCTAGTCCATTGGAGGATCCTCTCTCTATAATTCAGCAGAATATTTCATTGAGAGAAAATTCACAAATATTTTTGGGGGAATGATGCTACAAAACATCAGTAAACAATATTGAAGACACAAGAATATTACTCAGATCATTATCTCAAATAGCAGAAATTAGAATATGAATCCCATCAGATAATATTTGATGATTTTAATTTAAACACACCCAAATAAATATAAGTTAAAATACTAAAATTAGATCAAATTATTCCTCGAGATGTCCTTCAAAAACACATATGGTTACTTATGGATATTTATGATGATATATTCCTAGAAACATTTTTACAACTACATCCTAGGTCCTAAAAAGACTACACAAAATGCATAATGACATCATGGAATGATTCATATCTAGGATCTAATAACACTTTATCATGAACCATCCCAGAAACCCCAGTACCATGATACCGGATCTAACAGAGACATATCCCCAAGGGTGTTTCTGATCCCTACAGTTTTTAGACTAGCAACTTACATCATACATGATAAAAGAGGGAATGAATTTTCTACAAAACGACAGAATATAAAAGTTACATGTTAGTATTCTAAATACTCCAAAAGAAGAATTTAACATAAACCAAATTGGTATAACAAAATAAAAAATAGTAAAAAATCAATGTTATCAAAATATATTATGATAAATCCCAAACATCCCATGTAATAGGTGGAAACCATCTCCCCTGGTCACCTCTATCACTCAATGCCAAAGGAATAATAACATCCACTTCCTCCAAGATACACATTCCATTTTTTCAGACATAGAATAAGAAAATATAAAAAATGCCTCTGAAAAAGTAGGGTGTGAGCTATAATTCCTATTAGAGTGTCACCAAGTGTTTCATAATCAATACCATAAAAATTTACCATTAATTCTGTAAATTTATATAAAATAGATTAGGGATTTTTATTTTCATTTTTTCTAAAACAAATTATATAATTTCTAAAAGATGTAAAATATTTTCAAAAACACATGAAAATAGGATTAAATAATCATATTATAGGAATATGTCTACATAAATCCTTGGGCATGAATAAAATAGTTCAAAAATTCAAAGTCATGTATAATCAACTCAAAAAACTCATAGAAACGAAAGAACCATATAAAATAGCCCCACATAAATTCATATTATTACATAACATGATCCTCACACATCTCATAGTTATCATGAAACAAGTCAGGTGTGCACATAAAAATACACTCCAAATAGGGGACCCATCAGTGGTAGCCTACACCCAAATAGGGGACCCCTTTACAAGTAGTTAAGAAAAATATGTTTTAGTAAAAATTGTCATTCTCAATAAATTTATATAGAGATAAGGTCCTAGAATTATTATCTGAGTTAACACTAAATACCTAGGATAATTGAAAATCAATCAATCAATAAAATTAAAAATTAAAATTTTCAAATCATTTAAAATACAATTTCTCAATTTCAGTTTCCAACAGACATTTCTATTTCCAAAATGAAAACATATTTTATCATCATTTCATGTATTTTCAAAAAATAATTAAATTTTAAGCTTTTTTGAAGAAAAACATAATATTATTTCCATCAAAATTGTTTCCAAAATCAATACATAATTTTTCATAATTCCAAACCACAAATTTCAATTCCATTGAATTAGAGGTTTTTATCAATTTCGAAATTCCATTCATATAAAAAACCAAATCATCACAATTCATTGTTTTTAAATCAATTAAAAACTCAATTCAATTTAATCCTGAAATTTAAGGTTTAAACTGTGGAGAACTTAATTATGTAACCGTTTACCTTTAATGAAATATCATGAATTGATGCTCACAATAAGATCTTTCAGTAGATAATGACAGCGTCAAGTCTCTAGAAATCAAAGCAAAAATCAAGATTCCATAAAATTGAGTTTAGATACATAAAAAATGATCTAATAATAATGAAGTATGAGATAAACATGGATTGGGTTACATCAAATGAGAGGATATCCAATTATATGAGAGGGATATGATCATCCACCATAGATTTGATTCTTTAAAAGAGTGGGTTGGGGGATCCAAAATCACATTTAGGGAGCCTACTCACCCTGTAAATCATGTTAGGTCTGACTAGGGGTTATATTAAACTTATAATGGGTTCAATAGTTAAAAAAATAAATTTTGAGATAAAATTAAAACCCACACGCACATTTTTTTGGAGAGATCCTCACAGTTGGAGAAATCATGATCCCTAAATGTGTGCCCCTATTTTATGGTTATTGATTTATCCTATGTCAGTGCATGGTTTTTTAGACCATTCCCCAAACGTGAAAACCCTCACAATCCATGGTTGAATAGTTTTCACAAGGAGGGAACATAATTTTGTAAAACCATACGCCAACCATGAACTACATAGAACACATTAAATATTTTCCAAATTTCACCTAAGACAACCAGATTCAAACCCTATCTAATAAATGGAAAAAAGAAGGCTCAAAGCATACCTAACAACCAATAATAGTGAGTTACATGATCATATATGTTGTAATAATAGATCATTAGATGCTTACTCTGTGTAATTTGTTTACTTTATAGTGCTGAAAATATTCGATTTGTATTCAGTGGTAACATAGAAATCCCTATTGAATCTCCCAATACCTCACAATGTATGATAGTTCTGGTGTAAATACTTCTCAGGTATCCCCCCTACTAAAGTTCTCCTCATGGTTCTCCATGATTTTGATGACCCATTATGACCTCTCTTCATTTATTTGTTAGAATCTACTTTTCACGTGATTGGTGAGTTCTCCAGTGCCATGGATGTGTAGAATGCATGGAATGATATGGCTGATTATCTTCGGGAGTCAATGACTTACATTATAGTGATACTGGAGAACTGGAATTTAGCACTGCTCAAAGATTCTATAAATATCCTATGAACCATGGACTAAATGATTAGGATCCATATAAATTATATTTTCATAAATCATGTGTCCAGACATTTCTCCTTCTGGTTTGATAAGCCCATCCCCATGAATAATACATGGGGTCACAATGATTCCCAGATCAAGAACATTAGAAGATATATAATTTTTTAAACACCTGGAATCCTCCCGCGAATGGTACTATGAAGATTAATGTGGACATATTGGTTACTGGTGGATTCTTTTCAAATATCAATGTCGTCATCTGGAACAACATCATATCAATATTCACTTCATTCAAAAAATACATTTATGTTAGGTGGTCTCCACTGGAGGCTGATGCGCATGCGATTATTTCTGCTGTGAAGGTATATTTTTATAGATGATGGAGTGTTATTATCCTAGAGTCCAACTTACATATTATTCCTAATTTATATGGTCCCTAGAGAATGATGATCATCCATTTAGTCATTTTCTTGGATGGATATACTCTTTATGTAAACACTTTTCATCTTATTTTTTCACCTAAAACATAATATATGAAAATAAGGTTACACAACTTTTGGTGACCCATGTTCTCTCAGGTGAGTTACATGTCTAGCTATAAGATATCCCCATTTGGTTTAATACAGATGTATTGGCCAATTTTAGATCTTCCATCTAATAAGTATTCTCCTTTCAAAATAATCAATTTATTATTTTTTAAAGTTTTTATAATATAATCACTTATATATAGTGATATAATTTTTACATGTAAAATTTTTATACATGATAAACTAATCAACATAAATCAAATAAATTATTTATATGAAATTAGAAAATAAAAAATAAAAAAACTATGTTATGTTATTTTATTAATAATTATATTTACATTAAAAATTTATTATAGATTATATAAAAAAGTAAGAATGGTTATGAAAAATTATACAATTGATAATTTTATTTGAAATATTATAAAATAATTTTATGTATTAAATGTTATCTTTTATTTTATTAATTTAACGTTTCTAAATAAAAAAATCAATAAATAATTTACAAATGAATTTAAGTTTCTTTAAAGGTAGGAGGAATCCCACATTTTTATTATAAGAATAATAATAACATTTTTAATTATTAAATCCCAAATAATATATCATGAAGGTCCCTCCACAAACGTTTTCATGCCTTAACTTCAATGAATATGAATTACGCTCAGTTTCCCTTTTAACTGGATATTCCAATACATCTATGGGATTATTACATGTGTCTAGTTTCATTTTCAAATGTTGTAATAATCATGTATAGAATTCCCCATATTTGAATTTTTATATAGGTTTCCCTCCAAATCCCAAATCTCAAATCCATAAAACTGATCGATTTTTTGTTTCTATGACTCCAATGATTGTGGAAACAATCATCAGTCCTTCTACTATTAAAACTCTAAAAACACTAGATAACTTTGATGAGAACATCACTGAAAACATCAGAGACTCCAAGGAGATGAGTCACACCAACGAGTCCACCGAACATAGTGTCATGTTTCCCCTGAGCCTCCTCCATTGAAAATCCACTATTTTCCTTCCTTGGGAACTTTTGGTGTATCTAGTGGTCATTATTTTCATTTACTAAAACTTTTTTTAAAATCGGGCACCAATGGTATAAGAATATGGCATAGAATATCTATTTATACTAAAATATTCATTTTCCTTATCTATGAAAAATAAATTTTATAATTTGAAAAACTAATTGATCTCTTATTATAAGTAATTTTTTAATAGTAATCCATTATTTTTAGTTTTATATTACTATTTACGATCTATATTTTGGAAATTATAAAATAATCTGTTGAGAAGACACTGTATCCAATCATAACAACACTCAAAAATCTATTTTACAATTTTATTGATAAAACTTCCATTGAAAATTGCCCTCAAGGTTCCACTAAAACATCCATTAGAAATATCACAGGAAATCCTACTATAGAATCCACTAAAGGTTCTAAAAAAATTTCATTTTTTATTTATTTCACATGGAATTCACTCTGGAAGTTGTTGTGGAGATTCTTTAGGAACATTCCGGGGAGATTCCATTGGAACTTTTAGTGGAAAGTCCTATCAAATTTTAGGAAGAATACTTTATGTTTTGACTGAAACTTGTATCTTAAATTTTGGAATCATCATAAGATAAAGTTTTCAATTATATTTTAATTGATTTTTTATAGTGGTGTAAAATTTATTATTTTTTCCCGCTCTAATTTCCAATGCATCTTCAACTGAAATTTCCATTGAAGCATCCACTTGAACATCCTCTAGAGGTTCCATTAAAGGTTTAACTAGATGTTCCACTGGGACATACAATAGAAATTCCATTGGAATGTCCACTAGACCTTCCCCTAGAGAATACATTTTATATTCCATTAGAACATTCAATGTAACTCCCACTATAACATCTAGTCATGTACAATATAATTACAGTGAATGTTTTAACCTCTAATGTAATTTGTGGAATCCCAAAAAAATCATGTTTTCTATATTTTATTGATCTTTTTATAGGATTTATAAAGGTATTTTATTCTATTATTTTCCCCACTGGTTCCACTAGAACATCATGTAGAGTTCCACTAGAACATCTAATGGATATTCGAATAGAATAACCAGTAGAGCATCTAGTGGGACGTCCACTGAAACATCCACTACATGGTCCAATGGATATTCCAGTCTTATTTTTCCTTATGTAATGACTAAATACTATAATGTAAATTGTGTAATAAAAAACATGTTTTCTATATTTCACATAATGTTTTACATGACTTAGTATGGGATTTCTTTCTATTCATTCACCGTTAAAACATCTAGTGGATCTTCTACAAGAAATTTCTATGGTGATTCTAATGGAACATCTAGTGGAGCGTCCAATAGACCATAACCTAGAAATTATAATGGAGGTTCAATTGGAAAACACACAAGAACATCTAATAATGTTACAGCTAATTATAGTGCAACGTTACCTTATGTTTAATCCCATTATATAATTTAGGGAATCCCAAAAAACATTTTCTATTTGTTAATGTGATGTTTTTACAGGTTTTAATTTGAAATTTTGTTCTTTTATTTCCCCATCAGAACCTCTAGGGTCTCTTACACTAGTTATTCTATTTGATATTATAGTGGAGCTTCTAGTAGAACTTCTAGTGCAGGTTCTTTTGGAAATTCAACTAGAACATCCAGTCATGTTCTAGACAATTACAGTGAAATGTTACATTTTGTTGGAACCTATACGGTAATATGAATAATCTCCAAAAAATGTTTTTATTGTTTTATTGAATCATTTATATGATTCAGAAAGGAATTTGGTTATGTTTTCCCCACTATAACATCTAGTGAAAAATCTATTGGAACATCAAGTGGAGCATCCAGTAGAACATGAAGTGGAGGTTCTATGGGAACTTTGAGTGTAACCTATTTTCATATTCTAGATAATTATAGTGAAAAGATAACCTAAGTTAAATCATAAACTCTAATTTTTGGATTCTACAAATAAATCATGTTTTTTAAATTATAATGATTTTTTATAGGATTCAGTATATAAATTTAGTTGTATTCATTCCGAACTATACAATCTTGTTGGGATTCCATTTGAACATCTATTGGTTATTCTAGTGGAAGTTTTAGTGGAGATTCCAGCAAAACAGCCAGTGGTGGTTGTTTTGTGCATGTTCATGTTTTTTTTATTATTATATATTATCATAATTTTTTTCATTATCCAAAACCTTTTATGATTTAATTTGATAACATGTGTCTTTTAATTTTAATTTTTTTGTATTTTAATTATAACATAGGTTATAGAAATCATAATTTATTAAATCCAATTTCAAATGAATGATAAAATTCATATCTCCATTTTATTAAACTAAGAAAATGTCTAATTAGTTTTTTAGAATGTTCACATTTATGCATGAAAATGATTATTATTTTTAGTATCAATTTTTTAGAATATAAAATCAATTATAATTTTCCACAATATTTTGATGACATCTCAATCCATAGTTTTTGTATTTTCATTATCAATATAGATAGATAATTTATTTATATAAACTTTCTTAGTTTATGAGGAAGTCTAATAATTCTTTTCCAGATCTCAAAAAAATCAATGAAGATTATACTACAATTTTAATAATCTCTATGGTATTCCATTTTAAAAAGTTATTATATTTAATTTAAATCATGTTTTATAAATAACCGATTAGAAAAATAAATAATTTTATAGAAAACCAAAATATTTACCTTGATTTTAATATTTCATCTTTAATTTTTAATTGTTCATTTATTTGTTCATTAAATTGTCTGAATTTATGCTATGTTGTTTAATAGCTATAGTTTATTGAGAATTGTGTTTATTCTATTTTATATGATTTTAGAAGCAGTAGAAGTTTGATTTTTTCAATTATTGGTTCATTGTAACTCTATTAATATTTTATACAAATAATTCAATTTGAAAAAATGTTGGTTGTTCTGTTATGATCCATTAAAAATTCATTGAAATTTGTAAAAGTATGATACCCAGTTTTTTTCTAAAATTATGGTTCAATAACCCTACATTCAAAAAGAGTAATGTATGGTTCAGAAAAGCTAATTTCATAATAGTGAAATTTATAGTTTAGAAACCCTACTTTGAAATAGTGAACAATATTTTCCGGCAACTCTACTTTTAGAATAGTGAAATGTATTGTTTGACAATTGTACTTTTGTAATATACCCTATGTTTTTTACCCATCAATTTTGTCGATACATTGTGCTTTTATGTTGAACATTGATCAACTACATATATATGATGATTAAATATAATGATTATGATTGATGATATTTGGATTATATTGGTTCTATATTTAAAATGGAAAATTTAATATTATATTTCTACGTCATTTTCCTATAAAATCAGTGGTCACAAGATAATTTAAATTCAAATATTTGAATTTACTTTCTGATTTTGCAACTAGTTTTCATGATCTATTTTGATTTTGTTTATGGAGGCTTTAATAGATATACACTAGATTTCTAAAATCATTCAAAGATATTAATATATTTTATATATTATTAAAAGTGTTATTAAAATTATTTTAAATTATTTTATTTGATATTTATTAAACATGAATAATGGGGAAACGATGTTTAGATTTTAAGGGAGATATTTATAAATGTTATTAACTCAATTTCTTTTTAATATTAATAGGATGCACAATTGCTGCCACTATTGAATTTTAGTAATATATCTCTTACAGTTTAAAAATATATAACAATACACAACAAAATCATCGGCTAACATCTCTGACATGTAGTGATCCTTTTCTACCTATCGTACATGCCAATCATCAAGAACCAATATAAATAATTTCATTGTTTATCTTCAACGGTATGTTTTTGGAGTCCATAACACTATTCTCCATTTCTCACCGATGATTTTCATTTTTCATTTTTATTCTTTTACATAAAAGTCATTATTTGGTATTAATTTTTATCGAGTTGTGACTCATGAAATCTAAAGTCAGGACCTAAGGGTTGTGAAACCTTGTAACTAATGTCAGGATTGTCTGGGTTGTGACTCCTAGTGTGTAATGTCAGGTTGTAAGGTATGTTCCCCAGATAAAAAATTCAGTTTCATGGTTATCCCTCAATGAGAAAAGGATTCTATAAATGGGCTATAATTCCCCCTTCAAAAATCATTTTTAGTGCACACGTATATGTCAGCGTGTAGATACATATAAGAGTGGTGTAGGTAAAATGTTGACTAAAGTAAAATACATAATATCCTTGAGTTATTAACTTTTTCCAATGGTAATTAACTGTAATAATCAACATTGATAATTAATTTAATTCATTCATTCATTTACCTAAAAAACTAATCAGGTTTATTCAACCCTCTCTTGATCATATTCCATATCCCTATTGGGTCCTAAATATTTTTATTAGAGCCTAATTATTTTTATAATTTATTAGATTGATTATAATATTTTCCGATTCATTTAAATCTCCAAATAATATTATTCCTATTGGAATAGACCAATCCCAATAATAATATTTTTTATATTTAATTGTGCTAACATATCTCTAGAACTAATATTCTAAGGGAAATATCTTTTTAGACAATAGGATTGAACTCTAAGGATACTTGTATTCCTCAAAAGTATTCATCCTTTGATGGAAATAATTATGTCTACTAGAGATCCTGAAGAGAGGCATAGCTCAATGAGTTGAGCATTCATCACTGTGTTATCATGTCAACATCATATACACTACCTAAATATGGACTAGATAATATTACATGAAATTATGCTGGTATATCTGTTTTAAATTATAGAGTTGTAAATTTTTTATATTATTATATTAAAATAAGTTTTTTTAGTCATGTGTCTTCTTCTAAGACAAATAATAAAATAAGTAATATTCTTTAATTCAATCAGCTTTGATTTGACAAAATAATATGAACCATACATATAATTCATCAGCATGAGTATCAATACATTATGATTGGTGAAGATTAAACAATAAACATAATTTTCCATAGATTCACAATAATTTATAGTGGAATTAATTCAATTGAAGAATATCTAAAAAACCCAGCACTTCTTGAAAGATTCCTACGAGCATTACCATCAAAATGAAATCAAAATAAGGATTCCATTGATAAAAGAAATAATTTCAAATATTACAGACTTAGTGAATCGATTCGATCACCAATACAATATGAACTATAACTAATTAACATAGTTGATGAAGAGACGACAAAAATAAAATGTGTAGGTTTTAAATATGTTAATGTTGTTTTTACTAACTCTTATAATTTTGATCTACAGGATAGTGAAAAAGAAGATAGAGATCAGATTATGAGTAGAGATTACAAAATAATGAAAATAAAGGGATCAAGAATTTGTTTACAATAAATCATAAATTATAAAAATACAATAGAGTTAAGAAAGGTGGTACAAATTTTAGTTCTTCATATGTAACCCATTATTAAAATAAAAATAAAGGTAATATCAAACATGATATTCTTAAACTAAATAATAAAAACAAATTAAGAAAAAGGATATAAATGCATTGAAAACCAGTTAGATTTGTATAGAAGATTCTTATTCTTGTGAATGATCAAAAAATTAAAAAAAAAATACTAACTTGGGCTTCACGGAATCACAGGATATGTTTAGTAATTCTATATATTATTCTAGATGTTCTAATTCGGCCTTTGATTCTGAAAATTTGAATATTTCTGAATTACATGAATTAATTGAAAGAATATGAAAAGTTATTTCCATATATAATGATGTATATAATATGAATAATGAATTAAAAAAATTACTTGTTTCTAAATATAAAATAATTTTGTAGAAAAATGATAAATTTAGAAACACTGCTTCTATTTCTCATTCAAGTTTTTATAAATATTTGAAAACTATTAATGATTTGATGGAAATTTTGGTAAAGAAATATGACTGTATTGAAAAAAATTTATATTATTTTATTCAAGGTTGTGAATAATATCATGATATTATATCCTTGACTAAGATAGATAAATGTAAATATGGTTATGTATAAAACTCATTTAGTTAAAAGTACAAATTCTAATACCTCAACTGTTAGATGTTCTAAATGTTTCATGAATGGTAACTATGAAAATGATTATTCTCTTAGCTTCAAAAAACTATTTGGGATAAAAAAATAATAACTTTAAATTATTATAATCTATGGTACCTTATAGAACTTGTTTAAATGATTTATGGGTACCTAAAAAGTTTAGAACTAATCCCAATGGACCAAAAGTAGCTTGGGTACCTCAACTGTAATGTTATATATATATATATATATATATATAAAGGAAAAATGACTTGGATGTATCAATAATGTGGTATGGTAAATGTAAAGTGGATTATCTAGGAATATGATTGGACACCCGTAAAATTTTACCTCCTAAAACACATTTTATGGACGCACTGTTACATTTGGATACGTATCCAATGGCAAAGCAAATTGTTTTTGTAAATATGGTATTTCAAATTCTACCATTATTTCTAAAGTATTGTATATTAATGGCCTGAAACATAATTTAATTAGTATATCACAATTATGTGATGATGGAATGGAATTTAACTTTCAAAATGATAAATGATTATTTATAGTTTGTAAATATTGATTTATTTAGCCCCACTCAAATTTACAGTCTTAGTGGAAATAAATATAATTTGGTTACTGTTGACGATTATAGTAGACTTATATGGGTATAGTTTCATACTCATAAAAATGATACATTATCTAGATTTAAATATTTTTTTAATTATTTAAAAATTAAAATAAACGTATTATTATTTATAATCATATTGATAATACAAGTGTATTTCATAATTTATAGTCTGAAAATTTTATGAAAAGAATGGTTATTTTTTTTATTTTTCAGCTCCAAGAAAACCACTACAAAATGGTGTCGTAGAATGAAAATATAGAACTCTTATTTGAATTTATTGAACTATGTGAAGTGAATATAATTTTCCACGATTTTTTTGAGATGAGGAAAATTTTAGTGCTTGTTATTTTTCAAATATATTACTTATAAGACATTTCTAAAGAAAACTCATTTTAAATTATTTAAAAATATAAATCCAGAAGTTTGTTGTGTTAGAGGTCTTGGTTTAATAATTATATTTTAAATTTAAGAGATAATATGGATAAATTTAATGTTAAAAGTAATGTTTCTATTTTTATTTGTTATTCTAATTATAGTAAATCATATAGATTTTCTAGATTATTAATGTTGGGGAAGAAAAACCTCAGTATTAAGATAAATAAATTAAGGGGGAACTTACTCCTTATCAACCTAATCTAAAATAATGTATGATTCACAAATATCATCCTATTGAATATATAATTGGCAATGTTGATTCTGGTGTGAAAACTAGACATTAAATTTTAAATTTATGTTCCAATTCTACTTTTATTTTTTATTTTGTTCCTATTAATGTAAATGATCCTTTAAAAGATTCAAAATGATCATTTATATGCAAGAATAATTAAATTAGTTTCTTATAATGATTATTTGTACTTTTATATAATTTCATGAGGATAAGTGGGTGATTAGAACTAAGTCGATCTATAGAAACTTGTTGGATGAATCTGGACTGATTTTCAAAAACCAAGCAATACTTGTTTCTCAAGGATACACTCATGAAGAATGTATAGAATTTTAATATTCATTTTAAAAAGTTTTTAGGGTAGATTCAATTAGAATATTTATGTATTTGTCATGCCTTAAAGGTTTTGGATATTATAAAATGGATGTAATAAGTTATTTCTTAAATGGATTTATAACTAAATAATTATATGTTTCTCAACCCCATTATTTCAAATGTGAAAAAAATTCCTGACCATGTTTTTTAAATTATATAAATATTTGTATGGTCATAAAAAATCACCTCATGCATGGTATTAAATACATTATTTGTTTTTATTAAATACTGTTTTCAATAAAGTCATTGTTGATCCTAAAATTTCTATGAAAAAAACAAATAGTGATATTTTAATTTTTTTAGTCTATTTTTATGATATTGTTTTTTTCTCTAGTGAAGTTCTTTGAATTATTTTTTCAACATTGATGTCTTCTATGTTTATTTTTAGTTTAATGGTAGAATTAAAATTCATTCATAGAGTTCAAATTTAAAAAATAAAAGATGGAATTTTTCATATTCAATCTAAGTATACTAAAGATTTAGTTAAATGATTTGGTCTTGATTCCCTTAAATATTTGAAATCTTCTATGGGTAATAATTGTAAATTAGATATTGATGCATTTGGTAAATAAATTTATATTAATGTTTATAGAGTAATTATAGGTAGCTTAAAATATTTAACTTCATCTTCACTCCATATATAGTTTAGTATTTTTTTATGTTCTATATTTCAAGATCTGAAATAAATTCATTTTAAAGCAGTAAAAAGAATAATTAAAAATATTAAAGTAATATTTAATTTAGGATTATTTTATTCAAAATAAAATATTTCTTATTTAACATAATATTCTCAATCTTATTTTGGTGGATGTATAATTTATCAAGAAATCACATCAGGTATGCGTCATTTTTTGGGAAAATTATTAATTTACAAGTCATCTAAGAAAAAACTATACATTTCTTCATTTATTATATATGTTGATTATATCTCTACTACTATTATTTGTAATCAAAATTTTTGGATTATGCAAACCTTAGGTGATTTTGCTGTTTATATTCATAAACTAAATATTTATTATGAAAACCCATTTAAAATATTCTATTTATAAAAACCCCATACAACATGCTTGAACAAATAATATTGATCTTATAATTCATTTTATTCGATATCATGTGAACAAGAGTGATATTGTTTTAGAATTTATGCGTTCTTAAAATTAGCTAGAAGATATTTTTACAATTCCACTATACCTAGATCAGTTTAAAAAATACAAATTTGATCTTGTTATGATTGAATTTTAACTACATTTGTTTATGGAGGGGTATATTTTATTCCTTTCACTCTTTTCCTTTATATAGGGTGGTGATAAAAAATTTAGTTTTAAATGGATGAAATGTTTTGGTTTTGCAATCATACAGAAAGGCGGAGATTTTTTATACATGTACATGTTTTCTTTGGTTTGATTACAGATGATTATATATTTATTTCAATATCCAGAACCATTTATTAATTTTTTTATTACATGTGTCTTTCTATTTTTAGACCTTTCTATATTTTAATTATAACATCAGTAATACCAATAAAAATTTCATAATTACTACATCATATGATAGATAAAATGTATAACTCCATTTTATCGAATTGTGATGAAGTTTAATTATATTTCTATCATGTTCTCATTTATTTTCAAACAATATTCTTATTTTTAGTATCATATAATTTTTTGTAAATAAATTTTATTATAATTTTCCTCTATATTTTGACGATATTTAAATCAAAAGTGTTCGTATTTGTTTTATTATTATCAGGATGGATAGAAAATATATTTATATTAATTATATTAGTTTATAATGAAGTCGAAAAATTATTTTCTAGTTCTCAAAACAAATAAATAAATTTACTGCTATAGTATTTGGAAACTATACAGTTTGAAGTTTTAAAAAGTTACAATAGTTAATTTACTTCATGATATAAAGATATTTGATCCAAATGAAACATGATTTTATAGAAATACAATTTGATTATATTGATTTCATTAGTTTAAATTGAATCCTTAAAATCCCTTTTAAAGGAAATTTAATTTTCTAATGTTTTGTAATGTTTCTTTATAGATACTATATTTCCAGAATGTTGATTCTTATGTTTTTGTATAATTTCTGGAGCTTTAGAAATTGGATTTATTATATTCATGATTAATTGGAATTATAATATTATTTTCTACAAATAAGTATTTTTTACCAATATATTAATCTTCTGTTATGTGAATTTAAAAATTTGTAGATGTTTTTTAATGTTTTTTGAACTATTTTTTATAAATTTTTAGTTCAACATACTTACATTCAAAATATTTTAAAGTATGGTATGAGTACCCAACATTCAAAATAGTGAAAATGTGGATCATTAACCATGTTTTCAAAAAAAAATTAAATTAATGTTCAGAAACCCAACCTTCGAAATAGTACAATGTTTTTTCCGACAACCCTTCAATCAAAATAGTGAAAAGTGTGGTTCGGTGACCCTACAATTTGAATAGTGAAAAGTATGGTTCAGAAACCCAACTTTTTTTAATGTTACCAACTTTATTTTACCCTAATTTTATTTAACCTACTTTCGTGTACCCAACGTTCATGTACGCTACTTTATTATACCCTACTTTCATGTACCCTACTTTTGTGTACCCTTTTTTCATTTCACCAACTTTTTTGTACCCTAATTTTGTGTACCATACTTTTGTGTACCCTAATTTTGTGTACCAAAAATTCATGGAGCTAATTTTTTGACCCTACTTTACTGGTTCTACATTGTGCTTTTATGTTGAACAGTGATCTTTTTCATATATATATATATATATTGATTATATTAAATGATTTTTATACTTGATAAATTCACATTAAATCAAAGGATTTTGATCGAATATATTTTGATGATTTTAATGAAAATTTTAAAGAGAAAAATTAATAAATTATTTCAATTTTTTTTCTATAATGTTGGATGACATATGATAATTTAAATTCAAATAATTGACATTACATATGGATTGTGCTACTAGTTTTCCAAAACTATTTTGACTACATTTAAAGAGGATTGAATGGATTTTAACCGGACATTTGAGAGAATCCGACAATATTATTATTTTTGAGACATTTTTCAAAGAGTTATGAAAATTATTTTTAAATTCTTCGAATTAAGATTTATTCTAATGGAATAAGGAGGCCATTGTGCTACAATTTTTGTAGGGATATTTATGAAATCTCTTGAATCAATTTTTTTTGAATATCCAAAGGAAGCAAAGCTACTAAAAATACTGAATAACTATTCTATATATATATATTTCTCTTTCAAGCAAAAAAATAAATAACAATAAACTACAACATCATTGGATAACATATTAGACGTGTTGTGAACCTTTTTAAAATGACATACAAGACACTGTCAATGTGATAATCTTTTTCACTAGATGTACATTCTCTTATGTTCCAAATTACTTATACTTTGACTAAAATTTCCTTGATGAGATGTGTTAGTCCAAATCTCAAGAACCAGTACCAGGTACCTCATTGTTTATCTTCTCTTGTCTGGCTTGTAACACTATTTCCCATCTTTCACATATAAATTTAATTTTTTTTAATTTACTATTTTATTCCAAAATTAGTATTTTATCTTATACTTCCTTGGGTTTTGGCTCCCATATTCTAAATTCAGGATCAAATGGTGGTGACTCCCGGTATCTAGAGATTGGACTACTGGATTTATGACTCCCATTGTCTAAAGTGGGGTTTTAAGGGTTGTGACTCCTCATAAAAAAGTTATTGTTTAGGTTATCCCTCCACTAAAAAATTATTCTATAATTGGGTTACAATTCCCCATAAAATATAATTTATAGTGCACACATATCTCTCACTGTATAGAGAGTTATAAGAGTAGTGTATGACCACATTGGACCAAACTACTATAAAAATGATCCTTGAGTTATTTACGTTTTAAACTAAAAATTAAAACTAGTTATTAAATTTTACAATTAATTTAAATAATTCATTAATTCACATAATGAAATTTAATCTAGTATTTTAACCACCCTCTATCCCATCAACCTATCTTTATTGGGACCTAACAAAGGTTCTACTGGAACTCCAACTTGAGCTTCCAATCATGTTCTTGCTAATTACAATGAAAATCAACCTTAATTTGAAACATATACTATAATATTTTGGAAACCCCAATTAAAAAAACGTTTTCTATATTGTAGTGAAGTTTTTATAGGATTTAATATGGAATTTTGTTATGTTATTTCCCCACTGGTTCCACTAGAAGTTTTAATTGAGGTTCCACTAGAACATCCATTGGAACTTATGGGGAGAATACATTCATGTTTTAACTTATGTTATCATTAAAACCTATAATATAATATATGGTATACCAAAAAATAACATGTTTTATATATTTAAAATAATTTTTTACATGATATAGCATAGAATTTTATTATGTTCTTTCACCACTGGTTCCACTGGAAATTCTAGTGGAGCTTCCATTTGAACTTTCTATAAAAATAACAATCATGTATTTAACATTGTGTTATCACAAAAACATGTTTTGTAAGTTGTGTAATACATAATAAAAATCATTTTTTCTATATTTCATTGAATTTTATACAGAATTCATTAGGAGATTTTTCAGTTCATTCCATTAATTTTGTATGTTCTATGATTTTTATGAAAATTTGTTACTTTCAATTTCCAGGTTTTCACTTTAGGTCAAGTATGATATATTTATGAATAGTTATACATGAAATCAAACCACATTTGAAATATATTCATAAAATGGCACTATAGACCAACCATTTTTTTAATATTTTAGATGATTTTCTCTAAAATACTGTATCAACATCAGAATGTATGAAATCTAACAACCTTGTTTATTATGTGCTTGATAACTATGATTCCTCGTAAAAATATTTTCTGAATTTTTTTATTAGAATGATAAATCTATTAAGGTAACATCCAAAGGATATTTGAGAGAACTAAAGATTAAATATAAATGTAACACTCCTATTATTGAAACCCAAAAAATACAGTATTATATATATGAACATTCCAAAAATATATTAGATTATTAACAAAGAAAGAAATTTAAAGTATCTCTTTTGAAAGAAGCAATGGGAAATGAACCCAAATATCTTATTGATACAATAGTACTCTGGTGATTTTATAGTTGGGATATTATGTTATTCCCTACTATGGGTTATTACATGAGTTTGTGTTTTATCAATTATTTGGATAGTTTGATAGAGATGAGAACACTAATGTGGTATGTTGCAATCTACTAGCAATTGATGAGTTATATTATAGAATTTCTCAAGATAGAGTCAATGATTACGAGGGATATTATTTTATTTCATATACATGTTAAAATTTTATTTCACTTAAATATATTGTGAACCTTCAAAAAATTATTATTTTTATAGTCTTATAATTGTAAAGAAATCATATTACTAAAATTAAATCAACAAGTTGACAATTTTAAATTTCAAAAAATGAATCTTTTAGTATTTAAAAACTATTATTATGAAACATAAGAGACAATAAGAAAGATCTAGTGCGGTAATTCTACCTATTAATTATGTAAATTAATAATTTTATAAATCATAGTTATGTAAAATTTAAAATATTACAGATGAAGAAAAATGACGAACCCGGTAAAATTATGGTGGTAAGACTAGTAATTACAGACATAAAGTAATGATTTTCACAACCCATGGTTATGTAAAAAAGAACAATATTATAGATGAAGGAATATAATGAAGGTGTTTTATCTAGTGGGGTAATTTTACCTCTTGGAATTAAATTAAAGATATTCTCAACCCATAGTTATGTAAAAATAAAAATATTAAAATTGAAAAAATATGAATAAGGTGATTAAACTAGTGCATTAAGTCTACCAATGGCACTCTTAAATTAATGATTTTCTCAATCCTTGTTTCTACAAAAATGTAAAACAGTATAGATGCAAAAAACATGAAGAAGGTTCAAAGGAGACAACATAAACTATGGAATGTGGTGTTTTAATTTAGTAAAATGGGGATGAAAAGTACAAAATAGATAGTATTGAAGAATAAAATTAAACATTGAAAAGAAAACCAGAGAACATGGAAGAAAATGTAATGAATTGAACTGAAAATTTTATAAAATTTAAGCTGTTGATATGTCATACCCACATGTAAGAGGAAAGAAAAATATAATATTTCATTTCTATAGAAGAAATGATAACTTCTATAATGGAAGTAAATATGAAATCGCGCCCTAGTGAAATTGTGATCCATGAGGATAAAACACACCTGAATGAACCTATTGAAAACCCCACACCTCACCCTAGTAGTACCCAAGAAGAAAAACCAAAAACACATACTCACCAAACCAAATCATTATAGATTATCAATCAATAAAATGAAAATAAAATAAAATATATTGGATTTAGATAATGTTTATGAAACATAAACGAGGAGAAAAATTACAACAACTGAAAAATAAAAATTAGAAGAAGATTTATCTAATATTCAAACCCCCCATTGACATAGCTAGTATTTAATAAAAACTAGAATATAAAAGTGATATTATATGATTGGATGTTATATCAAAATGTGTTAGGTAGAGTCAGTGACTCCAAAAAACAGACTGTGATCACCTAAAGAAGATTCTGGATTTTGATTCATCTTGGTATGTTCTCTTAATTTAAAATTTCTATTAATTACCCTTGACTGATCATTATCATCATCACTTATTTATTTAACATAAAAACAAGGGTAGATTCCCGGAAAAACCAAGATCATGTCAAGGGGGCCTAATGTAATGAAGCTTCACGGAATCTCATCAGGATAAATCCTCACCTTTGGGAGGAAGGGAACCTGAGGTAGATAAATAGCTAACCAACATGTCGTTAGTATCTTTTGAGGAATAAAGGTCCAAAAACATATTTACCTCATAGTATGTAGAACTTCCACATGATTATTTAGGATGATTTTTCACATGATTTTGAGATAAGATACTAACCAAGGAATGGGGTTGAACCGACATAAGTATTATGAATTATTTTGAAGTTGGATTCATCTACAACAAGATCAATATTGTTCTATTTTCAATAGAAAAGACCTTCATGCATTTCCCTTGCTTTGGGTTGAAGATATTCACCATCACCAATGAAATGAATAAAATCTAAAATAAAAAAACCTAATATCACCAATAATGCCCCCTTACCATATTTAACATGTTCTTTAATAGCGATATGTGTTTACCATAACCCTATGAGTTTTTTAATTCCATATTATCCACTAACCATGCTGTTCCGAAATGGAGGATTGTATTGGTGGTCTGGTATTCCATATAAACCTAATGTATGGGTAGTCAGTCCCATTATTTTGTAGATTAGTGTGAGGGATGATTAAAATTTTAATTCTTAGAACAAGGCCCACCTTCAGGTTGGAAATCACCTCGTACAGTGCTTAGTTTCTAGCCTACCAGATGCACCAGCATACCACTACTAGAGTAAATACTCGCACATTCTTTTCAGGGTTTTTTTATTTGTCCATTGAAACTGAAGATTAAAGAAAGAGCAACCCAAAGACACCTAATAATGTACCCTTGTGAAATCACTAAAGGTGTCCCATACTTCTTGCTTCCATTACCCATCAAAAAACATGTGACTAAATGATTCACCCTAAGGTCCTCTCCAACAAAAAAAACAATAAATAAGGATGATACCTGTTTATTGAGCTTGTTCATCCATGGAAATAGAATTATTCCAAATACTCTATAAGAGGATGTTGAGTTTTGGAAGATTATATTTTCACCAGAGTAAATCCCCCTTATTTTCCAGCTCGACACTGATAAACACTTGACAATGGTAGTCTTTACCAAAGAGAATTGCAAATGTATAACCTATAAACATCCATCTATCATGGTGAGAAGAATTGTCGATGAGGTCAAATAACTTGATATAGTCTTTTTTTAAAGACACATGGGTGAAACACTGGTACTCCCTAACTTGCACGAAAGGAATTCCCAGAATGGGACATCTTAGAAAGAATAGTTTTGTTCCATCCTTGTCAACATGCTAGAAATTAATATCCCCTCTTCCCACAATCCACAAGTTGTGCCTTTGGAAAACAAGGATATTTTGTTGGATTTTGAGCTATAAGAATCAATATATCCTATTATGAGATTGAATATTCATTCCATACTTTTTCCCCATGATCCTCCCCCATAGAGTTCTTCCTTCATGAACTTCTCATTCAAACATATCATGAATTCCATGAATCTCTCAAGAGATAATCCTGACATTGATGTCTCCCTAAATCACTATTATCTCAGTCCTATCCCAGGACTCCCAATGATGTCTTCAATATGATTGAGCATCCTAATTATAAGGGGTTAGTGTTTTCTTTATATTCACTATTAGCTCTTTTGAAACCTATAGAGTTGAGAAATGTCCATTGGAATTGAGTTTAGCACATTGTTAACCTAGGTGATTATTTTTTCAAAGGACAAGAACTAATTCTTCTAATTATTAATATGTTCAATGAATCTATCAACAACCTTACTAAAGAAGTGGAAAAAATTCATGCATGGACAAGTTATTATTCTATGATTGTAGATCAATAAATTGTGCCTTTGTTTGCCTAGGCTTCATTCCTGAGTGATAGCACATCTATCTGTGAACCTCATTGATATATAGAAGGTACATTTATCTAAATTCACCAAATTTCAACTCAATTGGTAGTACTCCTCCAAGAATATATTAATACCAATAATTGAATTCTAACATCTATTTTGGAAAATTATTTTATCATCGACATACAAAAGGTGGGATATTCCTTATTATTGGTACAACAATTATATGGAAGTATTTTGAATTACAAGTGAAGGGTGAGTATTACATTAGTTATATTATTATAAAATAATATTCATCTACTGTCACATCCACCAATCATTTTCCATGATATCATGTAATGGGTAAATAATAAAAAATGAGTGTGAAATATGGAAGACTTCTGGAATATTACAAAATAAATTGAAAATTATTGCATGTTCTTACACAGTGAGTATATAATTCCTTACATTATTTAAGTTTAAAATGTAATAATTTATATATTTTCTAAAGAAATTAATATCTACAGGGAATAAATTATTGGAAAAATAAAAATCTCTTACACACGTTGGTAGAGAACCAGTTGCAGATACATTGCAGTTCAAGGTAAATCTTTTTGTACACATTAACACTATAAATCTACAATGGGAATTACACATTTTTAATATAAAGATAGTTTTTTTCAGCCCTAGGAAATTTATGAATCCATGTTTGGGTGGTGGTAGAAATGATATTTATCAGAAATATGCATTAGTTATTGTAATTTTCTCCACATTGATGTGAAATCCATTTTAAAATAAACTGACATAATTAACTTTATATAACATGCATAAAGTATTTATCAAAAAAATCATCAATAAATGGATCTCTGATAACAAGGAAAAGAATAATCTAATGTTCATAGTAGTAGATAGTTCTCAACAAGGTGATGAAAACCTTGGACTATGAAACAATAGTTTTTTATATTATAGGGATGTTGAAAATAGATTAGTCAAATAAAAGTAAGCTAACCTGAGAAGAAGTTGATGACTATAGACTGTATATGAAACATTGATTCTTTTCCAACCCTTCTGAAAACTGGTTAGAAACATAATTTATATGAAAGAGTTTTCTTTTGATTCAGTACCTCGAATAACGACATAAACAATTAAACATCCTAGTTATATGGGTGTGACATGAAACTGAAATTGAACCTGTCCTCAGGGACATTACATTTTTTGAATTCTTTGGTATAATATTCCCTTTTATAGATAATCAAATATAATGAAACAATTCTATCATATAATGTAAGTGGTTTTAAATACCCGACTAGATTCATAACCATTGAAAATAGAACATCTTTTCATGTTTTTCCAGCACTAATCAAAGTTCATTGAAACATGAACTATAAATGGTCTCAAATACAAATCCGGTTGTTTTATAAAAAAATATTTTCATGTGTAATAATTCCCATACACTACATCTACAAAAAAATTTCAGTTTCATAAAGTGGTGTTCCAATCCATTCTAATTAAAGATACCCAATAAATGGTCTCAAATAACAATGTATCTATTTTAAAAATACCAAAATGGTGTCCCAGTATAAATGATTAAATGAATTAGTATAAAAATTCTCATATAACTTATCGCCATAAAATATTAAGTTCCTTAAAATGGTGTTCCAATCTAATAAAATTCCAACTACCCTATAAATGATTTAATGGATTCATATAACAAATCTCATACCGTTGATTTGAAATAAAATATGTAGCTTATTATAATAATTTCTGAATATATTTCAATTCAAACCATCCTATTAATTCTACAGTGTATTCATTAAAATTCAAAAAAATCCTATAAATGGTGGAGATTCACCCCAATTCAACCCAAAACAAACTTTTATCCAATGTTTTTTCAAGTTTACCTCTTCAAATTCAATGGTAGTATACCTCTAATGTTCAACATACACATTGGTTTTCTGGTCTTCCTCCAACAGGGTAACAAAACAATTGTAGCTCTTATTGTGAAGAATTTTGTTGTTAAATAAATTAAATTTTACAGTGTTTTTGTAGCTGTAATAACAAAATCTTCTCTTGTTTGATCTTCAATTCCCTATGTGAAAAAAATGTTATGAGATACCAAATTACCCATAGAATACTTATCTTAAAAAAAATTCATCATAAAATGAAATCATATTTTCATTATAGAACATAACATGTTGATATTTTTAATCAATTGTGTTCACTTATGGCCACCATTTTCAATAATGATTTTTATTCTATCACCCCCTTTCCTCTTTTATTCCCATTAAATAAAGGCCTTTCTTAATATTTTCTCAAAACTATCATGACCACCACCTATATAAACTGATGTAATTATGATAATCAAATCTATGGAAAAAATTCTAAAATTAGAGAATTCAATGTCATAACCTGCATCTAGTTAATAAGATATAATGACTAAGTTCATTCCCATTTGTTCTAATTCCTTAAAATAATTTTCTATAACTGAATTTATATGAAAATTTACATAAAAAAAATTTATTCAAACAGTAGAATTTTTCTAGTTTATTAGTTCCTCATCCTCAAAATTTATTTTTCATATATTGATTTCACATCAGGGTGATCATAAAAGTTTTTTACCAGAAAAAAATATACCTAACAAACTCAAATTTTTGATAGGAACATGGAACAACATAATTTAAAGCTTCATATGATACATGGAATTGATCATCACAACCATCCATTCTAATAACATACATAAATTTAAATCTAAATTCAATATGTGATACTGTAAAATAAAAAATTCAATAATCATATGATATTCATGTTGAAATAAATAAAATAACTTATGTGTATATCTAGTAGAAATATAGAACATCAATTCATGGTAATGGTAAAGATTACAAGGCAACTTCACCCAAATCTCAAATTAGTACATTGTCTCTTGATAGTGATTATTGTCCTACAATCACTCAATCTACATAAATAAATTGAAACTGTAACACCACATTAATTTATTTTATAATATTAAATACATTATGTTATGAAAAAATAATTTAAAATTATGTTTTTTAATCCAAAATATTACTTATAAATAATTATATTTAGAATTTAAAACATTAGAATTAATTATAAATTAATGTTCTAAAAAAGTATCTTAAAGTATTATTTTGGGTAAAATAATATTTTAATATGAATATATTTATTTGATTATTATTATTAAAAAATTTGTATTTATCAATATATTATTTAATTAAATATTTTATGAATAATATATATATTGAATCTTAAAATTAATTTGATAAATACTAAATTATTTTACATATATATTCACTATTAATATGATACCCTGTGATTTTATGGTATATTTATTCATAAATAATTACAATTCTTTAGAAAAATTAAATGCACAGAACACTAAGGCTCTGTGAAACTCCAGTTTTTTTTAGTTATAACATAGATGTTAAAATTAATTTTTCACTTCTGTGAAATGAATTTTGAAAAATGGACATATACATTTGTGATTAGTATGATATTTATGGTATGATAGGATTAACATAATTTTTGGTGAAGAGTATCATACCCTTCTGAATAATAATTTTTCCCTAATGAATAGTAAAGTACTTATATGAAGAGTAATATGAACCTTATGAATTGTAACCTCACCCATGTAAGTATAAATAAAATTTAGTCACCTTAGAAATAAGAGGGAATATTTTAAAAATTAATAATTATGTTTTTGTTATTTTTATAAATAATAATTATTTATTTAAAATTTTAAATTAATAAATTGTTTTAAAATAAAATTATTTTTAATAAAATGTATTCTTATGAAAATATTTTTTTTTCCTATGATTTTAGGATAATTTTAAGAGACCTCAGAATTTTTTTGAATGTATTATAAAATCATTTTACATTTAAAATATGTATTTTTCAAATAAAAATGGTTTTATTGAAAATTAATTTTCACAAATTAAGAAAATTATTTTGATAAAAAAAACATCCATTTTTTAATTCTACACATCCAAAAAATGGGTATGGTGAATTTTTTTTATTTTTCTAAAATACATGATGTCTTTTTGAATGGTAAAATTTGATAATTTTTGATAAATGCAATATACATGATTTATTGTTTCATAAGTGATTTATGGTTTATTTAAGAAAACATTTATTCAAACTAACATCCACGTATTACTATTTTGGGTCACAATAATCAACACTTCTTCTTGTCTTGAAAAAATAATAAAATAATGAATAAGATATTAAAAAATCACCCCTCTCCTCCACTATAAAAAACACCCCTCACTCCCTCTTCTCATCACTCTTCTAAGTCTTGTATATTATCAATGTTCTGCCAAAATACTCTTACATAGTCTATACCCAAATCCAGGATCTAATTTTCATTCTAAAAGACAAAACCCCATTCCCTTAAGGATGTTCTCTAGGATGATATTTCAAGAGCTAAAACCCCCTTACAGTTTCTTTTAATTTTATTTCATGTTCTTTTATATTCTTATCTTCTCCTCACCTATTATATCCAAATGATCATGATAAATAATTTATAATATATATATATATATATATATTGTAATTATATCATATTAATGTATGAACCATCATCCATATACTAACTCTCACTCTTTTATTTTAAAAACGAAATCATCATCTGGGAGGTGCCGATTAGAACCTTGGTGGACGACGATCTTTAGTGATCAATTTAATCATCAAGGATGGACAAGAAAAAAATATATGATAGAAAATATTATAAAATACGTATTTCATCTTATTTATTGATTAGTTGACCATCACTAATACATGATATTAAATAATTGAACAAAACTAGTTCGTCATAATCATAAAACCACCATAAAAATCTAAATGATTATCATTAATTGTCTAATCAAATGATTCATCCTCATACCATGTAAAAAATGATATATATATCCATTTAGAATTCATTATGTTCATTAATAAAATATAAATTAAATTATTTAGAATTATATCCATTCTATATGAACTTTCATACTTATATACAGGTATATCGGTCAGGAATATCCAGGAAATGACCGCTCCTGAGTGATAAAATTGTATCTTATAACTCATTAAGTTTCTCATAAATGAACATAATAAAACAATAATAAATAAAATAAATATACATATGGTATTATTTAATTAGTTAATGGATTTAATTTGATTATCTAGGATGTTAAGATCATGTGATGAACACATTCAGGCATAATGTACGGGGTTTCACATCTCACTTTTTTTTTGTGAATTTCCATTGTACGCGTCATATTTTTTGTATGTGGTGCATGTATACTGAAATTTGATATATTATATTATTATTATATTGAAATTCATGGTATTAAATTATTCAATTTTATATTAATTATTGGACATAAGATTTGATTGATTACAAAGTGGTATGGGGTTTCTCATCTCAATTTTATTTTCACGAGATCCCCATTGTTTCCCACCATTTCATGTGTATGGTGTATCTATACTGACCATTCATTTAGAATATAATAAATATATTTATTTTAATGTTATTCAATGTATAATTTGATCATTATTAATATTTGGGCATATGAATTAGTTCATTACAATGTGGTAATGGATTCTACCTGAACCCCCATTTTTCCTTCGAGATACAATTGAACTACCATTAATCAAATGTAATGATTCATTATTTTTGTATATTTATTATATATTGTGATTATATGTTCCAAAATCATATATCTATACCATATAATCTTTATTTTATTGGGATATACATGTTTTAAAATGATTCTCTTCTCAATTATTCCCGATAAACAAGCATCATCCAAAGGAACTTCTCGAATTCTTACCTCTTTTAAAGTGAACTACATAGTCTCTTTTAATCCCTAATTATTTTAATAACACTATTATTTAATCATAAAAAACTATATTGGTTGATTTTTGTTTTATGAAAACAAATATTTATTTTCTATAGAAAAACTCCTTAAAATGTTTCATAAACCGCACTAAAATGATAAATTTCTAATGGTTCTTAAAAACTCTTTTTAAATAATTTCACTTCAGTGGGACATCATTTATTCCTAAAATATATTACAATATCCTTAAATTTTGTTTTATTGGGTATAAATGTTTAAAATCTCATTTTTTGACAAATAAAAATTATTTAAAAAACACTTTTTCTAAAGTAAAGATTGTTTTTTCCCATCTTACCTTTAGTTTGGTGAGATATATGACTTTAACACCACATATTCCATAATCATGGTATGTTTAATTCACTTTGATATATAATATAAATATTCTCTTTATTCTAATGATATTCTATGGGATTATTATTTTAATTTTTCAATGTGGTATGGGACACTTTATAATGTTTAAATAATATATCTTCATGAAATTTTCAATGGTCTCATTTTAAAGTATCTTCCTCTAAGGCAAAGTAATTTGTTGAATATTGTACGTTATTGAGTTTTATCTGTTATGATATCATCTTGCATGTGTTGTTTAACGGTTGTGATGAAAATAATGGCACAAATGGGAATAAAGGGGTAGAAGAAAGTCTTCATGAGGTGTGTGGAAGGCACTTGATTGCATAAGACTCGTTGCGAGGATTTTGTGGCCCAATGACAAGGGAGAAGACCAAGAGAATGAAAGAGGCCTTAAATGGGTAAATCATGGAATTCCAATAGGAGGTCCAAGATCCTTTCTTCGGAGAAGCATCTAGGATGATAATTACATTAATTCAGGCCCAAACATGCTTTTAAAAATCCTACCCAAGTGGTGTTATGAATTCTGGAGCCCACCCCACCGTGAAATCTTCATTGTCAAAAGTTGGTGGGCCACATGTCATTAATTTTAAAAAAGGGTGTGATACATGTCTCCTAAAGTAATTTTCCAGGTCCAATGTTATCATAATAAACCTTCCAGATTTTTTTACTATGGAAAAATAGGAATTATACGAATTTAAAGAGCCACCCCATGTGTAATACTAATTTCAAGTTCTTTTTTCTATAAATATACTCCCCCATGTAATCTTGATACATCATGAATTTAGGTAATTATATTATGGTGATTTTTGCTTGAAATCATGAATTTATTGCTTAATTGTTGACTTATCAATGTATTGGTCATCCATTGTGGCATATTGAGTCTAGGGTTATTAGAGAAATGTTCTCTTTGGGTTCTACCAAGACTACTTCCCCCCTTCCTTTTCACTTTCACTATTGGCACACCACCTTAAATTTTTTTCTTGCAGTGATCTAGGTTCTCAACATGAGAATATTGTACAAGGATACTAGGACACTTCATTGTGGGTCTTTTATAATGTATCATTTGGTATCAGATCCCACAAGAAATAAATAGGGTTCCTTCTTTATTATACCTTATTCCATCTTCATTTGTCTTCAAATCGGACCAACATCAATTCTGGTAAAGTTTCATCTTCACCTATGGACATCATTTCTTCCTCATTAGGGATATATATCATGTAATTTTTATAATTGAGAAGCTCATATTTCTTCTCCATCTAGAATCATCAAAATTAATGATATATATTGTGAGATACAACATTTTAAAATTTTGCAAAGAATTATGCAATTTTAAAACCACAAAACTCTCATTATGATTCCATTTGATGATACAAATTATTTCTTCTTAAAAATTTAAATATTAAAAATTCATTCTGTTGATGCTACATTTATTTGAAAAAATAAGAAAAAAAATAAATCAAAAAAAATAAAAGGCTACAAAAAATTGAAACATTTTTAATTGTACATCCCATTTTCATTATTATTCATCCATTTTCTTCCCCTTCCAAAATTTTTTATCTTGATTTCATTTATAATTTCATCTTTGAATTATAATTTGGGATTTCAATATTTTAGTGATCCATTTGATTTTTTTAAATTAGATAATAATTATATAGTATGAAATATGAGTGGTAAAAGGAAAGAGTGTTACAATTTTTTTAAAAATATAATTTTAGTGAAACAAGAGAAAAAAATTATTTTTTACTTTATACAGCGGATGGAGTGTGTGGTTTCTATTTTACTGTCTCATTAATTTTTCTCACAGGATTACTAAATGGAAGAGGCAAGTAAAACCAATGAAAGAGATATTATGTTGTTCATGAGGTATGTTAAAGAACAATTCCAAAGGTTGAATGCGAGGACGGATAAATTGAAATCCACTTCAAATTATAGAGTGCCACCAAGGAGGTGGGTCATTAAAGAATTTCTGGAGTTGTTTTATATTCATGAGTCATCAATTTAGAGAAATAAACCACCATGGAGGAAAGACATTGATCTTGGAGGAGTAAAGTTTAGTATCTCTTCATTCCAAGGTTATAATTACCACAGAACTTATTGGGAATGGGAATGAAATTTAGAACATGTTTTTGGTTGTCACACCTATTCAGAGGAAAACAATGTGAAGTGAGAAGTCATGGAGTTCCCCGGCTATTTTAATATTTGGTGGGACCAACTACATGTAAGTCGAAAAAAATTGGAGAAAGACCCATCAACACTTGGGAAGAGATGAATGCAGTAATGTGTAAGAGGTTCATTTCTAGTCACTATTATCATGATTTGTTCCTCAAGTTGCAGGGTTTCAAACAAGGGGCCAAGAGTGTTGAAGACTGTCCCAAGGATATGGAGATCAACAATATTTGGGTGAATATTTATGATGATCTTGATTCCACCAAGGCAAGGTTTGTGAGTGGCATCAACCATGACATTCGGGACATAGTAGAATTGCACCACTACTTGGATATTGAGGATCTACTTCACATGGGTACCAAAGTGAAGAGGTAAGTAAATGCATGAGGGATTATCCCTATATCCTATGGTAAGAATTAAAAATAATAATTCAATTTCCAGGATCCCAAATCATAGGAGAATGGAAGGGAACACAAAATAGATTCAAAATTGGTGAGAAATACAAAACCATTCTTTTAGAATTCGTAGGTAAAATGGAGGGTAAGGCTTTTTGGAAATCATGAGATATAAAATGTATTGAATGTCAAGGATTTAGAAATATTACATTACAATTCCCAAAAAAAGAAAAAATGATAATTTGGATGATTAAGATGTTATTAGTACTAGCTTAAGAGAAGATGAAAGTCCTCCACTTGATGATGATTCAGATGTATAAGTAGAAAGCCTCGTACATGGAGAAAGGCTTATGTCAAGGTGTTCTTTGAGTGCTTTACCCCCATGATAACATGATCAAGTTCAAAGGGAGTACATTTTTTATACTATATTCCTCTTCAATTATAAGGTATGTAGTATTATTATTCATGGGGGTAGTTATACATATGTAGAAAGTGGTTTTATGGATGATAAATTGGGATTTGATAAGATTTGACATCCTAGGCCATATAGAGTTCAATGTAAAAATAATAGGGGGTATTTCAAAGTGACTAAGCAAGAAAAAGTTCCATTTTCTATTGGGAAGTATAAATATGATGTGTTATGTGATGTTCTTCCCACGTATTCAAGTCACATTTTTTTCAAGGCCTTCGAAAATTGATAAGAGGGTCACACATGATGGATAAACCAACTGCTATACATTTGAGTACAATTGGTGGTTGGTTATTCTTACACCATTGAGGAATTGGAAATATTATGAATAATGTTTGAGGATTGATACACGTTATGATAAGATATTAAAGTAAAAGAGATAAAAATAGAGAGAATGAGATGAGTGGAAAAAAGTGTGAAAAAGGGGTGTTGAGTGAAATAAAAAAATATGGGAAATAAACGAGTTTAAAATAAGAGTAAAAATAAGAGTGAAAACAAGAGTGTTTAGGGAAAAGTGGCCTTATTTTCTAGAAAAAGAGAGATGGAGAGATATTTATATGGGAATTAAACTCTCATTATTCTATTAAAGGGAGAATGTTTTACCACTAACTCTCCTAATCCTTTAATGAATTCTAGCATTATGCCTCTTTTGCATGAATTTGGTGACGTGTTTTTGAAGAAAATTATTAATAGCATCCCTACCTTCTTATGTATAGAGCACTACATAAACTACTTCCTAGGAGAAATGCTTCCCAACTAACTGGCTTATCCAGCTAACCTAGAGGAGACTTGAGAAATCCAATGACAAGTGGAAGAATTTCTAAGGCAGGGATTTGATCGAGAGAGATTGAGTCTATGTGTTGTGCCAATAATTGTTGTCCCAAAAAATGATTTCATGTATAGAATGTATGTTGATTGTCGAGCTATCAACAATTTAAAGGTAAATTATCATTATCCCAAACATCGTTTAGATGATATGCTTGATGATCTCCATGGTGAATTCTTGTTTACTAAAATTGACCTATGGAGTGGATACTATAAAATTATAATGAAAGAGGGAGATAAATGGAAAACGAATTTAAATCTATATTTGAGTTGTATGAATTTCTTTTTATGCCTTTTGGACTAACTAATTCTTTGAATACATTCGTAAAAAAAATTAATTACGTTTTCCATCCATTCACTAGGAAATTTATTGTTGTGTATTTTGATGGAATCCTTATTTATTCTAAGATCCTTGATGAACATCATGAACATTTGAGACATGTTTTTTTCATTCATAGGAAAAATAGTTTTTTTCAAACATGAAAAAATGTACATTTTTTTAAAATCAGTTGATTTCCATGGTTTTTGTGGTCAGAGATGATGGGATGATGGTTGATGAAGAGAATGTGAATCCAATTCGGGATTGGCCGACACCAAATAATGTCTATGAGGTGAGTGTATTCCCTGGATTTCTGAGTTTTTACTGAAGGTTCATGTAGGAATTTTAGACCATTCTGTCAATATTGAATGAGTTGGTCAAGAAAAGGGTGAGCATCAAGTGGGAAAATCTCATGAAGATTCCTTCTCCACACTCAATGTTAAGTTGACCAATTTACCTCTTCTAATTATACATTAATTTTATAATGATTTTTAGGTTCAGTGTGATTACTCTGGAATTGGAATTGGGAATGTTTTAGTGCAATAATCTTAACTTATCTCCTACTTTAGTGAGAATATTAATGAAGATTAATTGAAGTACTCTACCTATTACAAGGAATTGTACAACTTCAAATTTAATTTTGAAAATTGGAAACATTACTTGTGGAAAAGGGAATTTGTGACTCATCCATATCATGAAAGCCCAAAATTTATTATGCCACAAGGAAAGTTGAATAGCTGGAGTGAAAGATATACTGAATTCACTGAAACTTTTCCTTACATAATTAAGCATAAAAAAGGAAATTAAAATGTCGTCATAGATGATTTTTCTAGATGATACTCTCTTATTACTTATATTTATGCCAGAATTCATTGTTTTGAAATGTTGTAAATCGTGAATGAGAATGATGTTGATTTTTTAAAAATTTGGATGTTGTGTGAAAAACCTAGGAAAAGTGACTTTTGAAAACACGATGGTTTTAATTTTATGAAAAATAAAATTTTTGTTCCATATTTTTCCATGTGTGAATTTCATCCTAGAGAAACTAATGGTGGTAGATAAATGTTGAATTTTGGGGGTGAGGAAACATTTTATTTATTGAGTGAACATTTTTATTGTCCCCACAAGCCTAGGGACGTGGTTAGTGTTTGAGGAAATTGTAATGTGTGTAAACATGAAAAGTAGAATATTTTTTCACATGGATTATACACCTATTTTTCCATTACTTCACATCCTTGGGTTGACATTTCAATGGATTATGTGGTATGCTTGTTAGGATCACAATTAGGTATGGATAAAATCTTGATGGAGCTGGATAAGGTTAGTAAAATGGCTCATTTTATTGCTTTTTCTAAAACTAATGACAAAACTCATATTGCAGATTTGTTTTTTAGTGAAAAATATAGGTTTCATGGATCTCACAAGGGATTTTTGAGTGATAAGAATGTCAAATTCTATAATCACTTCTAGAGAAAATTATGGAGTAATCATGGAACCAAGATTCATTTCTCCACCACTCCACACCCACAAATAGATAGTAAATCTTAGGAGGTCAATAGAATACAATCCACATTTTTGCAGTCCATCCTTATAAAAAGTTTGAAACAATTGGAAAGATTCTTTCCTCACATTGAATTCTCTTATAATCGAGTGGTTCACTCCAAAACTAATGTTTCACTGTTTGAAGTTGTTTATGGTTTTAACCCATCAACTCCACTAGACATTTATCATTTTTATACTAATCAATTTTCTAAAAATGAAGGTGAATAAAAAAAGTTTCTATAGGAGTTTCATTTAAAGTTAATGGCCAATATTTAGAGGAATAATGAACAAGTTGTGAAGCATGCTAACAATGGGTGGAAAAAAATGGTGTTTCAACCTAAAGATTGGATGTGGGTACACTAGAGGAATGATAGGTCCCAAAACAAATGAAAATAAAAACATCAACCACGAGGAGATGGTAGTATCCAATGCATAGAGAAGATCAATGATAATTCCTACAAGATATAGTTACCCGATAGGTATTGGAATGTTAGTTCCATATTTAATGTTTCTGGTATTTCTACCTTTGAATTTTCAGATTTTAGATGAATCCTTTTGAGGAGGGAGGAGAAGATAAAAATCATGGCATGAATGGGAATTATGGGTTAGAAGGTAGTCTGGACGTGGAGGGTAGAAGACACATGATTGCATAAGACCCATTGTGAGAAATTGGGGGCCCAATGACAATGGAGCATACCAAGAGAATGAAGGAGACCTTAAATGAGTTAATCATGTAATTTCAAGAGGAGAAAAAACACCCTTTCTTGGGGTAAAAATCTAGGCCTATAATTACATTAATTAATGCCCAAAAGTACTTTAAAAAATCCAACCCATGTGGTGCTATGAATTTTCATGCCTACCCCACCATAGAATATTGAATTTCAAATGGTGGTGGGCTACTTGTCTTTATATTTCTTATAGGGTGTGCTACTTATCTCCTAAAGTCTTTATCATGTGCCAGAGTTGACAAAAGAATTCATTAATAATTTTGACTATGGAAAACTATTCATTATACTAAAGTAATGATCACCACCATGGGTAATTTGAATTTCATGTTCCATTGGCCATAAATAGACACCTCATATACTCCAGAGACATTTTGAATTAAGGTAATGTTATTATGGTGATTTTTTCTTGAAACCTCTATGTTTTTTAATAATTCTTGACTTACCAAAGGATTTTTCATCATTTGTGGTGTCTTGAGGCTATATTTCTTGGAGACAAGTTCTGATTGGGTTCTACCTTGACCATTTCCTCCCTTACTTCTCATTTACACTATCCTCACATAACCTTAAATTGTTTTTTATGGTGATATGAGTTCTTAACACGCGAATATTGTACAGGGTTCCTAGGACACATCCTAGTGGGTCTTGCATCGCTTATCAAGTTGATGATCATTTTTACTATTGATTTTTTTAATTTGATACCATTCATGGGTTATTGATAAACTATTCGCAATTCATATGTGATTATTTCAATATGAATGTTTTTTTTGTCTATGTATCACCCTTTTCATATGAGGATTGTATAAACTATAGTAATTTAATGGTGAGGAATTCTATATCCACTCATTGCAATGGTAGGTCTCATGAGACAAACCAGATTTTGTTTTGACCTGTTTATGTATGGTCTTGGAATGAGGCCTTGACAGTATAGTTATGATGTTTTCCATTATGATACCCCTATATATGAGAGTAGTATTTGATATTCCATGTGATTACTCGACTAGTAGAATATCCCTACTTTTGTTTTATTATGGAATGATTTATTTATCTTGTATTCCTTCCATATTATGCTCATGTATATTTATTCTTAAAGGCATGTTTTTTTATTTGTTCACCATGCCTAGTGTTTATGTTTATAAAAAATTTTGATGCATTAATTTCCCATAATGAGAACCTAAGCTCAATCATGTATTATGCTTATTTTCCCATGTTATGAAGAATAATATTTTGAATAATATTTCATGGATTATTTTTTTTAATTTTATATTTTATCAAATTATATTATCTTTTCACGATGTATTTTGGGTATAATGAATGTAATCTGGTCTTCCTAGACTACTAAACTAATAGGTCCTTTGGGATTTGATTCCTTTTAATCATGCTAATGTAATTAAATAATGTGTCGCCATTGGGAATCTAGGGTAGGTGTTTTATATTTGGTATCAAAATAAGTTTAATATAATCCTTATAAACTAGATTTATAAAATGTATATTAGAGAACGTAACCCTAAGATATACTCCAAGGATAATAATACAAGAGGATCATAGAATTTTAGTATGGTATATATTATGTGGATATTCATAGAAAATACATCCCTATATGGATACTATAATTGTGTGTGGTTCTAGCATAGATGTACCTCAAAGTAACAATGTTGACAAGGTGTTCTGGGCCTAACTCTAGGTAATTTGGTACATGACAATGGGCCTTATTGCGCACCTGGTCTGACACTCTTGTAGGATTTTATTAGTGTAATTCACATTTTCATTACAAAAAATTATTTGTGATTTGAATATATTATGAAAATGAATAACCTAGGTTATTCATAATGTGTTATAGGGTGAAAATAAGTTGTCATGATATTCTATAAATGATTATCAGTATTTCTCAATATCACTATTGTTACTCACACTATGCATCTTGGTTTTAATAAATAGATGTAATCCTAAGGATTAATGTTTAAATTGAACATGATGGAATAGGTGGAGGTGATGAGAAATTAAAGGGGATGTTTATAGGAGTTAATTATATTATGTTCATGTCTAATTAGTTTTTCAAAAATATCTTTATAAACATACACCTTAACCAACTCCTATAGCCACCAAAGATGAGAATAATGGAGTTTTCTAAGAGATTTGGTGTTGGAGAACATGGATAAAAGAAAGCTTGACATCCATCATACATGAAATATATAAGGAGACACCCAGGAATGATTCCCAAAGGAATGGAGAAATGATTTATGTTTGTGAAATAAGGAAATAAATAAAATAATTTCAATTGAAATTTAATGAGTATGAAGAAATGTAATAAAATTGATCCAAAAAATATATTTTTCATTATTTTCCTTAAATCTAAGGGATCGGGGCATTGCCCAATTCAATTCCCTATTGTGTATGATAACATTTAGACCATGGAAGGTCAAATGTGGAAATAAATTTTTGATATATTTATATATAGAGGTTGTATATAAAATCCTTGTAAAAATAATTTATAGTGACTGGACTTATTTCGGGGATGTCCTTCATATATATATTTTTATGTTATATGGTTTTTTAAAAATGACAAATCGCATGTTGGGTTCCAACTCATCACATGCGGTATGGTCGTGGGGTATGAACCCACCACCAAATGGTGATATGGGTGTAGTGCCTACCACTAACCAACATCATGATCTGGTTATCCAGAATTTTATTAGTTAAAATAAATAATGGATGAATTTTGATTATATTTTTGTGAATTTTTATCAAATAGATAACATTGGTATTGGAAAAGATTTTTTAGTCAAGTGATTAATGTCATTTTGGAAGACATTCACAATTTTTGAACATTTATAAGGCTTTGGTAAATATAATATTTTGAGGAATAAATGTTGAATTGTATTTTGGGGTCAAATTTTATTTTATTGTATACCTATGGTGATCCATGTTATTTAGAGAAATGGATAAAATAACATGGAGATTTTGGAATAATGGAAATTTAATTTTTTCTATATGATATAATGAGGTATCAATTCCATTTGGAAGACTATATGAACAAATCCTTCTGATTTTTTTTTCATAGTCTAAAATGAATTTTGTGATGAATTATAGCTTTTTGCAAAATATATCTATATCGAAATTTGAGTTTTAAATTTGAATTTTTTAGATTAATTTTGGTTTTCAACATATAATGGATTATTATTTTTGAGGAATTATCTTATCTTATCCAACCATTTTTTATTTGGATAACACATAATTATACATTCATAGGATCTATGATCCCTATAAGATGATTTGAATTCATTAGGTGTAAAGAAAATCAATCTTTAACATTCATTTATAAGTATTAGGAATAAATTGAATATAGATCTCTGTACCAAAAAAGTATGATATTATTCTTATGACTTGGAAAGTAATCAATTATGTTTAATTACTCAAGCGATTGTCTATATAGTAAGGTAATCCCTCAATTTTGGGAAAAAGATTTTGTAAACAAATGTTATCTATATAGTTTTCTATTGAATAAATCATTGGTATTTTAACTGTTCATAAGATTTATGGTTTTGTGATGGTTAAAATTATAATGAAAAGGTTACCTATCAATCTCCACCAAAACATGATGGTTAGAATATTCTACCATGTCCATATTTTTACTTCCCATTAATTTTATCCTATTTTAATTTCATGTTCTGTGTTGACCTCTTCTCTTCCCTTTACCTCTTCTTAAGGAGGTATTATACTAACCCTATTTCCAATGTGGGTTTAAAACAAGGGAATTATCTAGTATCAACCGTTAACATTCATCGTGTAATTTCAAATTCTGAGGGTGCAATTATTTTTAGGGGAGAATAATGTAACACCCCATTAATTTGTTTTATAATTTTAAAAACATTATGTTATGAAAAATAATAATTTTAACTTATGTGTTTCAATTAATAATAATACTTATAAATATTTATATTTCAAATTTACAGCTTTCAAATGAATATTAAATTAATGTTCTAAAAAATATTATTTTATAATATTATTTTCTCTAAAATAATATTTTTATATTAATATATCTATTTGATTATTTTTGTTAAAAAAATCATTTTTATCAATATATTATTTAATTAAATAATTTAAGAATAATATATATATTGACTATTATAATTATTTTCATAAATACTAAATTATGTTATGAATATATTCACTATTAATATGACACCCCAGGATTTTATGGTGTATTTCTTCAAAAATAATTTAATTCATTAGATAGCTAATATGCACCCAACACTATGTCTCTAAAAAACAAAACTTTGTTATAGATATAACCTAGTTGTGAAACTTCATTTTTCCACTTATCTACTTTGAATTTTAAAAAAAATGTCATACACAGTTGTGATCAGTATGATATTTAGAGTCTGATAGGATCAACATAATTTTTGTTGAATAGTATCTAACCCTTATGAATAGTAATGTACCATTTTGAATTGTAATATGACCCTTACGAATAGTAACCACAGCCATATAAGTATAAATAAAATTTTCGCACCATATAAATAAGAGTGAATGTTTTACAAATTAATATTTAAGTATTGGTATTTTGTGAGTAATAATTATTAATTTACAATTTTAAATTAATAAAGTTTTTATTAAAAAAATATTTAAAAAAATATTTTTGAAATAAATTATTTTTTTTAATTTTATTTTAGGATAATTTTATGAGAGCTCAAATAATTTTAGAATGTATTATAAAATCACTTTTAAATTTGAAATTTTTGTTTTTCAAAAAAAATAATGATTTTATTTAAAAAATAAAATTCTCAAGTTTAGAAATATATTTTGATATAATAGATCCATTTTTGAATTATACATTTTGAAACATGGTTATGGTAAATTTTTTAGATTTTTCTAAATAATTAACTTTTTATGAATAGTAAAATATGATAATTTACAATAAATGCTAAATACATTATTTATTGAGTCATAGTTGATATATGGATGATGTAAGAATACATGGTTTGAACTCACATGAAATTTTTATTATTTTTGGTTATAAGAATCAACACTATTTCTTGTCTTCATAAAAATAATAAAATAGAGAACAAAATATTAAAAATTCATCCCTCTCCTCCGCAATAAAAACACTCTTCCCTCCCTCTTCTTCTCACTCATCTATGCCATGAAACAACTGAATTTTAATCCCAAATACTCTTCCCTGGTCTCTATCCACATCTATTAGGACTTGGTCTTTCTAAAATACCAAAACCATTCCCTTTAGGAGGTTCTCAAGGTGGATATTTCAAGAGGTAATACCCCCTTCCATTTTCATTTAATTTCATTTAATGTTCTTTTAATTTCTTATAATCTCCTAACCTACCCTTTACAAATGATCATGATTACACTAGTTTCATTTATATACTTAAATTATATAATTTTAATGGAATTACCAACATCAATATCCTTACTCTCTCTCTGTCTTATTTTAAAAACAAAATCATCATATGGGAAGTGTCGATTTACAACCTATGTGGACGACGAAATTTTGTTCTTCAATTTCTTCTTCATGACTGTTCATGAGACAATTTTTATGGTGTAACCAGATCATAAAATATATATTATATCTTATGTATTAATTATATAACAATCATATATACATGATGTTAAATAATATAACAAAACAATTTTGTTGTTCTTGAAAAATCACTATGAAAATCTAAATGATTTTCATTAAATTCCATATCTAATGATTCATCCTCATACAGTGTAACCAAATTTTATATATATATATATCCATTTAAAATTTCATATGTTCATTAATAAAATATAAATTCATTTCTGTCGAATTATATCCAATACACATGAACTTACATACTCATATAAAAGTATATCGATCATGAAAACCAAGGACATGAATGCTCCAGAGCGAAGAAATTGTATCCTATATCTCATCAAAAATGAATGAAAATGAACATAATAAAATTAAACTAAATAAAATACATATATATAATGTTATAAATTATTACATTAATTAATCAATTTTATTTTATTTTCTAGGATGTTATGATAATGTCTATAACACATTCGGAAATAAGGTTAGGGGTTTATCATCTCACTTATCTTTCTGTTAGATTTCCATTATTCGATACTTATTTCATGTATGTTTTGTATATGTACTGAGATTTTATATATGATATAATTAATATATTTATATACATGGAATTAAATTATTAAATTTTTTTATTAATTTTATTATATATGATTCGATTGATTACAAAGTGGTAAGGGGTTTCTCATGTCACCTTTGTTTTTGTGAGATTTCCATTATTCTCCACTATTTCATGTCTATGATGTATGAATGAAAACCATTGATGTATCATATCATAAATCTCATCATTTTCCTAGTATTAAATGTACCATTTTTTTATTATTAATATTGGTCAATATGAATAGATTCATTACAAAGTGGTAAGGGATTCTATCTGAACACACTTTTTTTCATCAGGTAATTCTTTCACTACCATTACTCAAATGTAATTATTCTTTATTTTTGTATATTTGTTCTAAATTATATATATATTTTCTAGAATCATATATATATATCGTACCAATATAATTTTATGGGGGTATACATGTTTTAAAATGGTTACCTTCTCAGTTCTTCTCGATAAACAAGCCAGATTTAGTTTAACTTCTCGAATTCTAACCCATTTTCAAGTCCACTCCAAAATATTTTTTAATATGAAATTGTTTTCATAAAATCAATAATTTTATCATGAAATACTATCATGGTTAATTTAATGTTTAACAAAAACAAATATTCATTTTTGATTTAAAATATCTTCAAAATTTCTGTTAAACTGCACGAAAATGTTTTATTTCTAAAATTTGATTAAAACACTTTTTACATGATTTCACTTCAGTGGGACATAATTTATGCCTAAAATATATTTTATATGTACTTAACTTTTATTTTATGGTATATACATTTTTAAAATAATATTTTATGGTAAATACAAATAATTTTCCAAAATAACTATTCTTTCCAATGTTAAATGTATTTTTCTCATCTTACATTTACTTCTGTGAGATATATGTCATGATCCCCACATGATTTTTAACTATTGTGTTTGTTATTCCCCTTGATATATCATATCATGATTCTTATTATTATAATTATATTCTAACGGATTATCATTTCAATGTTTCAAAGTGGTATGGGACACTTTGGAATGATTAAATAATTTATACTAAAGAAAATTTCAATGGTCTCATCTAAATTTATCTTGATCTATGTCAAAATCTTGTGTTGAATATTATACATAATTGAGTTTTATCTCATATTATTTAATCTAATATATATTTTTGAAGGTTTGATGACCTTTTTGACTGTGGATATGGTACTTTTATACCATTCAAGGGTTATTGTTAATGTTTGTGCATTTCATATGCTTGTTTTTCAATATGAATGTTTATATTTTCTATATATCACTATTTTCATATGTTGAATTTATTGTACTTAGTAATTGATGGGTGTAACGCCCCGACCCCAGTTTCCCAGAGTCGGTGCATTATTGAGTAATATTGGCATGATCCCAAAAGATCAAGTCATGAAAGACCGATTAGATTAGTAGCCTTGGAAACAGTAGATACATTCATAAATGTTAAATTACATCATAAAGTGAAAAACTACAATAACGTAGTCTCCATAGTCCACACCCATATCACTTTCAAACTATCCCTGCAGGTCAGTCATAAAATATTTCCTCACATCCTGAGAAAAATAAAACATTGAAAGGGGTGAGCTCAGATGCCCAGTAAGGATAACAATTTAGCGGAAGCATTCATAAATAAACATAAACATTTAAGGCAATGTGTAACTAAAAAAAGACTTTTAAACATGAACTTCAACATAATATGGCAAAAGTAAAATGAGATAATTCCATTTACTTCTTCACATGGATATTCTACTGGTCTAATAATCACATGCAATATCAATAACCACTTTCATAATGATGGAATGCATAATTCTAGACTATCATAACCACATAGCCAAGGCCTCATGCCAAGACTACAAATAATATTTTGTCAAGGCCTCATGTCAAGACACTAGTTTGTCTCATGAGACCTGCCGATGCATCGAGGAGCTATAGCAGGCTCCACCCATCACTTATTAAGTCCAATTCATTCCTCATATGAACAGGTTTAAACATATCATAAACTATAACATAATTGTATCACATAAAACATGCATAAAGGAAACATAACATTTCAACATTTCAATAACAATATATCAACACAACACATTTATATAATAAAAAAACATTTTCAAAAACACTTTCTATAGCAAAATAAAAGAAAATTAAAACTTGGTATTTATTTTTCATTTAAAAAAAAGTTATAGCTTTTAGAGGAAGCCGAAACTCAAATAATAGTCATGGCGGTGGAGAAGTCATTGTCACCGCATATGTATGACAAGAAAAACATTCCTTTTTGTCATTTAGTAAAACGCTTCGTATGAAAATATTCCTTTTGAAAAAACATAAAAGTCAAATGGGTTTATACACCGTATAAAAGAAAGTTGTGTATAAAACAAAATATGCCTCAATGAAAGGAGATTGAGACGAAGTCCTTACAAAGATCATTTTTTATATAAAATATATCTATTATGTGTATTCACTATAATTACACATAAATAATGTAAAAATACAAGATAGGAAATAATAATATCATGACATAATTTTATATTATGAGATTAACCCAAAGAATGGAAATTGGGTAAAGAAGTTCCCTTACCTCGTGTCCGACATGACACGATCATTCTTTAATCTCTTGAATAATAAACTAGAGTTAGTTTATACTTTCTTAAGAAAATTTTTCAAGTTTATTTTTCCTTTTATATCACTTATTACCATGTTATGATCATTATGTAATTATTTATGTTAATAACAGTCGTTTTGTCGATCTTTGGTACTTGAGTCAAAAATAAACTTCTTATAATTACAAGTTGTTCATGTGGTGAAATATCCATTATAAACAGAAATATATTCTTTCTTTAGATATAATATATAACATATATATCTATTATATACATTCATTTATAATATTACATAACATTTAGAGGTAAGAAATGAAATGCACCGTTCATGGAGACGGTAAGCCGTACGTACGCATGAACACTCCCTTCATTTCTATTTAGTATTTAATGGAATGAAATTATAATTATATAAAGGTATACTATAATTATAGTATAATATAATGTATAATACCATTTAATCCATCCTTTATACATCCCACATATGGCATTAAATATTCAAATCACTTTGAGGGGGCGGTAGTCCGCACTTCCTAAAATGTAATTATCGCGTTTACCCATAATGGAAATCATAATGGTATGCCATAAATGAAAAATACAGAATCATAAAGAAAACAAAAAAATAATATATATCATATAGAAAAAATATTTTCATCATAATGGCCACCATGAGAGGTGTTAAAATAATATTGAACAATCATCGTTTCATGAGGCAGTAATTCGCCACCCACAGAAACGGTATGTTCTTTAACCATTTGACAAATGTGTGTGTAATTGTAAATAAAATCCTTCTAATAACAAAAGACTAGTATATTTAATATACTGGTGTTGTTACAAAATAAATTAATAAAAATATTTTAGGGGGTTGGAGAATCAAAATAAAACAAAACAACATAAGAGAATACATTACCTTAAAATCAGGTAACTCTTTTTGATTTGAGCGAAAGGCTTCCTTGGGAAGACTTCTGCCCAAAGTGAGGCTTCTAGGAGTAACAGAGGGAAGTTGAGAGATTATTTTGCCAGAGTTTGACTGACCCAAAATGCTTTGAAGGTGTTAATAAGGTGGTATAGGTGGGGGCCTTTTATAAGAGGAGAGGAGGGGCACTCTTGGAAAGTAATGAAATGTTACATTATGATGAAGTGGTTTTTGAATTTCAAAGGTCCCGAAATGATATATTTCTAGGATAAGGTGATAAGGGTTCGAAATATTCTCATACAATAGGTTTTTGACAAGTGTAAGCCTTAGATTTTACATTACCTTTTAATTTTATTTAAATCGTTAATTAATGAGGTAATCGCTACATCATCATTGTGTCATTAAAAATTTAATATATATAATGTCTAAAAATTATAAAACAATTATCATGATGTAGGAAATCCTTTTATATTTCCAATGAATATTTATAGTCGAAATGTTAACTTATATAACCCCATGTAATAATTCTATTAGTTAGACAACACATGTTTGGGAAAATTTTATTTTTACTTTAAATAAAAAGTTATTAATGTCATTTTCGTACCCAAGTGGCTCCATGGGGTCTCCAAGTTGACCCATGGATTGTCTTGGTCGGCCATGACCCATCCAATAATGGTAGGACAATTGTAAAGGTATTTTTATATTTTTATAATATCATTTTTACCATAAATTTCACTAATTAACTTTAATCGTGATTAATTAAACTTAAAAGTTACTATTCACCAAAAAATTATTTTAATTCCATTGAACCACATTTTACTTCCTAATGACAACCATGTATGTTAGATTTTTGAAAATCAAATCACAGAAGTGGTAATGTTTCATTTAAACAAAAAATCATTTTTTTAACTACCACTTAGTGGTTTCACTATTCATCCAAAATTAAAGATTTTCAGAACAATGACAAAATTTCACCCTAAGATAAAATTGATATTCCGAATTCAAAAATGATCTCTATTTTAAAAAATTCCAAACATATAATTTGAATTAATTAATTTAATAATTAATTCCCGTCGTCACAATAAATTGTGTGTTTTTAAGAAATAATATATTTCAAAAGATTAACAATTGTTTATGTCCAATTTCAATGTGAAATTAGTTCTAATGACCACCATTGGATAAAATGGAAAAAATATATTCTAATTATACTTTAAAACCACTATATAGTATAATTTATCACTATGATTTATTTTGATTAAAAAATTTGTTTTTAATAATTTTTCACTATTCACAAAAAATTGGAAGTTCTCAGTAAAATACCAAAAATTCAACATATGCTAATTTCGATATTCCGAATACAAAAAATGAAGTCCATTTTAAAATATAAAATATATATAATTTAAGAAAGTGGGTATTACTATTCATAATTGCTATTTTTATTGGTCGCGGTGCATTAGAATCTCGAACTTGCATACAATGCAAGCTATTGCATTATTGAAAGAGAAGCATATCATGGAATCTTGAGGTGTTACATTCTACCCTCCTTCAATAAATTGTGTCCTCGCAATTTGAAATTTTTCTTTTAAAATAAAAGGTTGAAAATATAATATAACTTTGTGGAAAACCCACATCAGAAATAGGGTTAATAAAAATATAACATTAAAACAAAGAAAGAGAAGTACAAAGGTCACCCAACATAGCCCATACTATGATTCTATGAAAATATGGATATGGAGGAAAAAAAATCATCAAGGTCTTTTGGAGAGTTGTATAAAACTGGATTAGGAGAAATTTAGCCACAAGAAAATCACAAACTTGTGATTGGTTAAATGGTCATTGAATCCCCAGTTGGAAAAGTTACCCGATAAAGTTTTTGTTTTAAGTTACCTTTCATAAAGTTGAGGAATTTATTTAAGAGATTTACTAAGAACATAAGGAAATATACTTAATTGTTATGTAGACTTTCATTCGTTAATAAATTTTTACCACAAACCCATCTTTCACTCCAAATGGTAACAGAACCCAAAAATATTCTATTTATCCTAATTGTATATGGTTTCAAATATTACCACATACCATTTAGATTAGGAAAACTATTTTGTAATAGCCAGGGACTTCCTGTAGGCTAGTGGTAGGTAATAAAGGCTTGTCGCACTATGGTTGTGGGTTCGATTCCTGCTGCTTTGTCCGACGCGATGGGTTATCACCCCACCCGCAGGTTTTCCTTTTCCTAAAACTATAGTATTATAATATTCCAAAAATAATCTTCAGAAAGGTTTTAACCTTAAACAATACTATCCAAGGTTCAACATAATCCATTCCAACCTGTATAGTTATCCAAAATACCTCTGTCAAGACTTTCTCTTAAAGGTCTCTAAATTCCAATATCAATTGTAACATCAGATTCCCCAAAAAAAGTAAAGTTTCTCTTATTGTCACATACTAAAAATATGATTACATTCATCATATTAAAACCTTAATGAAAACAACAAGTACTGTAGTATAATCTTTATATATATCACATTATTCTTATAACCAGAATATAATCCTTGAGTCCAAAAGCAGCAATACATTAATTATTCCACTTCAACTATAGTAACAGAAAAATATTGTCCCTGATCCCTTGGCCTTTTCTGAGGTAAGTTTCCCTGACACTTAGAACATTCATCTACATAATGCCCCATTTCCCTACAATTTTAGCATTCAACATTGATAGCCTCTTTCTTTCCCTTACAATCACGAGCCTGGTGACCCTTTTATCCACATTTATAACAAACTACCATTCCTTTTAGGCAAGTACCGGGGTGATTCTTCCCACAATTATCACATAATGGAAATTCCTTCTTTCCCTTTTTCCCTTCATATGTCTCTTGCTCCACCGTTCTCTTCTTCTCTTGCTTTACTTTATTGTCAAAAGATTTAGAGAATTACTTTTCTGTCTTGATAGAACACGAGACTATATCTTCGTACGTTGAGAAATATTTTGATACTAATGCTCGATGAAGAAAATGTTTTAACCCATCAAAGAAACGATCGATCTTACTTCTTGGGTTACGTATATAATCTGATGCATGCCTCGCTAACCATGTAAAGTTAAACTCATACATTGCGACATTCTCATCCTCCTTCTACCTCAGACTCAGAAATTTCCTTTCCATATCTGCTCGATGGTCACGAGGAAATTATTTTTCTACAAAAATCTCTTTAAACTCCCTCCATTACATATTAGATACTTATTTATCTTCTTTCATGTTTTGAATCAGCAACCACCATTGATCGGCATCTCTAGTGAGGCGATAAACTGCCATGACAACCTTTTCCCTTTCTCTACTCCCCAAGGTGTGGAATATTTTCTCTATGGAGTTTATCCATTGCTCAGATATTAATGCATTTGTAACCCCATTAAATGTTGGAGGTTGTTTCCTCATGAAGCAGTCTAACATTGATCCTCCAAGTTGTGGATCAGGGTGCTCCATACGAGTAATGTTATTATTCATAACCTGAGTGAGTTGTCCCAGTATGGTGATAAATTGATCAGCACTAGTTGTATCTCCAGCTCCACAATAATTATCTTGAGCAGGAGGACAATCCATACATGGAGTGTGTGCATTGATATGGTTTCCATTCCTCCCACTATGCGCCATTTCTAAACAATTGAATAAACTAGATTAGTTTATGAATAAAAATACATAATTCCATACTTGTAAAACACTTAACATAAATTGAACTATTTAGGGATATAATCAATAATCATAAAAAGAAATGTTTTCTTTGAGGAAATATATACTCATAAACCCTTCATAATGGTTTGTAAAGAAAATTAGAATTATCCTAAGCATATCCCCCGAGAGTGTCGTAACCAATAGTGAAGTAAGGCCCGTTGTCGTGCACCAGTTTCCATTCGAGTCTAGATCAAAGCGGTGTTTTTGGATTTTACCCCTAGGTACATCTGTGCCAGAGCCGCCTCTACCTGCTCGTATCCAGATAGGGATTTATTGCTCAGAAAACTCACAAAATCTCTATAACAACAAAATTCTTGGATGTTCTTATATACTAATCCTCAAAGTCTATCTTATGTCTATGTGATCTAATCAGATTTTATCTAAATCTAGATTCCAAGGTTAGTAATAAACTGCCTCTGATACCAACTATAACTCCCCGACCCCTGTTACCCAAAGTTGGTGCATTATTGTGCAACATTTTCATGATCACAAAAGATCATATCTCGAACGACCGATTAGTTTAGTATCCTTGGAATCACTAGATATGTTCATAAATGTTACATTACATCATAAAGTGAAAAACTATAATAACATAGTCTCCATCGTCCACACCCATATCCCCTTCATAATATCCCTGCAGGTCAGTCATAAAATATTTCTTCACATCTTGAGAAAAATAAAACATTCAAAGGGGTGAGCTCATATGCTCAGTAAGGATAACAATTTAGTGGAAGCTTTCAGAAATAAACATAAACATTTAAGGAAATTTATAACTAATAAAAGCCTTTTAAACTTGAACTTCACCATAATATGGAAAAAGTAAAATGAGATAATGCCATTTACTTTTTTACATGGATATTCTACTGGTCGAATAATCACATGCAATATCAATAACCACTTTCATAACGATGGAATGCATAATGCCAGACTATCATAACCACGTAGCCAAGGCCTTGTTCCAGAACTACAAATAATATTTTGTCAAGGCCTCATGCCAAGACACTAGTTTGTCTCATGAGACCTTCCAATGCATCGAGGAGCTATAGCAGGCTCCACACGTCAATTATAAAGTCCAATGCATTCCTCATATGAATAGGTTTAAACATATCATAAACCATAACATAATTTTATCACATAAAACATTCATAAAGGAAACATAACATTTCCACATTTCAATCACAATATATCAACACAACACATTGATATAATAAAACAAACACTTTCAAAAACACTTTCAATAACAAAATAAAAGAAAATTAAAACTTGGTATTTATTTTTCATTTAAAAAAGTTATAGTTTGTAGAGGAAGCCGAAACTCAAATAATGGTCATAGCGGCGGAGAAGTCGTTGTCACCACATACATATGACAAGAAAAACATTCCTTTTTGTCTTTTAGTAAAACACTTCGTATAAAAATATTCCTTTTCAAAAAAACATAAAATTCAAAGGGGTTTATACCCCATATAAAAGAAAGTTGTGTATTAAACAAAATATGCCTCAATGAAAGGAGATTGAGACGAAGTCCTTATAAAGATCATTATTTAAATAAAATAGATATATTATGTGTATTCACTATAATTACACATAAATAAAGTAAAAATACAAGATAGGACATAATAATATCATTACATAATTTGAATGTAGGATATTAACCCAAATAATGGAAATTGGGTTAAGAAGTTCCCTTACCTCATGTCCGACTTGACTCAATCGTTCTTTAATCTCCTAAATAATAAACTAGAGTTAATTTATACTTGATTCAAAACCTTTTTCAAGTTCATTATTCCTTTTATATCACTTATTACCATGTTATGAACATTATGTAATTATTTATGTTAATAACAGTCATTTTGTCGATCTTTGGTACTTGAGTCAAAAATAAACTTCTTATAATTACATGTTGTTCATGTGGTGAAATATCCATTATATCCAGAATTATAATCATTATGTAGATATCATATATAACATATATATCCATTATATATATGCATTTATAATATTACATAACATTTAGAGGTAAGAAATGAAATGCACCGTTCATGGAGATGGTAAGCCGTACGTACGCATGAACGCTACTTTCATTTATATTTCGTATTTAATGGAATGAAATTATAATTATATAAAGGTATAGTATAATTCCAGTATAATATAATTTATAATACCATTTACTCCATCCTTTATACATCCCACATATGGCATTAACGATTCAAATCACTTTGAGGGGGCGGTAGTCCGCACATCCTAAAATGAAATTGTAGCGTTTACCCATAATGGAAATCATAAAGGTATGCCATAAATGAAAAATATAGAATCATAATGAAAAAAATAATAATATATATCATATATAAAAAATATTTTCATCATAATGGCCACCATGAGAGGTGTTAAAAGAATATTTAACAATCATCGTTTCGTGAGGCAGTAATTCGACACCCACAGAAATAGTATTTCATTAACCATTTGACGAAGGTGTGTGTAATTGTAAAAAAAATCCTTCTCATAATAAAATCCTATTATATTGAAGATATTGGTTTTGTTACAAAGGAAAATAATAAAAATAGTTTAGGGTGTTGGAGAATCAAAATAAAACAAAACAACATAAGAGAACACATTACCTTAAAATCGAGTACCTCTATTTGATTTAAGCCAAAGGCTTCCTTCGGAAGACTTCTGACAAAATTGAGGCTTCTAGGAGTAATATAGAGAAGTTGATAGAGTATTTGGGAAGAGTTTGGCCAACCCAAAAGGCTTTGAAGGTGTGAATAAGGTGGTAGAGGTGGGGGCATTTTATAAGAGTAGAGGAGGGGCACTCTTTGAAAGTAATGAAATGTTACATTATTATGAAGTGATTTTCGGATTTAAAAGGTCCAAAAATGATATATTTCTAGGATAATATGATAAGGGTTCGAAATTTTCTTATACAATAGGTTTTTGATAAGTTTATGCCTTAGATAATACATTATCTTTTCATTTTATTTAAATCGTTAATTAATGAGGTAATCGTTGAATCATCATTGTGTCATTAAAAATTTAATTTATTTAAGGTATAAAAATTATAGAAAAAATATCATGATTTAGGAAATATCTTTATCTTTCCAATGAATATTTATTGTTGAAAAGTTAACTTATATAAACCCATATTTTAATTCTTTTAGTAAAACAACACGTGTTTGGGACAATTTTATTTTTACTTTAAATAAAAAGTTATTAATGTCATTTTCTTACCCAAATGGATACATGGGGTCCCCAAGTTGATCCATGGGTTGTCTTGGTCGTCCATGACTCATCCAATAATAGTAGGACAAGTGTAAAGGTATTTTTATATTTTTATAATATCATTTTTACATTAAATTTCAATAATTACCTTTAATCGCGATTAATTAAACTTAAAAGTTACTATTCACCAAAAAATTATTTTAATCCCATTGAACCACATTTTACATCATAATGACAACCATTTATGTTGGATTTTTGAAAATCAAATCACAGAAGTGTTAATGTTTCATTTTATCAAAAAATCTGTTTTTTAACTACCACTTAGTGGTTTCACTATTCATCAAAATTGAAGTTTTTCAGAACAATGCCAAAATTTCACCCTATGCTATAATTGATATTCCGAATTCAAAAATTATGTATATTTTACAAAATTCCAAACATATAAGTTGTATTAATAAATTTTATAATTAATTCCTGTTGTAACAACAAATAGCGTGTTGTTAAGAAATAATATATATCGCAAGATTGACAATTGTTTATGTCCAATTTCAATGTGAAATTATTTCTAATGACCATGATTGGATAAAATGGTAAAAGTATATTCTAATTATAATTTAAAACGACTATATAGTATAATTTATCACTATAATTTATTTTGATTAAAATATTTGTTTTTATGTATTTTTCATTATTCCCAAAAAATTGGATGTTCTCAGAAAAATACAAAAAATTCAACATAGGGTAATTTCGATATTCCGAATCAAAAAAATGAAGTCCATTTTGAAATATAAAATATATATAATTTTAAAAAGTGGGTATTACTATTCATAGTGGCTATTTTGATTGGTCGCGGTGCGTTAGAATCTCGAACTTGCGTACAATGCAAGCTATTGCATTATTGAATGAGAAGCATATCGTGGAATCTCGGGGTGTTACAATGGGTGGGTCCCTATATATCCCCTTGAGGCATTGGTAGGTCTCATGATACAAAATAGTTTGGGATTTTACCCAATTATGTATGGTCTTGGCTTGAGGCCATGGAAGTATGTTTGTGATGTCTGCCATTATGCATGACCTCATTATGATACTAGTATTTGATATTCCATGTGATTATTTTACTAGTGAAATATCCATGGTTATGTTTTATTATGGAGTTATTTATTAAGGTTTTATTCATGTCATATTATGTTAAATAATATTTATTCATGAATGATGGTTATTTTTAGTTGTTCGTCATTCCTAGTTTTTATGTTCATTATATCTTCTGATGTTTTACATATCATTTCTAAGTATCTGAACTCACCCATGTCATATGTTTCTTTTTTCCTAGTTATGAAGAATAATATTTTGAATATGCTTTCACGGAAGAATTTTATTTCATTTTATATTTTATTATATTTTATTGTCATTTCCCAATGTATTATGTGTATCATGAATGTAATCAGGCATTCCATGATTTCTAAAATTGATCATACCTTTAGAATTTAATTCCTTATAATCATACCAATTTCATAAAATAATGTGTTAGCTCTAGGCTTCTAGGGTTGGGGAGTTTTAGAAAACACTTAACATGTCAGTAAAATAATCATTAATCAGACCATCAAAAATTTCACTTAATTGTGTTTTATAAATTACAATAGTTAATTAATCTTTAAAATATCAACTCATCCAATTTTCAGGAAGTAAAAAATACATCATCTAATCAATAAATATAGTTTTAGTTAACTTTATGTGATGAAAATATACTTTTTATTAAACAACCATGAAAAAAACTCATGGTTTCATCATATAATAGTATATCCCCAAAAACGGCAATTGCATGATGATGATTGAATCCCATTAAGACACCTAGGGGTATGTATAATTTATTATCACTAAAATTATGATCAAACAAAAAATATCCAAATAACTCATAATATTTCTTAATTTTTTGATTATCCAAAAAAAATATTTTTCCCAAACAATTCAAACTACATAGTATAGATGAATGATTTATTGTCCTAAATTTGGATTTACAAGTAGTCTATGATGAAAAATGAATCCTCGTGAACCAATTCCATTTACCAATTAGACCTTAAAATCTTCAACAGATCAACTCATGGGTACATAAGAGCATCATGGACCCCTGTAATAGTTTCCCCCCATGTGAAAGAATCATTTGGTTTAATGACTGTTGAAGCATTAACATCTGGCTCTACTTCTTGTGCTTCTGTTATTTTACCTTGATACCTCATCATATGAATTTATTCTGTATTGTTAATGTGATTATTATTCCCTTTTACAAATATGTTACATTTATATTTCCCACATGAAAAAAAACTAACCCCCATTCGAGAAAGGAATCCTATACATATCTTATCCTGATTAAATCTCACCATGTTTTCAAATTTTTCATCTTTCCTATGAACTTTGTTTCTAAATTCATAAAAACATTAGGTGAAAATTCATGTATCCTTTCTGATTTTGATATAGTATTTCTAGCATACACTAATCCCATTTACTCCCACATTCTTAACATAGAAACATTGCTCCTTATCAAGTGATTTAAACATCATCCATACAATTAGTTTAATTGATGATGAAGAAAAATCAACATCATTAGGATTGTATAAACTTGAAACATAAAAACACAATTTCACTAAAAAGTGCATAAAGATAAATGAATAATTAATATCTTTTTTAAATCTCTATAAGGGAATTTCAATGGAAGATTTAGTGAAAGTTAGACTGCATGTTATAGTAAATGATCCGAGAAAAATCTCTACAAATATCCTGTGGATGTTTCAGAAGAATATCCATAATAAATTTAGTATTTTACACTTATAAAAATAAATTTAATAAAATATAAATCTGTTAAATTAATTTATAAAAACATTGTAGTACATTTTTTGCATAATTTGTCTAAAAATATTCATTAGGAAATGTATAAACTATATAAACAAAAAATTAATTCAAATTTATATATTTAAAAAAATTAAATTGAAAATATAAATTTATATATATATAAATAAATACTGCATTTATAAGATATATTGAATAATTTTTTTATAAAATATTCTGGTGAATATTTATAATAAAACCAATAATTTTAACGTATAAAACAAAATTTAATTAAACCTAACTTTGTTAAATAAAATTATTAAAACATTTTTATTATAGTGGTTACATAATTTGTATAATGATAAACATTAGGAAAGGTATAAACTATATGATTGATGAAGGAAAAAATTTTATATATTTAAAAAAAATTATTCTGAAATATAAATATATTTCTAAATATATAAATAATACTAAATGTATAAGATATATTGAAGAAATTTTTTACAAAACATCTTCTAAAATTTCTAGTTAAATTTTATACAATACATAAAACTATTTATTATTATTAAAAAAATTAAATTAATAAAAAAATTTAAAATACAATTTTAAAAACTTTATATTTCGTTTTTTGAATAATTTTTATAAAAATAAACCATTGTAAATATATGAACTAGATTAATAAAAATGTAACTAAAATATATATATTAATTAAAATATATAATTAAAAAATTATATTTTTAATATATAAATAAAACATCTTTAAATGATATATTGAATATATATTTTTACAAAAAAATCAAGTATAAGTTCTAGAGAAATTTTTAGTACATGTTATAGTGGAAGCCCGAGTGGAGGTTATAGTGGAAATTTGGATGGATGATTCAGAGGAAGTTCCTATCATTTTATTAGTGGAAGTTATAGTTTAACATCTAAGACAAGTTCCAGGGGAACTTCCTGGCCATGTTCAAGTGGAACTTCTAGTGAATGTTATGATGGAAGCTACCACTGAAACTTTCCCTGTTCGATTCAAAATCAATTTAATTTTTTTTCATAACGAATCCACATAATTTAATCCATTCAGTAAAATTCCGCATTTAGTATTGGAAAAAAACTAAATCATGATTAAACACAAATATAACCCGAAATATTTTAAATATAATCTGGAATTCTATCATTCGTAGACAATATAAGATGAACTGAAAATTGAAACTCCAAAATGTAACAGAACAATGAATACTACCCCCCCCCCCACATGGTGAAACTCAGAAAAAATGGCATGAACCATCAAACTGGCTCTCTAGAGACTCTAGTGAAACCTCATACTACATCCAAATTGGTTAAAACCTGAAAAAATGACCTCCACACTTGAAACTACACCCTGAAGACTCTAGAAAAACTGGAATCTAGAAGAAAATATTGTGAATCCCAATGACCTTGCCCAGTAAAACCACGCACTACACCCACAACGGTGAAAGATGAATAAAATGACATGCACATTAGAATCTTCTCTCCGATGACTCTGAAAAAATGTGCCTCCACCGTCTGGTATGATTCCAACTACATCAAAATGTGGTGTCATTGCCCATCGAAACACCATGAAAATGGAATATACTATAAAATCCCTCATTTTTAGCACCTCATTTGACATGTCACATTTTTTATGAGATGGAAATTCCCTAAGGGAAAAGAATGAAATGGTTCCATGTGTAAGAATGATTTAAAATCACATTTCCCCACTTTACAAACCTGTATAATAGGGAATATTATATGATAAATTGTAAACATCAATAGGGGTCCTCTGTTCTATTTAGAACTTCCGCATCTCTTTGGATGTCACTGCCCACCTGCCTTTCCCCCTATTATTCATCTGATGTCATTGCGCCAAATTTACACCACCCTCATGGTTAATAGTCTCATTGGGGGCCACTACCCCCAGGCTTCTATACCTCCCCATTAGCATTGTCCACACCTTCCTCCACCTCCCTACATATCTCTAGAAAAAAGATCATCACAAATAACCCTAGAACACGCTCATTCATTCATCCAAGAATTCATCTTCAATCACTAAACCATGTAATCCAATAACCTTATTTATTTATCTTCATTCTAGGAAATTAGGGTTCAATCAAAATTTACATCAAACCCTTGTAAATTTTCCATCTCTAGAAAAATCCATCAAGTAAAAAAATTTCCTGGGTCTCTCACAACCCTAGTAATGTTCCTTGTTCTAGTTTAATCTATCAAACTTATAATTATTTTTATTCTATTTCAACATAATATTTATAAATGTATTACTATAGGAAACTCTATTTAATTGTCTCTCTATATCCAGGCTAACACGTACGTTATTCACTGTTACATCATGCCCACATTGAAATCTTCATACTAGGATCATCTATATTTCACGCACTTCTAAGACCTCAATTAATCTTTCAAACACTTAATGTAATTTCCCTGCATTTGTGCGACCTAATATCTTGAATTATTATGCATGCATATTCCAGTTATTCTCTCTTCATATTTTATTTGTCTTGTATACCCATTTCACAAAATTAAAACCCAATCCATTATGTTCTTTATATATAGAAAATATATATGCCACATTCTCCATCCATGGTCACAAGATTGTATATTTCATGTATATGTGTATATATATATATTATATGTATGTATATATATTATATGTATGTATATATATATTCATGGCGGGGTTCTCTTTGTGTGTATAATTGATTCTTACAGATTGGGTAAGGGATACATCCATTGGGTGAAAATGTGAAGAGGGGAATGGTGACTATCAGGAGCTCACACAATATATGGTAAAGGATCCTTGATTCCCATGTTATGTAATTCCATTCCATGATTATATTTCTTTTCCCTATGATAGTTTTATAACCATTTATCCTCACTGACTTCATCAATTAATTTTGTAAGAATGAATTTATTTCTTACAATTTCATCCCATTTCACTCATTCTTTATGATATTCAAATAGTTGTGTTAAACTCATTATAATAACGAATGAATTTCACATCAATTTGGTCTATATTATTTTATGAATTTGTTCTAAATTTGGTTTATATAGACATAAATTATGACTTTAGTTTTTTTAACAAAAAAAATATTGAGTTTTTTTGTGATTTTATGTTGTTAATATGATTAGTAATGATTATTTGGTTCTAGATGTTCTAATGATTAGGAAAAAATGGAAATGTAAATAATTTGACTATAAAAGAAAATAAATAAATAAGATGTTTGGTTTAAGATATTGAACAGCCATGATTGGCATGTTATACTCAATGAACACTTTATAAAAATTTTTGACATGATATGTTTCTAGTTGAATGCTAGTTTCCTCAAAAAATATGCTCTTGGTCTATGAGCCACTCCAATTGCATACATGATGTCTAGATAATTTCAATAATCTTATGAACCCATAAAAAAATACCCTTGAAAATGGAAATGATTTACAATACCTATCACCTATTACCATTATGTGATCATTAATATTTTCATAATAGTTGGGAATCAATAGGATACTCTTTTATGTGAAAATTATACAATGTATAAATATTTCATAGTTATTAGTTTTTTTATACTTGGTTTTTCCTAATTGTGATCATAATACAAAAATAATCATCAAAACATTAGTTCCAAGGGAAATAAAACCCATTCCATTACATAAATTATTGTTGTGGACATGTTACAAATAATCACATAAATCTTTAGGAAGGAAATGATGGTTTTCTCTTTTACTGAATGAAAACCATTATCTATGTATCATTCACTAATATACAATATGATTAATATTTTGAATAGATTAAAATTCATTATATGTGTATCATTCAATAAAATCCATTAAAAATTTATAATTCATTCATTATTTGTGTATAATTCAATTATTATATGTAATATATTACAATCAATTCATTATTTATATCATATTAAAATTCCTTAATAATCTATGTTTCATTCATTCATGTTCTATAAAATATTACAATTAATTATTTATTTTATTCACATTATAATTCATTTATTATTAGTGTATCATTCATTATAATTATTTCATTATTATTCACTAACAAATTATCTCTAATCCCTATAATAGATTATTAACATAATCATTTTCAATGATTATTTATATATTATCTGCAACAAAATTTTTGTGTTATATTTATATGTGAAATATAAAAATATTTTTAATTTCTATAGTGGATTCACTATGTAATCTCTGTAACATATTGTATGTGTATCATTCATTTAAATTCATCAACAGATTACAATTCATCACAGCTTTATTTGTCTATGTAATCTATTTACTATTTTTAACAGATTCTGATCAATTATATAATATGTTTGTAATATGTTTAATATATCAATATGTGTATCACTAAGTACCAATAAAATCATCAAAGGATAAATATGTTATATCATTTATTATAATGTATTTATACCAAGCTAAGGTGTGGGATGGGTTCGTGTTTGTCTACTATAATTGTTGATGGAGGTTTGGAATTTTAAATCTAGAGGCTAGGTGAAATCCATTCAATATTTTTGGTCATGAAAAAACTGAAGTTATGGGTTCACCTAGTTTATTGTTTCATTGGATATTTTAGTGGTACAATCCAATTAGGACTACTGGAATACAAGGAGAGGCCTTGTTATGGTTCACATTTTAATTTTATCTGAATATTCCAAATAATTGGAATCTACCTTGGCTACCAATGTGTCATGATTCAAGGTAATTTTTTTTCTTTCACATATGTATAAAAAAATATATGAACAATATGTGTTAGTTGTTACAACTATATACTTCCTTATTAATTTTCCCCATTTTTTTAATTTTCAATTTAATTTTTTACTTTATGTTAAAGTTTAGTTTGTGTTTCAATATGTGTACATGAGTAAGGAGGTGAAGGAAGTATCCTTTATAGGAATAGGTGAAGTGTAGTGCCATTTCAAAGTAGGGTGTTCAGACGAACATGGTGTCAATTACCAGAGGTACTGGCTTTATCGGTTTATGAATTCTCTACCTCCTCCTCCACGGTTGATACACCGTTCATACCACTGTCTAGAATCTCAATGATTAATGAGAGATAAATACATATGATCCTTGTATAGAGTCTATTATCATCTTTATCTCTTCCAGATCGATCTCCTCCACTACGACTCAATCACCAACAACATCTATGGCACCATCATCATCTTCTACCTTTCATCCCATGGTATCATTGACTATATTCCAGATCCCTAAGATCTTTTTGAGCCAACAATTCGGGGAATGAAAAATAGGCTAATGTTTTTTATATTAAAATTTTACCTTTCAGGAAATTGGGACTCGGCATTTGGTAGTGACATCATCTAATTTTTCCATTGTAGGAAATCCTAATTGTTCATTTTATGTTTTCAAGGGTGAGTATTTCCATATAGAGGACTAACACTACAATCAGAAAAGTCTATGGTATAACATTTCTAGGAAACTGGACAAAAAAACTACATGTGAATTTATCAAGGATGATGGCTTGTATGTGTTTGTGTTCAATATGTGAAATTTCATGGGTCATATTCTACCCCCAATTTAGATTGCAAGAATAAAAATGATTTTTTTCAATCTCTTGGGTATTTCTCTATACAAAATTCCTAATAAATTAAATCATTGACCTAGTAATCGTAGGTTTGAAATTTTGTGACACTTTTAATTACTTAATTACCATGTATCAATATGTATATGATTCAATATATTTGTAATATATCAATATATTGGGTAATAAATTTAAGTTTTATCTGCAAAATTTGTATTTTTAATCTTTGAAAACTACAATAGATTATTATCTATAATGTAATATTTAAGAAATATGTTATAATATGTGTATCATTCAATTCATATTCTACATGGTGTCTCATATTAGTGTCTATTAGTTATGAGACTGGGGGATGTGACGTTGGCCCATCGGTTTGGATAAATCTTCTTGACACATCAGTTTGGAATCTAGTCTAATGTGAGGTAATTATAAGTGATCACTACAATCAGACCCATTGTCAGATAGTTGTTTTAATTTTAACAACCATGCCATTTTATAAATCATGATAATTCATCCATTATATTTTAACTACTGTTAATCATGTCAATAAATATTTATAGATGAATAACTTATGTCACATAGTATAATAAATTTCAATTAGTCAATAAATTAAGGATATTTATGTTTCTATATACTTACATGTGTATATTTACAGTCCCTGACACTGATTGGTTTAAGGATTCATTGATGGAGGACTCATTGATCGATGAACAGACCAATGCAAGACTCATTGATAGAACTAACGACACATTGATAGTTTAGAATACATGCCGATGAATGAGTAGTTGATGGGAAACACACTGACAGATGAATGCACTTACCGATGAACAAGTCACCAATTTTTGACCCAGAAATAGTTCAATGGAATTACCGATGAACGATTCCCTCAATTGGAGACACACTGATAGTTCAAAATTAGTAACTGAAGATGACTCACTAATGCCCAGATAGACCGATAGTAGAAATGAATCATCGATGCCCTGAGTCACTGATACTGATGGAAAGAACTCACCAATATAGAGAGTCACTGATGCTGACAGACCGATTCCAATGAATCACTGATACATATGACTCACTGATATTCATAAAAACTATTTTTTATTTATTAATTCAAATTTATACAAATTAATGATTCTAACATTATTTAATGTTTTCTGTAGGATATTCATGAGACATTATGAGGTACATGCATGTAGAGAGATCATTATGCCTATTGGACCTCAAAGTATAAAATAATTACAAGCTAGATCATTAAAGAGATGAGGAAAAAATTTGTAGAAGTGTAACAAGAAAATAAAAAACCATGAACTCCTGAAACTCTCATGCACAGATCTAAAAATCCTAAAAAACAAAATGGAGAAAATACCAGGAAATCAACAAGACAACAAAAACCTACTAAGTTGACATGAACATCATACCAACAATAATATAAACATCTCACACTCTTAGAAGCCATACTATAGAGACTACGATACTCTTTTTTGGTGAAAACTTCCAAATGAGAACTCATAATTCAATCCCCTACATCAAACGAGTCCATATCATCACTACATAACACACATAGACTTCTAAATCATTCTCTACATCCTTAGATATGTTGTTCTCTTTTATTTTCATTTTTGATAGTGTGTTTGTATCTGTCTATTACAGACACACTGACTCTTGTTCATAACTAGAGGATACATGATATCTTCAAACTCTCACTCTAAATATAATTTTGTATCCCATGTTGAACTATGGAAGAGGTCAACTATGACCTTTTTTTTGTTTTCCCATGAAAAACGTGCTTGAGGTCACATGTGACGTAGATAGCCGTATATGCTACTGTGAACCCCGATCTAGGATGTGGGTCAAAAAAAATTAATTAATTTAAGTTTCATGGTGGAATGTGATCACCATGTATAGAGGACTATGTCTTATCTTGATACTGAACCTGTTGTTTATATCCGATGTGTTTTTACCCTTTAGTATTAATCTATTTTATCAAATATTTCATAAATCAAAATTAAACTCTGATAGTTATTTTAGAAATTGTTTATAGTTGTTTTGAACTAGTATAGTAGTTTCAATAGTTATATTAATCTTTGGATTAGTATAGCTGTGAACTAATCTATCTTTTGAGAAATTAAATGAGCATTCAAGACTCTTATAAATTCAGTAAAAACAAACTAAAATTATTTGATTTAATTGGAGGAAATGTTTGATTAGATAATTTATAATAGAAATATTTTTATATACTCAATTCACCCCCTCTTGAGTACTCTACTCCGACAAACATTTGGTATCAGAGGTTAATTAAAAAATCAGTTTTCAACGTTTTAAATACTTTTCAACTACGATATTAGTTGTATTTCAATGATATTTGAATTTATGTTAATAATAAATTTTAATCTCTTTAAAATCATGATCTAAAAGTTTATTATGGATAATATGATAGAAGGTTCTACTACAAACAGACGTCCATTCTTTAACCGAACTAATTATACCCAATGGTAAATTGAAATGAAAATGCACTTAGAGAGTATGGGTTTTGAAATTTGGTCTTCAATTTTAGATGAGTACAAGATTCATGATACTTATATAACTACATGGGATAACTCTAATAAGGAAAATTATAACAATAATTTCAATTATGTGAATGCCTTACACTGCTCTTTAGGAGATGAGGAATTTAACATAATTTCTGTACGTAAAACAACCAATGAAATTTTGGATACTTTTTCTATTTCACATGAATGAAATTCTAGTGTTTAGGTAATGATACTTGATAAATATACTATTAAATATGATAATTTTAAGATGAATCCTGATTATCCTATTTCTGACATGTATCTCAGATTTAATGAAATAGTGAACACAATGATTTCCATGGGAAGAGATGTTATGACCAAAGAACAGATTATAAGGATTCATAGATTCTTATCTAATCGATAGAGAGGAACCGCTATCTCTATTGGAGAATCATGTGACATAAAAAAATTACCTATAAATGAAATCATTGGAAAACTGATGATGTAAGAAGAAAATACTAAAGTCACCATAGAAGAGGATGATGAACTTAAGATAATGTTTGTATCTTTCATGACTAATACCTCTAGGAATAATGTAAAATAGAATGTGGTATACTCATTTGAGATCTCTAGTAATGATGACTATACATAAGATAGTGATGAAGATATGTCTCAGTAAGGCATAATTTTCATGAAATTATATAGAAAGAGGAAGTTTTTTAGGAATCCCAATTACAATTGAATATATGATAAAAAGAAAATCTAGAAAAATGACTGGAAAAGAAATGGAAAAGTAGATGTGACTTTCTTCTATGAATTCAAGAGGAGAACACATTTCAAAGATTACTATAAAAAGTTAAAATAAAAGAATAAGTATGAAAAAAAGGCAATAATTATACGAAAGTTATGAAAGCCACCTGGAGTGCCTTCGATGATAGCTCCAGTGAATCTGCATCATATCATGATGAGAAAGATTACATTGATATTTTTTTTTCTGACAAACACGTTAGTGGTAACTTTAGACACTTCTACACACAATTTATATTATTATAAAAATAAATGTGAGTCTAAGAATATGAGAAATGATGAACTCTTTGAACACATTAACATGATGGAAAGACTTTTAATGAACCAAAAGATAAGTATAAGTCATTAAAGAAAAAATATGATCTTACAGTAACTATTAATTCTAAACTAACTACTAAAAAGGAAAATAATTCTCAACTGCTTAAAGGAAACAACAAATTAAGAATGTCTAATGAGCAATTGAAGAAGGATTTAGAAGAGTTTACTAATGGAAAGATACTATTACTCAAATTCATGGTAAATAAAGAGATCCTAATTACAAGTTTGGTATTGGATATCATCTCAGACAAAGAAATTTATCTAAAATTCATTTTTTTAATAAATATGGTAAATCTGCTTCTTTTCCCAAAAATCACATTTTTATGGAAAGTTCCAGTTCTACAAAATCGGTTACTGCATCAAGTTTTTTCAAGACCAAAACATGTTTATTTTTCAAATAAATTATATTTTACATATAGGAAACCCATAAGAAAATTTTTGGTCCCTTACTCATTTATTACTAATGCTTCTGAACCAAGATAGATATGGGTACTAAAATCATTTCTTGAATGAATCATTTTGTGGATAAATTTCCTAATGAATTACTATAGAAAACATTGGTACTTTGACATTGGATATTGAAGAAAAATGATATGAGACTACTCATGCTTCATGAATATCATCATTATTGATGGAGGACATGTTTGATATAGTGAAAATGGTTAAGGAAAAATTCCTGATTTAGGCCATATTGGGTACCCTAACTCTATTTCAATTTCCAAAGTGCATTAATTTGATGGATTAAAATATAACTTACTTTGTATATATCAACTATGTGATGATGGATTTAATGTTATATTAAAATATTATTCATTCCCTATTTTTTATACAAAAAATAACTAGGTATTTGCAGACTGTAGAAATGATAATGTATATGCTATAAACCTAGACACACTAGCATCACAAAATGTTTCCTTCTTATGTGGCCTTCACAAAATAGGCTTGGATCTGGAAAAGAATACCAGGACATTGCAATGTAGACTCCCTTAGGAAATTAACCATAAAATGTTATGTTAATGACCTTCCAAAACTGGAGTTTCCAGACAACAGAGTGTTCAATCCTTGTCAAATAGGAAACCATCATAAAATCTCATTCAATCCAAATAAAGAAGTTAAAACTTCTCAACCACTAGATCTGGTTCAGGTGGACTTGTTTGGACTGTCTATAGTATCAAGTATCAATGGGAAGAACTACGGTTATGTTCTTGTATATGACTTCTCTAGGTATACTTGGTCCTTTTTATTAGATCACAAAAGTGAAGCATTATCTCATTTTACCATGTATGTTGGGATTGTAGAAAACCATAGTGGACCTAAAATTAAGTCCTTAAGATGTGACCATGGCCGTGAGTTTTAAAATCAAGACATTGAATCTTTGTTTCTTACAAAATGGATATAGTCATAACTTCTCCTCCCCTAGGAAACCTCAATAGAAAGGTGTAGTATATGGAGGAAATATAACCCTATAAAAAATTTCATGAACTATGCTGAATGAATATGACATACTGATTTAATTTTGGGCTGAAGATTTTAATACAACTTCTTATATAAAAAATCGAGTCTTAATCAGATATATCCTCAAGAAAACTATATGATTTTTGGAATAATAGGAAAACCAATAAAAATTTATTATAATGTTTGTCACAACCCGTCCTCGGGGCCCGTACCGTGACTACCCCAAGCCCACCTTCCATAGGCCAGGGGCTGGCGACTAGCACCAAGGCATAAATCCCAACAAAAAGGGAAGGCATTGCCTTTGAAAAGTAAACAAGCACCATAGAGTAAGCAAGAGGAAAAGTAAACACTAAGTAAAACTGTAACAAGCTGTGCTGGAAGTAAAAGGGCCAGAAATACAAGCCCAACTGAAAAGTACAACTGAAAGGGGAAAACAACAACTGTAAAGAAAATCCGCAGCGTCGAGCCGTCCTCTGAAGGTCCCACCTGAAGGGTGGGTACAGATAGCCTCCACAGCTCCTCGATCCAGTCGTCCGCTCCGAGTACGTCCCGCCCAGTGGTCCACCTCCAGGTACCGTCCTCCTCCGCACGCCTCCACCACGGTCAGTGTTGTCCGTCGTCTGCAACCAACACCATGAAGTGTGGGCATAGCCCGTGCAGGGGTGAGTATAAGCTACTCAGTAGGAACCCCGAGACCCCCGAAGGTCTCCCAAAATCCACGAAGGATAATCCACAAAGGAAAGATACAAACACGAAGTAACATCTGACACGGCTTAGGTATATGCCCATACATATACCTAAGTCATCAATTCCCGTTCGGCTCCAGCGTCCGAGCCCAATCACAACCCAGTCCACACAGGAAAGTAAAACGTATACCCACACAGGATAGCACAACACAATCTACAAAGGAGAGTAAACTGTAAATCCACACAGGATAGCTCAACACAATCCACAAAGGAGAGTAAACTGTAAATCCACACAGGATAGATCAACACAATCCACAAAAAAGAGTAAACAGTAAATCCATGCAGGATAGCTCAACACAATCCACAAAGGAGAGTAAACAGTAAATCCACGCAGGATAGCTCAACACAATCCACAAAGGAGAGTAAACAGAAGATTCAGCTCACACAATCCACAAAGGAGAGTAAACAGAAGATTCAGCTCACACAATCCACAATGGAGAGTAAACAGAAGATTCAGCTCACACAATCCACAAAGGAGAGTAAACAGAAGATTCAGCTCACACAATCCACAAAGGAGAGTAAACAGAAGATCCAGCTCACACAATCCACAAAGGTGAGTAAACAGAAGATTCAGCTCACACAGGTATACATCATCGAAAAGGGTGAAAGAGATGATCAGACATAGACACTGAATCATCTAAGTTGGGACCCACATAGGATACAAGACCAGCCGTCCTCATCGTTTCATTTACGCTAGGACCCACATAGGATACAAGACCAGCACGGAGTCATCTAAGCTGGGACCCACATAGGATACAAGACCAGCACTCTACATTGATTCATCTATACTGGGACCCACATAGGATACAAGACCAGTATTGAATCATCTAAGCTGGGACCCACATAGGATACAAGACCAGCATAGCTAAGACCCACATGGGATACAAGACAAGTTGTCTTCATTGATTCAACTATACTGGGACCCACATAGGATACAAGACCAGTATTGAATCATATAAGCTGGGACCCACATAGGATACAAGGCCAGCACAGCTAGGACCCACATAGGATACAAGACCAGCACAGCTAGGACCCACATAGGATACAATACCAGCTGTCTTCATTGATTCAACTATACTGGGACCCACATAGGATACAAGACTAGTATTGAATCAGCTAAGCTGGGACCCACATAGGATACAAGACCAGAACAGCTAGGACCCACATAGGATACAAGACCAGCTATCTTCATTGATTCAACTATACTGGGACCCACATAGGATACAAGACCAGTATTGGATCATCTAAACTGGGACCCACATATGATACAAGACCAGCACAGCTAGGACCCACATAGGATACAAGACCAGCTGTCTTCATTGATTCAACTATACTGGGACCCACATAGGATACAAGACCAGTATTGAATCATCTAAGCTGGGACCCACATAGGATACAAGACCATCTGTCTTCATCGTGGCAGTCCACTGAGGATCTCTGCACCGTCGGCGTCGCAGTCCACTGAGGATCTCTGCACGGTCGTCGTCGCAGTCCACTGAGGATCTCTGCACGGTCGTTGCTGTCGAAGTAGCAGTCGCAGCCAGCACTAGGGTTCCCGCACACAGCAAGCTCGTTCGGAAGGGTCCGCTCCACGAGCCGAGAGGCTGATACAACAACTGTCACAAATTCCGAATTTGATGTATCCCAAAGTTCCGTACCGTCAACAGGAACTCAGCGTCGCAAACGGCGCGTCATTCGGACGCCCGGTCTGAGAGTTATTGGCATTTTCGTCTCAGGGGCCCGGTTAGTTTTTAAGGCAAACCCAACCCAACCGTACTCCACCTGCGTCCGAACCTCGGGCGGATTATGCCAAAAGATCTGTCTCACTTAGTGGAACTCAACAAAGCTGGCGGCACGTCAATCGGACGTCCGTAGCTCAAGATATGAGTGTTTCCGCTCCGGGGGCCCGGTTGGTTTCGTGTACGAACCAACCCGGCCGAACTCAAAGTATTCCGAAACCTTGAGTGCGATATAGCAAAACGACCGTCTCGATCCAAGGATCTCGTTTCCACTGACGACGAGTCGTTTGGAGGCCCGTAGCTCAAGTTACGGGCGTTTGAACAAGGATCGTCCGAAGACGGGGGGTACGGGCCCGGGCCGACCCGGCCCGACCCCCCCCCCCCCCCCCCGGGAAGTCGGCCGAACCGGGTCGCCACAACCCGGTCCGACCCGGTCCGGTTCGGCCGAGCGGCCGAACGGCCTGGCGCCGCGGGGCGCTGCCCCTCGCGGCCTGGTGGTGCCCCCCCCCCCCCCCCCCCCCGCGTGGGGCCGTGCTGAGTCGAGGACGCAGCTTCAGCCGCGTCCGAGGGCACCAGACCCGCCCGGCCACGGGTCCGCAGGTGCCGCCGCCGCCGCGGCTTCAGCCGAGGCGGCCTGTCCGATGGCGCGCCGGGGCGCCGCCGCTCCCGGCTGCCGGCACCGCCACGCCGGCGACCCGCGCCACCGGTGAGTTCTGCGGGCCACCGGGATCGTTCCGCTGGTCCGATTCTCTTCCCGTTTGCGCCATTGATCCTCCCGGGACTCTTTCTTCACTACGGGATTGTCAAACATCCGTTGCGGCACTTTTCGCCGTCGCCTGTCAAATCCGCACAAACTAAGAACGACGGAGGGTCGTCGGGCCGTGTTCGTTGGGCCCGCACCCTCCGCGTTAGAGATAAACAACGGGAGGATTTTAAGTTCAACACATGAACGCATATCCGAAACAATTCTTAATGAAATAAAATTGTTCCATAAACAGGAATAATAAAAAGGGGGGTAATTCCCAAAATAAATCCCTACCTCGTTGATCGTCGCGTGGGGGCGTTCTTCACGGAAAAGCTCATCGCGGAAGAGGGGGGGATCGTCGCGTCGTCGCGGAAAGGCGTCGCGTCGTCGCGGAATCCGGCGTTGAGTCGGCGATCTCAACGAACCAAGAACAACATATTTAAATTATAAATAATTAAATCTGTGTTTCGTTTAAAACAAAAAAGAACCTTTAGAGGAAACCCGAAATCACTCACCTCAAATGGTTGGTGATCGGAGATCGGGGCGGGGAAGAACGTCTCGGATGGGAGCGTCGTCGATTTCCGGGTTCGGCGTTCTTCACGTTCTTCGCGTTCCTTGCGTTCTTCGGGAGGGAGAAGAAGATACAAGGGTCCTCTCAAATCTTCTCAATGCGCAAATAACCAGAGGTCGAGCGTTGGCCTTATTTTATTATTACGCCAACGAATTTGAAAACTGGTTAAGAAACGATCCATCAATTCGTTGAATTAATTCAACGAAAGAAACAGTTCAATTAATTTACGAAATAAACTTCCCAATTAAATGGTCTGTTAAGAATTAAGAAAACGCATCATTTGACTTTCATAATGACGGGTTTTCGCGGGTGCGTTACTTAGCGGAATGAAACGGCGGGGCTCGTGCGGGCCCCACCTTACAAATATCCTACCAAGGGGGTAGGATATTTCTGGATAGCATCCTATCCGGTTCAACTCAGTTCAAGCCGCCTTTAACTGGCTTCAAGTGTCTTCCAAGTGGCTTAAGTAAAATAAAATAAAGTTGTCGCAAAATTATTTTATTTCTCAACTTTAAGCCCGAAAATTAAAAACCACACCTGAGCAAACGCAACTACTTAAGAGGCGTTTCTAGGAGAATACCGGCGCTACGATTTCATCGGTGCACTCAGAATTTGATTCCGGGCACCGGTTCAAAAGTTAGAAAAACCCGCTCGTCTGTTCACTGAACGTACCCGAGCCAAACTTCGGAAAATGATTCCGGACACACCGGGCCTCGGAATCAGGTGCCGTCAGAAACTGCGTTCTTGTAAAATTTCAAAGAAAATTAAAAACAATTCCTTGAAATTTACGGGTCTTTACATTACTCCCACCACAGGGCTTTATGTCCCTGTAAAGATACATCATAAACTAGGGAAACAAATGTGGGTACTGAGCACGCATCTGAGCCTCCCGCTCCCATGTGCTCTCTTGGAGGTTCCTGTGATGCCATCTGATGCGCACAAGAGGAATCGATTACCCACGTAGGACCCGATCCTGTCGATCCTCTATCTCCACCGTGACCTCCGAAAAAGTCGCCCCATCATCCACGTCTAGCTCCCCATTGTCAATGATGTGCGTCGGGTCGTGCACGTATCTCCTCAGCTGAGATACGTGGAAGACGTCATGTACCCGGTGCAACTGAGGTGGCAGAGCCAGGCGATAAGCCACCTCGCCAATCCTGCTGAGGACCTGGAAAGGCCCGATGAAGCGTGGAGGCAACTTGCCGCCTCGGCCAAATCTCCGCAAACCACGCAGAGGTGAGACCCGCAAGAAGACGTGGTCGCCATCCTCGAACTCTAGTGGCCTCCGCCTCCTATCAGCATATGACTTCTGCCGGCTCTGAGCTGTACCCATCCGCGCCTGGATGACCTGGACCATCTCAGGTCCCACAAGAGCTGCAAGATTTCTTCTTTTCCGATAAGAGAAATCGGGTCCCATCCCCTGGATGGACTACATCTTTGCCTACTACATTCAATCCTGACATGGATGATACTAATCCATACCAAGGATGACGTCGTAAGGCCTCGATGCTACTACCAAGAGATCCAACTGTTACTCTCGCCTCCAAGGGTTGAGTCACACTTTCAGCATCAGAGTGTGGTAACTGGGTCTCCTCCAGTAGATGTCTCACAAGTGAGGGTCAAGTCAACAGTCAAAACTGGAATCTCTTAGTAACAACACAAAAGAGGACAGGAATGAAAACATCACAAAGGTATGCGTCTTTTATTATTGCAGCTCATAATACAAAGACGCTACACAATAGCAACAAGGAACTAGAAGTACAAAAGACGTATCCACTAGTTCTGCTCCTGTCCACTTGCTCCTAGAGCTCCATGATCGAAGGCCTCAGCTGCCTGAAGCTGATCTCTCCCCTGTCCACCAACTCGCTACGGTCGGGGTGGACCTCCTGGTGGTGGTGGTGGTGGTGGAAACACCTCAAAGTGTCTCCCACCATCGGCTACTCGGCCAGCTCCTCTGCCTCGTCCGCCTGTACCCTGCGGACCACCGTGGCCGAATCTCTGTTTGGGAGGTCCCTCTAACCCTTGCTGCTCATCTGCAAGACGAGTCAGGCAGTCTCGAGCCATGTGACCTCGCCCACTGCATGTGTAGCAATGTTTGCCCCTCGCGTAGCTGGCTCTCCTTCGGGTGCCCCGCACAACCGAATCTTCATCCTGTGACTGCCCATTTGATGGTCTGGCCCGCTTGGACCTCTGCGTCACCTGTCTACTGCCAGCTGCAGAAGACCCTGCTACGGGCCGTCCTGCAGAGGGTCCTGTCACTGGAGCCTGCTCGGCGAGAAAACTCTCCACTAGAAGGGCCCTCTTCAACACCTATGCCTGTGTCGGAATGTTGAGGGAGATCATCGAAGCCCTGATCTCGTGCCTCAATCCCTGCTCGAAGGTCCAGGCCCGGAAGAAGGGGTCTCGTACCATGTTGGTCGAGTAGCGCGAGAGATCAGTAAATCTCCCCGAGTACTGGGCCACTATCAAGCTGCCCTGCCGCAGCTGAAGAAGCTCCTGTATGCGTACCGCACGGAGGGTGGCTGGGACGAACTCGGAGTGGAAGATGCTATCAAAGTCCGTCCAGAGGAGAGATGTCTCGTTGTGCACCTAGAGCATCAAGCTCCACCATCTGCCTCCTGTCGCGTGCTGGAGGCTCGCTGCGAGGATCACCGTGAGGTCTGTTGGTGTCCTCACTAGCCTGAAAACTCACACCACTGCCTCCAGCCAGTCCTCGGCTGCCTGGGGGTTCGTCTCCCCACGGAACCTGGGCGGTCGCTGATGCTGGAACTCGTGCAGCGCGCTAAGGCGACGTGCATCGTCAGCGGCTGGGGCTGGTAGCATCGGTGGCTCGGCGGGTAAAGGTACCGCCGGTGCCTCTGCTGACAAGGAGTCGTGCACCGAGGCCTCGTCGCTCAGTGGGCTGTCATCACGCTCCACTCTCGGAACCCTAGCTGGCTACCATCGTGGGCCCATCCTGAAAGAAGCAGGTGCGCCACGGTCAGAACAGTATACCTGGTGAGCTGACACAAGTAATCACAAAGAAAACTTGAACACACATGCAATCAATGTTTTCGTGCATTAAGTCGGAAATCAGAAGTCAGAGTCCTGGTGTACGGATACGTTGGCCGCCGCACCAACACTGGACTCCCTCGACTGATAACCACACCCAATACGCTAAACACTATTGCTTTATAAAAGAAGAAATATCAGAGTCTCTGGTAGAACCGACCACCTCTGATACCAATTTGTCACAACCCATCCTCGGGGCCCGTGCCGTGACTACCCCAAGCCCGCCTTCCATAGGCCAGGGGCTGGCGACTACCACCAAGGCGTAAATCCCAACGAAAAGGGAAGGCATTTCCTTTGAAAAGTAAACAAGCACCACAGAGTAAGCAAGCGGAAAAGTAAACACTAAGTAAAACTGTAACAAGTTGTGCTGGAAGTAAAAGGGACGGAAATACAAGCCCAACTGTAAAGTACAACTGAAAGGGGAAAACAACAACTGTAAAGAAAAGCCGCAGCGTCGAGCCGTCCTCTGAAAGTCCCACCTGAAGGGTGGGTACAGATAGCCTCCACAGCTCCTCGGTCCAGCCGTCCGCTCCGAGTACGTCCCGCCCAGTGGTCCACCTCCAGGTACCGTCCTGCTCCGCACGCCTCCATCACGGTCAATGTTGTCCGTCGTCTGCAACCAACACCACGAAGTGCGGGCATAGCCCGTGCAGGGGTGAGTATAAGCTACTCAGTAGGGACCCCGAGACCCCCGAAGGTCTCCCGAAATCCACGAAGGATAATCCACAAAGGAAAGATACAAACACGAAGTAACATCTGACATGTCTTAGGTACATGCCCATACATATACCTAAGTCATCAATTCCCGTTCGGTTCCAGCGTCCGAGCCCAAGCACAACCCCGTCCACACAAGAAAATAAACGTATACCCACACAAGATAGCACAACACAATCCACAAAGGAGAGTAAACTGTAAATCCACACAGTATAGCTCAACACAATCCACAAAAGAGAGTAAACTGTAAATCCACAAAGGATAGCTCAACACAATCCACAAAGGAGAGTAAACAGTAAATCCACGCAGGATAGATCAACACAATCCACAAAGGAGAGTAAACAGTAAATCCACGCAGGATAGCTCAACACAATCCACAAAGGAGAGTAAACAGAAGACTCAGCTCACACAATCCAAAAAAGAGAGTAAACAGAAGATTCAGCTCAAACAATCCACAAAGGAGAGTAAATAGAAGATTCAGCTCACACAATCCACAAATGAGAGTAAACAGAAGATTCAGCTCACACAATCCAAAATGGAGAGTAAACAGAAGATTCAGCTCACACAATCCACAAAGGAGAGTAAACAGAAGATTCAACTCACACAGATATACATCATCGAAAATGGTGAAAGAGATGATCAGATATAGACACTGAATCATCTAAGCTGGGACCCACATAGGATACAAGATCATCTGTCCTCATCGTTTCATTTATGCTGGGACCCACATAGGATACAAGACCAGCACGGAGTCATCTAAGCTAGGACCCACATAGGATACAAGACCAGCACTCTTCATTGATTCATCTATACTGGGACCCACATAGGATACAAGACCAGTATTGAATCATCTAAGCTGGGAACCACATAGGATACAAGACCAGGACAGTTAGGACCCACATGGGATATAAGACCAGCTGTCTTCATTGATTCAACTATACTGGGACCCACATAGGATACAAGACCTGTATTGAATCATCTAAGTTGGGACCCACATAGGATACAAGACCAGCACAGCTAGGACCCACATAGGATACAATACTAGTTGTCTTCATTGATTCAACTATACTGGGACCCACATAGGATACAAGACCAGTATTGAATCATCTAAGCTGGGACCCACATAGGATACAAGACCAGAACAGTTATGACCTACATAAGATACAAGACCAGCTGTCTTCATTGATTCAACTATACTGGGACCCACATAGGATACAAGACCAGTATTGAATCATCTAAGCTGGGACCCACATAGGATACAAGACCAGCACAGCTAGGACCCACATAGGATACAAGACCAGTTGTCTTCATTGATTCAACTATACTGGGACCCACATAGGATACAAGACCAGTATTGAATCATCTAAGTTGGGACCCACATAGGATACAAGACCAGCTGTCTTCATCATCGCAGTCCACTGAGGATCTCTACACCGTCGTCGTCGCAGTCCACTGAGGATCTCTGCACGGTCGTCGTCGTAGTCCACTGAGGATCTCTGCACGGTCGTCGCTGTCGAAGTAGCAGTCGCAGCCAGCACTTGGGTTCCCGCACACAGCAAGCTCGTTCGGGAGGGTCCGCTCCACGAGCCGAGAGGCTGATACATGAACTGTCAAAATGTCCGAAGATGATGTATCTAAAAGTTCCGTACCGTCAACAAGAACTCAACCTCGTAGACGGCGCGTCATTCGGACACCCGGTCTAAGAGTTATTGGCATTTTCGTCCCAGGGGCCCAGTTGGTTTTTAAGGCAAAACCAACCCAACCGTACTCCACCTGCGTCCGAACATCGGGCGGAGTATGCCAAAAGATCCGTCTCACTTAGAGGAACTCAACAAAGCTGACGGCACGTCAATCGGACGTTCGTAGCTCAAGATATGAGCGTTTCCGCTCCGGGGGCCCGGTTGGTTTCGCGTACGAACCAACCCGGCCGAAATCAAAGTATTCTGAAACCTTGAGTGCGATATACTGAAACGACCATCTCGATCCAAGGATTGCGTTGCCACTAACGGCGAGTAGTTTGGAGGCCCGTAGCTCAAGTTACAGGCATTTGAACGAAGACCGTCCGAAGACGGGGGGGTACGGGCCCGGACAGACCCGGCCCGACCCCCCCCCCCCCCCCGGAAAGTTGGCCGAACCGGGTCGACTCGACCCGGTCCGGTTCGGCCGAGCGGCCAAACGGCCTGGCGCCGTCGGGCGCTGCCCCCCGCGGCCTGGTGGTGTCGCGGCCCCCCCGCGTGGGGCTGCGCTGAGTCGAGGACGCGGCTTCAGCCGCGTCCGAGGGCACCGGACCCGTGCGGCCGCGGGTCCGCGGGTACCGCCGCCACCACGGCTTCAGCCGCGGCGGCCTGTCCGACGGTGCGCCGGGGCGCAGCCGCTCCCGGCTTCCAGCGCCGCCGCGCCGGCGCCCCGCGCTGCCGGAGAGTTCCGCGGGCCACCGGGATTGTTCCGGTGGTCCGATTCTCTTCCCGTCTGCGCCATTGCTCCTCCCGGGACTCGTTCTTCACTGCGGGATTGTCAAACATCTGTTGCGGCACTTTCCGACATCACCCGTCAAATCCGCACAAACGAAGAACGGCGGAGGGTCGTCGGGTCGTGTTCGTTGGGCCCGCACCCTCCGCGTTAGAGATAAACAACGAGAGGATTTTAAGTTCAACACATGAACGCATATCCGAAACAATTCTTAATGAAATAAAATTGTTTCATAAACGAGAATAATAAAAAGGGGGGTAATTCCCAAAATAAATCCCTACCTTGTTGATCGTCGCGCGGCGGCGTTCTTCGCGGAAAAGCTCGACGCGGAAGAGGGGGGGATCGTCACGTCGTCGCGGAAAGGCGTCGTGTCTTCGCGGAATCCGGCGTTGAGTCGGCGAGCTCAACGGACCAAGAACAACAGATTTAAATTATAAATAATTAAATCTGTGTTTCGTTTAAAACCAAAAAGAACCTTTAGAGGAAACCCGAAATCACTCACCTCAAATTGTCGGTGATCGGAGATCGGGGCGGGGAAGAACGTCTCGGATGGGAGCGTCGTCGATTTCCGGGTTCGGCGCTTTTCGCGTTCTTCACATTCTTCGCATTCTCCGCGTTCTTCGCGTTCTTCGCGTTCTTCGCGAGGGAGAAGAAGATACAAGGGTCCTCTCAAATCTTCTCAATGCGCAAATAACCAGAGGTCGAGCGTTGGCCTTATTTTATTATTACGCCAACGAATTTGAAAACTGGTTAAGAAACGATCCATCAATTCGTTGAATTAATTCAACGAAAGAAACAACTCATTTAATTTACGAAATAAACTGCCCAATTAAATAGTCTGTTAAGAATTAAGAAAACGCGTCAGTTGACTTTCATAATGACGGGTTTTTGCGGGTGCGTTACTTAGCAGAAAGAAACGGCGGGGCTCGTGCGGGCCCCACCTTACAAATATCCTACCAAGGGGGTAGGATATTTCTGGATAGCATCCTATCCAGTTCAACTCAGTTCAAGCCGCCTTTAACTGGATTCAAGTGGCTTCAAGTGGATTAAGTGAAATAAAATAAAGTTGTCGCAAAATTATTTTATTTCTCAACTTTAAGCCCGAAAATTAAAAACCACACCTGAGCAAACGAAACTACAGAAGAGGCGTTTCTAGGAGAATACCGGCGCTGCGATTTCATCGGTGCCCTCAGAATTCGATTCCGGGCACCGGTTCAAAAGTTAGAAAAACCCGCTCGTCCGTTCACTGAACGTACCCGAGCCAAACTTCGGAAAATTATTCCGGGCACACCGGGCCTCGGAATCAGGTGCCGTCAGAAACTGCGTTCTTGTAAAATTCCAAAGAAAATTAAAAAAAAATTCCTTGAAATTTACGGGTCTTTACATTACTCCCACCACAGGGCTTTATGTCCCCGTAAAGATACATCATAAACTAGGGAAACAAATGTGGGTACTGAGCACGCATCTGAGCCTCCCGCTCCCATGTGCTCTCTTGGAGGTTCCCGTGATTCCATCTGATGTGCACAAGAGGAATCGATCCCCCACGTAGGACCCGCTCCTGTCGATCCTCTATCTCCACCGTGACCTCCGCAAAAGTCGCCCCATCATCCACGTCTAGCTCCCCATTGTCAATGATGTGCGTCAGGTCGTGCACGTATCTCCTCAGCTGAGATACGTGGAAGACGTCATGTACCCAGTGCAACTGAGGTGGAAGAGCCAGGCGATAAGCCACCTCGCCAATCCTGCTGAGGACCTGGAAAGGCCCGATGAAGCGTGGAGACAACTTGCCGCCTCGGCCAAATCTCCGCAAACCACGCAGAGGTGAGACCCGCAAGAAGACGTGGTCGCCATCCTCGAACTCTAGTGGCCTCCGCCTCCTATCAGCATATGACTCCTGCCGGCTCTGAGCTGTACTCATCCGTGCCTGGATGACCTGGACCATCTCAGGTCCCACAAGAGCTGCAAGATTTCTTCTTTGCCGATAAGAGAAATCTGGTCCCATCCCCTGGATGGACCACATCTTTGCCTACTACAGTCAATCCTGACATGGATGATACTAATCCATACCAAGGATGACGTCGTAAGGCCTCGATGCTACTACCAAAAGATCCAACCGTTACTCTCGCCTCCAAGGGTTCAGTCACACTGTCGGCATCAGTGTGTGGTAACTAGGTCTCCTCCAGTAGATGTCTCACAAGTGAGGGTCAAGTCAACAGTCAAAACTGGAACCTCTTAGTAACAACACAAACGAGGACAGGAATGAAAACATCACAAAGGTATGCGTCTTTTATTATTTCAGCTCATAATACAAAGACGCTACACAATAGCAACAAGGAACTAGAAGTACAAAAGACGTATCCACTAGTTCTGCTCCTGTCCACTTTCTCCTAGAGCTCCATGATCGAAGGCCTCAGCTGCCTGAAGCTGAGCTCTCCCCTGTCCACCAACTCCCTACGGTCGGGGTGGACCTCCTGGTGGCGGTGGTGGCAACACCTCAAAGTGTCTCCCACCATCGGCTACTCGGCCAGCTCCTCTGCCTCGTCCGCCTGTACCCTGCGGACCACCGTGTCTGAATCTCTGTTTGGGAGGTCCCTATACCACTTGCTGCTCATCTGCAAGACGAGTCGGGCAGTCTCGATCCATGTGACCTCGCCCACTGCATGCGTAGCAATGATTGCCCCTCGTGTAGCTGGCTCTCCTTCGGGTGCCCCGCACAACCGAATCTTCATCCTGTGACTGCCCATCTGATGGTCTGGCCCGCTTGGACCTCTGCGTCACCTGTCTACTGCCAGCTGTAGAAGACCCTGCTACGGGCTGTCCTGCGGAGGGTCCTGTCACTGGAGCCTGCTCGGCGAGAAAACTCTCCACTAGAAGGTCCCTCTTCAACACCTCTGCCTGTGTTGGAATGTTGAGGGAGATCATCGAAGCCCTGATCTCGTGCCTCAATCCCTGCTCGAAGGTCCGGGCCCGGAAGAAGGGGTCCCGTACCATGTCGGCCGTGTAGCGCGAGAGATCAGTAAATCTCGCCGAGTACTGGGCCACTGTCAAGCTGCCCTGCCGCAGCTGAAGAAGCTCCTGTATGCGTACCGCACGGAGGGTGGCTAGGAAGAACTCGGAGCGGAAGATGCTCTCAAAGTCCGTCCAGAGGAGAGATGTCTCGTTGTGCACCTGGAGCATCAAGCTCCACCATCTGCCTCCTGTCGCGTGCAGGAGGCTCGCTGCGAGGATCACCAAAAGGTCTGTTGGTGTCCTCACTAGCCTGAAAACTCACACCACTGCCTCCAGCCAGTCCTCGGCTGCCTGGGGGTTCGTCTCCCCACGGAACCTGGGCGGTCGCTGATGCTGGAACTCGTGCAGCACGCTAAGGCGACGTGCATCGTCAGCGGCTGGGGCTGGTAGCGTCGGTGGATCGGCGGGTAAAGGTACTGCCGGTGCCTCTACTGACAAGGAGCCCTGCACCGAGGCCTCATCGCTCAGTGGGCTGTCATCACGCTCCACTCTCGGAACCCTAGCTGGCTGCCATCGTGGGGCCATCCTGAAAGAAGCAGGTGCGCCATGGTCAGAACAGTATACCTGGTGAGCTGACACAAGTAATCACAAAGAAAACTTGAACACACATGCAATCAATGTTTTCGTGCATTAAGTCAGAAATCAGAAGTCAGGGTCCTGGTGTACGGATACGTTGGCCGCCGCACCAACACTGGACTCCCTGGACTGATAACCACACCCAATACGCTAAACACTATTGCTTCACAAAAGAAGAAATATCAGAGTCTCTGGTAGAACCGACCACCTCTGATACCAATTTGTCACAACCCGTCCTCGGGGCCCGTGCCGTGACTACCCCAAGCCCGCCTTCCATAGGCCAGGGGCTGGCGACTAGCACCAAGGCGTAAATCCCAACAAAAAGGGAAGGCATTGCCTTTGAAAATTAAACAAGCCCCACAGAGTAAGCAAGCGGAAAAGTAAACACTAAGTAAAACTGTAACAAGCTGTGCTGGAAGTAAAAGGGACGAAAATACAAGCCCAACTATAAAGTACAACTGAAAGGGGAAAAGAACAACTGTAAAGAAAAGCCGCAGCGTCGAGCCGTCCTCTGAAGGTCCCACCTGAAGGGTGGGTACAGATAGCCTCCACAGCTCCTCGGTCCAGCCGTCCGCTCCGAGTATGTCCCGCCCAGTGGTCCACCTCCAGGTACCGTCCTGCTCCGCATGCCTCCACCACGGTCAGTGTTGTCCGTCGTCTACAACCAACACCACGAAGTGCGGGCATAGCCCGTGCAGGGGTTAGTATAAGCTACTCAGTAGGGACCCCGAGACGCCCAAAGGTCTCCCGAAATCCACGAAGGATAATTCACAAAGGAAAGATACAAACACGAAGTACCATCTAACATGTCTTAGTATATGCCCATACATATACCTAAGTCATCAATTCCCGTTCGGTTCCAGCGTCCGAGCCCAAGCACAAACCAGTCCACACAGGAAAGTAAAATGTATACCCACACAAGATAGCACAACACAATCCACAAAGGAGAGTAAACTGTAAATCCACACAGTATAGCTCAACACAATCCACAAAGGAGAGTAAACTGTAAATCCACAAAGGATATCTCAACACAATCCACAAAGGAGAGTAAACAGTAAATCCATGCAGGATAGATCAACACAATCCACAAAGGAGAGTAAACAGTAAATCCACGCAGGATAGCTCAACACAATCCACAAAGGAGAGTAAACAGAAGATTCAGCTCACACAATCCACAAAAGAGAGTAAACATAAGATTCAGCTCACACAATCCACAAAGGAGAGTAAATAGAAGATTCAGCTCACACAATCCACAAAGGAGAGTAAACAGAAGATTCAGCTCACACAATCCAAAAAGGAGAGTAAACAGAAGATTCAGCTCACACAATCCACAAAGGAGAGTAAACAGAAGATTCAGCTCACACAGGTATACATCATCGAAAAGGGTGAAAGAGATGATCAGACATAGACACTGAATCATCTAAACTGGGACCCACATAGGATACAAGATCAGCCGTCCTCATCGTTTCATTTATGCTGGGACCCACATAGGATACAAGACAAGCACGGAGTCATCTAAGCTGGGACCCACATAGGATACAAGACCAGCACTCTTCATTGATTCATCTATACTGGGACCCACATAGGATACAAGACCAGTATTGAATCATCTAAGCTGGGACCCACATAGGATACAAGACCAGCACAGCTAGGACCCACATGGGATACAAGACCAGCTGTCTTCATTGATTCAACTATACTGGGACCCACATAGGATACAAGACCAGTATTGAATCATCTAAGTTGGGACCCACATAGGATACAAGACCAGCATAGCTAGGACCCACATAGGATACAAGACCAGTTGTCTTCATTGATTCAACTATACTGGGACCCACATAGGAGTCCAGACCAGTATTGAATCATCTAAGCTGGGACCCACATAGGATACAAGACCAGAACAGCTAGGACCTACATAAGATACAAGACCAGCTATCTTTATTGATTCAACTATACTGGGACCCACATAGGATACAAGACCAGTATTGAATCATCTAAGCTGGGACCCACATAGGATACAAGACCAGCACAGCTAGGACCCACATAGGATACAAGACCAGTTGTCTTCATTGATTCAACTATACTGGGACCCACATAGGATACAAGACCAGTATTGAATCATCTAAGCTGGGACCCACATAGGATACAAGACCAGCTGTCTTCATCATCGCAGTCCACTGAGGATCTCTGCACCGTCATCGTCGCAGTCCACTGAGGATCTCTGCATGGTCGTCGTCGTAGTCCACTGAGGATCTCTGCACGGTCGTCGCTGTCGAAGTAGCAGTCGCAGCCAGCACTAGGGTTCCCGCACACAGCAAGCTCGTTCGGGAGGGTCCGCTCCACGAGCCGAGAGGCTGATACATCAACTGTCAAAATGTCCGAAGATGATGTATCTAAAAGTTCCGTACCGTCAATAGGAACTCAACATCGTAGACGGCGCGTCATTTGGACGCCCGGTCTAAGAGTTATTGGCATTTTCGTCCTAGGGGCCCGGTTGGTTTTTAAGGCAAAACCAACCCGACCGTACTCCACCTGCGTCCGAACTTCGGGCGGAGTATGCCAAAAGATCTGTCTCAATTAGAGGAACTCAACAAAGCTGACGGCACGTCAATCGGACGTCCGTAGCTCAAGATATGAGCGTTTCCGCTCCAGGGCCCGGTTGGTTTCGTGTACGAACCAGCCGGCCGAACACAAAGTATTCCGAAACCTTGAGTGCGATATACCGAAACGACCATCTCGATCCAAGGATTGCGTTTCCACTGACGGCGAGTAGTTTGGAGGCCCGTAGCTCAAGTTACAGGCGTTTGAACGAAGACCGTCCGAAGACGGGGGGTACGGGCCCGGGCCGACCCGGCCCGACCCCCCCCCCCCCCCGGGAAGTCGGCCGAACCGGGTCGACTCGACCCAGTCCGGTCCGGCCAGGGCGCGGCCCGGCCGGTCGGACCGGCCTGGTCCGGTTCGGCCGAGCGGCCAAACGGCCTGGCGCCGCGGGGCGCTACCCCCCGCGGCCTGGTGGTGTCGCGGCCCCCCCGCGTGGGGCTGCGCTGAGTCGAGGACGCGGCTTCAGCCGCGTCCGAGGGCACCGGACCCACGCGGCCGCGGGTCCGCGGGTGCCGCCGCCACCGCGGCTTCAGCCGCGGCGGCCTGTCCGACGGTGCGCTGGGGCGCCGCCGCTCCCGGCTGCCAGCGCCGCCGCGCCGGCGACCCGCGCCGCCGCGCCGGCGACCCGCGCTGCCGGTGAGTTCCGCGGGCCACCGGGATTGTTCCGGTGGTCCGATTCTCTTCCCGTCTGTGCGATTGCTCCTCCCGGGACTCGTTCTTCACTTCGAGATCGTCAAACATCCGTTGCGGCACTTTCCGCCGTCGCCCGTCAAATCCGCACAAACGAAGAACGGCGGAGGGTCGTCGGCTGTGTTCGTTGGGCCCGCACCCTCCGCGTTAGAGATAAACAACGGGAGGATTTTAAGTTCAACACATGAACGCATATCCGAAACAATTCTTAATGAAATAAAATTGTTTCATAAACGAGAATAATAAAAAGGGGGGTAATTCCCAAAATAAATCCCTACCTCGTTGATCGTCGCGCGGGGGCGTTCTTCGCGGAAAAGCTCGACGCGGAAGAGGGGGGGATCGTCACGTCGTCGCGGAAAGGCGTCGCGTCTTCGCGGAATCCGGCGTTGAGTCGGCGTGCTCAACGGACCAAGAACAACAGATTTAAATTATAAATAATTAAATCTGTGTTTCGTTTAAAACCAAAAAGAACCTTTAGAGGAAACCCGAAATCACTCACCTCAAATGGTTGGTGATCGGAGATCGGGGTGGGGAAGAACGTCTCGGATGGGAGCGTCGTCGATTTCCGGGTTCGGAGTTCTTCGCGTTCTTCTCGTTCTTCGCGTTCTTCGCGTTCTTCGCGTTCTTCGCGAGGGAGAAGAAGATACAAGGGTCCTCTCAAATCTTCTCAATGCGCAAATAACCAGAGGTCGAGCGTTGGCCTTATTTTATTATTACGCCAACGAATTTGAAAACTGGTTAAGAAACGATCCATCAATTCGTTGAATTAATTCAATGAAAGAAACAACTCATTTAATTTATGAAATAAACTGCCCAATTAAATGGTCTGTTAAGAATTAATAAAACGCGTCAGTTGACTTTCATAATGATGGGTTTTCGCGGGTGCGTTACTTAGCGGAAAGAAACGGCGGGGCTCGTGCGGGCCCCACCTTACAAATATCCTACCAAGGGGGTAGGATATTTCTGGATAGCATCCTATCCAGTTCAACTCAGTTCAAGCCACCTTTAACTGGCTTCAAGTGGCTTAAGTGAAATAAAATAATGTTGTCGCAAAATTATTTTATTTCTCAACTTTAAGCCCGAAAATTAAAAACCACACCCGAGAAAACGCAACTCCAGAAGAGGCGTTTCTAGGCGAATACCGGTGTTGCGATTTCATCGGTGCCCTCAGAATTCGATTCCGGGCACCGGTTCAAAAGTTAGAAAAATCCGCTCGTCCGTTCACTGAACGTACCCGAGCGAAACTTCGGAAAATGATTCTGGGCACACCGGGCCTCAGAATCAGGTGCCGTCAGAAACTGCGTTCTTGTACAATTCCAAAGAAAATTAAGAAAAAAACTTCCTTGAAATTTACGGGTCTTTACAATGTTTGGATGAAAATTTAAAATTCTTAACACTAAATATAAAGTAGATAAATTTACCTCTAAAAGTGATGAAGTAATATTACTTAGATATTAAAAATCAAGCAATGCTTATAGAGTCATTAATAAAAGTAAAAAAATGTGTGGAGGAACCTATACATGTCATGTTGGATGAAATTGATCCACAAGAACCTAAGAGATCACTAGGTAATCATGAAGAGGATATGTCAAATCTAGACATTAATGCTAAACCTTTTGACCATCCTATAATAGAATCTGTTAAAACTTCCACTTCTGGAAATTCTTTACTATCTAGAAATAACAAACCAAAACCAAGTGATGAACCTGAAATAACTATACTTTCTTTACCTATAACACTTAGGACCCTTAAAAACCATATTTTAGATGATTTAGTTAGAGATTTAGATAGAGGAACACAAACTAGAGATTATTTGATAAATTAGGTTGAACATCAAGAATACTTTTCACAAATTTAACCTAAAATTTCCAATGATGAAATCAATGAGGAATTTTCGGTGATGGCTATTCAAGAAGATCTTAATCATTTTTAGACAAATAAATTCTAGCAGCTTTTTGATAGACCAAAAGACTCCTTGACCATAAAAAATAACTGGGTTTTGAGGAATAAATTTGATGAAGTTGGAAATATAGTTATAAAAAAACCTTTATTGGATGCATAGGGTTATAATAAAGGAGATGGAATTTATTATGAAGAAGTCCTTTCACAAGTATCTAGGCTTTAATCCATTTGAATCTTACTTTCCTATGAATCACACATGGATTTCAAAATTTATAAAATGGTTATAAAAAGTTCATTCCTAAATTGTTATATAATTGAGGATGTTATTATTGAACAACCTCCATGTTTTAAAAATCCACATTATCAAAATCATGTTTTCAAATTATCGAAATCTTTATATGGTTTGAAACAACCTTCGAAAGCCTTGTATGATAGGTTACGTAACATTCTTATTTCTAAAGGTTTTACAAATGTGTTTCAGATATAACTTTTTTATACAAATAATTTCTAAAGATGTTTTAATATTCCTCATATAGGTAGATTATATTATATTTGGATATTCTAAAAATTCTTTAAGCAATGATTTTTCAAAAATTATGCAATGTGGGTTTGAAATGAGTTTGATGGGGGATCGTAAATATTTTCTTAGTTTTCAAATATATCAAAACAAAGAAGGTATTATTGTTAATGAATGTAAATATACTAATGATATTTTGAAAATATATGAATTTGATGGAATTAAGAGTAGTGAAACACTTATGAGTTTCACTTGTATGTTTGATCAAGATGAAAATGGGAAATTTTTTGATCAAAATGCATAAAAAGGATTGATTGGAAGTTTGAATTACTTAATTTACTGTAGACCGAACGTCATGTTTATTGTGTGTATGTGTGCAATATTTCAGGAAAACTCAAAAGAGTCACATTTAAATTATGATAAAAGTGTTTTCAAATACCACAAATATTATACATTCTTGAAATTGTTCTACTAAAGATGATAGCCTTTGGATTTGGTCAGTTTTTTTTGAAGCTGACATTGGTGGGTGGAAATTAGATAGAAACAACACCTTTCGAACATTTCACTTCTTGATAAAGTCTCTAATTTAATGGTGTAATAAAAAACATTGGTTTCATTATCAACAGTTGATGCAAAGTACATTGTTGCTGGTAGTTTTTGTTCAAAATTTTGTGGATGAAACAGACATTATTAGACTGTGGGTTTCAATTCAGACATATACAAATAAATTGTTGCAATAAATGTTCTATTAAACTTTATAAGAATCTAATTTTTATTTCTAAACAAAACATTTTTATGTAAGACATTACTTTTTGAGAGATTTCCATCAAAAATATATATTACTCTTGAGATTATTTGGACTGAGCATCAACTTGCTGAATTTTTCACCAAACCCTTAAAATCATGAAGAATGAACTATATCAATCATGAACTAGGAATGATAAATCAATAATGTTTATCTAAACTTATCTCCATAGAAAATTTTGTTTATTGATGAAACCGATCAGGTGAAACCGATCTGTAAAACTGAACAAGTGAAACAAATAAGGTGAAACTAATCAAAAAAATCAATCATGTGAAACTCATCACTAAATCCTATTAGTTAAACCGACCAGTGAAATCGGTCATGTGAAATGGATTGGTGAAACTGATCATTGAAAATGGTCAAGTGAAACAATTTAAGTGAGACGGTTCATGTGAAGCTGATCATATTAAGCCAGCCCGGTGAGATTGATACCGTTAGTACGAAACTGATACGTATGGGGATTTTATGTAAATCAGTCTGTGTGTTTTTTTAGTAAAATTTCATAGTTTCATTCTTTTATTTTACTATTATATTATTTTTATGTAGTACAATACTAAAATGATAAAATTAATTTGATCCACACTTTGACCTTTCACTACCCTAACTCTACCATTCAATCCATCGACCTTTCAACTCCCTCCTCAAACCCAAACCCTCATAATGGTGAGGATGAAGCATGGGATGGAAGGACCAAGTGAATCATCATTGGAAATGCATCATAAAATATAGTCGAGAAGTGAATAATTTTATGTGATGCTAGGATTGGGAATTCATGTAGTGACTGCTGATATAGATGTATCTACTAAGTGGCTTTTTTCAAGAAAGTCTCTCTTACTGAGAGTTTTGGGGTCACAGGGGTGGATCACCATATTTGTAATCAACGAGGTAAGGTTCTATCCTCATATGGTATGTCAATTCTATCTAAATCTAAAAGTGTCTTTTCAAGGAGATGAGGATGCTCGGTTGATGTCAATAGTAAACAGAATGGAAATCACATTTTCTTCGAAGGAGTGGGCTGAATTCTTGGATATTCCACATGATTGGATTTATGCTGACTACCATGGTAATATTCTACGATTCTAAAATTTTATTTCAAATGAAAGTGATTTGAAATATTTTATTTGGAATGGAGAGTTGGGGAGAGCCACAAATATAGAGTTATATGGAAAGGCCATACTACTTTCAAGTTCATTCAACATCAAATCTTCCCAATGAAGGGACATTTTCCTATTATGAAGTATCAGGATGTTTACCTAATTTATTTGTTGAGGAATGGGAGGAAGATGAATTTTTGAAGGTACATTATGGTACATATTTCTGATATGACCAAACCATCCATGAATGAAACATGTTTATACAATCTTGGGATGATCTCATCTATGATTAAGAGGCAATCATTTGTGGAAGATAAATATGGGGTGATCACATCTTGTAGTTGATTTTTCCTACACAAATATATATGCAAGAGGATGAATGCCTTTTGGAACCTGAGGAAGATATGTTCGGTAGTAGATTAGGAGAAAATATAAGAGGGCTAAAATCTCAGAGATCATCAACTAGACCAAGGTATCAAGATGATTTGGGTCTTAAACATGGTGAGAAGGTGGTTGATTTAGATGAAGAGGGCGCTTATCCTGAGCAACCTAGAGAAGAGGGGTGTCCTATAGATGATAGGAGTGACCACAATATTGCTAAAATCCCTATGTACATGTCATAAGGGACCTTCAAGTCCACCTTTCGAGTTAACTTCTAGAGAAGAATTGTTGGGTGATGAAGATGAGGAAGATATTGATGTCTCTAGAGTTTAAGGATATGTAAGAAAAATATAGGGTGATGATGATGATGATGATGATGATGGTGAGGATAATGATGGTGATCATGTTAGTGAATCACAAAAATAAGGACAAGAAGATGTTTTTTCTGGTGGATAATCTGTACATAGAGATGATTAAGAGACTGATAGACAGGATGTTGTTGATCCTTTTGGACAGGATAATATTGATCCTGATTATGATTTGTTAGTTATCATTCAGGAGCATAATGATATCATGGAATGAGGGAAAGAGTAATAGTTTGAGGATCTGATTTCACATATGCCTCAGATTGAGGAAGTTCCTAATGTGGATCAAGATGCTGGAGTGGATGTATTTCAAGCATAACCTCAAGTTCAGTTAGTACCATTGCCTCAGAATGTTGTTTTGGATGGATCTCATGAAGAAGATGATAATTAAGAACATGTTGATGATGATCCTCAAGGAAGAGGACATTGGATTGACATTGTGAATCCTAGAGACTAGAACTGTTCTGTTGAGTAGAATAGAAATCCAGGTTATATCCTATATGGGTTGGATTACGACTCGTATGAGGAGAAGGTAGCACATTCTCCTCCTGCTCCACAAGCTGAAGTGGAACTAATTACTCCAACTTCACCTTTAAGACCTAATGATGATGATCCAGTTTTACAAACAGTTCCTAGTGACTATTTGACCAAGGCTGAATAGATAAATTTTAAGAAGATGTGCATGATTCAGTGCTACCCTCTATTTGATTCAGAAATTAATCTTCTACTTCCATGATTATTTCAGAGGCTGATTCCACTAAAATTTCAAGAATGGTGATTCATGATATTCAACCTAACCTAATCACTACACCCGAGAATATTATTATAAATAATAAAATAATAAGGAAATAATTCAAGATAATGAGTAATGAATAAGAATCTCTTACCACTGCTTTCATGACCACAGTTGGTGGTGTTATAAATGTTCTTAGGAACCTGGTTACACATCCACTAAGTGAATATTTTAAGATGTTATAGGAGGATATGGGAAAGATGATTTTTGTGTCCCGTAGTTCTAAAAGTATCAGACCTACTGCTACTGATATGGAGTCCCTCCGGAATGTGATGATGTAAGAGCTCAAGGGTATTCCGAGTGAATCTTATAAAGAAACTTTTTCCAATGTACACATAAACACAGACAGTGTTTATAACATGGTTAGACAGTGTACAAATGAAGAATCTACTGGTCAGAAGGAGATCAAAGAAAAGGTGGAAATGTATTTCTCAACAATCAACACCATGAATGATCTGATTTACACCATTATGTACCTGGGTAGGAATCTCAAAATCCCCTCAATTAATGAGGCCTTAAAAAGGCAAGTGGGTCAGTTGAAATATTTTACACCCACTTTGAAGAAATTCATTGAGAAATGGATGATTTTGAAAAGGAAATTCAGTATGTGGTGAAATAATAAATGATTTTATCGAGCTATTGAATCCCTACCTGTATGTGAAAGATGAATTTATAGTGGTTCCTGCATCTGCTTCTTTTAGACCAAGTTCTCTACCTCCAGCTCAGATGATATTTTCTCTAGCCTTATCTTAGATTCCGTAAGTGATTTAAGAGAAACCTCATAGTCATGTTCTGTCTGAAAAGATACCAAGAAATGTAGATAATGTTCCTAAATATGTTTCCTTACCTGGTGTTTCCATTTGATCAGCCCTTCCTAAAACCACAGAACCACCTCCCGCACCTACAATTAAATATTTTGACAAATTTAATTCCCCTCAAAAGCCCGAGCCACAAGTTGTGGATCAATTTTTGATAGGTTTTTGTACTATTATTTTTGTTGAGTGAATTTTTTTGTTTGTACTCTTTTTTACCATAATCAATATCAATTTTACTTCAATATGATTCTAATTTCTTTATGTTATGATTCTTTAATCTTTTTTTTCTTTTCACCTTTTTTTCTAATCCCAAAAGTGGGAGAAACTCTTTGGATAGAATAAATTCTTAATATTAGGGGGGGAACTCTTCCATAAGAAATATGGAATGTAATCAATAGAATATATATATATATATGTATCCCACCTCAAATATGAATCACTAAAACTATTTTAATACAACTTAATAAGGGGGAGCATGAAAATGCTCTGATATAACTCTCTTAAAACGAACCTTTTATATATATCCTTTGATGCACTAATTTATGAGAGTTGTTATATTAAGAATTTAAATTCAATGTTGATATGCTGAGTCATGTAATTTTTATTCCTTAACATCTTGTATAACTCATTAATTCCATGATTTTAGATTATAAATAAGGGGGAGATAGTTAGACCCATTGAGAGATAGTTTTTTTAATAATTACAACCATACCATTTTACAAATCATGATAATTCATAAATTATGTTTTTACAACATTTCATCATGTTAATAAATATTTATAAATGAATAAATTATGTCACATAATATAATACATTTAAATAAGTCAATAAATTATGGATATTTATATTTCAATATTCTTATAAGTTTATATTTACATAGTCCCTAACACTGATTTGTTTATGGAGTCAGTGATGGTTGAATCACTGATCAAAGAAGACACTAATATAGTACTCACCAATTGAAAAAATGTCACACTGATAGTTCAAAGGACACACCGATGAACGAGCCACCAATGGGTGACACACTGATACTTCTGTGGGCTTACTAATGAATGAGTCATTGATGGACGACAAACTAATAGTTCAAAGGACTTACTGATGAATGAGACAATGATGGGACACACACTGATAGTTCAAAATGAGACACTGATGATGACTCACCAATTCCCAGACTAACCGATAGTACAAAGGACTCACCAATTCTCAAATTTACTGATACTAATGGTAGGGACTCACCAATATAGAGACTCATCGATGCTGACACACTGATTCCAATGTCTCTCCAATACTTATGACTCACTGATAGTTTTCGAATATATTTTTAATTTATTAATTTAAATTTATATCTAATGGTTGTATTTACAAATTTTATTGTTCCTTAAATCATTTAATGTTTTCTGTAGGATATTCATGAAAAAGTACAAGGTACATGCACATGGAGATATCATTTTTACAGTTAGACCTCAAAGTATAAAATTATTACAGGCCAGATCATTAAAGAGATAACGAAAAAAATTGCAGAACTGTATCACGAAAAGAAAAAAATTCGAACTCCTGAAACATTCAAGAAAATTTCCAAATACCCAAGAACACAAGAGGAAGAACATATGGGGAGGTCAACAAGACAAGCTAAACCTACGTAGATGACATGAACATATTACCCACAAGATTATGAACATTTCACACATATGGAATCCATACCACAGAGACTATGATACTCAGTTTTGGAGACAACATCCGTAGGAGGAATTGGACTTCAATCCCACTACATCAAAAGATTCCATATCTTCAATACATAACACCCAAAGACTTCTAAATACTTCTCTACATCTTTAGCTCTATTGTGTTATTTTATTTACATTTATGAGAAGAGTGTGTGAGTGTATGTCTTTCTATTGTAGACACACTTACTCCTATGTATAACTAGAAGATACATGAAATACTAAAACTCTCACTCTTCTTACGCTTTTGTATCCCACGTAGAAATGTGGAAGAGGTCAAGAGTGACTTATTTTCAGTTTTCACAAGAAAACTATGATATAGGTCAACTATGACCTAGATAGCCTTGTATGATATTATGAACCCTGATCTAGGGTGTGGATCAAAACTTGTTTATTATTTTAAACTTCTTGGTGGAAGATGATCACCATGTGGAGAGGACTAAGTCTCAGCTTGAGACTAAACTTGTTGTTTATATCCACTATGTTTTTACCCTTTAGTTTTAATCTATTTTATCACATATTTGATAGAACTAAATTTAACTCTAATAGTTATTTTAGCATGTTTTTATATGATTTTTTAAATGTTATATTAGTTTGAAAATTTATATTAATCATTATATTAGTATTGCAGGGAATTAATCAATCTTTTGAGAAATTAATTGATCATTCATGACTCTTATAAAATCACTACAAATAGACATAAATTTTTTGTTTTATTTGGGGGAAATTTTTAATTAGACAATTTATAATAGAAATTTTTAGATATACTCAATTCACTGCCCTCTTGAGTACTCTACTCCAACAAAAAAAATTCAGTTTCTCCTTTTCATGACTATGTTATTGAAATGCATATATTGATCCCATATCTAATGTCAATCCTGAATGTGATAGATAATGTATGAAACAAATTATGGATGGAGTTCGATGGAGTTTCATGTAATGTCTTTTGGATTTTTTCCATGATTAATCATGTTTGTAACATGTTTTTTGATGCTTTTTTAATTTTCTTGGAGATTCATCATGTTTTTATAGTATGTTTGAAATTTTTATTCAAAGTGAGTTTTTTAGAGTTTAATATAACCTAATTTTAGAAATATTATATATTAAATGTATTATATATATTTATATTAATAAGTATAATGATCGAAGGCTCCAAAAATGTTTTGAGGAAGTTCTTATGACTGAAAATCATGTCACTACATTATTGGTAAAAACTATGTTGTTCAAAAATAGTTCATTTGTAAACCATGAATCTGAAACATGATTTATCTCATTTGGTTATGGTTATTGTTTATGTGTTGTTTTATTCTCATGGGTTGCTAATTATTATATAAATGGGTGAATACATTCCCAATGTATATTGTTGGTACCCAAGCACTATTTTCTAACCTTTGGAGATTGGTAATTACCTTTGGGTTATGCCACATATTTGTTTGGGTGTGCGATTTTATGAAGATCCAGCATGGTTCGTGACAAAATGATATCAGGGCATGTTTTTATCTTTTTGGGTAATTTTATTTTTGAAGAGTTTGGATAGACTAGTGCTTACACAATTGGGGAATGAGTTTATAGTTACATGTGGGGTGTATATCAAATAGAACTCATGATAGGACTCGAGTAGCTTTCAGATGTTGGGAATTTGGTTTGACTCCTCATCTAGCTAATAGGAATAGGATGTAGTCTATATATGCACATCAGGTGAGGGTAAAGTGGTTTGGGATTGTTGATTCTGTTGGTTATGACATTGTTTAGGATTATATAAATTTTTTGTAAATAATTTTTATTTCTAAAAATTTTCAAAAAGTTGTTTTGATAGATGTATTGCTGGTTTTTCCTTGTGTTTGTTACTATTTTTAGAAGGATGAACCCCTAGAGAATTCTTTTGCAGTCGTGAGAAGAGGATAAAGAGATTTATCCCTCACCAATCGATCAAAGGATATTGCAACTAACAGTTTGTGTTGTTCATGATTTTGGTGAAGGATAAGGTCCTCATACTACTCATGTTAGAGATGTTGATCCAGGACCTATAATGAACAGGGATTATGATTTCCTCATGAACAATCCTCCTTCGTTCTGGGTCATCACGGAACCCCGGGAATCATAGGAGTGACGTGTGTTCATTGAGAGGTTGTTCGAGTTTCTTAACAATACTAAGGCATTCAGGGTGAAGTGTGATTTTTCATGTTGGAAGGTCCCAGTTAGATGTGGTGGGACTCAGTAGTGCAAGTTGGAAATCTCGAGTAGATGGTATAGAAATATTTTAAGTTCATCTTCATAAAGAATTTTTGTCCTGATATTTTGGCCTTCACCATGTCCAGTGAGTTTTTGGAGTTCAGAAAAGGATACCATACCAGGATTAGGTATGCTAACCACATTGTAGAGTATGTTTGATTCGAACTTTAGGTCATTTCCATTGATAAGCTGAAGGCTACGCTGTCCAAAACACAGTTGCAGCCAGATATTTGAGTCCATGTATTTTTGTTCAAGATAAAAACCATTGTCGAGGTGGTTGATCTGCTATGATGGTGGAAATTGATTATAGAGGAATGTCTGGTTTCTTTGGAGCTATGTCAGCTGTGGGTAGTGGAAGTTCATATGATATAAAGGGGAGCCGTGATGAGTAGGAGAAAATGGGAGGTGGTAGATCATTTCATCCTTCCTGAATATCGTCATCTATGGTTTTTTGTTCTAGTTTGACCGTGTACCATTATTTTGGGAAGGCAAGACACATGTGATCTACATGTTCATCTCCACCCAGACCATACCATTGTGGTATAACTATGGGAAACAAGAAATGATTTTGAGATATGGAACACCCATACCAGAGTGGTGCATGATTTTTAGATTTCAAAGGGATAACATCTTGGTCAGAACAATCTAGGATAGTGGGCTCTTGATTTGGAGATCTTGGTGGAAATTTTGGATCTTCTTCAGGGCATATTATGTTAAGGGTAGGGCCACAAGTTTGTGATTGTTCTCGGGCTCGATTTAAGATGAGTCAACTTCTTACTATATAATGAGTGCTAGTGGAATCATCTTTGGTACCATTCGTATTGAATCATCATTTCTTGTTTCATTGTTTGACACATGTTCTTTTGTTTCTATTAATTCATCCAATTTTTTGGATGTGTTGAAATTTCCAACTACTACTATGCCTTATGTGATGGATTTGGTGATGCCTCTTAGTAAGAAGTAAGATAAGGGATTTATGTGTCCTTCATGTCAACTTATGGTGTTAGAGGTTGAGTTAGAATGGTATTTCCTAGTTTTGGAGATGTACCTCTTTGACACAACCCTCAGTATGGATTGGATGATGCTTTTTCATTCACACATAAATTATTATCAATTTTGGGTGAGTATTGTGGCACTTGATGGGATAAATCATGTTTTTCAGGGTGAATGTGATCGTTGTTCAAGACTTATTGGACCGAAACATAAGGATTTGGGAAATTCACATTATAAATTCACATCTCTCATGTTGTAGGATGAAAGTATTATCCCTAAAGATGACTTACACCTATAGTGGATGAGTTTCCAGAGGTATTTTTAGTTGATTTCTCATGTTTTACTCCAGAGTAGTAGGTGGAGTTCTCCATTCATATGGAATTGGGAACACAACTAATATATCTTCCCTCATACCATATCAACCCCCCCACCCCCACCGAGTTGTTGTAATTAATGGAACAGTTGGATGATTTAGAATCCAACTGATTTATTCGCTCGAGTGTCTCACATTGCGCCTACATAGTTCTATTTGTTAAAAAGGCTGATGGATCACTCTAGTTGTGTATTGATTACTAAAATTTGAATAAATATAAGATTACGAAAAATTAACCAATGCCTCGTATGGATGAACTTTTGTATTAGCTTAAGGGGTGATGTGGTTCTCTATGATTGATCTATGTTGAGGGTATCACGCTGTTAGGGTTAGGGAGGCAGATGTCCTGAAAAAAATCTTTACGATGCAGGTATGATCATTTTGAGTATTTGATCATGCCTTTTAGATTGACAAATGCTCGAGTAGTATTTATGGTACTAACGAATAGGATCTTACATCAGTATATCTGATTGTTCTTTGTTGTATTTTTGGACAACGCCCTATCTATTTTGGGACCGAGGAGGAGCAGATCGGCATCTGAGGATTGTGCTAGGAATACTTCGGTATTATCATCTCAATGTGATGTTTTACAAGTTCACCTTCTGGATTAGGGATGTGATATTTCTAGGTCATGTAATCTCAGAATGATGGGTTAAACTTGAACCTTTGATGGTTAATTCTGTGATGTCATGGGAGAAGATAACCGATTTTTTTGAGATCATGTCCTTTTTGGGTTTGGCAGCATATTACAAGACGGTTGTTCTAGATTTCTTTCACATTTATTTCTCCATGACTATACTTAACTTGAAAGGGGTAATGTTTGAATAGATCCCAGAGTGTCAAGCGTCCTTTGAAGTGCTTAAGTGGTTCTTTAACACAACACCTATTTTGATTTTCTTAATTCTGGAAAGGGATATGTGGTTTACTGTGATGCCATATATATGGGTCATAGGTGTGTGATGATTTAAGATGACCATGTATTGGGATATGGTTCTTTCCAACACTGATAACATTAAAAGAATTACCCAAACCATTACATAGAGTTAGATGTGGTGATAAATGCTTTGAAGATGTGGAATCATTATATTTTTGGGGAGAAGTTTGTGCTCTATTCTGAACATAATACAATAGAATACATTTTCTCCCAGAAAAATCTGAATGTGAGTTGCGTTGTTTGGTAGAGTATCTTTAGGGGTTCTATTTTGTTATCATCTACACCCCATGAAAAGGTAATGTTGTTGTAGAGGCATTAAGAAGAAAAAATTTTGGGTATGTTTTGAAGGAGTCCATTTATTAGTGGACATTGATGGGAATTTTTTCTCAGATGCACCTAGAGACCATGGAACGTAGTGGAGGTGTGTTATTTGGAAGTTTTTCGCAGACACCTTCCCTTTTGGAGTTGACACGGAAAGATCATCTGAGTGATGAGTTGTGCTATAACTCTATGCAGTTTCTAATGGAAGGGGAGGTTACATGTGAGTGGTCGTTGTATCTTAATGGGTTTTTGTTCTTTGAGGGTCACATTGTGGTACTGTTGTTGTTACGTAAGGTTGTGATGTAGGAGAGCCACCACTCATTGTGGTCCATTCATCCTTGTACCACACAGATTTTTAATGATGTGAATTGTCAGTTCTGGTGGTCGGGTATGAGGCGATACATAGTTTTCTTTAAATCACGATGTTATATATGTCAGTAGGTTGAAAAACAACACCAAAGGCCTTCTAGTTTCCTTCATCCACTACCCATTCCTACCTATAATTTAGATGAGATCTCCTTGGATTTAATTTATTTCTTACCTCATACACCTCAGGGTGGAATTTTATTTGGGTGGTGATTGACTGCCTTATTAAATCATCCCATTTCATTCTGATTTGGGATTCATCCTTGGTGGATGTGTTGAGTTGCATGTATGTCAAGGATATGGTGTGGATTCATGGCATGCATTCAATTATTATTTCATATAGGTACCCTCATTTTAAGTCATTGTTTTTGGAAGGCCTTTAGATGATGATGGGTTCCTAGATTATGTTGAGCCTGACATACCACCCTGAAATGGATAGTCTGAAAGAGTGGGTGATTTTGATCATTAAATACATGATCTAGAAATCTGTGTGGGTTTTTAGAGGTTCGTGGGATAGCCATTTGGTGTTGGAAAATTTATCATATAGTAGTTACCATTCATAGATTTGAATAGAAAATTTTGATGTTCTTTGTGGTCATTCGTGTCGGTCACCTTTGTGTTGGGAAGAGGTAGGTGAGACTGCATTGTTGGGATAAGCCTTTACCAAGAAACATCAAATAATGTTTTGTTAATCAATTAGTGGTTTTTTTATTATGCAGAGTCTCTATAAGTCATATTATTATTAGATTCATATATATTTGTAATTTTTTGTGGGTGATTGGGTGTTTTGGAATGTGGCACCTCACTTGGGTAACTGTAATCTTTGTAAGTAATGGAATCTAACGAAGTGGTATGATTGACCTTTTGAGATTACTGAGAGAGTCAGTAAGGTATACTATCATTTGGATTTTACCTATCAGTTGACGTCAATTAGTGATTTGGTCCATGTCTCAGAGCTGAAAAAGTACAATCTAGACCAATCTCATGTGTTTAATTCAAATTAATTGGATTTAGAGCTCAATTTTTTAGTGATTGATCATCCTCTACTTATTCTAGATTCTCAGTTGAAAGTGATTTGTGGGAAGTCCAAACCATTGTTATATGTCCTTTGGAAGGATGATAGTGATGATCAAGAAACATGGAAGTAGTTGTCTTGGGTGGTGGAAGAGTATATGTTTTTTATGATCAATCCTAAGAGTGACTTTCTGAAGGTATAATGTTTTCACGGTGGAGAGAATTTTCACATCTGTGATTTTATTTTTAGGTAACATATTTTATATTTTCTGTATTATTTTTATTCATTATTTTACCCAGGATCGTTTTGTGAAAAGTAGATATTTTGAGCTTCACAGAAGGTGGTGCACTGTTAACATACAGTTAAGGGAAACCATGCACCACCCTTTAGGTAATTTTGTGGTTAGTTTCAACCTTGATAGAGGGGAACACATTCTTAATGCACAATTTAAAAATCCATCTGGTCTATCTATGTGGCATGTTCCCCTTGGGTAGTGAGAGATGCTCAATTTTCACATGGTTTGGAAAACTATATGGGAAAACCATGAAACTTGTTGTCTAAGACATTAAAATGTGGAAAATTAACTTCTTTCCATATTCTTAGTTAACCCTACAACGCCTCTAATACGATCCCTGTGGGATTATAATCTAGGGGAGCTTCCTCCAGACCTTCATGGAGCCTTTGAGAATCAATTTTTAGGTGTTTTTGTTAGGGATTCATCAATAAATCCTCAAATAAGTCTCTTTTGCTTTGGTTTTTTCCATCATCTATGGTTTCTCTTGGCCCCTATTTGGGTTATTCTTTTCTATTGGGTTTTTTAACCTAGTTAGGGATCTATCTTGTGTTTTCTGGGGAAATATCAATGGATGTTATTTGATATTTTCTTTATAGGATCTTCTTGAGGTGTGGTTGTTGGTTTTCATTGGTTTCCGAATTTTTCTGAGCTTGATGTGGGAACATATATGCTTTTACATTATTTTATGATTTTATTGTGATTTCATGGTTGTTTAATGGTGTTCTATAGATTTGGTGTGCGGTATGAAATATGTATTGGAAATTTTTTGACATGAATATATGAGGAATGTTGGTTTTCTAAAGGTAATTGGTAATGTTTCATGTGTTCCTTATTGTAGAATTTATTTTACAATGTTACATGATTTTTTGAAAGGTGATAAATGTTTTTTCAAAGGGATTTGAAGGATAGAATGTGATGAAAGTGGGTTTTTTCAAATAAAATGGCTTTTTCATGTTGGATTCTTATTATAAACCTTAAATGTAGTTTGTGAGTTATAAATGTGATGTGAAACATGTTATAAAGTGGATTTGGTGTGTGTATGAATTTTAATGGTTATTTTCCCATTGTAATGGTTGGATTTCATGTGTACACTTCTTACAGTCTTTTCTAATGGGATTTCTGAATTATGAAAATGGTGATAAATTTGTTTCCAAATGGTGTTGGTGCATTTGGGAAATGAAAGTGGTTATATTTATGAAAAAATGGTGGTTTTCATGTGGGATCTAATCATTGGTAAAAAATTTACTGTGAAAATGGTGATTTAATTTTTCTATTTATGGTTCTTGGAATGTGTGTGTGAATGTGATGATTTATTTGACATGTGAAATGGAAATTTGGGAACCAATGGAATCTCGAGTTTGTTTGTGGGAGAACTAGAACTACAACATTAGTTTACTTAGTTTTGGAAAGGAACAAATTCTTATAATAGTATTGGCACTACAACACTAATTAAACATGTGATATGATTAGATACCACTAGGCCGTGGGATGGGATCCCCTCTAGTAGCTGGGGAATTGGAATGCAGTTTGTTTTGGATTATTATATGGATTCCACTATACCCTTGGATGTGTTCCCCTCTAGTGGATCATGCATGAGAATGTTGTTGGTTATGGTTGGATAATTTTTATCACTAAGGTACGAGGATTATAGGGTCCCATTTTTGCTAGTTACTGGTAGGAATTTCTCGCGGTTTCCTCTTTTGACATGATAGTTTTAGGTGATTCTTAGGTGATGTGGTTCTAACCATCAGTATACTATGAACCTAGTGTACATTGTGGATTTATTGAAGGTTTCTTTGAGAAATGTTTTCCCTAAACTGGATTTCCAAAAAAAATCCTTCATACGTTCCTTGAAATTTCATTCCAAAGGTTTAAGAAAATGTGCGTGTTAATTTCTCTTCTAATGTTATAGAATGAAATCCTTCCTTTTGGGTGATATCATACTAGGATTTGGATCACACCATACATACAACATTGGGTGTATGTAGACATTGTATTTTATGACCCATGTAAAGAAAATATGTCTCGTGGTGGTGATGGTGGATCCAGTTTCTAGTGTTCCACTTATTAGAGGTGTTAGTGGTGGTGGATTTCAGGTGATCACGCTCTTTGTGCATGATGGTTTTTTCGAATGTTTAATTTTCCATATTTCATTATGGTATTGTTGGTTTTTGGTTAAAATTGTAAACCATGAATATGAAAATTTATGTATCTCATTTGGTTATGGTTAATGGTTATGTGATGATTTATTCTCATGGGTTGTTTGTTATTATATACATGGGTGAAATATTTACAATAGTATATTTTTTTATAATCAAGCACTAGTTGTCGGCCAATGGGGATCTGGAATGCTCTTAAATCCATGCCATAGATCTGGTCGGGTGTCAGGTTAGATGGAACATCATCTTGGTTTGTGACAATATATGGCAATGTTGGAAAAAGATAAATATTTTCTAGTGTTTTTTAAAACTTGTATTTATATGTAAATATTATTTTTTTATATTTTTCTATGTAATACAATAATATTTAGACGTGTTTATGTACATTTATTAAAATATTCTTACAAATATTTATAGTTGTATATACCTATATATATGTATGTACATATGCAAGCATATACTAATATCTATAAATAATTACATCAATTATATTTTCATATAATGTAAATAATATATATTCACGTAATTATATTAATATTTATTTATATATGTATTTTCATATGTATCAAGACATAAAGATATGTCTTTAACTATATATGTATATGACTATGTATTTTTATGTATTGATATATGTATGTGCTTATATATAAATATATTATTATGTTTGTTTGTGTTCATTGGTTTTTATATTTGTTTTTGATCAATAATTATTATAGGTATATAAAAATATATGTATTTTTAATGATATTTTAATACATGTACATACAAGAATCTATATATTATTGTATGTACATACATACACATAGATATAAATATTCATACATATAAATAGATTATTGTAATTATTTAGAATTATACAATTGAATTTGTATATACAAAAAAAATGTTTATAAGTGTATTTTTTTAATTTTTACCTTTTTTGTACATATGCATTTTTATACCAATTTTTATATGTATTTATACATAAATATGTCTGTAAATAATTAAATTACCATATATGAATATATGTATATATGTATGTACATGAAGTTATATATATATATATATATATATATATTCATGCATGTAGATATAATAATATTTAGATGAATGTATGTAAATGTATTTAAAAACACTTAAAAATGTTTATAATTTATATACCTATATTAATGTATGTATGTATGAATATATATATATATATATATATATATATTTCAATATGTGTGCTTGTATATAAGAGTATTCATATAATTACCACTATTTATAGGCGTATATACCTATATTTATATGTATGTATGTACGTATCAATGTGTGCATTTATATTTGAAAATAATTACATTAATAATATTTTTATATAATTGAAATAATATATATTTAAGTTTTAGTATTAACATAGATTTATCTATGTATATGTATCATATAATATTTAAAAATATGTATTTATGGTTATATGAATGTATATCACTATATTAATTTTCATGTATAAATGTACATATGTGTTTAAATATATATATATATAGATTAATACTGATGATTGAATGTATGCATAAATTTAACACATACATATATGTGTGTATAGAAGTTGTAATTATTTTTCTACTATAAATATGTGTCTCACTGATCAGTAATTTATATATATATTTTTTTTATACAATATTTATAATGTGTGTAAGTAATTAGGTAAGAATACATTATATATATATACTCATTGATTTATAAATGTGTGTGTGTGCACGTGATCAATAATTTTTAGATATATTTATTGATATGTTGGTATAAATTATTTAATTACTACAAAAAATGTATAAAAGAATCACATTTTAAATTTTATATATAAAATTAATATTATATGTATAATTATAAAAGTGTTTAGGTATATATACATATGTTTATGTGATATATGAATGAAAGTATATATATACCTGTAAATAATTATATATTTATGTATATACTTTAATAAATATATACATATACAGTAATCATTAATTTTATAAAAAAATTATCGAAATGGGATTTTTTTTAATATATTTTGTTTTCATTAAAAAATAACAAGCAGAAATGTAAATTTTCAGTGAAAACCTATAAATATTTATGAAAAAGAAATTCAAAATAATGAATCATATATGGGTCTAGAATTATTCTCAACGATGTAACAATCACATTGGTGTCGACAAATTAAAATTCTGATACCTTTTGAATATAATATAATAGTTCAACGATAATTAGTGGAAAAAATTGAATGGATGAGAGAAAATATCAATTTTAATTAGCTATGGGCCACACGATTAAGGGTGGTTTAGGTATTGAAATATAATTATTAAGAGACTCAATTCTATGGTCGATAAATGATGGGATGTTAGGTCATCATCATCATTATTTTTTCACCTGAAATGGTGAGTTAATTAGGAGCCTACAATTGTGACATGAGGATTAACAAAATCATATTGTTTATCAATTAGTAGGCTTCCCGAAAAACCCCCATTATATGTATCGTGTCACATTCTTCCTCCATCAACCTCAATTCAATTTCTCTCTTAGAAATTCATTTTTTCCCATAATAAAACATTGATCGAATATATTTTTCTCAAATAGTATCAGAATTTCAATCTTTCTGCACTAATGTGATCATTACATCGATAGGAATATTTCTAGACCCACATATGATAATTTTTTTTGAATTTTATAATTTTCATTTATAAGTGATGATTTTCAGTGTAAATTTATAATATTTTTTTTAAATGTTCTTAGTCATTATTGATTTATACAAACAAAATGCATTAAAATTATTACTTATAAATAGTTTTTTCTCAATTTTAATAAGTCTACATGACAATTTATTTATTTATTTGTTCATGTATAAAATTACATACATATATATATATATATAATTATAAACAACCAAATATTACTATAATTATATACAGATATAGATATATAAGTATATGAAACTATATGTATGTACATGGATGCACCAATGAAAATATAATGTATTTAAAAATTAAATTATTTGCATTACATATAAAAATAAATACATACATACATACATATATAACACTTACATACATATATCACATTAACATATGTATATATAAAATTAAATATGTACATTCTTAAATACTTATATAACATTAACATATGTATATATACATAAACATCTATATAATTATATATACAACATAAATTTTGTTGCATAAAATTTTGAAAGTGTTATTTTATACACATTATGTAATAAATAATTTTTTTATACCAATACATCAATTAAAATATATAAAAAATAATGATCACATAAACACACACATATATAAATCGATAAATATATATATATATATATGATATATTCTTACATAATTACATACACACGTAAAAAACATTTTGAACAAAAACATACACACACACACATATATATATAATAAAAATCAATGTATGATTACATATATACATATGTGTATGTGTTAAATATATATCTAGATATATATATCAATATATATATATATATATATATATTTATATATATTCATAGGTACATGTATAAATGAAAATTATTATACCCATATACATGCATATATATTCAGAAGGATCAACAACCAATCAAAAGATCGACCCTAATAATTTACTAAAGAAAAGTAAATGCATAAAAACATCACAAATCATGTAGAAAAAAAACACCGCCTTACAAAAAAGTGTCCAACAATGCCAAAAAAACAACTAGAGCAAAAAAAACTCCACATGTAAAAAGGATCTGATGACCTCCAAAAGTGCATAGCCCATTGACCCAAATTAAATGGATCACAAACCCATCAAAAATGATGAAACCCATACAAATAGGCCAAATAACTATGAATCATGACACCCCACAATCACCGTGGGCCTGCCATTCCAGGACTAAAATCAGTGGCAACCCTAAAAAATATCCCAATCTAGGCCGGCATCCAGAGCACATGCCATTTCTCCCTGAAGACATTGCTGGCACCGAGTGCTAGACTATAGTGCAACACGTTCATTTCCAGCCCGCATCCCAACGTCTTCAACAACACAAGGCCATCACTACCCGCATACCTTGGTTATCCACACACCCTGAGAACCATTTCCATCACCTTCTGTCACTCGATAACGACCTCAACCCATTCTGTACGCCGTTTGCGACAACCGAACATCACTCTAATAATGAGCATCGTCTTGATCTCAAATTCTTGCATTGTCACCAGAGTGAACTCTACCCCTAAAATTGGAATTCCAAGAATCATGATCGCCAACCAGAAACACCATCGTCGTCCACTAGGATGTCAAACCACTGGAATCCCAAACCATACGTCGGCCCAGGTCTTCTCACCTCGCCCCTAATCACTGTCGTTTTAGAGAAGGCCTCCTGCTAATATACCCCAAATGACCCATCATTGGCCTCAGCCATCAACCGATATTTGGAAACCACATCACCCACAAAGCCTATCTTTGCCGCTTCAGAGACAACTTCTTCGGCCTTACGCCACTACCACATAGTCTCAGCCTCACACATCCAATCTATGAAGCATGTCCCCTTCACAAAAATGGAGCTATCTGGGTCCCTCACCAGTGTTTTATGAATCATCATCCCTTGAATGGGCTTATCAGAAAATTTAAACCCTCCATCCTCATAGCTCGGAGTAGCCTTTGTCAACATCACATTAGATGTCAGCTACATGCCAGCTAAACCTCCTCCATCAACCCTCCTATCTAGAACAACTCTCATTATCATGATCCACCTGTGTGAAAAACAGATGTAAACATCTCCATGTTCCCAACAACATCCATAGAGGATAGATCATCCTTGTGGGTGCCCTTTTTAGAGCGATCATCAAATTGATCACCAAAAAATGATATAGAGTGAAGGTATCCTCTAATGAGAGATGCCATCTCCCCTGCATGGATATATTATTAAATGAATATATTTAATTACGAGCATAAAAACATACATACAATCATATATATATGTAAATATTAGTTTATACATTCATGCATGCAGGAATATATATTAATATAATTATTTACACACATATATAAGTATATGAATAATATTAAATACATGCATATGAACAAATATATATAATTATATAAAATCACATACATAAAAACATACATACATATCGATATTAGTACCCACATGCATGCACACATGTGGGTTGCATATTTCAGTGGACATTTTTAAAGTGAATCTATCATTGGAGATTTTTCCTAGGAATCCCTCATATTAAATTAATATATAAAAATGCTTTCATATATGTATATACCATTTTTTATTTGTAAATATTATTATACGTATATGTACGAATATATAATAATATTTACATGTATGTATGTACACGTATTAAAATGTTCTGAAAAAATATTTATAGTTGTATATGTATGTATATATATGTATGTATGCATGAATACATGTTCATATATCTATAAATAATTAAATTAATTATATTTCCATATAATTGAAATAATATATATTTATATACTTATATTAAAATAGATTTATATGTGTATATAAGTATGTAATTGTAAATAATGAAATGTATATAACAATGTCTGTATATAGCTATATTAATTTGTATGTATATAAGTATGTATGATATTATATATAAATATATTAATATGTATGTATGTATTTATGTATGTATGTATGTATGTATGTATGGATGCATGCATGTATGTGTGTATTAATTAATTCATTAGTATTTATATATGTGTGTGATCAATAATTTTTATAGGTATATACAAATACAAGTATTTATAATTATATTTAAACGCATGTACATACATTCATCTAAGTATTCGTATATGTACATACATATTGTTATAAACATGCATGCGTATTAATTTATTTGTATAATTATATAAAATTTCAAAATTATATAAATATATGCAAATATAAATATTTATAAGTGTATTTTAAAGTGAACTAGTACTCCACCCGTGCGATGCACGGCATTATAAAATAATTCTTATTATTAACTATAGATTATTATTTATAAAACTTAATAGTTTATATTAATATTGAATATATTTGAAAATAAAATGACATTCATAATGAGGAATAAAAGTTGCAGAAATTGAGGAACAAAATTTAGATACTGAGCAGCCTTCTATATAAAATTAACAAAGAAGGAACCAATGGTGAAACTGAATGAAAATTAATAAATAATATATTGAAATTATAAATTTATTCATAGAATCAAAGTATGAAAAACTAATTTATAGGTACTTGAAATAGGTCAATAGTGAAACAGAATCATGGTAAGAGAACATCAATACAATTTCACCTTTGAAATAGAACTATGGAATGTTATTTAACAATGATAAGAGAACATCAATACTGTTTCAATAACATATACATGTTTGACATTATAAATAGGAACCATAATTTTCAACAACAGTGGGTGTGTCGATCAGATTACAATTCATGTCATCAAAATGTGCAGTCAAAATCCTCCCAGTACCACCATGCATCATTGATGTAGAGTACCAGTTTTTCATGTTTGTTGACAGTTATATTGATCCTTGCAATCTATAATTAGAAATTAATGTGAGTAAATGAGACATACTACTATGAAAAAATAACTGATTAATCCAGTGAAGTCAAAAAAATCATGTCATAATCAAATGGCTTATTTGTTTACAATATTCATCTATGAAAAAAAACTGTACAAAAATTCAATGAAAACAATTAAATAATATGAAAATTAAAAATCACTACTAATTGAAATAAATAATAGAAAATGGTAACCGAGTAGACTCTATCAGAATACAATAATGACATATTTGAGAAATTGAAAACTATTTAACTGGAGAAAAAATATAATCCACACCTGCTGCCTAGGGCATTACATGTCCCCCGCTTAGCCCATCGTCACTGCCCTGGCCCTCCCATGCCCTCTGCCCTCCAGTCCATCCCCCCCCCCCCCGTGTCCATTCCATCCCTGCATTGTAGCCATCACCTGTCCATTGCAACTCCTCTCCCCCCCGGCCCCGACCCTCTTCTCCCCCGACCCAGCCCCTCCCCTCCCCCCTGCGAAGGTCCTACCCCCCCCCCCCGGACGAGCTTGTCAGCTCCTTTCCCAGCACGTCCTCCAACCCCCATGCGCAGCTCTCCCCCTCCACTCTCCAATATCGTAATTTTTACCGTCTTGAAAATTGTATGGACTCTCCATGGCATGGAGAAGAACCAATGCACTCATTTGAGATTTTTTGCACGTGTTGGCCTTGTAGAGGAAGACATTATGGCTCTTCGTGAAAGACCATGGCAATCAAAATGTGTGATACTGATCTCATTGCATCATCAAGCTACTTTGGCTTGACCACCATATTCTGGTTACTATTCTACTATTGGTTGAAACCAAAACACAAAAAATCCCCTGATGGAGTTGTGACATGTTACTGGTCCTTGTTTTCTTAAGGTTCAATCAAGGGGAAGCTGCTCTAAAACTGCCAGAACGATGGCAAAGTTGCATCAGTATATATGCATTACCTTACAAACATTAACTCCAATATTTCCCTTTTAATTTTACAGATCATCATTGTCTCCACCAGCAGTAGTGGAAGAAGAAAATGGATCAGCATCACCACTCTCAAGGCGATCTGGAAACCTAAACTTTGACCCAAACCCATGGGACTGCAGCAAGGTCTGAGAAAACAGCTGGTACTTCCTGATATCCACATCGCTCACACATCAGCGTGCAAATTTCATGGACTCCTCAAAGTGCTCTGCCTTCATATCTGCCACCTCATCTGCATCATCCTCTTCCATGTATTTTGGGTTCTCTGCCCTCTTTCGCTCCCTCTCTATATCCTTTCATTACAAAAATAACTAATAACACTCATTACTTATATAATAAAATATCATTCCTTAACTCACCCTGAAAATATGAAGACGGGATGACTCATCGGGTAGTGGAATATAGATGAGCTAGTCAAGATGGCCCGGCCTGAGAAATGCGGGATCGATGATGTCTGGCCTATTGGTAGCCCCAATGATAAACACGGTTTTCCTGGCAGTCATCCCATCCATTTCTGTCAGAAGTTGATTCAACACCTTGTATGTCGCACCACCAACATCTCTCGCTGAGTTTCCTCTATGAGGAGGAAAAGGAGAAAACAGTATCACAAAAAATAGATAACCGAATTGACAACATTAACACGAACCATGATTTTCAACAACAGCGGCTCTGTAGATCAGATTACAATTCATGTCAATAGAATGTGCAGTCAACAACCTCTCAATACTATCATGTTCTGTTGATGCAGAGTAGAAGTTTTTCATGTATATAGATAGTTATATTGATCCATGTGATAGATTTAATATTTTCATTATTATTTATATGTTTTTCAATTATTTAATCCCTCCTAATTATTCAATTTGAGTGTATTTGCATCATTTATGTGTTTTTAGTGTATTTTGGGCTTAAATGTGAAAATGGGGTAATTCTGTAAAATTTTCAGATTTATAGAGCTTATGTTTTTCAGGCATAACATTTATAATATTAGTCCAATTGAAGTGAATATTTTTTGGTAGGATTTCTATAATTTTGGGCTTAAAATGTTCCTTCTGTACCAAGAACCAATTAGAAAACCAATGGTGCAGAAAATTCAATCAATTGGAGAAATCAGTATGGAAGGCAGAATGGACCCCACTTCATTAAATTTGCAATATCTCCTTCAGCCGACCGTAGAATGAGGTGATTCCAGCTGGTGTCGACAGAGGACTTCTAAAGGACGGCTCACATTAAATTTAATAAATTATGGAGCTCATTAATGCATCCTTTTGGCGCGTCCAATTGGAGTGGGTGAAACAGTGTTTGGTAGCCATAAAAGTAATGGTCATTGATTCAGCCATATCTCTCTTTACACCTATCCAATGACTCTAAAATTTTGAGGGTCGCTAGAAAACCGCATTTTCAACATTCTATAATAAGAGACCTCAGTCTGTTTCGGCCGTCTGGTGGTCATAACAGAGGAAAAATTCTGGAGTACAGATTCTGGAGCATCAAATTTTCTGTTCTTTGTTTTCTCTCTTTTATTCTTCTTAGTTTTGTAATGAATTCTTCTTTCCCCTTAGTCACAATTACCCTTAGCATGGTGGGGTAAACTTATGTGTGGTTGGGGAAGGAGAGGTTTTCCATATTGTATTTCATGTGTTCTTTCTATTAATGTTTTAAAACCATCTTTTCTCTTCTGCGAATCTGTTTCAATTTCTTATAACAGTTTTTATTATCATGTACGATTGTATCTGATTTTAGATTCTGTTGTTCATTTATATTTGGTCAATTATCAATATCTCCCTCCACTAGGTTCTGGTTTATAAATGATGGAATAGACCGGGACTTAGTGGTGAAGTACTCGGTGATCACCGGTACGTGTGTGAGGAGTAGTGAATGTTCTTGATTACTTGGGATAAACAATACCCGATTGGGAATTGCCTAAGATAATTGGGGGTATTTTCTAAAACTCTATTACACATTGGAAGTAGAGTAGACCAACCTAAGAATTTAGTAAGGTTTATTATCACATTTTTAATTGACCAAGGGAGTGATAATAAAGGATTGTGGATTCTCACTCTTAACGATTTAGCAGAGGAGAATTGGGTAAAATGAACAATGATAGAATTACAATTGGAAAACTGACCCTAACCTGATCACCATTTCATATCACTGATTTAGATCACATCATTTTTCAATTTGTTTCAAAACTTTCACTTAATTACTTTACTTTATTTAGTTTCTTTCTTGTATTTTCTAAATCAAACAATTTCTAAAAACAACCTCACTTCTTTCTATTTTAAGGTGATAGCTTAATTGTTGTGCACTCCTCTCTGGAGACAACCTAGGTAATCTACTCTACCAAATTTTAACTTAGGTAATATTTGTTTTTGTCACACCCCATGATAGGCACGTGTCAAAACTTGGTGTCGTTTCCGGGGAGGTAGTGCCAACATTTCTTTTCTTTTCTTTTCTCTCTTTTCTTCTTTTCTCTTCAAAATTGCATGACTAGAACCTCAAAAACTGAACCCTTACCCATAGATCCGGAAATTAAAAGAACCTTGTTGAATAGACTTAGAAACATTAATTTATAATCTGAATTCGAGGATGTTCCCCTTGTAGACTCAAGTGAAACTTCAAGTGTTCACTCTGAGCCTTTCATCATGGCTGAAAATCAAAACCAAACACTTAGAGACCTCTATGCACCATAATTCCTTAATCAAAACAATCAACTTGTCATGCCAGTGTTACAAAATGATTTTGAAATGAAACCTAACATGATTCCTTTGATTCCAAAGTTTTATGGCTTGGTAGGTGAAGATCCAAACAAAAACATTAAAGAGTTCACACATGTGTGCTCAACTTTCAGACCCCGTGGAATTACTGAGGAGCAGGTTAAGTGGAAGGCATTTCCGTTTTCATTGGATGGATCTGATAAAGAATGGTTGTATGGCCTACAACTAGGAGATGTACATGACTGTAATGACCTGGTAAGATGTTTTATGCAAAGATTCTTCCCCACCTCTAGAAGCACATCCATTCGTAAGGAAATCTACGCCATATGACAATCATCTGGAGAAACTCTTTACGAGTACTCGGAGAGATTTAAGAAGCTATGTGCCAGCTGTCCACATCAAGCCATTGAGGAACACCACTTTCTTGTCTTCTTATATCAAGGACTACTGGACAATGACAGAAACCTTCTTGATGCATCATCTGGAGGTGCACTGATTGAAAAGTCGCCAGAAGAAGCCAAGGGCTTGATTGAGAAGATTTCCCAAAACTCGCAGCAATTTGGAACAAGAGGTATTGGAACAAGAGGTATTCATGAGGTACGCACTTCTCATCCATCACCCTTATTAGAAACTAAGATTGAAGAGTGTACTAGTTTAGTGAGGCAGATGGCCTTGAAGCAAGTTAGTGACCAACAAGCACCAGCTAAGGTATGTGGTTTATGATCATCTCCTGATCATTTCACTGACCAGTGTGCTGAAATACAGGGAATGGAAAGTTGTGCAGAAACCTTTCAACCAAGACAGTTCCAGAAAAATCAAGGATGGAGAGAGCCTAACCAAGTCCAATATGGATTTGGAAATCAACAGAATCAAGCTAGGCCCCCGTACCAAAATCAGTTTCAAAACCAACCCCCATTCCAGAATCAATTCCCGAACCCTCCACCATTTCAACAAAAGCAGTCTTATAATCAGCCTTCATACCAAAAACCAACCAATATCCAAAGACCCTATGAAAAACCATCCACTAGTGCCCAACCTCCAATTCAAAACCAACAAAAATCTGAGTTTGAAGGACTGAAAGACACTGTTAAAGATTTTTGCAATAAGTTTGAGAGTCTCATGGACTTTCTGACAAAAAATCCAGGTAAACTCCCTTCCCAAACAGTACCAAACCCAAAAGAGAATGTTAGTATTATAAATACAAGAAGTGGAAAAGAACTCCAACCACCATCCACCATTGAACCTGAAACAAGAAAAACTAATATGGGTGATAATGAAGTTAGAAATGATGAAAATTCTATGAAAATGCATCGGGAAGAAGATAAGAAGGAGGAGGATGATAATGAAAGGACAAGAAGGAAGAAACAAGAAACACCATTTAAAAGGCAACAAAGGGAGAAGAAAGATATACCACCACCATTTCCATCAAGGATGATTGAATCAAAGAGGTTACAAGAAGAAGCACTGCAAAAAGAAATTCTGGACACCTTTCAGAAAGTGGAAATCAACATACCTCTTCTTGAAGCACTCAAACAAATTCCAAAGTATGCTAAGTTTTTGAAGGATATTTGTACCAAGAAAAAGAGACTTCAAGGGAATTAGAGGATCAATTTGGGAAGAAGCATCTCATCCCTTATCACACCACAATTGCCAACCAAATGTCAAGATCCAGGGACGTTTTCTATTCCATGCACCATTGGTTCATTAAATTTCACCAATGCTTTGTGCGATTTAGGTGAATCAATTAATGTATTGCCTCACTCAGTATATACATCTTTGCAGATGGGAGACTTGAAGCCCACAAGATTGGTGGTCCAGCTTGCAAATAGATCCACAGTATTCCCAGCAGGAGTTCTGGAGGATGTCCTGGTTAAAGTCAAAGATCTTTTATTCCCTGCTGACTTTTATGTGTTGAATATGGAAGATGATAGGATCCCATCACACTCACCCATCATTTTGGGGAGACCTTTCTTGAAGACAGCCAAAACCATTATCAATGTCCATGAAGGGACACTTACCATGGAGTTTGGATACAACACTGTCCACTTCAATATTTTTGAATCCATGAGGCACCCATCAGATGATTATTCACTCTTCGCACTCTCCCATGAAGATGACATAGAACCAATTGAAGAATTAGGTATGTTTCATGAATTTTTATCATTAGGAGAGAATTTTTCCATTAAAGATATCACTGAACATATGGATTCCCAAACTCTTGGAGATTCTGATTTCCTGTTGGAAGAAGAGGTAAAATCTGATTTCTTTGATAATTTGTTAAATGATGATGAAGATGATATGATTTCTTGTGTGTAGGATATCAAACCATTGGAAGTGGAGAACCTCAATTTAGTTTCATCTCTTGATAATGCTCCTGATCTAGAATTAAAACCACTCCCCACTGATTTAAAATATGTTTACCTTATGGAGGGGGAGAAATTACCAGTAATAATTTCTAATAATCTATCTAAAACTCAAGAAAAATCATTGATTGAGCTTTTGAGAGAGAATGTCCAAGCAATAGGGTGGAGCTTAGGTGATATCCCAGGAATAAACCCAAACATTTTCTCACATAGAATTTTTCTTGAGGGAGATTCCAAACCTGTCAGACAACCCCAAAGGAGGCTGAACCCTACCCTAATGGAGGTTGTGAAAAAAGAGATTGAGAAGTTATTAGAAGCTGGGATCATCTATCCCATATCAGATTCACAATGGGTTATCCCCATCCATGTATTCCCAAAGAAAACTGGCCTAACCATTGTGAGGAATGAAAAGAATGAATTAGTCCCTGTGAGAATTTAGAATAGATGGAGAGTATGCTTCGATTTTAGGAAGCTGAATCAGGACACTCGAAAGGATCATTTCCCTATCTCGTTTATTGACCAGATGTTAGAGAGATTGGCAGGGAGAACTCATTATTGCTTTTTGGATGGATTTTCAGGTTATTTTCAGGTACCCATTGCCCCCGAGGATCAAGATAAGACTACCTTTACTTGTCCTTTTGGTACTTTTGTATACAAAAGAATGCCACTTGGATTGTGTAATGCTCTAGGTACATTTCAGAGGTGTATGGTAAGTATATTTTCTGATCACATTGAAGATTGCTTGGAGGTTTTCATGGATGACTTCACAGTTTTTGAAAATTCATTTGACCATTTTTTGAAAAATCTGGAAAAAGTTTTGAAAACTTGCATTGAAAAGAACCTTGGTTTGAATTTTGAAAAGGGTCATTTTATGGTTGAGAGAGGAATTGTCCTTGGGCATGTCATTTCACATAAAGGCATTGAGGTTGATAAATCAAAAATTGATGTGATAAATTCTTTTCCTTACACAACTTGTGTGAAACATGTTAGATCATTTTTAGGACATGCAAGATTCTACAGGAGGTTTATAAAAGATTTCAGTAAGATTTATCTCCCTCTCTCTAGATTACTTTTGAAAGATGCTGATTTTAATTTCAACGGTTCATGTAGGGAAGCATTTGATGAGTTGAAGAAGAAATTGATTACACAACCAGTGATGCAGCCACCAAATTGGGAAGAACCATTTGAGCTACTTTGTGATGCTTCAAACCAAGCAGTTGGAGCTGTCCTCTCTCAGCGAATTGAGGGCAGGCCACAAGTCATTTCATATGCCTCGAAAACCTTAGATGCGGCCCAATTGAACTACACAGCAACAGAAAAGGAGTTTTTAGCAGTTGTTTTTTCTTTAGAAAGATTTAGATTGTATCTACTTGGAACTAAAGTCATTGTGTTTTCTGATCATGCAGCTCTTAGGTACTTGATGAAGAAGGCTGAAGAAAAACCAAGGCTAGTGAGATGGATACTACTACTACAGGAGTTCAACATAGAAATCAAAGATAAGAAGGGATCTAAGAACCAAGTGGCTGATCACTTAAGTAGACTACCCAACACCGCTGAAGTTGAGATTCCAGACATTGAACCACTAAATGATCGCCTTCCAGGAGAGCAGTTGTACTTGATTGAAGGAGAAGTACCTTGGTATGCTGACATGGTCAATTATCTGGTAACATCTCAGGTCCCATCTCATTTAAATTCTCACCAAATTCACAAATTGGAATCTGAATTTAAATATTACATCTGGGATGATCCATTTCTTTGGAAGATTTTCAATGACCAAATTATCAGAAGATGTTTTCCTAAAAATGAAATTGAATCAGTCTTTAGGTTTTGTCACACATTAGCTTGTGGAGGCCACTTTGGACCTCAAAGGACAGTGAGGAAGGTTTTAGAATCTGGACTTTCTTGGCCAACACTTTTCAAAGATTCTCATGAATTTTGTAAACGGTGTGAAAAATGTCAGTTTACAGGAAATATTTCAAAGATACAAGAAATGCCCCAAAATCCACTTAATTTTTGTGAAATATTTGAAGTTTCGGGGATAGATTTTATGGGACCTTTCCCAATGTCATTTGGAAATTCTTATATTCTTCTTGTTGTTGATTATGTTTCCAAATGGGTGGAAGCAAAATCCACCAGGACAAACGATGCTAAAGTTGTTTGTGATTTTGTCAAGGCTAACATATTTTGTAGGTTTTGAGTTCCTAGAGCCATAATTAGTGATCAAGGGACTCACTTTTGTAATTGGAGAATGGCGGCTTTGTTGAAAAGGTATGGGGTGCATCATAAAACATCAACTCCCTATCATCCACAGACTAATGGGCAAGCTGAAGTGTCCAATAGGGAAATAAAAGGAATTTTGGAAAAGACTGTTAATCCAAATAGGAAGGACTGGAGACAAAGGTTAGAAGACACATTATGGGCTTATAGGACAGCCTACAAAACCCCAATTGGAATGAGTCCATATAGGCTGATTTATGGGAAAAGTTGTCACCTACCTGTGGAATTGGAACACAAGGCATATTGGGCTGTGAGGAAGATGAATTTGGATCTTGAAAGTGCTGGGAAAGAGAGAATATTGCAGTTACAAGAGTTGGAAGAAATTAGAACGGAAGCATTTGAAAATTCCAAGATTTTCAAAGAGAGAACAAGAGTGGCTCATGACAAACTAATCCAACCAATGGACTTCCATCCAGGAGACAAAGTGTTGTTATTCAATTCAAGACTCAAGCTGATGCCAGGTAAACTTCATTCCAGGTGGGAAGGTCCATTTATAGTTACTCATGTATATCCTTTTGGTGTTGTGTAGATTGTCAAGGATGGAGTGAAAGATCCATTCACTGTTAATGGGCACAGATTGAAGAAATTCCTTGGGACCATGCCATCAGAGCCAATGGAGGAGATCACACTCCTCCTACCTATTTATCAATAATCTCCATCAGGTCGTACCTATCTTTTATATTTTCATGATTTTTGTGATTCAATTTCCAATATTCTTACATGTTAAATACATTTGAATGCATTGTGGACACTGCATCATTTAAGTGTGGGGGAGGGAACCATTGTAGTGTAGGATTTTTATGTGTTATTTGTTTTCCTATTTGTTTTTAAAAAAAACATGTGAGTGTTTAAAATTTTGTGTGTTTATTTTTCAATTTTTGTGTGTTTTTGAAACTTTTGAGCTGAAATTATTATCATTGATATTTTTGAAACCCATCTCCATGAGTGAAATAATTTATTCCTTCAAACTGAGCTTAAATGAATGCTGAAAATGACATTGTTTCAAGTTCAATTCTTTGGGAATTTCATGAAAAATACTCTATTTTTTGAATCCCATGCCACATATCACTGTCTTTATATTTGAAATCACATTCATGTGAGGCTTTTTAACCTGTTATTTTCATATTATTTACATTAACCTCACTTCTTGAGAGAACCAAATCATGCTTGATTTAACCAGAATTTGATTTATTCCTGTCAAAACTTGAGGGTTTGAGGTACTTGTGTTTTAAATGATTGAGGAATTTCTTTGGTTTTAAAGCCCCCATTTCAATATAATCCCTTTTATAATGGCCTACCTTGAACATTTAATCCTTGTATCCCATAGAAGCCATGAAAATCCTGTATGTTTAGCCACATTACAAGCCAATATTCCCTATCCAACCTGCTCTTGAAGTGAAATTGCATGATCTATTTGAACATAAGTGTGGGGGGAATATGTCTTGTATTATACTACCTTATTTGGGGATAATTTGGGGAAAAAAATGTTGAAGAGATGTTATTGCTGTAAAAAAAATCATTCTGCTGAAAGCTGTGGCTTTTCTGGAGCTTTCATGATGAGAGAAGTTGTGCCTTTCTGGAGCTTCTATTGTAAAAAAGAAGTTGTGCCTTTTCTGGAGCTTTCAAGAAATATTATATTTGAGAATATTGAAATGTTTGCTGCTGAAATGATGAACTATGGGAAAATGCCTTGATATTCCATGGAGAAGGAGTTTATTTTCTACTAAGGGGAGTGAAGAGAAGACCATACTTTTGTGAAAATTAGAGTAATGCAATTTTGCTTCAAAAAGAGCCAAGCCCTCTTCATTCAGCCTCATAATTTTCACATATAAATCCTACCAACCTAAACCCACAGAACAACCTTAACAAATCCTCATGATAAACATATGTCTTTAACTCACATCGGGTGGAGATGTAGGAATTTATCAAGCCTATGGTGACCCTTGTATGAGTTTGGATGAGAAAGACATTGCTAAAAAATTGAAATTTGTGTAATGAGAGATAATGAAAGTTTGGTAAGTGTTTTGTGTGCATGGGAGGAGAAATGAAGAGTAAATTTATTTAATGATCATAAATTAAGAACATGAAATAATAGAGTTTTATGAGGCACGATATATTTTGTTTCTTGTTTTCAAATTTGTGGATCTCATGGATATGTGTTTTGAATTTACATTGAATTTATTTTGATTCTGACTTGTCCAGGAGTCCAAGTGATAAGTGTGGGGGAATTGATAGAGTTAATATTTTCATTATTATTTATATGTTTTTCAATGATTTAATCCCTCCCAATTATTCAATTTGAGTGTATTTGCATCATTTATGTGTTTTTAGTGTATTTTGGGCTTAAATGTGAAAATGGGGTAATTCTGTAAAATTTTCAGTTCTATAGAGCTTCAGCTTTTCGGGCATAACTTTTATAATATAGGTCCAATTGAACTGAATATTTTTTGGTAGGATTACTATAGTTGTGGGATTAAAATGTTCCTTCTGGACCAAGACCCAATTCGAAACCCAATGGTGCATAAAATTCAATCAAGTGGAGAAATCAGTTTGGAAGGCAGAATGGACCCCACTTCATTAAATATGCAATATCTCCTTCATCCGACCTTATAATGAGGTGATTCTAGCTTGTGTCGACAAAGGACTTAAAAATTACGGCTCAGATTAAATTTAATAAATTATTGAGCTCATTAATGCATCCTTTTGGCGCGTCCAAGTGGAGTGGGTGAAACAGTGTTTGGCGGCCAGAAAAGTAATGGTCATTGATTCGTCCATATCATTCTTTAAACCTGTCCAATGACTCTCAAAATTTGAGGGTCGATAGAAAACTTCATGTCCAACATTCTATAAGAAGGGACCTCAGTGAGTTTCGGCTGGCGGGTGGGCATAAAGGAGGAAAACTTCTGGAGTACAGATTCTGGAGCATCAAATTTTATGTTCTTTGTTTTCTCTCTTTTATTAATCTTAGTTTTGTAATGAATTCTTCTTTCCCCTTAGTCACAATTACCCTTACCATGGTGAGGTAAACTTATGTGTGATTGGGGAAGGAGAGTTTTTTCATATTGTATTTCATTAGTTCCTTCTATTAATGTTTTAAAATCCTCTTTTATCTTCTGGGAATCTGTTTCAATTTCTTATAACAGTTTTTATTATCATGTACGATTGTATCTAATTTTAGATTCCGTTGTTCATTTATATTTGGTCAATGATCAATATCTCCCTCCACTAGGTTCTGGTTTATAAACGACGCAATAGACCGGGACTTAGTGGTGAAGTACTCAGTGATCACCGGTACGTGTGTGAGGAGTAGTGAATGTTCTTGATTACTTGGGATAAACAATACCCGATTGGGAATTGCCTAAGATAATTGGGGGTATTTTCTAAAACTCTATTACACATTGGAAGGAGAGTAGACCAACCTAAGAATTTAGTAAGGTTTATTCTCACATTTTTAATTGACCAAGGGAGTGACAAGAAACAATTGTGGATTCTCACTATTAACGATTTAGCAGAGGAGAATTGGGTAAAATGAATTATGATAGAATTACAATTGGAAAACTGACCCTAACCTGATCACCATTTCATATCACTGATTTAGATCACATCATTTTTCAATTTGTTTCAAAACTTTCACTTAATTACTTTAATTTATTTAGTTTCTTTCTTGTATTTTCTAAATCATACAATTTCTAAAAACAACCTCACTTCATTCTATTTTAAGGTGACAGCTTAATTGTTGTGCACTCCTCTCTGGAGACAACCTAGGTAATCCACTCTACTGCATTTTAACTTAGGTAATATTTGTTTTTGTCACACCCCACGATAGGCACGTGTCACCCTGCAATATATAATTAGACATGAATGTGAGTAAATGAGACATTTTACTATGAAAAAATAACTGGTTAATCTAGGGAAGTGAAAAAAAACATGTCATAATCAAATGGCTATGTTGTTTACAATAATCTTCCATGAAAAAAAGTTTTATAAAAAATCAATGAAAACAATTCATAATATGAAAATGAAAAATCAGTACTAATTGAAAGAAATACTAGAAAATACTAACTGGGTACACTTTATCAGGAAACAAACATGACAAATCAGAAAAACTGAAAAATGTTTCAGTGGAGACAAACCTCAATCCATCCGTGCAGAAGCTAGGCACTAATCAATTTTATGTCCCCCTGATGCATAGGTCATTGCATCTCCCCCACCTTGCCCCTCCCTACTGCATAGGGCATTGCCTCTCCCCAGCTTAGCCCCTCATCACTGCCCTGCCCCTACCCTTCCCTCTACCCTTTCATTCATCCCCCCCTGTCAGCAATTATGTAAATTTCAATGCCATTGGAATGCAGCTGCACCAAACTGCTATCACCAAGAACTACATTGACATGGTTTGTAGAACAATATATAGAAGTTAGTGGGGATTAAGAAATATCTAATATGGATATGGAACTATCCATATCATCCTAATTTGGTGATCATAAGCAATTTGGACACACTTAATAATAAACAATATGGAAACAGTTAAGCATAAACAATCTGTAAAAACACTTGCATGAGCAATTGATGAACACGTTTGTGTAAGCAATCCAAAAATAACCATTAATGAGTAATTTGTGAGTGCTGACATATAAATATTCTAAAACATTTATGTATAATCTATCCGCAAATAATTATGAAAATTTCAGGCTCATCTAAATTGTGTAGTGTGTAAAAAATGGAAAACTAAAAAAGTTTGAAATAAAAATATATTGAAATAAAACCTTTGTAAAATGGAATATATGTTACTCTTGCCCAGCCCCTCCCCTCCCCCACCCTGTCCAGCTTGTCACATCCCCCTTTCCCAGTACCTCCTTCTACCCCTCTGGCTAGCTCTACCCCTCCCCCTCCTCTGCATGTCCTCCCCCCTAACCAGCCCCTCCCCTCCCCTCCCCCCCACACTACCCAGCTTGTCACCCCCGCTTCCCAGCACCTCCCCCTCCCACCTCAGCCTCCCCCATGCCCAGCCCCTCCCCTCCCCCCACCCTTCCCAGCTTGTCACCCCCCCTTTCCCAGCACCTCCCCCTCCCACCTCAGCCTCTCCCTTGCACAGTCCCTTCCCCCACCACTCCTCTCCCCCTGCCCAACCCCTTCCACCACCAGCCCCCTCCCCCTTACCCTCATCTTCACCTATCCTCCCCTCCCCTTCACCCTGCCTAGCCCCTCCCCTCCCTCCCCCCCCACCCTGCCCAGCTTGTCACCCCCCCCCCCCCCTTTCCCATCACCCCCCTCCCACCTCATCCTCTCCCCTGCCCAGCCCCTTCCCCCACCACTCACCTCCCCCCTGCCTAGCCCCTTCCCCCACCAGCCCCCTCCCCCCAGCCCTCATCTTTCCCTCTCCTCCCCTCCCTTTCACCCTAACCAGCCCCTCCCCTCCCCTCCCCACTAACCATGTTCTCCTCACACCCTCCTCCTCCCCCCTCCTCAAAGATTACATATCATGAATAATAGGGAAACCCTTTAATAAGAAGTCCAACAATATTTGTAAGAAATGTGTAAAAACACTATTTATAAACATTTATTAAACACATCAATAAGCAGTTCAGAAATATATGTCTGACTAATAAGGAAAAACATACATATAAATAATCTAGAAATATTTATGATTCAATAACTTGTAAGCAATTATGTAAATTTCAATTCCATTAGAATGCAGGTTCACCAAACTGCTATCACCAATAACTACATTGACATGGTTTCTAGAACAATATATAGTAGTTAGTGGAGATAAAGAAATATCTAAGATGGATATGGAACTATACATATCATCCTAATTTGGTGATCATAAGCAATCAGGACATAGTTAATAATAAAAAATATGGAAATAGTTAGGCATAAACAATCTGTAAAAACACTTGCATGAGCAATTGAGGAACATGTTTGTGTAAGAAATCTAGAAATAACCATGAATGAGTAATTTGTGAGTGCTGGCATATTAATATTCCAAAACATTTATTTATAATCTATCCGCAGATAATTAATAAAATTTCAGGCACATCTAAATTTTGTAGTGTGTAAAAAATGGAAAACTAAAAAGTTGGAAATAAAAAAATATTGAAATAAAACCTTTGTAAAATGGAATATATAACTCTTTCTCAGCCCCTCCCATCCCCCCACCCTGCCCAGCTTCTCACATCCGCCTTTCCCAGCACCTCCTCCTACCCCCCTGCCCAGCTCTACCCCTCCCCCCTCCTCTGCATGTCCTCCCCCCCGCCCAGCCCCTCCCCTCCCCCCCCCGACCCTGCCCAGCTTGTCACCCCCCCTTTCTCAGCACCTCCCTCTCCCACCTCAGTCTCTCCCCTTCCCAGCCCCTTCCACCACCACTCCCCTCCCACCTGCCCAGCCCCTTCCCCCACCAGCCCCTCCCCCTACCTGCATCTTCCCCTCTCCTCCCCTCCCCTTCTCCCAGCCCAGCCCCTCCCCTCCCCCCCACCACCCTGCCCAGCCCAGCTTGTCACCCCCCCTTCCTAGCACCTCCCCCTCCCACATAAGACTCCCCCTACCCAGCCCCTTCCCCCACCACTCCCCTCCCTCCTGCCCAACCCCTTCCCCACCATCCCCCTCCCCCCTGCCCTCATATTCCCCTCTCCTCCCCTCCCCTTCACCCTGCCCAGCCCCTCCACTCCCCCCACCCTGCCAAGCTTGTCACCCCCCCTTTCCCAGCACCTCCCCCTCCCACCTCAGCCTCTCCCTTGCCCAGCCCCTACCCCCACCACTCCCCTCCCCCTGCCCAACCCCTTCCCCCACCAGCCCCCTCCCCCTGCCCTCATCTTCCCCTCTCCTCCCCTCCCCTTCACCCTCCCCCCACCACCCTGCCCAGCCTAGCTTGTCACCCCCCACCCCCCTTTCCTAGAACCTCCCCCTCCCACCTAAGACTCCCCCTACCCAGCCCCTTCCCCCACCACTCCCCTCCCTCCTACCCAACCCCTTCCCCACCACCCCCTCCCCCCTGCCCTCATATTCCCCTCTCCTCCCCTCCCCTTCACCCTGCCCAGCCCCTCCACTCCCCCCACCCTGCCAAGCTTGTCACCCCCCCCCCCTTTCCCAGCACCTCCCCCTCCCACCTCAGCCTCTCCCTTGCCCAGCCCCTTCCCCCACCACTCCCCTCCCCCTGCCCAACCCCTTCCCCTACCAGCCCCCTCCCCCTACCCTCATCTTCCCCTCTCCTCCCCTCCCCTTCACCCTGCCCAGCCCCTCCCCTCCCCTTCCCACTAAACAGATTCTCCTCCCACCCTCCTCCTCCCCCCTCCTCAAAGAATACATTCTATGAATAATAGCAAAACCCTTCAATAAGTGTAACTGATAAAACCAGTATGTTTTGTATTAAAAAAATATCATATTCAACATCTACTACATAATACTTAACGTGTAATTGAATGAAAAATAGATGAAGAATAATTGATTTTGGTTGTTACAAAACTAAATGCCAAGAGACTTGGTATTTGATTGAATACCCGGTCATCTTGCATACTACATATTGGTGGTTGTTGTTTGCGACCGCCCAATCCTGACCATATAGAAACCATGCCCCATCTCCCATCTTCATGTGAACCTTATTCAGAATAAACTCATTTAAATAATTGGTAAAAACACACATCTTCAAGTAGAAATTCTGAGATATTTACCTAAATAGTCTCACAAATGTCCATTACAAAGAACAGTAAATCACATCTTCGATAATAATTACCTTAAATGTGAACACTAAATGTCTTTTAGAGAAATCAACACATTAAAGAGGAAATGTCTCTCATACAGTTTAATGGGGAAGGTCGAAAACATCAAAAACATTGAAAACAATTTAGAAACACAAACCTGGAGATTTTTCTATGGTTACAACAACAATATGACTCGATCTTCAAGATGTGGGTGGAGTGATGTCATGTTTTTTCCTACCTTGAAAACAGAAAGGAACTGTTATTAAATACTAAAATGACTAAAGGAAAGGAAATAAATTAAAAGGGACATATCCTAGAAACCATCCAAGATGTAATTGTGTCAATGTAAATATACATGATTCAAGACCATCATCGCACCTTCTAATGTGGGGTCACTCATCTGTGAAATTGGATGGTCACTCAGTACCCTACATGCATCCCTTCTTCCTCAAAGGAGAGTTATTGGAAATATTTCACGTGAGATTATCAACAGTATTGCAAACTGATGCATGTTCAAAATCCGTGTCATTGTTCCAATCTAGTGGCAATTGTAACACATTCTGGAATCTATCGAGAGCACCAAAGTAACCACATGAAAATAAACCTGTATATGAAGATTTTCACTTATATAAAGTCTCCCTAGTATCCTGTAATATATCACATAAAAAGAAATCATGACAAAGGTCATGGAAAAATTAAGACCAACCTCATAACCATGCTCTATTATAGGAAGGAGTTCTGAATGCCATTAAAAAACTATCACAGGTGGTCACTAATCCTATAAATCGATTACTAAATTATTAATGAGTTACTCTGATTTTTGAAGGCCCTACCGAAATCATTATTAACAGCATCTCAAAAGGTCCACCCTAAAGTATCTACCATGAGTGCCTCATTCATGGGCACAAAGTGATAAATAATGATAGAATACCTTCTGAGAAGTAACACGGTAGCCCTCCTCATGGCCATAAGATCAAATAGAATGAAAGACCTCCCATTTCTATTTTCTTCCATAATGTTCCTACATGGAGTAGTGGATATTAAAATCCTCCCTGTATTCAACCATCAAGCAATGATGGCAATACTCTATATGATAGTATCAGCTTTGAAATTCCTCTCAACAGCAGCATTCCATTTTATCAAGAGGTGGGTGGAGTGCTGTGTGGAGTGCTATCCTGTTTTTTTCCAACCCAGAAAAGAGAAAGGTAATGTTTTTAAATAGTTAATGGAAAGGAAATAATTGAAAAGGAACAAACAGATGCTCAGTATAATCACTAAAAATTCAATATCCAAAACGACATTGATCAGAACCAAAAAACTACCCAACAAATACAAAATAATTACAAAGATAGATTCAATTTCTAATTTGGATTCTCAAAAGGTAAATATAGAAAGTGCCATTAGCATCGCTCGTTTGGGAAATATTTCTCATTTTACACCTTTAAAAAAATGATTTCTTACCCCAATAAATTTGAATGTGAATGAAGGGAAGACTTATTCATTAAATATGAAGGACATTTATATGAAAAATAGGAGAAAACTAGGAGAAATTATAGCATCAATTCACATGTAGCAGCCAGTCCAGTGCTCAAGAGAGAATGGGACCTTAAGAAGTTGTCTTTAAAAAATTCAGAAGATTGAAGTATTTAGAAAATAAATAAAATTAAAACCCAAAATATTCAAGATATGGCCTTTTTACCCAATCAAACTCGTGAGTATGCACCTGAATTGGGAAATAGGAATCCCATGTTACACCATATGGGGTTGCAAAGGCATAGAGATTCATATATGTCCCACTATGGGCCTTGCTAACCTTCTCAAGAGATAAAATGGAGTTTTAAGTCAATAACTATCAAAACCTATATACAGTTAAAACACATAAACATTGTATTCCCACATAATGAAAACCTAGTCAACATGTATTATAACATGTTCAGTCGTACTAACAGTGGTATATTGTAACTATTTTGAGTATTTTAGAGATTATGAAATAGGAAACAGAAGATAACATACTGCAGGGGTGAATATAGATATCAGACCTGGTATGGAATTTCATGACCAAAATTTCATTCGAGGTGTCCATGGGTTTTTCATTGATCCATATGATGTTCTGCTAGAGGGCATATTTCAGTTTCCCTAACATGTGAGACATAATGCAAACCTAGTCCGGAGGTATTATAACATGTCAAGTTGTACTAACAGTGGTATATTGTATATATTTTGAGTATTTCAATGATTTGGAAATTGAAAACAAAAGATAACATAATGCAGGGGTGAAGATAGATATCATACCATGGATTGAATTTCATGACCAAAATTTCAGTCGAGGTGTCCATGGTTCTTCAATTGATCCATATGATGTTCTGGTAGAGGTCATATTTAAGTTTTGCAAGCAGATGAGAAATGAACAGAATATTACAAAAGTTATAACTGCCTCATACGAATTTAATGAAACATAAATCCCAGTGTATTGAATTTTCATACTGAATTCAAAAACCTTTATGCAGAAATTACTTGCAAGAAGATGAGTGTCGGAACAGAGGTTCACTTCCCTGATTTACTACACAATACAAGCAGATGAGTCTATGTGTAACTTCCATACAAGAAACCTACAATATCCTTGGAAAACCAAATACATAACATATAACCCAGTTTTTAATAGCTTCTAATGTGAGTAATAGAAACCCAAAATATTGCATTAGAATGTCTATAATTAAACACCTCCACTATTATCCTACTCCACAATGAGTAACGTCCAGAATAATGAAAAATTTCCGATGAACGATAATTGATAGAAAATCAAAATTAATGAAGTACGTCCAGCATGTCGTGAAAACTGTCCAGCATTATATACGTCCTGCATGAAAATCATCCAGCATGTTAATATTATAATAAACCTACAGATAATCCCAACTGAAACAGACTCCATGAGAAATTACAAATACATCATATTGCAGATCATTGTGTATTGCAGTTAAGGTTGGAAATCAAATGAATAAAAACCTATTAAACAACCACTTAGTATTATTACCTTTTCAGTAAAGCAGAAAATTTCAATCTAATTTCTCATTTTTCTTGTTCAAATCATCCTTTATTCCCCTTTCTTGTTGAGTATAATGAGAAATTGTACCTAAAATTTCTCGACTACACTGAAGACCATGTTGCATGTAATCCTCTGTATCAAATTCTTGTGAAATGGTTTTCTACATAGAGAATATAGTTAGCAGAATTTGAAGCTACTTGATGAAGTTCAAATAAATGCAGAACATATGTGGTTTATAACAGTGGAAAGTAAAAGTTTCAATGAAATGAACGTCCTGTATATTAAATTCATTTAAACATAACACTAATCATGCATGTATTGTTAATGAAAATGAAGTAAGTTATTATTCAGATATGATGATTGTTACATAGCTGAGTAGATAACCGATAATACATACAAGCATCAAACCTACTGGCAGTGTTTGAAGTTGATGGAGAAGACCTACTGGTTTGATGCTCCTATTATGCAAGGTTGGAAGGAAAATTATAGTAACATTACTTATGTCTGTTATTTAATCAGAATGAAAATAGAATGAAGAACATTGTACCTTGCCACCGGGATCCATCTGGGACATGCACAAAAACTGGTGTTTATTAGTATGGTGTTTTCTAAGTCATTCAGGCTCTGTTTGACAGGCCTGCTGAAAACTGTGTATAAAACTTATCAGTAAGTGATAAGCACTATAAGAAGTTTTAGTAAGTGTTGTCAAATTAAACCTCAAAGAATATTAGCATGCACATAATAAACAGAACCACATTACTATCACAACCACATAAAAATAGATAGTATAGTAAAGACACTAAACAATCTTTAAATTGAAACAAATACAGGCCTATAAATCCAGGAGATGAGTGCCCAGACTCTGAGAGAATCATCTATATAAAAAACACACTGATAACTCAAAAACTGGTAACTGGGGGAGGTATATGGATTTTAATCAATTTCCCATCGATCGCTTTTTATAAAACATACAAACCGACCCTGAAATTGGATCTGAATAAAGATAAACAAAACAAAAAACTACTCATACAAAGCAAGAGTAATTTTAAAAACAAGATACATCTGTTTTAACAGCTGAAAATAGGTTTCAGGGACTTTTAGTTGACATTAACAGGAAGTTAAATATACCCCAAACACAGCATTGATACATTAACTTCATTTTGAACATGACATCGTATTACATACAACATACTGAAATGTTAGTTTAGAAACAATCATTATCCTCACTTCACAGTAATCATTTTTATGCAATGTATCAAATAGCCCCTGAACTGAATCTGAACCAAAAAAACCTAAAACAAAACTACCACCCATATAGAGAAAGACTGATTTTAAGAACTTGACACATCATCCCTGGAATGTGTTTGCCTTAGCAGCCGAAAAGAGGTCAATAATAGGGTTTCGATGAGCAGAAAGAGAAGATAATATAATTTTTATTAACATATCATTTTTTTATAGAATTTTTACAATAGGAACCCTTTAATGGTGAGAAAATATTTTAGAAATTGAATATTTTTGAACTAGAAGAAACAACCAAATTAACTCATACGAAGCAGGAATGTATTTTTGTTGAGTAACATCAATACAGTACAGTACTCAAGCACCTAAAAACAAAAAAAAGCATCAAACGTGGATAAGAATGAAACAAATGAAATTAAGTATTGAGACGAATACTCACCCAAGCTATCAAGAATGGGCATCATGCCAACAGATGAAGCCTGTAATTTCATTTATATAACAGATTAGAAATCAATAGAGGACACATCTCCATTAAAGGGGCGAAGTGGAATAAAAGGAGGCATAATTTGGCTAAAGAAAATTAAAAGAAATCAACTTACCCTGAGTATTATAATTGCAACTGGGCTTCCACAGTGTGTAACAGAAGTTGAAAAATCCTTGATATCCATCAAAAATATATCAACCAACGCTGATGAGTGATGCTGAAGGAATAAAAAACTAAAATAAATTATTAAAATAACATGGAAACATCACGGATAATTCCTATATAATTATAAAGTAACATTTTAGAAAGAAAAACATAGCACTAAGACCTCCAAAGGTTGTGCCAATGGAATAGCATCAACTTTTACGCTTGAGAAAAATCCAATAATCAAAACTACATTTCTATTATCATTGCGATGATTCACTTCTAGAAGTACCTACATTATTTTTCAAAGGGATATTAAAGTCATCTACTTCATGTTCTTTTCAAAATCTTAAAGAGAAGGGGTGATATTGGCTAAGGGAGAACCTATTTAAATTCACAAGTCAGGGCATCCCATCTAATGATTCCAGTAGCCGAATAGGTATTGATAGGGGTTCTGGAGAATAACTTTGGTGTTATCTGAAATAAAACTAAAACCCAATCACAGTCCAACGAATATGAGCATGCGCACATACAAAAACTAGAATCGCTAATAAGAAAAATTGACTTCGGAATTCATACGAGTAGATGAACAGGTCCCAATTCCAAGTTAGGGCATACAACGCATGTGATGGAAAAATGAGGTCGAATCGGCATAGAAAGAACCTTACCAAAAGCCTCTTTTATAGCATCCTAAGCCAACAAAATTCAGCAAGGAACACCGAATACAACATATATGAGTGAAATCAACATTCAAGGGTTTGAATTAGAAGATGGGGGAGGTCTGTGGTGCGGAGAGGTGGGGGGTCGAGGATAGACATAGTCAGAGAGGAGGTGGGAAATCAAGGTTGAGGAAGATAGAAGGATGAGGTGGAGGCAGAGGCGTGGTTCGAGAGGCGAGTCAGGAAAGGGAAGAATGGAAAATTGGTAGTAGGAGGAGAAGAAAGAAGCTCACTTAGGGAACCCTAATAGGGAGGGAATAATGTTGGTAGCGTGGGTGGTGGAGCCGGAGATTGATCATGTGGAGGCGGAGCACACAGAGGCGGCAGTGGGATTGGAGAGGATGCTCGGGAATGGGAGCGGGATAGGGCAGTCGGGGAGCAGAGGGGAGCGGGAAACCTAGCAGAAGCGGAACAAAATCCCGAACAAGGCCGTGTTTTTTTTTGTGGATTTGGAGGTAGAATTAGAGGTTCTCGGGTGACGTGGCACCATGAGAAGGTGACATGTAAGCTGGAAAGAAGCCAATTTTAGTATAGATAGTAGATTTGTAAAAACATACAAAAATATATATTAATATATCTACATAAATGTATATTATTACAATTATATACAAAGAAAATTAGTGTAATTAATTATGGATATAAGTGCATATATTCATGCTCACACATTCACATAGGTATATATGGCTACAAATATTTGTAGGTATATTTTAATTCATGTACACATATGCATCTAAATATTATCTCAAATGCATACCTGCATATACATACAATCATATATGAATGTGAATATTAGTGTGTATATATAATTACATTTGCATCCATGTGTTTATCTTAATGTAATTATTTACAAATATACATATGTATATGGATAATCTTATATACAATCATACTTACATATATATTAGTGCATAAAAACACATACATAAAAACATAAGTACATATAAATATAAGTACCCACATGAATGAAAATATATTAATGTAATTATTTAAAATTTAATATATAAATATAAGAAAGTAAAAATCTCTTAGTGGAGATTTCCCAGTGTAGATTGGCACTGGGAATCTCCTATCAGAGATTCACCGATGCAAATGGCCACTTTGAATCTCCTATTAGAGATTTCCCAGTGCATATTTTTAGTATGAATATCCCAGGACACATTTCACATACATAAAAATAAAAATAAATGTAAAAATAAATTCCCACATGCATTAATATATATATATATATATATATTAAAGGGATTATTTAAATTTTCAAATATAAATACAAGAATGTACAAATCTCCCAATGGAGATTTCCCTATGCAGATGGGCAGTGTGAATCTCCCATGGTATATTTCTCAGTGCATATCAGTAGTATCCATCTCCCATGAGAGATTTGACATGGGAGATTTTTAGTATGAAACTCTCATCAGAGATTTCCATTTTGAGATTTGTATATAGATATATTAATGAATTGATACATGCATGTACTTGTTTTTCTATGAAACAATGTAGATGTATTGTTTTATATAATTACATTAATAAATTTGGATACATGTAGATAATTACATTAATATTTTTCTATATTCCTCTTTATATGTATTTTTGAATGCATGTATTTATCACTAGTACACATATGGTCTTTTCATGCATTCAAAATGGACTTTAACTTCTATAAAAAGGTGTTGTTAATTGCAGTGATGATAAAGGAGGTGTCCTCTTTATCAGTGCTAAAAAAGAACTGATAAATTTGTTCTTTTATCTTCAATAAAAACGCTAATAAAGAACACCATTATCAGTGAATAATAGATTTGATAAAGGCATCGCCGCCTGCATGTGATGTTAATATAACAGCGCACCAAGAAGCAATAACCCACAATTTACTTATTATTTGAAGCAATGCTATATATATTTAACTGAAATCAGGAATAAGAATATGTCAACCCATGGTATATACAAACAAAAATAACTATTTACATTTCAATTAATAAAATTTAGATGATTATATTTGCCACTTCCCAAAAAACATTCCAAAAAAATTAATATTTAATCCTCTGATGACTGTGATCTCCTCTCCAAAATGTCCACCCATGGTAAAATTTACTGAAGAAATCATCTCAACCCAAGAAAACGATTCCACTTATATATGAAAACAAATATTATATTAGTAATACTATAATGAAATAAATTAAACATTAATATGAATGAATACATTAATAAATTGTCAATATTTAATAAAAATGCCACATTTGGAGTTCTACTGGTCACATTATGCATCCTATTGTAGTGAGGTTGATTCCTACACATTAAAAATGAGTTATGAATAATTTTCCTAAAAATATGAAAACAATTCGAATTTGTTTTTTATAATGGATTATGTCACTTGTTATTTTTCTAAAATCTATGTCAATTTTAAATAATGACACCTTTAGAGTTATAACGGCCACTCCTTGCATTGTATTGATATATGGTTGATTCCTACCTATCAAAAATTAATGATGAATCATTTTTATAAATCATCCATAAAGTATGAATTCATTTTCTTGGTTTTCAGAATGTCAGTTGTGTTTTTTATGAAAATGTCATTTCAAATTGAAAACATGTATTTTGGGTCATACTTGTTAGATCGTGCATCAGTTTTACATGATGATATATCATACATATCAAAAATGACTTATGAATTGATATCCTAAATTATAAAGACAATCAATGCTCATTTTATTGGTTTTTAGTGAGGGACACTTCCTTAACTAGAATTTCAATTATAAAATGATAACGAAACATTTTAGTTATACCAATTACAACATGCATCAGATTGAAGATTTATTGATTCTTAAATGTCACAAATGACTCACATATCATTTTCCAAATCTATCAATATAATTTGAATGCATTTGCTCCATTTTTAGTTTGTCACTTTTTTTATACTAAATTTAATCTCAATTTTAAATAGAAAGAAGCACATTGTGTTATACCACCCACAACATGAATTTTATTGAGGTGAATTTGACTACTACACATAATAAATGACTCATACATAATTTTTCTAAAATATGAAAACAATATTAATGTGTTTTCTCAGTTTCTAGTATGTCACTTGTTGATTTTTTCTTAAATTAATGTCTTTTTTAAATAAAAAGAGATACATTGAATAATACCAGCAACACCATAATACATATTGAGGTGATAATGATTCCTACACATTAAAAATTTCATATATATTGTTTCCATAGTGAATAAAGAAATGAATATGTTTTCTTAGTTCTCATTATGATAGTTTTGTTTTTTTAGTAAATTGTCATTTCAAACTAGAAGCAAACATTATGAGTCATACCAATTGCATCATACATCTGACTGATGTTATACTACTTTATAAACATCACAAGTAACTTTTGAATCACAGTCCTAAATTATTGAGATAATTAGAGTGTTTTTTATTATTTTCTAGTGAGAGACACGTTTTTAACAAAAATGACAATTTTAAACTAAAAACAGACACTTTTAGTCATACCGGTCAGACCATGAATCTGATTGAGGTTTGGTTGACTCTTATACATCAAAATGACTAATGGATAGTTATAATTATGTATCAAAACAATCTGAATGTGTTTTCTTATTTTTTAGTATGTCACATGTTCTTTTTTCATAATTTAATGTCAATTTAATATAAAAAAAATACATAATTCCACAACATCCACAACATGAATCAGATTGAGGCGAGGTTGATCTGTACACATAAAAAATGAACAAATGATCATTGTCCTAAAATATAAAAAAAACTTGAATACATTTTACCTATTTTTAGTATATCACTTGTTCTATTTACTAAAAGTAATTTCAATTTTAAATATAACAAAACACATTGAGTAACACATGTCAATTATTATTTTCTCCAAATTTTTAGTAGTTTAGTTTCTCTGATACCAACAATATTGATCCATAAATTTCATACATAGATATCACGTCTTAGTATATTAATTTTCCTTACAAAACATAATGATCCTTTCTAGATTAGTTTAGTTCTAGTGCTTTTGGAAACCTGAAAACAAAAATAATTGAATCGTAAGAATATACCAAAATGTTATTCATTTCAATAAACCTTATTAGACATATCATTTCAAAAACCATTCTTAATAACCTAAGGATATAAAACCTAAGAAAGGGTGATCATAAATCCTAAATAAGTATAAACAAGGGAGATATCAACGTTCACATAAAGATAACATGAGCATAAGGATGTTAGAATGTGATATTAACATTATAAATTCATAATTTTCATATCATAGATCATAATCATGAGTCCTAGATCCAATAATGGTAGTTCAAAAGACTTGAATATTAAAGGATCAAAGAATTTTATAAACTAAAAACATACACATCGATTCATATCGATCACACTGTGTATCTGATTGAGTTTCTCCTAATTAATTTGTGGCGGATTACTAAACTATTCATGAACATGTTCATGATAAATCTTCTGGGAATTCATACATTTCATTCAACTATTGAGAATTCAACCTTTTCATTAAACATGTTCTCTCCTCTCTCGTGTGTTTCTAATAATTAAAATGAAAATATTACGTCCCAGAATATCTATAAAAAATAAATAATTATTAGATAAAAATGATAAGGAAATTAATTTACAAATAGTAGATAAAATGATGAAAAAATTAATTATTTATTTAAATAGTATGAATTCACATTTATACATTCTTAACTCATTTCATTGTTGTCATTATAATAGTTGTTCCCTCGTAGTTAAATCTCTCATGAGCATGAGCATATTTGTAAAAACCATCATGTCTCGAACATAGGAATCCACCTATATGAGAAAATAATTCTGATGTGAGTAATACTAAAAAGTTTAAATTAAACATAAATATGAAACAATCCACTGCTTCTGTGTAAGTCACATAATCATGCTATTTATGTAAATTTGTCCATCGTGTTTTCTTCCCACTCATTTTGGAGCATGTCTATATCATCTTGTGAATACAATCATTTTTAATAGACATAGTAGTGATGGAAAAATATAAATACACAAAGTATTATGAAATATTTGTAATGAAATTGTAATTATCTATTAATATACGTCTCTATTAATTATAGTTTGTACATGGAATATGATCTATCTCGTAAATTTTTAAACATAATGACGGAAATATTTTTCATTGGTTTTTTTTGGACACTATAGAAACATTGAGTAGAATATGTAATATGTTTTGATATGTGTTTGGATAGTGAAATCTTATTATATATACCCTAATACTTGTTTAGTAACAGTAGTTGTCTTCTTTCTCATTGTTATCCCCTAGCCTCATTCCTTTTTTTCATGATAATGATGTACCGCCCTATAATAACAGAATCCTCATTAAAAGATAAAATAAATTATATAACATGATTGTTATTTCTAAAACTATTGTTGTAGTGTATTAAATTTTTTAAAATTCCATCATCTGTGGATGGTTTATTAGATGTCCATGCATTGAATCGAGTTAATAAGTACTTTTAGAATCCAAATTTACTACAATGATCATCCAATGATGCCTAAAAACCCAAAAAAAATAAGTAATGAATGAAATAGAAATATATTTTATATCATTAAATTTTATGGTTTTACCCATTCATATTTGGTATTTAATGGATTATATCTTTTAAAATTTTTCATTCAAAATATTTGATTAGCCTTTCCACTATTTAATCTTTTTTGTATCAGTTTTTATTTGTTCTGTAGAAAATATCTGAGGAATAACAAGTCAAAATTTTAATTCATGTGAAAATACCTTCAATTTTTTTCATATATATGCATTCCAAAATAGGAAATGTATTTAGTCATAATTAACAACATATATCAGCTTTTGTAAAGTCAAATCATAAAAACATAAACCATGTATACATTTATAACTAAGCCTCCCAACCAATCCTAGTAGAGTATTTAAGTTACACTCTCAACACCAATGAATTTTTTATCATTCTCTTCTTATATATTTCCATCAAAATCAACTATGTGATTACGATCATTTTTTAAATATTTTAACCACATAAACCATCAATGATAGTAAATACAAATATAGAAATTGTGGGGTAATTCTCATTTTAGTAGATCTCTCTAATCGGTTGGTCGATAATTCAGTTGGTTTTGAGGTGATATTTCATTTCATCAATTTTTCATTTTCCATCTATAATATCATTCATCAGTTTATAAAAAAATTCATTAATTATTAAAGGATTATCTTGAAATGTTAATTGGAAATAAATACTATCTTATCGATTTGTAATATTACAAGAGTTGATGTTCATGTTTTAAATGTTCAAAAAGATTTTTCGACTTTATAAATATCTTCCTCATGAATTGGAATAGGTATATCTACATGTGGATCAGGGGCTACACTATTAAACACTCACACATGACCTTTTGAAAGTGGTTTGGTATGTAGAATTTTGTTTTGAACATTGATCATTGTAGCCCTCACTATAAGGCGATGGGTGTGTGTTTCTATATATAAATCATAGTCATTTTCACCATGTAGAATATACTTAATGGAAATGTATCAATGTTTGTTTTATTTTCATTTCACCAAAATATATATTAGAACATTGATTACCTCTGATATTAAATCTCTTTGAGGGGAATGGCTATCCCCATAGCTAATGGGGGTGGGGTGGGATCTCCACACAATGGTTGTTCTTGAGTTTCATCTTCTCTTTGCCTCTGATCCATTAAATTTTAAATCATCACTATCTACCATTGGAATTTTCCTTCAATAATAGATATTATTTATCTCATCTATTTTATTAATTCAATTTGATCTTATTCTTTTTTTTTCTGTCAAAACAGAGTATTATGTAATACTTACAATGTTTCCCACACTTTTTCTATGTTTTCATCTATTAGTATCCCATATTTATTTACATATACCTCCTTCCATAGCACATGGAAAATTGATGGATGTGGATTTGAATTTCGAGTAATCAATATTCATATATATAATGGAACATAATTATCATGTTTTTTCATGTCATGTAAAAGTATTATGATAGATTTAGAATACGTGCAATTTTTTTTCAAGAGAAGCATACCCCATCCATACTTTATGGTAGGGGTATATTGGTTTTTCTTCTCATTCCATATTTATAGCACTCATGTGTTGTTTCATAAATAAAAAATTAGCCTTCAATTTGATGAATACACATATCGTAAAACAACATATTACTAGCCAAAATGTACCTAAAAGACACATCTACATAATGGAAAGTGAAAATATCCCACACTTCTTTTTTTCAAGTGTGCATTTATAACTGGTAGAAGTTGGTTTATTTTCCCTTAAATATATTTAAGATGATTCCTTGTTAGAATTGTGAAAAATACTCTATAAATATTTTCCAAAAGCATTAATAAATATTTATTTTGGTATTCATCTACTATAAATGGACTCTTTAATGGATGATGAAGATTAATTCAATGTTTCATTATTTTATATTTTTATTAAAATTATGAAATGTTATCATAATGTTACAATAATATCTTACCACATTTGTGTCCTCATCCTGGGAACAACATGGTGCCACAAATCAACATAAATCAGTACGCATTAACAAGTGATGATTCCAATATAACTATTAAACATGGCCTTATATGGGTTAACATGATTACTCCATGAATTCCATACCACCAAGAATTTAATGCCCTTGATGTTTTCCTTAATGATTTTTCATAACAACATCCAAGTAGGGAATTCCTATTTTACTGTGATGTCGGTCCTTCATTGCCTACCATTTCCATAGAATAATAATCATCAATACATTACTCTAGATTGATAGCATCAGAATGTGCAGATGGTCATTGTAACTATGCAGAAAGAGCATTAGTAGGATGAGAAAACATTTTTTTCTCAAAAATGGGATCACTAGCATGTGTAGAAGAACATTCTTCTATAGTACGAGCAATTGCGGGTTGAGTGACTTATTGTTCAATTGGATTGGAAGAACCATCATGTACCAAATACATTATCCTTAGAAGTGGATTAACATTAAATTTAGAGTACATAAATGAAGTAGTAAACATATAAAATCATGATTTAACATGATGTGTGTTACAAAAAAATATACCCTTATTATTGTACAGTATTTTTATTTTTTTAATTGATAAAGGGATTTTACCTCTCTATTGACGATCCAAATTCTTTCATTGTAGTATCCTCTGACATAACAAATGTCATCTATATTTGGAACACTATGAAATTATTTCAACGCCCCAATGAAAGGACCATCCTCAGTTGAATTTTAGTCTTACCCTTTTGTGGTGTTGGTCAACAATAGAGAAATTTACCACTATTGGTTTATAGGATCTTCAAATTAAAATATTTATACTTCCTATGATTAAATTATAAATGGTTCATCTTTGTACCCATTATAACTAAAATCAACCTTCACGAATTGTAATTCATCAATTTTAACAAGCACTCATATTATCAACACACTTTGATTGAAAAATCTGTACTAAGAATGTTATATAATCCAAATCCCATACTTTTTTGATGATTTCAATGTAATAAATATTCACGTAAAATGGATTTATGTCTTTAGTAGAGGAATCATGCATCGCTTCATCCATGAGTGTAACTCCACTATTTTTCATGGTACTACCATTATAAATCTCATTTTTATAGAACATATAACCATTAATTACATATCCATTGTAAGACAATACCCACACACACTTGGTCCTCCGACTAGACATCGAATTCATTATAAAATTGAATCTATATTTTCATCTGACATTTTAAAAATATGGTCTTGAATCCATCCAAAAAATTGTTTATTATCTATATTCCATATCCATATTTTTCCATTTGATGGATTCAGATGAAAAATAATTTCTCTGTGGGTTTTGAAAACTTGGGAAACCTCCAAACTATTATGAAAAGCATAGTGTCGGGCCTACTCTATATGTAATAAAAATTGTGAAAACATCCCTTTCATAAATTTCTTCACCCGAAAACCGCCTAGAGTGACGTGATTTCGGTGGACCAATTTTTCCCACCACTGATAGGTATTTGGTACAGAATTAAAAATATTACTCCACAATATATCCCTCCACAATATAACCCTCAGGATGAATTCAATTATAAATTTTCCCTTTCAAAATCATCATATACGGTTCAATGAGGTACATCCATTTATAGTGTACAAGACCCAATAGATGATTCTCTCTCACCATGTGCACCATCAAATGAACCGTCATATAAAATAATGTTGGCGAAAAGAGAATTTCCAATTCACATAAAATGACATTAAATTCTCATTTCCATAGTTAGAAATTCCTCCAGTTCTATAAATTTTCTTCATATATATTTGAATAAGAAACAGAGCATGGTTAATATGTAATGGACATTCTTGGGTAAAATGCAAAAAATACTATAAGCATTAGATCTTGCATCAAAACAAAGTAGTCATGTGATTTGATACCCTTAAAAATTAAACTGGTCATTGACATGAAGTTCTTGATAATCTATGAATACCCCTCTAAAACCATTACATCATTCAAGAGGTTTCAAAACTGATATGTCAACTTCTTGTAATGATTGTAACCAGTTAGAGTAATAAAAGATAATTTTCACCCTTCACTAGCACCAAATTGTCTCATATTCCCATGTTTACCATGTCCATACTAGTATTAATTACATCATTTTTTCTAGGTGTATTTATAAACGTGATTATGAAACTATCATATATTTCTTTTCAATATGTATAAAATCAAGACAATGTTTGATATACAGACAAATCTAGTATGGTAATTCAAAAAAACAGATCTCTTTTTCCAACTAGTATTTATAATGTTCTTCCATAATAGTTTACAAAATTTATTATCAACATAATTTAATTTCTCTAATATTTAATCATTTGTTAGTGGAGATGGTGGTATTGATCATGTTTTTGAGCACATAAAATTAGTTGTTTAATTTTTTCTGGAATTTATATTGTATAGTTGCAACCCAAGGTCGTCTCTCGACAACACCTTAGATCATTATTTTCAAAATAAAGTTCTAATTATAAAAATCAAAGAGTAATGATGATTTATATAACTTGGGTTTTTTTATTTTAAAACGTAAACTGAAACTATACTACTAAGTTTGAGAACAAGAGTGATAAATTGTGATTAACACAGGTAAGTGTCATGATGTTCGTTCTTCATTGCTTCAAGAGAAAGGGAATATATATTTTAATCCCTGATTTATAATACCATTACAGTAATATTACTGATTTTAATCTAGGAAACATCCTAGGGTCCACTCAAAAACACACAATGATTCACCGGACATCGTCGATGAAGTGGTGATATGTGTTTGACATCATAACAGAAACTCAACAAGGAAACACATGAAGAACTCAATGAGGTGTCTAGGTTTTTAGGTTATTCCTTTGTGATAATAGGAAATAAATGTGCACTTCCATTATAGTTCTTATGTGAGTTCATTTTACCAATTTCAACTAGATAAGCATCATAATTGAAAGTGGGAAGAAAATGAGATGAATAGTGTGTTATACATCACATGAAAGGGTACCCCCAATCATGGTCATTTGAGTTTGAGTATAACATACCAATATATAACTCAATTACTTATGAAGATAGGATAAAGAATAAAAACATTAAACCTACAAATTAAAATATCATTCAACATAATACAAACATGAAACTCGGGATTACTTCACGTTCCACCCCAGGTGATCACAAGGGGTTTAGAAATCCATGGGAGGGGAGGAGGAAGAAAATGTTGAAGTCTAAATTACCATATACTCTATAACTTATAGTTATGACGATAATACTACTTTGGTACTATAAAATTTCAGCACCTTTCTCTTGGTCAATCACCCAAATGGGGTTCCCCTGGTGCCAATTTATAGGCAAAGTGGGAAGTTGTTTTGGGCACCCTAATTTCTATAATCTTCATGGTAAATGGTTTTGGCCATTAATAAAGTATTAAATAACATTACACCAAACTAAATAGTTTCTTAAGACACATTTTCTACTTCCATGTCAAATTTTGGGGCTAGATATGGTATATAATAAGAGATATTTCCAAAATACAAAGACAAAGTTTTGACCCCATGAAGATTCATTTTGTTTGACAGAGCCATTATTATGGCCATCTTAATGGATGAATTGGTCTTATATTCCTTCATATTAAATTTAGATCATTAAATTTGGTCCCTTTCACAATGTTTAAGACCATTTGGATTCACATTTTGGTAGTAGTATGTGTTTTAGTCCACATGTGTGCTTGGATCCTATGCAGATTGGCCTATTTTTGTTGGACATCATCATGGGTCCTCCAAATTACCTCCACCTATAATGTAATTATAAAAAATGAAATATTTAGCTTTCTAAAAGAATTAAAAAAATAATTGAATTAAACATGTAGTGAAATTTTTTATTATAATTGTAATTTTAAATACAAAACCCAATTTAATACATTGGTATAAGGGTGTAATAAAATAGTGAATAGTTATACGATCAGGTATAAAATATTCTAAAAATCCATCTAATGAGATCGTCTATGATATGTACTTATTTATTAGGGGTTTAAATCTATTATTTCCTAGAAAAAATGTTTTCTATTAATGTTTTAACCTAATTGACTGTGTACCATTTTCTTAAATTAGAAACCCATGAGTTCCTTTAATGATATATCCTCACAAATTTTTTTAAGCAGGAAGGTCATTGATTATCTAGTATAGCACGGATCTCAACGTGAAATCCTGATTTCTATAACAATCATACAACGTAAAACTTGAATACCAAAATAATTTCAATTCCTTGATCAATGGAACAAATTAAACATCAATATCATTACTCAGTTTTTTTGGTCATGATATAAGCATAGATAACATTATGTATTTTCATTTCAAGAATATCCACGGTCAGAAGATATAATTTCCCTACATAATCATCTATGTACTATTAGTGTTTCTTTGAAAAAAATGGATTAAATCCATCTATATATAATTCATGATGAAGGTCTCTCATATTGTTTCAATATTTTGGATACTAATGATAAATTCTCTTCAACTGAGAATAGTCTGATGGGTGACATAGTTTCCCATATTTCTAGGGAAAGTGGGAAGTGGATTTGGGAACCCTAATTTGAAGAATCATATTGGTCCATGGTTTGGCCTGTCAGATAGTCTTAAATCACGTAGTAAAAAACTAAAGATTTTTTTTTGAAAACTTTCTACTTCCATGTCAAATTTGGCGGCCGGATATGGTATATAATAAGAGATGCTACAAAAATATAGAAGAAACGTTTTGACCCCTTGCAGATTCATTTTATTTGATAGAGCCATTCTTATGGCCCTCTTAATGGAATAATTGTGCTTTGGTTTCTGTATATTTAATGTAGATCATTAACTTTCAGACTATCAGGTAAAGTTTCATCCCATTTGGATTCATTTTTTAGTAGAAGTATGTGTTTTAGTCCACTGGTGTACTTAGATCATGTGCTGAATGGCCCATTTTTCTTTGACATCATCATAGGTTCTCCAAATCACCTCCACCTTCAAAGTAATTATCAAAACTAGTAACATTTCACTTTTTAATAGTGTTAAACACTATATAATTGAATCAAACATGAAGTGAAAATTTTTATTACACTTTCAATTTTCAATACAAATCCTATTTTAATACATTGGTATAAGGGTGTAATATAATAGTGAATTGTGGTACGATCACACCCCCACCTAAACATTTTCACTCCTAAGAAAAGACACATTTCCAGAATGTAAGCATGCATATATTCCCAATTTCATGTATATTTATAATTTAATTAAAGTTCAAAATCTGATAGAAATTCGATCAAAGGAAAAATCGCAACAAGGAGTTATTATCAATTATCATAAAAAAATATGTCTCCAAAATTGTATCAGCATGAAATTCATGGATATAAATGATACCAATTTGAGAAAAAAATTATGAAGATAACCGTGTCAATAATTCTCCATGTGTGTATGTGAAAACCATTTCATGTTATTCATTCCACTTTATATCTACTAAATATAAGTTATTTTAATTTTTCTCCATTTAAATGACTTTTCCCACTAAACCTACCCTCTATCCTATGCAATAAAATTTTAAAACCCCATCAATTAAGTATTCCCAGAAGAAAAACCTTGAGCTCCTGACCTAGATATCCTCATATGTTTCACATTTCATCACTCCACACATTTATTTTTATTATTATTGTTTTTTTTAAAAGATACAATTAGAACAAATCACATACTATTCTCTCAACCCTTGTTTTATCTCCTCATGAAACTAATTGTAATTTCTATAATAAGGAAGTGTGGTTATTGACCAACCCAATATAAATCCCCCTTTTTTTTATTCTATATATATATATATAACGTGTACAACAATCAAATTATAGGTACACATGCACATGTCAATCTAGTACAATAATGAAACATATTTTATAAGGAAATAATGTAGGGAAAATCATTTAGAAAGATGATTAATATTAAATGAATATATATTCACCATCTACTGATTAAGAAAAATTCACACTTCATGGTTGTGTTCAATGATGTGTGGAGAAATTAAGTGACATAATTTCCCAACACACACAAAATGGAACCATTCTTCTCAAAGGTTACAAAGTGATACAACTATTTATATCATCGACAAATAACCATTTTCCAAGAAAAATTAACCCCTTGATGTTTAATTCATTCAAAAACACACATTCCATCATTGAAAAAAAAATTTGAATATTCTAAAATAATATGAAAAAGAGAAATTTCATACACATGTTCAATAATTTCCATGATTAATCTTGCATTGTTTTCCATGATAAAATGGATGGTATCAAAAATTAACAGTTTGGAATAAAAGTGAGGTTGGAAAAATAAGGGAGAGCAAGTGACAATACTATTCAGAAATAAAAATGGATATGAAAGAAAAAATTTACGGAAACCCTAATGAACTCATTAAAGTATCCACCCCCCCCCCCCCACACACACACACACCTAGAATGTGCAGTATCCTCACTGATATTAATGAGAATGTGGGTTGGAAGGATAAAACCTGGTGTGTTTCTCTAGTATACTGCTTCTAGAATGTGTATTTCCTCCACCATATTCTATGGAGACTCTTTATAGAGTTTTTTATGTCTCTTCCTAATGATAATAATACTTTTCCCACTCTGCTCATGAAAAACATGTATTTCACCAAAAGGTTAAACATTAGTAACACTATAAAGACCAATTCATAGGGAATGAAGCTGACCTGGGTGGATATTTATCTTGGAATTGAACATCAGGACCTTCTCAAAAATTTGGAACTTCCGCTGATGAATCATTCTTTTATGTATCGCCTTTGTTTTTTCTTTATAGATCCGAGAGTTCTCATATGAATCATGTCAAATTTATTCAAACTCTTGATTTTTTAGATTTATATGCTCACCTACATCTGATATATTCATATTACAATGTTTAATATCTCAATATTAATTGTGATCTACCTCTACCTAGAGGTGAACGGCCTTTCCAAACATAATCTTGGAAGGTGATACTGTGATTGGGGTTTTAAAATTTGTACGGTACTCCCAAAGTGCATCATCCAAATGCAGGCTCCAATATTTCCTATTAGTTTGTACCATTTTTTCCAATATTCTCTTAACATCCCAATTATATATTTATGCTTTTCCGTTATTTTGGGGGTGATATGAAGTGGAGAATTTATTAAAAACCCCATACTTACGAGAGAAAAAAAATTCATGTTGTGATTGAAAAAATGTTAACCATGGTCACTAATGATAAATCATGGCAAACCGAACCTACTAAAAATATAGGACCTCACAAAATAAACATCAACTCGAGACTCATTAGTCTTATGGGCCTTTGCTTCTACCCATTTAGATTCATAGTCCACATCCAATAAGATGTACACAAAGCCAAATTAATTTGGAAAAGGCCCCATGAATTCAATGCCTCATTCACAGAGATCTAACAAAATAACATGGGATGTTGGGTTATTTCATTCCTCTTGGAGATATTCCCTGTGAATTGACATCGAGTACCTGACTTACAAAACCGATGGGCATCCCAATACAGTGATGGAAAATAATAACCTATTTCAATGACCTTTCAAGTTGTACATTGAGATCAAAAGTGGCCCCCACAATCCAGAGTGTGGCAGAAGGTCAAAATAGTGGTGAACTCATGGTCATGGACACACCAACGAACAACATGGTCACTAAAAATTCTACAAAAATATGGGTAATTACAAATGTACCATAAATTATCATGCTCAAGTATCTAGTGATGTGAAGTGATGAAATTAGTGGGGAACCTAGATGTTAGTATAAAATTCAAAATGTCTGCATACCGAGGGGTATGGTCCACAACATCCCAAAGGTTCTCATGGGGAATAAATTCTACATTAGGGTGGGGTGAGTCATCATGTTGGTCTAGTGGTGGGTAAATCCTTCTAATGTGGTCAACTAACACATTTTACACCCCTCGCTTATCTCTAATCTCAAGGTCATTCTATTGGGGGAGGAGCATCCACTGAATTAGGTGGGGCTTTACTTTAAGTTTATTTAGGAGGAAACTAAGGGCAACATGATCAGAAAAAATAATGTATTTACACCCAATAGGATATGAACAGAATTTTTCTGAGGAAAAAAATAGAAAGAAATTCATTTTCAGTTGTTGTGTAGTTCTACTGGGCCGTGTCAAGGGTAAGTGAGGCATATTCAATGACATGAGGATCCTTCTCATCCCTTTTTGATAAAACTTCCTCAACTACAAAGTTAGAGGTGTAATTACCCAATTTTTTTCAATGGAAATTCATTTCTTGTAAATATTTCGGAATCACATGAAATAAAAAAATAAATAACTATTAAGTTATATTTTAAACTTAAAACATGAGTTTGTAACTTTTGTTATGTGAATTTCGAAAATCTTACATACACGATTGCGATTAGTAAGTTATTTGGTGTCCAATAAGGAAAAATTAGTTTTTGGTGAATAGTAACCTACCCATATGAATAGTAACATACCCTTATGAATAGTTAAATACACTAATGATTAGTAACCTTACCTATTATAGTATATAAATAATATTCAATTGAAAGTACGATATACCTATGCTTTGAAATAAGTAAATATATGTTTTAAAACTACTGTTTTATGAATATATTATGATTTTTATTAAATATTAAATTATTCAAATTCAGAAAATTATTTTTTATAAATGGAATTCATTTTTATATTCTACACATTAAAAAATGTTAGGGGTGAATGTTTTGTATTTTTCTGAAATATTTGAATTTTTTATGAATATGAAATACCATAATTTACAAAATAAGCTAAATAAGAAAATTGTAGATTCATGCATGATGTTCTATTGATTTAAGCCCATTTGGTTCAGGATTAAATGATTCAGTAACTATTCTTGGTCATGGAAGACTCACTATTCCTTGTATTGTGAAAAAATAAGAAATTAATGTATTTTATATTGAGAAATCCCCTCTCTTCTCCGCTATAAAACCCCCTTTCACTCCCTCTTCTCTTAACTCCGCTCAAGCCTTGTTCCTTCTCTAAATTCTATCCAAATATCTTACAAACCTCCTCTCCCACATCCAAAAATCCTTGCTCTCATAAAAATTCTAAAACCTATACCTTAATGAGGCTCTCAAGGATTTTTGGTTCAAGGGGAAAATTACGCTTTTCAATTCATTTTATTTTCTTTCAAGTTCATTGGATTTTTGTCTATTATAACCTATCCATACCCAAATTTTGTTATGACTATAGTAACATAAATGTAATGGAATTTTGACATGATATTGGAATAATTTATCATCATCTCTCCCTTTTACATTCATTTATACTTTTAGCGAGAACACCATCTGAGATGTGTCAATTTTCCACATTCAAGGACGATGGGATTTCGATTTCAATTATCATTCCCAATTCTGGTCAAAAAACCATTCATGATATGGTTGAACCAGATTATTATATATGTAATATAACCTATTTAAGGTTATGTAATACCTTTTTACAAATTTTATTATGTTATAAAGAAAAATGAGTTCATTGTAATAAAAACCCCCAAATTAACCGAAACAGTTATCATTAAAGGTCTATATAATAATTCCTCCTCATTCCATGTATCCAAGTTATATAAATGACCAATAACTCCTATTTATAATCATAAATAATATTTTAATTCAATTCTAGAGATTTACATTAACTCCATTACTCAATAACCTGTGAAACGATTATAAAAATAAAGGAAATAGACAATATGAAACAATGAAATTCAATATAATAACGTATAAATAAGGCCATAAATGAACTAAAGAGAATTATGAAAAATTAAATACATGTATAATTGGTTCTTAAATAAGTTATTAAGAAGAATAATTTCATATTCTAGGAGCTTCAGTTCAATAGCGGAACATGTTTGGAGTTACGGTAAGTGTTTTTTCCACCCGAACATCCATTTTCATCCAGGTTACTATCATTGTCTAATTACCTCAATGAAATTGTTATGTATTGGTAGGTAATCCACATAAATTATATGGGAGTATTACGTATATTTTTACCAACCATAACCCTTCCTTATTTTATGGATATTTACACCTTTTAAAATAAACATTCATAAAATTTCCAAAATACAAGCCTGATTCATGATAATTTCTCAAATTCATGCCAATTTTCAAGGGACTTTATAATCTATTTTTGGAAACCATTATCTTTATAAAATCCCTCATTTTTTATGAAAATAATATCTTACTTCACATATGGTTTTATAAAAATATTTTTCAAAAATAACTCTACTTTTCAAAATAAAAAATTATTATATCAAGAGTTACATATGCTTTTATAGGAGTATTTTTGTATGATTCAACACTCTTGTTTATTATTATTTATTATGCAGTTTAATAATTTATGAATTCATATACTATATTTTATTTAATGGGTTATTAATAAATCTATTGTGGATGAAATATCTTGAAACCATTCACCATATTACTCAGAATAGTTAGTGTTTTATGTTTAAGGATTGGGGAAAGTTAGTTACATTTCATATGATAGTTTCAATATGAATGTATATGTTTTTTATGTTTATACCCACTCATATGAGGAGTGTATTGAACATATTATGTGATGGGTTGGTCTGGAAACATCCCCTTGATGCATTGGTATCTCTCATTAGACAAATAGATGTGGGCTTGGTCGAGGCCATTCCCAAAGTGATATATGGATTTTGGCCAAGGCCTCAATTAATAGTTGTCCTGGATGAGGCCTTGAAAAAATGATTCTGAATGTTTGGAATACACACTTCCCTTATTATGAAGCTATTATTTGATGTTTCATGTTGTTATTTTACTAGTAGAATACCCATGATTATATATTATTATTGTATTATTTACTCAGCTCATATTCCTGCCATAATGTGTTCATGTTTATTATTAAAGGCATGTGTTTTGAATTATTCACCATGTATTATGTTTATGCTATCATTACATGTATTTCATACTCTTACTGAGAGTTTTAGATCACCCCTTTATTATGTTTCATTTTCTCAGGACATGAATAATCAAATTATGAATGACTTGGAAGCAAAATATAGGATATATGAAGCTTCTAGTGGAATAAATTATTGTTGTATTTACCTTCAAGATATATTTTTAAACATATTTTTGTACATTGTATCCAAAATATAATAAACTAATTGGTCCTTCAGGATTCATATTCCTTGTTTATATGCCAATGTAATAAAATATGGAACTGGCTCCCAGAAACTGGGGTAGGGTCCTCAGAGTTGGTTTCAGAGGAAATTTAGTAGAAGCCATGGAAACTAGATTTAGAAAATGTAGTTTTGGGAAGAGTCTCTAAGATAGTATTAAGGATAATAATATAAGAACATCCTGGTATTTTTGTAAGGAATAGATTATGTGGATCATTGAATAAATACATCCTTATCTAGATACGAGCTGGTAGAGGCGGCTTGGGAATAGATGTAACAAGGAGTGAAAGTTCTGATAAGGATTTTTAGTCATGACCTGGGGTATCATGGTACATTAAAATTGTCCTTGCTGCACTCTTGGTTACACCACTCCAAAAGGGTATTTTTAGGATAATTCACATTTTCATTACAAGCCATTATGAATGAATTAAATGTAATTTTTTTCTCAAAGATATCATGTTTATGATTAAGAGGATAGCTATGCATATAATTTCGATTTATACAATGTATTTTTCTAAATTAAGATTATAAATTATGATTCATACTCTAATAAAATGTATTCCATTATTTAGAAATGTAACCTAGTGTAAGGAATAGAAAACGCATGAACGTGTGTCCCCTGTAGGGATTTGCCTCTGATGAAAGATAATGATGTTGGCTCTGGTGCTCTGACTGGTGCTGAGAAAATTATTACTGTACTGGGAAAACTTACTCATGTTATGAGTAATAACCTTACCTATATGGAGCATCTGGATCCACCACGTGGAGCAGCTATGTTAGGTCGCTTTAATCGACAACAACCACCATCATTCATTGGGACTACACACCCATTTGTATAAATACAGTGGATAAGTTCCCTATAGAAGCTATTTATCACATTAGGATGTAATTAAAGAGATAAGGTCATCATGGAATTTTATCTTCTATCGGGAGATGCATATTAGTCGTGGTCATTAATCTAAAACACAAAGGAGGAGGAAAAAATAGAAGAGATGGAATGGAGATATTTTAATGAAATATTCCTAGAGAAATACATTCAATGTGGACAAGGAGAGGATATGGAAAGGAAATGTCTAAACATAAGGAAAAAGGACATTGAAAATTTTTTAAATTATGAAGCTAAAGTCACAAGGTTAGGAAGGAATGTTGTGGACTACAAAAAAAATATGAGGGGGAAGTTTGATCGATTATTTGATGGCCTAAATCCATTCCTTCGACAGGCACTGGTCTACCAAATTTTTTCATCATATGAGGATATAAATTCATGTGTTTTCAAGATAGAAAATCATTTCTCTAAGTCTTATTACTTTAAGGGAATGCAAGATAAGAGAAGTGATGCTTAAAATCTGGAAAAGGAAATAAGGAAATAGGGAAGAAGGGAAGAGTTTAATTTCCACCCTATGATAATTATTGAAGGAAACACCTGGGTGCCTGCATAAAAGGAAAAGGATTATTCTACAAATGTGGAATGAAAGTACATATTTATGGTGATTATAAGGGGAATAAAGAAACTAATAATGTTCAATGCTATAATTTTCGGTAGATGGGACACTATGATAATGATTTTCCAAAGCATTAGGGAAACATGAAAAAGAAAAGACCAATGGATAAAGGTTAAGATTATGAGATCACAACCGATGATATTGAAGTCCCTAATAAAGTGGTGTTAGGTAATTCGATCTTTTTACCAAAAATATCCAATGATTTATTTGATTTAGGATCATCTCATTCATTAATATCTTCCATGTTTTCCAATAAAATTAGATATGACCAATTTGATTTAATAAAGGAGTTATCAGTCAAAACTCATAGTTGGTGTATCATTGCAACAAATTCATTGCAATTAGTCCCCATCATGAAACATAAATGTGCATTAGTAGACGACATTATCCTAATACCAATGACTGAATTTGATATAATTCATTGTTTGAATTGGCTGTCAAAATATGATGCGAAGATAAATTTCAAGATAAAGGAAGTTACAATTTTTGAGAATGGTGTAAAATCCCATGTCTTTAGAGTAGAAACTTTTCCATCTAATTCTCATCAATATCCAACACTAGTAGCTCTAATGAATTCAGTCATTATAGAGGAAGGGAATGCAATAACATTGGGAGAGGAGAGAACGTTCAAATAAAATATTTACCTGTTGTGCAAGAATATATTGACGTCATTCCAGAGGATTTACCAAGGCATCCTCCGGAATGGGAAATTGAGTTTTCCATTTACTTCATTTCAGGTTCAAGGCCCATATCAAAGACCACTTATTGAATGTACATTATGGAGTTAGTCGATATAAATAAACAACTAGAGTAATTCAGTGATAAATGATTTATTCTCCCCAGTGTTTCAATATGGGGAACCCCTGTTCTTTTCTATAAGAAGAAAGATGGGTCTATGAGGTTGTGAATTGATTATAGGGAAATCAATGTTAATACAGTAAATAATAAATAACCTCTTCCACTGATTGATAATTTATTTGATCAACTTCATAGAGATCAATATTTTTCAAATATTGATCTTTGATCTGTATATCATCAGTTGCTTGTGAGGAAGGATGACATTCCCAAAATAACATTTCGAACTAGGTAAGGTCATTATGAGTTTACAGTAATGCCTTTTGGACTAACTAATGCACCATCTGTTTTCATGGATCTAATGAACAATGTTTTCAAAGAATATCATGATGACTTTGAAGTAGTGTTTATTGATGATATCCTTGTATACTCTAAAATCTATGAAGATCATGAAATTCACTTGCTCACTAGTCTGATGACTCAGAGAAGAAATAAATTATGTTGGAAGGTTAGCAAGTGTGATTTTTGGCATAAAACTATTTCCATTATGGGAATCATTGTCTCTAAGGATAGAATATCTGTATATCCTATGAAGTCAAAGGATGTGAAGGAATGGAATACTTCAATGAACGTAACTGAGCTATGCTATTTTATTGGTTTAGCAGGTTATAATCAGCATTTCATTTAGAACACTGCTCGTTTAGCCAACCCAATGACCAATATCACATGAAATGGGGATATGTTGATATTTATAAAGAAATGTGGATAATGTTTTGGTGTATTTATTATGAGGTTAGTGAATTCTATGATCCTAATCCTACCATCAGGGAATTATGGGTTTTTTTCTATAGATATACATCAAAGAATGTAATTCATTGTTTCCTTATGCAGAAGGACCGAGTGAATGCCTATGTATATAGGAAGCTAAAAATTCATGAACAAAAATATCGAACTCATGATCACAATTTAGAATTGGTAATCTTCTCTTTGATTATTTGGATGAATTACCTCTATGGAAAAAAATAGATACATACAGATCAAAAGAGTTTGAAATATATATTCTCACAGAAAGAAGTCAACATGAGAAAAAGGAGATGGATTGAGCTACTCAAAGACTAATATTTCACAGTACACTACCACCCGAGGGAGGCAAATAAGGTAGGAGGTTCTTTGAGTAGAAAGGACCATGGAATTATGAACAAGATGAGAGTAGAATGGGATCCTAGGTTAATGGATCTTGTAAATATGGATATGGTAATTATCAAGGAATCTAAAACCTCACTACTTTTTCAAATGGTTTCCAAAACATCGTTACAAGAAAGAATAAAAAGTTCTCCAGTTGATGAGGATGAGTTTTAAAAGAAAATTAATGGTATAAATGATGGGAAGTTGACTCACTTTGCATATGATGGAGCCTTTTTGAAATTAGGGAAGAGGATTTAGGTTCTTGATATTCCTAAGCTAAAGAAGTAACTATTGGATGATGCTCATAGCTCTAATTTCTCATTACACCCTAGTAGCACAAATATGTATCATGATCTCTGAGAAAAATTTGTGTTGGACAATATGAAAATAGATATTTTTGAATAAACATCAATTTTCCTGGTATGTCAAAAAGTGAAGGCTGATAGTCAAAAGTCTATGGGGATGATTCAACAACTACCCATACAGACATGGAAGTGGGGGAACATTACCCTTGACATTTTCACATTACATCCAAGGATAACTAGAGGAAACAATACTATATGGGTCATTGTGGGTCTACTTATAAAGACAGCTCACATTATCGTGATTCAAGATGACTTCACATTAGATCAAAATTCAAGTATTTTCATCATATAAGTGGAAAGGATGCATTTAGTACCACTATCTATTGTATCTGATCGTGATCCCATATTCACATCGATGTTCTAGTAATTTCTCCAACATGCTCTTAGCACCGAACTGAACATTAGTACGGCCGATCATACTCAAATTGATGGCCAATCTGAGTGGACTATTCAGACACTAGAATACATGTTTAGATCATGTTCAATGTAATTCAATGGGGGATTGTACCAAAATCTTTCACTGGTTGAATTCTCCTGCAACAATGGTTTCAGCTCGAGCATCTGAATCGAACCATATGAATCCCTTTACGGGAAAAGGTGCATAACACCAACGTGTTGGGATGAAGTCGGTGAGCGTAAGCTTTTATGAACTGAAATGGTCAAGGAAATGGTGGAGAAGGTGAAAACTATTCAACAGCATATCAAGGCAGCCCAATGTCAAAAGTAGAGTTATGTAGATAATCATCGATGAGACTTTGAATTCAAAGTTGGATACCAGGTATTTCTATGAATATCTACATGGAATAAGGTCATGAGGTTTGGGATGAAATCAATGTTATGTCCCAGGTATATCGGCCCTTTAGAGATCCTTGATCGATTCGGAGTTGTGGCCTATCAACTGTCACTTCCACCTACCATGTCGAAAGTACATGATTTCATTCTTGTATCCCTCTTAAGGAAGTACATAACAGACCCTTATAATGTACTCTCTTTAGAGGTGGTACAGTTGGATGATTATCTTTCCTATGAGGAGAAACCAGTGAAGATATTGGATCATAGAGACAAAGTTATAAGCAAAAAAGACCACTCATCCGGTCATGTTACTATGGTGAAACCATTAGTCTAAACCTAAAACATGAAAACTGGAGGAGGTAATGAAGGAAAAGTACCCACAACTTTTTTTGTCTAGATTTTAAAATGAAATTTTGAGGGTGAAATTTCTTGAAGGGGGGAAGAATGTAACGACCCAATATTTTTCAATGGAAATTACATTCTTATAAAAATGTTATAATTACATGAAATCACAACATAATGAACTAGAATGTTCAATGTGACCCTTAAAACATATTTTTTTCACTTCTGTGATGTGAATTTTGAAAATTTGACATATATAATTGTGATCAGTAAGTTATTTGGAGACCAATAAGAAAAACATAATTTTGGTTGAATAGTAATCTACCATTATGAATAGTAACATGCCCTTATTAATAGTGATATATCCTAGTTTATAGTAATGTTACCTATGATAGTATATATATAATATTCATGTGAAAGTATGATATACCTTACTTTGGAATAAGTAAATAAATATTTTAAAACTTTTGTTTTAGAATGATTATTTATTTTAAATAAATATTAAATTAATCATATTTTGAAAATTATTTTTTAAAAATGGACTTCATTTTTGGATTCTAAACATCAAAAAATGGTAGTGGTGAGTTTTTGGGATTTTCTTGAAATAATTGAATTTTTGATGAATAGTCAAATACTATAATTTACAAAATAAGATAAATAAGATAATTATAGAGTCATGCATGATGTTATGCTGATGTATGCTTAATTGGTTCAGGATCACATGATACAATTACTTTTATTTGTCATGTAAGACTCACTATTCCTTGACTTTCGGGAAATATTAAATTAATGGATTTTATATTGAGAAATCCCCTCTCTCCTCCACTATAAAAACCCCTTATCACTCCCTCACTTCTTCACTTATCTCAAGCCTGGTTCCTTCCCCAAATTTTGCCCGAATATCCTCCCAACCTCCTCTCCCACATCCAGCAATCCTTGGTCTCATAAAAAGTCCAAAACCTCTCCCATATGGAGGCTCTCAAGGAAATTTGGTTCATGAGGTAAATTCCTCTTTTAAATTCTTTTTCATTCCTTTCATGTTCATTTGTTTTCTTTTTCTAATATTACCTATCCTTATCCAAATTTTGGGATGACTCTATCAACTTACATGTACTAGAATGTTGTCATGATAGTTGAATAAATTATCATCATCTCTTTATTTTACCTTGTTTTATACTATAAGCAAGAACACCATCCGAGATGTGTCAATTTCCCACATTCAAGGACGATAGGATTTCGATTTCTATTATCATTCTTAATTCAGGTCATGAAACCATTCTTGTTATAGTTCAACTATATTATTATATAAGTAATATAACCTAGGTAATGTTCTGTAATCCCATTGTACAAATAGAATTATGCTATAATTAAAAATGAATTTGTTGTAATCAAAACCCACAAATTAACCCAAAAAAATATCATTAAAGTTCAATATAATAATTCATCTTCATGCCATGTAAACAAGATATATAAATGGACAATAACACCTATGTATGATCATAAATAATTTTTGAACTAAATATTAGAGATTTACATGAACTCCATTACTTAAGAACAAGTGAACAGATTTTGAAAATAAAGGGAACAAACACTACAGTACAACAAAATTCAATATAGTAACTTATGAATATGGGAATAAATGAACTAAACAGAATTAGGAAAAACTAAATACATGTATAATATGATTTCAAATAATTTATTTATAAGTATAATTTCATATTCCATGAGCTTATGTTCAAGAGCATAACATGTTGGGAGTTATGGTAAGGATTTTTCCACCCAAACATCAATTTTCATTCGGGTTACATTCTGTGTGAGTAATTTATATATGTTTACCAACCAGAACCATTCATTATTTAAAGGATAGTTTCATGATATAAAAGATACATTCAAAATAGTTTCCAAAATACATGCCTGATTCAAGGGAATCTCTCGAATTCGTACCATTATTCATGGTAACTATATAATTTTTTTGGAAACCATTATCTTTATAAAATCACTCATTTTGTAATGAAAATAATATCTTACTTCACTTCTGGTTTTATACAATTAATTTTACAAAAATAAAAGGGAATTATCTAAAGAATTTCATAAAGATTATATAAGAGTATATTCATCTGATTCAACACATTTTTTGATTCTTATGTATTATTGGGTTTATTCATTTATGAAGTCATCTACCATATTTCAATTAATGGTTTATGACTAACTCATCTGTGGATGAACTATCGTAAAACCATTCACCATATTACTTGGAATTGTAAGATTTTTATGTTTAATGATTGGGGAAAGTAAGTTACATTTCATACGATAGTTTCAATATGATTTTATATGTTGTTTATGTTTATTATCATTCATTAGAGGAATTTATTGGACTTATTATGTGATGGGTGGGTCCCGCTACAACCCCTCGAGGCATCGGTATGTCTCATGAGACAAATAGACATGGAATATCATGAGGCCTTTCCCAATGTAATATATGGATTTTGGCTGATATGTTAATCAGTAGACGCCTTGGCTAAGGCCTTGACAAAATGTTTCAGAATTTCTGGCATATGAACTTACCTCCTTATGAAGATAGTAATTGAAGTTTCATGTGGTTATTCGACTAGTAGAGTATCCATGATTATGTTTTATTTTGGCATTATTTACTCAACTCATATTCCCTCCAGAATGTGTTCAAGTTTATTATTAATGATATGTGTTTTGAATTATTCACCATGTCTTATGTATATGAAATCTTACGATGTATTGATTACACTTACAGAGCATTTGTGATCACCACTTTTTTATGTTTCATTTTCTAAGGAAAAAAAGAAGAAAATTATGAATGACTTTCAAGAATAATCTAGGAGACATGATGTTTATTGTGGAATAAATTAGTGTTGTATTTCCCTTCATTATGTAATGTTAAACTTATTTATGTATCTTCTTTCCAAACTCTACTAAGCTACATTTTCCTTCGGGATTCGTATTCCTTGTTTATATTCCAATGTAAAAAAATAAGGCACCTACTCTAGGAAACTGGGGTTGGGTCCTTATAAGAGGAATCACACATAAGTTCGAAGGGGATATCACACCATGGTGGTTGGATGATGGGAGGTGATGTGATACTCCTTTTTAGTGAATTGAAAGCATCCACACATTTTTTGACAAAAAAATTCAGAATCCTTTTGCAATAATCGAGATAGGGGAAGTGCGATCTTACAAAAGACTTTAATTAATCAGCTATAAAAACCAACATGACTTAAGAATGATCACACCTCACAAACACATTTTGGATATGAAATTGTTGAAATTAATTCAATTATTGATTTATCCACTTGAATTCCATAAATCTAAAGAAAATTCCCACATACTATCCTCCACTCAACCATGAAATGAAATTTCTCATAATTTAATATGAGATCTTTTTCAATGCAATTGTAGAGAACAAAACCTAGGTGTGACAAACAATCGACCAAGGATATTCCATAAACCATGAAAATCATCCATAAATACATCCATATAATTCCCAATGTACTCTGAAAAGATTCTCAACATACCATGTTGAAAAGTAGCAGGATCATTACAAAGGTCAAAAGGCATCCTTATGTATGAAAATGTGCCAAATTGAAAGGTAAATGTTGTCTTTTCTTGATCAACAGTGGTATATGTATTGGAAAATAACTGAATATCCATCAAGGAATCTATAATGGGACTTATCATCCAGTCTTTATAACATCTGGTCAATAAAAGGCAGAGGAAAGTGGTCATTTATCATGGCTTGATTCAATCGATGGTAGACAATACATACACACCTACTTTTTTTCACACGTGTTGGAAAAAATTCATTCCTTTTATTAAAAAGTTAAGTTATTCATGTTTTTAGGAATAATTTGAATAGGACTAACCCATTTACTATCAGTTATAAGATAAATGAACCCAGTAGTAAGTAATTTACTAACATACAATATTACCACATCAAGGAGGGTGGGATTAAATTGACACTGAGATTTCCTTATAGGGTTTTTCCTCATAATCAAAAAGTATATTGTGAAAATAAATTGATGGGATAATATCGGGAATATCATCAAATGTCCATCCTATCACCTTTTTCCACTCTATCAAAAGGTCACATAGTTGTTATTCCTATAGTTGAGAGAGGGTGGGGTAAATAAAGACATGAAATTTGTCAATGCCCTCAATATAGTCATATTTTAAATAATATTTATGTGGTTTTAGTTCCATCACTGTAGGTTTTTTGATTTCGAGAAGGGATGTATTGGGTTGAGGTCTATGAAACTGTATATTTTCACATGTTTATTCTCTATGGATATCGAATCTATTGAAATGAGACTTGTAGAATTCTTGATGGTTGTTGTTACCTCATAATGAACACACTCAATAATTAATACACAAAATATACACTTTTAAGAACACACACAACACTCAAAACATGAATAAAAACTTATATCATCCAAGGGTGAAGAAGAGGAAAGTGAATTAGAGTTTGGTTCCTGGAGATAATTGTGTGTGTGTGCATCATTTGAGATAACTTCCACAAAATATACAGGAATAGTGGAGTGCTCTTCAATGGGGTGGTTCATAGCCTCAGTGATGTTAAAAATTACCATTTCTCCACAGAACTCCATGGAAAATGTACATTTATGAATTTTGATTATCTTCTTTGATGTTTTGAGTAATGGAATCCTAAGTATGATAGGGATATTTTCTTGAGTTCGGGTATCCTCCAACTCAAGAATATAGAAGTCAGTGGGGGAATATGAGATTCTTCACTTTTACAAGGACGTCCTCGAACACTTCTTATGGGTGTGTTATGGTCGGTTGGAAAGCTTCACACTGATTCATTTGGGTTTATGCTCTCCAACCTAGAAATAAGTGTAAAAATAGTAAGGTATTACTTTAATTGATGAACCTAAATCTTTCATTTCATCTGAATAGAATGTATCCCCAATAGTGCAAGGTATCGTGAATGTTCCTAGATCCTTGCACTTGGTTGGCGTTGTTGGTTGAATCAAGGATAAGACATTCCTTCCAAGGTTGACTCTCTCATTACCCTATAGTCTCCTTTAATGGGTGAAAATCACTTTAATATATTTGGCATATCGAGTGATTTTTTTAACATCATCCAATAAATTAATTTTAACATTCACATTATTAAATATATCAATTATTTCTTTATCAACTTCATTATCCTTATTCATTTAGTTTTAGAGTGTATTTAGGGAAAGGAAGAGGAATGGATCGTTCATGGGAATTCTAAATGATAATTGGATTGCCCCTTTTCTTGGTTTTCTTATACTAAAATCATTTATGAGTCATGGAATAGTGTTTTCCAATTTTCCCACTTGAGTTTGTAGGTATTCAATAGCTGATTGTGTGGTCTATTGGAACTACAGGTTTTGGGATTCCATTTTCTTCACAATGTCCCCGATGCATGGTTCACATTGGAGAGGAAGAAGAGGATTATTCCGAGAAGTTGAGGGATATGAAGATTTAATACCTTTTCCTTGTTGATAAAAATTTTACTTAGGGTATCATGGGTTTATTTCATGTTGGTATTGTGGTTGTTCTTTCCACTCGAGGATTGGATTTGGCCTAAATGGTTCTTTCTTGATGGTTGGTGCTTGCTGAAAAGGACGCCCTAGTTATACCACTGCACAAGAATCAGATGAATATTAATGTTGTGGTCACTTGTTTGAAAAATGAGTGTTATCAGAACAAATACCACAATGTAATGGAATAGATGTAGAGTCTGAGTCACCATGTTCTTGAGCTAATTGCCTTATAAGGGTATGCATATCATCATGTTTATTATCTAACTATTGTTGTAGTTCTAAATGACTTACCTCATGAACTCATTGGGTTGGAGAAATTTCTCATGTAACAAATTGTTGTGCATTTTGAACCATGATGGCTATTAAATCACGAGTGGAAGAAGGAGTTATATCAACAAGGGAACCATCAGCCACATCATCTATCATTCGAAGATCTATGGGGACAAGTCCCACATATTAGTATTGAATTATAAATTTTTCACTAATTTGGTGGTGGGGAAAACTTGATCAATGTCTTTTGATATCTCCCAATATTCATGAAGGGTCTCTCCTTGTGATTGCCTAATTCCATAGATTTCTTTTCTAATTGATGCAGTTTGAGAATCAGGAAAGTACATCTCTAGAAATAGATGATTATGGTCATTAAATCCCCAAATTGTGGTAGTAATATAGTATATCCAATCATTGGCTCCACTGTTATGGGAGAAAGCGAATGCCCTATATTTAATTAAGTCCTCAGAATCATTTGGTGTTTCATGGTAGAGCACACTATCTGAAACTCCATAAGGTGTTTATGAGGGTATTCTCATAAAAGACCATGGAATTTGGGATGTAGGTGGATAAGGACAGATCTCAGCTAAAATTGGTAGCTTCCTCAGGATATTGGATTAACATAGGTTGGTACTCCACATCCGGGGTGGTCAGTTCTTTTAAGGTTTGATTATTGGCATCCAAGTTTCCTTAGGTTTCATTGGAATCAATTGTTGATTGGTTTACATTCACTTGAGGTTCCATAAGAGGTTCCTCAGTGTTACCTTATTTAAATTATCTATATTATTTGATTTGTGAGGGAAGTGATTGGTCAATTTTTTGCTTAAATTCATGTAGTGTTTCATTACAAGTTCATCTCATGCAACAATGCTTTCTAGTTTGATTGATTGATAATTTGTTGTTTTTTTATTTTTTTTATTTTTATGTAATATGAATGAAATAAAATTAGTTAATTAATCAAAGGAGAAATAAAAAGATACAATTATAATATATTATTATTGAGAGATAGAGAGAGATAAAAAAGAGAGATCGAGAGAAAGAGAGAAACACACAAAAACAAAAAAAATAACGACAAAAACCCAAAAACAAATAAACAATTGTGGTGTGGGATATTGAAAGGAGTACTAATTAAGAAATAAATTAATTGTATAAAAAGAAATAAATAAGAAAAAATGATGTTGTATCCTCAAAAATGGTGCAAAAATTTGATATCGTTGTCAAGCGTGTTAAATTATATTAATTTTTACATTAATTTCTGCAGTATAGCAGCAACACTAGGTCGTCTCTCGACGGAGCCTTAGATAATAAATTAAAAAATAATGGTTCATATGATGAAAATAAATAATTAATGGGGATTTATATAACTTTGGTGTTTTTGTATTATAAAACATAAATTGAAACTATACAACTAAGTGAGAGAACAAGATAGAGAAATCCTGATCAACCTGGGTAAGTGTCATGATGCTCATCCTTCATAACATCATGGTAAAAGGGTATAAATATATTAATAACTTGTTTATAACACATATTAACAAAATATTACTTGTTTTATGATAGGATAAATCCATGGATTATGTAGAAAACACACAATGATTCACTACACTACATCTATGGTTGGGTGATTTGTGTTCGACATCATAACTGAAACCCACCAAGGAAACACACGAGTAACTGGATTTTGTATCTAGTTTTGTAGGTTATTTCTTTTCGATACCATGAAATAAACTTTCATGACCTTTATAGTGCTTATTTGAGTTCAATTGAGCAATATGAACTACACAAGAACTGCAATTGAATGGTGGAAGAAAAATTGGATGAACAGTGTGTGAAATATCAAATGGAAGGGTATCCCCAAACCTGATCCATTAAGTTTGAGTATGACATAATAGTATATAAATAAATTAAATAATAAGATAATATGAATAAAAACAACATATAACCTATATTGAAAATATCATTCAACATAATACAAACATGAATCTAAAGAAAACAACGTGTTCCTTTCTGGTTGATCACATGGGGTTTAGAAATCCATGGGGGTGCGAGGAAGAAGAATATGTTGAATTAGAACGCCCCATAGCCTCCATAGATTTTAGGGATTATGATAATACTCCTTCAGAACTCCAAAATGGCAGCACCGTTCCTCTTGGTCGAACTCCAAAAATGGGGTGCCCATGGTGCCAATTTATAGGCAAAGTGGGAAGTGGTTTTGGGCATCCTAATTTTGATAATCTGCTTGGTCCATGGTTTTGTTGGTCTTAAAAAAATCACTTTGTAAATGACTACAGAGTTTTTGGAGGACACCATTTCTAAATCCATGTCAAATTTGGTGGCTAGATCTGGTATATAATAAGAGATATTTCCAATATACAAAGGCAATGTTTTGACCACATGAAGATTCATTTTCTTTGACAGATCCATTCTTATTGGCCTCTTAATGGAAGAATTTGGCTTTGATTACATAATTTGAAATGAAGAAAATTAAATTTGGGAGAATCTCACATTGGTTTATCCCATTTCGATGCATGATTTAGTAGTAGTATGCATTTTTTCCCACTGGTGTGCTTAGATCCTTTGCAGATTGACCCATTTTTCTTGGACTTCACCATGGGTCCTCTAATTCATCTCCACCTATAATGTAATTATCAAAAAAGTAAAATTCCTCTTTTAACAATGAAAAAATAATAATTTAATAAAATATGGAGTGAAATTTTTTATTATAATTTTAATTTCCAATACATACACTTGTTTAATACATCGGTATAAGGGTGTAAAAAACAGTGAATTTTGGTATGATAATGCCACCACACATAAACATTTTCACTCTAGGGAAAAGTCACATTTAAAAAAGTATGCATGGATAACTTCCAAATATAACTAATACTTATCATTTAATTAATGTTTAAAATGAGATAGTAATGTGATCAATGAAAAAATCACAGTAAGGAGTTATTCTCAATTATCATAAAAAATATATCTTGTAAATTGTATCTGTATGAAATTCAGGGTGATAAATGATACCAATGTGAGAAAATAATTGAAATGATAAACATGTCAATAATTCTTCTTGTGTGAGTGTAAATACCAATTCATGTAATTATTTAAACTTTATATTTAGTTAATATATGTTATTTTAATGTTTATATGCTTAAATGATTTTTTCCACTGATCCTACCCTCTATCCAATGCAATAAAATTTCAAAACCCACTCAATTATGTATTCCCAGAAGTAAAATCTTAAGCTCCTAAACAATATATCCCCATTTGATGAACATTTCATCACTCCCCTCATTTATTGTAATTGTTATTGTTGTCGTTTTAAGATATACGTGGAACAAATCACACACTCTACTCTCAACCCTTGTTTGATCTCCTCACTATTCTCAATGTAATTGTTACAACATGATCAAAAGTTGAGGAAGTGTGGTTTTTTACCTACCAAAGATACAACCACATTTTTTTGTATATTTTTTTATAAATAAATACATACATATATATATATATAATTTTAAGGCGTAAAAAATTAAATAACAAGTGCACACACACAAGTCAATCCGGTATAGTAATGAAACAGATCAGATAACGAACAAAGGTAGAGAAAATTCATTTAGAAAGCTGATAAATATTTTCCTAACTTATATTAACCAATTCTTGAGTATGAAATATTCACATTTCATTATTTTGTGCTAAGATGTGTGGAAACATTATGTGACTCAATTTCACTACACACTCAAAATGGTATCACACTTCTCAAAGGTTTCAAATTTATACAACAATTTATATCATCAAAAAATTAAAAATTTCCAAGAAAAAGTTACTCCTTGATGTTCAATTCATTAAAAAACTCACATTACATCATTGAAACAATGTTTTTTTAAGATTATAAAACAATATGAAAATGTAAATTTCTTATGCATGTTAAATAATTTCCATGATTATTCAAGAATAGTTTTCGATGATAAGGTGGAGGGTGTCAAAAATTATCATTTTCGCGTAAAATCGGGGTGGAAAAACAGGGGTAGTAAGTGAAAATAATATTCAGAAATTAAAAATGTGAAGAATGAAAAATTGATGAAAATATTAGTGAACTCAAGAATGTATCCACCCCCTCCCCCCCCCCCCACACACACACACCTAGAATGTGGATTTTCCTCACTATAATAAATGAAAATGTGAGAAAGAAGGTTAAAAACTGGTGTGTTTCACTGGTACGATGCTTATATAAGGTGTATTTCCTCCACTATATTCTTTGGAAACTCCTCATAGAATTGTTTATGTCACTTCCCATTGACAGTAATACTTATCCCTCTCTACTAGTAAAAAACCTATATTGTAACAAAAGGGTAAACATTAGTAACGTTATAAGGACTGATCCATCTGGAACAAAGCATACCTAGGTGATTCTTTAGCCTGTATTTGTACATGAGGACCTTCTTATAAATATGTAACTTTCACTGATTACTCATGCTATCATGGATATCATTTTTTCTACATAGATCTAGGAGTTATCATATGCATCATGTTGAATTTCATCCAACTCTTGAATATGTAGCTTCCTATGATCACCTGCATTTGAGATATTCATATTACATTATTTAAAATCCCAATATGCATGGTGATAAACCTCAACTAAGAGGTGAAAAGTCTTTCTATTCACAATCATGTATGATGAAATTCTGATTCATGTTTTAAATGTTGTACGGTACACCCAAAGTGCATCATCCAAGCGAAAGCTCCAATATTTCCTATTGGGTTGTACCTTTTTTCAATATTCTCTTAACATCCTAATTTGTGATTTCTACTTGTCTAGTTGTTTGGGGGTGATATTCAGTGGATAATTTATGAAAAAACCCATACTTACAATGAATATTTTTCATTTTTGGATTGCAAATATTTGAACCATGATAACTAGATGATTTCGGGAAAACCAAACCTACTAAAAATATGGGACCTCATAAAATCAACATCAACTCGAAATTCGTCATTCATGGTGGACTTTTCATCCACCCATATAGAGACATAGTTCACATCCAATAATATGTACACAGATACAAATGAATTTGGAAAGGGCCTCATGATTACAATGCCCCATGCATCGATGATCTCACAAAATAACATAGGTTGTTGGGGAATTTCATTACTCTTGGAGATATTCCCTATGAATTGACATCAAGTAAAAGAAATAAAAAAGAGATAGGCATATATATATATATAATTTTTCACAATAAATACCTGAGTCATGGACCTTTTGAGCTATACGTTGAGAGAAAATGTGTCCCCCACAAGCCAAAGTGTGGCAGAATGTCAAAATAGAGGTGAACTCATGGTGAAGGTCAAACTGAAGAACAACTTGATCACTACAAATTCTCCAGAAATATGGGTCTTCCCAAATTTACCATTTAGAACCATGCTTATGTCTTTGGGATTGTGATGTGCTGAAATCAGTGGGGACCCAATATGTTTATTTAAAACTAACAATGTCTGCATACCAGGGGTAAGGTACACAACATCACAAATGTTCTAATGGGGGAATAATTCTCCAATAGGGAGGGGTGAGTAATTATGATGGTCTGGTGGTGGGTGAATAATAATAATGTGGTCAAGTACCACATTTTAAACTCCTCTTTAATCTCTAATATCAAGGTCAAACTCTTGGAGGAGGAGCATCCACCGAATTAGGTGGCACTTTGTTTAGGTTTCAATAAGAGGAAATGAAGGGAAGCATGATAAAAAATGACTTTTGACCCAATAATATATGAAAAAAAATCAATGGAAACCAAAATAGAAATAAATTATTTTTCAGTGGTTGTGTACTTCTCATGGTCCGATTCAAGGTTACGGGGGGCATGTGCAATGAAATGATGAGCCTTCTAAACTCTTTGTGATAAAACTTCACCAACTACTATGTTAGAGGAACCACACATAAGTTTGAAGTGTATATCCCACCTTGGTGGTTAGATGAAGGGAGGTTATGTGACACTCCTTTTTAGTGAAGTGAAATAATACTCACAATATTTTATCAAAAATAAATTCAAAATCCAATTGTAATAATCGATATAGGGGAAGTGCGATCCTACAAAATTAATTAATGAATCTGTGGTAAAAACAATCCTGACCCAAGAATGATCACACCTCATGAACACATTTTAAATATGGAAGTATTAAAATTAATACAATTTTTTATTTATCCAATTGAATCCCATCATTCTAAATAACATGCCTAAGTACTATCGCTCGCTAAACCATGAAATGACATTTCTAATAATTTAATAAGAGATATTTTTCAATGTTACAGTAAAGAAATGAACCTAGGTTTGACTAAAAATCATCAAAGGATGTTCCATAAACCGTGAAATCATTCATAAGTACTTCCATACAATTCTCAAGGTACTCAGAAAATATACACAACATACAATGCTGAAAAGTACCATGAGCATTACAATGTCCAAAATGAATCATTCTATATGCAAATGTGACAAATGTACAGGTAAATGTTTTATTTTCTTGATCCTCAAAGGCGATATGTAAATGAAAATACCCAAAATATAAATCAAGGAAACAAAAAACAGACTAACTATCAAATCTTTCTAAAAATGATCAATGACTATTAGAGGAAAGTGGTCCTTTATATTGGCTTGATTCGGTCGACGATAGTCAATATAGACTCACCAACTGGTTTGTACATTTGTTGGAACCAATTCATTCATTTAATTAGACACTACTATTATCCTAGTTTTAGGCATAATTTGAACTAGTCTAACACATTTACTATCAGATAAATGATAGATGTTCCCCGAAGAAAGTAATTTACTAACTTCAAATTTATCCACTTCAAGGATAGTGGGATTCAACCAGCATTGAGACTTCCTTACAGGATTTTACGCATAATCCTAAAGTATGTTATGAATATAAATATATGGCATAATCCAAGTAATATCAGTCATTGTCCATCTTATCACCTTTTTACAGTCTCTCAAAATAACATGATGTTTTTATTCCAATTTTTGAGAGACATTGTTGGCAATAATGATAGTAAATTGGACAATACCCTCTAGATAGGTATATTTTAAATTATATAGAAGTGGTTTTTTCTTCCTACACCGAGGGTTTCAGAATTGGGGGGAGGGGATGTGGGGGGAGTGAGGTCTATGAAACTGTCTATCTGATCATGTTTATTCTCTAAGGATAGAAGGGCTATTGAAATGAGATTGGAATAATCATCGATGGTCATGGGTACCTCATAATTAACACACTCTACAATTAAAGCCAAAAAATTTACACATTCCATAACACACACAAAACTCAAAACATGAAACAAAACTCAAATCATCCAAGGGTGAAGAAGAGGGTAATGAATTAAAGTATGGATCTAGGAGATAATTGAGTGTGGGTGCATCTTTTGAGACAACATACACCAAATATATATGAATAGTGGAGTGCTCATTAATGGGGTGTTTTATAGCCACAAGGATGTTAAAACATAACTTTTCTCCACTAAACTCCATCGAAAGCGTACCATTGTGAACGTTGATGATCATATTTGCAGTTTTAAGGAATAGAATCCCATGTATGAGAGGTTAATTTCATTGAGTCTTGGGTATCCTCCATCTCAAGAATATAGGAGTTGTAGGGAATATTAGATTCTATACTTTTACAAGGACATCCTTGACCACTCTTGATGGATGTGTGGTGCTCTTGTTGGGAATTTTCACTATGATTCAGGTCGGTTGATGCTCTCCGACCTACAAAGAAGTGTACATAGAGTAAGTTATTACATTAATTGAAGATCCTAAATCTAGCCTAGCAACTGAAAAGATGGTATCCCCTATAGTGAAAGGTATCATGAATGTTCCCAAATCCTTTCACTTGGTTGGAATTGTTGGTTGAATCAAGGAAAGAAATTCCTTCCCAGGTTGACTATCTCATTCCCTTTTATTCTCCTTATATGGGTGAAAATATCGTTATGAAATTTTTCATATCGATGGGTTTTATTAACTACATCCAATAAAAGAATGTTAACTAGAACCTTTTTAAATGTGTCCAATATTTCTTTAACTGTGTCATTATCAAAATTCATTTTTATTTTGATAGTATTTGGGGGAAAGGAAGAGTAATGGATTGTCCATGGGAATACTTAATGATAATATTATTTCCCATTTTGTTTTGTTTTCCTTCACTTGAATATTTTATTTGTCAAGGAATAGTGTTTTCAATAGGGGAAAATACCTGTTGTGTAGAATCCGTAGTAGGAGAAACTTATTAACCACTTTGAAGTGTAATTTCATAAACATTACCTTTTTCAATCAGATTAGAATTGGGTTGGGATGATAGTTGTCCAGAGCCTGGCATTTGTATCTCACTGATAGTGTTTTCGAATTGTCCCACTTGAGTTTGTGGGTATTAAATAGTTTATTGTGTTGTCTGTTGGAACTTCAGGTTTTTGGATTCCATTTTTTTCACTATGTCCTCAAGGCATGTTTCACGTTTGGGAGTTGGAGGATTATTCCGAGAAGATTAAGGAAAAGAATATTCTATACCTTTTCCCTATTGATACCAATTCTTCATGGGGTAGCTAAGGTTGCATACTTATTAGTATTGGGGTTGTGCTTTCCTATCGGGGTTTGGATTTATCCTAAATGGTTCTTTTATGAATGGTGGTGCTTGAGGAAAAGGACTCCCTAGGAATACAATTTCACAAGACTAAGTTGAATGCTGATGTTGTTGGCATAAGTCAAGAAAAATGATTGTTATGAGAAAAAATTCCACAATGTAATGGAATAGATATAGAGTGTGAGTTACCTTGTGCTTGGGATAATTTCCTTAGAATTGTATGGATCTCATCAAGTTTATTATCTACATATTTTTCAATTTTTTAATGATGTACCTCTTGAACACCTCGGGTTTGTGAAATTTCTTGTGTACCAAATTGTTGTGAATTTTGAGCCATGTTTGATATTAATTCATCAGCTGCAGAAATAGTTTTATCAATAAGGGAACCACCAACTACAACATCTATCATTCAATGATCCATAAGGAAAATTACATCATAGAATTATACAATTATAAATTTTTCACTAATTATTTTGGGGGACTTGAGAAACATCTTTTGAATCTCTCTAAATATTCATGATGGGAAACTCCTTGTGATTGCCTAATTCCATAGATTTCTTTTCTAATTGATGCAGTTTTGGAAGTACAAAATAACTTCTCTATAAATAGTTTTTAAGGTCATTTCAGCCCCCAATTGTGGTAGTCGGATAGTTTAACCCATATTTGGCTACACCATAAAGGGAGAAAGGGAAGGCGTTGAACATAATTATGTCCTAAGAATCATTTTGGGGATTCATGGTGGAGCACACTATGGGAAAATAATTATGGTTTTTATGATGGTCATCACCAGGAAGACCATGGAATTTGGTAAGTAGGTATATGAGTCCATATCTCAGCTCAAAATTGATTACTTCCTCAAGATATTGGATGTACATAGGTTGGTACTCAATATATGGGGTGTTTAGTTCTTTTAAGGTTCGATTGTTTGTAGTCATGGTTCATTGGGTATGATTTGGTTCAATTTTTTATTGGTTTAGGATGACTTGAGGTTCCTCAAATGGTTCCTCATTTTCACATTATTTACCTTCTCTATATTTTTTGATTTGTGAGTGAATGGATTTTTTAATTTCAGGGTCAAATTCAAGTAGTGTTTCATTACAAGATATTGTAATGCAACAAAGATGTCCAGTTTGATTGATTGATTATTTGTTTTTTTTCTATAAATTTTTTATGGTAGATGAATGAAATAAAAACAATTAAGGAATTAAAGGAGTAAAAAAAATAAAATGTTATACTACATAATTAGTGAGAGATTGATAGGGAAAAAAATAGAGATAGGAAGATATAGAAAACACACATAAAAACACAAATAACGAAAAAACAATAAAATGGGTAGGTGGTATTGGAGGGAGTTCTAATTAAGAAGAAACTTTATTAAATAAAAGGAAATAATGACTAAAATATGATCTGGGCTCCCAGGGATTGGTGCAAAAATGTGATCGTGTTTTCGGGCACTTCAAATTAGTTGTCTAATTTTTACTAGATTTTTTGCAGTATAGAAAAAACCCTATGTCATATCTCAATAGAGCATTAGATCATTATTTTCCAAAAAAAAATTCTTATTATGAGAATGAAGTTTAAATGGAGATTTATATAACATGGGGTTTTTTTATTATAAAACATAAATTGAAACTATACTACTAATTGAGAGAACATGATAGAGAAATCGTGATCAACCTGGGTTAGTGTCGTGACGTTTATCCTTCATCTCTTCAAGATAAAGAATATAGATATTTTAATCACTATTATATAACTCCTATTACCATAATGTTCCTGATTTTATTCTAGGATACCTCGTAGGGTTTAGTAAAAAACACACAATGATTCACCGAACACTGTCGATGGTTGGATGATTTGTGTTCGACATCATAACTGAAACTAACTGAAGAAACACATAAAGAACTATAGGTGATATCCAAGTCTGTATGTTATTTCATTTTGATTCCACAAAATAAATTTCCATGACCTTGATTGTGGTTATGTGATTTCAATTGACCGATAAGAACCACACATGTCATGTAATTGAATGAGGGATGAAAAAGGGATGAACAGTGTGTGAAAAATCACATGAAAAGATACCCCCAAACATGATAATTTGTGTTTTTGTATGACATACCAGTATATAAATAAATTAAATAATAAGAGAGGATTAAGAAAAAAAACATACAACCTAGAATTAAAATTATCATTCAACATAAAACAAACATGAAGCTCTAGATTACATAACGTTCCTCCCCAGGTGATCACAAGGGGTTTAGAAATACATGGGAGGGTATTGATTAGTCACTGAAAGTGGATAATATTCATTTTTAATATCTTAATATTAATGTTTTTAAATGTTCATAAACATCAATTTTTGTCCAATTCAGAAATTGAACTTCATTTCCCATCATTGTGCAATTCATGCTTAAAGTGTCAATTTGGGCCCACTCAATAATTTGCTTGTGGAAATTACAATATTTATTATTTTAATTCTATATTTTGGTATATTATTCATCACTTTATTTGGAACATTTTTTCTTTTAGGTCTTATGGATGAATCACAAGTGAAGATGGAGATTTTTTCACCTGAAGCCAGAAACATGTTGGAAAAAGCATAATGGGCCTAAGGCCCATCAAACAAAGGTGGGGCCCAGAAACCAAGCCAAATGAAGCTCAAATTTATAAAGTAGAAAGATAAAAATATGTGTATCATTTTATTCAACTGTGGCCGGAGCTAATTCTGATGTTTTCATGATGATAAAGGGATCTGCAGTTGAGATTTAAATGGTGGACCCGACATTAATGCACAGAAATACGTCCCACCATTTCGACCATAACATCCAAAATGCAGAGCCAAATTTCCTGAAATTTTTACAAATCATATAGGACAGATGGAAGAAGATATTTATCTTATATAACCCCTCCGGATTCGGCCTTATTCATTTGATAATTCACATGTCAATAGGGTGGACGAATCTGGACAGTTTTCCGGGTCAAATTCGAAACATTATTTTCCTTTTGATTATTCACCCTCCATTTGACTCTATTAATTGTTGGGGGGTGAATTAATTTTTGGGGGATGGACCTAAGGCTCCTAATATTCCTATATAAGGAGCTAGTGGTGAAGGGAATAGGTGGTGGATATTTTTCATATCATCTTTTGTTGCTTGTTTCATTGTAAGGTTAAGCTTCCAAATTTCCTTTGTACTGTTTTCCATTTCCATGTAAGTTTCTTTTTCGCATGTTTATGTTCTTAATAAACTTATTTCTCTTATATATTTTCCATTTCATTTATTAAAACTTTATTATCACAAAGAAAAGTGATATCTCTGTGTTGTTTTGAATTAGTTCACACATAGGTGTGAATTTCATTCACACACACGGAGGAGTGCTTGTTATTTCCGCGGTTTTAAAATCTTCAATCCAATTCTTGTTAGCCATCTTCCGCACACAATTGAGAGTATAACATCAATGGAGGGATAAACCTTTAATGGGATGATATTAGGAGGATGCATAGGCTGTATTGAATGTTATTTTATGAACGAATTGTTGTTAATTGAATAATTAATTAAGGACATCCATTCTTCAGTTATTTCTACTCTTCATCTTTACTGTGTTTGAGAAAACTAAATTCAATTACTAGATGACCATATACCTCGGAGAGATCATGAATTTGGTTCTCTAAGTGTATAGGGGATTAGTAAGTGTGTTTAGTAAGCACCAAACCAGAAAATGATGAATGTAATGTTATTTTTGAAGAATGGATTCATCAAAAATTAATAAAACCAAAATTGTCTAATGAAGTAAAATTCATTCAATCCACCCCGAGCATAATCCTTAGATCAACCCATTTCCATTTAATTGAATTCACTTAGATTTTTTAGTGTTCTTTAAAAACCATCCAAAATCAATCCCAAAGTTGGCTACTTCATAGCCCATCCTTCACCAAATCATAGCGTCTCAAGGTTACTTCTTCAGTCCCTGTGGATTCGACCCCTACATGTACTACATCGACCGCTTTTACCACTAGGGTAAATTTGGGTGCAACCAAATTTTGGCGCCATTGTCGGGGACCCATGTAAGTACCTTAGACACTCATATTCTTTTCTCACCCCAAATTCTCTATTCTCACCCTAATTTCTCTTCTCTATTCCCCTTTCTATTTCTGCGTGTCCAATGAATCCCAAAAACAACATTCAATCAACTCTAATAGATTATCTTCAACAATACCCATTAATATACCAAGGCTATAATCAACTGGAAAATCAATATTTTGAATCACCTCACATAGAAAATTTCATTGACCAATCCAGGATTGAATACGCCACACCAGATGAGATGTACAATCAATGGGATTCTGATTGTTTAAAGGATCAATTTCCATACCTATATATGATGATTGAAGATATCAAACATAATTAATTTCATGATTTCCAAACATATATAAATCCTAATTATGAAAACATTATTGAACATTTGTGTGAAAAAATGGATAAAATGAATTCAGAGGTTTCATCTTTAAGAGTAGAACTACAAAGCATTGAAATGGTTGTGGAACCCATTCCCACTCAGGTTGTCTCTTCCTCATTACTGATACAGGAATCTTGTCTCCGAAAAACCTCACATGAATTTATTGAAGAACCAACCATTGAATGTGGGATAGTTGACGATAATAAAGGAATTGTTTATGGGTGCTTAAATCCAGAGGGAACTAATTTTTTGTATTCACAAGAGGGAAACATGACATTGTGGATGGAGAGTCATGAATATTTCTCCATTGTTGATTTTTCAAAAACACAAATCACAGAACAATTGGGATAAATACCAAACATTGAGCCCATACCCACACCTCAAATTCAACTAGACACTTTTGGGGATGAATCATATTTTAAAATGGAACCAATTCTTTCTAAATTTTTTGAAGAAGAAACTGACTTTCATTCAAATTGCCAATCTTTATTAGGAAATTGCAATCGACCAGAACTCAAAATCATTATCCTTCCTTCCCCAGAAAATAATTCCATCATAGGTGATAAAAAATACCTTTTAGTTTTAGTTCATTAATCTAAAGAAGCCAATAATTTTGGAATGGTCATTTATGTCTTAGGAAAGAATATAAGTTCATCTCGATCAACCATTTCAGATATTCCTTGAATTTTACCAATCACTTTAAAAAAATAGGATTTTACATGAAACAAATTACAAAAAAATAATCAATCTCAATCTTATTGAAGTGGAAAAATATGGGTTAATTAAAATGTCAAAAGTTGGAATTGGATAATTTGGGGGGTACAAGTCGAGCTAATGACGTTAAACAAAAGCGCTGCACGGGAGGCAACCCGTGGTTTTCATATTTCCAATATTTTAGAATCATAGGATTAATAAATCATTTTGATATTTTAAAAATATAAAAATAAAAAATATATTGTTGACCTGTTCTTATTTTATGATTAAGGATGGGTATGAAAGGGGAGCACTGTATTCATCTGTGCGATGCAGTGTGATCCCTGAGTAATACCTTACCCAGAAAATATAAAGAAGACAATGTATCATCAGTTTATTTTATTTTTTTGTGTTTTTTGTAGGTTAAAAAAATTAGACTCTTAACCTGTTCTTCTTTTATGAGTATGGATGGGTATGAAAGGGGAGCACTGTATTCATCCGTGTCACGCGGTGTGATTCCTGAGTAATACTTTACCCAGAAAATATAAATAAGACAATGTATCACCAGTTTGATTTTTTTTTAAAAATAGGGAAAACCATAAAAATGTTGTACTTGGTTTTAAATAAATTGTTGTGTTGTTTTTTTTTTCTGCTTTGTTCTTCTTTTTATGGTTAAGGAACTATTTTGGGAGATACATTTTCAATCAAGGAGGTGCCTACATCCCCCAAGAGATCAAAGGAGTAATCTGGAGCATCATGAACTTCAACTTCAAAAACCAGGTGAATTTGTTCCATGTTTATCATTCTCAATTTCATCTTTTAACACCTATCCTACACACTTCTAAATTTTCTTCTCATTAAACACTGGGGACAGTGTTATTCTAAGTTGGCGGAAGATAAAAAATGATTTTTTTTTGTGAATAAAAACATGCATGAAAAAAAAATTCCATTAACCATAAACATGATAACACACATTGCAAACTCTAAAATTGGATATCAAATAAATTTTGCATGAATTGATTCTGATTTTAATGCAAGTTTAAGTTCATGAGCATAGTTTTTGGAAAGTTCGGTTGTCCGATGTGATTTTTCAATGTTTACATTTTCATCCTCTTAATAAAAATGCCACAATGCACGTCTACTAGATCGTGGGTGTAAATTTGAGTTATTGGGTACCTTTAATTATATCATAGGGTTATGGGGTCACTTTTAGTTTAATTTGAGTATCCAAAAAAACATAACAAAACAAACAAAAAACAAAAAACAAAAAACAAAAAAAAATTGACCACATAGAAAAATGTTTTGTCCAAATTCATGTTGTTCGGCACTTGGGGATCGTGACTCCATCGTTTTCTTTCCCAGAGTTAGGCTTTATATCTCTATTGTAGAGCATAAAATTGACATCATGTGTGGTGTCTGGCACTTGGGGATCGTGACTCCATAGTTGTCTTGCCCAGAGTTAGTCTTTTCATATCTATTGTGGATTAAAAAATCATCAAAAAAAATTAAAAAAAAATGGATACTCATATTAAGGTTTAATGTGATTCCCACCTAGCGCTTCCATTTTTTCCCCTTGAACAATAAAATGGGCCCCATATCTTTTGTGATGCACAACACTTTATCAGGCATAATTGAAATTGGATGAAATGTGGCGCTGAATTTGAACAAAGGAATGGGCTTGGGCTTGGGATATGATTATGGACCTAGCTTGTTTTAAATTATTTTTATAGGTTCCATAATTTTTTTTTGGGTATGAAGTATTTAGGTGATCAATGTGTATTTAAATGTTTTTGGAAAAGGGGATTTGAATTTCATATTTGTAATATATTTTTCTCAGGACTAGAAAAAGTCAAGTTGGGGGTGTGATTAGTCACTGAAAGTGTCTAAAATTCTTTGTTAATATCTTAATATTAATGTGTTTAAAAGTTTATAAACATCAATTTTAGTCCAATTCAGAAATTGAACTTCATTTCCCATCATTGTGCAATTCATGCTTAAAGTGTCAATTTGGGCCCACTCAATAATTTGCTTGTGGAAATTACAATATTTATAATTTTAATTTTCTATTTTTTTATATTATTCATCACTTTATTTGGAACATTTTTTCTTTTAGGTCTTAGGGATGAATCACAAATGAAGATGGATATTGTTTCACCTGAAGGCAGAAACATGCTGAAAAAAGCATAATGGGCCTAAGGCCCATCAAACAAATGTGGGGCCCATAAACCAAGCCCAATGAAGCTAAAATTTATACAGTAGAAAGATAAAAAAATTTGGATCATTTTTTTCAACTGTGTCCAGAGCTAATTCTGATTTTTTTATGATGATAAAGGGATCTGAAGTTGAGATTTAAATGGTGGAACCGACATTAATGCACAGAAATCCGTCCCACCATTTCGCCCATAACATCCAAACGGCTGAACATAATTTCCTGATAGTTTTACATCTCATAGAGGACAGATGGACGAAGATATGTCTCTTCTACAACCCCTCATTATTCGGCATTTTTCATTTTCAAATTCACACGTCAATATGGTGGACGAATCTGGACAGTTTTCCAGGTCAAATTCGAAACATCAATTTCCTTTTGATTATTCACCCTCTATTTGACTCTATTAATTGTTGGGGGTGAATTAATTTTTGGGGTATGGACCTAAGGCTCCTCATATGCCTATATAAGGAGCTAGTGGTGAAGGGAATAGGTGGTGGATATTTTTCATATCATCTTTTGTTGCTTGTTTCATTGTAAGGTTAAGCTTCCAAATTTCCTTTGTATTGTTTTCCATTTCCATGTAAGTTTCTTTTTTGTATCTTTATGTTCTTAATAAACGTCTTTCTCTTCTATATTTTCCATTTAATTTATTAAAACTTTATTATCACAAAGTAGAGTTATATCTCTATGTTGTTGTGAATTAGTTCACACATTGGTGTGAATTTCGTTCACACACACGGAGGAGTGCTCGTTATTTCCGCGGTTTTAATATCTTCAATCCAATTCTTGTTAGCCATCTTCCACCCACCATTGAGAGTATACCATCAATGGAGGGCTAAACCTTTAATGGGATGATCTTAGCAGGATGCAAAGGCTGGATTTAATGTTATTTTATAAACGAATTGTTGTTAATTGGATAATTAATTTAAGACATTCATTCTTCAGTTATTTCTACTCTTCATCTTTACTGTGTTTGAGAAAACTAAATTCAATTACAAAATGACCATATACCTCGGAGAGATCGTGAATTTGGTTCTCTAAGTGTATAGGGGATTATTAAGTGTGTTTAGTAAGCACCAAACTAGAAAATGATGAATGTAATGTTATTTTTGAAGAATGGATTCATCAAAAATTAATAAAACCAAAATTGTCTAATGAAGTAAAATTCATTCAATCCACCCCGAGCATAATCCTAAGATCAACCCATTTCCATTTAATTGAATTCACTTAGTTTTATTAGTGTTCTTTAAAAACCATCCAAAATCAAATCCAAAGTTGGCTACTTCATAGCCCATCCTTCACAAAATCATAACGTGTCAAGGTTACTTCTTCGGTCCCTGTGGATTCGACCCCTACATGTACCACATCGACCGCTTTTACCAGTAGGGTAAATTTGGGTGCAACCAAATTTTGGCGCTATTGTCAGGGACCCAAGTAAGTACCTTAGACACTCATCTTCTTTTCTCACCCCAAATTCTCTATTCTCACCCTAATTTCTCTTCTCTATTCCCCTTTCTATTTCTGCGTGTCTAGTGAATCCCAAAAACAACTTTCAATCAACTCCAATGGATTATCTTCAACAATACCCATTAATATACCAGGGCTATAATCAACTGGAACATCAATATTTTGAATCACCTCACATAGAAAATTTCATTGACCAAACCAGGATTGAATACACCACACCAGACGAGATGTACAATCAATGGGATGCTGATTGTTTAAAGGATCAATTTCCATACCTCTCGAGGATGATTGAAGAGATCAAACATAATGAATTTCATGATGTCCAAACATCTATAAATCCTAATTATAAAAAAATTCTTGAACATTTTTGTGAAAAAAATGGATAAAATGAATTCATAGGTTTTATCTTTAAGAGTAGAACTACAAAGCATTGAAATGGTTGTGGAACCCATTCCCACTCAGGTTGTCTCTTCCTCGTTACTAATACAAGAATATTGTCTCCCAAAAACCTCACATGAATTTATTGAAGAACCAACCATTGAATTTGGGATAGTTGAAGATGATCAAGGAATTTTTTATGGGTGCTTCAATCAAGAGGAAACTAATTTTTGTATTCACAAGAGGGAAACTTGACATTGTGGATGGAGAGTCCTGAATATTTCTCCATTTATGATTTTTCAAAAACAAAAATCACTAAACAATTGGGAGAAATACCAAACATTGAGCCTATACCCGCACCTCAAATTCAACTAGACACTTTTGAGGATGAATCATATTTTAAAATGTAACCAATTCTTTCAAAAAAAATTGGAGAAGAAACTGACTTTCATTCAAATTGCCAATCTTTATTAGGAAATTGCAATCGACTAGAACTCAAAATCATTATCCTTCCTTCCCCAGACAAGAATTTCATCATATGTGATAAAAAATACCTTTCAGTTTTAGTTCATTCATCTAAAGAAGCCAATAATTTTGGAATGGTCATTGATTTCTTAGGAAAGAATATTAGTTCAACTCGATCAACCATTTCAGATATTCCATGGATTTTACCAATCATTGTAAAAAGTAGGATTTTACATGAAACAAATTACAAAAAAATAATCAATCTCAATCTTATTGAAGTGAAAAAATATGGGTTAATTAAAATGTTGAAAGTTGGAATTGGATAAGTTGGGGGGTACAAGTCGAGCTAACGACGTTAAACAAAAGCGTTGCAGGGGAGGCAACCCATGGTTTTCATGTTTCCCATATTTTTAGAATCATAGGATTAATAAATCATTTTGATATTTTAAAAATATAAAAATAAAAAATAGACTTTTGGCATGTTCTTCTTTTATGAGTAAGGATGGGTATGAAAGGGGAGCACCGTATTCATCTGTGTCATGCAGTGTGATCCCTGAGTAATACCTTACCCAGAAAATATAAAGAAGACAATGTATCATCAGTTTATTTTATTTTATTTATGTTTTTTGTAGGTTAAAAAAAATTAGACTCTTGACCTGTTCTTCTTTTATGAGTATGGATGGGTATGAAAGGGGATCACTATATTCATCTGTGTCACGCGGTGTGATTCCTGAGTAATACCTTACCCAAAAAATATAAAGAAGACAATGTATCACCAGTTTGATTTTTAAAAAAATAGGGAAAACCATAAAAATGTTGTACATGGTTTTAAATAAATTGTTGTGTTGTTTTTTTTGTCTGCTTTGTTCTTCTTTTTATGGTTCAGGAACTATTTTGGTAGATACATTTTCAATCAAGGAGGTGCCTACATCCCCCAAGAGATCAAAGGAGTAATCTGGAGCATCATGAACTTCAACTTCAAAAACCAGGTGAATTTGTTCCAGGTTTATCATTCTCAATTTCATCTTTTAACTCTTATCCTACCCCCTTCTAACTTTTATTTTCTTTAAACACTGGGGAAAGTGTTATTCTAAGTTGGGGGGAGATAAAAAATGATTTTTTTTGTGAATAAAAACATGCATGAAAAGAAAAATTCCATTAACCATAAACATGATAACACACATTGCAAACTCTAAAATTGGATATCAAATAAATTTTGCATGGATTGATTCTTATTTTAATGCAAGTTTAAGTTCATGAGCATAGTTTTTGGAAAGTGCGATTGTCCGATGTGATTTTTCAATGTTTACATTTTCATCCTCTTAATAAAAATGCCACAATGCACGTCTACTAGATCATGGGTGTAAATTTGAGTTCTTGGGTCCCTGTCATTATAGCATAGGGTTCTGGGGTCACTTTTAGTTTAATTTGAGTATCCAAAAAAATCATAACAGAATAAAAAAAACAAAAAACAAAAAAAATTGACCACATAGAGCAATGTTTTGTCCAAATGCGTGGTGTTCGGCACTTGGGGATCGTGACTCCATCGTTTTCTTGCCCAGAGTTAGGCTTTATATCTCTATTGTAGAGCATGAAATTGACAATATTTGTGGCGTCCGGCACTTGGGGATCGTGACTCCATAGTTGTCTTTCCCATAGTTAGTCTTTTCATATCTATTTTGGATAAAAAAATCATCAAAAAAATAAAAAAAAATGGATACTCATATTAAGGTTTAATGTGATTCCCACCTAGAGCTTCCATTTTTTCCCCTTGAACAATAAAATGGGCCCCATATCTTTTGTGATGCACAACACTTTATCATGCTTAATTGAAATTGGATGAAATGTGGTGCTGAATTTGAACAAAGGAATGGGCTTGGGCTTGGGATATTCTTATGGACCTAGCTTGTTTTAAATGATTTAGATAGGTTCCATAATTTTTTTTTTGGTATGAAGTCTTTGGGTGAGCAATGTGTATTTAAATGTTTTTGGAAAAGGGGATTTTAATTTCATATTTGTAATATATTTTGCTCAGGACTAGCAAAACTCATGTTGGGGGGTGTGATTAGTCAATTAAAGTGGCTAATATTCATTGTTAAGATCTTAATATTAATGTGTTTAAAAGTTCATAAACATAAATTTTAGTTCAATTCAGAAATTGAACTTCATTTCCCATCATTGTGGAATTCATGCTTAAAGTGTCAATTTGGGCCCACTCAATAATTTGCTTGTGGAAATTACAATATTTATCATTTTAATTTGATATTTTGGTATATTATTCATCACTTTATTTGGAGCATTTTTTATTGTAGGTATTAGGGATTAATCACAAGTGAAGATGGAGAGTTTTTCACCTGAAGGCAGAAACTTGCTAGAAAAAGCATAATGGGCCTAAGGCCCATCAAACAAATGTGGGCCCCTGAAACCAAGCCCAATGAAGCTAAAATTTATACAGGATAAATATAATAATATTTGGATCGTTTTATTCAACTCTGGCCGGAGCTAATTCTGATTTTTTCATGATGATAAAGGGATCTAAAGTTGAGATTTAAATGGTGGACCCGACATTAATGCACATAAATCTGTCCCACCATTTCGACCATAACATCCAAACGGCTGAGCCAAATTTCTTGAAATGTTTATCGCTCATATAGGACAGATGGAAGAAGATATGTCTCTTCTAAAACCCCTCCGGATTCGGCCTTCTTCATTTGAAAATTCACACGTCAATATGGTGGACGAATCTGGACAGTTTTCTGGGTCAAATTCGAAACATCAATTTCCTTTTGATTATTCACCCTCCATTTGACTCTATTAATTGTTGGAGGGTGAATTAATTTTTGGGGGATGGACCTAAGGCTCCTAATATGCCTATATAAGGAGCTATTGGTGAAGGGAATAGATGGTGGATATTTTTCATATCATCTTTTGTTGCTAGTTTCATTGTAAGGTTAAGCTTCCAAATTTCCTTTGTACTGGTTTCCATTTCCATGTAAGTTTCTTTTTTGTATCTTTATGTTCTTAATAAACTTATTTATCTTATATATTTTCCATTTAATTTATTAAAACTTTATTATCACATAGCACAGTGATATCTCTGTGTTGTTGTGAATTAGTTCACACATAGGTGTGAATTTCATTCACACACACGGAGGAGTGCTCGTTATTTCCGCGGTTTTAATATATTCAATCCAATTCTTGTTAGACATATTCCGCCCACCATTGAGAGTATACCATCAATGGAGGGCTAACCCTTTAATGGGATGATCTTAGGAGGATGCAATGGCTAGATTGAATGTTATTTTATGAACGAATTGTTGTTAATTGGATAATTAATTTAAGACATCCATTCTTCAGTTATTTCTACTCTTCATCTTTACTATGTTTGAGCAAACTAAATTCAATTACTAAATGACCATATACCTCGGAAAGATCATGAATTTGGTTCTCTAAGTGTATAGGGGATTAATAAGTGTGTTTAGTAAGCACCAAACCAGAAAATGGTGAATATAATGTTATTTTTGAAGAATGGATTCGTCAAAAATTAATAAAACCAAAATTGTCTAATGAAGTAAAATTCATTAAATCCACCCCGAGCATAATCCTAAGATCAACCCATTTCCATTTAATTGAATTCACTTAGTTTTATTAGTGGTCTTTAAAAACCATCCAAAATCAATCCCAAATTTGGCTACTTCATAGCCCATCCTTCATCAAATCATAGCATCTCAAGGTTACTTCTTCGGTCCCTGTGGATTCGATCCCTACATGTACTACATCGACCGCTTTTACTAGTAGGGTAAATTTGGGCGCAACCAGGGATGAAAAAGAATTTTTTGAATTAGAACATCCAATATCCTCCAAAAATAAAAGTATGATGGTAATACCCCTATGGGACTCCAAAATGGAAGCAACATGCCAACTGGTCGATGTCCAAAATGGGGTGCCCAAGGTGCCAATTTATAGAAAAAGTGAGAAGTGGTGTTGGGAACCTTGATTTCATGAATATTCTTGGTCCATAGTGTTGTCCAGTCATACATTCTTAAATCACTTGGGAAAAAACTAAACGGATGTTTTCTGACACCATGTATACTTCTAGGTTAAATTTGGTGGCCATATCTTTTATATAATAAGAGATATTTCCAAAACACAGAGGCAATGTTTTGACCACATGCAGATTCTTGTTTTTTGATAGATCCATTTTTATGGGACTCTTATTGAATGAATTGGGATTTTTTTCCTTCATAATAAATGTATATCATTAAATTTTGGACCCTCTCACAATGCTTAAGAAAATTTGGATGCATGGTTTAGTAGATGTATACGTTTTAGTCTACTGGTGCACTTGGATATTTTGCAGATACGCCTATTTTTCTTTGAATTCATCATGGTTCCACTGAATCACCATCACCTACAATTTAATTATCAAAAAAAATAACATTTACCATTTTAAAAGTATTAAACACAAAATAATTGAATAAAAATTGGATTGAAATTTTTTATTATATTTTGTAATTTTCAACACAAAACCCAGTTTAATACATTGGTATAAGGGTGTAATAAACCTGTGAATTGTTGTATGATCAAGTAAATGTTATTATAATATTCCATCGAATAATATAATCCAAGATATGTACATATTTATTAGGGTTTTAAATCTATTATGTCCTAGAAAAAATATTTTTTATGAATGTTTCAACTTAATTTACTATGTACCTTGTTCGCAGATGGGACATCCATGAGTTCCTTTCATGCTATATCATGAAAAATTTCTATAAAGTGGAAAGTCATTTATTATACCATACAACATGGATCTCAATGTGAAATATTTATTTCTATATGCATCACACATCTGAAAACCTGAATCCCACTATAATTTCAAATCATTGTTCAATAGAACCAAATAAACATCAATATCATTACTTAGTTGTTTCGGACATGATATAAGCATAGATATCATGATTTATTTTCATTTTATGCATATAAATGGTTGAAAGATATAATTTACAAACATAATTACCTATTTACTATTAGTATTTCATTGGAAACCAAAAGTATTAACTCCATCTAAAGATAACACAAGATGAAGGATTCTCGGATCATTTCAAAAATTTTGATACTCATTTTCAATTCTCTTGCACTGAGAATAGTCAGCTGGGTGACATAGTTTACCATATTTATTTCTTGTGTCTAAATGCCATTTAAATTTCCATGTAACTACTCAATTCCAAATAGGTGCCTATACTTTGGAATGATTGAAACAAACATACAACTTTCGTAGGACCATATTCATATTTCTTATATCGAGAAGCATCACCCATTGGGAATTCTATATGTGATTTGTGGTCCTTGTGAGAATGTATACAGTCATTCGGGCATGTGTGTATTCTTTTTGAGATCATAACCAATGATCATAGCATTCATTTTGTGTTATTTTTTCAAATCGACACATCATTAACTTTTGGGAACACATCATTCAAGAGAGAATGTAATTCCATAAAACTGGAGTCACTCTATCTATTGCCTTCTTTCATATTATATGTCTCTAGTATGTTTGAAAATGTTATATATTTATTTCAACCATCATACAATGATATCTTTGCATAACTCATTAACTGGTCAAACAATTTTCATTAATCACGAATGTGATCGTCAACTGTTATTGTCATTTTGTCAATAAGATCTTTATCATCATTCACATCTATAATCAAATCCTCAATATGGACTTCATCATTGTCCAAACATGTAATCATATAAGATGATCCATAAAACAAAGTGATATCCCGGCCATAAGATACATTCTTTTTCCCCATGTTTATTCTCACATTTATAACATTGATCTATTACGTAATAGATCAAGTGTTCTTCCAACTCCTCTAGACTAACATTTCATGAATAAAAATTTCATAAACAAAGAAAATGGATTTGAGAAGGGTCATATGCATGAGATTTTTGAAACTATATGAACTCTTTCACTACAGCATCATCCTCTTTTTTTAAACGACCGGAATAAATCAATTCTTTATTCGTATCCACCCTATTTGATTATGTGATATTAATATTTAACAAAATAAATACACAAAATGGGACTTTCAAATAATCAGAACTCAAAATTTTAATCATAGTTATTATTTAATTTCATATCCTAAGACTAATCCATATAAAAGAAAACACCAAATCCCTTGGAAAACAATTTATAAAATCACACTTGATATTCCATTCCATGTGTTTAAATCATTTTAAAGTTATTTAAAACCAAAAAAGGGTATGTTGAACACATATAATTGTTTAAGAAACATTTTGAAACACTTGAATTATTTTAAAATATCCACATAGTCATTTTTACAAAGACATAAATCCCAAGAGATGCACTTTATAAAGGAAAAATGAATCAAAATACCCAAGATTTTCTTTAATATAACTCTATAAATTGTTTATCATGTTTCTCATTAATAAATAGTATGAAGCCTATATTTTACTCCCTTAATACTACTGAGGATTGAATAAGTGAGAGATAAAGAGATTAGTTTCACTTTTCCATGATACTTTTGAACATAAAGTCACATCTCATCAAAGTGGGAAACCATCATCCACTTGATACATCAATTATGTAAAAACTAATCTTGATCCTTCACATGCAGAACATTAAAAAAAGTTCCCCTTCTTGAGGATATACATCAGGTTAATGTTAAAGGACTATAGGTACAAAAAACCTCTTTACTGTCAATTGTTCATTTCTTTCTATGATTAAATATAATTCTAACACTTTTTACTATATTCCAAAAAATATATCACCCTTAAAATAATACTAATAAAACCTCATGGAACAAAAAACTATTTACAAACCTAGGAACGGATTTGGGATGTTTCACTTACATGTCCTTAACTGTCAGGACCCATATGCATCCACATGACCCTCATGGACTGGAACTATTCAAATCCTGACTCCTAATACATAACAATATAATACATACTCATTGCGTAGCTAATTTATGTTTATGATTTGTATTTTCATAAATCTATTATTAATATATTTGAAGGATCACTCATGGACATATAAGAAAAAGAACCATTCCAAATTCTTATTTAAGGACTTCTTAACGCATCCAATCAGGAAGAATCCTGGTCGACCATCAAGAAAAAACTGGAAATTTATAGAAAATTCAATAGTCTCTGAATGATCTATTTACTGTAATAAAATATAATTAGGGAGGGTATTCAATACTAAATTGTATCATAGAGGCTTCCCATATATGGATTTGTGTTTTTGGGTGACGCGTCGATAGCGACACCACTTCTAGGGAATCGGTTGGTGAGATGGATTAATCATAACCTTGAACTAGCCAAACCAAATATATATGGTATAAGAGGCTTCATTTGGGAGTTTAACCATATAGATTTACATATCCTCAATTATGACCACATAAACATAGAATATGGACGGATTATATGAAATATTTATGCCTATAGTTATAATCCTATTCAAAAATTACATTCTTGACCAATGATTGGATTAGGCTTTGAGTTGGGATATATTCCATGATGGTGTTTCCGGAATGGACTTGGGTTGTACATTCAAGGGGAGAAGGAGTTTCAGAAGATTATCATGGTCTAAAGCTGCTTCATCATCTATATGATGATGATAGGGTTTCACAAAAGGAATGATGGGCGACATACCATATTACTCAACTCCGGCCATATGGACCATCTCAATAGAGACCTGATGTGGATGGTGAACCAAATCCCATTTTTCATGCTTGAAAATTTATACTCACTCATTAATATCTCCTCCCCTACTAAATTGCATCATCTGGCCATGGAGTACCTACATTATGGCATCCCGCATTTTTATTACATAACTTATCATTACATTTTACAACAGATGATCTTTAAAGTATAGTGTCTTGGAAATCAGGAACATAATACCTGAAAACAAAAAAAAATCTTTTAATCCACCTATAAGTCTTAAAAATATGTTCATCCAAAGTAAAAATTAATTCATCTCATAACCTGGAGACATACATCCATGGAATTGTTTGAACAGAATGCTCGGTAAGGAAATCATGTGAAATAGTTGACTTGTGATATTGAGCAATATTAATAAGAACAAGATAAAAAACATAAAGGCATGAACAATGGAATAATAGGAATATCATATTATAAATAAATTGAATCATTAAAAATATATGTAGCTATGAAATTTCATTTAGACATTCCTGAACATATCACCAAGGTTTATCCCTGAGGTGTCAAAAAAATTACCAAGGTTATTCACCAAGGTATCGTGAAACTTGTCATATCTAGAGATTAATTATTAACACAATGAATTGATGCGCTATTAGGGAAAAACCTTAATATTTCATTAATTTCTTGTGGGAAACATAGATAATAATAATAAATTTCATAAATAACCCATAGAAAATGAAATAAAATGATTTCATTTCAAAATTTTGACATTTTAAGAGCGCTTATGATTAAGATCATTATGTCATTTATAACCCATGGAAATGGAGTGAGGGTTATATGTATTTTAATTACAGAATAAAATAGATAAATTTTATAAATTTATGAACACCAAATTAAATGAAAATATATTTTGGTATTCACATAAATTAAACAATACAATTGTTGAGAAAAATAGAGAGGGGTTTTGAGACAAAAATTCTATAGCATAACGACTATAAAACATGTTTTTAGAAATCATTAAAAAAGAGAAGGTGCAAGGGTGACCCACTCATAAATAACTCTTAATATAGTATAATGGTCGAATAAAATGGAGATAATAACATGTTATTGGTATTTTTATGCCATACCTCAAGAAAGGAAAACATGAATGAAAAAAGTAACACGATTTTATGAAAATTCGGCAGCCTAACGACATCACTTAAAAATATAGAAAATAAATTTATGAGAGAGGAATTGGTCACTCATAAGTTGGACATGAAATGGAAATTTTTAAATATATAAAATAAAAATCGTCCACATAATAAAATAGAACTATAATACATATCCTAAAAGAAGTCATGACTTAAAATGGGAGGGTGAAAGTTTCGTTTACCTTGAAGAGTAACATCGAAAGCATGAAGTTTGGGACCATGGGAGGTGTGGAAGCACCTTTGGAGGACTCCATGAGAGGTAAAGAAACCATAGCATCATTGAGGAGGATTTAGGAATGAAATGAATGAGGGAGTGTATTGGTATTTATAGGAAAAGTGAGAGAATAAATTATTAATTTCCAAGGGACACCTGATTGGTGGTATTTGCAAAACCATGGGCATGCCCATGATATTTTCCCATGGTATTGTCCAATTAGGACACCTCATAGAATATATTACTATTCATAAGTCGACCAGAATGATTACATCATTAATGATGTCATTAAACACCCAAAACTCAGAACTGTATTTTTACTATTCACTAAAAATTCAACTATTTCAGAAAAATCCCAAAAATATACTGTAACCTAATATCTATGATCTGAATTCAAAAATGAACTCCGTTTCATGAAAATAATTTTTCATATATTTTTAATTTCATTTTTAAATAAAATCACTATTTACTACAAAAATACAACTTTAAAATTATAACTCATTTTGTAACACCTTATGAAAGTAATCAAGGTCCCATAAAATTATCGTATAACCATAATACAATAAAGTAGAAATTTAGGATTACATTTTATGAAAATAAATTTCCATTTGAAAATTTTAAATTAATTTTCAAATTGAAGATAAAATATTTATGACATACAAAAATACCAAAACTTATACAACCATCATTTTTTCAATTTTAAGATATCTAAAATGAAATTATACATTCATGGGTGAAGTTTCTATTTTTTTGGACAATTTTATATTCATTACTATTAATTACTATTCATACGGGTATGTTACTATTCATACATTACTATTCACTAAGAATTATGATGAACTTATTAGACCTTAAATTTCTTACTGAACACAACTGTAGAATACCATTTTTTTAAAATCAATTCACATTATTTGTTATTTAATGATTAAATTAATATTTTAAAATACCCTTTTTCCAAAATTCATTAGTAATATGGAAATATAAATTCATTCTAGATTTATCCGGATATTTTAAAAGAACAAATTTTACCATAATAAGAAATAAAAAATTCATTTATACAAAGGAATTACAATATGTAACTAAGGAATTATTACATAGCCCCTTATAACACCTGCAAAGGACCTTTGTGTAAGATGTGCTATGGTGATAGAATCTTGGTGTGGCTCGAACAACTTTGACCAAGTGGTGATTTCTATCAACTTGAACGTCTCCATTTAGTGATTCTGTTTAAGCTTCACATATTGTAGTTTGGCTTGGACATGGTTCAGAGCAATGCCCAGAGATACAACCTCCCCCAAAACTCTGACAGATGGGTTTCATACAACCAGAGTATACTGTATGAGGCCGTCGACACTTCTTTCTGTATTAATTAACAAATATCACTTGTATTTATTAACAATAATGGTAAAATTAAGATTTTAGATCCCAATTGTCATATTGACCAACAGTCATATAACATTCAAAACTAAATGGTATCATTTTAATGATACTCACTTCATTACTTTAAGGATATCGTTTTCTTGTGTATTAAATAACACAGAAAAAATTTAGGAAACAAATATTATTCAAAAGTTTTATTCGTTACATTCTTAACCCCTTAAGAAATCTCCTCCCTGAAATTTTAACTCATACCCTCAGAAGAGAAAATGTGTGGGTACTTCTGCCTCATAGAATCCTTCAGTTCCCACATGGCATCTTCACATTTGTGGTTCCTCCACAACACCTTAACACGGTGGGAAGTCTTGTTGCGTAGATCATTGTCTCTATGATCCAAGATCTCCATCGGGGGCTCCTCATAAGAGAGGTCATGTTCCTGTTGTACAACCTCTGGATTTAGTACATGTGAAGGTTCAGGAATGCATTTCCTAAAGAGAGATTTATGGAAGATATCATGAACTTGTGCTAGTAATTGGAGGAATTGTAAGTCTATAGGCCACTGCTCCTACACGATCAATGATTTCATAGGGCCCAATCTACCAAGGGATGAGCATCCCTTTCTTCACAAACCTCATAACTCTCTTCCAAGGTGAAATCCTAAGAAAGACTTTGTCACCAACAAAAATCTCCAACTCCCTTCGACAGTTGTCGGCATAGCTCTGTTGCCAACTCTGAGCATCCTTAATGTGTTGTTGTATAGCATAGAATTTTTCTATCATCTCCTTCACAAGATCAGGCCCATGAAGCTTCCTCTCACCATCTTCATCCCAAAAATAAGGTTCTCTACATCGCTTCCCATATAGATCTTTCTATGGTGCCATTTGAATGCTCGAGTGGAATCTATTGTTGTAAGAGAACTCAACTAAAGGGGGATGTTGATTTTATCCACCATTAAATTACATTGAGCATGTTCTCGGAATATCCGCGAGTGTTTTAATAGTTTTTTAAGATTGGCCATCATTTTGGGTGTGATAGGCCATACTAAAATTCAATTAAGTGCTAAGATCATGTTGAAGACTTCTCTAAAATTTTTATGTGAACCTTGGATCATGATCAGATACGATAGAAAGTGGAACTCTATGCAACCTTACCACTACCTTCATGTAAATCATGGAAAGCTAATCAAAGGAGAAATCTTCTCTAATAGAGATAAAATGGTAAGTCTTGGTGAGATGGTCCACAATAATGCATATCACATTATTTACATTAGAAGTTCTCAGGAGACCAGTGAAGAAGTGCATAGTGATATTGTCCCACTTCCATGCTGGTATGGGTAATGGTTGCAGAACCCCTTTAGGATGTTGTCGTTCTTCCTTCACCTGATGACATACTAGTAACCTAGAAGTGTGTTCAGTAATCTCCCTATTCATATTATCCCACTAATAAGGATCATGATGGTCCATATACAATGTTGTGCTCTTAGGATGTATAGTGAAAGTAGAGCTATAAGCTTCATTCATCAGCTCCTTCTTTATTTCCAGAATAGATAGAACACATATCCTTGTAGGAAATTTCTGTACTCCATCTTGATCAATATTGAACTCAAGAAACTTTCCATCCTTTATAGACTCAAACATATTCGGTAACAAAGTATCCTTTTTCTGAGATTTCTTGATCTTATCTTGTAATGATGGTTGTGAAATCATTTGGATTAGGGTTGAGGATGTCCCTTCCCTTATAATTCTCAGGTCCAACATTACTAGTTCATGGATCAAAGGATATCTTTGAATCCTCATCATGGAAAGAACAACTGGGTCTTTCCTACATAATGCATCAGCAACATTGTTTTCTCCTATGGGATGATAATGAAGTAAACGATCATACATTTTAAGAAGTTCCTACCATCTCCTCTATCTCATGATCAATTCATTTTGTGTGAAAATATACTTCAAACATTGATGGTCTGTGTATATATCACATTTCTCCCCATTAATATAGTTCCTCCATATCTTCAGAGCATTGATGACCACATCTAGCTCCAGATCAAACGTTGGATAGTTCTTCTCATGAGTCTTCAACTATTTATATTCATAAGCAATGAACTTTTCATTTTCAATGAGGACTCACCCAATCCCTTTTTGAGATGCATCTCTCAAAATAACAAATCCTTATCCACTTAAAGGAAGATTTAACATGGGTTTAGTAACCAATCTATTATTCATATCTTGGAAACATTCCTCACAATCCTTTTTCCTGATACACTTGATGCCTTTTCAAGTTAACTTGGATAATGGATTATAAAGTCATGAATTGTTTTTCCCAAGACTTCTATAATATCCTGCTAATACAAGGAAACATTTAATCCTAGTTACTGTTCTAGGCTGAGGCCACTCCTCTACAACATTTGTCTTTTTAGGGTCAATTATAATTCCTTCATTGGTTATAATGTTTTCGAAGAGAGAAACTTTCTGCAACCAGAATTCACATTTACTGAACTTATCAAAAATCCTCTCCTTCATTAGAGTTTCTATAATAACCCCTATATAATATTCATGTTCCTCGCAAATTTTTTAATATATCAAAATATCATCAATAAAAATTACCAAAAATTTATCAAGGTACTCCTTAAAGACTATATTTACCAAATCCAAAAAAAAACAGCAGGTGCAGTAGTCAGTCTGAAGGGCATAACAGCAAACTCATAATGCACATATCTTGATTGGAAGGCAGTTTTTGGAATATCTTCTTTCTTCACCCTCAATTGATGATAACCAGATCGAAGATCAATCTTAGAGAAGAATTGTGCCCCGTGAATTTGGTCAAATAAGTCATCAATTCATGGAATAAGTTATCTGTTCTTCACTGTGATCCCATTCATTACTCTATAGTCAATGCATAACCACATCGATTTGTCCTTCTTCTTTACAATGATAATTGGTGCTCCCCAAGGAGACACACTCGGTCGGATAAACCGCTTCTCCCAATGATCATGGAGTTGATTCATTAATTCCTACATCTCCATATTTTCCATCCTATATGGGTTTTTGATATCGAATGATATCTAGGTACGAGTCTAATGGAGAAATCTACCTCCCTTTCTAGGGGAGGTCTAGAAAACTCCTCAGGAAATACATCAACGTATTCTTGAATGATGGGAACATTTTCTATCCTTAAAGTCGCATCTACTTCTCCATATTCACTGATCAAAACCATAAAGAAGGATATAGGGGGTTCTTTTAGACAATGATCAGGTTGAGATATCTCTCATTGGAAGATAATTATAGGTTTTCTATTCAAGACTACTGATATTTCCTTGAATCTTCATTTTATATTAGCATTATACTTTGAGAGCTAGTCCATCCCTAGTATAATATCTAATTCTAGCTTGGGAATGACAACTAGATTTGTGATAAAGTTGTTCTCACTAAAGTAACTACAAGAGTTTCTAAACACTGACGATGCTTGTATAATAATACAAGGAGTCTTGACTAATAACCCTACTTTTAGAAAATCGATGGTTGATTCTAAATTATTTGCGAACGTGGAGGAAATAAAAAAATGAGTAGAAACAGAAAAAACAAAGTACTTTCTAGATTTGATAGGACAACAAGGGTACCTTCTACCACATCATTAGGAGCTTGAAATATAGCTATCATGATTGAAAAAGCACGACCTTTCTCTCTTGGCCATTGTTGAGGCTGATGGTGGTTCCCCTCCACTATCCTCGGATTTGGACAATGATTGGAAAAGTTCCAAAGTTTTCCACACATAATGAATTGGACACCAGGTAGGGACTGAACCATATTCCCCTCATCGTTAGTGTTTGAATGTTTAGGATTCACCTCACTATGACAATTCCTTGTAATGTGGCAATATCTTCCACACTTGTAGCATTTCCCCCTCCCGAGCAGGCACTTCCTCGAATGATTCTTCCCACATTTATTACACATGAGGTGTTTCACTTTCTTTCCTCCTCTTCTTTGATAAATGATCCTCCCTAAGTTGGGATCCATCGAACTCTTCTTGTCATTTGATTTATGAGAAAATTTTGCCTCACCAAACTCCAGCTCAACTTTCATCTCACTCTACAAGATCTCTTCATAGCTATCATTGTCTCGGTTGGATAGATTCTTCTACGGATGAGGTCTCAATCCACCATAGAATCATTCAACCATCCCATTTGGATCCATGAAAATGATATATGTGTAATGTAAATGACTTGTGATTTTCATCTCGTAGCTTCCCATAGATTCATTATCCTTTTACATCAACTCAAGAAACTCTTTCTCCATTCTTGATCTCATCGATCGAGTGAAATACTTGTTGATGAAAATCCCTATGAACTCTTCCCCCTCTATATATTCAACTTCCAATCTTGGCCTTGTGTTATTCATTAGTTCCCACTATTGACCAACTTCTCCATCAAAGAGATAGACAGCTAGGGTGACCTTCTCTTTATCTGAGCAGCGGAGCACAGAAAAGATCTTTTTGATAGAGCATATCCACTAATCATCAATCAGTGGGTCAGTTGATCCACTGATGGTTAGTGGTCGTTGATGCATAAAGGACTCAACATAATGTTCTTCTCTTCATGGTGAGATCAGTCTCTCGGCTTGACTGAAGTTATTTCCCATAACATGAGTCAGTTGGGTCATTATTCGCATGAATGTTTCAATTTTGGCTTCCATCAGAGGGCTATCAGCGCATGGTCCATTGTGATCACCATTTTCACAATTCCTCCTATTTCCCAGCATTTTCTGAAATAATAAAAACTTAGTGAGAAACTTATTTCATTTAAAAATATTTTACCTATAAATGATTTTATTTCTTAAAACCTCATGCTTAAACAATTACATTTCACTATATTTGCATCATAATGATTCATAAAAAGCATGTGATTAACCAAAAATGTCCCCTAGAAGTGTCGTAACCAATAGTGGCACGTGTCCCGTTGTCGTACAGTAGCTCTCATTCGAGTCTAACTCAAAGCGGTGTTTTCAGGTTTTACCACTATGTACATATGTTCCATAGGTGCCTCTACCTTATCATATCAAAATAGCGATGCATTTTTTTGATAAAACAATAACTCAATACTCACAAAAATATTAGGATGTTTTCCTATATTTATACATTTCTATAGGGTTCTTCCTAAATTTTTCATAGCCTAATTTCCCTTAATAACAAAACTATCCTTTGATACCAACTATGGCATCCTGCCTTGTTATTACATAACATTTCATTACATTATACAGTAGAGGATCTTTAATGTCTAGTGTCTAGGAAATCAGGAACATAATACAGGAAAACAACATAAAACAATCTTCTAATCCACTTTTAATGCTCATCATAAGTTCATACTAAGTAAAAATTACTGCATCCCATATCCTGGAGACATTAATCAAAGGAAAGTGTGAGCATAAGTCTTAGTAATGAAAACCTGTGAAATAGATGACAAGAGATCTTGAGCAATATTAATAAGAACATGATTAATTTAATAAAGGCATGAGAAATGGAATAATAAGAATTTCATAATAAAAAGAACTTTAATAATAACTTGAATATGTGTCTATAAAATTTCATTTTGACATCCATGAACATATCACCAATGTTTATCCCCGTGGTGTCATAAAATTTACCAAAGTTATTCACCAAGGTATCGTGAAACTTGTCATCTATAGAGATTAATTATTTACCCAATGCATTAGAGTTCTATTTAGGCGCACCATAAAAATTTCTTTATATTCATGTGATACAAATAGATCATAATCAACAATTTCATAAATAACCCATAGAAAATAAAATAAATGAGTTTCATTTCAAAATTTTGACGTTTTAAGAGCACTTCAAAATAAGATCATTATGTCATTTATAACCCATAGAATGGGAGTGAGGGTTATAAGTATGTCAATTACATAATATAATTGATCAATTTTTTGACATGATGAATACCCATGTAAATGAAAATATATTTTTGTATTAACATAAATAAAACAAGATAATTCTTGAGAAAAAGAGAGAGAGATTTTGAGATGAAAATTCTACAGCATAACGACTATACAACATGTTTCTAGAAAACATTAAAAAGAGTGGGTACAAGGGTAAATCACTCATAAATAACTCATAATATCGTTTAAATGAATAATAACATAGATATAATAAAAATATATGTATATTTGAATGACATTCCATATGAAAAGGAAACATGAAATAAGAGAGAAAATGTGATTTTACAAAAAATCGGCTGACTAACGGTGTCACATAGAAATTCAGAAAATCAATTGATGATAGTGGAAAGGGTCTCTCATCATTTGGACATGAAATGGACAGTAGTTAAGATATATAATAATACTACCCCACATAATAAAATAGAGACATCAGAAACAATATAAAGGAATTCATGACATAAAAGAGGGTGGTGAAAGTTTCCCTTACCTTGATGAGTAACTTCGAAAGCATGAAGTTTGGGACATTCAGAGGCTTGATAGAAACTTTGTAGAACATCTTGTGAGGTAAAGAGACCATTTATTTTGAGGAGGATTTATGAATGAAATTATTTTGGGAGTGGGTTCGTATTTATAGGAAAAGTGAGAGAATAAATTATTAATTATCAAGGGACACCTCATTGGTGGTATTTGAAAAACCATGGGCTTGAAAATGGTATTTTCCCATGGTATTGTCCAGATGAGACTCCTCATGGCCTATATTAGGATTCATAAGTCTACAAAAATAATTACATCATTATTACATAATTAATGATGTCATTAAACACCCAAAACTCAAAACTGTATTTTTACTATTCACCGAAAATTCAACTATTTCAGAAAAATCACAAAAAAGCACCCTAACCTAATATTGATGCTCTGAATTCAAAAATGAAATCCATTATATGAAAATAATGTTATAAATATTTATAATTTAATTTTTAAATAAAATCACCATTTACTCAAAAAATACAACTTCAAAACTATAACTCCTTTTATAACACCTTATGAAAGTAATCAAAGTCCCATAAAATTATCGTATAACTATAAGACAATAAAGTTACAATATCTAATTACATTTTATAAAAATACATTTCCATTTTAAATTATTAAAATCATTATAAAATTGTAAATAAAATATTTATGATATACAAAAATACCAAAACTTATACTATGATCATTTTTTCAACTTTTTGGATATCTAAAAAGTATTTATACATTCAGTGATAAAGTTTATATTTTTTTCCAATTTAATATTAATTACTATTCATTACTATTCATATAGGTATGATACTATTCATACTTTACTGTTAACTAAAAATTAATTTGATCTTATTAGACCCTAAATTTCTTACTGAACACAACTGTAGAAGAAAATTTATTGAAAACCAATACAAATTATTACATATTTAATGTTTACATAATTATTTTAAAATACCCTTTTCCCAAAATTCTTTAGTAATATGGAACTATAAATTCATCCTACATTTATCCAGATATTTGAAAATCACAAATTTTACCATAACAAGAAATAAAAATTTAATTTGTATCAAGGGATTACAAAACGTAACTAAGGCCTCGTTACAAAGCCCCTTATGACACCATTATAGGACCTAAGTGTAAGGTGTTCTGTTGTGATTTAATCTTGGGGAGTCTAGGACAACATTGCTCGAGTGGGGATTTCTATCAACCTGAACTTCTCCCTTAGGCGGTTCTGTTCAAGCTTCATATGTTTTAGTTCGGCATGGGCATGGTCTAAAGAAAAGCAAAGAGACGCAACCTCCTTCCCAAACTCCAACAGATGGGCTTCATATAGCCCGAGTCTACTGGATGAGGCCATCGACTCTTCTTTCTCTATTAATTAACAAAGATCCCTTGTATTTATAAACAATAATCATAACATTAAGATTTTAGTTCCAAACAGTCATATTGACCAATGGTCATAAAACAGTCAAAACTCAATTGTATCATTTCAATTATACTCACTTCATTACATTAAGGATATAGTTTTTTTGAGTATTAAATAACACACAAAAAATTTCAGAAATAATTAATTTTCAAATGATTGGGTCATTACTTACATAGCCTGGAGCACATCGTCCCAGTAGCTCCACTTGACTTAAACCACAAATGTTGGCATTTGTTGGACCTATTGAGAAGATGCCTCATCGGCATGAGTGAAACTAACCTCGTTGCCCGTATAACCAATAACAGACCTGTGATCCGTCTGAACATTCCATCTACTATAGCTCTTTATGATTTTGGAGTTTTTTCCTAAGGGGTGAGACATGTGACTGCATGCTCAAATTTAAATTCAATTCACCTAAAGGAACCCACACCATACCAGACCACCTTGTGAGTGAGTGGACAAACTCTTTTGTATGGAACTTCATCAGCTATGATCAGTGTTACCTGATATTATGCAACATCAATTTCACCTCCTAATCATCCATCATGGGCATTCTCATCAATCATGTCAAGGACACCCAACTACTGTACAAGGAGGTCATCATAATCAACTCATTTGTTGTCCATAAGATGTTGTTAGCCTCTTCAAAAATTCCAATAAAATACCTTATCTTGGGGGATTTCTCTTACAGTTTCTTGTGCCGAGAGGTTAAAAAATACTACAGTTGAAGGTGGCCAAGGTGGTGTGCTGCCTATATTTGTAGCTATTGGGAAAATTCTAGGGGAATTGGCTTACAATTATTTCACTTTTTATAGTCTTTCACATATTTCGGGTTGTTCTTGTATAGCTGGTACATTTTAAGTTGTTTTTGTTTGTGTTATAAATATTCATTTATTATGTGCAGATGTCCTTTGTCTACATTTATAATGGTGATTCATTTTCCAAACCCTTCATAATAGACAAAGTTTTGGTTCCAAACATTATAATTTGTGGTTGAACTATATACAGTATTGATCTATCTCAATTTTCAGTACTAAAAAATTGCACTAATTCAACACAACATTTTATCGGTCTAAGAAAGCGCTCATAGAGAGTTTTTTTATCATTACATCGCATTGTTACATTTTTATTTTATTTTAATAGATGGTTAGTAGCTTCTCCTTATGACTAATCCTATTTAGTATATTTAAATAATTAGAAAGTTATAATAAATTATTTTTATAATTATAATTAAAATATATATATAAATATATGTAAATAATTATACAATTATAATTATTATAATTATTATATTTATAATTTTTAGAAATATATTTATTTATTCATTTATTTAGTAAAAAATATAATAAATATATTTATATTTAAATACGTATGAAATAATAAAAATTATATATAATTAATATATTCATTTTGATTTCATATGTATTTAAACATATATATATTAATATTTATATTTATTAATATAAAAAATATATATTTAATTATAATTATAATTATAAATATATATATATGTAATTATAATTATAAATATAATAAATATATTTATTATAATTTTATAATTATAAATAATTTATTTATATTATGTCTTTATCAATACTAAAATAGAGAAGATAAAATCTATTCAAGATTTTATAAATGGAACCTTAACAGATCCACTTTTTGTTCAACCCTAAAACTTTTTCGAAAGTCGAACTATGCCTCTATCACCACATCTGCCTCATCCTTCGCCTCTATAGCCTCTGCCTCCGCCTCCTCAGCCTCTACCACTGCCTCCACCTCCATCTCCACTACCCCCACCTTCACCTCCACTGCTCCCTTCTCTTATGCCCTCGCCTCTGCTGCCACTGCCTCTTCTGTCACTACCACCACCTCTGCCTCCTTCACCACGTCCACCTCTGTTTCCCCATTCTATGCTACCCCTTACTCCATTTCCTCCACCTCCACCTCTACCATCCCCACTGCCCCCATCCCCGACGTCACCACTATCATTTCCCCCACAACCATCGTCGTCGCAGCAATTGTTGCTTCTGTTTCCCATGTCGTCCCTACCACCGTACAATAATTTCCAAATATTATAAATTATTTGTGCATTTAGATATTATGTGTTCATATATAATTATATTATTTTTGGTTTTTCATTTTTTCTTGGCATTGTATATCTCATGGATGTGTTTTTTCATCCATGTTTTAATATATATTTTATAATGTGATGATGAGATATGCGGTTTTACCTGATTCCAACATGATATGTTGGACATTGGGAGAATTGGTGTAGGTAGGGTTGTGGCCCGGAACACATTTGTTAGCAAGAGAAGGTAGAATAGGACGTTTGACATTGGTATTTGAGAGTAGAAAATCCCGGGGGAGAGGTTGTGGGGAGCCTATGATTATTTTTACTATACATAGATGAAATTCATGATAAAGTTTTGGCTGAGATGTTAACCTAGTAAGTGTATATTTGTTCTACATTTTATTCAATGCGTCATTAGTATGATTTTCATAAATTAACATGTGGGAACCTATGGATGATCCTACAATGTATACATTTTATGATCACCCCTATATATATTATAGGTGATCATAAGGCTTTTAGTGAATATGATGGACTGTGGTAGTTTGGTGTTGGAGTCAATGTTTTGAGCTACTGGTTAGAAGTTGTATTGTATTTTTTATTTTATATATTTTATTTTGTATAAAATAACATGTATTATTGGATTCTTTTATTAATTTTTTTCTATTCCATCAACAGTTCCCTTACTTATAGAGACCTATATTAGTGGACGAACTGAAATTTTTTTAAACAAGCATTATTTCCTAATAATCACCCATTTTATGACTATTTGGAAGAAAATTAATGGATACCTATATAAAATTGAAAATTATAACCATAATTCCTCCTTTACATAGTATGTTATGTTCTCTATCCGATGTCTTCACACTAGTCCTAATAAGGCATAGTATTTCCTTAGGTTTTCATTGAAATTCTTTATTGTACTCTAATAGTGAATGAAAGTGCTCTGCTTGAAAAAATGAAGGGTGGAAGGACTCTTGAGTCATTAGTAATGGGTTGTGGTCTTCTACTACTATTGAAAAATTCGGTAGGCTCTTGTCAGATAGCCCTAAGTTTAATCCCTTGTCTATACTGTAAAACATTCTAAAAGATCTCACCTAAAAGACTGGGTGATTTCTTCCGTCTGTATAATCTAGTTAATAAGATACATCATATATCCTAGGTTATAAACACTTATATATTAAGTATCATTGGATAATGAATAGGGTGATGTTGATGAGTTATAAACCCTTATATGTTATATAAGTACCATCCCATTAGAATGGGCCAGGAAAGGTTTTTATTCTAGAGGAAATTGGATTCGAGTCTTAATGGTCTTCAGTGCCTGATCCAACATAGAGGAATGTATATAATAGGGATGTGGTCTTCCCTTTTTGATATACAAGAATAGTAAAGGGTTGGGAAAAAGATGAAGAGGCAATTGCATGTGGTTCTAGAATCCGCTTTGATCGGATCAGGGATATATAAAAAGAGTACCTGTCATTTCACACTCTTTGAAATGGACAGTGAATGTCATTAGTACTCTCTTTGTGCTAGGCAGAACCATGAAATGAAGACATAAAGGAATGATGGAAATGGTCACCAATGTTGAAGCTACAGGAGCGTCCAACTAGCATGGAATGGAATGATTTTGTCTGAAATAGACTCTCCTACAGGTTCTGAATGATCAAACATTAATAAATTTGGGGTTTATGGATTCAAATCGATCTTTTATCATTCCACTTCATCTTTGTCAGAGGAAACTAGGTCAACTAGTTTGAGTTTCAATCCATTCAATGAAAAATCACCACCTCGTAGCTATTAGAGTGAAAAAAATGAAGGTGCCCTCATTTTTTATTCTAGTGGGGCTGCTTGAATTCTCTTATTCTTCGTTTTTGGACCTACGATAAAGAGTTTGATTAAACTATTGGGAGGGTAAAATGAAATAAGTTGACAAAGGAAAATTTCAATTGACTCAATATTCATTTCATCTTCAAGAGATGAAAATGGATTGAATGAAAAACTAGAAGAATTAGAGGAATCGAATCAAAGCGTGAAATCACAAAAAGGGAAAAACATTTCCAAGGTCAAGTCCTATTAGAAATACAGGATTAGAAGCACCTAGAGTACTTGAATTGGGACAACAAGACAATCCAAAACATGGTTGTTGTCTTAGATTATTTTTGCAGATGTCTCAAATCCTTTTTAAAAATAGGTGTTTGTGGCTGAATAGGCGAAGGCTACCTTCTTACATTCCATGAGCTTTCTTTCAGGATACGATCTTGTATAAACGATTTGACAAATCGAAGAATTTTCCTTGGGGTTTGTGAGACCTCACACAATGGAATTTCCTTATATAAATCAGAAGGGGGTGGACAATATAGGGTCAAGTACCAAAGATCTATCCCTTTATAAAGGTAGAGGAGGAAAAAAATGTCTTATTATTACATATTTATATATATATATTACAAGTATGATCATGAATACTCTAGAGATAGTGTCTGGTTAATATGATTAGTAGGAAACTCAGAGATATGAAAGATTGTCAAGCAATATCAAGAATCCCTACCGGAGGATAGAACTAGAATACTGATTGTGGTAGACGGTCTTCAGGCATATGTCAATCTACGGTGAGTTCCCATTACATGGGAGGTGATACCGAGATAGAGAAGAGGAATAGAACTCACTCCATTTATCTTTATATCTGGTCCAATATTTAAGAAGTATTTCGTATCATTTACAAGGTACTTTTTAATAGATAGTTTCTTTGGTTCAAGGTTTGTTTGACCCTTGAGAACGAACTCGGTTCAGAGGAAGAAGATAAATCCAAAGGTTACCAGTATAGAGGCATTGGGGCTCTTCGAGCCGAAGATCCCAAGTAGCTAGGGAGAAAACTCCTAGACTAATATTTATCCTATCATTTCGAGGGATCAAGTACTTGAACATAAAATGATATCAAATACCAGCACTACCTTTTAGGTTCTTTTAGATCTAACCCTTTATAACTCTTTGATATAAAGTAACCAAGGAGGGTGAGAACTTTTAAAACCTGTTTACTTCACCCTAATCGGTATTCAGTGTTACTTAATATATAGGGGTTTAGAACTTGGACCTAAAGAGTCAGATCATTTAGAACCTTTTCATATTGGTAGATATCGTCAGGTTAAGGAAAAATACTCATATCCTAGTGTGTACCTGGGGTAGCTTGCCTTGAATCCTGAATTTCATTCTTCTCATGTTGTACATGATCAAATTTGTTTGTTTCACCAGTATATAATGACATGGAATACTGAGAAACAACATCAGTACTCGAATATAATACTGCTACTACCTATATTATACTAACGACCTCAAATTCGAGATTCTTCTTCTATTACCTACCATAATGCTCTATTTCAATTACCTACCATGAAGAAAATAATAGACTCATGTTGATTGATCCTGGTATCATATATGAAGAGATGCATGGTCAATTTGAGAACACATCAGGAAATCATCGAAGAAACATCACCTGCTCGACCATCTCGTTCAGTATTTTCTGAGCTACTCAACTTGTTTTTTGGCACTAGCAAGAAACTGGGCCATAGGAAATATTATCTCGGAAAGGCATCTTGTGTCTCATCTCTCAACGATCAGCCCAACCATGATTATTTTGTTTTCTACTAGCCTCAAATTTATCAATGGTCGAAGATGACGAACAATCCTATCATTTAGCTAATAGTATGCGGCTGGTCAGGATGCGGTAGCAAATAAAAGCTAGCCAAAATGAGGTGTTCGGCTCCATTAGCCATGGGGGAGGATCAAATTAGCTGGGTATATGAAAACAATGGTCTTTCAGATAGACACAAGTCTTGAAATCATATGACTGTTCGTGTAGTCCATTTTCATGGTTGTCGATTTAAATGAACACCTATGATTGGTGTTTTGATGATATCAATGTTGTTTGGCCAGGGTGATACCACCTACTGTCTGAACTAGGATACACCTACCCTAGGAAGAACCTCACCCTCAGTACTAGTCAATGAGAACTAGACATTTCATAGGTCTAGAACAATTTATTTAGACCATAATATTTATACCTGACTATTTAGACACCAGACAGCTAAATAATAAGGTCTAAATACACAAGTCTAAATACTATGTTCATCAAGGACCTCAGAACCTAAATACATGGGATAATGCAACCATGTGAAGGGGGATGGGAAAGAAGAAACGATTCATATGCGGGTGAATGAAATGTGCATAAGCAATTTAGTGTTCAGAGTTTGAAAAATTATATACACTATAAAGGTGAATCCATAGAGTAAATATCATTGAGTTCTCCTCATCCTCTAGATCACTATTTTCACTTTGGTCCTTGCTTTCTGGATGGATTGGGTGAAAGAGATTTAGCTCATTCTATTGATTTCCCTTTGTGATCAGGATTCAGTCCCTGTACGTTGTTCCACTTGTTCACTCCTCCATCCCCTCCATCTCCTCGGTTTCTGATTCATTCGAGCCACCCATGAAGAAATAGATTCTTTCCTGCTGCTGCAGCAGGCAGCTAAGGAGTTAAAAGACTCACCCTCTATCAAAATGTGTTAAGAAAGCAGACATACCAAGATGCATATGCCATGCCATCCTAGGAATTCCACCTCATTAAGATGAGGGTTAATTGGAGGAGTTGGGGGTAGGGTTTCATGGATCACTTGGTACAAATGGACAAATGGAAACTATGAATACTACGTGTCGGGCTTGGGTTTATGGATGATATGGCATGGATGGTTTTTTAAGGCCAATCCTTATATAATATAGTCAAAACACTATAGAATATATAGAATACTACCAAGATAGATTATACACTATCGAGATTATATAATGATTGGTGTAGTTGTCATTGTAGTTACAAGAGACAGATGAAAACGATGATACCATGAATCACCAAGATGATTGGAAAATCAATGGGCACCATTTGAATGACAATAGAGCGATGAATGTGGGTTATAGGAATTGTATAGACTCATCAAGCTAATGACCTGAATGACTGTAGGTTCGAATCATATATCCACCAAGGAGATGGTGTGAGATCCAAAAATATAGTCTTGGCACCACCACAATCTGAATGGGATTAATGGGGTTCAAGATGGTGACCTAGTTTATACCATTAGTGAAGTGGAACTATTAGAGTAGAGTAAAAGGGACCCCAATTAATCTTATTTATTCAGTGGTATTGGCTTTTGACACCAATATAGGATGATATTGACACTATTACAAGAGTAATGATGGTCACGTACTGTATCGATGGTATGGAGTTGGTGCTGTTGGAATATAGACCAATATAGGATAATAATAAATGAAAGCTAATGGGGTTGGAGTGTAAGGATGAAACTACGTACACTACCATCAGAGACCGGACATGTGATCCATTACTCTAATCTAAACTATAAAGGATGAGTACATGGGATCACTATATTATAAGAATACATGAGATGGCTAGTGCATAGATATGAGGTACCGGTGAAGAGCAGTGGGAAATATTCAATTCAAAAAAATGGTTTTTTTATGTATAATAATTGATGGAGTGAACATGGTTTTCTAGATTTAATGGACTCGATCCACCGTACGAATTTGGGACCGGGTTGACTGGTAGATATGAAGATGGCTTAATGATTGGGCAGATTTCGGCCAGTGGTGGTAACTCATGACATTCCAAAGAGTCCAGATGTGTGTTGTGCATGAAACAGGTACTCAATCTATATAGTTAATCATTCATGGATGGATTGAAACAATGGGATTGATTGTTCATTGGAATGGAGATAGTCACAATGGTGGTTCATAGGTGTCTACGAGAGCTGTATGTGATTCAATTCTACCAGTATTGTTTGGGGTTTGTTTTCCCCCCTTATGAGTATTCGGACTATTTAAATGGAATAGAAAAGGATCTCACTTTTGATAGTTATCCAATTATAGAATCTAATCTATAAATAGGTAAATAACGTATCTTAGAAGTTGACCATCGAGTCATTGTACAGGAAAAAATGCTTATCTGTATTCTAGTCACAACATCTGATGTCCCTCATAGTTGGGTTGTGACTTCCTCCAGCTTGAAATGTGATGTAGTACTAGGGTGTTTAAATCAACTTATGACATTTATACTATTTAGTGGAGTATAATATAGTCAGTGTAGTGAGATTTGTGGAACAAATCATTCCTTTACGCTTTGGCCAGGGAACATCACCCCGTACTTGCTAGCTAGTATAATCCACACTGCCATCACCATCTCTTTCTAACAACAAACCCCATGCAGATTCCTCCCCCAATCATGCGCATGTGTCATATGATTAATTGAAGCCTTACTGACTACCTACTACTTTTTTTTATTCCAAACAATACAAAACAAAACAAGTAGTAGTTAGTGGAATGGTTTTTAATGGTACAGTCAGTGGGAATCGAGGTGCTACGGCCAACTAGACTATATACGGAAAAGTCATTTCCCAAGTGGCCAAGGGATGATGGGGAATCTATCTCACCTAGAAAAAATATTACCTTTCCACTCCTACATGGCGTATCTCAATGGAATAGGGGCTAATGGCTTCTACCATTATTGGATATCTCAGCAGTTTCAAAAATTGGGAAACGATACTGGAACATCAAATCATATAGCGTAGAACACCAAAACCACACTATATCAAATATAATACTGTCCTAAAGGTCTATATTGTTATGTATGCGTGCTAGGGTTAGAGAGGGGTGTCTAGATCAATGGAGGGTATCATGTAGAAACTGGGTGTGGGAAAAGCTACCTCTATTCAAAGAGTGATTTGATCGACCATCTCATCCAAAAAACCCTTTTCTTCTATGGGATCAGGAATTCATCTATTAAAAGAGTACTAGTCCCCCAACTTCACAAGGTTCATATCATTCCTATGTCACCCACTTGATTTATCTACTGTGATACTATGGTATGAAATGATATGAATCAAAGCTTCATGGTAGGATTTGGTAGATGGCAGAGTTGCTGGAACGGAGTTTGTGGTTCTCGAGTGATACAATTTTGGTGTTCTGAGGGAATGGTCAACCCCTCTACTCAATTGATTCTATATATTATGTGATCGGGAGATGGATATGCTCAATCACGTTCTTGATTGCTATACTACCTATATTATACTGACTCAATGGTTGGAGTGGAGTTAGGGGCTAGAGAATCATTGGCCACCTAGTTGCCCGACTTTCTAAATGGCACATGTGGCGGCGAGTCATGGGAAGATGAGTTCTTCCATTTACACTATCCAAACACCAATCAAAACATTACACATTATTATAATATAAGTATAATATTACACACCCAAATTCCCTAGTGTGTCTAGTTGAACAACCGTAGACTATTGATGTTGATAGCCACTCCAGCTGAAAAAGGTCGATATAATATATTGTAGAAGGTATTATATAGATACTAAAACCATGAATATATATATATATATATATATATATATATATATTTCAATCATCAGTACTCTTCTAATAGTGTGCTCACGAGTCCAACTCTAGACAGGCAAATTGGCACCTAAAACGGGGTCATGTACTCGAACAATATAGTGTTTGATCATTTGATTGTAGTATATATAGAGGCATGGTCAATGGGATTATGGAGTGGTGGTTTTGTTCTTACTACTACGGTGAGTCAAGGCCGAAGGAACATATACCACACCAACCCTATCGAGTGAACCGAAAGGCCATGGAATGGATATAGGGCCTTAGTTGGCATAACATTGATGTGGCAGAACATCCCAATCGTACAATGAGATAGAAGGGTGGGGGTACATGTTGGATGAAGTGGAACATGCAAAACTATAGAGTAGAGTACTTATGGGTCTTGTATACCATGAAGAAATGGGGTGGTAGATATGGTGGTTAGATTCCTAGGAACTAGGGTGATTGATGGTTCCAGACAAGCTCATGGGCCCCTTCATACTACAAGCATAGCTACCATTTCCATACACCAAGCGACAATAGGACAAGATGATATCTCACCACTATATGAAAGATATCCATGGGGTAGTATGGGTTCCCAGAATCCAATGCCATGTTCAAGAAAGAGTGATGTTAGTGATTTGGCAACTGAATACACTCGATCTCCCACATGGTTTCATAGAGAAAAGTCCATATCCGCTGACATTGGATATTAGATGGGTCGACATTTTCATTGTCGATTTCACCACCAATTCAATAGTGTGAGTAATTGTGTGAAGTCTACTACATATATTATACCAATGCTATTAGTGTATAGTAAGTAATGAATATCTAGTTCTTCGAGAGTTGTAGGTAGTGGGAATATGCGCATGTCGGTGCCCCACCTCTTGATGAATAGGTAGTACTAGAAGAATGCAACTAAACTAATGTTTGAGCGGTCCAGTAGGTAGTCTCGTTCACCGAATTTATCATCATCAAAGTAGTGGATTGGATTGAGTTTTGTTCATGGGTGTCAAATATGACCTCTGGATAAAGAGATACAGAATAGTGAGGCTAGGGTAATCATGCTCTGGAATGTGGTGGGATTTCATTAATCTTCTAATAGTGAGTACTCTACCCTAATATTACTACTGCTTATATTTTACCAACCAGTAGATGGCCAAATGTTCTACAATATCTGACACTTTCAAAAGGGTATACTATATTGTTTCATGTACAATATATCTAACCCTTTATAAAGTGTGAACTATATAGGGTCAAGTACCATAGATCCGACCCTTTCAAAACCGAATTGGTTGATGTAGACAAGTTCTAAACCCTTATGTATTAAGTAACATCGAATACAGAATAGGGTGAAGTAGCTGAGTTCTAAACCCTTAAATATAATATATGTAACTGCTACTTATATTCAATGTTTCTAAAGAGTGAGGTTCTAAATGATATAACCCTCCCCAGGTCAGGAAATAGAAAATGTTTTTTAAGATAATAGATATGAGTCTTATAGCTTCACATATATATGGTGAAAAATGCTCCAATTAGAAAGTGGGTATGGCTATTCAAATCCCACATCCATGCATAGAAATTAGGAAACAACATTGTGGGATTAGGTATGATCTTTCACTTATAGATTCTTCCTATGCTTTCTACTTCTGACAACATGGCTTTCCAACTACAACATTCGACTAGACTACTAGCACTAATGATCTGATTTCTGACATGACATCCCTTTAGAAATATTGAATTCAGATTTCTAGTGTTAAATCACATTGAACTCAAGCTTCAACTTATATATAATTTCATTTTAGGGAATGCATAAGAAATTATGATCATTGAAATAGGAAATAAAGAGAAAAGAAACCACTCTTCGGGGAAGAGGGACTCAAGTTCATAGTTTTTGTATCATCGATTTCCCCTTTGATAATAAGAAAGAAACACACGCCAAATCCATAACCATTATGTATCCATAAGAAACTGGATCCACCTCATCAGAACTCTCCTTGAATAGGGAACCAGCAACAAGTTGCAACTGCATGTGTTAAGCATTTATCCTTGATACAGAATAGAAAAATCAATTATTCTCACCCTAAAAATATTTTGGAACACTGAATCGGAAAGCTATGTCCTACATCTATATCATACCCTCTCAAAATAATGTGTTCCCACTTGGCTATCTGACAGTTCTTGTTGGAGCTTGGATATATTCCATCAACTACAGATGTAACTACTGCCTGCCAAAGGATTTCCATATGCAAACTCATTCTCTTACTAGGATGGAAATATAGGCTTTCATTGGTATCCTAGTTAACCAGATTGTAATAAGGTACTTCCTCCCATATAGGAAAGGAAGAGACATTATCTATCATTTTCAAGGGAATCACCCCATTGTTACGTTCTAGAAAAGAAATAACTAAAAATGGAGGATCTAATAAGGGTATCATTGAGTTTCAATATCATGATTTTTAAACAAGATAAGATTGAAACCCTACCCCAAGCGTATAACGACCCATATTTAACATAAAATGTTATTACTTCAGAATTGAAGCACACTTATTACAACATATAACAAAATCAAGAAAGGACCGTATAGGTATAGTGTCTTTAGAAACTGGGAAACATAAACAACTGGTTCATAAAGCGTCTACACTGTCTCCCATTTATTTCATTATATCTATAGTCCCTTTTGGCATATCTTACTTAATAACCTTCTTCCTGACCTGGGGAAAGAAAACATACAAAAGGGTGAGCTCAAATTCTCAGTAAGGGTGAACAAAAGAAATATCAATCACATCATATACATAAGCACATAACTTTTGGAAATCTTAACCTGCAAAAGAGATCATAATTTCATAACATGGGATAAATCATGGAAGTGAAATGTAATCACAATAATCATAACATAAAACATGAAACTTTGTGGCATACACACATAATCATAGAGAATCATTTCTTATTAGTCAAGTCTCATTGCCAAGACTATCTTAGTAGACAAAGTCCCTTTTTGAACCGAGTTCACTCCTCGTTTCAGTCCTGTTTCACTGAACTGGTATAACCTACCGTTCCAGCCATGTTTATCTCATGAGATATAAAATCTTTACCCAATGTATTAGAGGGAGATATAGGTCCCACCCATCTCATAATGATACCATTCTTATGTGTGCCACAAAATCATAAACCATACATTATAGCATAACCCATGTAATAAAAATGGGAATCTTAAACAACATGACATCATAAAAAAATTCATATAAGATAAAGGAATTCATAAAAATTTTCCATCACAACATAATCAAATCCATGTAATAATAGGGATAGAAACATAACCCTATATTATCTTAGATGGAAAATAATTTTGATAAAACACTTGAACTCCATTCTTGAGGAAAATATCATTTCTACTTCAAAAACACTTTTCCTTTCTTAACATGTCATACAATTATAAACTAAGAGAAGTTGATTAACAATAAACATGAAAACTTGTAAAGGAAGATTCTTGGAAATAATGTTTTAAAAATCCATTCATGCCATATAAGTTAAAAAAACATTCTTCTCGTACTTTTGTCGGAAAAGTCAAAAAGTACCTCCTACGAAAAAAGACAAAAGATTCCTTTCATATCTTTTACTAAAAACTCACCGAAGGGTAAAATTGGATATAAACTATTGTAGAAGGATATAAATATTACATATTGTGGAAACATGGATGTGGATGATAAAATACACCCCAGTAAATACCAAAGTATAAACAATCTCGGATAAAAATGAGATTGTGATATTTCCCTTACCTTAGATCCGTTTTTTTCTTAAGTGTCCAAACCTCCTGTATAATGATTTAAATAATGTTATTGACTTATTCCAGAATCATATTATTTTTATGATATCATATATGTTCATATTCTTAGCTTCTTAGTAGTAATATTTCATTGCTACTTGTTATTCGGGTGTTTATAACTTTTTGTTCTTATGCGTGTTTTGTCGAATAAATTCTTATTATTATCTTTAGGTTATAGATAACTCAATTACATAATGTTATTAGTGTAATATATATCATATTAATTCATTCAATTCATTTATATAATCATTATGAAATGAAGATCATGTAGAACGAGTCGCATCACATCGTGGAGACGGTATTCCGTACGTACGCACGAGTGATGATATCGTTCCTATGATCATGGAATTGTATTGGAGTGTATGTATACTATTTCATAATCAGTATCACATTATAATAGTCATATATAGTCATTATTTACACCATTATACCCATCCAAGTAAGGTGGTGGTGGAAAATAGATTACACCACGGTGTGGAGACGGTATTCCGTACGTACACACGCGCGGTGATTTCTTTTTCCGTAGGATGGATAGATGGTGAAATAGGGTTCTTTCATAATTATAATAACATATCAGTATATGAGTGATACTGATGTTATTACTTCATAAAGAAACAACTAAATAAGAAGAAGTGGAAGAAGAAATAAAGATGAAAGAATCGGTAACGGACATTACCTCTTCTTTGAAGTGCTTCTTTGAGACCTTCTTTTAGGGCACTAAAATTGGTCTTTGAAGAATACCAGGACCTCTAGGATGTCCCTAGGGAAGTGGATAGGAGGAATATTCAGGGGTTGGCCGAGCTTGAAGGCTCAAAGTGGTGTGAGGAAGAGGGGGAGGAGGTGCCCTTTTATAAGGGAGGAGAGGGGCACCTTTGGGAAAACTAAAAATATTATTTTATTATAAAGTCAAGTTCGGTTTTAAATAGCTCCAAATTGATATATTTCGAAGCTAAGGTGGGTATGGGTATAAGTCCTCTCATCCAATAGAATTTAGACAAGTTTATGTTCGTATTTTAAACTTATCATTTAGATTTAACATTAAGTTAAATAATTTTACTTTTACCATGTCTTCTTGTGTTCTTATACTATAAGGTTAATAAACTTACTATAAGCAGACAAAAAAACCCCAAGTTGTTTAGTATTAATATATATAACCTTATCTAAGTCATTTTTCCGAACCTTATATTTTTAGGAATAAAATAACAATTACTAATATAATATTTGTTTTAAAAACTATTTTATGTCAATTTTGACACTATTTAGTAATTGATTTTTGTGAAAATAATAATAGAATTATTAGTTCAAATCAAGTTAATTAAATCAATACTAACATGTCATATTAACCTATAAAATTAGTGGAATTCATAAAAAGTCTCAAATTACATTTATTTTGGTGTTTATAACATTAATTATGTCAATATTTCATTACTAAGATAATTACTGCATCATCTTTGTGTCATAAATAAATTAAATTATTTAATGTCTAAAAATTAAAAATAAAATACCATTATGTAGGAAATCATTTTATATTTCTAATGAATATTTATGGTCGAATTTATCTTATGTATAACCCCATATTAAAAATTATTTACTTATTAAACTTTGATTTTAACTATTTTAACCCTTCTTTAAAAAAATTAATAATAAATGTCCTACTCTAATCCAAGTGGGCCTAAATGGTCATATTTTATTCCTAAGTTTGTTTTTGGTCGAATTACACTTATCCAATAGAATTAGGACATGTGTTAGGGTAATAATAATATCATCTATACCCTTAATTACCCTATTTACTTTTAACCGTGGTAAAAAAAAGTAAAAAGTTACTATTCACCAAAAATTATTTTCATCTCATTGAACCACATTTTAGTCCTTGATATTAACCGTGTCTCTCGGATATTTGAAATTCCACTCACAGAAGCGGTAAAATTAAGTTTTATGAAAAATTCAGTTTTTTTTAACTACCACTTAGTGGTTTCACTATTCATCAAAAATTGAAAGTTTTCAGAAAAATACCAAAATTTCACCATAGGCTAATTTCGATATTCCGAATCCAAAAATGAAGTCCATTTTGAAAAATAAAATTTATAAAATTTCAAAAAGTGGTTATTACTATTCATAACGGCTAGTTTTAATTTTATTTTAATAGCATGTCGTTGTTTAGTGAAACTCGGTATTGCGTACGACGCAAGCTATCGAGGAAGGTCGCGATTTCGTGTAAAGAAATTCAAGCAAGTGTTGTGTAGAAAAATATTCCTTTGATGATTTATATAACATAAAAGTCTCAGGTGTTACAAAGCGCGTGACCTCGATGTTTATGTCTTGAAAGGTCACCATCAGGTACTACTTTTAGGATGGGATACTAAAGGTTTGTCCTTTATGAAGTAGTTTCAGTCCTCGATTCAAGAAAGAATCTCAATAGAATCGATTTCATTTAAATTATTCACTTATATCAACATCAACATTAAAAACTATGAGATTTAAAATTGAAGCCTTGTAGCTGTCCTCGGTACATATCGGATACTACACCGACATCTTGTTAGAAATTCTTTTTATGGTTGAACTAGATCAGACTAACCGGAGTTTTTTTTTACTGATCGGCAGGACCATGTCCGATGATGGATGGAAAGAAGTCAATTTCACTCTAACCTGTATTTATTTGATCAAAATTAATACTGGAAACTTTATTGTAAAATTACCAAACACTAAAAAAAATTATTGAGTAAGGACTATATATTGAATTGTTGAGGGGCCAACCAGTTTGATACACTTATTTTTTCTAGATCGGGGTTGATCCTTAACCTTCATCTTATGTTTGAAATAATTGAATAATTGAAGTGATTGAGCGACCTGATGCATTAGTAGAAAGTAGTTCATTCATATTGTATCTAAAAGGTTTAATTAAATATCATGTAATGTAACAATCCATAAGAGATCATTCTTTATGTACTATTATAATAACTAATAGGGATATGGAACTGAAGAAAACATAAATTGTTCAACTTCAAGGTAAGTGACTGAGCAGGCTAACACCTACCTTGATAGGCAACATGACGAGAAAATTGAATTTGAGGCTTCCACATTCTAACTACTGATTGAGTATCACTTCATCATTATCATTGATAGACTCTGAGTTGTTTCTTCTGAAATCCCTTGCATATTTGGACTTTAGATTTGTCTAGAGGGTACTTGCTACTCTGATGGATTTAGCCTTGTTTCCATTTTTCTCATGAGAGGTCCTAACACTTTAGAACCCATAGATATAAGTAGCTTATACTCATATATATGGGCTTATAACAAGGTTTCATTTTGCAAAAGTTGATTTCATATAGCTGAATAGAAGACTTTCCTCCCTTTTTTCTTGTGGAAAATTCTAGTCTTCTCTCTTCCAAGTAGTGATAGCTTCCATTTAACTGTAGATATTATTAACCTCCCACCACATGCGAATATAAAGAGTACATGAACTTCTTGTGTACATCTGTGAAGGATTCAATCTATGATCCTTTATGTTAACATAATCGAGATATTGTTTATGTCCCATTATCACTACGGATAGGGTTTCTAATCTCAATTTTAGGATTTTGTAAACTCCAAAAAAAATCACGTGTGAGTTCATAGTTTTTGAATGCTTTAATGAGATAGTACTATGGTTTGTTGGGTTTTATTTTCAGTCGAATATCACTTGCACCTTATATTGCCTCTACTATTCCAATCTAGTTGGAAGTATGTTGTTAGTGACCTAAACCTTCCTTTTGTGTTGATGATAGAAGTGCCTAATCAATCTCTCTCTTAGGTCTTGTAGGGTCACTAATTGTTTACGAGGAGGAGGAGGATCGAAATCCTCTTTACTGCATGTGAAGGAGACAAATAATCTTATATATTATTCCATCCTTTTCAAAATATTGTGCCTCATTTAGAGAGATTCCAGTCATAACCAGACTAAGATCCTTTCTATCTATTTCATTAATTTTATTCTTTCAACTAGAAGGCTAAATAAGTGTATCATCACACCAAAAAAAACAAATGGGCTCAGCTCAAAACATATCATAGGCTATGTGACTCACCCAGTCATGGATCCAAAAAATATAAGGGGATTTATCTCATTTTATTATGTTTTTCTATTTTCTTTTTATCCTATCAAAGAAACAAATTCCCCAGTGGAATTTCTAAATTTTTACCCTGGTGAAGCAATTTCAACAGCACATTACCATTTTACTTTGTTGATCCATCGAAATCTATGAAATCGGTATAGTTAGAAGAGGAGAGTGAAAGGAGATAGGGAAAATAAAATACTAATAAAGGTTTCGATCTTGATCTAATTTTCCAAGCCATTACATCTCTATGTGTTGAATTTACATTCATTGTATGATGGAAGAACCAGGAATTCCGATCTTTTCTTTTTAAGGGTATAAGGTAGGCATGAATGAAAATGTTGGAATATTTGTAAAAAGATGATGACGGACCTATAGAGAGTCTTGTTGTTTGAATATGCAAGTAAAAGGTTGAATTAGGATTGTTTCTACTCATCTTGTTGAACATTCTTGAGTAGAGCTTAGGGATGGGTTTTCATGAATGTGACCTAACGCCGTACCTTTTCCATAATGGGTCGGCAAGTAAGTAAATGGGAAGTGTGTCTTTTTAGGTTCCTTGCTTTCTAGGCTTGTTGACGGTTGAAGAGAGCTCCAACATACCAAGAGTCCAAGGAAATAAAAAACCCACAATGGATGACTCTAGGATAAAAGGCCAACGATGGTTAGATATGGATTATTTTTTTAAATAATAATTGATTTTAGTTGAGTATGTCTATTTATCATGCATTTAATATGGACTGAGATAAATCAATGGTTCCAAAAATGGTTGGTGGAAGAAAAGATTTATCGGAGCATAGAGAGAAGCATTAAGCGGGGGGGGTGGTGGGATCAGAATATTCTATACTCACAGTATCCTATATCTAGATTCATAGTTAATTTTAATTCTCTGAGTATTTACTTTATTTCTGTAACCCCTCAATAAAAGGGAAAATGTCTTAGCCCAAACTAAATAAACCCCCTTCTGTGCTGAACAATTGAAAAAGAGAGGGATGCCTTCTTTCACCTGCTTACGGACCTAGAATCCCCTACGGTTAAACCACAGCTCTTACCTATCAAATGATCAAAAGTAGAATTTTTTGATATAGTAGAAAAATTATTGAAATTGATTTTCCCTTATAAGTTTTCAATCCAACTGATCAAAGTTTGTCACACCTAGAATTTAAATGACTAGTTTTTTGGGAGTTCAAGTCTTCTACTATGAGTGGAGTTAGTCTTTAATCAAAACAGCTGGGGTTGAAAAAAAGATTTATGTAAAAGTAGGCTCTTCTTAATGGAATTGAGAGTGTGAGGAAAAAACATATGAAAACTATGATCATAAAAAATTGTTCAATTTGATGATTGTGAAGGCCTTATAGCTGAATTGCTTTGGTTTTATTGCTAGGCCATTTTATTGATTAGCTATAACAAGTACCCATTTGAATGAAGAAACATTCTTATTCACTAGGTTCCCCATCCTCAGAAGCATGAATATGGTAGAAGATGTAGGCATAAGATCTTCCTTCTTCCCCACAGCCATTCGAAATGAAGCAAGGCCTTCTATAATTTTAGGTACTCATCTAATAATAGTCCCCAATATTATAATAGTAATTGAAGTTCTATTAAATATCCAAAATAAATAGCCGGAACTATTTCTATTTGTTAGAAAGAAGAAATGTGGGAAGGTCTTACCAGTTTTTATGGAGTTTTTGTCCCTAAATCCAATTCCATCTATTTCAGTATCTAAATGAAATAAAAATATTATGCAAGCGTGAAATATGTATAAAGATGACCTTGTTAACAAGCCAATATCTATCCCCCCTTCTATTATTATTAATCATAAAAAAGTGAAGATTAGAGAAGGAGACTGGTCAACATCTGGGCGAGTCCTGGAGAAGCTTTCTATTTTTCCATTATGATAAACCTGTGAGAGTAAATTAGTAACCCAATCCATTACCGAAAGTGGAAATCGTAGGAGAAAAAGTGTTGTATGTTGAAAAATATAATGGTGTTTTTTATAGAAATTTAAGGGGTACCACTATAGGTAATGAACCACTTTGGACATACTTAATTTTCTTTTCTTATTTAGAAAATTTTGGAATAGTTATTTTCAGAGATGTTTTTGTTGTTTGTGATCAATGATCGAGTATAACTTATTTAAAAAGATTTAATGGATTCAAAGAGTCCCTTAGAGAAAAAACATTTATCCAAATGATGTATTCCTTACTACTACATAAATAACTACATGACATAAACAACCATTAATAGAGATATCAAAGAATTATGCTAACTACATGATTTTAGAAACTAGAAAAATTAAACTGCTAGGGATAGGGAACCTGAGCCTGTAATTGGAAAAAACTAGTAGATAGAAGAGCCTGTGACTATTTTATACTTTCTTCTAGTCTCTCTATTACCTGAGGACAGTCACCCACACAATGAGTTATTTATTTTCCTTTTGCAACATTTTTAGCCTCCTCACAAGTCCCCTTATTCTTTGGTCCATCGCACGTATGCGGTCTCCTATGAAAGTAGGGTTCGTTGGGCATAGGTGACTCCCAAAGGATATTAAGAGTCTCTGGAATTCGCACATGTCATTCCCACTGTTCTATATTTCTTCTAAAACACGATAAAGCCTTTCCGTAATATCCATATTTCATTAACTCATAGAGAGGAGGAATGCAATCAAAAAATTATTTTCTTTTATAGCACGGAGGCTTGTTGAGCATCTATTTATAGAGTGTAGAATAATTCCACCATACGGCACTAGTTTGTTGATAGGAACAATCCTTACTAGTTTTCCACAGTTTTGTACTATCATGCCTATGTGATGAACAAACAAAATACCTTGCAAAGCAACATGCCCCCAATCACGCTGCTTGGGTGGAAAAACAGACATTGCACAACGAGATTAATCAATTCCGCCTAATATATCATTGTGAAGTAAGTAGTTACACTAGTATTTCGTTTAATGTTTATTGTATAATGGGATTATGGGAATTTTTTATTATCATAATGTCATAGGAAAATAGAAACAAATGGTATGAGATAGTATCTCTTTTAGATAATGTGATATCACCTTGATCTAACCACGATGTGAAGGTTATCCTATTTGAGTACACTTATTACATCTAACAGCTAAACCATATAATATTCATAGTAGTTGGAACAGTCTACCACTCCCATGGTCGCAAGGCATAGTTCAAATAAGTATATCAAAAATAAGCCCTCTTCTCTTCTGGAAATATAAACATGGAATCTTCAGTAGGTTGTCACTCCTTTTGGATGCAAGATGGGATTGAGGGTTGTTTGGTAAATCAATGATGAGGGATAGAATGATTGAGAGTGAAATAACCATAATTTGAGTCTAGATCCATTAATTTATGACATTGTAGAGGCTAGGATGATTTTGGACTATCAAGAATGGGGTTTAACTTAGGATTATAGTGTAATCTACTGACCATTAGTTCAGATATATTTTTTCCTCCCATGTCGATCTACCTTGGATTCTGGGCATATGAAATAACGTTGACTAACCATGTATAAGTCTGATTCCCCAAACATATCTATGATGGGGTAGGTTGAGATACTCTTGTCTGTTCTAGCTCTAGCTTTAGCCGCTCAAGGAACTATAACAGCTTTGGAAAGAGTATATATTTTAGAATATGAGATTGGAACCTGAACGAGGATTGGGATTTGTTCCTCTTGTTCCATGTATGTGGTTATAAGATCTTATTTTTGAAAAAATATAGAACTCTTATTTATATATATACATATTTTTCAGTCTTTTTTTCCACAAGGCATGTTTTCACATAGTCAAGCTACACCCAATCAACAAACAACAAATAACAACCAATCGCAGAACCCACACTGAAACCTTGCACTTTATTTTTCAGAAATTTAATTGAGCATAGTGGTTTTGGGGAATAAAAGCTAATATAGTTAGATTAATCACAACAATCATGTTAATACATCACATAATATAAGATAATAAAGAGAAGTGGCACACGAAAGTGCATTTTGAGTTACTAGTTCTGTTGCTCTAAATGGGATAACTAATTCAAATAATTAAAAAGACCTTCTTTAGAAATGGAATAATATAGTATAGTGAAAAACCGATTCAGAAAAATTGGACCTTCAAGAACACATTTGTTAAGAGAGAGAGAGTGAGTTATATACGATTAGAAAAAAATGAAGCTACTAATGAAAAATCAATGCGAAACTACATAATGGAAAATATAGGATCAGTACTCTTCTAATAGTGAGAAACCATGTGATAGTGTATTCCTCACTCAATTTTTCTGATAGAATATTTTGCGGTCATCCAGAGCTGATAAAAAGATGTAACATTTAGCATGTTTTCATCCTTCCAAGCCAGGGCATTAAGTGATACATGCGCTTTGAACCAAACAAGCTTCGTGTATCAACCAAGTGAAATATTAGAGCTATAAATCACTCGGAATAGGAAGTCATATAATGGAAGGACTTTCTTACCCACACTTTGGAAATTTCCACTTATAATTCATGAATTCCAATATTGATTTCTTCAGCTACAACTGAGATCTAGGAGCTCTTTGACAACCGAGAGTATTGAATGGCCTACTGATGTTTATCTAACAAGCTAGGACATGAGAAAAAGAGGATTCATTACAAAGGAAATGGGGAAGGGATTCTAACAATTAGTAAAAATAGTCTTTCCAAAATGTTCTAAATGATCATACACCTTAGGGTTGTGTTCTTTTTTATCTGAACCTTTCTGAGGGTAAGGTTTTTCTCGATCTTCATATTCACAGATTCTTCTTCCTCACAAGTGTAAGGTGATCCTGACCGCACCGATACAGTTTAACCATCATTTTTCCACAAATTATATGTTGAAACAACTTGGAGTGGAACGAATCCCTTAGAATATTCATGGGAACTTTAACCAAAGAATGTGGGTAATAGATAAATAAAAGCATAATTACTTCAAACAAGGATATAACAAAGGTCAGGGACAAGAACCATCCATAGAATACTAGCATCAAAAAGACATTAATCAACACAGAATGGAATGTATGTTCAGATGATCATTATCGGATCGCAGTCTGTATGGTATTTCCTGAAAATCCAGACCATGTATCTACAGTCCATGCTAGCTCAGTCCTATGTTCGACCTCCACAGCAAGTTACAACATAGAATTATACATTATTTCAAACTTTGGGGGATCTATTTTCTGGTAGTTTTAGCAATACAACCCCACATTCAGAGAGAATGCCCATGAAAACCCTCTTCCTACCACTAATCCACCCAGATAATTCAATACCTTTCAAATTTCTCTATCGCAGTTCTTCCCCTATATTTTAGCGGCTTTGTTAGTCACGCCCATAACTCTATTGACCACTGACATAACCTCCTCCAAGATTCTATTATCCAAATTCCAGATGAGAGTATCACATGGGATCCTCTGGGTGCTGGACCAACTGATCCCTCAATTTAAAACATAGGGTCCTTGATAAAGAGTTGTTGGAGATTGAGACCTCGAGAGAAAATCCAAATGTGATAGAGAATCCACTTCTTGATCATGGATGCAGTGCTTCAAGTCCTTCTAGTAATGAATATAGTAACAAGGAATAATCATTCAATCCCTCTCAACTCATCACCACTCTACAGACCAATGTTCATTTATGGATGGAAGATGACAAACTATTTCTAGAAGTATCCATGATAGCCCCTGGTAAGCATTGGATATAAAAGTGAAAAGGAAATGCCTCTAGAAATACCAAAAAAACTAATATTTCATCTAAAACTAAGAGGACAGTCAAAAGTATGGAATTTAATCCTTTTTGACCCTCAGGAAAGGATGAATCTCAATCCTTCTATTAAGAGGATTCTTTTGACAACCCTGCTTTCTATTACAACTTAAACATGCTTTATTACATATAACTTCACTTGATACAACAAAGAAGATCGAGAGGTTTAGTTTCTTTGGGGATTAGGATCATTACATAAAAACTTTAAACTTGAAATACAACATCTTTATTGAAAATTCCTTTACATGACCACTACATTCCTTCATACTTAGCATTGCATGGGATAACCTGAGGACATGCATAAGAAAATGGTGAGCTATAAAGCCCAGTAAGGGAGTACACAATGAATAACATGAGGAGTAAAATACATGTTTGGAAATAGGCATAACAATAGATCATAAGAGAAACATGAACATAAAGGCATGATAAATCATGGTAATCATAACACGGAAATGTGGCAACAACACTTAACATTGAATTAGCATGAGCCAAGGCTCATTGCACATGGAGCATGAGTAAACCCTCATTGCACTTGAAGCACGAGTAAACCCTCATTGCACTTGAATTAGCATGATTCAACACTCATTGCACATGACGTATCATGATACTATACTTTACCCAATGCATTGGAGCGCTATAAGGGTGCACCCTTCTTAAACATTTCATTTCATGCATAAGTGTGCCACATGGATCATAAAACATGGATTCATAAAACATAATCATTTATTCCACGATAAAGGAATGTGGAATTCATACATGAAACTTTATAATCAATAAGTAAATTTGCATAAAGGTGAATACCCTTGATGGAGAAATGGGCATGGTATTCACTACACAATGATATTGGCTTAGAAAATCGGTGTGATTTCGGCAGCGTAACGGCGTGACATAAGAATTCATAAAAATGGTTGATGAAAGAGAAAGGGGTTCCTCATCATATTTACATGTAATGGACAGTAACGAGGTCATATAGATACATGTCCCAACAATTGAAAAGGAATTTACATTCATGATACAAAAGTATTGCTTGAATATAAAAGAGGAGAAAAAAAGTTCCTTTCGGAATTTCGGCATAGTAACGGGTGTACATGGGAGGAATTTAATGAGAGAGAAAGGGGTCTCACATCATTAAAAAAATAAGAGGTCAGTATGGGGGAGGTGAGAAACCATACCCCAACATTCATAATTGAAATTAAAAGGGAAATACAACTTAAAGAAAATTGACAAAAATGAGAAAGGAAGAAAAAACCCTTACTTGGAAGTGTGCTTCCAAAGGCTAGAGATAGGCTTGTGAGAGGATTCTTGGGAGCTTGGGGCACCTTGAGAGGATTATATAGAGAGTAGGGCAGAGGTTGGATGAACTCCAAGGGCTTTTAGTGAGGAGGAAGTGGGAGCTTGGGTGGGTTTATATAGGAAAGGTGAGGGAATTATTTATTATTTAGGTTTGGGACCCCTTATATTAAAATAATCCAAACCACAAACCATCCCATGGTATTTGCCCATGTTTTCTGGAAAAGGAAAAAGGAAAACAATATTTTACAAGGCCAAGGTCCGAACTTATTAAAAAATTAGGGTTGCTTATGTGGAGGTGAGTCACACTCCCATGGAAATTAATTTACAAAGGCAAAGTGTTGAATAAGTCTTGAGGGCTCCATTAATGCTTTGAAAAGTAAGTCAAACAAACCCAAAACCTAATTATTTTAATAATAAAACACATATTGGACGAACATAAGGATTATGGTATTTTATTACATCACCATTGGGTCATTATGATTTCATAAAACACATTATATATTTAAATGGTATTTAATTTTTACCCAAAAATTTGACTGTCTCAGAAAATTATGAAAAATTCACCATTGGATAATTTCGACGTCCTGATTCAAAAAATAATATTTATTTTATCTAAATAATTTTCTAAATATGTGAATTTTCACTTTTAAAATAAAAACCGACATTTATAAAAAAAATTCACTGGTTTTGACAGAAATGACTTTCAAACCTTGATAAAAAATTTAATTGCATTCATAAAATTATAAGATCATTTATATTTAATAAAAATTAATTTAATATTAATAATAATATTTTATTAAAAAATTATTTAATTCAAAAATCCTTTAATTTAATAAAATATAATTCTTAATTAAATAATAACTAAAAACTCCATTTTTACTTTAAAAACTAATTACAATGTATCAAAAATGACTAGAAATTATATTCATTATTATATACAAAAATAATGTACATGAACATGGTGCTACTTATTTGTTACATAACCCCTTAAAATAGCCACATAAGACCTAAGGGTATGGTGATGGTGACAGACTCTTGGGGCGGCTCGGATAACATCACTCGAGTGGTAATCTCTATCAACTTCCACTTTTCCCATAGACGGTCCCGTTCAAGCTAGACATAATGAAGCTCAGCTTGGGCTTGGTCAAGGGCAAAGCCCAAAGATGCCACCTCTTTTCCGAGCTCCGACAAATGGGCTTCGTAAGGGGCAATTCTACTGGATGAGGCCATCGCTTCCTTTGTCTGGGTAGAAATGGGTTCGTTAAAGCCTTATATTTATACTACTCAGATGATCACTGTTCAACGGCTATAAAAGTAACGGTCACAAATCTTAATGTAAAACTAAATAAGTTTACATCTTATAAAAACATTTTTCATAAAGAAACATTTAACTGGATCAAGAGGGATTTTCCATTAATGAAACTTTGGGTCGTTACAATATTCCCCCCTTAAGAAATTTCGCCTTCGAAATTTTCCTTTTCCCACACTAAAACAAATGTGGGTAACTCAGCTTCATCATATCCTCCGACTCCCAAGTTGCTTCTTCAAACTTGTGGTTTCTCCACAACACCTTGACAAGGGGCATTGTCTTATTTCATAGAAATGTTTCTCTACGATCTAATATCTTCACTGGTTGCTCCTCATAAGAAAGATCATCTTCCAATTGTACCACCTCGGAAGAGAGTACATGTGAAGGGTCCGGTATGTACTTCCTTAAGAGGGATACATGAAAGACATCATGCACCTTGGCCATAGTAGGTGAAAGTGCTAGTCGATATGCCACAGCCCCAACACGATCAAGAATCTCGAAGGGGCCGATGTACCTTGGACTTAACTTCCCTTTCTTTCCAAACCTCATGACCTTCTTCCATGGAGATATGCGTAAAAACACCATGTCTCCGAATTTAAACTCAAGGTCTCGTCGACGATTATCTGCATAACTCTTCTGTCGACTTTGGGATGCCTTGATATGCTGCTGAATGGTTTTCACCTTCTCCACCATTTCTTCGACCATTTCTGGTCCAAGCAGCTTACGTTCACCGACATCATCCCAACATGCCAATGTTCTACACCTTTTCCCATACAGGGCTTCATATGGTGCCATTTGGATTCTCGAGTGGAAACTATTATTATAATAGAACTCAACCAGAGGAATATGTTGATCCCATCCTCCTTTAAAGTCCATTTAGAATGAACTCAACATGTCCTCAAGTGTTTGGATAGTCCGCTCAGATTGGCCATCAGTTTGAGGATGATAGGCCGTACTGAAGTTCAGTTCAGTATTCAGAGCATGTTGTAGACTCTTCCAAAACATAGAGGTGAATCTTGGATCTCGGTCAGACACAATAGATAGTGGTACTCCATGCAACCATACCACATCCCTGATATATATCAGTGCCAGTTGATCCAAAGAGAAATCCTCTCTAATAGAAATGAAGTGTGCAGTCTTTGTAAGATGATCCACAACAACCCAGATTGCATTGTTGCCTTTGGATGTCCTTGGAAGTCCGGTGACAAAGTCCATGGTGATGCTCTCCCATTTCCATTCTGGTATGGGAAATGGTTGCATCATCCCCTTATACTTCTGCCTCTCTGCCTTCACTTGCTGGCACACCAGGCACTTTGATGTATATTCAGCGATCTCCTTCTTCATATTATCCCACCAAAAGTTTTCTCGGAGATCTCAATACATCTTTGTGTTCCCTGGGTGAATAGAGAAATTTGAACTATGTGCATCATCCAAAAGTTCCTTCTTCAGCTCCGGACATGATGGAACACATATTCTTTTCCCAAACCACACAGTTCCTTCTTCATTAACATTAAACTCCGAGGATTTCCCCTTTTTGATAGCTTCCACTTTTTCTTGAATTCCCACATCATCCTTTTGAGCATCCTTTAACCTTTCCAAAAGAGATGGTTGATCAATCATTTGTTACAGGATTGATGATGTTCCCTTCTTTATGATTATCACATCCATCTTCATCAATTCTAAGAAGATTGGATCCTTCTCAATTCTCATCATTGATAGAATCGCTGGGTCCTTTCTACTTAGGGCATCCGCCACCTTGTTCGCTTTCCCAGGGTGGTAATGTATTGAACAGTAATAATACTTGATGAGCTCTATCCATCTTCTCTGGCGCATATTAATATCTTTCTGTGTGAATATATATTTAAGACTCTTGTGGTCAGTATATATCTCACATTTCTCTCCATAGAGATAATGCCGCCAGATTTTCAAGGCAAAGATTACCGACTCCAACTACAGATCATGCGTTGGATAGTTTCACTCATGGATTTTCAACTGCCTTGAGGCATAGGACATCACTTTATCATTATACATTAGCACACATCCTAAGACCTTCTTCGAAGCATCACTGAATACCACAAAAAGCTCCCCACTTGTGGGTAAAGTGAGCACAGGTGCAGTGATAAGCCTCCTTTTCAACTCCTTGAAGCTTTCTTCGCATTCATCACTCCAAGAAAACTTTACTCCCTTTCGAGTTAGCTTGGTAAGAGGGTTGGAAAATCGTGATAAATTTCTCACAAATCGTCGATAATATCCAGCTAACCCCAAGAAGATACGGATATCAGTTACCGATGTTGGCCTCGGCCATCCCTCAATTGCATCTGTTTTGGAGGGGTCCACAGATATCCCATTTCTTGTGATGATATAGCCCAACAATGAGACCTCCTTCAACCAGAACTCACACTTGCTATACTTGGCATAGATATTCTCCTTGCACAAAGTCTCCAATACAGTTATTAAATGCTCCTCATGGTCCTCCTTGGTTTTGGAGTATATTAGAATATCATCTATAAAGACTACCACAAATTTGTCTAGGTAATCTCTAAAGACTCTATTCATCAATTCCATGAATATTTCTGGAGCATTGGTGAGTTAGAAAGGCATTACTATGAATTCATAGTGTCCGTACCTTGTACGAAAAGCAGTCTTGGGGATATCTTCCTTCTTCACCCTTACTTGATAATATCCCGACCGTAAGTCCACCTTGGAGAAGTATTATGCTCCACACAGCTGATCAAACAAGTCATCGATTCTTGGGAGAGGATACTTGTTCTTTATCATGATTTTTCTAAGTTCACGATAATCGATGCAAAGCCGCATTGACCCATCCTTCTTCTAGACGAAGAGGACTGGTGCACCCCATGGTGATGCACTTGGGCGTATAAACCCTTTATCCAGATTCTCCTGTAGTTGTTTCTTCAGCTCTTCAAGCTCAACAACAGCCATTCTATATGGAGTCTTGGATATTGGTAGCGCCCCAGGTATAAGTTCAATTGAGAACTCAACATATCTTCTTGGAGGAAGACCAGGAAGTTCCTCGGGAAACACTTCAGCGAATTCCCTCACAATAGGAATTTCTTCAAGGGTGGTTTCTTCCTTGGACTCAATCATATGAGCCAGATATGCATGCTCATAAGGTATTAATATCCATTCTTGAGATGATGGAGCTAAAGAAGATTCATCTTCCTCCTGACACTTGTAATGAATCGGGGGTCGATTCTCTATATGGAGTGTGATTTCCCTCTCCCGACAATTTATGTTGGCTCTATATAAGGAAAGCCAATCCATGCCAATAATTGCATCAAATTCCACCAAAGGGAGTATGATGAGTTTCGCCAGAAAAATTCAATCCACAGATTATAACAGGGGAGGACTTATACTCATGGGATGCAATGATTGCCCCATTTGCTGTACTCACCGACATCTTTACATCCATGATTTTTGGTGGTGTAGGGATTGTTCTACTAAACTTTTGAGATAGAAAAGAATGATTAGAACCTGAATCAAAAAGTATGTTCGCTATTCTTGAATGAATAACTAGCGTACCTATCACCACTTCGTTGTCAGGGTTCACTTCGGCAGAAGTGATGGAAAAATGTCTTCCTTGTTGTCTTGTAGGTTGCTGGTTGCCTCCGATAACCCTTGGATTAGGGCACTGATTTGCAAAATGAACCGGTTATTTTCATTTGTAGCATTGAACAATGCGTTGAGGTTCGAACGGAGCGTTCCTCTCCTCTATCATAGCTGCGGGTCCTTCTTGCTGACAGTTAACAGCTAGGTGCCCTTCTCTTCCACACCTGAATCATTTTCTTGTCCCCCTAAGGCAATTTCCAGGGTGCTTCTTTCCACACATTTGGAAAGTGGGGTGCTGGAACTTCTTAGCGCCGTTGTATTTATCCATCGAACCACCAACATTGAATTCCACCTTATGCTTCTTGTCCCCATGATACCCCTGTGATTCTCCGATCTCCATTTCATCCTTGAGGGCACATCGGACAATTTCCTCATATTTGTCGAAGTCACGGATCGCTAATGCTTTCCACAAGCTAGGCTTCAGCACACCAAAGAAGCAGTCAACCTTGCATTCGGGGGTAACGACAAAGCCGGAAGCGTATCGTGCAATCCTTGTGAAGTTTTCCTCGTACGCTCCCATATATTCTTCATCTTTCTGCTTGAGGGAAAGGAAGTCCCTTTCCATCTTAAGACGGAGGGTGCGTGGAAAATATTTATCGAAAAACATCTTCTGGAATTCCTTCCATTCCAAAGCCTCAATCTCCTCCTCAGGATTAGTATTTTTGATCAACGTCCACCATTGATCAGCTTCACCCTCCATACGATAAGCTGCCAGGAGAACCTTATCTTGTTCAAAACATTGAAGGATAGAGAAGATCTTTTCAATGGAGGTGATCCATTGCTCAGCGATCGTGGGATTAGATGATCCACTAAAAGTAGGAGGCCTTTGTCTCATGAAGCTCTCGATAGAGACTTGTTCTTTCTTAGGTGGGGTTGAACGTTCCTCTTGACCCGTGTTTCTATTGAAAACTTGAGTTGGCTGAGAGAGAAGCATGACAAAGTTCGCGATTCCCGCTCCCATTGGATTGGGCATCTCATTAGTACAATCATCACACTGATCTTCACAACGGTTGTTAGCCTGAGTTCTCCTATTACAGGCCATTGGATGGAATAAAAGGAAATTTAGGGGTAACACATAAAGGTTAATCCAAATACAAAAGTTGATGACTTATAAATAAACTTTAATCTCTTTAACTCGTGAGTCTATAGGATTCAATCCAGGATTTTCATGATCTTCCTTCAAAGATATATTCTTAGGGGAATTTTTCCCTTAATAAGGGTTCATACTAAGATTGTGAATTTATCAAAACATATCCCCCGGGAGTGTCATAACCAAGAGTGCAGCAAGTCCCGTTGACGTGCACCAGTTCCGGTTCGAGTCTAGCTCAAAGCGGTGTTTTCGGGTTTTACCCCTAGGATACATCTGTGCCAGAGCCGCCTCTACCTGCTCGTATCCAAACAGGGATGTATTTGTTTGATAAACCACTTATTAGTATTTACCAAAACTTAGGGATGTTTTTATTATACTTAGTCTTGTATCTAAGGCTTTACTAGGGTTTCTTAATCCCAAAAATAACTAAACCTATCCTCTGATACCAACTTTGACAACCCTGCTTTCTATTACAAATTAAACATGCTTTATTACATATAACTTCACTTGATACAACAAAGAATATCGAGAGGTTTAGTGTCTTTGGGGCTTAGGATCATTACATAAAAACATTAAACTTGAAATACAACATCTTTATTGAAAACTTCCTTTACATGACCACTACATTCCTTCGTACTTAGCATTGCATGGGATAACCTGAGGACATGCATAAGAAAATGGTGAGCTATAAAGCCCAGTAAGGGAGTACACAATGAATAAAATGAAGAGTAAAATACATGTTAGGCAATAGGAATATCAATAGAGCATAAGAGAAACATGAACATAAATTCATGATAAAGCATGGTAATCATAACATGGAAATGTGGCAACAACACTTAACGTTGAATTAGCATGAGCCAAGGCTCATTGCACATAGAGCATGAGTAAACCCTCATTGCATTTAAAGCATGAGTAAACCCTCGTTGCACTTGAATTAGCTTGAGCCAACACTCATTGCACATGACGTATCATGATACTATACTTTACCCAATGCATTGGAGCGCTATAAGGGCGCACCCTTCTTAAACATTTCATTTCATGCATAAGTGTGCCACATGGATCATAAAACATGGATTCATAAAACATAATCATTTATTCCACGATAAAGGAATGTGGAATTAATACATGAAACTTTATAATCAATAAGTAAATGTGCATAAAGTTGAATACCCTTGACGGAGAAATGGGCATGGTATTCACTACACAATGATATTGGCTTAGAAAATCGATGTGATTTCAGCAGCGTAACGGTGTGACATAAGAATTCATAAAAATGGTTGATGAGAGAGAAAGGGGTTCATCATAATATTTACATGTAATGGACATTAAGGAGGTCATATAGATACATTTCCCAACAATTGAAAAGGAATTTAGATTCATGATACAAAAGTATTTCTAGAATATAAAAGAGGAGAAAAAAAGTTCTTTTCGGAATTTCGGCATAGTAACGGGTGTACATGGGAGGCATTTAATGAGAGAGATAGGGGTCTCCCATCATTCAAACAATAAGAGGGGAGTATGGGGGAGGTTCGAAACAATACCCCAACATTCATAATTGAAATTAAAAGGTCAATACAACTTAAAGAAAATTGACAAAAATGAGAAAGGAAGAAAAAACCCTTACTTGGAAGTGTGCTTCCAAAGGCTAGAGAGAGGCTTGTGAGAGGCTTATTGGGAGCTTGGGGCACCTTTATAGGATTATAGAGAGATTAGGGAAGAGTTTTTACGAAATCCAAGGGCTTTGAGTGAGGAGTAAGTGGGAGCTTGGGTGGGTTTATATAGGAAAGGTGAGGGAATTCTTTATTATTTAGGTTTGAGACCCCTTATATTAAAATAATCCAAACCACAAACCATCCCATGGTATTTGCCCATGGTTTCTGGAAAAGGAAAAAGGAAAAAAATATTTTACAAGCCCATGGTCCGAACTTATTAAAAAATTAGGGTTGCTTATGTGGAGGTGAGTCACACTCCCATGGAAATTAATTTAAAAAGGAAAAGTGTTGAATAAGTCTTGAGGGCTCCATTAATGCTTTGAAAAGTAAGTCAAACAAACCCAAAACCTCATTATTTTAATGATAAAACACATATTGGCCGAACATAAGGATTATGGTATTTTATTACATCACCATTGGGTCATTATGATGTCATAAAACACATTATATATTTAAATGGTATTTAATTTTTACCCAAAAATTTGACTGTCTCAGAAAATTATGAAAAATTCACCGTTGGATAATTTCGATGTCCAGATTCCAAAAATAATATTTATTTTATATAAATAATTTTCTAAATATGTGAATTTTCACTTTTAAAATAAAAACCGACATTTATAAAAAATTCACGGGTTTTGACAGAAATGGCTTACAAACCTTGATAAAAATTTTAATTGCATTCATAAAATTATTGATCATTTATATTTAATAAAAATTAATTTAATATTAATAATAATATTTTATTAAAATATTATTTAATTCAAAAATCCTTTAATTTAATAAAATATAATTCTTAATTAAATAATAACTAAAAACATCATTTGTACTTTAAAAACTAATTACAATGTATCAAAAATGACTAGAAATTATATTCATTATTATATAAAAAAATAATGTACATGAACATGATGCTACTTATTTGTTACATAACCCCTTAAAATAGCCGCATAAGACCTAAGGGTAAGGTGATGGTGAAAGACTCTTGGGGCGGCTCAGATAACATCGCTCGAGTGGTAATCTCTATCAACTTCCACTTTTCCCATAGACGGTCCAATTCAAGCTTGACATAATGAAGCTCAGCTTGGGATTGGTCAAGGGCGAAGCCCAAAGACGCCACCTCTTTTCCGAGCTCCGACAAATGGGCTTCGTAAGGGGCAATTCTACTGGATGAGGCCATCACTTCCTTTGTCTGAGTAGAAATGGGTTCGTTAAAGACTTATATTTATACTAATCAGATGATCACTGTTCAACGGCTATAAAAGTAATGGTCACAAATCTTAACGTAAAACTAAAGAAGTTGACATCTTATAAAAACATTTTTCATAAAGAAAAATTTAACTGGATCAAGAGGGATTTTCCATTAATGAAACTTTGGGTCGTTACAATTCTGAAGCACCCCACATCCAGTGGGTTGTCTGTAACTGCTAGAAAATTTGACAATCCACAAAAGATGTAGAGTTTGAATTTGAAGAGGAATAGTAACTCAGGTAGAAAAAGAAATAAACTTTTGACACTAAATTCACCCTTTCTGGAGGACCTCTGAGAAAAGATGAATAATATATACTTTTTCTAAAGAACAATCCTCGCCTCTAGTTGATATTTCTGAGATACCAGAGCAGAATTGGATTACTCATGAACAGAAGTATCTTAATAATGCATAATCCAATCAGAAAACGAACGAGGATTTTATCTCTTCCCCTTTAATTGTGGAGTTTACGACAAACCTGAAATTATAAAATGGAGATGTCATTGTAGTTCAATGTATTCGACCAACTCTCATCATGCTCACCCCGTACATCAAAATATTCTTGTTATTGCATGCAACATGCATTGAATTCCTGATCTGTATTTACATAGTAATTAGTGTGTATCATCCCTCTTATAGTTGAATGAATTATATTTAGTTTAAGATAATTAGATCGTTTCACTTCCTTAACTTAGTCTCTCTAAGCCGATGACCCTAACTTCACTCTTAGCTCTTTACGGATTATAAGCTTCATTGCTACTGATTTCTTTCTTTCTCGATTAGGGTCTGAAGGAGAGAGGATGATGGGGAACACATTATATCTAGATATATCTTTCCCAATATCTTGGGGCATGCAAGATAGAATGTCTCTTTCATAATTGGGTGATGATTCTTGGTGATCTTCTTTGAAACTACTATTGCGTTTGCGTGTACAGTTTCTTTTGGACAAGATGAAGCCAAGATTGTTCTACCGAATGCTGAATTTACCCACTCATTTACATTCCTCAGCAAGGCTTCATGTCATCCCTTCCCCACCCACCTAGAAAATTCTCAAGATTTTTTTTCTATTGTTCTTTTTTGGCACGTGCTTTGTCTTATTAGAACGTCATGAGAGATTTCAGTTACTATCTACCATTGGTGTTAGAATTTCTACTTTTTTGATCTCTTTCAGTATGATTCTAGTTTTGATGTAAATCTACGACAATACCATCTACCATAATTGAATGATCTAACTAGATATAAACCAACTAAGTTATAACATTCAATGTTCTGAGAGTGAGGATGCTATGTTTTTTATCTTATTCATTATGTCTGTAGCCTACCTCATTTTCATCTCCCGTTCTTTATCTTCATTTTATATGATTAGCACTGGGAGGATACAACGGGACTAACTTTTATTTGAACGTTTCTATGTTCTCATTTCTATTTTATACTCTTTTTTAGGAGGCACCGACTAAACCTTAGTCTTATGGTTAGAAAGGGTGGTGTCTCGTCTTGGATCGGGCATCGTCTTTGTACATATTGCATACTATCCAAGCTAATTTGCATCATTGCCTCTCTACTTGAATGCCTATATTCCATTCTAGGAAATCATAATCACTTACTACTAGGTTTACGATCGTCTACTTAATATATAAGGTGATATATATGTCTGTTACTTATTAATATATATGTTTCTGAAGGGATAAGGATGAATATTTTAATTTCTATGCAGGTATAGCTATAAAACTTGGTGAAATGATACCACCATATTCCTATCTTTCTATCTATTCTAGTAAAATAAATAGTCTCCACTAGTGAAAATATTTCTCTACCTGATCCTCCCCGATGTTCCAATCCCAATGAATTCATCTTGTCAACTCCTTCTCAAGCTCCTCTCTTCCTATTTTATATGAGACTTCCCCAACGCAAAAGGTCTGGATTACCTGCTTTGGATGAAGCTATCCTATTATGTTTTTCATATTAAATACACATTTTTGTATTGATAACAAATGCAATAGAAAATTAAACCATTATATGAATCCATACTATCTCTTGCATTCTCCTTCAGACCCTTACAATTTTCTGTACACTTTCATACTCTATCCTCTAACTAAATTTGGACTAAGAGATTACACTCACTTAGCTAGCTCTTATAAAATTATTATGAGATTTTAGATACCTTTAGTCAGTATGAAAGGAATATAATTAGTCCTAATCCTAATAGTCAAACAAAGAAACATACAGGTATGGAAATAAGATCTAAAAATATATTAATCTAACAATGAATGTAATATGAGATGGTAAAAACAAGCAATATGGATGTTTTTAGATTAGGAGTTCGTTACCAAAAAAGAGCTGAAAGAAAGGTAGGGTAGTCATAGATTACCATTTGTTCCCTATAGATGTGTAATGGTAAGCTAGATCATTAGTACCAAGAGCTGAAAGCCATTCATTAGTGTCATTAGAATTGCAGTTAAAAGAATAGACATGCACTAATGCCAAAAGAAGAATGCCAAGACTAACAACTATAAGAAGAAATCCAATATACTAAGGTAGAGAAAAATAGAAAGGCTTGCTACTAAGCTCATTAAAGTAGTCAAGATATCATACTAACAATAATAAAGGTAAATAAAGGGTCCTAAAGAGAGCTATGACTAGTCTAGTAAGGTCAAACATGGTAGTATTTGTTGAAATAAGAAAGGTATCTATAAGATCAATATTGCATTAGAGTACTGATAAGAAGAAGAGAGGTGTTTATATATTACTTGAGAATCATTTAAAGTAATATTATTAATCTACTGAATCTATATACCCTTACTAAACTCCACTTCCCTTTCCTTTTTAATTTATAAATCTTAATGATAAATAAGGAAGCATTAGTTCACAGTCCTTAGGTTCTTTTAGATCTGACCCTTTCTAAACCGAATAGTTTGAAGTAAATTTGTTATAAACCCTTATATATTAAGTATCACCTTTAGTGTGAACTATAAGGGGTATATTACTATAGATATGAACCTTTATAACCCTTATATATAAAGTATCCAAAAAATAAATGAATTTTTATTTTAGTTATAGCCAATTACTCACCCCCTAAACCACTTTCCTTCAGGTAACTGATGAAAAAAAATAACGCCTTGCCCCTAAATCATATTCCCCTTTAGGTATAGGAAAAATAATTTCATTACCTATATCAAGATAGATGATAATGGAGGGCCATAGATTACTAGTACTCTTTTTATGAAGCAATGACCAACTTTTGAGCTCACCTGGGATCAGGAATGAACCTGCAAGGAATGGGGAAGCTCAAATAAAAATAGAATAAATTGGTTTATATAATTGAAACAAAATTTTATACACTCTTTATGAACCTGGTCTAATTCAATAATGGAAATTTTTCCCAAAAAAATAAGTGAGAAGATGGATCAGCAGCCTCGGAACAGATCGATAATTATCAATTTGATTTCCAGTTTAGAGCAACAACTGAGAGCCTTGAATGAGTCTCATATGAGGGACCCTAATGTTTCTCAAATAAACAAGTTGGAGGTTCAAGAATGGGGTCTAGGATGAAAGGTACTCTGTCTATATAGTAATGTACACTATATATAAGAGTACCTGAGACTATCCAGAGGTCATTCCATTGAATTGAGAAAGATACCATGATCTAATTGGAATAGTGGACTTAGACTAAGCTTTTTTCATTTGATTGGACAACATGGGTTTCCCCCTTTCTCTTAATTTGTGTGTTGACTGCCCTTCAAATCCAAAAAATATTAATAGGGGCGGCCCACTAGATAAAGAATGTTTGTGTATTTCCTTGGCATCCCCTGCCCCTTGTTCATGGTTTGGGAGTCAATGTGGACTCAAAACGAGAGGATGGAATGAATATCACCACTAATAGAAAATAATAGTGTCATTTCATTCTCTGTATCAAAATAGAGACTTTGGGAACCAAACTATTACCACCATAGGGTTTCAATAAATGAGTTGAAAATGAGTATAACAACCACATTCAATCCCTGACAAATCTGGATGAATGAAAACTATGAGTCCACCCTCACTTTCGTTATGGTTTCCCCTTCCCAGTATTGGTTGGCTATGAGCTCTGGATGTGGTATTTCTTGATTGAATCAACATTTCTCTATGAAAAATAGGATAATTAGTTGAATCTTTGCTTCTGGAGTGACTTATATATTGTTATTGTTAGAACACTCGAATTCACTAAAAAGCGTCTATCAGCACTGGTGAAAAATTCTTTCTGATTAGGATGGAGTTTAAAAACTATTAAAAAATAATATTCCTTTGTCTCTTTGATCATTCAAAAATATGTATCTGGATATTGAGTGTGAATAACTCTTTTTATAGTCCATTAACTCCCCCCTATGGAATCTAAAGACCAAACATGTTCTCGATGGGATAAGGGAACATATGTTCTTCTCCTAGATCACCTGCTATTACTCATTATTACCATCCAAAAATAGTTTTTCTACTCAAAAAACACGTTGAATCTCTCCCGAGAGTAAGAGTGTTTGACAGGAAGGGGCTGTGACTTCTAGGGTAGATTCCTTTTTATAATATTCAGCTGATGAAGATGATCGATTGTTCTTCTCCTACAATTTTTTGTCAAAAGGTATTATGAAGTAATGCATACAACCATAGGTTATCACTCAATCCATCAGTCCTTATAGTGTTGGAATTTTACTATGTCGACTATGGAAATTCTTGTCAGTCGAACGAAAGAAAGAATACAAAAATAAAAAGATAAATGGAGGAAGAAGAGGAAGAGGTATTTATAATCTAAGATATGAAATCAAGGAAGAAGAGATACCATTTGAATACCGAGAGTGAGTAGTGATTCTCCACTATTAATTTATATTTCTATAAAGATAGTCTGCTTCAAATGGAGAAGATCCCCCAATCATGGGGAAACTAATAGAAAATATGCTTTTTTATCACAAAATATATTGTAGAAGATGTGGAGGAGCTCAAAGAAAGAATAGAATCAGAAAATAAAGCTGAAGGAAAATGACACTAGAAAACCATATGGCATTCCACCAGCCTTCCACTGGATTTGAACATCTTCAATGGTACATGAAGCTATTATCACTAAGGAGAAAGTTCCCTTTCTATTCATGTTCCACCTTACCGAATCCTACATCAATGTTTACTCAATTTATTTATGCATTTTTCTAGTAATATAAGACGGCATATTTCTTGGATTCCCTTCCCTTAATAATCGAAACACATATATTTTTAGAATAGGTGACTTCTAGATGAGTTTCACCAGAGGATAGAAATTAAAAAGTGATAGGTATGTGGTGAATATCCCGAAATATGTTTGAATGTGGGGATTCTACAGACCAGAAGCATAAGAACATTTATTGAAAAACTATGAGTCATATGATTGGTGTTGTTGCTATATTGGGCATGTCAATGGTATGTACAAAAACTAATGGTTCACTTATTTGGGAACAAATGTTTGAATGTAATCTACGACCAACGGAATAATATACTCAATTTCTTGATACCATACTTATCCCAAATGGTGGACATGCCAAGTACATTGTGGAATTTGTTGAGAGATTAGTATGGGGAGTGAATAGTTTCATTTTAACTATCGCAGACTTGTTACACTCTAATGTGTTTGTGATACATAATCATGGGTGAGTATTGATGAAAGAAGAAAGGTGACCCTCGCTGAATTGAATCCCTCTGTTCAAATCGAGTCTCCTTCAGACACTAATTATGTCGATCTCTTGATTGGATGACATTAAATCTTGACACTTTATACTCATATCTAATTGTTAAGGAGAAAGGTTCCTGGCATAATATATCCTTCTAAATAGGCCACACCAAACATCACTATAAGAAAGTGTTCCCACTGACCTATGGTCATGTTGTGCACTCGATATTTCCTCAAATTCCCAAAGATGATATATTTATTTATTTAATTGAACCATGGGAACATATATACATGGCAAGGGTCAAAAGTAGTAAATTGATCATATCATTTAATACTTTACTATCCATATATGGGTATTGTAAGAAGAGACAATATAATCTAGTCAACTCTTTCCTTCTAGAGATATATATCTGCTAGAGTGCTGTAACATCATGTTCTTGACAACATCTCTACAGGAAACCATACAATCAAAGGCCATCAGATTGGGACAACTGACATATGTTATGTGTGTAGATGTAGTATCATTGAGGGAGTTAGTGGATGGGTTACAATATATAGTGTGGGGTCTTTTCATTCAGGGTGACGTTGGGATTATGAAGTGTTCAATGAAACCTTGATCGGGCCTCAAATTTCTTCTCGGGTGGTCCAAACAAAGATACCAATATGGGCTCAACTATTAGAATATAGTTGGATCTTCTACAAATGATTCGGTGGATCATTGGAAATGATTATAAGCACAACAAGGCAGTGATCTAGGGGAGATAGTGGGATCCCATGTTGAGACTCAGTGATGAAACAGAAAAAAAAACAAAGGGTAGCTAAAAATGTAATAGAAAGAGTGACATAGAGGTGCATCACTAAAGATAAAATGTTAATGGGGATCATACACAACTAATATAAAAAACTACTAAACTAGTAGTTCTGTTCCCCATTAATTCGGACCACTGTCACTCTAACTGGAAAATCATAGTCCACAAAGCAGTCTCAACGAAGGATCCTTACAAGAAGCATTGATGTAGTTAAGAAACTGATTCACTAATTTTTTTCACCTTTTGATCATACTTGGTATCTCATTCTATTCCATTGTCCTTTGTTCACTCCGTCCAAGAAATGATTAATACCATGTGTACTAGAGCGGCTGATTCTTGATGATAAGAAGTCATATTCATTGAGTTACTTACTGTGATATGTATATATATATATATATATATATATATATATATATTGGGATGGTGTAGCTCTTGATAGGTCACTAAAAAGAATAACTAATGTAATAGAAAGAGGAATGTGCACTAAAGGGGACAACAAAGCAGATGGTGGGCGGCTAAGGATAGATCTAGTGATTGATTGACATACAAAGTAGGTCTTTCATATGAGGGATCAGTATTTAAAATATATTTGAGGTATTATATGAGGTTAACTCTATTAAGTCATAACATGATGAACATTTCTTGTTCAATGAAAGGATTTTGTTTCTTGCATAAGACACATGGTTCCGAGAACTAGTAACCTATTTCTCTGATGAAAAAACCTTTGTAACCACCACGGGAATATATTAATCACTTACTTGAGCTTCCCCACCCATCCTAACTATTTTATAAACTACTCTATTGAAGACGGTTCTTCTTATATGATATATTAATCTTTAATTCGTCTCCCCTCCATCGTTCAAATCCATTCCTTTCTGAAGCCTCATTTGTTTCAGCTGACGGATGTGTCTACATATTTAGATTCATCAGTAAATGTTTCTAGATCAAAGGGTATGATGGAGATGGATCTGATTTACATCCATCTCCTTTGGACCCTCTCTTCCACGATAAAGAACATCAATCATTCAGAACACTCTCGGGTTCAAGGTCGGATGCTTAAGCAGGGGCAGGGGCACCACGAGAGGGATATTCATGATTGATGCAATTTCCTATTAAAAGGTGTTGGCCCTAGATCCTAAATGACCAAATTCGAAACTCTAACATATTCCAAAATTTAACTTTATAATAAATATATTCTTGTCTATACATTTATGACATGGATTCCACTTACATTACAATGGTAGAAGAGTCCCTTGTCCCTTCTTTCTTCAATAAGGCCACAAACATTGATTTCCCTAGAATCCATTGCACATAAATTTTTGGATGGTATTGTGGTCTTTAGGAAAAATTGATTCATCAAATTCAAGAACATTATATTGGTGGAACCTCTTCAATAAAACATTAAATTATACAACCACCGATCATTTCTCCTCCTAGTGATATAGAAAGTGGAGAAGCTAGCTACATCTACCTTTCTTATTCTCCATATTCATTTCCTAGAACACTACCAGATGATATTAATTTATATCCTTCACTACATATGTAAACCCAAAAAATGTTTCTTACTTGTGGAGGTATCTTATACAATTATGATAGAGTAACATGTAATTTTCTTTTTTCCAATTCACTTGCCAGATCAATATTTAAGTCAACCTAAATAACAGGAGATACAACTTCAGCAAAATCTACATTGGTGGCACCAACTGTGGGATTTTTCTGTTCTGGCCATAACAACCATTAGAACACATGTTTTCCAATTATCTTGTTGATTCCACAAAATCATTACTTTATACACCACTGGATAGAAAGAGTCATCTTTTTCTGCAATCTCTGTAGGTGCAGTTTCCGACATAAAGAAATAAGTCAATCTAGTATGACACGTCAAAATCTGTACTATCAGTAGTCACAATAGGAATCAATTGATCTTCAAGGTGATCGAATTAATTAAACCTACTTCTATAATTAGTAAAACTATCTTCTTCTACGTTTGATATAGTCAATCAAGAGGAATAGAGAGAGAGTGGAAGGAGAAATTAAACAAAATTTTATTGTTAATGAATTTTTTGGTTGAAAGAAATGAAAATAAAGAGATTGATAGGACTAAATATTGTATTCTTGTGACTTACCCCTGGATGGGGTATAGTAGGAATGTGAGATGTATTAATTGGAGAGAAATTTCATGGGGTGACTGGTTGAAAAATTAAAGATTTAGTGGCTGCACTGAAAGACATGAAAAATTCATTTTCCCTTTCGAATATCACTATTATATTCTAATAGTTTAGTCTTGTAACTAGCATTTATCAATATATTCAACTGCCATCTGGTGATTCCATCCTCTTCTACTTTAGTCACTTATCACTTTCTCTTAGGTCACTAGCATCTCTCATACTTGATTTTTCTTTTATTAAGAGTTTGTACTTCTAGTATTAGGAATCAGAAAAGGCACAAAAGGAAAGAGTTAAACACACCAGATGATATTTTATTCTTGTATTTATTTCTTATTTCCTCTACATGGGTGTATATGTTCATTCTTTAAATAAAGTATTTGTGATATTATACTAGCTTTTTTATAACTCAAAAGTCATCATGATGCTCTAAAATCGTTACCTGAACCAAAGATGCACATCCAATGAAAGTTCCATGCTTCCGGGTTGAGAAATAATACAATGAATGGATAGTATTGTTATGTATCATGTGCACCACCAACACATCTTAATTCATTTTCATCACCAATGTTGAGATCTAACAATCATGAATTCTATGCTCGCAGGGAAAGAAAATAGTCCCAAAGATGGAAAAGGCCAAGGCATTGATTTACCAAGATACACTAAATTGACAGACTCATCTAAGTGAGCCCCTCACCTACAAGAGTTATGGTTTGATAGACACTTCCTATGACTAAGAATAAATTAGAAAGTGAGGCCACCATCCCTCTTATCAGGATCTATAATTCCTTTGTCTCTAAAAATATAGCAAGAGTACCTATCTCGGATATCATATGATTCTGCCTTACGATTCTCATTCTTCTTAATCGGTGGAACATCATCTACTCTTTTAGACATACAAATTCTTCTCCCTTCCTTTATTATGTACTATGCTATGGGCGTCACTCCTCATGGCAGGTTGACTATGTCCAAAACTGATTCTTTCTCATAATAGGATAATATATGATATTGGGCATGCCTAATGGAATTTAAATGTCCCTTCTAACTCTGAACTATATAGAGTAAGTACTATCCAAAGAAATGGGTACATAGCAACTGAAGCCCAGTCAATTACACAACCTATCTTTGTAGCACCATTATTTTAAAGAATCTATTGTTGAATTATATACAGGAGACTTTTTATCCTAGGCCTCATTAACTGTATTTTAGAGTACAAGTTAGAAGATGCAGACAAAACACTATACCTAGAATCTGATTTGTTTTTAGAGTCTGAATCTCTTATTGAAATCTTACACCGAACTTCCATAGGAAAGGGTATCTATCCAAATTGAGAAGAAACTTCAGATGATAGAACTGTAGTCAGGAGCCACATAGATAGGAACCATATAAGGAAAAAAGGACATCTTTCCCATAACTATGTATTTTACCCTTCTCCTTTGGTTAGGGGATCCATAGAATGAATCCAGAAATCACCCAAGGAATGCATGTATTTATGTCAGGTCATATTAGGAGCCAATTTCATTATTTTACCCCTCAGAAGAAAGAGTCGCTTATTCCACTAGAACAAGTCTTCTATTTAGGAACAATATCAACCTACTCTATTATCAATTACAATGATAAACCAAAAAATGTTATTTACTATGTTCGGAATTATAGTTATAGTTTCTCAGGTTTTTTTCTTAATTAGGAGTTCATCCAGTAGTGGAAACACAAGAATCAGTGGCTAGGAATACAACACTTATGAGATCATCCTATTAAGGTAAAATAGGGGGCTGGAAGAGGTAATGCCGACGTTGTGGAAGGGCTCCATAATTATTTCAGGGTTCTCTCTATCGTACTGCAAAAGAACGTAGTGATCAACTACTATATATATTCTAATAGTTGAAATTAGATAAAAGGAATTGATTGATAGTACACGAGTTACTATTTAGGTATTATAGAAGAGTAGAGAAAGCTTACATTTTATATCGAAGGATTTTTCATTGGGGTCAGAGGGGTGAAAGTCACTGTATTGGGTTAATTCCCTATTTTGAAATGGTTTCAGGCTCAAGAAAGACATTTCTACTACATAAATTATATTTAAGGCATAAGAGTGTTAGTTCCTAATTTAGTACATTACCATGCAGACATAGCTATCAGTTCATTATTCTGTCTGCCTAGTCAACTATTATAATATAATATCTTGACTTTTACATCCTTTTTTCATGAACTTCCAGGCCACTACTGATTTAAGGGAGAGATTTCTGGGTCATGATGATTCTGATAGGGCCTATTAGTTCATTATCCTTATCAGTGTATAATATTTATAGTATCCAATAAATAGTAAAAGGTTGATGTTAAAACGTCAAAACATAGAGATGTACTTGAAGTTACATATTGAGGTAATTTGGGATATAATCAAGTTCCAGTTCCTGTATTGGGTTTAGTGCGAGTCTAATTCTTTGTATCTGTTGAAGAGATAATACAACATTCTAGTCTCAGAGAGAGTGACTATTGGTTATTTTCTTTAGTTCATGGTCGAAGAGACCTTATTAGAGATTGACTGCATTTTTCTTCTTCTAGTTCTTTTATCAAAAACAGAGCATTCTATTTATTCTATTACAGATATTGGTGATTCTGATAAGGACTGTGGTAACACTAATCTAAGAAAACGAATTGCTTTCTAGAGCTAACCAATTATTAGAGATGCCCTGGATTCAATACTTATCATGGATAGTATGGGTGACTTCAACCAAATAATAATAGGGGATGTAACACTCTGAAAAAACAGGCGATCTGGGATAGGAGGAAGTGTCTAAGGGATATAAGACCCCATTCTCTTTCCAATGAAACCCCTTTGGAAGAAGAAGAATATTATTTCCCCCTAATTCCTCATTTCTCTATCCAAGTCATCTAATTCCAGTCATTTTTGAACAGTGAGGAGAAAAAAAATTTCTGGGCATCCTCTGAGAAAAGTAGAATCTTGTTCAGTTTTCCTTTTCCTAGAGAAATGTAATGGGATGGATTGGATGCCTCTTTACCTTCTGTTGGATATAAAATAACCTGGGAATATTTCATTGGGAAATAGAATCAGGGTCATTGTGAGTTATTTTTCCCAGATATGGAATGTTCAATCTATTGGTCAAGGACATGGGGTTTCGAAACTAAGGATGAAAACCCTTACCTAAAGGCATCATCCCTGGGACTTCCTATCCATAGGGTCCCTTCATTCATTGTTTCAATACCAAAGCGATGGAATTTGAGATCCATCAACAAGAAAGGAAGAATAATTATGGTAGAAGTGAAGGGATGGTGAAAAATAAGTGGACGATCCTACCATATGACAAGTGGAACCAGAATCCATAATCCATGGTAGAGTAGATTGACATTGAATATTGTTAAATCATTTCAAGTAGGTACTAAAATATTACCGGAATATGAATCTCTAGTATTCATGTTCAAGGTCTGATGTATGATGTCAAGAGGTACATTGACTGATAGTGCAACAGTAGGTGAAGGCCTATACTATAGACAGATTGACTAAGAAGTAGAAATATTCTCGTCTTCAAAATTAGATACTACATTTGCTGATGTAGATGAATAATTTTTCGGATGATGAAGAATCAATCATCTATATATAGAGTGAAATATTTTAATCCACCCTTATTTCTTACCCTTTTTCATCTTCCCTTCTATTCAATAAGGGCAGTATTGTGGGTAAAACCCCCTCGATATGATAAATTGATAGAAGAATGATCTGAGGCACTATTTACCAGTTCACTCATAGATTTATGAACATTGAGAAGGATGGGTCGTACATTTTAGATCAATCATAGAGAATCCTTACCCATTTGAATATATTAAAACTCATGTCGATGACCAGTATGTAAATGAAACACTTTATCCTTCTCTATTTCCATAAAAAAGACAAAATTTGAAATGAAGAAAAATTCCTCTAAAAAGCGTGGAGCATGACCCCACATGAAAAAGTCTGAAGAGTTTGATAGAATGAAAGTTATTCCCACAACATTTGTAAATAGGTGTAAAAATATGTGAAACTATTTACTCCATACTTCATGGTGACAATATTTTGTTTATGTTTGTAGATACATGCATCATGAACTTTATCATTATGTGACGTAATGAGATTGGTTTATCATTATTTTCACTGATAAGAGATAATAGGAATGTCTTGATGAAAGAGACAGAATCATAGCTAGTCTTCAAGATTCGACAAAAGAACCAAAACCATAGTAGTGATCCTTAACATACAATGAAAACGGGATCCCACTGAAACTACTAATCTCCCTCCATACCAAGCAACCTGAACTATATGTGACATGGTAGTGAAGAATGTAGAAAAATAGGTAATATATAATTTTAATATTTTTAGTTTCCTATATGTGATAGGGGTCTTTCTAGAAAAGAAATCCAGATTAAGGTGTTCAGCACTATATGACTGAAATTCACCTTATCTTTTTCAAATGTGAATCTAGGGGAGGGTCTATAAACACTAACTTAATTTCCCCTTGGAGTCTATAGATCATTGGTTGGTGAGTGGAAGGATGTGACTCATCTGGGTGCGAAGAATAGAAAGGAATGGAAGAAAGTAGATCCTTATGAAATAGGTCGGAGGGAAAAAGGCTATTTTGAAAAACAGAAAGACCCTATATTCTCATCAAAAATACTAGTAAGTGTATGTGATGTGTCCCTTATGTCACCTTTTATTTATGGAATGGAAACAAATTTTGAATTAATGAATAAAAAATGATGGGACTAACCTCTTGTAATCATTTGTTTTCTTGTTTACTTATGCATCTTCTATAAGCTGACTGAGGTACCTATTTTTTAAACAAGTGTGTTATCTACACCAATGGTCATATTCCCTTAATGATCACTTCACTTAGTAATCTATCTTTGGACCTTCTCACAATAAAGAATTTTTTTGACGATTCTATGATCTCGGGGATTCTGGAAACCTTTATCTAAAAGGGTCCTCTAGTGTAGTTGTGATCCTCCTCACCCGGTTTCTTCGGATCTCGCTGATGTCCATTAAGTGCATCCAATTCCGGAGCGTTGCTCGTTCTGTTAAGACTAACGATAGTAATTTTCCTCTATCTTTGGTAGAACCTTATGAAAATCTAGAGCTGATTAAAATGCTATGTCGATTTCATCGGGGCTAGAAATTCAGTCTATTAGACCTGAGACCAATTGGAATACACGCATTGAGTTCTGTAACTTCAGTCTTACCATGATGATTCCCCTATATCTTAACGACTTCTCAAAATCCTTATGAAATCTTGATTAGTATTTATGGGGTCAGTCTATCTCATCAATTTGATAGACATGGAGAGACCTCTCGCTTTTAATGTGATAAATGTCACTGAAACACCATTCTGTGATCTTATTGTTGAGATATAAGAATAGGATAAGCTCCTGAATTCCCCCTTTTCAGTACATAGGTAGTAATAGAGTACCTAGGAAACACCAGTTTCAGTTTGAATCCCCATAGTTTCTACCAATCCAAAGAAAGGTGTGATTCTAATCGGTATTTGTCTTTGGATTCACTATCATTCCACTATTTCCTTATAATGTTCAAGTTGACTAGGTCCATGCTCCCCTAAATCTAGCCCTCTATGGGGCCATTAATGGAAATGAAACCATATTCTTCTTTAATTTGACTCTATATTTAGATTTTACTTGCAATCGGATATGTTCTACTACCTATAATATATCGACTCATGTCAACTGCACAGTGATAGGATAAGCCTAGAGTTGGGGGGTGCTGCATAGAGAACAACACACAATGATAGGGGAGAGGCATTGTGAGTGGGTTTTGGAACCTCTAAATCATTGAAAATCTTCTTGGAATAAAATTCTGGCACAAAGAGTATTTAGTTTCATGCATATGTGATTTAATGAAATTTTTATTATTGACAAAAATAAAATACATCTCTTCTAGATGAGAGAATAGTGTAAGTTTCTATAATATATGAAATTCATTATAGTTTTGGGTGATCCATTATAGTAAGGAGTAATTCATTAGTAAATTTATACATGTACTCTAATATATAGTTATAGAAATGATACTAGTTTAGTGGTGTTTTTTTATGAATGGGAGGTTGCTATCAAAACTGACCCTACAGAGGTGATCCAGAAAAGATGATCTATAATAAGATTGGTAAAAATCTTTCAATATATATATGTACCATCCCTTTCCTCATTTTAATCCCCAGTCCTAAAAGCATACTAAAAAAATTGAGTGTGTAGCCACCAAGAAGAATGAAATCCCAAAGGGGTCAAACCTTTCAACTCATACATGGAAGGATTGATACTCTAACTCCCAATGTAGGAGGATGAATATAAATGAGGAGGTTGATTTTTAAATGCATTGAAACTACCAATCGTAAGCTCTCAGACTCTTGGGTCTCTAAGGTGTTGTGCTATGAGCTAATGCTTAAGGAAGGGTCCAAGACTAGTGGTGGAGACAATGGAATCGGTACCCACTTATACTTATATATACTGTAGGAACAAGTAATGGGCAATTGTCTGGTTGGTAAGAGTGAAGAAAGAAGGGATGTCTAGATAACACCTAAGAGCTCACTATCATCTTGGGAATGCTTTGGAGAACAACCAAACAAGAAAGGCTGTAGAGAATAACCAAACAATAATGGAGAGATAACTATTCTACAAGGATATATATGTGGTCAAAAGGAAGTTGGTAGAAGAGTATCAACATTTGAAAAAATACTAGGGTGGAGGCCTTACTCCATTACCCTTATTGAAGAGAGCCTAAACCCAGGTTAAGGGAATACAAAGTGGAACCACTTCCATCATTTGATTGCCATGGGTTCGAGTCCATAGGGATTTGTGGAAGGTTTGATTTTATTATATGATCTGGTCCTAGTGCTGTGGATCCACATTGCTGGAGATTCACCTGTGCTTCACTCCCTTTGGGATGTCTGACTAGTTTATCGCCTTCCATCCATTATTGGGACATCTAGGTTGTACCCATCTCAGCACAGTTGGGCATTGGAATGAGTGGTTTAGCCTCCCGGATGAAAGGATGGGGATGATCTGCGGTTAGTCAATTGTTGTCAAACTACGAAGATATAGTGGAGTATATTATGGAAGGGATGATGAATATCAGGATAAGCAGTGTCAATGGAGAAATTAGGGGAGACATGGATGTAGAGGTATATTCTTTCATATAAATCTCACTAGTGGGAATATGGGAAGTGTATGTTTTTTCAAAAGAGTCTTTTACTATTGGGATAATGACCCAGTCAACTATTAGAATATAATAGTGTGAAAACGGGGATAGTTTGAAAAATGTTGTGGTAGGCTTGCGTTCTTCCCAAACTCAACCACAATCCTCTATTACGTGCACGAAGAGAACCAATACATGAGGAAGAATATAGAATAGGGAGGGGAATCATAGGGTTTCGGATAACTGTTAGACTAAATACACCTGGTATGATGTTTAGGTCATGTATTCTGTGGAAAAACACCCATAATAGAGAATATGGGATTCTATGGAATTAATTATACTTGAATGATTGGTGTAGGCTGCTAAGAAACCCCATAAGAATCCATGATAGTAGTTTGTAGAACTAACGTGGGCTTTAAAACCCATGTGCAGTTACCCAACTAAGGAAGATCATACATCTCAAAGGTCCCAGTCTATCAGAAACATGGAAAAAGTATAATGAGATGTAGATAATCAAGAGTAGTTCCAATTTCAATAATGGTTTCTCCAGTGACTGTTGAGCCAATGAGAGAGATAGGGGTCGGGTATCACTATAATGTGGGATGAATCTTTGAATTTATCACTACTATCCTTATTAGAAACTAGTAGAGGATCCAGGTAGCACTATATGGAACATTTCATTCATATTAAATTCCGTATACTTCCCTTACGTGATAGGGGCTCGATCGATTCAGAAAAATTCTTTCTCTAGATCCAAAGGAGATGATATCTGAATTCTGCCTTGGTGGCTCGATGAATGGACTAACTCACATCATTATGTGAATTTATAAGCTTGACTGAGTCAATCGGAAGTCATATTCATCATGAAGTATGTTCATTTGATTTTTACTATATCGTTTCTCATGTTACTCAATCTATTGATCTATTATTCACATATATAAGGGATCACAACCTCACTATTGGAACAGGGAGGGTGAGAACATAGAAGACTGATATTAGTTCTCAATCATTTGGTTATACCTATACTCCTAGGATAGATTCAAGGAGAATTGATAGAGATCAATAGATGTGAAGGGGAGGTCTGGATATAGAATAAAACAAATTTTCGTTGTCAATTCATGGTATCCCACATTATTTTCTAGCTTCTACTTTAATAGAGAACTCCAAATAAGTGCCTCTACTTATATATATTGCTGGATATCTATCTTGACCATTACTCTTCACTCGAAATTTTTCAAATTACATTACCCTTTAAAAATGATTTGATCTAAAAGAACCTTTACCCTAAAGTTGAAACATAATATATAAGGGTTTAGAACATTGTCTAGAGGAAAAATGTGACACGAACAAAGAAAAGTGAATAGGTTCTTTTGTGTAGGCTAGTTAGTTTACATGGAGTAGCTTTCCCACAACCCTCTATGTTTCAATTGATCTAATTGAAGATTCTTTTCCCTTTCTAGGGAACACTATTATATTATTATAGTGTTAGAGGCATAATATAATCACTTACATCACATAATTTCTTGAACAAAATGCCTAAATATCCAATGAAATGTCCATATTCAGCCCTCTATTTTTCATAAAAAAAATAGTTTGATTCCATACCATTTATAAAATGTAGATCTACAACACATGGCCCTATATAGTTGACCCAATTGGGTGCTACTTAATATATAATGGTTTAGATGTCAGTTACATCACCCTATTCGATTTAGAAAGGGTCAGATCTATTGTGCTTCACCCTATATAGTTGACCCTATTCATTGTTACTTTATATATAAGGGTTTTTAACACAGTTAGTTCATCTTATTCTATTTACAAACTTATATATAAATATATAGCAGACTTATATATCACCATATATATAAATAAGTAGAATAACCATGGAATTATATTTCATTCCTTCTATTTGAATGGTAGAAATATTAGCTGCTGTTAAAATGGTAAGCAATATCCTATGGTTTTCCCAGCTTCCAGCGGTTTCATATCCTTTTTCTATCAGGCTTGTGAAAGTTTCCTTGCATGGGTTTTATATGAGCGGTCTAGGCCAGTTGAATTTTCTTGTGGATTAGTTTCAGATCTAGAAATTGTACATTCATTCACGAACAAAAAGGGCTTTCATAACATATGGGATTTCAATTCTCTGGGTAAGATGTTTTCCACCATAATAGTGGAATTTCTTCTCCTATTTCTATTTTATAACTCCTTAGAGAAAGCTAATGATCTTTGGGAATCAAGACCAATTGGAGTACTTAATAAGGTCTTTACCTGGAGTTCCCCTTTAGTAAGCCCTATAAATGTAGGTCCAGTTTCCTATAAAGAAATGGGAATTCATGTACCTGTTGCCGAAAAATACTTCTTCATGCCATCCCATAGGTACAATAATATATATTATAAGTTCAAATAATATTTTGGTCAGGAGTCCTAATCTCTGGGAGTAGTCTCAGGGTAAGCCCCATAAGTAGAAACAAATGAGTCAAATGTAAAAGCATGAAATATGGAAGAGGGTGGATAAGAGTAATAGTAATATGGATTCAATTTCAAAATAGTTTTAACATATCAAATATTCCTCCCAATAATACCATATAGGGAGGATATGTACAAATGAAATAGCTTACCAGATTTCTGAATTTATCTACTCCTACTACCTTTTCTATTTAATCCCCAGTAACTATTTATCTTATCTTATCTAGTCATGGATTACAATGGGATCAAAAATCACTCAGAGTGAAGAACATGACACAGTTTTCATGTCAGAATATCCACTCTATTCAATTTCATCATTTGACTACCCAATTGGAATGGAAGCTACTCTCTCTTAGGTGTGAACTAATAGGGTGAGAATTTATCACAAACTGACTATGAGGAAGCATAGATAATGTTGTCATAATTCCATGTCAAGGGCCCTGCCGTATTCAAGAACAAAAAAATATCCTATCTACAAATATCCAATTCCAACTATGCTATAATAGATGATGGAGAAAAGTGGACTTCCTTCTCAATGACCATCCCATGATGACTTTTAGGAATAGCATTATCCTATATTTCATGAGTCAGAAACCCTAATCAGTGAACTGATCCTTCTATAATAAGAAGACAAGATCATATGGTAATCACTAGTTCCCTGCTTTTTATATAGGAAATCTAAGTCCATGTATACCTACTCTAGAAAGAGATAAAACTACTAACGAATCCTTCCACATCCGTAACAGAGGCTAAAAGGTGTGAATGAAGAATACTTGTTTGGTATTTTAAAGGATTCTCACCTACTTGTTGTGTCTACATTCATAAGATAGATGGATAATACAAGGGATTGACTTAGGCACAAGAGATTTATTGAATAGAATTATAAACGAAACCTCTCTATCTCTACATTAGATATTTTTACCTACTATTAATTGGCTAACACTACCTTTTTCAAATAGGAAAATTCTGATGGATTCTCACTTCCTCTTCCAAATCCCTATGTAGGAGGTCCCATACTGTCATGTCCTAAAATGGAATAGCTATCTCAGACTCTAGGGACACTTCTGATTTTGTAGTTGTAGGTACGAATGTTGATAATTTGTTAGGTCCCATCCGGTCTACAAAAAGAGAACTATAATGTGATCTCATATTTTTTTTATTTTATCAATAGGGACAGTTTCACTGTCCTATGAGCCAAGGTAGTCAGAATATGACTATTGAGTGAATTTCTATTTAATATTCCTATCATTCAGGTAATAGATCCTAAATATGAGTATGTCCTCTATTCTGTCATTACACCAACATGTAATGGAGAAAATAGTCAAAACACTATTCCCCAATGTTAGGACTTTAGTAGAAGCAGTAACAATAGGATAAGGCACACCTAGTAGGATGTGGGTCCTATTTCTTTTGTGGAACCGACGAGGTTTTGAGGGAAAGAGAAGGAAAATCATTTAACTTAGAGAAGGATATGACCGTAGTTCCATTTTTATCTTAATTTCCCAAGACTTGTAATAACTAGGAAATATAATATCAATATTCCTTCGCAAATACTTTCAAAATTAATAGGCTTATTCTCAAAAACGTATCCCCTTAGTTGTATAACCAAGTAACCAAATTAAAGTGGCCACTTTTCCAAATTTGTTTTTGGGAGTCAAAATAAAAGAAGGGATAATTATTAGATTATAAGAGTACTTATTATATCCAAAATAACTGAATTATTATTTGATAATAAATAAACTCTCTATAATAATTTAGTCAATCCCTTCGGCTATCCCTCTTCTCGCTGGTCGAGTTTGTATAGTAGATGGAACCTAATAATATCCTCCAAGGATAACTATAATTGAATCACAATTCTTTTTTTTAAGGTCATAATTATTGTTTCATGTAGCACTTTATGTCTACTTCTATGATTAAAGACACAACTACTGATAAGCACACTTCTAACCCAGATATTGTGCATGGGAGACCTGGTATATGTTTTTGCATAGTCATAATTATTCGATATTTGATTATAGTAACTGATCGTGACCATGAAAAAACTTATACCGTAATCCTAGAACCGAAATTTTCTAGATCAAGATTAATAATCCCTTGTTCAACCATGCATATGGATTTTATCGATTGATGTTTGTAGCAAAGAATCCACCTTTATCTTTTCCCAGAAGAGAAGAAATAAAAAAACATATCTCATTCCTAACCCTTTAGAAACATATATATATATATATAAGTAGCAGTCTTATATATCACATTATATATTAAGTAGTAGAACCTCTTACTACTTTTAATTTTACCCCTACGTAATGATTCGACATAGGACCCAAATGAACATCTAAGACATTAGCTCTGCTACTTATTTATATGCTTGGAATTAAGGAATTCTACCATTTAGTAAAATCTCGTCCTTTTGATGTTACAACCTAGTTAGCCAATATAGTATACCAACACCCTATTACAAATAAGTAACCATTTTAACGCAAGACTCTTGGATTTACGCTTATTAGGTAGGATCCATAAACAATATTAGGAAACAAGGAACCTATTGACAACACCGAAATTGATGTAAGGCACTTCTAACACCATGATAATTTATATACCATATGGAACCTCCATTTTCAACATGACTTAATCTTTTCCTTTTCTAAAACCTTTATTAGTCACAATTTCCCCTTTTTATAATAATAGGGACCTCATTATTTCTTACAGAACCAATAGCTATCGATCGAAACCCACTCTTTGGTGTTAACCGACATCCCTGAGAAAAATCCATTTGTTTAACCAACAATACCATTCACTACATAAAGAAAGGCTCCTCTATGATAATATAATCGAATAAATACTTTTCTATGAATACCCTTTTGTTATCTCAGATAGAAAACCTACCCCTATAATCTTAATTAGTTTCTTATCCCTATCTATATCACTTTTAACATACCAAACATGGACAATAAAGAGATTTCATTGTGACTCCCATCCCTTAATGAAATAGGGTAATCCTACTTTGGATTTGAAGTTTTCGTTGATGTTCTATAGGGATGAAGGATTTCTAGAATCTGGTAACAAAAGAACCTCTAGAATTACAGAAACCCTTGCATTGTAATCTAGGAACAGAAGTATATGTTCAGTATCAGGAATGTCCCTCAATCTGGAACCTAAAAAGACAAGTATATGAACGAGGATATAGATATAGCGTTGATTTATGGCTAAACTATCTGAGTAAAAAAAGCCTCCCCAGACCTTTCCAGGACATGAACAAAAATCCCTTACCTTATATAAATCACTCTGTGAAGGATCATAAACATGATACCAACCAGAATCACTAATAGTACGTTAATATCTATTTATTAGTTAGGAACTGAAACCATGTGCTACATCAAGAACCTTAGATACTTCATGTATCATGTTTCTTTAATGTTCCTCTTATTAGGAAAAGAGACTATTAAAACAAGGTGATCATAGAAATTCAAGGTGACCTTGCCAAATGACAGACCTTATCCAAGAATACTCATTTGTTGACTTTACCACAGTTAACTCCCCCAATTTATAGGCAACCCAAACACATAATCAGAAACCCTTTCTCAATAAGATTTGGTGGAATCATGAAAGTCAATATTTATTCTCAAAACACTTATAGATGGAACTAAAAGAGGAAGACTCACTAGTTCTAATCATATTAACAATTGACTTCCTAGAATCACATCATTCTCTGTATTCCAACTACCATAGAACCCCATTCCTATCCCAATATGACTTTCTATCTAAGACATGGGCCCATAAATATCTTGTTGTCGAACCTTATATTCACTTCCTTTGACTAATTTCTCTCCTTAAAGTAGAGAATTTTTGGGCATCCTAATCCAAAGACACAACCATTTATTTCCTTTTTCTTAATGTGCTCCATCCAGTGACATTAAAAAAAGTTACATTAAATAGATAAAACATATCCCCTGGTTGTAGAAGAGAAATATGAAAATGAAAAAAGTAAATGAAGAGATAAATGATCAACAGTGATGTAAGGTAGGAAGGACGGATCATACTTGATCTATCTGGTCTCTATCATAAACTAATATAAAGGACCATTCCTCACCCTAAGAAAGAAGCATGGTAGAAAATATGCCGAATGAGAAAGTCAAATCCAAACCAAGAAGGAAAAACATAGTGCAGTAAGTGAAGTCAACTATTAGAATATAATAGTTTTGTAAATCACTCTTGTTAGATGAGTCCTTAATCCATCCTAAAGCACCATTTCTTGTATCCCTGTGATCAAATGGTAGGAATTAATTGGCATTAACTCACTCAATGGAATGATGGGAGAGGTTCTGGTACTTAATATATAATGTGATATATAACTAGAATCCCTAAACGGTGAGGTTCTCCTTCTGTATAATCTTGATATATTATTAATATACTCCTTGTATCCCATGTTCTAAACCCATATATATTATGTATAACCGAATATCGAATAGGGTGAAGTAGCTGAGTTCTAAAAGATCTGACCCTTTCTAAAGGGTAATGAACTAACATCCATTCTTCTTTAATTCTTCCTTCAGCAACTCAAGAAGAATGAACAGATATTTTCCCAGCCTCATATTATTTTAATGAATTGGGTGGAGGTTATAGTTTTATTTTATATTTCCTCCCTTGAAACCCTTAGTTTTGTCGATTCAAGCACTTTAGGAGTCATTTAATGGTCTGATAATGCCTACTACCTATATTATACTGAAAATCCATTTGGTCGATGGAGAAATGAAGGTGTATTCATGCCTCTTGAAAGTCAATATTTTTTTATAGATGATATTTATATATCTATTCCTCATAGGTTACACAACCTATATTATACTGATAGACAGTCTGATGGTACTAGGTGACCTCGGTCCGTGGGTTGAGTGGTCCGGAGTAGGTATTGAGTGGAACCCCTACCTCTAATACCTATATTATGATGAGTTTTCCCAATAACAGATGAAACACCAAAATATATCCACTATATATATAATATAGATAGAGGACCTTCTCCAAGTAATACGAGTTGTCCCTGTGGATGATATGCAGAAGGGATAAGTTACCTGTCAATTACATTCCAACAAGTCGTCACCCCCGAATGGAAAAAGAAGCCATATGGAACTGTCAAAGGAGAGTAACTGAGTATATATATAAGTACATGACCTATGTCGAGATGGGTAAGTCTTGGAAATGAACCTCAATATGCTCCCAAGGGAGGTAAAAAGGCACCCCCAGGTGCGAGTGGAGATGGTTGGAAGAGAGATGATAAACATCTGTCGCCATGAGGCCAGAGGCACTCTATTGGGTTTTTGTAAAGGCAGTTTTAGCACACCCTTGAGACCATTCCCTAGTAGGTGTATTTGGGGATTCAATGGAAGTCAGATAAGTGGTTCAACTATCCTCAAAAGCATGGATCTCAAAAAAGTTAGATGTCCAATTTTACCACCTCAAACGGATGACTATTAGATTAGAGTACTAGATCACATGCCCGCTCCATCCAGAACTTCTCATGCCACCTGACTATTAGATTAGAGTTCCAGATCATATGTCCACCCTCCATACCTGATACTTCACCCTATGTAGTCACTATTCCAGACCACCACATCGTAGCCTTGAACAAAAGGTGGGATAAAGAACCCTAAGGCACATCAACTACCTATATTATTTATACCAAATGTCATCAGATGAGGTTCCTGGGTACTTGTGTGTGCGGTTGAGATTGTTCAAATTAGCTGACACACACACACACACATAAACACACACACACACACACACACACACACACACACATATATATATATATATATATTGAGCAAGTGCATTTAGCCCTAGCCCGAGTCAGGAGTCCTAGAAACTAGACACATCAATGACCTACCAATTTTTTGATGCAACCATCCATTTGATTCTCATTTCCAATCAATTCCATTGGAAACACACTAAGAAGAATCATCCAAACATCATAATTGAGGTGGAGCACCATGAAAAATTGTAAATAGACCAAGAGAAACCTGATGTGAAATGAGGCCAGGAAATGATCTTCTAACACCAATGCCATCCCCAACCAATAGTGAAAAAGTTAGAGTGTGAGTCTTAGAAACATTGAATCGAACGTGTTTCTTAAAACCACCGCTTACATTTTCTTAATTGATCTAGTGTATTTGAGCATATCACCTCAATTATCCACTTCTGAAAACCAAATATGGATAGTACTCTACTACTATAGAGTCTAAGTGGTGTTTTTTAATTGTTCTAATTACCCCCCAAAATCCCTATTAATATACTGAGACAAAAAGGATAACCCTAAAAACATATATAAAATGAATGTAACATGATGCCTTTTCAAATACAATGTGATGCACCCTACTGAACTGCCATATCGATTGGAAATAACAATAGATGCTCGAGTATAGTGTACCAGTGATCACATGAAACCCAAGACACCTGGTTTCTAGAGAAAAATTGAACCATATATACTATCCAACAATTCGAAGTATCTATATTCATAATCCAACCCTTACAGACCAATGAAAATGAGTTTTAATGCAACGATAGCGAGTAATGAGAAAACGGATCAATAATACCTTCCATTTAGAAGATCACAATGGGCCCAAGTGATTGATGCTCCAGAAATTGGGGGAATCGAGGTCTTCATTATTATATTCTCTTGAGGATCAAAATGAAAGATACTTGGGGTGTCCAAATCAATCCAACCTCTATCACAGATGGAAAAGAAAAATGATAAGATTCCCAAAATAGAGAAATAAGGAACATAACCTCCGAGATGATGAGCGTCAAAGTGCTATATTTCAGTCCATTTTGTAATACTGGGGTATGCTGCCCCGCCTTTGATTCATGTATCACATCACACAACCAATGGAAAAAGATGAATATGATCACTACTAGACCCATCACACCAATGATGAAATGCCTGTTACTTGGATTCATGTTCAAAAAACCCCCATCTGTACTGGCCTTAGCATCGATAGCTCCCAACATTTCTCCACCAAATGTTAGGAGTGCCTCAGTGAATCAAGCATGACATAGCCCGAGAGTATTTATGAACCATCCACACCTCCCAATCTACTCCAAGATAGTAGGTCAGTAGTGGTATATGTAGTGTTTGATGTGATCATGCTCCGTCAGTAGCTGACAGTTTTCCTTCCACACCTACCCTATGTACTCTACTCTAAACCATATATGAATAGTACCTATGACTGTACTCGCGACCATTCTTTAATACCCATCTGTCAGATTCTTCGTATGATCCCCCAACTAATTCATCATCTCTAACATCATATATATTCTATAGCCATCATACAACTTGATATGCTGATGTCAATGGTACTCTAATAGCCCAGTTGAGTTACAAAACCTCTATATCATGCTCTACCATTGCACCGAAAAAACCCTATATGAAGATAATGAACTACCGATGTCGAACATCCTTATCCACATGGCCAATCCTAGATTTCCACCCCACCAATGTTGTTCCAATTTCAATATAACTTGAAAACCTGATGTACGATGCAGTCTAGTGCCACAGGTGCCTTCCGCTGCATTCCCCCAACACTAAACCACCTCAAAAACCATGAATAGGGATAAGGAACTGGTTCAATACTGATAGGGACAAGGAAATAAATCCCGTAAGAATAGATAAGTTGAAGTAAATGAAAAGTAAAAAGTATATAGTTTCATGTACCTTAGATATGACACTTTCTAAACCAAATGGGGTGATGTTTCTGAGTTCTAAACCCTTATATATTAAGTATCACTGAATACTGAATAGGGTGAATTAGTAGAGTACTAAAATATATATCCTTCCTAGGCTACTTTATATTTAATGGTTGGAAAGGGTCAGATCTAAAAGAACCTTTTAGGGAGGGTTAGGAACTGACATCGCCCACTCTGAGTTGTAAATGGAATGCAAAACAAGAACCCATTTTTGAGTGTATTTTTCCAAGAGTGCCACATCAAATGGGTACTTTTTCTATATATTCAGAACCAACTAATGTTTCAAGAGTAATATTAAATTATATTACTATTAAAGAATCTATATATATAAATATAAGAGTATTCAGTATAATATAGGTATTAGAACATCCATTTTGAGGTATTCCCCGTTCAACCTTCTGTGATCCATGCATAAAAATGTGTCCCTTCTCATGATTGGAGTTCAAAATCCCCAAACCAGATTCCAATAGTTCAATACGAATAGATTCACAACCGCCCTTGAGATGGACAAACCCCCAACACCAACATCAAACTTCATATGATCTGATCTCTTCCCACTATTTTGTATCGCTATGATAGTATCAGTGGATGCCTAATAGTGTAACCCAAGTTCCAACTATTACAGTAGAGTACTGAGACACACTTTATATGCTAGAATACATACATATAAAGTCTTCATTTCACCAATTTTCTGCATGGTAGTAAGATATACTATTCTGGATGAGTAGAACATAGAATAGAAAAACATCCATATGACATGGAGACCCCCTCTCGGCGAGATCTGACCTCGATAGCCAACTGATATGGCCTTCCATGCCTAGAAGCCTAGTAATTTCTATGATTCCCAAGAACCCAAGTCATTTGATCAGTTGACCCCAGTACCAACCCATTCCCATACACCAATTGGATAAATGGCATCAATATTCAAACAAATAGTCTACACCAGTGCAGAACCCATGGATGAATTCATGTTGAAAGGAAAACACCAAATCTATCTCTTTTTTCAGTATGGTCCTTCCCAGCTTTTGTAGGAGAAATCATACTTTCTGAATTTATCTCAACCCCCGAACTACAAAAATTCTCATATATATATATATATATATATATATATATTCGATATTACTAAGAATAACTAGATGATTTTTTTCCAATAGGTGAATGCAACCAGTTACGAAATTTGAAATTGATCTAAAAAACCTCTTCCCAACTCGCTTCCCTTTAGTGGTTCCTACCACATCACCCTCAAAAGTGTCACCTCTTCTTCCCAATTCGATCTCTCTTTAATCCATCTAATACTATTCTGTTATAGAACTATATTATAATAATTCATGTCCCTTCTACTAGAAAATCCAATCACCGCTGACATGTACTCTATTTATATAGTCCTGATTCTGAGTGTCATTTGTCCCTGCAACCTCCCATCAATTCCCTTGGAACCAACTCTTCAACCTATATTATACCTACTCTAGTGGGTGGGTGTTCCAATACCAAACATGAGATTTCCCTACCTCGCTATTAGATTAGAGTAGAGACCTAAGAACTCCATTCCTGAACAAATAAAAGTGCAGTTCCAAGACTATTAGAGTGGAGTACTACTTATATGATATTGGTTTTTTTGCCCTCCTAACCGGTACCAGAGTGGGACCAGTTCATTCTCAGGGATACTTCTTGTATCCCTCAGGTAATCTATCCAGGTACTCTTCTATATAGTCTATAGGAACCACTATATGCACAACTATCAGCACCACTATAGGCCCCACTATAGGCAGCTCATTACCTATAGTGGTACCTATAGTGGTACCTATAGTGGTCCGACTATATTATACCATGATTATTATTTCATTCCCTCTTATGCTGATCACAAAAATAACTATAACAATAAAAGATATTGTACACTCTATAAAAATGAAAATAATGACCTTTTTTAACCCATCCACAACTCTATCTTGATGAAGCTGGCCCAGGTGCTCTGTCTATATAGTATAAGAGATTTCCATTGTGTCTACACCACCGCAAGGATCCCAGGAACCCGGTGAAAGGACTATATAGAAGATTACCTGACTCTACTATAAAATTATCGACATCGATATCCAAGGATACCATAAATTCCCATTTGGAACCCTCCAACTCAGTGCATCTTCCCCATTGACCATTCCGGATGTGAACAGCCCATGTCATGTGTCATCCGATTCCACTAGTGGATATGGACATCGTACCTGCCATATCTATTTGAAATAGAGTATGGACATTGAAAACCCAATCACATAGGGCCATCAGAGCCCATATTTTCATTGTGTAATGGGGTTCAACATTCCAAATCTATAGGTTTTCTATGATTCATCTCTGATGAATGATTGGAATCTGGTATTGAGTAGAGATTAAATGGGGATATGTGATTAATAAAGAGTCTATAACGGAGGTTGGGATGTGGGAAATAATTCATTCGAGTCCTAGTATATGTATTCAGAATCATCATTGATGGGTGGATATGTTGAAAAAAAGGTGTCATGGTGTTGGTTTTTAACAACAGTCATAGTAGTATAAAAAATTATAGAGTGTACTCGTGTGGCAGTGTTGAACTGCGATTGAATGTACCAGGGGCATTACATAACCCAAAGGGCATGCACATGAAGGAAAAACTGCCTAATGAACAAGTATAGGTTGTTTTCCTTGATCCACTATGGAGTCCTCGATTTTATTATACCTTGAAAATCCATCTAAGATGTAATAGATTTGATGACCCTCCACTCTCTTGACAACTTTATCAATAAAGGGAATGGGGAAATGGTCTTTCTTTGTACAAGAGTTGAGCTTCATAGAGTCAATACAGACTCTCTATCCACTACTAACCCTTGAGGTGAGAAGGTCACCATACTCATTGGTGATAACAATGATTCAATCTTTCTTTGGGAAAACATGAATTGGCCTTACCCACTCACTCTCAGGAATGGGTTAGATGATACCCACTTTTAACAACTTAAGAAGTTATTTCCTTACCATATCCATAAGATTTGTGTTGAGTCTCCATTGATGATGACGACATGGTTTAGATTCATATTCAAGAAAAATCATATGATTCCCAATGAGTTTCTAAATCCTAGGAATATCAAAAATGGTCCATCTAGTTTCTTTCTTATGCTTTCTTAGGACATCCAAAAGAATCATCTCTTGATTGGCATCAATAAAGGATGAAATGAAAACAAGATAGGCTCGATTTTCCCCTTATAATGAATAATTTAGTGATGAGGGTAGGACCTTAAATTTGATATTATATTGGTTATCACTTTACATGGAAGGATGGGACATTGTATTGAACTCGGTTTCCTTGTCCAGATTTCATGACAAAATTGGATCCTTGTGAACAAAATTTTCATCTAATAATTTGGCCAGATCAGTGGAATAAATAGGTATTGACTCAATTTTATTGATTTCACTGATGGCATCATTTCTTGGTGACTAGATAGAATCATCAATAAATCTATCTAAAATATATTCAAGCCAAGGAGACAAATTTCCCCCATGTGAACAAAGAAAAACAATTGTTTCTTGACTTAAACAAACTTCAGTAATTACTTGATGTTCCTCGAGTTCAATATCAACACTACCAATCCGATTAACCTTGTGAATTTTCTCATCATCCTCAATTTTAGAGTTTTCATTATAGATCTTCTAGTCTATACTCAGGTTTCCAAAGGTGATGGATATGTTCCCATTTTGGACTCAGATAACAGAGTTGATTGTTGCAATGAAGTGATTTCCATGGATGATTCGGGTTTGGTCCTGAGGACCTATGATTGGTTGATTTTAAAATATAATGAAGTCATTTGGGTCAACGAAATTTGAAACATTCACCAAAACATCCATTAATATCTCTTTAAGAATGAAATTTGAAGAGTGACATATGTGGGTTGGAGTTCTTCAAGCCCTAATGTACAATACATGGATTAGGGAATGAGGTTCACACTAGCTCTCATATCACAAAGGGAATTGACAACTTTGTTCTCTCCTAACTCAAAATTGATGTATGGACATCCGGGATCTTTCTTCTTTGGGCTAATTGTCCCTTGAATGGTGGTACTCACATTTGCATCCAAAAGGACTTGGTTTGTCTGTGAAAATTTCCTTTTAAATGTTCACAATTACTTAAGGTACTTTGAGTAGGAATAAATCGTTTCAATTTCATATATAAGGGGGTTGTTCAACATAACTTGTGATAATATTTCTGTCAATGTTTCACTAAATTCAGTATTGGTTTTCCCCCTCATGCATTGAGGAAATGGTCGAGGTTGTTTGAATGTTTGTTGAAGAGTTGTTTCATTCACATTGTTATCTATTTTATAGTTTCATCAGGTGGTTCATTTGAATTTTCTTTAAAGTTTGATGGTTTAGATGGTTTTTGAATTATTTATTCAGGTTTCTCAATTGATTTCCCACTTCGTAAAATTGTCACAGCCTTTAGTTGTTAATGAGTTGGTTCAGTGCAACATGACTCTCCCAATAATGTTGGGGATGGTACCTCCTGAGTAAGAATGGTTTCGTTCCTAGTTTTTGTGGTTGGTAGTTCATGTTTAAGGGATGATACTTATGAGTTCATTTTCTCCATTTGTTTACACAACTTCTCAAGGAATTGATGAGGGACAGATTGAGTAGGGGATTGTGCTAGTTTTTTTATCCCAAGAGGATACATTGGTTGTTGGATGGGATGTTGGTATTGGATAGGATTGTTTTGGTATTAGACTGGTTGTGGTTGGAAGTGGTTATGGTTTTGAAAATTTTGAGGAAGGTAGGTGTTTGTCCCTGTGGTTGTCTAGGTTGTTTGTTATCTTTCCAGCGGAGGCCTGGAAGGTCATTATACATTGGGTTGAAGGTTTTTTGTTAATGAGTCTTATCAATTATCAAGTAATTCACATCCACTGGGGTTCCTCCTAAAATAATATCGTTAATGGATGGAATGGTTTTGTTAGTTGTCTATCTTATGGTCATGTTTGTCATAAATTTTGCAAACAAGGTCTACAATTTGGATTTCATGGAAATTCCTAAGTTCTATTTCTTCAACATTTCTAGAGAGTGCTGCAAATTTAGCCATACAACATTCCTCTTCTCTAATTGTATGAATTCCAATAGTTCTTTGTGGATTTTTAGAAAAAGGTGATGTTCCCCATGTTTGGTTTTTTTCATCAAGGCTTTCTAGATACCCATAAGCATCATTTGGGGATTTGTTTATAAAGGATTCATTCCACGTCATGTCAATGAATTGTTTGTTCCCCAGGCCCAACCCTTCATAAAAAATTCTGACATGTTAACGTATAGAAAAACAATGATGTGGAAGCATGTTTTGGGTGTCTTTGAACATCTCCCACATTTTATAGAATGAATCAACTTCTTTTTCAAAAAAGTTTTGTATTCTCTTTTTAAGTCCAACTATTTTTTGGTTGGGAAAGTATTTTTTGTAGAACACTCTTTGTAATTGGTTCCAAGAGTTGATGGGTGATGGTATAAAAATTTTTATCCAATTTTTAACTAGATACATTAAATAAAAAGTAAATATCCTTGTATTAGATGGTTCTAGTTTATGTGGGGGACACATGGTTTCAACAATGTTATTGATCTCTTTAACGTGAAGGTAGGGTATCTCAGAATCCATTCAATGGAATGTGAGAAGGTGTTTTATGACATTGGGTATAATGATGTAGTTGTAATCTCCAAGGTAATAAGGTCTAATTAATGAGAGGGAATTAGTCCAAAAAGGTTTGAGGTAGTCATTCATGGTTTGATCAACTATATTCCCCAAGTTTGGGGCTGCCTCATTTTTATTTCAATTTTGATTCCCGCCCGAGTTTATGCACCAATTTCAATGGGGGTCTTGATTAAACAATAAAAACACATATGTTAATTACATTTTAATGGTATTAAATGTTCATTTTTTATCTTATGGTCCTGAGTCAGTGGATTTTTATTTTGGACATCCATTCACATCATTTGTGCACTTCATGCCTAACGTACATCAATTTAGGCCCAATGATTTGTCTGATTTTAAAGAATGTAATTATCTATATATTAATTTGATATTTTGGAAAATTGATCTACACATAAATATAAACATTTTTCATTAATGGATCAATGGATAATTCATAAATTATTATGGGTATATTTGGTGATTAAAGGAAACAATTATTGAGAAGGCAAAATAGACACCAGTCCACTGATAAGAATGTGGGGCCCACCATACAGGTCCAATGATTCCCAAATTTCTTGGCATGATAGAACAAATTTATAGTAACAAATAATTATTCAGGATCCAGTGCTAATTCATCATCCATGGTTGTTATTAAGGAATCCAAAATAGAATATCAAAATCTGGTCCATAATCTGTGGCCTAGAATGTTATCCCACTAAAACGGCCATAATTCCCGATACAAAACTCCAAATTTTACTAAATATTACAGAATTCTAGAAGACATCTGCTGACCCAAAATACTCTTCTATTGCCCAATGTGATTTTTTGTTATGCTTTCCCATACAGGATGATCTTTTCAAGGGAGACAAGGAGGATAAAAAGTCAATGAGGGAATCATTTTCTCCATGAATTTCCACCACCAAAAGGCCTAAATTAATTTAATAATTGGGAATAAATTGATGAGGCTCAGCCTAAGGCTTCCCAATTTCCTATTTAAATTAGTTATGGTGAGGGTGAATATATATCTTGTTTATTTTATATAATTCTATTATACCAATGTTTCTTTGTAATGTTTTCAATCTCCAGGTATGTTTCATTTTTGATGTTATATAAACACAATTACTAATCAACTACACACATATAGAACCAAATTCATGATATATCCAAGGTATATAGTCATTTTAGTATTTGAATTTAGCATCCTCAAAAACAGTGAAGATGCAGAGTTGAAATAACTAAAGAATGAATGTCTCAAATTAGGTATCTAATTAACAAAAATTAATTCATAAAATAACATTTAATCTGAAATTTCCATCTTCCTATGATCAATCCATTAAAGGATAACCCCCCCCCCCCCATTGATCGTATACTCTCAATGGTGGTAGAAGATAACTTACATGAATTGGATTGAAGAAATTAAAACCACGGAAATTATGAGGACTCATCTATGTGTGTGAAGGGAATTCAAAACAATGTATGATCTAATTCACCACAACACAGAGATATCATTGTGATTTTTGATTACATAGTTTTAATGAAATAAATGGTATGAATTGAAGAGATACATTTCAAGTAAGAACATAGAAAAACAAAAAAGAATCTTACATGGAAATTGAAAACATTACAAAGGAACTTTGGCATAATAACATTACATCAATAAAAAGAAGATATCCCTTTCCCCTCACCACCACTACCTTAAAATGGAAATTGGGATGCCTTAGGACGAGCATCAATCAATGAATTACCAATTAATAAATTAATTTAGGAATTAGGGTGGTGGAAAGTAGGGGATAAATCGATTGCCTCCTTTACTTTTTATCCTCCTTGTCTCCACAAAATATCGTCTTGTATGGGAAAGAATATCACCAAATCTCAGAAGTCCATAAAAGAGTATTTTGTGTCACCAGGTTTTTTATAGACGTCTGTATAATATGGGCCCATTGGGAGTTGTGTATCAGGAGTTATGGCCGATTAAGCGGTCTAATATTCAGGTCTGCAGATTTTGTCCCAGATTTTGATATTCTATTTGAGATGCCTTAATAACCACCTTGACGACGGAATTAGCACTGTCTTTTGAAGAATGATTAGATCCTCTATTTTTAATCTAGAATTCCATGAACTTTGGGCTTCATTGAGCCTGTATTGTCGGCCCCATATTCTCATCAGTGGGATAGTGTCAAATTTTCCATCTCTAAAGTTGTTTCCATTCATCTCCCAATATCCCCATCATCCTTTATGAATCCTACATTGATCCCTGAATGAAAATTGTTCATATTGAAGTGTATATACATTTCCCAAAATATAATATTAAAATAAATAAAATTAAATAACTTAAAATCATATGAATCGTTTGGCCTAAATTAGTGTACATTAGGCATTAAGTACACAAATTATGAGAATTGATGTTCTAAATTAAAATCCTCTAACCTAGGACCATTACGTAAAAAATGAATATTTAATAAAATTTAAATGTAATTAAAATATGTGTTTTTATTGGATAAACACACCCCCCAACTTGATATTTTCTATTCCTAAGCAAATAATTTGATGATTATATTTGAATTATTTTTTCAAAACACATTATAACAAACAGTGCTCACAATGTAAACTACACACTAATATATCATTATAACCTATAAAAATAACATAAAATATGATAAATATAAAATAAAATCCATTTACCATTCCCATTATCTTGATCAAATCCATCATTATACTTCATCCAACTAAATTAGGTGAAATTATGTGTTGAGAATCACAATAGATATTAGGGTTCATTTTAATACATGGGCGAAATCATGGAAGCTCTAGGTGGAATAACATTTAATCCTAAAATGAGTATTCATTTTTTTAAGTTTTTTATTGATTTTTTGGAATGTTTTCATAGTAATTGAGATTGTTTTTAATAAAATTATCCCATGTAGGAAGACTTTGTCGATGACTCCCAGACTCAAAAACCTTAGGGCACAAAGTGATGCCCACGTACTCGGGCATCCTCTTGAGTTAAATTATTCAAAAAAAAAGTCATATTAACATTAATATAGATAGTATGAAAAACTCAGGTCTAGAATACTGTGGAGTCATGATCCCCAAGTGCCAAAAGCCTCACATTTTATCAACCCATTTCACTACACCCAATTTTTTTAATAGCCGTATTATTCAAAAAAATCAAACCAGCCTTTGTTATGTACTATTGGACCCTATGAATTCTAGTTAGTACCCCACAGTCTAGAGGATGTAAATTGTGGCATTTTAATTTAGTTGATGAAAATAAAAATGATGAAAATTCTCATTGGACAACCAAACATATAAAATCAATGCTTGTAAACATAATAATTATTTAAATTAATAGTCAAGGATATAAAAATTATTTTCTATATAGTTTTAATGTGTGAAAAGATGTTATTGTATTAATGAGAAAGGAATTTTAATTTTTTTATCATTGTTTTATTACAAATATTTTGTTTCCCCACATCCCAAATTAGAATGAAATTGTCCCTAGTTTTATCAAAATAAAAGAGATGGAAAAGATAGTAGGGGATGAGTTGGAAAGGGCATGGAAAAATTTCACATGGTGGCTTCATTATGATGATTTTGGTTCTCTGAAATCACACTTTGTTCTCATGGGTGATGTAGGAAACTCCTTGTTTGAATATGTATCACCCAAAATAGTCCATGAACAATAAAATCAAGAAAAACCCTGAAAAAACAAAAAACACAAAAAAATATTATACCAAGTCTCATCATTTTTATGTTTTTCAATTTTTTGTTTTTTTAAATCAAACTGATGATACATTTCCTCCTCTATAATTTCTGGGTAAGGTAGTACTCAAGGATCACACGGCATGGAACAGATAAATACGGTTATCCCATTCCTACCATACAAACTCATAAGAGATGAGAAGGTCAACAATCTGAGGTAGAATACAATTATATCAAAATAATCCATTCATCCTATATAAAGTTGATTAAAACAAATTAATTATTAGAAAATTAAAAACCACAGGTTTCATCCTATGAAATGCTTTGATTAACGTTGTTATCCCAACATGGATCCTAAAAATATAAATTTTTCTTGATTCATAGGTAGGCCCAGTTAACTCGACCTATGTTTTCTGTTTATTGAATGATTCAATGAATAGTTTTAACCTATGACCATTGACCTTGAAAATGTGACCACTTATGGGATCCTGAATCTCTACTACCCCATGGGGGTATACATGATGCACTATGAGTGTACATGACCATCTAGACCTTAACTTTCCCAAGTGAAAGTGAAGTTGTGAACTATACAAGAGCACCAATTTTCCTGGTTCAAATTTATTGACGTCGATATTTCTAGATTGGTAGGTTTGAAATCTAGATTTATTTATTTTTTAATTTTCATAAGCCACCATCCTAAATTCCTCATGTAATTTAAGATCTTATTTTCTCTTTTATTTGGCCAAAGAAATGTAAAAATTTATTTTTTGTATTTCCTAGAATGCCTTATACTCAATTCCAACAGGTAAATGGATTGCTTTTCTATAAACCAACCTATATGGTGACATTCCAACGATGGTTATGAATATTGTAAGATATTCCCAAAGAGCATCCAATAGTTTCTAGGATCAATCTTTCCTAGAGGTATTGACAACTTATTTCAAGAATTTTCTTAATCTCAATATTTTATAACTCATATTCACCATTGGATTGAGAGTGGTACGTAGTGGAATCTTTTTGAGAAATCACATACTTATACATTAGTGAATTGAGTGGTCAGTTGCAGAAATGGGTTCCTCTATCACAGATTATAGCCCTTGGAATTCCAAATCAAGAAAATATGTTCCCTTTCAGAAATAGAATCACAACATGATGTTCTTTGGACTTGTTAGGAATGGTCTCAACCCATTTCGTGACATAATCAATAACATAGAGAATGTAGAGGTATCCCCTAGAGTTTGGGAAGGGTCCCATGAAATCAATTCCCCTACAATAAAATATTTCAACGAGCAGAATGGGTGTGAGTTGAATCTGATTCCTTTTGGTAGTGGATGATAATTGTTGACATAAAGGACAACTTTTGTAGAATTAGATAGAATCCTTTGTCTTCTTAGTCTAGTAGAAACCACGTTGGAGGACCTTTGTGGTGGTTTTATTTGTGGAAAAGTTGCCTCCACATTCCTCTTCATAACAGAATCATAGAATGAACTATTGAATAGAATCAGAAACACATCTCCAAATGATTTGATCATGACAGAATTTAAAGAATTAAGGATCATCAACCACATAGTGTTTGACATCAAAAAGAAATTTCCTTCTAGCATGGGTACCTAGGAATTTTGGAATGTCACCCATCACCAAATGGTTTGCATTGTCAGTATACCATGGTAAATCACTCACAGAATAGAGGTGGTCATCGAAAAATGAATTAGACACATTAGGGTGATGTGAGTTATCTTTGAATTCCATCCTAGAGAGGTGATCAACAACAACATTTTCAACACCCTTTTTATCTATAATGGTTAAATCAAACTTTTGAAGAAGAAGGACCCACCTAATCAATCTAGATTTAGAATCTTCTTTTTGGAAAAGGTATTTTAGGGCTGAATGGTCGGTGAACACAATGATGGGTGATCCTAAGAGATATGACCTGAATTTACCTATGTAAAAGACAATAGCAAGAAACTCTTTTATAGTGGTGGTGTAGTTTATTTATGATTAAATTATATATTTTCCTGTATAAGAAATTACACATGGAGTTTTCTCAAACTATTTTCCTAAGGCTACTACTACAAATAAGTCACTACCATCACACATGAGTTCAAAAGGACGTTTTGAATTTGAATATTTCATGATAGGTGGGGAGACAGGAGCTAACTTGAGTGTAGAGAACAATTCCTCAAAGCTTTTTGTCCATAAAAAAAGAGAATCATTCACTAATAGAGCATAAAGTGGTCGAGAAATAGAGCTGAAATTCCAAATGAACCGTCTATAGAAATTAGCATGTCCTAAGAAGGACCTCACATCCTTAACATTTTTAGGAGAGGGGGGGTGACGAATGATGTTGACCTTAGCTTTATCAACTTAAATCCCTTTATCAGATAACTGATTTCCAGGAAAAAGTCCTTCCTTTTCCATGAAGTGGCATTTTTTCTAATTTAGGATGATATTATTATTCTCACATCTTGAAAAAATCCTTTCAAATTTTAAAAGTCATCCCTCAAATGTATCTTCAATGATGGAGAAGTCATACATGAAGACCTCTAAACAATCTAGCACCATGATCGAGAAGATTTCCATCATGCACTACTGGAAAGTACCATGGGTAATACATAACTGAAAAAAATGAACTTGAAGGGAAAACTGTCGAATGGACAAGTGAATGTTTTTTTCCTTGATCCTATAAGGAGACCTCAATTTGATTATACCCATATAATCCATCTAGGAAGCAATAGACTTGATGACCTACCACCCACTTGAGGACTTGATCAATAATGGGAAATGGGAAATGGTCATTCTTATTACATGAATTGAGCTTCCTATAGTCAAAAAAGACTCTCCATACACTACTGACCCTTGTGGTGATACCATCCTCATTGATGATCACGGTGATTCTAGCTTTCTTTGGTAGAACATAAATTGGGCTTACCCACTCAATCTCAATAATGAGGTTGATGATACCCACTTTTAACAACTTAAGATATTCTTTACAAACGAAATCTATATGATTTGGATTTATTCTCCTTTGAGGATGACAATATGGTTTGGATTCAGATTAAGAACAATACTATGAGTCTCTATTAGTTGGCTAATCCCATTAATATTCGATAGGGTCCATCCATTATCATTCTGGTGTTTCCTGGGGGAATCTAAAAGAATCCTCTAACGATCTGTTTGAAGAGAAGATGAAATGACAATAGGATGTGTTCCATTTTCTCCTAGGAAGGCATAATTAAGTGAAGAAGGATGTTCATTCAATTTTATATTAGGTTGGTTCAAAATTTAAGTAGAATATTGTGACGTTGGCTCATGATCAATCCCTTTTTTTTATCTAGATAGGATTGATTCCCCTCATGTATATTTTTCAGCTACTAGATTGTTTTGATCATTTTTAGTGAAGGGAGTGGGAGTGGTATCCCTTTTTTAAAGGTTAGGTTAAAAGCCTCCATTTATTTATTAAATAAAATACCTCTTTAGACTGGGTAGAGGGTGACCCATTACATAGCCCAAAGGCCCATGGCCAAGTGGCCTGAATATAAGGCTGGAAAGCCCATTTTTTCCCAAAGGACCCCTTGATGAACACTACTGCTACAATACCAATGCTGCTACAGTACTGTTGCCACTACAGTCCCTACTACAGTCCTTCCGCCACTACACTGTCACCGCTGCTACAGTTCCCTGCTACATTCTTCTACAGTACCCTGCTACAGTACCTGAAATTTTGCCTCTGCCCGGATTTGATCCTGGGTCTTTAAGATGCCAAACAGGAGCCTGTACCACTAGGGTAGAAACTCGATGGCAGTTGGTGTGGTCTCCATTAATGTGATTTCCTTAAATATTTAACTTATTATTGGTCTTAATATTTCATCATAGGAGAAATTTGAATGTGATTCTATCCAAGGAGAAAAACATCATTCATGTTAATGTAAGAAATTATTCACATCCTAACATAAACAATCTTCAAATAATCCTTGATGTTCTATGGATTCATTATCAATGGTTACAATAAAATTTACATCATGAATATCCAAATAATCCTCTATTTGTGATCATTCATTATAGATGTTTAAATCTAGACTCTTGTTTAGAAAGGTTATGGTCATGTTCCCATTTTAGACTCGGATAACAGAGTTGATTGTTGCAAAGAAGGGACGACCAAGGATGATTGGTTTTTTTCTCTGTTTCTTATGTTTTTATTATTTTCAAGGACAATGAAGTTAGTATGGTAGATTAAGTGTTATACTTTTACCATAACATCCTTTAAAACCCCCTTTGGAACCCTATTGTTATGATCAACAAGTTGAAGAGTGATAGATGTGGGTTAGAGTTCTTAGATTCCTAATTGAAAATACATGTAATGAGTAATGAGGTTCACAGTAGCTCCCATATCACAAAGGGCTTTGACATATTTTTTCTCTCTGAACTCAACATTGTTGTTTGGACATACTAGATCATTCATCATTGGAGGAATGGTCCCTTGAATGGTGGTACTCACAGTAACATCCAAATCGACTTGG